>OZ035883.1:126922528-128411796 GCA_964034835.1 Muscina levida | reverse complement strand
CCTTCAAAATTTATCGCCGGACAACCAGACAGACAGACAGACGGACAGATGGACATGGCCTAAACGACTTAAAAAGTCATGACGACTTTTTGCGACAACAAAAGTACTTTGTCTTACAATAATAGTACATTGGAATAAATGTACTTTTAGGATAAAAGTACTTTTAAGTACAATAGAGAGATAACAAAAGTACTTTTTGGTAACATAAATATACATTGTGATAAATTAAATGTTGTTTTTGGAATAATATAAGTACTTTTTGCTGCAATTTTTATCAATTGCATCAAGAAGTCCTTTTGGGTGCAAAAAAAAGTACATTTATAGTATCTATTATATTGTACCCAAAGGGACATTTTGATACAATAGGAGAATATTTTTGTTCAGCCAAAGTAAATGTTTGTGCAATAGAATCACTTTTTGGTACAAATAAATGTACTTTTTGGTACAATAAAAGTACTTTTTGTACAACAAATGTAAATTTTTGTACAACGATACCACTTTGGGGTACAACAAAAGTACTTTACAGCTCAATAAATGTACATTGCAGTACCATATGTTACAAGTATTTTATCGGTATAATAAAATGACTTTTTGTACAACGAAATCACTTTTTGGTACAAGTAAAGTACTTTTCAGTATAATAAAACTACATTGCAGTACCATAAAAGTAGTTTGCGGCACAACATAAATAAAAATTTTTACAGCATTTCTTTTTGATACAAATATTGAATATTTCGATACATTAAAAGTCCTTTTTAATGCCATAAAAGTACTTTTTAGCAAAAAAATATACTTTTTTTGTCCCAACAAGTACTTCTATTGCTCCTCAAATAACTTTTATTGTACAAAAAAGTACATTTATTTTACCACAAAGCACTTTTATTGTACCAAAGAGAAGATTTACAATAGAATTTCTTTTCGGTACAAAAAAAAGTACTTTTTAGTAAAACAAATTTACTTTTTGGCTAATTTAAATAACTATTTGCTGCAAAAACAGTACTAAACTTAATTTAAAAATTAAATTTATAACTTAAAAAATAATTTTGAGGGATACGTTTATGCAATAAGAGCCATTTTTCGTAATTTGTCTCGCATTCCTGTGTATAGAGATTCATAAATCATAAATAACTTAGTTAAAGAGTCTAAGGGCTTGTAAGTTTTATTTATAAGTAACGACTCCATAATGATTTTTTAATCACATGTGTTTATTGCATAAACGTATCCCTCAAAATTATTTTTTAAGTTATAAATTTAATTTTTAAATTAATATTCATATGATTTTGCTGTTTTTGTGTGTAATTATTACAATTTTTAACAAATTTTGAATAAAATATGTATAACCTCAGTAACAGGGAAGAGGGAATATATAATTTAATACGGGAAGAAGTTAAGCTCAACAGAGCATACAACTGAGACCCTAGACGTCTTTAGAAAAAATAAGTTTTGGGGCTTTTAATCCAATAAAGCCATGTCCTTCTGGCCGGCTGGGTAAGTGTTTAAGACGATAACTGGAGTAATTCTTATTCAATTTAAATATAAATTTACCAGAGGCATAGGAATCACTAGTCGCGGGGTTTGTTGGAAAATGGGCGGAATAGCCACGCCCCCTCAAGTACCTCCCATACAAAATTACCTATTTCCCCAAAACAACTATTCTGTCACTAACTTCATGTTGGATGGCTCTACGAAGCTAAAATCTGGCTGGTATTATTATTTTGTAGCGTAAAGTATATACTGCAATAATGGGTCCGCTTGCCACGCCTCTTCTGGTACCTCTCATATAAATTACCATAACCTTTTATACATTATTGTAGCCAAAAACCACATTTTTGATCTGATGTTAACAAAACTAAGCATAATGGTTCAGATTTAGATATAGCCCCCATATATATGTGTGTTTCACGTTATATACTTTTTTTACAGAGGTAGTGAAGTTTGGTTATAATTATAAAGCATACATGAACTCTTGACATACAAGTATTGTATATCGTTGGAAAGGGAATAACATAAAGTTTAATAACTTACAAAAATTAATTAAAAGCACATTTTTTTTTTGGGCATGAGTCTGAGTAAAATGTAAAATTTTGTCAAAACGTATTTTTTGGAGAAATAATATCTTATATGAAAAATAGCGTAGAATTCAAACGGACTGGAATATCTTAACGAAACTTTGGAAAAATGTACATACAATTGTCCTTAAAACAACGAATAACAATATGTTGCCATATCTTACAAAAAAATATCCGAATTCCCAAAACGGGGAAAATATTTTCCAAAATTCCGAATTTTTTACTAAACTAGCCACAGTGTCTTTGTTTATGGCAGGGATGTTGAAATACGTTACGATTAACTAGTCCACATATGTGGTCAAAAAAATATATAATGACCTTTCTCGTTGGCGCTTTGCGATTTGGGAATTTTCAAAAACAAAAAATTTTTTTTTTTCAAAAATTGGGTATTTTTGACTTCCCTTGCCGGGGAACCATTTTGCTGAACTGCTTCAAATTTGGCATTAAATGCATCTGCATGAAGATTTCTATGAGAAATAATAAAGAAATTGCCATCATCCGGAAGAAATTTTTTTTTTACAAACGAAAGAATACTGTCGCCTTTTTACAAAAAAACATTAAAAATAGGCCTTTTTTTGGAAATTATTACTTGCGATGCTTATAACTTTTGATTGGAACAAAATATTTGCATCATTCTTTCGGCATTTTCATTCAGAATTTTATAAGCAAACTAACGATATAAATATCTTTACAATCAAAGAAAAACTGAGCTCACAACTTTTAAAATACTACATCAACCTCGTCTAAAAATGACACAATTTTTTTTATTTTCTCAAATATCTCTTGACCTAAATGAGATAACATATACATTTAAGCATGTTTTTTGAAGGTTTTTCGAAGCACTATCCAAATGCAAAAAATCTTTAAAATCGGCTCATAAATGCACTTTCCTCAAACATTTGAAATTTTGAAACACCCGAGGTGACCAACTTTGGGGGCCACACAGTGGCCCCCCCACTCAGTAGGCAGCCGAATATTTCCAAATCATCTCGAAAACACCTCAGCATCAACTATTTTAAATTTCATCGAGATACCATTATCCGTTCAAAAGTTACAGAATTAATTCCAAAAAAAACCAAAAAGGAACCACTGTGCATTGGTTACTCTTGCATATCGCAGCCCCTCCGACCCAACCCGCCATGGCTGTGCGATACTGCTTCCAATTTATATGTAAAAAAACTTTAGGTCCATACTGCATTTTAAGGATCTTCACTTGTGATTAACATTATTTTTTCATATATATTTCCTAAGCCATAAGGTAATAATACTAGTTCGGAACTAGTTCTATTCTCCACCTTCCATACTATCAACACATTTGACATAAAGATATACTGAAGTGAAGGGAATATCGCTTTGGTACTATTACACAGTACAACATTTTTCAGCTCATTGATTTGGCACTCAATTCTGAGAACTAAATACGAAAGTAGCTCTACGTGCAGTTCTCAGAATTGAGTCCCATGTGTTGTACTGTGTTATACAAATAGTTTTGAAAATTTTGAACTTGTTTGAACTTGCACATATTACAATTCTCTACTGGTAAGAAACCAAATTTTGATTCTCCGGATGTTATCCAAATATTTGGTAAAATGTAAATCATAAATCAACAAAACACTTACAAATGTCTCCTTTAAACATTTAGTAATTTTATAAATTTCATCTTGCCTCCCGACCATACCCTTTACTTTATATAATTTCATTAAAATTCCAACGCAATGGCACTCATAGTTCATAGTGCTTAATTTTGACATTATGATGTCTGTATAACTCAGACGATGTCTTGACTGCTCCTGTTTCAAAGAATTTCCTTAGTTTTCCTTTACTCGTGGCTCTGGCATGGCATGGTAGATATTGTTGTTGTTGTTGTTGTTGCTGCTGTTACCGTAGAAGTTTTGAGTTGTGTTGGATTAATCATATATTTGCGTGTTGGCAAACTTTGTATTTCAATTAAGTTCATTTGTAGTTTTTGGCATTATGATATAACTGATTATTGTTATTAAATAATTTCTTATGGTTTTTATGATAATTTTCAATTCGAGTAGTCGTGTTAAGGAGTTAAGGTTGTTGTTTTTTTATTGTGGTAGTGGTTGGCTCATTGGTTGTTAAAGGTAATGGTGATGATGGTAATGTTGACAATGTTATGGGATATAAAACACCTACTTGGGTTGATCCTTAGTGTTGAAATGTGACTGTATAGCTCACTGTGTCCCTTATATTGTGGGTTTTGTGTAAGTACGAGCTGACATTGTTACAAATTGTAATCAATTTATCATTAATTTATATTGCGTGAAATATGTCGGATATAAGAATGTTTGTTGTTTTTCGCGTTTTATTTTGTTATTACTGCTGTTTCCTTTAAGTGTTTTATTACATTACCTACAGCTTTCCTGAGAATTCATGTTGAAGGTGTTTTATATTTTATTTGGTGCTAATTTATTAAATGATTCTATGATAAAAATATTCACACAACTTAATTAAGAAAGAAATGTTATCGGGTTACGAGTATAATGATTCAATTCATAGCTCATATTTGCAGGCTAATAAGGTTGAAAGGACGACAAGGACACGAAATTGTAATTAGAAATAACACAGTACAACACATGATAAAATACATATAATTGTTTTTAGTTGCAGTTTGTAATCTGTACTCCATAAATAATTCCACTTTTATTTCTGATTATGATTATCAGCAATTACACAGTACAACATTTTTCAGCTCATGGATTTGGGACTCAATTCTAAGAACTGCACGTGAAAGTAGCCCCAAAAAGAAGAAGATCTGCATCATTCGTTTTGATAAGTTACATGCCATAATAGTTAAATATCCCTTTGAAGTTAGTAAGTCGCGTATAGGTTAATTTTTTCACATTTTAGGCTCTTTTGTTATATTGTAATATGGTGGCGTATGATTATCATAAGTACTTACTAACTTACTTAGCTGGTACTTCTGTGCAATCCCAGTGGATTATATACCGCACGTATATAATCCCTCGATCTTCTGCGCTTCTTCTCCAGTTACTCACACCAAGTTCTCTAAGGTTCTCAGTAACCTGGTCTTTCCAACGGAGTTTTAGTCGACCTCTTCTGCGCCGACCATCCAGTTCATTGTCGAAGACTTTTCGAGCTGGAGCATTTTCGTCCATGCGTACAACATGACCTAGCCAACGCAACCGTTGCACCTTAATGCGTCTGACCACGTTAATGTCAGTGTACAGCTCGTACAGCTCATGATTCATACGACGCCGATACTCTCCGTTAACGATGATGTGCCCATATATTTAACGGAGTATTTTTCTCTCGAATTCCGCCAGAACCGATTCATCCGCTTGTGTCATAACCCAGGATTCTGAGCCATACATTAAGACAAGTAGAACCAGTATCTGGTATAGCTGGAGTTTTGTTCGTCGAGAGAGGGCTCTGTCATTGAATCGCTTGCTTAGTCCGTAGTAGCATTTATTTACAAGCAGGATTCTTCTGCGGATTTCTAGGCTGACATTATTTGCTTTGTTGATGGCGGAGCCTAGGTAGACAAAATTATCTACCACCTCGAAATTATTGTTGTCAACGTTCACGCAGTTTCCCAAACGAGTCGATTCTTTGTTCGTTGAAACTAATAACTTCGTTTTGTCCTCGTTCACTATTAGGCCCATTTTCGCTGATTCCTTCTGTATACCTGAGAAGGCTGCAGTCACATCCCGCAATTTTCGACCGCTGATGTCAACGTCATCAGCGTACGCGAGTAGCATGTGGCTTTTGTTTAATATAGTGCCACTCGTGTTTACTGCCGCTTTTCTCATTATCATCTACATCACAATGTTAAAGAGATCGCACGATAGGCCGTCGCCTTTTTTTAGGCCTCGTCTGGTACAGAATGGCTCAGTAAGGTCTTTGCCAATCTTCACTGAAGACTTCGTGTCAGTCAGCGTCATTCCGCAAAGACGTATCAGCTTCGCTGGGCTACCAAACTCAGCCATGGCTTCGAGTAATTTCTGCCGTATCGGGCTGTCGAAGGCATCTTTACAGTCGACGAATTGATGGTACATGTCGATCTGTTTCTCTTGGGTCTTTTCCAGGATTTGCCGAAGTGTGAAAATCTGGTCAGTTGTTGATTTTCCAGGTCTAAAGCCACACTGATAAGGCCCGATCAGGTTGGATAACACTGGCTTTAGTCTTTCACATAGCACACTCGACAGGACCTTATATGCGATGGGTAAAAGGCTGATCCCGCGGTAGTTGGAGCACACACTTGGGTCACCTTTTTTCAGCACAGGACATAATACGCTTACATTCCAATCGTCGGGCATGCACTCTTTAAGCCAAACCGTGCGCTGGAGCTGGTGCATGCTCGTTATCAGCTCCTCGCCACCGGACTTGAAGAGCTCTGCGGGCAGACCGTCGGCACCGGCTGCTTTGTTGTTTTTCAGCCGCGATATTGCTCTTCTTACCTCGGCTTGACTTGGTGGTGGGCAATCTAAGCCGTCGTCGACAATTGGCGTGATAACTTCACGTGCGCTGCTTTCTGGAAGCAGCAGTTGCTGGAAGTGTTCTCTCTATATGTGCAGCACACTCTGCGTATCCGTGACCAGATTTCCATCATTGTCCTTACAGGTGGGGAGGCCATTACCGTATCCATTTGCTCTTACTTTCTGGTAAAATTTTCGGGTCTCACCTCTATCCCTGTATCGGTCTATATCCTCGTTCTCCCGTTCCTTCATCTGACGTTTTTTTCGCCTAAATAGCTGTCTCGCCCGTTTTGCTTTCTCCTTATGCCGTTCCCTAACAGCACGGGTTACAATTGGCTGTAGCGTTGCCCTATAAGCAGCATCCTGTTCCTCAGACGCTATGCGACATTCTTCATCGTACCAGGATTCGTCTGAGCGCCGCTTTTCATATCCTAGCACGGTTTTTGCTCCTATACGATACTTAATAACTTCAAATCGATATTAAATTATTATGGCAAGTAAATTGACAAAACGAAGGACGCAGAACTTTTTCTTTTTGGGTCTACTTTTACGTGCAGTTCTCAGGATTGAGTCCCAAAACAATGAGCTGAAAAATGTTGTACTGTGTAATTGAGATTAAAGCTCATAATCAGAAATAAAAGTGGGATTGTATATGGTGTACGAATTACAAACGAGAACTAATAACAATTATATGTATTTTATGCCACGTTAGTTAGTTCTAGTTCTTCTTCTCATATCATATCAAATGCTCACATAAAGTACTGGTACTAATAACAACAATGCCAGAAACAAAAACATCAACAATATTCTACCCTCTCCCGTTCCTACCATATAAATATGAATGTTTTATTAAAACTGGGCGTTATAATGTTGTTGATTTTGTGTCCTTGTGTTGATATTTGTTATGTGTGTGTGTGTGTGTGTTTGTGTGTGCGTGTGTGAGTGTGTGCCTGAGTGTTTTCTCATATACACATATGTATATCTGTGAGAGTGTTTTGTATTGTTGTTTACCTTGTGCATTCGGTTTTTGTGTTTTGAATTTTTGCCAGAATTTTTGATTTGTTTTATTTGTTTTAAGTGAAATTTGTGGCTTAATTTTATGATGTTTAACTAAGAGGATTTTGGATTTTCATAACGAATTCAGATTTTAGCACAAAGAGCTCACAAAAGTTTTGTTGTACATTTATTGTTTGTTTTTGAGAGAACATAAATTATGAAACAATAAACCAGAAAGCAACAAACACGCACACACACACACACAGACAATTAAAAAAAGATATGTTTCTCTTGACTTTTTTAGTAATTTCATGAAGGCCCACACAAAGAAGATATGTGAAAGGAAGAAATACATAAGAAACATTTTGGTGTATATATACAATAATGAATATGACAAATGCTAATTTTACTTTTAATAATAATTGCTTAAAAATCTTAATGTCATTAGTATGTAATGTAGTCTAAGTATTGTTTAAGAAATTTCATATTATTTATTATATCAAAGCAAACTGCAACAGATAACTAAGCGAGAGGATAGGGTAGTAACTGTATCGAAAAGTCCATTGCCTAGACAAATGTGTACCAGAGTGTACCAGGGTTTTACAATAAAATAAGGTTATTTCCATGGAAGTCCTTTATAACTGCAGTAACGAGCTGTACGAGTTGTACACGCATGCACTAATGTTTTCACATCTCCTACAGACCCGGTTTTGGCACGATTTTTCCGATTGTACGCTCATTTGGACAATTGACCGAAAAAATCACGCAGTGCACGATATGCTTTTTGATTTGAACGCCCATTTTCATAATAAGCCTGAATAACTTTAACGCGTTGCTCGATTGTGTATCTTTCCATGTTAGTCAAATTGAGTTAGTCTGTAATTGATAAATGTCAAATGAAATGCAGAAAAGAACTTGACGTTTAGGTGTGATTCACATTCAACATCGGCCCTTACTATTTAACCACCCTTTATATTTTTGCGCCCTAGAGAGATCAAATTTTGATAGTACTCGACAAGACGTGTTGAAATTTACAGACGAAATTTTTATTTTCGAGCAGTGGGTGTTGGTGGCGTGGCCAAACTGTATTAAAGTCCTTAAGTAATAAATTTCGATAACTGCTTAGTACTCCGCAACATAATAAGAGGGATATGCAGACGAAATGTTAATTTTTTGAACAGTGGGCGGTTGGGTCGTTGCATAACTATATTGTCGCCCTAGATAGATAAAACTTGATATAGGTAGGTAGTACATGGCACAACAACTACAAATTTTTGATCTTTTTTGTAAGTAAACTGAATTCACTCAAATTTTGCGTATGATGTTCGCTTATGAAAATTGGACCATATCGCCACGCCCTCCTTTTTTAAACTAGCTCAGACGGCTTTTATAATAGTTCAATTGATAGGAAAATTTGACAATGTGGGAGTCCCGGGCTATACATACTTGGTTTTGATTGGATAAAGGGGCGTGGCACTGCCCATACAGCTTGAAAGTGAAAAATTCTATATCTTATGAACTATCAGCGCTCTGAAGATGAGATTTGGTATATATGTTGTTGATGCAGTATGAATTACAGCCAGGGTTGAATTGGCCCGTACCACGCTCCATTTTAAAAAATCGCTCCGCGGCTTTTCTAATAGACCAATTGATACGACAATTTTACAAAATAGTACTGATCACCTGTTGATACTCCCTGGGTTTACTTGGTTGTAATTGGATTAAGGGGCGTGGCACCGCCCATACAACTTGAAAGTTAAAAAGGCTATATTTAAAATATAATTTTTAGTAATTTGAATATATTTAATGCTTAAAATATTTTTAATATTTTTTATTTTTTATTTTATTAATATTTTTTACATTTACAGTATTTTTTATTTTAAATGTTCTAAATATTTTTTATATTTTTAGTAAAAAAGGGCGCTGACGAGGCATTGTGGTGAATGCCGAAATAACGTTATACGCCTAACCTGCTGTCAACATAATACATTTCACACTCTTGAATAAAAAACTATTGGCAATAATAAATAATTGCCAATAGAAATGATCTCAAACCGAACTATGACAATATCATTTTTAGTAATTTTAATATATTTATTGCTTGAAATATTTTCAATATTTTAAATTTTTGATCTATTTCTAATATTTGAAATATTTATGGGGACCGGCTGTGACATGATGGTTAGAACACGCGACTACCATGCGGGAGATCCCAGGTTCAAATCCTGGCTCCAGTCATCTAAAAAAAAAAAATTGTTGTCGACAGCAACTTCGCAGTATAAGTGTCAAGTCAATCGACATGTCTAGTAAAAGCTTCTCAAACAGTGACGTTCGCATTCGTCGATAAACAAGTAGGTGCCGTTAGTAGTGAATCTAAAATAGAAAGCGTGTTAATTCACAACAACGCGAAAAGCATCCCATACCTCATTTTTGGTGTTTAAAGGAAATTAAGTTTTTTTTTTAATATTTATAATATAAATTTTTTTTTTAATTTTGTTAATATTTTAAATATTTTGAATATTTGGTCGTTCTTGATTTTGTTTTTTGTTGGTCTGAATGAATTATGATATTGTCATAGTTCGGTTTAAAATCAATTACTTTTTGTAATATTCTTCTTTTTTTATATTTTTGATATTTTTAATCTTTCTAATATTTTTAATATTTTTAATATTTTTAATATCTTCTATCTATATATATAAAAATGAAATGGTCCACGTATGTCATACCATCACTTGAGAACGGCTGGAGCGATTTGGCTGATTTTTTTTTTATTCGATTCGAAATTTTCGGTAGATTGTTTGTGTTGAAAAAAATCAAATCCAGGTGGCGCTAGGGTGGATTTATATCGAAAATTTGAATGCATGTACCAATTCAACTGAAATTTAGAATGAATATTCGTTTGATCTTGAGAAAACATTTTATGTACAAATGGACGCGGTAGGTGGCGCTGGGGTCGGTTTACAATCAAAATTTTAACGAATGGGCCAATTTAACTGAAATTCAGAATCTGTGTTTGTTTGATCATCAGAAAAAATTGTATGTACAAATGGACCTGGTAGATGGCGCTAGGGTGGATTTATATCGAAAATTTGAATGCATGTACCAATTTAACTGAAATTTAGTAATTATGTTTGTGGAACCTTGAGAAAAAATTGTTTGTATAAATTGACCCGGTAGGTGTCGCTATGGTGGAATTATAATGAAAATTATAACGAATTAAACTATTTGACTGAAATTTAGAAAGTATATTTGTTATATTATGAGCATTTTTTTGTATATATGGACCCGCAGTTGATTTGGCTGGGGTTGAATTATTTAGAAAATTTATATCGATTGTCCGATTTTACTTAAACTTAAAATATATGATTTTTTTGGCATGAGAAAATTTTGAATGTATGTTTGGAACCAGCTGCCGGTGTTTAGCTTATGATACACTTAATTTTTGGAATGTCAATTAGTCCCTTCTTTAACATCATAGTTATTCAGAAGTCTATATATATAAAAAAGATGTACATTTTGATGTCACCACTAATTGTGAAAACGGTTGGCCCCATTTGTCCCAAAATTTCAGTGAAAGTTAAGGATTGGCTGCAGATGGTCACCCAGACCGCAAAAAGGATTAAAGAAGAATGACTAACTTTTATAATGGCGCACTTCCTTCTGAATTAGAGAGCTTCACAAAATGGTTTTTCCCATTTCAAAATTTTAGGGAACAATAACGAAAATAGGAATAACAGTTGATATCACCCAGACCATACGGTTAATGGGGTTGCTGAGCCTAATGAATGCATTTTTGAAAATTCGTACTCCTTAGGATAAAAAGGTACAATCACCCAGTACACCAACGCAGAAAGTTATATGTCAGTCAATTGGCTTAAAAATTTGGTTTTAGAATATATGCCTATCAATAAGTAAGTTTTCATCACATCATGGATGACACTGCTGATCCGTTTTAGCAATTCTTGTAATAATATATAATAATCTTTAAGATATATGAAGAACAGAATTTGTCCGGGAAAACCTCGCCCTTCAAATTGAAATATTTTAGAGGGCAAAGAAATAAACCAATCATTATTAGATTTCGACTACACTCAACATATTTTACAAAAATTTGGAGGCAGGACGAAGTCTGCCGGGCCAGCTAGTTTTTAATATTTTCGATATTTTTAATATTTTTAGTATTTTTAATATTTTTAATATTTTTAATATTTTTAATATTTTTTAATATTTTAATATTTTTAATATTTTCGATATTTTAAATATTTTTAGTATTTTTAATATTTGTAATATTTTTAATATTAACTATGACAATATCATAATTCAATACAGTTCAACAAAAAACAAAATCAAGAACGATGATACACTGACGGTACGCAGAACTTTGCCAACAACAAAAACTCCTTTGCAATTGTGTCCGATGGACATATGCATAGGCAAGTGCTTGTGTGTGTATTATGTTGGCATGTTGTGCGCTTCGAGGATGCTTTCTTCTCACCGTTGGGAAAAGTTCTCATTAGCTTTGAGATGTTTTCTTCCCTTAAGGTTTGTGATGATAGAGGAGAAGGCACATCAAAGGGCGCTGACGAGACATTGCGGTTAATGACGATATGACGTCATACGCCTAACCTGCTGTCAACATAATACATTTTACACTGTTGACTAAAAACCTATTGGCAATAATAAATAATTGCCAATAGAACTGATCTCAAACCGAACTATGACAATATCATTTTTAATATTTTAAATATTTTTAATATTTTTAATATTTTTAATATTTTTAATATTTTTAATATTTTTAATATTTTTAATATTTTTAATATTCTTAATATTTTTAATATTTTTTTTTTTTTTTTAATATTTTTTATATTTTTAACATTCTAATATTTTTAATATTTTAACATTTTTAATATTTTTTGAATATTTTTCAGATTTTAATATTATTAATATTTTACATAGTTGCAAATTTTTAATATTTGTAAAATTTTTAATATTTTCTTTTTATTCTTTATAATTACTATCACTTTCTTAATTTCAAATATTTGTCGGATATTAAATATTTTTAATGTGTTTACTTTTTGTTATATATTTATATTTTTAATATTTTTATTATTGATATATTTTTAATATTTTTTATATGTTTAATAGTTGTAATATTTTTATTTTTAACAATTCCTTAAATCCCTACACTATCGTCGTTTGAATCAAAATTTGAATCTTTAATATTTCTAAATCACTTCCAGCAATCACATATGCAATTTGTGTCACGTCACTGTTACTATGTATATTGCAAGAAAAATGTGCAACAAAACTTTTAAATATAGTCCTCTCCAAAAAATATTGGCTTACGTAACATTGCATTCTTCTTTATTCATCATACCCCAAATGCAAACAGTGGACCAAGCAACGGCCACAACATATTCGCTCCTGCTCATTGATAATGCCACGAATTGGTAGCATCATAAAATAGTAACTGCTGCCGCCACAACGAACGAAAACAAAGTGCCGCACTCAAAGTTACTCTTCAAGTTGAAATGAACATTTGTGGCGTAACACGCGCAGCGTGTATTGGAAAGTAATATTTTATAGTTTTCCATTGAAACGATATATTTGTTTTGTTGTCGAACCTACAAAAATAAAAACAAAAACAGAATGTGGAACCCTTCTCCAACCCGGCCATCAACCAGTTTTAAAGAATGTACTCGCATTGTCCCTGGATGAGAAAACAAAACAGGATAACTAACAACAATTTATTTATGAGTTTGTTGTTACCGGCACATATCAAGGGAGGAACATGGTTTAGGATGAACAGGGGGGGGGGCCCACAAGAGAGTATGCACATGTTTTAAAAAAAAAAAATGTTTAGAAAATCTAAATACCTACATAGACATGAACGTTGGGCGAAATTCGATACTTAACTTTGGCTTTGGAATGACAGAGTTTTAAATAAAAAAAATTATAGAAAATTAAAAAAAAAACTAATTAAAAATATTTTGAGTATTAAAAAAACTTAAATTATTAAAATTGTTAAAAAATATTAAAAATAGTAAAACTAATAAAAAATGAAAAATATGAAAAACATTAAGTGTTAAAATATGAAATATATTACAAATATTACATTTATAAAAAAAATAATAAAACAAGAACTTTTAAAATTCAAAAATATTTACTATATTCAAAATATTGAAAATTATCATAATTATCAGAAATATAGAAAATATTGAAAATTTTAAATATATTAAAAATATTGAAA
Source organism: Muscina levida (assembly GCA_964034835.1). Taxonomy (NCBI): domain Eukaryota; kingdom Metazoa; phylum Arthropoda; class Insecta; order Diptera; family Muscidae; genus Muscina; species Muscina levida. The sequence goes on along the minus strand of OZ035883.1, from coordinate 128,398,018 downwards.
ATTTTAAAATTATTAAAAATAATAGAAATATTAAAAATATTAAATATAACAAATTTAATTTAAATATTAAAAAAAAATTTAAACAAATTTTAAAAACTAACAAACATTTCAACAAACTATGCAGAACTAGTGGACAACCACTTTTGTAATAGAATTATGTAGGAGCCAGAAACTAAATACACTTCTTCCACAGAGAAAATAATGTTGAAAGTATCTTGTACAATTGAGAAACAAAGAGGCCTTTATTATAATTACTAGTGGACCCGGCAATGCTTCGCTATTGCTGACTTGACGAATACTTATAATATGTTTCGATCGCCTACTTAAAGGTCTAAGCTTAAGCTTCGGTCTTATACGCTCTGTAAACAATTTGTTACCTCAAATTACTTTACTGACACAACTCTGAAAAACGTGTTGTCAAAAAACTGTTATAAATTTAAGATGAAACTCTTCTAGTCCTTGCTCTTTGCTTCAACAACAGTACTTTTTGATACAATGAGAGTAATTTTTGGCACAATTAAAGAACTTTTTGGTACAATCAAAGTACTTATTAGTACATTTAAAGTATTTTTTTTGTGCAATAAAGGTACTCATTGGTACAATTAATCGTTCTTTTTGTGTACAACAAAAGGTACGCTTCAATAAAATAAATTCTACTTTTTGTTACCAATAAAGTATTATTTGATACCATTGATGTACTTTTTGGTATAATAATTGTACTTTTTTGTAAAAAAAAGCACTTTTGGGTACAGCAAATGTACTTTTTAGAGCAATAAAAGTGTGTTTTTATACCATCACCCTTAGGGATGAGGATATATATCATTTGATACGACCCAAAAGTGTAACACATAGAAGGAGTGACTTTAGACCCTTGGTTTCTTTGAACCAAATTCGATTCATGACTTTTTAAGTCGTTTGAGCCATGTCCGACTGTCTGTCTGGCTGTTCGGCTGGTTCGCACGATAACTTTCGAAAGACGCCACCAAATGTTTTGAAATTTTGCACGCGTTAATATTTCCCCAAAACTACTTACGGTATTGAAAATGGGCTACATGGCCACGCCCCTCCTGGTACCTTCCATACAAATGTTCAATTCCGCCCACTTTAGAAATCGAGTAATAATATCAATACATCGAACTCAATCATTCCCAAATTCTATATTTAGTAAAGCTATAACAGGATACAGATTTGGAAAAAAAATTTAAAGTCTAGCCACGCCCCTTCTAATACTTCCCATACAAATGTACAATTCCGCCCATTTTAGAGATGGAGTTATAATATCAATACACTTAACACGATCGTGCCCGAATTATGCATTTTGTTAAGTTATAACAGGATAAAGTTTTGGAAAAAATATTGGAAGTCTAGCCACGCCCCTTCTGGTACCCCCCATACAAATGTACTTTTCCGCCCACTTTAGATATGGAGTAGTAATATCAATAAATCCAAGGCGATCGTACCCAAATTCTTTTGAGGAAAAAAACTGGAAGTCTATCCACGCCCCATATGGTTCCTCCTATACACATCTGGTACCGCCCACATTAGAAATCGATTAATATTATTAATAGAATTAACGCGATCGTGCCCAAATTCTGTATTTAGTAAAGTTCAAGCAGGATAAAGTTTTGGAGAAAAAATCTGGAAGTCTAGACACGCCCCATCTGGTACCTCCCATACAAATGTACCACTCCGCCCACTTTAGATATGGAGTTATAATATCAACATACTCGACACGATCGTGCCCAATTTATGTATTTTCTTAAGTTCTAACAGGATAAAGTTTTGGAAAAAATATTGGAAGTCTAGCCACGCCCCTTCTGGTGTCTCCCATACAAATGTACTTTTCCGCCCACTTTAGATATGGAGTAGTAATATCAATAAATCCAAGGCGATCGTACCCAAATTCTTTATTTTAGTAAAGCTATAGCAGGATACAGTTTTTGAGAAAAAAAACTGGAAGTCTATCCACGCCCCATCTGGTACCTCCCATACACATCTGGTACCGCCCACTTTAGAAATCGATTAATATTATTAATGGACCCAACGCGATAGTGCCCAAATTCTGCATTTAGTAATGCTTTAATAAGATAAAGTTTTGGAGAAAAAATCTTTAAGTCTAGACACGCCCCTTCTGGTACCTCCCATACAAATGTACCACTCCGCCCACTTTAGAAATCGAGTAATAATATCAATATGACAGAAATTTTGTTGTTTTACTGAGGGTGATGGTATATGTAAGTCGGGTTGCCCGACTGAAACTTTCTTACTGGTTCAAAATAAATGGTATTCTTGGCACAATAAATGTACTTTTTGAAAAAAAAAAAAGACTTTTTCGTATCGTATTTCGTATTTGTATACCAAATATTACCGCTTCTGCCACGCCCTCTTTGGCCACTTATTGGGAATAACAATTTCGTCTGCAAATTTGAACCTGAAGTGCCGAGTACTATTTGTAAATCAAATTGTAGCTTTCCAGATCAAAATGCATTTTTGCCACGCTCACTCCACCCACTGATCCAAAATTTAAATTTCGTTTTCTTATTAATATACGTGTTGTCGAATACTTACAGTGTATGAAATTTTATTTCTCTAGGACTAAAAAAAGTTTTGCCGCAATCAATATGCTCATAGGGTCCAAAACTAAAATTTTGTCTGCATAATCGTATTCGTGTTGTTGAGTACTACCTGTGTATTAAAATGTATAACTCTAGCTAAAAAAAAAAGTGTTGCCAAAACCAATAAGCCCATTGGGTCCAAAATTAAAATTTCGTCTACATATTCTTTTTCACGTTGTCGAGTACTATCTGTGTATAAAATTTTATCTCTCTAGCTCTAAAACAAAGTTTTGACACACCCACATCAAATTTTATCTCTCTAACTCTAAAAAATTTTTGCGACGCCCACTTCGCCAATTGGGTGAACAATTAAAATTTCGTCTGCATATTCGTATTTTCCAGTACTGTCTTGGTATCAAATTGTAGCTCTCAAAAATTTTGCCATACCACTATACCTATTCAATCCAAATTTTAAATTTCGTCTGCATATTCATATTCGCGTCGTCGAGTACTACCTGGATATCAAATTTTATCTCTCTAGCTATAAAAAAAAAAATGCCACGCCCACTACGCCCGTTTGGTACAAAATTTAAATTTCGTCTGCATATTCATGTTCGCGTGGGCAAAAACTACATGGGTATCAAATTTTATCTTACTAACTCTAAAAAAAACTGTTGCCACGCCCAATACGCCCTTTTGGTCCAAAATTAAGATTTCGTCTGTATATTCATATTCGCAATGTCGACAACTATATGGGTATTAAATTTTATCACTCTAGCTCTAAAAATATGTGTTACCACGCCCACTCCGCCCACTGATTTCAAATTAAAATTCCGTCTGCCTTTTCATATTCATGTTGCAGAGCGTCTTCTGTGTATCTAATTTTATCTCCTAGCTCTATAATTATGTTTTGCCACGCCCACTCCGTCCACTGGTTCAAAATTAAAATTTCGTTCGCATATTCATATTCGTGTTGCCAAGTACTATCTGTGTATCAAATTTTATCTCCTTAGCTCAAAAAATATGTTTTGCCACGCCCACTCCGCCCACTGGTTCAAAATTAAATTTTTGTCCGCATTTTCATATTCGTGTTGCCGAGTACTATCTGTGTATCAAATTTTATCTCCCTAGCTCTAAAAATATGTTTTGCCACGCCCACTCCGCCCACTGGTTCAAAATTAAAATTTCGTTCGCATATTCATATTCGTGTTGCCGAGTACTATCTGTGTATCAAATTTTATCTGCTTAGCCCAAAAAAAAGTTTTGCCACGCCCATTCCGCCCATAAAGTCCAAATATAAAAAATTTATAGCCTACGGTAATTTCCCTATAGTACACTAACTTTCTTTCAAACTTCATAGAAATCGGTTCAGCCGTTTAGGCGTGATTCGGCAACAAACATACAAACAAACAAACAGACAGACAGACATTCACATTTATAATATTAATAAGATTTATTAATTTTTATAAAATTATTTTTCTGATTTCATGAGTACATCAAAATTATTATTACATTAATTATAATATGTATTACAATTTTATATATATCTATATATATATATATATTTTTTTTTTCAAATACTTCATTAAATTATTTACCTTGACAGCGTTCGATAAACACAAACCGTAGGTGTAACCTTCCCAATGAACCACCATTACGGGGCAATTGTGTTGCTAACTTTTCTAAGATTTTTGCAAATTTTCGAGTATGACGTATTTGTTGTTCTCTCAAATTTTTATTACAGCTCTCCAAGAAATTGGTATAATGATACTGAATCTCCAAAAGTCTTTGCCTCTTATGAGTAGCACAATTTTTTTCCATTATCTCGTACAACTGCACTTCACATTCTAAAAGTTTCTTGGCTACGGACACGTAACGCTCCTCCAAGGCAGTGGCAGTAATTTTATACTTTAGGTGTAGTAGAAAATAGGTAGCACGGGCAATTGCCTCATCTTTGTCAAACAACTGCAAGACTTCCAGCATGATCTTCTCCAGTTGTAGTGTAATGGCTTTTATACCGTCATTCGAATTGCGTAAAAACTCCATGGTGATAGTGCTATAAAATTATTGATTTTTTTAATCAAGAAATATTTTTAGATATTTAAAAATATTTTTAAGAAAAAAAAAGTTTTGTAATAGAAAAGAAACAATTTTAATTATTTAAAATCTGTTACCTTGAATGAAGCGACGAAATTTATGGCCTTTTTCAATATGCAAAAATTATTCTCAACTAATAAGGGCTCTTGAAGTTTTTTGAATACATAAAAATTATGACAAAAATCTCTAGGATTGAGTTAGAAAAAAAAAATCCGGCTACTTCGATAATTCTAATAGCCGTAGATAGAGTATTAAATATAACAAATATCGTAAGTAAATATGAAGTAAAAAATTAACAGCACTACAAATTATTAAAAATATTGAAAATATCAAAATTATTAAAAATATAAAAAATATTGAAAATATCAAAATTATTAAAAATATAAAAGAGGATCGAAATATTGAAAAATAAATAAATTTTACAAAAAAACACATGACCTTTTTCAATATGCAAAAATTATTCTCAACTAATAAGGGCTCTTGAAGTTTTTTGAATACATAAAAATTATGACAAAAATCTCTAGGATTGAGTTAGAAAAAAAAAATCCGGCTACTTCGATAATTCTAATAGCCGTAGATAGAGTATTAAATATAACAAATATCGTAAGTAAATATGAAGTAAAAAATTAACAGCACTACAAATTATTAAAAATATTGAAAATATCAAAATTATTAAAAATATAAAAAATATTGAAAATATCAAAATTATTAAAAATATAAAAGAGGATCGAAATATTGAAAAATAAATTGATCTAAAAATAAAGAAAATAAAAATATAAAAATATTTAAAATATACGAAATTTATTAAAAACATAATAAAATAAAAAATATATTAAAAACAGAAAAATATTGAAATTATAAAAATATTTAAATGCAAAAATAACATTAAAAATATTATATACTAGTGGATCCGGCATTGCTTCGCTATTGCTAAATTGTCGAATACCTATAATATGTTTGGCACGCCTACTTAAAGCCTCGTTCTTGTACTCTCTGTAAACTATTCGCTACCCCAAGTTACTCCTTAAACTGATAAAACTATCAACGTCTCACTAAACGATATTAAAATATACGTTAGCAAATTCATATCTATATCGCCAAGTACTATCTGTATACAAATATTACCTTTTATAGCCCTTAAAACATTATTCCAACTTTCAATCCTGCCCACCGTGTATTCAACCCTTCAAATTGTTCAACCCTTTAAACTTTTTCCACGACAAACTTTTTTCTAATGACTTATTGCCAAACTTTGTAAATAGTGTAAATAGTCTATTAAATTTACTGACACTATTCCGAAAAACATGTTGTCAAAGTGTCGGCAAATAAAATTTAAAAATATTAGGAATTTAAGGAAAAAAAAATCTTTTAGTCTTTGCTACATATTCATATACTATGTGTTATCGTGTCGAATATTGTCCTTGTATCAAAATTTATCTCTCTAGGACTAAAATGCTGTTTTGTTACGGCCCCTCCCCCCACTGATCGAATATTTAAATTCCGTCTGCATATTCACATTCGTATTGTCGAGTAACATATGCATACCAAATTTTATCTCTCTGGAACTAAAATACAGTTTGGTCACGTTCTCCCGCCCACTGATACAAAATAAAATTTCGTCCGCATATTCATATTCGTGTTGCCGAGTACTATCTGTGTGCCAAATTTTATTTTTCTAGGACTTAAATAGAGCTTTGCCACACCCCCTCCGCCCACTGGTCCAAAATTAAAATTTCGTCCGCATATTCATAATCGTGTTGCCGAGTACTATCTGTGAATCAAATTTTATCTCCCTAGCTCTAAAAAAAAAGTTTTGCCACGCCCACTGCGCCCATTGGGTCAAAAATTAAAATTTCGTCTGCATATTCATATTCGTGTTGTCGAGTACTATCTGGGTATCAAATTTTGTATCTCTAGATCAAACAGTTGATAGGGTCAAAAACAAAAGTTTAGGTTTTCTCCCACCAGTTTTGTAGTTTGTCTGAAAACAATTTTAGGATATCAATTATTTTTTTCGATCTCTGCAATTGCTATATGGAGCAACCCTACCTAGTGAATTGCATTGGTCCTACCTCACGCGAGACTCCGAAGGATGGATGAAAGTCTAGGCTAACACGAAGACAAATGATTCATCTATGCACAGTACTTTTTGTAGATTGCGCAAGGCACAGATTGCAATCATTTCCAGATCCATATTGGTAACCTAAAGTGCGATGTCGCATAGTTGCTGCAAGTAACTCGCGTTTGCTCATGTTGTTGAGGTGATATGGGTAGATAGAGTGTAAACCATAGTTAAGTTTATAAATTTATTGCACCTATCATGTTTTTTTATCGGAAGATGAGCAACTGTCGACACTCTGTTAATTATTACTAAATAAATTAAATAAAAAAAATGCAAACAAACGAATGACCGTACAAGGGGTTTAAATATATATCAGTTTAAATAGCTACCAAAAAAAAAAACATTAATATTCCCAAGTACAATCTATTACAATAACACTCACGTCGAATGTTTTACATGATACCAAAGAAACGTAAACTCGGCAGCGTCTACGACTATTTTCTCTGAATACCCTGTAGAAGTGTCTTTGGTAAACTTTTTCCTAGCTATCTATCAGGCCTGTTCTGAAAATCACAAATCACAAAAGTGATTTGAAATCACAAAAATGGTGTTCTGCACACCAAACTTTTTGAAATTTTGTGATTTCAAACCGGTCACCTAAGCACCTATCGATTTCAAATCACATGCTCATTTTTACGAGTACTTTTTTGGGAATTTTAAAATAAATTGCTTAATTTATTAACAACATGTGTTATTTCTTAATTTATGTAGTAAAATTACACTTTTAGCACAATAAATGCGCTTAAATTAACAATTTTTGGAGACACTACCTTTTGTGTATCTGTTTTGTGAATTTGTTTGTGATTTGTTAGTCTTGTGCTTGTGATGTTGTTGATGTTTCGCTTGTATCCATAGGGTTGGATAAGTCCCGAAATTTTCCCTTTCTTACGCGTTCTTGTTTAACTGCGTCCTTCGAAAATTTTCCAGAGCAAAAATATACCACCCGGCATTTTACTATAAACTTTTCTTTCTTTTTCAACTTAAAAACGTAAAGATTTCTACTCACTTGAATAATCTTAATTAAATCGCAACAAAATAAGTAACAAAAATCAGCATATTTATTGTGATTTCGAAAAATGCAAATCACACCGAAAAAGACAAAATCGTGTGATTTACAGAACAGGAAAAAATCACACGTGTGATTTCAAAACGGCATGTGATATAAAATCACGTGATTTACAGAACAGGCCTGTATATTAAAATTGTATTTTTTCTACAGCAAACCTTGTTTAATGGTGTTTCTTTCATTCGTCTACTCTACTCCTTCAAGACTTCGCTGCACCTTTCCCTTACCACTTTCAAAAAATTACCCACTACTTCATGAAGATATTCACATCTTGCAATTTCAAACAAATTCATTTAGAAAATACTAATGTCCCTAATACGGTTTACAACTTATCTCAGTTGAGTTGTAAATCAGTTGAAATTTTGCAATGCTATATTATCGATTACAACTCAACCTGTTTAGTACACCTAAAAATTACAACAACAACTCAACAACAAAATATTACAACTCTCAATAGCAGTTGTTTCCAATTACTGAGTTGCATTAGTTATTAATTTACTAGCCCATGTTCATTCTATTGTTTAGAGCACAAAACTTAATATTTTCGATCACCCAATGTATCAGACCAGAAGGTGAAGTGCAAGTTATTTCTGTACAATAAAGATATTATTAAATACATAAGCACAAGATGTACCACACGCTATGGACATAAAAAAATGAAGTCCTATTTCATATTTTATTCTTAAAGATTAAAATTTTAGTTCCGTACAAAGTTGTGTAAATGTTTATAAATGTAATAAATGTTGTTGTATCAGACCAGAAGGTGAAGTGCAAGTTATTTCTGCACAATAAAGACATTTTTAAATACATAAGCACAAGATGTACCACACGCTATGGACATAAAAAAATGAAGTCCTATTTCATATTTTATTCTTAAAGATTGAAATTTTAGTTCCGTACAAAGTTGTGTAAATGTTTATAAAATCGCATTAAGCGTTGTCCACGTTTGCTGAACAAATTTATCCACCATTCCGGGGCTTTTCCAGCATCAAACACTTCTGCAAATTTTTTCCCATATTGCGCATATTCAGTATCTTGCCGCTCTTTTTGTTTTAAGTACAAGTTGTTAAACTTATCCAGAAAATTGCCATAATGATACTTGAGTTCCAACAATTGTCGCACGTCCTGATCTCCATGGCTGCGTCGGCCTTCATGTGATATTTCGTGAATGTTCACTTCAAACTCTAATATTTTCTTATGAACTGACACTATCAGCAAATCCAAAGTATTGATTTCGATAAACTCCTCTAGGATAATCGGACCAGAACGAGCATAGAACAAAGGACCAAACTCGAGGGTCTCAATAAATTTCTCGTTCGATTCGGCAATTTTCAAGAGTAAAGCTTTGGAGGTAACATCCATATTACGTAGGAACTCCATAGGGATGCTGAAGAAAATTGTTAAAAATTTATTTATTCAATTTGGAAATTCCGAGATTTTTAAGCTTAATATTTATTACCTTCACGGCAGCGAATTTTTTTTATTGCTCAAATATCTTCACACAGTAGAACAAAATACGGTAAAATATTCAGAACAAATAGACGCTTAAAAACATTTCAGATGAAGAAAAAGATTTACAATGTACAGACGCGCAAAAAATTTTAGTTGGCTTGGCCTAAAAAAATAACGAAATACGAATTGGGGAAATGTTGCCAGATTTTGTAATGATATGTGCAATGTTTTGGCCGCATCAATGTTTATTAAAATGGCAACATTCAAGTTACGTTCCGACACGATGAATTTATCTCTAATAGAAAAATTGTTCAAACACAGCGACGGAGGTGGTTGAAGGCGTTATTCAGCCATACAGACTGCCGCCGACAACTTAAATGTCATAGCAATTCGTTATCGATAACACTCATGACAGACAAAACTTTCGACAGATTCCTTGTGTCTGAAAGCGCCTAAACGGTAAAATCTTAGAGAGCGATACAAATATTAAAAGATATAAGTTTTGAAATATAAAAATTGTAAGATATAAAAATATAAAAACTATAAATATAATAAAAATATTAAAAAATAAAAAATTAATATACGAAATGAAAAAATATAATGTAATGTAAAAATATAAAAATTTAAAAATATAAAAATATAAAAATATAAAAATATAAAAATATAAAAATATAAAAATATTAAAATATTAAAATATTAAAATATAAAAATATTAAAATATTAAAATATTAAAATATTAAAATATTAAAATATTAAAATATTAAAATATTAAAATATTAAAATATTAAAATATTAAAATATTAAAATATTAAAATATTAAAATATTAAAATATTAAAATATTAAAATATAAAAATATAAAAATATAAAAATTTAAAAATATAAAACTTTAAAAATATAAAAATATATATATATAAAAATATTAAAATATTAAAATAATAAAATATAAAAATATAAAAATTTAAAAATATAAAAATTTAAAAATATTTAAATATTAAAATATTAAAATATTAAAATATTAAAATATTAAAATATTAAAATATTAAAATATTAAAATATTAAAATATTAAAATATTAAAATATTAAAATATTAAAATATTAAAATATTAAAATATTAAAATATTAAAATATTAAAATATTAAAATATTAAAATATTAAAATATTAAAATATTAAAATATTAAAATATTAAAATATTAAAATATTAAAATATTAAAATATTAAAATATTAAAATATTAAAATATTAAAATATTAAAATATTAAAATATTAAAATATTAAAATATTAAAATATTAAAATATTAAAATATTAAAATATTAAAATATTAAAATATTAAAATATTAAAATATTAAAATATTAAAATATTAAAATATTAAAATATTAAAATATTAAAATATTAAAATATTAAAATATTAAAATATTAAAATATTAAAATATTAAAATATTAAAATATTAAAATGTGCTGCGTTTTGTGTCTGACCCGTGTTTTGCTTCGCATTGAAAATCATCCGGCGCTCCATTGCTTGAAGATCTATGGGTATCATTCCAGCTATAATTAGGACAGCTTGTGCTGATACGGTGCGGTACGCTGACGTCACCCGTAGAGCTGCTGTTCTCTGCACGGATAGTAACTTTTTCGATCTGGTCTGAGTTTCTAGAGCTGGGGCCCAGATTTCCGATCCATAAAGAAGTACACTGTTACAGGCCTCCATAAGTAGTTTCCTCCTGCTTGGAAGAGGTCCGCCGACGTTCGCCATGAGTCTGCTTAGTTGTGCTGTTATCTTAGCTGCTTTTGACGTTGCGTATTCGATCTGCTTTGCGTAAGTCAGCTTTGAGTCCAGTCTTATTCCAAGGTATTTAATCGATGGCTTAGTGGGGATAACTAGGTCGCCTATATGCATTTCTAGCTCTATTGGAATGTGTCTTCTGGTTAGTAGCAACAGTTCCGTTTTGTGCATCGCCAATTGTAGGCCGTGGGAATCCAACCAGCTCTTGGTGCGGATCATGACCTGCCGTAGTCTGCGTTGAGCGTCCTCTGTATTTCTCGCTGTGATGACAGCCGCAATGTCGTCAGCGTATCCCACGAGGAAAGTGTCGTCCGGCATCTCTATCTTTAAGATCTCATCATAAGTGGCATTCCAGAGATCTGGCCCTAAAATGGATCCTTGCGCGGCGCCTGAAGTGACTTGCATTTTTCTCATGCCTTGGTTGGTGTCATACTTCAGCACTCGGTTATTTAGGTAATCCTTTACTATTCTTAATAAATACTTCGGGATAGTGAAAATTGTCTCCAGAGTATGTATCACGTCCACCCACCTTAGACTGTTGAAGGCGTTTTTTATGTCTAGGGTCGCTAAGAGAATGACTGGTCTCGAAAAGTGGTTTATATGTTGGGCTGCTTCAACGGTGTTTATTACATCTTTTAGGGCTCCTATTGTCGATTTTCCAGGTCGAAATCCATATTGCCTACGTGAGAGACCTCCTGCGTCTTTTATGGCTTCTTCGAGCCTAGGTTTGATTAAACGCTCCAGTAGTTTGCCTGCAGTATCCAGCATACACAGCGGTCTATAAGATGATGGTGATCTTAGGTCACCTTTACCCTTGCTGATGAGAACAAGTTTTTGTTCTTTCCAGACATCTGGAAATATTCCCTCCGTTAGAAAAATATAAAAATATAAAAATATAAAAATATAAAAATATAAAAATATAAAACTATAAAAATATAAAAATATAAAAATATAAAAATATAAAAATATAAAAATATAAAAATATAAAAATATAAAAATATAAAAATATAAAAATATAAAAATATAAAAATATAAAAATATAAAAATATAAAAATATAAAAATATAAAAATATAAAAATTTAAAAATATAAAAACATAAAAATTTAAAAATATTAAAATATAAAAATTTAAAAATATGAAAACATAAAAATATAAGAATATAAAAATATAAAAATATAAAAACATCAAAACATAAAAATATAAAAACATAAAAATATAAAAATTAAAAATATAAAATTATAAAAATATAAAAATATAAAAATATAAAAATATAAAAAAAATAAAAAAATATAAAAATAAAAAAATATAAAAATATAAAACTATAAAAATAAAAAAATATAAAAATATAAAAATATAAAACTATAAAAATATAAAAAAATAAAAAAATAAAAATATAAAAATATAAAAATTTTAAAATCTAAAAATATAAAAATACAAAAAAATTTAAAAATATAAAAATATCTATATTTATAAAATTCTACTGTACGTGTGTTGTGACTGAACTCCTCCTAAACGGCTAGACCGATTTTCATACATTTTTTTGTATGCGTTTGGGTATACAAAATTTCGTAACCAAAATCGGAATCTACGATGAATTGTTAGAAAATTTCACCAATAAACTTTCGGCCTTATTCATACAAAATTTCTAAGGTAGATATGAAGCGTTCTCTAGCTAAAGTATTCTTTAGCTCTAAAAAACCTTTAATAAGAAATTGTATTCGTAAACGTTTTTTTATCAGTACTTTAGCTTTATGTGTTCCGGTGGCAACGCCGACATTTTTGGTCATTAATGATGTATAGAAATAAGCTTTATAATCGGATACAAAAGCTTTATAATCGGTTACCAAACATTTATTTGCACTTATAATAACTATGAACATAATTGTAACTCAATTTTACATTAACTACGATTCTCATGACGGTTAGAAAGACGTTAAAGTAAAAATGGCATTTAAATATTGCATTTTCCTTCCCTCATGTTGAAATAATAATCGGATACCGATTACATTTTTTCCTTGTTTTGATTGTTTTTACATCACGAAAATTATTTTATTATTTACAAAATATTTTTGAAGATATAATTTTCAAAATGGAATTCATGAATGAAAAGTGTCTATTTAGATACTTTTCTATGTGCACAATGATTAAGAAGAAAATTTCCTACACAATGAATGCATGCAACAACTCTTTTCAATAGGAAAAATGCCGAAAAACTTAAAATAAAGATCTCAAATTCATGAATATAGAATAAATTTTACAAACGTCAAGTTATAGCATGCTTAAAGTAGAGACAACCCTACTTTAACTTATTGAAGATGTGAATCGTTTATGAATATTGTTTTCTCGAAAATTGCTGAAAAATGGTTTATAAACCTCATAAGTTTTTATGAATAAGGCCGTTTGTTTCTAAAATCAATTCCTAGCTCGCGCTGGGAAGCATGAACATTTCAGATAGAGATTTGTTTTTGTTTTTAAATGAGCACAAACCGAAAGCTTATTTTTTCAGACCTTCTGCTTAAAACTGTCTTCCAACTGTTAAAAAGTTATGGCCTCTGAGAGTTGGTATACAGAAATTAACGGCCTTATTCATAAAAACTTATAAGAAGTTTATAAACCATTTTTAAGCAATTTTTGAGAAAACAATATTCATAAACGATTCACATCTTCAATAAGTTAAAGTAGGGTTGTCTCTACTTTAAGCATGCTATAACTATGAATTTGAGATCATTATTTTGGGTTTTTCGGCATTTTTCCTATTGAAAAGAGTTGTTGCATGCATTCATTGTGGAGGAAATTTTCTTTTTAATCATTGTGCACATAGAAAAGTATCTAAGTAGACACTTTCCATTCATAAATATCTTTTATAAGTTTTTATGCATAAGGCCGAAATACTCCAAATATCTTTGAGGACTTTTTGTATTTAAACAAATGACATAAGCGATCTTGAAAACTTTCTTCATGCTTTATTAACTATATCGTCGGTATCCAGCAAAAACGAATCAAGTCCACGTTTTGTGTTTCTGCGTTATTGATAATTGAAAGTTTATGGCCGCTTGTGTTTTTATGTAATAACTACTAAACTACTTTAAATAGACATAAGATCTTTTACTAGGCATAGAATATGGCTTTTGGGACACTTTTGCAAAAAAATTAAAGTTCAACTTTTGTGTTTCTAAGTTATTGATGATTTAAAATTTATGGCCTCCTATGTTTTGATAAAATAACTACAAAACTATTATTAATAAACATAGGATTTCTCTTCAAGACACTTTTGCATCATTAAGTCCGTTGATTTGAGACCATTTGCATGTCCTACAAGTACACTCAGTTTAACATCATTTTCAATGTAAAAATTTAACAAAATAAATAAAATCGATTTACTCCTAAGCAGTTAAACTGTGTGTTATTCTTAAGAGATTATTAAAGAGAAATATTCAAGGTTTGATTTTAAAGTATTTAAGCGTTATGGCTTTTTTGATTATTTTTTGTTTTGTTATGTTTTTCCATGAAATGTTTTTGTTTAAATAACTTTTATTTTACTAAATAAAACTGTTTTTCATCCTATTTCTAGGCGTTTTAAGAATTTAAGAAAAAACCGGTTAACCGGTTTTTATAAAATAACCGAAACTGAAACCAGTTTATTTTGAATTTCAATTTTCCGAAGAAACCGAAAACCGGTTTCTAAAAAATGTCGAAGAATCGACCGCCCTAACTGTGGGCCACACATGTCCGTCCGATGACAAATTATTGATTTCTCGCATTGTTGACTTTTTCTTTAATTTCAATTGTCTTTGAAAGTTTTTGATCTCTGCCAATGGTCCTAAAATTCCCATTTATCGTTTGATAACTCGACAACTAAGATAGTTATCGGAAAAAAATACTTACGTTTTCGTCTAATTGTGTTTAAAAACATCTGTCTATCGACAGATCTCTGTGTCTGAACGCGCCTTTACATTTTGTTTGCTCAATACTTCTACAACTCTAATTGTAATAGCCACACGTATTCATAATGAAAAGAAAGAGAGAGCAAGAAAGAAGTCTCTGCATCTTTATACTCTGTGGTATAACAATCTGGCAAGGCTAGCTCTGTTCGCCTGCATTTACGGAAACCCCCAAACTTCACGATACATATATTGCTCTGTGGACACATGCATTTGTCGATGGATGTGTCTAATCTGCGAACGGTTGTCGACGTACCATGAATATATAGGCGAAGTAAACGTAATAAGCCGAAATTAAAGAAAACTTTCTATTTCTATATATTTGTCGCACATGGTCCAAATCTAGAGCCCCCAAAAATGTTACTTTAAAGAAAGGTTCGATTTATTTAAATCTTCTTATACAGTATAATGTTTTATTGTACCGCTGATAATTTTATTCTACCAAAAATACAATTAATGTACGAAGAAGTACATTTTTTGTACCAAAAAGTACTTTTATGTACAAAAAATTACTAAAAGTACTATAATTTCATAGAAAAGAAAATTTTTTTAACAAGAAGAAGCCGGGGACCGGCCGTGGCATATTGGTTAGAACACGCGACTACCATGCGGGAGATCGCAGGTTCAAACTTGGCTCCAGCCATCTTAAAAAAAAAAAAAAAAAAAAAAAAAAATTTCTTTCATTGTCGGCTCCCCTCGAATGTTGTTGACAGCAACTTCGCAGTATTAAGCGTCGATTCAATCGTCGTGTCTAGTAAGAGCTTCTCAAACAGTGACGTTCGCATTCGTCGATAAACAAGTAGGTGCCGTTAGTTGTGAATCTAAAAATAGAAAGCGTGTTAATTCACAACAACGCGAGAAGCTATCCCATACCTCATGCATGGGGTGCAAAGGGAAATTAAGTTAAGTAAGTACAGTTTTATTGCGTAATATGAGAAAGCACTTTAATTGTATCAAAAAGTACTTTTATTCTACTAAAAGCTAAATTTATTGTACCAATAATTACTAATATTGCACCAAAAAGTACTTTTATTTTGTCAAAAAGTTAAATTTATTCTACCAAAAAGTACTTTTAATGTACCATATAGTACAATTTATTGCAATGTACTTTTATTGTACCAAATAAAAGTACCAGAAATTGCTTTGTACCAAAACAAAAATTTATTGTACAAAAAGAAATTTAATTAATCCAAGAATTACTTTTATTGTACTAGAAAGTTATTTTATTGTACCACAAAGTTATTTTATTGTACCAAAAAGTCAATTTATTGTTTCATATAGTACAATTCATTGTACCATAAAGAACTTTTATTGTGCCAAAATTTAATTAAATTGTACAAAAACGAATGTAATTATTCCAAGAAGTACATAAATTGTATCAAAAAGTACATGTATTGTACCATAAAGTACTTTTATTGTACCATAAAGTCTTTTTTTTTAGCCTGAAAAGTCGTTTAACTGTACCAAAAAGTTATTAATTTACATTTATTGCACCAAAATGCGATTTTTTGTACCGCAAAGTACATTTGTTGTACCAAAAAGTACTTTTTGTGGTACCAAGAAGTCAATTTGTTGTATTACAAAGTACTTTTTTCGTACTAAGTAATGCATTTATTGTACCAAAAAAAAAATCTTTTATTGTACCAAGCACTGAAGTTGTTATACTAAAAAGTACTTTTAATATTTTATTGCAAAATAGTTCAATAGTACCAAAAAGTACTTTAATTGTACAAAAAAGTATTTTTTTATACCAAAAAGTGAATTTTTAGTCCCAAAACGTATTTTGATTGTACTAAGAAGTACATTTATTGTACCAAAAAGTACTTTAATTGTACCAAAAGAATTTTTATTGTACCAAGAAGTAATTTAATTGCACCAAAAAGTAGTTTAATAGTACCAAAAAGTACTTTTACTTTTTTGTAAAGAGAAGTGATTTTTGTACAAAAAAGTACTTTTACTGCATTAATCAGTGCACTTATTGTGCCAATTAGTACTTGTATTGTAACACAAAGTACTTTTTGTACCAATAAGTACCTATATTATACCAAAAATTAACGTTTTTGTACTAAAAAGTACTTTTATTGTAGCAAAAAGTAAAATTTGTTGTACCACAAAGTACTTTTGTTGTACCATAAAGTATTTTTATTGTACCAGAAAGTACTTTTATCTTGCCAAAAAGTATGTTTATTTCTCTAAAAATTAAATTTATTGTACAAACAAGAAATTTAATTGCAACAACAAGAAGTTTAGTTGTAAAAAACTAAAAAAAAGTACTGTTTATTGTACCAAAATAGGTTTTTAATGTAGCAAAAAGTGCTTTTATTGTACCAAATTGTTCTTCAATTATATGAAAATATACTTTTATTGTAACAAGAAGTAAATTTTTTGTAACCAAAAATTACATTTATTGTACAAACAAGAAATTTATTTGCACCAAAAAGTACTTTTATTGTTGTATGAAGTGCATTTATTGTATCGGAACGTACTTTTGTTGTACCAAAAAGTACAATTTATCACACCATCAAGTACTAAGAGTGTACCAAAACGTACTTTCGATGTGCCAGAAATTACTTAAATCCTCTAATTAGTAAGTCATCCGTTGCGGAGCTTTTCACTCGTTCCCGTATTGGTCGGATCGCCTTGAAATTTCCTTGAACAATTCTAGATGAAATTCCTTTGAAATACATCTAGGGATCGGGTATACTACTCTTCCCATGGGCCATCAAAGAGTAATTTCAGTTTGATAATGAAAAACGACCCCAGGAAACTTCTGACTTATGGGAGGGTTAATTGTACCAGAAAGAATTTTAATATTTTCTGTCACTTCACCCAAAGTTACCCCTTGCTGCCGTACAAATATCTAGATATGTAGAAGAAACGTGGTGCAATTTTTTTTTGTTTTGTTCACAAAAAAAAATAAATGTATTTTGCCGATTTTTTTCTTTGTTGCTGTTATTTAAGAACATTTATTTGATTTTGTGCAATATTTCGTGTTTTGTTTAGATGCATGCAAAATTTTTCAAGTCACAAAACTTTTTCGACAGACTTCATGCACCAGTCCATCCATTCTATGCATAGTTATGCATATCCTGTCACACACACACACACATGTATTCTTCAACAACACCCTACAACTACCGCTGTAAAACAAAACGAAAGTAGAAGACTCAGCCGAACGACGCGACTCGTTGGTGCAACAGATGTTTTATGTATGACTTCGATGCACTCTCCTTTTGACTTTGATGAAATACCGTTTGCCATATCAAATGATGATATACATGGATTCTCAAGGATCTCAATAAAATATAGACAACAGCAAAAAAAAGCCGTTGAAATTTTGGTAAAAATATTAAAATGTCTTGGTGCTTAGTGATGCTGGGGGGCGTTGTCTTTCTCTTCTCTCAGATAAGATTTTATTAAAAATTCATAAAAAAACAAATGCTGATGTCGCCTTTGAAATGCAGCAAACAAAATACTATATTTATTCTCGAGCAAACACAATGAATGAATGATATTAATATGAAAGTTATGCCAAAATGTCAGTGAGAGTTGAAATTCAATTCAAAGTTTTTATGCCCGTTGTACTGGTATAAGATAAGAGATGAATTAGCATATCACTCCCGTGGATAAAGAAATGAGAAAGCGAGAGAGAGGGAGAGCGAGTAAGATGATTGCGGCTATATAAAGGGTACCCTTTGTATGAATAATGAACATAATACCAATTCGAACAAGAATAAGAATAAGAATAAGAATAAGAATAAGAATAAGAATAAGAATAAGAATAAGAATAAGAATAAGAATAAGAATAAGAATAAGAATAAGAATAAGAATAAGAATAAGAATAAGAATAAGAATAAGAATAAGAATAAGAATAAGAATAAGAATAAGAATAAGAATAAGAATAAGAATAAGAATAAGAATAAGAATAAGAATAAGAATAAGAATAAGAATAAGAATAAGAATAAGAATAAGAATAAGAATAAGAATAAGAATAAGAATAAGAATAAGAATAAGAATAAGAATAAGAATAAGAATAAGAATAAGAATAAGAATAAGAATAAGAATAAGAATAAGAATAAGAATAAGAATAAGAATAAGAATAAGAATAAGAATAAGAATAAGAATAAGAATAAGAATAAGAATAAGAATAAGAATAAGAATAAGAATAAGAATAAGAATAAGAATAAGAATAAGAATAAGAATAAGAATAAGAATAAGAATAAGAATAAGAATAAGAATAAGAATAAGAATAAGAATAAGAATAAGAATAAGAATAAGAATAAGAATAAGAATAAGAATAAGAATAAGAATAAGAATAAGAATAAGAATAAGAATAAGAATAAGAATAAGAATAAGAATAAGAATAAGAATAAGAATAAGAATAAGAATAAGAATAAGAATAAGAATAAGAATAAGAATAAGAATAAGAATAAGAATAAGAATAAGAATAAGAATAAGAATAAGAATA
The DNA here is from genome assembly GCA_964034835.1 of Muscina levida. Classification (NCBI taxonomy): domain Eukaryota; kingdom Metazoa; phylum Arthropoda; class Insecta; order Diptera; family Muscidae; genus Muscina; species Muscina levida. The sequence goes on along the minus strand of OZ035883.1, from coordinate 128,378,534 downwards.
AGAATAAGAATAAGAATAAGAATAAGAATAAGAATAAGAATAAGAATAAGAATAAGAATAAGAATAAGAATAAGAATAAGAATAAGAATAAGAATAAGAATAAGAATAAGAATAAGAATAAGAATAAGAATAAGAATAAGAATAAGAATAAGAATAAGAATAAGAATAAGAATAAGAATAAGAATAAGAATAAGAATAAGAATAAGAATAAGAATAAGAATAAGAATAAGAATAAGAATAAGAATAAGAATAAGAATAAGAATAAGAATAAGAATAAGAATAAGAATAAGAATAAGAATAAGAATAAGAATAAGAATAAGAATAAGAATAAGAATAAGAATAAGAATAAGAATAAGAATAAGAATAAGAATAAGAATAAGAATAAGAATAAGAATAAGAATAAGAATAAGAATAAGAATAAGAATAAGAATAAGAATAAGAATAAGAATAAGAATAAGAATAAGAATAAGAATAAGAATAAGAATAAGAATAAGAATAAGAATAAGAATAAGAATAAGAATAAGAATAAGAATAAGAATAAGAATAAGAATAAGAATAAGAATAAGAATAAGAATAAGAATAAGAATAAGAATAAGAATAAGAATAAGAATAAGAATAAGAATAAGAATAAGAATAAGAATAAGAATAAGAATAAGAATAAGAATAAGAATAAGAATAAGAATAAGAATAAGAATAAGAATAAGAATAAGAATAAGAATAAGAATAAGAATAAGAATAAGAATAAGAATAAGAATAAGAATAAGAATAAGAATAAGAATAAGAATAAGAATAAGAATAAGAATAAGAATAAGAATAAGAATAAGAATAAGAATAAGAATAAGAATAAGAATAAGAATAAGAATAAGAATAAGAATAAGAATAAGAATAAGAATAAGAATAAGAATAAGAATAAGAATAAGAATAAGAATAAGAATAAGAATAAGAATAAGAATAAGAATAAGAATAAGAATAAGAATAAGAATAAGAATAAGAATAAGAATAAGAATAAGAATAAGAATAAGAATAAGAATAAGAATAAGAATAAGAATAAGAATAAGAATAAGAATAAGAATAAGAATAAGAATAAGAATAAGAATAAGAATAAGAATAAGAATAAGAATAAGAATAAGAATAAGAATAAGAATAAGAATAAGAATAAGAATAAGAATAAGAATAAGAATAAGAATAAGAATAAGAATAAGAATAAGAATAAGAATAAGAATAAGAATAAGAATAAGAATAAGAATAAGAATAAGAATAAGAATAAGAATAAGAATAAGAATAAGAATAAGAATAAGAATAAGAATAAGAATAAGAATAAGAATAAGAATAAGAATAAGAATAAGAATAAGAATAAGAATAAGAATAAGAATAAGAATATAAGAATAAGAAGTAAGAGAGTAAGAATAAGAATATGACTACGTTTATGTTTTCAGAATCTATATATATAAAAAATTGTTGCAAGTGTGTTGTGACTTTATAACTCACGAACGGCTGGACCGATTTGCAATGGCGCGTTTGCGTTTGGGTGGCGCCCCGGTTGGATTATATTTACAATTCGGTTCAATTGGACAAAGGGGCGTGGCACCGCCCATACAACTTGAAAATCAAAAGGGCTGTGTCTCATGAACTATCAAAGGTATGAAGATGAGATTTGGTATATATGTTGTTGGAGCAGTATTAATTACAGCCAAGTTAGTATACAGACGGTTACCGCTACTACATTGAATTTTGATCTTTAACGGAATGTCTGTTTCCGATTTGTAAAAGATATGACTTTGCTGATGAACTTTTTACTATCGTCATAGAGCCTATGATATTTAGAATTTAAAACAACAACACTTAATTTGTTAACTTTCATGTTAAGGAGTTGCTTGAAATTAGTTACATAAGTTAATAAACTCAACATATCATTATCGAGCTTAAGTACCGTTTTCAAAGTACTTTGTATACCTAAGTGTGAAATATATTACAAGTTAAAATGCAATAGCGAAGCAATGCCGGGCCCACTAGTTAAATATATTTAAATGTGTCTAGTTGAAAATCCTTTAATTTTTAAAACAAAACAACACCACAATTGCACTTAACTTGATATGTATAAAAAATTCGCAGTGTTTTTTTCTATACCAACCACAAAATTTTTGACTTATGTTAACTCCACAAATTTTACAACACGAACGACCAAAGAATGTGATCTTATCCGCAAAAACAAAAATTAACCGGTATATATGGTATGCAAATAAACTACTTACAATACTCCCTTACATCGCACAGTGGCCCAAACGGGCAATCTAGCGGGTTTTAAGTCGAATTTCAATGTTTGAAAATACCAATCTTTATACCATCACCCTTAGGGATGAGGGTATATATCATTTGATACGAAAAAAAAGAGTAACGCATTAAAGGAGACGAGTTAGACCCCAAGTACCTTAAGACCAAATTCGTTTCAGGATTTTTTAAGACGATTGAGCTATGTCCGTCTGTCTGGCTGGCTGGTCAGCAGGATAACTCGAGTAATCCTAAACGGATCGGTATGAAAATTTATCAGTATTAATATTTTTCAAAACGAACTTATGGGATTGTAATTGGTCTGAATAGCCCCACCCCTTCTGGTACCTCCCATACAAAATTACCTATTTTTGGAAAATTATTATTTCTTCCATAACTTCCAAACGGACGACTGGATGATGTTTGAATTTGGTCAGTTTTTTTATCTCGCAAAAGTAGATAAACCCTAAGAAAACTGAAATCTTTGCCCCACCCCTTCTGGTGCCTCCCATACAAAGGACCGAATTGACCCTCATACTTTTACATACATATCTTTTTTGTTAGTAAACTGAATTCACTCAAATTTTGCATATGATGTTTTCTTATGAAAAGTTGAACTAGGAATGAATATGGATTATATTTGTAAGTAAAGTGAATTCACTCAAATTTTGCGTATGATGTTCGCTTGTGAAAATTAGACTCAGGAATGAACATGGCCTATATCGGTTCACGCCTTCTGGTACCTCCCATGCAAAATTACCTATTATTGGAAAATTAATATTTCTCCCATAACTTCAAAACGGACACTGGGGGGTAATGAAAATTGATCGGTAAATTTATTTTCTGATAGAAGGAAAAACATCACAAAACCTAACTATTTGACACACCCCTGTTGATACCTCCCATACAAATGACCGAACCCACCCCCATAGTCTCACATACATATCTTTTTTGTAAGTACACTGAATTCAGTAAAATTTTGCGTAAGGTGTACGGTTATGAAGATTTTAATCAGAAATGAATATGGACTATATCAAATCACCCCTTCTGGTACCTCCCATACATAAGGACTTTGTTTGGAAAATTAATATTTCTCCCATAACTTCTAAACCGGCACCTGGGGGGATAATCAAATTTGGTCAGTTAATTTGTCTTGTAATAGGAAGCAAAGCCTCAGCAACCCTAACTATCTAGCACACCCCTTCTGGTACCTCCCATATAAATATATTGGATATTTCCCCTTTTACATACGAAAAAAATCAGACAGGGTGTGCTGCCCCTAATTGTACCTTCTGTACAAATAGGTCAAATTTTGTGTGTTTTTTCTCTACATGCAGACAAAAAATAATACATAAGTCATTTTATTTTTAAAATCTATTAATTTCAATAACTCAAGTCTTAAACAATATCTTATATTGGGTGAAGGTATTTATCAGTCAGTTTACCTGACTGAAATTTCTGTACTGGTTTTTGTTTTCGTTTAATTGACAACACTTGTAAATGCTTATAAAAGCTTTTGCATTAGCATTTAGGGGCATTCCTTATCTGCTGCGAACCTTCAAAGTGAATAAATTTTTAGTACATGGCCCGCAAAGATTTGGCAGCATTTTTAGACTTTTGTTGGTTGAGCCAAATTACAAACAAATTATACTTTATTAAGTCAATATATTTTTTTCTCATTCATAGAAGGTATGTACTAAATAAAAATTATATTTTCGAGACCGGTCATGTGTACCACAAAAAAATTCGGTAGATTTAAGCTGTTGTAGCATATACGGTTTTAGAGCGTATACTGACATCTTTGGACTGTAACTAACGTCAGTCAATCGTATTCAAGCTAAATTGATCATTTATGTAATGTGTGAGTCCTTGTGGTGTAAAAATATCCAAAATGATAACCAACTACGTCCAACTGTTGGAGATATATGGAGAACAGCCCTACCATCTCTGGTACCTCCCATACAAAATGAAAAAATATCATTTGTTCAATAACTTCCAAACGGGCAAATGGAGGATATTAAAATTTTGTCTATTTAATTATCTTTCAATAGTTAACAAATACTGAGAAAACCAAAGCATTTGCCACACTTCTTCTGGTACCTCCCATACAAATGACCGGATTCACGCACATAGTTTTAAATAAATTTTTTGGTAGGTACACTGAATTCGGTCATATCTTGTACAAGATATAAGCTTATTGAAATTTAACTTAGGAAGGAATATGGACTATATCGGCCGACCCCTTCTGGTACCTCTCATAAAAATATCCAGACGTTTTTTCAGCCAACCAGATTTGGTAGCCCGCATTTCAAGAATTTCCGAATCACTAATATACTAAACTATATGACATACTATCATACTTATTGAAACGATGTGTGAAGAAGCCCTTGAAGCGAGGAATAAGCACGTGCGGGATTTACGTCAAGATAAACTAGTAAGGCGGTTATCCTTAAACTACAGCTGTAACCGCAGGGATAGACCCAAAAAAGGGGAGTTTGTATGGGAGGTGGGAGCTGTTTTTGACCGATCGGGCTCATATTAGAACTCAACCTCCGCCTAGTGTTGGGAAGCTTGCATACAAAATTTCAGCTTGATTCCCCTTAAACTGCGGCTGTAACCGCAGGGATAGACCCCAAAAAGGGGGAGTTTGTATGGGAGGTGGTAGTAGTTTTTGACCGATCGAGCTCATCTTAGAACTTAACCTCCGCTTTGATGATAGAAGCTTGCATTCCAAATTTCAGCTCGATATAACATAAACTGCGGCTGTAATCGCGGGGACAGACAGACGGACAGACGGTCACCCTTAAATCGGCTCAGATTTCGATGCTGATCATTTTTATATATATATTGTTATACCTACCACGCCTCCTTATGGGCGTTGCAAATGGAAGAACAAAATGAATATACCCTTCACTCCGTTCATGCGCATGGTGAAGGGTATAATAAATACTTTATATTTCTTCATATAAGAACTGTAACCTGTAGACTGTAGAAAATGTCAGTTGTGTGGGAGCTATGACATATAGTTGACCTAGATAATTGAAATAAGAAGAATAAGTGGTATATGCGTTAAAAAAACTTAAGTTTCAATTTTCATTAAAATATCTCTTCATTTACTCGAGTTATTAATTAATTCCCGCTAGCACAGCTGTTTGGCCCACTGTGCATCGTCGTGAGCATCGAATGGCTTGGTTACAAGTTTAACCCATATTCGCTTCCCACTACTATGTATGCGAAGTTCGTAGGTAGTTACTTCTGCATGCAACAACTACCTTACATCCGAAGTACTTTGTTTTATTCTAAAATATCACCATGAGCGCATCGATGATTTTCAAACTACTCCAAATATTTTACCACTGTAGTGAGGTGTAGCAAGTACGAATAGGGAAGAGCTTCGAAATTCGGTAGCAAACTATGGAGTAATAGTTGAAATGCATATGGAAACTTTTAAATGCATTTATCTCTTAAACTACATTTGTAAGGCTTTTTATATACCTCCAAAAACTTCCCACATATCCAGTCCATCCCATATCCATGTACGGCCTTTGGAATCAAACGACTTTGCATACATTTTCCGCGATTGCGTGTAATTTTTAATGACGCTTCTTTCTTATTGTATAAATCTTATAGAAAATATCATAATCTTATACTCAAGACTACCGAGAAATGTTAAATACTAAAAACAGGTATCTATATTACAGTTGTAAAGCCCGAGTCAATATAAGTCGTAAATCCTTTAAACCTTAACGCTTCTTTGGCATAATCATTTGAGCCAAGGGTAGAGGTTGCAGACGAATATCAATTTTGTCAATGGTCTGATAATCCGATGAATCCGAACAGGCTTGACAACCACAGGAAGCGGGGATTTCCAAATCCTTATTGAATTTCGTGCCATCGGCACAGGTCAATTTCACAGAGATCGATTTGTAAGATTTAATGTTGCAGCACTGGCAAATCTTGTCCTGGCCAAAGGTGTCTATGATAGAAATAGGAGAATCATATTGAAAATTTGGTTTGAACAAAACTGCACAACATTTCCTTTACCTTTGTTGTATTTCGAACCAGAATTACAAGCGCCCATGCATTCGGTGAATCCTTGTATAGGTTGCTCATTAATACAAAAACCATGACCGGGGTTCAAAACCTTAACCAGTTTCAATGTTTCCGTTTCAGCCAAAGACACTGGCAAACAATTTGCTGCAATGAAAATAAATTATGTTTTCAACTATGTTCTAACTGCGAAAGGGACAGTTTAGTTCTACTAACAGAGATCTTCCTTAATCGGTTCTTCGTTACACTTCATGCAACAGCTGCCTTCTTGTGCCACCAACAGATGCTCAGCACATGCGCTAACATCCGGACACTGTTCCCTCATGGAGCTGACTATCAAAGCATCACCCTTCTTGTCACACTTAAGTGTGGTGCAATTGTCAGCCGATTTCCATTCCTTATTGGGTTCATACAATTTACCATCCAGGACGCACTTTGTCTGTACACATTCTCCACAGCATTTACGCTTATCCTTGCGTACATATTCGAACCCAAGACTACATTTAGTATCACATGTCTCCAGAGTGCTAAGCACTTGGGTAGTGTCTTGTGGTCCATAGGCGCACTGAAGATACTTGCAAGGATCCTTGGGATGCACCCAAGATTCGGCAACCTTTTTAATGTATTTCTTGTTGGCTTCATCTTCTACAATGCACACATCATGGGGTGGTGCACAGTAGTAGGTGGGGCAACAATCGGTGGGTTCTTGTTTCACGAAGACTTCATAGAATTCCTCTACGCAGGATTCAGGTTTGGCAGGACATTTAGATTTATCGCACACAATACGTTGGGTGGGACAACAGCCCATCTCTTCCTTGACCAATTTCTCACCAGGTAGCAGGGGTCTTGGTGGGGTGAGGGGGTCACATTCTTCCTTGGGCTTGCACTCTGGAAAGGGAAAGAAAGGAAAGACAGAAAGTAAGAAATTGTATAAAACACAGGTAGTTAAACAAAATCTTGGAAGACTATTAAAGAACCTTTAATTGTACCAAAAAAGGTACTTTTATAGTACCAAAAACTTTTTTTTTGTAAAACCTAGATAAAACTTTTGTTAAACCAAAATAGTACTTTAAGTATACCAAAAAGTACTGTTAGTGTACTAACGAGTACAATCTTTTGTATCAAAAATTACTTTTACGGTACCCAAAAAGTACTTTTACAAAACAAAAAGAGTTTCTATAATAACCAAAGAGTCTTATTGTACCACAAAGTACTTTTACTGTCCCAATTTACGGTACTAAAAAGTACTTTTATCGAACCCAAAGCGCAATTTGTTTTTATCCTAAAACTATTTTTATTGTACCAAAAAGGACTTTTATTGTACTCAAAAACTACTTTTATTGTACCAAAAAAGAACTTTAATTGTATTAAAAAAGAATTTTAATTGTATTAAAAAGTACAATTTGTTGTACCTAAAAGTACAGTTTGTTGTACCAAAAAGTACTTTAAGTGTATTTTTTTGTACACGAAAGTACTTTTTATTAAAAACAAGTACTATTATCGTACCAAAGAGTACTTTTATTGTACCAAGAAATAATTTTATTGTACCAAAAAGTACTTTTATTGGACTCAAAGTGTATTTATATTGTATCAGCAAGCTCTGAATAGTACCAAATAACAATTTTATTGTACCAAATAAAAATTAGTGCTTTTAAAGAACCAAAAGTACTTTAAGTGCACCAAAACTTACTGTTAGTGTATTAACGAGTACAATTTTTTGTACAAAAAATTACTTTACGGTACCAAAAAAGTACTTTTACAAAAGTACTTTAACCAAAAAGTACTTTTATTTTCCGAATTTATGGTACTAAAAAGTACATTTTTCGAACCCAAAACGCACTTTGGTTGTATCCTAAAACTATTTTTATTGTACTCAAAAACTACTTTTATTGTAGCGAAAGGTACTTTTATTGAATCAAAAAAGAACTTTAATTGTATTAAAAAGTACAATTTATTGTGCCAAAAAGTACTGTTATCGTACCAAAGAGTACTTTTTATTGTACCAAAAAGTACTTTTATTGTACCAAAAAATTACTATAGTTGTATGCAAAAAGGACTTTTTTCTTCTAAAAGATCGTTTATTGTACCAAAAAGTACTTTAATTGTATTAAAAAGTGAAATTTGTTGTATCAACAATTACTTTTACTGTACCAAAAAAGTACTGTTAATGGTACAAAAAAAAGTTTTATTATTGTAATCAAAATGTCTCTTATTGTACCAAAAAGTACTATTATTTTTTCTAAAAAGTACTTTAATTGTACCAAAAAGCACTCAAGTTTTACTCAAAAAGTACTTTATTAAACCTATAAAGTACCTTTATTACACCAAAAACGTACTTGTATTGTATTGAAAGAGTACTTTTGTTGCACCAGAGAAGAACTTTATTGTACCTAAAAGTAATTTTATTGTACCTAAAAGTAATTTTATTGTTCCAAAAATCACTTCAGTTGTTCTCAAAAAGTACTTTTATTGCAAAATACTGTTATTGTACCCAAAAGGTACTTTCATTGTACGAACAAATTGTACCTTTATAGTACCAAAAAGTGCTTTGACTGTACCAAACAGTACTTTCATTGTACAAAAAAGTCTTTATTGCACTAAAAAGTACATTATACAAAAAAGTACTTTTAGCGTATCCAAAACGTAGTGTTTTTATCCACAATAAATACTTTAAGCATACCCAAAACGTAGTGTTTTTGTACACGAAAAGTACTTTTTGTTTAAAAAAGTACTACTACGGTACCAGCAATGTACGGTTTTTGAACCAAAAAAAATTGTTTATTGTACCAAAACGTACCAAAAAAAAAAGTAATTTTATTTATAGGTAATTTTTGTTGTACCAGGAAATAACTTTGACTGTACCCAAAAAGTACATTTATTGTACCCAAAAAGTACTTTTGTTGTACCAAAATGTGTTTTTGTTGTACCTAAGAAGTTCTTTCGTTGTATCTAAAAAGTACTTTAATAGTACTAAGAAGTACTTTACCTGTACCAGAAAGTACTTTTATTGTACCAGAAAAATTATTTTATTGCACCAAATAAATACTTTTACTGCCCCAAAAATTACATTTATTGTACCAAACTCTGCCTTTAGTGTATGAAAGAGTACTTTTATTGTACTTAAATGAACTTTTAGTGTATCTGAGAAAATGCTAAGGTAGAAAATAGTGTTTTTCATTTATTAAAAAGTACTTTAACTGTACCAACATGTTCTTTGTAACAAAGTACATTCAATGTCCCAAAAAGTTATTTTATTGTACCAAAAACTTTCGCTTTAATATTTATTCTACAAAAAAGTTCTTTACTGTAGCAAAAGGTACTTTTTTAGTATCAAAAAAGTACATTTATTGTACGAAAAAGTACTTTTAGTGTAACAAATAATAATTATATGGCACCAAAATGTACTTTTACTGTACCAAAAAAAAAAAAAAACATTTATAGCACCAAGACGTACTTTAGCTGTACCAAAAAATTTTATTGCACCGAAAATTGACATTTATTGCACCAACAAGATCTTTTAGTGTACCACAAAGTACTTTTATTGTACACAAAAAGTATTTTTATTTTACCCAAAAAGTACAATTATTGCATCAAAAAGTGCCACAGGTACTTTTATTGCACCAAGAAGTACTTTTAGTACCACATCATTTCCCTCTTTTTTTCTTCTACTCACCACACACATACTGCGGACAGCCATCGGGACCGGTCTTTTGTTTCTTAAATTGTCCTGGACCACACTCGGGCAACAAAGGCTCCAAACACACCTTAGCCGGAGGCAACTTGGGTTCAGGCACACACAAATACTTGGCACAACATTCATCTTCACGTATCAGTTTCTTCGGCACTTCACCCTCGTCACACACCTTATCGGTCACAGCGCACTTCTGTTCCATGCACTGCGTTTTGCCATTCTTGTCACACAAACACTCGGTACACTTGTCCTTTTGCCATCTCTCGCCAGGTGTACGATCAACATCTTCACATTTAACGCATAACTCTTCGCTAATGCATTTGCCATTCTCTAGCACTTTGCCGGGTGGACAGAAACAACCCTCGTAACGTTCGGAGGGAGCACACAACTCATCACTGTCCACAGTGTTGACGAAACTATTGGTCTTCATATTAACGGCCTGGAACATGTTAAGATGTTCCAATGACTCACAAGTCTTAGAGCAGCCACAAGGATCATAGGTCATACTCTTGGGACAATCGAAAGGACATAGATCGTCTCGGCGCCAATTGAGGCATATACCCTGCTTGGCACATTCCTTGGCATACGCTGACATTGTGTCACAGGCACCCTTTTGCTCATTGCCCGGCTTGCACATATCCTTTTGACACGTCATAATATAGGGCATGGGATCCACGATCATGTTACACTTGCCAAATACCGCATCATCGTACATCTGCAGGCAAGGATCTGTTTCGGGTGGCAAAGGCATACATTCCTCTTCCACTTCTATTTTGCTCAGACACTCATTGGGATCCAGACCCAATTTAGGTTCATCAGCCGTCCAAGAATTAATAATTTCCACCAAATCTGTGCTAGGTTTGCGATTTTTCTTTTTGCTAGGATTTTGTTTCAAATCATTGTTGGAATTGCCATCACAATCACCACAGAGACCCTCCATTTTGCTGCCATACTTAAGACTTGGCACTCCAATTGAAAACAGTAAATCCTCGAAGGCGGCCTTGACTTCAACATGAGCCTCCGTTAAACTGAGTACAACTTCTTTGCCGGGCACTTCATTCAAATTGATCCAGGTATCCTTGTAGGGTAATTTCTTGATCTCAATGCCATCGACAAACAATTGCAAAGCCTTGGGCTTGTTGGGTACACGTTGGATGTGAATAACATGATCGCCATTAATGATGTGCAAGGACTTGGCACAGCTAGAGTGTTCCGGGGCAGAAAGTTTACCCAATTTGTGGCAGTCATCCATGGTGACATAGGTCTAGGAGGGGGAGAGAGAGAGAAGATATATATCAAAAAATGTAGTTCACAATGATGTCTCCTGACAATCAGAGATAAAGGCTCTACTGTATAAAAAAAATTGATAACATTCATGTAACTTGACAAAACAAATGATGCAGAACTTCTTCTTTTTGGGGCTACTTTCAAGTGCAGTTCTCAGAATTGAGTCCCAAAATCATATGTTGTACTGTGTACGACGACCATTTGCTATCATCCTTCTAATACCAATTCGTAACATTTAATGGATAGTTTTTTTCTTCTTAGTGTTATTTCCAATCAAAAGTCCACAATTACTTTGTTCAAGCTACAAGCAACGGAGCAGATGATCGAACCCAAGAACATACCTAGGAAGAATTTCTTTTGATCAGATAACTTATTAGTGACGTCCTCTTTACGAACATAGGCTATGGCGACCGATAGCAAATTCTGATACCAGCGTCGTGACACTTCATGAGATGTTTGTTCTTCTTCTTCTTAGCGTGACATTCCAATGAAAAGTTGACTAGTAGATAGTTTAAGCTAAAAGCGACAAAGTAGAGAATCGAACCCAGGCACATACCTAGGATGGGTTTGTATTGATCATATAATTCATTAGTGACCTTCTATTCACGAACTTTGGCTATGGCGACCATTTGCTTTCAACCATTTAATACCGGATTCGTGACACTTTACGGGAAGTTTGTTCTTCTTCTTAGTCGGACATTCCAACGAATAGTTGACCTCAAATCAACTGATTCCACGGTTCACTACATGGACTGCAGAAGTGCAGCTTCCTTTGAATGTGAGAGTCGGCAACACAATATTTCCAAATCTTCACATCTGAGTGAAGGAATACTCACACTTGCCAAAATACCGCTCTGAGAAGAACCTTACGTTCTCGAAGGACTACGAATATTTTGCCAATATGTGTGGTTGTCATCGCCGCAGTAATGCGGATTATAATCTTGTGGATAGCCTTCCCAACTTTGGGCGCAATCCTGGATGTACTTAGAAATCACACAGTGAACGTTGTACTTAGAAACCGTCGCCCGGCAGAACCGTCGAAGAAAGATAGATTACCATGACAAACAACGATCTTGTTGAGAGGTTTTCTCATTTCTAGGTTTGTTAGAAGGGATATTCTGGTGATCTAGACGAAAAAGATTCAATGAAACAACATATAACCTCTAGGTCAGCGAATGTCACAACTAGATCAGAAGGGATCTTTTGATGATCTGGAGCGAGATCTTCAACGGTGGAAGAGAGTACCTTTGGATCAGCGAACGTACCAGACGTCTGTATGACTGTATTTTTTCAGGGATTATCGAGGACGTTTCCAGAAATCACAGAATGAATTTCGTACTCAAAGACTAATCTCCAGCAGTGACATCGTAAAAGTATAGATTACCATGCCAGGCGAGGACCTTGTGTATAAGCAAATGTACCAGACTTCTCAATTATCCTTATTCAGGGGTTATCGAGGACGTTCCTCACAGAATGAATTTCGTACTCGAGGACTCCAGCAGTGGCATCGAAGAGGGACAGATTACTACGACATGAGAGGGCTTTGTGTATAAGCTTCCCCACTCCCAGGTAGATCAGGAACGATCTTCATGATCTAGAGTGCGATGTCTAAAGAGACCAGAGAGAACTACTAGATCAGCGAACGTCCTGACTAGATCAGAAGGAATCTTTTGATGATCTAGATGAGAGATGTACAAACGAAGAAGAGAGAAGGAATCTTCTGATGATCTAGAGGAGAGATGTTGAAACGTAGAAGAGAGAACCTCTAGATCGGTGAACGTACCAGGTATGGTCTGCACGAAATTCAATATCTTCAAATTACAAAATTAAGGTCATACTCGGAGATCGTCTTCCAGCATTGACATTGTAAAAGGATAGATTGCCATGACAAACCAGGATCGTGTGGATATGCTTCGCAACTCCTAGGTAGGTCACACGGGATCTCAATGATCTTGATTGGTATGGCCAAGGGACAAGAGAGAATCTTTAGATCAGTGAACGCCTCAGTTAAATCAGAAAGGATCTTCTGATGATCTGGAGTGAGAGGATTAAAGGTACAAGAGAATGAACCAGATATTTCTGGACGAAATTTTTTCGAAGAAAGACAGATTACCATGACAAACGGGGATCTTGTGGATAGACTCCTTCAGGACCATATAGATCAGGAAGGATGTTAATGATATAAAGCGAGATGATCAAAGGGATAATATAAAACCTCTAGATCAGCAAACGTACCAGGCTATCAAGGACGTTCTTAGAAACCACAGAAAGAATTTCGTACTCGAAGACTATCCTCCATCAAAAGAAGGACTAAATACCACGGCAAACGAGGATCTTGTTTAAAAGCTCCACCGCTCCCAGGTAGGTCAGGAGGGATCTTGATGAACTTGCGCGATATGACTAAGAGACTACAAAGAACGTCCCAGGCATTTTAATGATATTGAGCGAAATGATCAAAGGGACAATATAAAACATCTAGATCAGCAAACGTACCAGGCTATCAAGGACGTTCTTAGAAACCACAGAATGAATTTGGTACTAGAAGACTATCCTCCATCAGAAGAAGGACTAATTACCACGGCAGACAGGGATCTTGGTTATATGTTCCACCGCTCCCAGGTAGGTCAGGAGGGATCTTGATGAACTTGAGCGATATGTCTAAGAGACTTCCAAGAACGTCCCAGGTAGATCAGAAAGGATCGTATGATCTGATGCGAGATGTTCTAAGGTGGAAGATAGCACCTAGAGCTGTTACATGTTAACAGAATGAATGTCGTACTCGGAGACCATCCTTCAGTGGTATTAACATAGGAGAAGGACAAATTACCCCGACAAACGACCGTGGCCATGGCCCAACGTAATTCAGGATTATGTGACTGTCTGAATTTGAACGAATTCATGGCACAACGTCGAACACTTGTCCCGGTTGGAACAAAGTGCTAAATGCAAAAGTTACGCTACTAAACTAAAAGTTGTTGCCTGAGTTGTGTACTTCACTGCACGTCCTGGCCTCGTATTCAAAAATCCTGTTGGATGAATGTGGCGTTGCATTCAAAGTCATTTTCAAGACTTCCCTTTGATTGTTTGGATTAGAGAGTTGGTTATGAAATATGGACCGGCCGTTTCATGATGGTTAGAACACGCGACTACCATAAAGGAAATCCCAGGTTCAAATTTTTTAATTTTGTCGTCAACAACTTCGCAGGATAAGTGTCGAGTCAATCGGCATGTCTAGTAAAAGCTTCCCAAACAGTGACGTTCGCATTCATCGAAAGACAAGTAGGTGCCGTTAGTTGTGAATCTAATTCACATCAGCGCGAAAAGCTATCCTATACCTCATTCATGGGGTGCAAAGGGAAATTAAGTAAGTAAGTATGATATATGATACATATTTACGATTTGATAATTGTATATCCTGATCGGCTGGTATCAACAGAACTAGGCTGAGAGTGCTAATTCTAGGTATTTCGGTGATTGGTAAAATTGGGCGATGATGGCATAGATAACATCATGAGGTCGTATGATGATCACTTCCAGCCAGATGAGAAACTTTGTGGACAGGGATAAGGTTCACAAAGTCGATTGAGTTCTTTTAAGTGTGTAGCCTTTTTTAAGAAAGTCTTAAAGAGGACCCGCTAGAAGATCCATTAAAATTTTAATTTAACTTATAGCTCTGTCTTTTAATGCTTTGTCTGTCAACTTTCTTTCAATTGTGTCAATTTTCTGGCATAGGTCAAAAACTTGTGTAGATTTAGAAAACTAGGAAATATGTTAGTTTTTAACCGGATGGTCTGCCTCTTTGCAGCTTCGGACGCCTTAAAATTTAACTTAAACACATCACTGAATTGTGTACGTGCAATAATTCTTAATAATGCATGTTGCTAATGATTTCCTCATTACTGACTGTAATAAGTTTGGTTGGTCTCGTAACCTGGCACCATAAGCTATGAGTGGCCTTCGATAGCTCAGTGGAAGCGACGTAGACTAGCAATCCAAAGGAGCCGGGTTCGATTCCCGGCCGGGGTACTGGCCAAATCAACATCGATGAAAAATTACTTTTCAAATACTTTCAAGTTTTCCAGCCAACAAAATTCATCCCAGATGCTTCCACTACAAAACTCCAGATTGCGCAAGGATCAAGGAAAAAGGAAAATGATTTATCAACATCGCATATAAATCAACAAGCCAGCTGGCGCCATCTGTGGTGAAATTTGGCGGTTAAAACTCACAACAACAACACCTAACAATCCTTGACACAAACCTTGTTATCTACAAAGGAACGAAACAGAGTTGCCAACAATGATCGTACGGTAATCTGATCGAGTGCTGATAAATTGAAAGTCGGTATAAAGAATTATCACGCCAGCTACCACCAGCTGTTACAACAACAAACAACAACCCAAGCTATGACCGTATTTCAGATATTTTTCGGAAATTTTTTACAGCAATACAAATTATTCGACTAGGAAACATTCTTTCATAGTAACTAGCGGATCTCCTTACAACACTGACATATTTTATCCTCCCCCTTTCCCTCCCAGCTACTCACCTGGAACGTATGTACTCCCGGCAAAACAATATCTCTGGACAGCAAATACGTGCAGTTGCCATTGAAGGCGAAATTATCACGATCATAGGTGAAATACTGAGTCGATCCAATGGTATTGCACACACAATCCTTACAGTCAGCAATGGGTACACAAGTGTCACCCTTGCGCACACTGCCCTCGGGACAATAACAGCCAGCAAAACAGGCATCGGGTATAACTGGACAATCATCGCTATTCAAAGAATCGCAAGAAGGTTCACAACGTCTCTTATAGCAATCGGAGTGAACCAAAGGAGCAGGACAGGCAATTTCTGAAAGGACACAAGATAAAAACATTTGAGCCGCATAACCAAAGGAAAACTACAAACAGCACATGGCAGCACTTGCAGAGATGACGACCATGGACATGGCACGTTTGTAATATAACTATACTTACCACACTGATGCACCGCTCTCCATGTGTTCAACTGGACATTGGGATTTACGGTTAAACATTTTTTAACAAAATCTTGCAATAGATTGCATTTGCAAGCATTTACATCCTCATTGTTGGCCTTGAGGCACTCGCAAGTGGTTTCCATGCATTTGCTAACGAATTGTTTATGATTGACCGACTTGCCACATTTTACAAATGTTGGATGTCTAAAGGGCACAAATAGAGAGAACACACACACACACACACAGACATAGTTAAATGTAAAACTTTTTCTAGCACCTGCAGCATGGGCAGAGGTTTTAGTCGCAACCCCTGTCCGCGCTTCGCTTAAATGTCTACTTACTTCACGGTATTACACAGGGCCAATGCCTTCTTTTGCAAATTCAAGGGACAAGTTTGTGGATAACATTGATCCTTAGGCGTTTGGTTGTCAAACCAACTGTCACCGAATTTCACAGTATTTGGTATTACGGTGCCATCTGGTGCGCGCTTATCATTGCTGGCGATGCCATCGTAGTAACCGCACAAACCGTCTACGGTTTTGATGAATTTCGACGAGATGCCAATCTTAATGTAACCGATGTCATCGTACAACACCCAGAAGCCGCGTTGTGGCGACACCACCAAGACGGTGTCACCGACCTGCGATATGACAAAGGAGGCCTTGCAAATGGGTGAGTTGATCAGCTGTTGGACAGTGTATTCGAAGCCATTGAAATTCAAATGCATCTTAGGTTTTATAACCAGAACGGATTGACGTTCCAAATCCTTGATGGTAATCATTTTGCGGCAAACTTTGCGCGAGTCATCGGTGCACTCGAGGCTGACTGAATGGGAGGAAGGAAGGAAATAAAAATAGGAATTAATTTAATGAAATTGAAAAAAAAAGTTAAATGGAATCCGAAAAAGGGGAGGGGGGAAGGACAAATTTACATATCTAAGTTGGTAATTGTTCCTTAATAACATATAAGATAAACAGTTTTGCAATAATCACAAGTTGGCTGGCAAGGTCGTAAGTCCTGAGGTAGTAAGAAATTTTCTCAGTATATAGTAAAAAGGGGTTTCGATAGTTGCGGCGGTTTTTTGCTTTTGCCAGCGTCAACAGTTGAAGTCACATTCGAAGCCGCAAGGCTAAGTGAAGTACTTAGTACAAGAAACCACAGGGTGATCTTGAGAAGATTCTGTGGAGTTTCTCTGGAATACTCACTTTCCTGTTAACTAAGGAAATAAGACTTCCGTGGACTGCACTGTGTTATGTCGTTTTGTGGAGTTTCTGTGGGATACTCACTTCCCTGGTAACTACCGTAATGAGCTCTACGCTTACAGCACTGCTTTAAATCAACCATCAACTGTTGTCAGAGAAATTGTAACCAAATCCAAAATAGTATAAGCTTCAAACCTATCTAGACACCCGGACCGGACACTCGCCGTGTGAACTATAAGCGAAGGCTGCTGCGCTGATTTCATGCCGCCCATGTCGGCAGTGTCGACCTTACATATATCCTTACTATGTGGAAGGATACCAAGGTACTCTTTATGCAAATAGCGGGAAAAACTTTCCATACAGGGCCTTCGCTTCTTCTTAAAACACTGGGGATACTCATTGACAGTTACCTTAGGGCACACACAGTACAGAAAATGCTGTCATACAGGCAGCATGCATTCTGCAAGGGTAAATCAACTGTGGCGGCGCTGCATAACTTACTTAGCTGGTACTTCTTTGCAATCCCAGTGGATTATATAAATATTAAAAGCGCCTCGATCTCCTGCGCTTATATATATATATTACGGAGTATTTTTCTCTCGAATACCGCCAGAACCGATTCGTCCGCTTGTGTCATAACCCAGGATTCTGAACCATACATTAAGACAGGTAGAACTAGTATCTGGTATAGCTGGAGTTTTGTTCGTCGAGAGAGGGCTCTGTCATTAATTTGCTGGGTTTCATTGAAGGTTTACCCGCAGTCATAGAGTATACTACGTCTGCTTTTCTAGATATAGAAGGGACGTTCAATAACGTTACTCCCGATACTATAGTCATGGCACTATCACACCTGGAAGTGGACGTCAGCACCAACTTCATCTCTGGTTGGTTGAACCCAATTTCTACTGGATTAACTCGACTATGGTTGGTTTAATGGAACATCGGTCTATTGAACCCAATTTTGGTTGGTGGCATCCAATTTCGATTGGTTTAACCCGACTCCGGTCGGTTTAAACGGACTTCAGACTATTAAATACAACTTCGGTTGGACAAACCTAATTGCTATTGGTTTCATTCGATTCCAGCCAGTTTAATCGGAATTCGGTTAGATTAATCCAATTGCGATTAGTTTAACGCGATTTCGGTCGGTTTAATCGAACTTCGGTCTGTTAAATCCAACATCGGTTGGTTTAACTCGATTCCGGTCGGTTTAATCAGACTTCGGTCTGTTGAATATAACTTCGGTTGACGGCTAACAGTCGGTTCAATCGGAAATCGGTCTGTTGATTAGAATTTCAGTTGGTTTAACTCGACTCTGGTCGTTTTAAACGGACTTCGACATGTTGAATCAAATTACTAAAATCTGTTGAGTCAAATTTTGATTGATTAAATCCACTTTAGATTGTTTTCACTCCACTCCGGTTGGTTTTATCGGACTTCGGTCTGTTAAATTAAACTTTGGTTGGTTTAACCCGATTCCGGTCGGTTTAATCAGACTTCAATGTAATGAATCTAACTTCGGTTGACGGTTAATAGTCGGTCCAATCAGGCAGCATGAATTCTGCAAGAGTAAATCCACTGAGGCGACGCTGCATAACTTGTTCGGTTTCATTGAAGGTGTTCTCGCCGTCAAAGTGTATATTGTGGCTGATTTTCTAGATATAGAAGGGACGTTTAATAACGTTACTTCCGATACTATAGTCACGGCACTATGACAAGGCAGTGGACGTCAGCACCAACTCCAACTTTGGTTGATGGACCCAATTTCTACTGGATTAACTCGATTATGATTGGTTAAATGGAACATCAGTCTATTGAATCCAATTTTGGTTGGTGGCACCCAATTTCGATTGGTTTAATCTGACTCCAGTCGGTTTAAACGGACTTCAGACTATTAAATACAACTTCGGTTGGATAAACCTAATTGCTATTGGTTTCATTCGATTTCGGCCAGTTTAATCGGACATCGGTTGGCTTAACCCAATTTCGATTAGTTTAACTCTATTCCTTTAGATTGGTTTCACTCGACTTTAGTTGGTTTAATCGAACTTCGGTCTGTTAAATACAACTTCGGTTGGTTTAACTCGATTCCGGTCGGTTTAATCGGACTTCAGGCTGTTGAATCTAACTTCGGTTAACGGGTAACAGTCGGTTCAATCGGAAATCGGTCTGTTGAATCCAATTTCAGTTGGTTTGACTCGACTTTGGTTGGTTGATTTGAATGTTGAATAAAATTTCTATTAATTACACCCAATATAGATTGGTTTAACTCGATTCCGATAGTTTTAATCTTAATTCGGCCTAATGAATCCAACTTTTGCTGAGTTCACCCCAATCTCAATTGTTTCACACTATTGAAACTTCGGTTGGTTTAATCCAATTTCGGTTAGTTTAACTAGACTCCGGTTGGTTTAACTCGACTTCGGTCGGTTCAATTGGATATCGGGTTGTGGAATCTTAATTCAGTTGTTTTGACTCGACTCTGGTCGGTTTAATCGGACTATGTTGAATAAAATTTCTTTAGTTACACCCAATTTCGATTGGTTTAACTCGTTTCCGATCGTTTTAATCTTATTCCGGTCTAATGAATCCAATTGTTGCTGAGTTCAATCCAATTTCAATTGTTTCACCCAATTGCAGCTTCGGTTGGATAAATCCAACTTCGGTTGGTTTAACTCGACTCCGATCGGTTTAATCGAACTTGAGTCTGTTGAATCTAACTCCGGTCGGTTCAATCGGACATCGGTATATTGAATCCAATTTCAGTTGTTCGAACCCAATCTCTACTCGTTTAATATGACTTTGGCGTTGTGAATCAAATTTCGATTGATTGAACCCATCGATCGATCGGTTTAACTCCATTTCGGTCGGTTTAATCTGACTTTCATCTATTGAATTCTACCTTAGTTGGTTGAACTTACTTCCTATTGGTCTAATCGGACTTTGGTCGGTTTAATCGGACTTCGATCGGTTTAATCTAATTTTGGTCTGTTGAATCCAATTTGAGTTGGTTTAACCCCACTTCAGTTGGTTTACAGAACTTCGGTCTGGCATACGAAGGAAATTTTCGTTCCAGTAGCATTTTAGAAATTACCACCATAGCATTTCGGTAATGGCACTTCGCCGGTTACGATTATTAATTCAGTCGCAAACATTCGAATCAATAAGATCCTGAGCTCCAGATGCGAAGCTGCGTAGCCGAAGTATCCGAATTGTCAACAAGACAATCAAACACGAAGCTAAGTAACTACAAACCCATAATTTACGAAGTTGAGTTGCACAAAAATCCGAATTAAAAACATGATCCCAAGTTGCAGATACGAAGTTAAGTTGCCGAAGAACACGAGTTACCAACACGATTCAGATTCGCGCCTAAACAGCGGAATCACCAAACCGTTATGTTGATATAAACTGCAATTGCCGACAACCCCAAACCATGAATACATTTCCAAATTGCAGATATTATCTTGAATCGCAGACACAACCGAATCGTCAACAAGACCACGAGTTGCTGTAATGGACTTGAGTTGCTGTCGGTCGATTTACTCGAACTTCGGTCTGTTAAATCCAATTTCGGTTGCGTTAACCCGTATTCGGTCAGTTCTGATCCTGAGCTGCAGATACAAAGAATCAGAGTTTGTCATCACGATTTTTAGTTCCAAACTAGTAGCTAAGTTACCAACAAACCCGAATTAACAGCACGATCCCAAGTTGCAGATTCGAGCCTGGACTGCAGAATCACCAAAAACGATTCCGTATTGTTGATAATGATCCGAATTTCCGACAACCATGATTCATTGATATTCGTCGCAGAATTTCTAAGGTTTACCTGAATCGCAAAAGTCCCGAAGTCCGGTCAAGCCTGCAACGCCAACAAGACCACGAGTTACTGAACCTGAGTTTCTGTCGGTCGGTTCAATCCAACTTCGGTCTGCTGAATCAAATTTCGGTTGTTTTAACCCGACTTCGTTCAGTTCTGATCCTAAACTGCAGTTACAAAGAATCAAAGCTGCTGATATGAACAATCGAAATTGTCAATACAATCCCGAGTTCCAAACACGAAGCTTAGTTACCAACAAACCCGAATTACCAACATGATACCGAGTTGCAGATACGAAGCTGAGTCACCCGAATTACCAACATAATCCCAAGTTCGCGTATAAGTAAAGCTGAGCTGTCGAAGAACGCAAGTTACCAACACGATCCCAAGTATCAGGTAAGAGTCTATACTGCCGAATCTCCAAGACGATTCCGCATTGCTGATATGAAGCCAATACAGTTCCAAATTGCTGATGTAAATCTGAATCGCTGTCAAAACCGAATCACGAATAAGACCCCCGATACGACTGAATCATCGATACATTTCCGAATTGCTGATGTTAACCTGGCAAAACCAAATTCTTTAAAAACATTACTCGTAATGCTGATATGAACCTGAATTGCACCTGATTCATCAGCACATCTCTGAATTGCTGATATTAACCTGGATCGTCGACCAAGCAGAGTCATCAATATGACGCTGAGTTGCTGATACGAATCTGAATTGCCCACTACTCTGAATCACCAATACAGTTTGGAATTGCTGATATTAAACTGGATCGTTGACGAATCTGAACCTGAATTTCTGATACCAACCCGAATTGCGGACAACTATGAAAAACCAATAAATTTCGGAATTGTTGATTTTAACCTGAATTGCCGACAAAACCGAATCACCTACGAGACCACTCCGTATTTCTGATGTGAACCTGAGTTGCCGATGCACCTGATTCATTCACACATAGCCGAATTGCCTATATTAACCTGAATTGTCGACAAATCCGAATCACCAACAAGACCACCCCTTATTTCTGCTGTGAACCTGAATTGCCGACGTACCTAATTCATTCACACATAGCCGAATTGCGGCAAGACTACCGCGAGTCGCTAAAATGAACCCGAATTACCGACAATACTGAATTGCTGATATTAACCTGAATCGTCGACAAACCTGAATCACTAAGACGATCCCGTATTTTTGTACCTGAATTGCTAACGCACCTGATTCATCAATACATCGCCGAATTGCTGATATTAACCAGGATAATCGATAATCCCGAGAACGAACCCAAATTGATGACAATCCTGAATCAGTAACTCATACCCGAATTGCTGATGTAAACCTAAATCGTCGACAAACCCGAAACACCGAAACGATCCCGTATAACTGATGCGAATCTTCAATACAACCAAGAGTTGCAGACGTTGAATTGCTAAGTACCGATCAATCCCGAGTACCGATACGATTCTGACCTTTTGACCTCTACATTTTCGCAGTAATAAAGTTGCCAATCAGCCAAGAAATTAAACGGAGAATAGTGCTAGCCAATAGATGTTTCTACGGACTTCGGCAGCACTTTAGTAACACCACCTTCTCTCGGAATACTAAGAAACAGCTATACTAGGTGCTTATCTTACCTGTTCTGTTGTATGGTGCCGAATCATGGGTGCTTACTACAACGGACATACAAAACCTGGGAGTATTCGAGAGAAAAGTACTCCGAAAAATATATGGACCTATCTGTGTCGAAGGCCAGTTTCGCCATCGGATGAACCATGAGCTGTATGAGCTTTACCACGACATCGACGTAGCTAAAAGAGTCAGAATCCAACGACTTCGATGGCTGGGACATGTTGCCAGGATGGATGTAAATGCTCCAGCGAGAAAGGTGTTTGAAGGCGAACCTGAAGGACGGCGCCGAGCAGGGAGACCCAAACTCCGTTGGAAGGACCAAGTGGTAGACGATGTGCCATCATCTGGTAGGACTAACTGGAGAACACACGCAGAAGACCGAAGCGTGTGGAATTCTTTATTACTTCAGGCCTCAAATTTATGAACTACGTTTCGTAAATTGTAATTGGCCACTTAAGTAAGTAAAGTTACCAATAATTTCAAATTAGCCCAAGCGCGAATGTTTCAGATTATCTTAAATCGCTTCGAGTCCCGAAACCTTTCATTCAGTCACAGATCATATTAACATATCCCGAGCGTATACTGAAGTACCCGATCACCTTACATCGGTCTGGGTGTTACTCACAGAACAGACAACATCGCTATTTAAAGACGGATCATCAGTTCAGCATCCATATTATATAAGTGCCGGGCCAAAGAACATACCAGGAAACAACAGAGCAGACCAGCTAGTAAGACTCGGAACTACCCTTCCGATTCCAGCCGAACTGGAATCTGTAGTCATACCTCTAGCCACTTGCAAACTCCTTCTGCATGCAAGAGCATATTTAGTACCTAAAGGTGTGCGTATTTATTCCAAACAGATGTGGCCTCGGTTAGGTTTGAAAAACTTGTGTCTGTCACGAAGGGTCACTATCTAATAGGAAGGCTTGAAATGTAACTGAAGTTTGCGACTAGTGATTTCTGCAAAAATTTTGGGAATGAACAGGAAGATGAGTCCATTAAACATTTTCTGAGCACTTTTACTGCCCTGGCGGACATGCGAGGTGCAACATTGGGCTCTTACATCTTTAGAGACCTAGGATGGTTTAACGGAACAAGGAATACGATTATTTCTAGCTTCTTACTTACTCAATTTCCCTTTACACCCCATGAATGAGGTATGGGATAGCTTCTCGCGTTGTTGTGAATTAACACGCTTTCTATTTTTAGATTCACAACTAACGGCACCTACTTGTTCAACGACGAATGCGAACATCACTGTTTGAGAAGCTTTTACTAGACATGCCGATTGACTCGACTCTTATACTGCGAATTTGCTGTCAACAATATTCGAGCGGAGCCTACAATGAAAGAAAATTTTTCTTTTTTTTTAAGGTGACTGGAGCCAGGAATTAAACCTGTGATCTCCCACATGGTAGTCGCGTGTTCTAACCACTATGCCAAGGCCAGTCCCAAGCTTCTAGCTTCAGTGGTATGGAAATGAACTTTACGTTCTTAATATGTCTGATTTTCATGATTAACACACTTACCTAACCTATCCCCCAATATCTTTTAGCTTCAATCTCTCTCCCACCAACTACTTACCCGATATAACCCACGACGAATTCACCAAATCTCGGGCCAATATGTGACTACAGGTTTCATATTTAAATTCAGTGCCATCGAATGTTGTAAATATTTTGCCACTAATCTCACAGACATCATCCTTGCTGGGTTTCAGAATGCAAGTGTACCGGGCACATTCACCCGCCTTTGCCGTGGACATATCTACATCCACTTGATAGTTGGGAGGACATTTGGGTTCAACGCAGGTTCTTGTTTCGTTTCGCTTCACAATCACTTCCTTGTTAGGAACACAAGTGAATTCTTCGCAATCTTCCTCTTGCATATAAGCGAAATCTTCACCGTCGGGTTTATCAAGGAATTCTTGAGATTCGCTAATGACTTTAGATTTCATGAATTTGTTGCCATCTCGGGTAACTGTAACGGTTTTGCTGAAGCTAAAGAGAGAAAAAACAAGAGAACGAAAGTAAAGTTATTCAAAGAAAAATTAACAATAAATCAAGAAATGGCACTTTAAAGTTTCTTAAAACTTAGTAACATATATGAAAAACCTGTAATGCCCAATATTCCTAAACTTACGTCGACGTAAACATGCTGGACATCTTTCTTTGCTTCTTCTGCGTAATTTTCATGGTCATTTTTGGTGGACACTCTGGCGCGGGGCAGGTAATAATCTCAGCTGAAAGTGTAAAGCAGACATTAGCTACCTTCGATATCTACCCAACCAATATCATCTCCTCCACTTACTTTCATTCTTTTGGATAATGGGTTTTGAAGTTACCGTTATAATGTGCGTGCAAGTGGAATCTTCATCGTCAGCACAATCCCGTACACCATTGCACCACAACACTTCGGGTATACAGTCGCCACTAGAGGGACACAGTTTTTGGTGTTTGGGACAAGCCTCACATTTGCAATAGCAAGCAGAACCCACAATAGGACGTTGGGTTCTGTCCTCACAAGGGGGACACTTTTTAGGTTTACAACTAGTATGACCACCCAAGACACAAACACACTCTTCGCACTCTTTGTTCTCAAATTTAGAACCAATGGGGTAGCTAAAAATATTGAAATAATTTATGGTTAACATTCACGCCCACATCATTCGAACTTACGTTATATAGTTTTCGACACAAGGACACAAATTGCTGGGCACACATTTGCTGCCATCCCAGAAGAGACTTTCATTGCATTTACATTTGCCGCCATCGCTGGCAGAGGTGTCGGCAATGCCATCACATACCAAACATTTGCTGGTTACCGGCGTTTGCAAATCGACCAGCTGCTCTTCAATCTCAGCTATAAAAACACAACAATTTTAGTAACTTTCACCTATAACTTTTAAAAGCTTTCAAACTTACGATACGTTTCGAAGCAGCCCACTGGCTCTATTCTCATATTGATATTTTGCTGCCATTTGGCCGGGATCACTTTAATATATTGCGTTAGTATAGGTCTTCTAAAGTAGTTAGGATGCTCAGTGTCTTTATCATTATTGGCCGTGAATATCCGGGGCTGACCAGAAATGTCCAACACATTATTCCATATAAGTTTATCCTTAGAGAATTTTATCTTGTAACCCGAAACCCAACCATCGGGACCACCCTTGGTTATAAAACCGGATATATTGCGTGGTGCCAAAAAGTCAAATTCCACATATTCTGAGGGTGAATTTACCACCGGTTTCCAGCCCACAGGTGATGATAGTTTCAACAGATCAATAAGTTTTGGTTTCTTGGCCGGTTGGGGTAAATGCCACACACTACTAGCCTTTACTTGGCTGGGGTTCATTTTGCCATTTTCCACACCCATTGGATCGGGACAGGGCAATTCTTCTTGTATGAATATGGGATGTTCTGTGGTGGGTGTGGTCTTAGGTTTTACCGTAGTCGTCTGCTCGTGACTGCAGCCTAAAAGTTCGACACGCAAAGCAATAGAGCCATGCCATTTCAGTGGGACTATGCGTACACTCTTGGCTTCTATGGGTATCTTGAATAAAGTCTTAACGTGAGTGCGAGAATCCAAAGGACCATTGAACAGTTGAGGTTTGTCACTCTCATCGACCAAATAGTGATAGGCTATACCGTCGTGGCTGTACATGATCTGGGGGAAAAAGAAAAAGGAAATACATTTCAATGGGAGAGAGGGGTTTGTAGTACGGTTTATAGGGATGGGAGATAAAATTGTCCTATTATAGACGGTTGGCCTGCATTTGGAGTGCAAGGAACCAAAACGAACAAGGAAAAAATTAATGGAAGGATACAGGAAGATATAGAGAGTTACAGAGATTTAGATGAAGCTCAAACATTTTATGAGAAGGTTAAGCTACAAAGTTAAGGTTCCAGATAAGTGAATTCGGTCATTTGTATGGGTGGTACCCGAAAGGGTGTGGCAAATGTTTCCATTTGCTGTGTTTTTGTCTACTATTACAAGATAATTGAACTTAGAAAATTTAAATACCCTCTCGTTTTCCGCGTAAAAGTTATGGGAGAAATATTAGTTTTCCGGAAATAGGTAATTTTGTATGGGAGGTACCAGAAGGAGTCGACCTTTATGGCCCACATTCATTCCTGAGTCAGAGGTATAAAAGCGTTTACCTAGTGCAAAATTTGACCGAATTCGGTGGACTTTGAAAGAAGATACGCATGTAAACGTATATGGGTGAATTCAGTCAACTGTATGGTAGGTACCCGAAGGGCTGTGGCAAATGTTTCCAGTTTCTGAGATTCTATCTACTATTGCGTGATAATAAAAGTGACCAAATTTCTATATCCTATAGTTTTCCGTTTAGAAGTTATGGGAGAAATATTATTTTCCCCAAAAGAGGTCATTTTGTATGGGAGGTACCAGAAGGAGTCGACCTTTAAGGCCCACATTCATTCCTAAGACAGAGGTATAAAAGCGTTTACCTTGTGCAAAACTTGACCGAATTCGGTGGACTTCGAAAGAAGATACGCATGGAAATGTATATGGGGAATTCCGCTATTTGTATGGGAGGTACCCGATGGGGTACGGCAAATGTTTTAATTTTCTGAGATTTTGTCTACTATTACAAGATAATTAAACTAAGAAAATTGAAATGTCCTCTAGTTTTCCGTTTAGAAGTTATGGGGGAAATATTATTTTCCCCAAAATAGGTCATTTTGTATGGGAGGTACCAGAAGGAGTTGACCTTTATGGCCCACATTCATTACTGAGTCAGAGGTATAAAAGCGTTTACCTTGTGCAAAATTTGACTGAATTTGGTGGATTTTGAAAAAAGATACTCATGTAAATGCATATAGGTAAATTCGGTCATTTCTATGGGAGGTAGCCGAAGGGGTTTAGGCAAATGTTTCCAATTTCTGAAACTCAATCTACTATTGCGTGATAATAAAAGTGACCAAATTTCAATATCCTCTAGTTTTCCGTTTAGAAGTTATGTGAGAAATATTATTTTCCCCAAAATAGGTAATTTTGTATGGGAGGTACCAGAAGGAGTTGACCTTTATGGCCCACATTCATTCCTGAGTCAGAGGTATAAAAGCGTTTACCTTGTATAAAATTTGACCGAATTCGGTGGACTTCGAAAGAAGATACGCATGTAAACGTATATGGGTGAATTCCGCTATTTGTATGGGAGGTACCCGAAAGGCTGTGGCAAATGTTTTCATTTTCTGAGATTCTATCTACTATTGCGTGATAATAAAACTGACCATATTTCAATATTATTTAGTTTTCCGTTTAGAAGTTATGGGGGAAATATTATTTTCCCCAAAATAGGTCATTTTGTATGGGAGGTACCAGAAGGAGTCGACCTTTATGGCTCACATTCATTACTGAGTCAGAGGTATAAAAGCGTTTACCTTGTGCAAAATTTCACTGAATTCGGTGGACTTCGAAAGAAGATACGCATGTAAAAGTATATGGGTGAGTTCGGTAATTTGTATGGGAGGTATCCGACAGGGCTTGACAAATACTTCCAATTTCTGAAACTCTATCTACTATTGCGTGATAATAAAACTGATCAAATTTCAATATCCTTTAGTTTTCCGTTTAGAAGTTATGGGGGAAATATTATTTTCCCCAAAATAGGTAATTTTGTATGGGAGGTACCAGAAGGAGGCGACCTATATGACCCACATTCTTTCCTGAGTCAGAGGTATAAAGGCGTTTACCTTGTGTAAAATTTGACCGAATTCGGTGGACTTCGAAAGAAGATACGCATGTAAATGTATGGGAGGTATATTCTGGAGTTTTCCGCTTAAGTGTTATGGGAGAAATATTTATTTTCCAAAAATAGGTCATATTGTATGGGAGGTACCAGAAGGGGTCTGCTGAAAACGTCTATGTGTATGGGTGAAATCGGTCATTTGTATGGGAGGTCGACCATATTCCATATTTCGATATCCTGAAACTTTCCGTTTGGTAGTTATAGGAGAAATAATGTGGTTCAATTCGGACATTTGTATGGGAGAAACCCAAAGGGGTGTCGGAAATGTTTTGGTTATAAGATCTTTTTACTTTCTCAACTATTGTCACAAGAGAAATCTTCGTCCCTTTTGGTTATAAGATCTTTTACCTTGCCCAGCTATTGTCACAAGAGAAATCTTCGTCTCTTCCTTTGGTTGAACTTACCTTAAACAATACCACATAATTGGCATATTCCGGATTTCCGGCCGCTATAACACCATACAAAGGTTCCTGTTCCGGCAAAGTAACCTCCAAATATTGCAACTGATCATTGATCATGGGAGACCATGCACCCAATTTGTCCTTGGGAGTATCATCGTACAAACGTCCCATTGAGGGCAAATAATTGGGACCCATAGAAGAGCTAGCATTGAAGACACTATCTGGCAATGGGTTATCTCCTTGAATAACCGGAACCATTCTGTGAATTGTAAAAGTAACTTTAGTAAAGTGTCTATTGTCTTTACGATGCTTTGACAAAACTTACAACTCTGGATTACACTGTTTAGGAGGCGTTAGGGTGACAGGTATAAGATGCAAGTCTTCCTCCTCTTCGGGTTCCTTTTTAACGTAATCTCCCGATGAGACGATGGGTTTTTTGGTAACCTCCACGATTTTGTTGGGCATGCAAGAGTAAGCATTGTCTAGGCACTGGCACACCTCCCATTCACCCACGAAGGGCATATGGGGTTGCACATAGGTTTCACTCTTGTCCATGCAAGGACATTGTTCAGCCAAAACACAAGTATTCTCATCACGCCAGTATTTACCTTCGGCGGGGCAGTTAGGACGTTTAGCATCTACACAGCCGGGTTTGCAGTGTTCGCCCTGTTTGCACAAGCCACGTTTTCGTAAGATCTGGAAAAAAACCGACAAAAAAGGGAAAATTAAGAAAACCTTGCGGTGGACAACTTCAAGGATTTAAGAAGACATTAAAGAACTTTTAACTTATTAAAAGTCACATTAAGACCGTCTACCCCCTACTTACCATTCCAAAGTAGTGACACGTGTGCTCACATTGATTGGCACACTCTGACCACACTTGACCATCGGTGCATATCTGCACCAGGTCAGGCACCACCTTCTTGCCACACTCGGGTTTCATCTGTTGCACCGAAGCAATGTGATCGCACACATTCATAATGGGATTGAACATCATGCTGTCACCACAGGTCTTCTCCACATAGAACCAACCTCCCTCAACCTTGGGTGAACATTGCAAGAACTTATGACAATCACCGGGATACTCTTTGTACTCAGCTATAACCTTGTCGCACGCCAGACCGGTTTGAGGTTTCTCGGTAGGCCTGGGAGTGGTCACCTCTTCGGCATCACATTCACAGAAGACACGAATTTCATAGTCGTGACATTGACCCACACAGGAGAGACCATCCTTTAGATTACAGAAGACATTCTCATCCATAAAATCGGATTTCTCATGGGAGCCCACAACGCGGCATTCAATCTTCTTCATATACTCTGGCTTGCAGGTGCCATAAATACTTTCCATGCGATCATAACGAGGCAACTTCTCCTCATCATTGAGACGCACCATTTTGCCGGAAGCATCAGTGTCATCATCCACCCATCTGGTCCAACCTTTGACGCATTTCGGTTGCTCTTGGATCTTCATGGGTTTAGAGGTGGTGCCCTCTACCAACAGTATGGGCGTAGTCACTTCTTCGGCACACTTAACGCCACTGCAAACCTCCTTCTTCTTGGAACAGCGACAGGTGGAACAGTCATCTTGATAGGTCACATCGCCCTCGTAGAAGGTCTTGCCGTCCTTAATCATACATACGGGTTTACATTCGGATTTGGGCACACATTCTTTGTAGGTGTCATTGAGATAAATCATGCCCTCGTCGCAGGATTTAATGTGACAACCTTCTAGGCAATTTTCATTTTTGCACATGTGATCACCGCTGCTTTGGTCCAGGAAGTTATCGCAAGTCTCGACGGGACAGGCGGGAGTACAGGATTTGTATTCGGAACAGTGGGGATCGCATTGCATGGCTGGAGAGAGTGAGAGAGAGAGGAAAGGGTAGAGTTAGCAAAATGAGATTTAGCCACTAGAAATTATACAATATTATATTAAACACTAAAAAGAGAGAATATTTTTCGGTAAAAATATATATATATAAATATATCACTAACTTCAGATATTGAAACCGAAAGAGAATATAGAAACCTTATTAGGTCAATGATCCCATATGGTTATTGTCAGATGGTCATATCCTTTGATACGGAAAGTAGAAGAGATTTTTATATATTTTTGTCGGATATGATTTCTGTGAGAGGTTTTACCAATCTAAGTCGAAGTTGAAAAGCGAAAATAGCTTAGACTGATGTAGTTGAAAAGTTCTACAGTATATTCCGTTAGTCGGAGAAACCCGAGGAGGTTAAAGATCCTAAAGTTTACCGTCAGTCATTTCCCTTCATTCGGAAAGTAGAAGAGTTCCTTACAATTTCTGGTCTGTCCAGATATTTGGGAGAAGTTTTTGAAGTCATTGTCGAAGTTGGAAAGCTTCGACAGCGTAAATTGATGTTATTAAAAAGCTTCACAGTGTATTCTATTCAGAAGATTGGAGAAACACGATTAGGTTCATGTGGTTGAAGTCCATCGGCAATTTTCGTTTATTCGGAAAGTAGAAGAGATCGTCAAATTTTCTAGTTGGTCAAGATTTTTGTGAGTAGTTCTTGAAATCTTAATCGAAGTTAGAAAGCTAAGATAGTGTAGACAAATTTAACTGAAAAGTAGACCGGAGAAACCCGAATAGGTTAAAGATTCTAAAGTTTACCGTCAGTGATTTTCCTTCATTCGAAAAGAGTTGATTACATTTTCTGGTCTATCAAGATATTTGTGAGAAGTTTTTGAAGTCTTAGTCGAAGTTGAAAAGCTTCGACAGCGTAGATTGATGTTAATAAAAACTCCACAGTATATTCTATTCAGTAGATTGGAGGAACACGATTAGGTCCATGTGGTTGAAGTCCATCAGCAATTTTCGTTTATTCGGAAAGTATAAGAGATCCTCAAATTTTCCTGTTGGTGAAGATTTTTTGTGAGAAGTGTAGTCGAAGTTGGAAAGCCAAGTTAGCATAGACTGATGTGATTGACAAGCTCCATAGTATTTTCTCTTTAGTAGACCAGATAAACCCAATTAAGTTAAAGATCCATATGGTTGACGTCCATCAGTGATTTTTGTCCAATCGGAAAGTTGAAGAGATCCTTCAGTTTTCCGGTCTTTCAAGATTTTGGTGAAAAGTTTTTGAAATCTTAGTCGAAGATGGAATTCTTAGTAGCGTAGGCTGATGTAATTGAAAGGTTCGACAGTGTATCCAGTTCAGTAGACTACAGAAAACCAATTAGGTTATAGATCCATATGGTCATTGTCAGTCCGTCATTAACATTTATTCGGAATGTACAAGAGATCATTAACTTTTGTGACCGATCAAGGTATTTGTGAGAAGTTTTTGAAATCTTAGTGGAAGGTGGAAAGCTAAGATGGCGTAGGCATATTTCATTCTCCAATCTCCACAGTATATTCTGTTTAGCACATAGGAAAACCCCCGATTAGTCGTTCATTCGTAAAGTAGAACAGATCCTTAATTTTTATGGTCGGCCTAGATTTTGTTGAGAAGTTTTTGAATTACTAGGAGAAGTCGGTAAGCCAAGACATCGTAATTAAAAAGCTCCACAATATATTCTGTTCAGTAGACTGGAGAAACCCAATTCATCAGATATTTCCCTACATTCGAAAAAAAGAAGAGACCCTTTTGGTCCGATAAGTTTTGATAAAAGCGATCTCTTTGCCTCTACATATGTATCAAGGGTTAAGAGGAGAGAATGTTTGTCACCTGTCTATTACTAGTTTTAAGTTTACATAGATTTAATTGGGACTTCGAAAGTTATTCCATCCTGTACACAGGCTACGATGTATTAAGGAGAAACCTTCTTATACTCTCATCCATACAGATGAGGATATATATGAGGATTTGATACAAGAAAAAGTGTAACACCTTAGACCCATAATATCTAAAGACCAAATTCGTTACAGGACTTTTTAAGGCGATTAAGCTATTTCCATTTGTCTGGTTGGATGGAAAGACTAGTTGGCAGGATAGTTCGAGTATACCTTCTCTGATCCTTATGAAAATTCTGTCAGCTTAATTTTATCTTGTATTATCTTGTATTAAAAGGCCGAAGATAACAGAAACATTTGCCACACCCCTTCGGGTACCTGTCATACAAACGACCGAACTTACCCATATACATTTATACGCCTATCTTTTTTGTACGTCCGCCGAAATCAATCAAATTTTGCACAAACTAAACACTTATAAACATATGACCCAGGTATGAATGTGGTACCTCTCATACAAACGACCGAACTTACCCATATACATTTACATGCGTAGCTCCTTTCGAAGTCCACCGAATTCGGTCAAATTTTGCACAAGGTAAACGCTTTTATACCTCTGACTCAGGAAAGAATGTGGGTCATATAGTTCGACTCCTTCTGGTACCTCCCATACAAAATTCCCTTTTTTGGGGGAAAATAATATTTCTCCTATAACTTATACGCGGAAAACAAGAGGACGTTTAAATTTTCTTAGTTTAATTATCTTGTAATAGCAGACAAAATCTCAGAATATTTAAACATTTGCCACAGGCCTTCGGGTACCTTCCATACAAGTAGCGGAATTCACCCATATTCATTTACATTTCTATCTTTTTTCTAAGTCCACCGAATTCCGTCAAATTTAACGCAAGGTAAACGCTTTTATACCTCTGACTCAGGAATGAATGTGGGTCATATAGGTCGACTTCTTCTGGTACCTCCCATACTAAATTACCCTATTTTGGGGAAAATAATATTTCTCCCATAACTTCTAAACGGAAAACTAGAGGATATTTTAATATGATCAGTTTTATTATCACGCAATAGTAGATAGAATCTCAGAAACTGGAAACATTTGCCACAGCC
This sequence comes from Muscina levida, assembly GCA_964034835.1. Classification (NCBI taxonomy): domain Eukaryota; kingdom Metazoa; phylum Arthropoda; class Insecta; order Diptera; family Muscidae; genus Muscina; species Muscina levida. Next base: position 128,344,591 of record OZ035883.1, on the reverse strand, counting down.
CTTCGGGTACCTCCCATACAAAAACCGAATTCACCCATAAACACTTATATGCATAACTTTTTTGTAAGTCCACCGAATTATGTAAAATTTTGTACCGACTCCTTCTGGTACCTTCCGTACGATATTACCTTTAGATATTTGGAAAGTTATTATTTCCTTTATATGTATCTTCTAAATGGGAAACTACTGGATATGTTGGCAAAACTTTAGAATCCCGTAAAATTCACCACACTCCATACAAATGACTGAATTCACGCTCATAGTTTTACATGCCTATCTTATTTGTAAGTTCACTGAATTTGATAAAATTTTGCCAAAGATAAACGCTTATGGAAATTTTACTCCACCTTCCCCACTTTCTTGAAGTAAATGTCTGATCATTCCGCCTAAAGTCCAATCCTCAAGCGTTTAATATCCACAAAAGGCAAAGATTATTACAGAATGTAATTTCACTTAAAAATCGGCTAATTTCATTAATCAGTAAATCAATGTCCACCAGCATTACATAGGAAGAAAATAAAGTGAGGGTATTTAACAGTCAGTTCACCTTAATAAAATTCCTGCAGTACTTTCATGTACATCTAGTTTGAATTGATGTTAAATATTCCAACATATTTCCTGCACATATCCAACTCTTAAAGTTTAAGTACATCAACGATTTCACACCTTCCACTAAATCTGCCTTTCGCACCGCTTGCCATAATCCCATTATGTAATCCTGTATCCTTAAGGTCTCAATTAAAATGTCTAATCCTTCTTTTGCATAAAAACCAATCTCAATTCAAATATTTGCCTTTTCCTAAAATAAAACAAAATCAATTTTTCCTATGTCAATTAACACAGCTTCACTACCCCTTAAGAGATCTGTAAATTGGAGACCCAATGAAAAAAAAACACCCACACATAAGCCCCGGAAATTTAACATTTATAATCCGCCCCTTCCTCCAGTACCAACAATTTCAACTCTTTTCAATGAAAATTAACTTAATGACATATTTCCTACGGAGAGCAAATCACTCCTAGTTACATGCAAACATGGCTCTCAAACACTTCTTCTCACCGCACCGCATCCATATCTTCTTGCCTTCTTGCCAAAATCCTGTGGAAATCACTCAACGATTATGTGTTATATGTACTAGCGCTCCTGCTCTCCATCGCCGTCTACGTCCACACCAAACCAACCACTACACCTTTTAGGGGAAAATCTCTAATAACCACAATAACGATTATAAGATTATACAAATCAACTAATGTTCCATGGATACCCATTGGTAATAGAAGTCTTTAAGGATCTATTAAGGCTTACAAGCGTTTGGCTCGCAGAGGAAAAGGAAGGGAGAGCAAGCTGCACTGAACAATGAAATGCTAGAGCGTAGTATGTGTATGTGCAAAGCATACACATGTCACATATGTAGATGTCATGTGTTTCACATGTAATACCGGTATATGTCTGGCAATCTGACACCCTGATACCCTGTTTTACTCAAGAGGACCTGTGTTGCCGACACATCCCATCATTCCAGCTATACGCCAGTGCTTTAAGGGGGGCGGGAGCAACGGGTGAGTGTAAGATGTAAAAATTCCCTGTCAGTACAATGGCAACACGGTAACATATTGGAAAATATTCAACAACCTTTAGGATTTTTTTAAAATTCTTCTCGTACACGAAAAGTACAAGTAATACGTACTACATACAGGGTGAAACTTTAGCGAGTGGGGGGGGGGGGGGATGTATAATAAGTATAAGAATAAATCAGTGCAGAAAATTTCAGTCAGGTGAACTGACAGATTTATACACTCAGCGTATGTCCTTCCACCAAAATGTTGGTGGATTTAGCCTAACACTGGTTTATTGAAATTAAGTAACTTTTAAGTGAAATTCGGTCATTTGTATGGGGGGTACGCGAAGGTGGCAAATGTTACTCTTATATGAGATTCTGTCTCCTATTAAGAGATGATTAAACAGACCAAATTGAAATATCCTGCAATTTTCGGATTGGAAGTGGTGGGAGAAATGTTGTTTTAACAAATTAGGTCCTTTTGTATGGGAGGTGCCGGAAAGGGTCGTCCTTTATGTATCGCATTCATGCCTGAGTCATGTTTATATCAGCTTTAAGATTGTTTAAAATTTGACTCAATTCGGTGGACTTAGAAAAAAGATATAAAGATGGAAATTTATATAAGTGAGTTCGGTCATTTGTATAGGAGGCATCCGAAACAGTTTAGCAAATATTCCGGTTATCTGAGATTCTGCCCACCATTAAGAGATATATTAACTGACTTAACTTGAATATCCTTTAGTTTTCCGTTTCAAAATTTAAGATGAAATATTAGTTTTCCAAATAAAGGTCCTTTTGTATGGGAGGTACCAGAAGGGTTAGGGCTATATAGCCCATATTCAAACATAACTCTTATTTTTATCAGCCTTAAGCTTGTGCAAAATTAGACTCAATTCGGTGGACTTGCTAAAAAGATATGCATGTGAATGTATATAGGTGAATTCGGTCATTTATATGGGAGGTACCCGAAGGGGTGTGACAAATATTCGGTTGTGCAGCTATTAGAAAATAATTTCATTGACGAAATTCCAATATCGTCCAGTTTTCTGTTTGAAAGTTTTAGATGAAATATAAATTTTCCAAAAAAAGGTCCTTTGTATGGGAGGTACCAGAAAGGGGGGACTATATAGCCCAAATTTATTTCTGACTCTTATTTTTATCAACTTTAAGCTTGTGCAAAATTTGAATCAATTCGGTGGACTTAAAAAAAACATAAACCTGGAAATGTATATGGGTAAGGTCGGTCATTTGTATGGGTGGTACACGAAGAAGTTTAGAAAATATATCGGTTTTCTGAGATTCTGCCTACTATTAAGAGATATCTTAAACGACTTAACTTGAATATCCTTCAGATTTCTGTTTGAAAGTTTTAGGTGAAATTTTAATTTTCCAAAAATAGGTCCTTTAATATAGGAGGTACCAGAAGGGATGCTATTTGGCTATATAGCCCAGAGAGACCAGTATTCTACTTTAACCTTTCCTTTACGGATCCTTAAAAGGTGATACATACAAGAGCGGATGAAGATCCTTGGACAGGAGCAGTCCGCATTTTCGACGATCCCCTGTCCGTTTCAGATCCTTAGAAGGGGATACCTTTTAAGAGAGTCCTTGACGTGGTTGGCGATTATGGACAGAACTTTTTAGCGCGTTAATCTCACAAAGTTTATCCAGAAAGAGAGGCAAGTAATAGATTTTATCCTTTCCGGCCGGAAGGAGTTCGGGAAGTAGATGAAGCTATATGGACCGTGTAAATTCACATGTCAATCTCACAAAAAGTTTGCAGTAATAGAGGTAAGTTATGTGCCTCAGCCCTTCCAGTTACCTACTTATCCGTTTTGGATCCTTAAAAGGTGATAAATTTTGAAGGAGTTCGTGAAACAGATGAAGAACTAGAGACAGGATTTATTCGCATGTCGATCTCACAAAAAGTATCCCGAAAAAGAGACCATTAAACTACTTTAACCTTTCTTTTTCGGATCATTAAAAGTGATACATTTTGCAAGAGTTCGTGAAGCGGATGAAGATCCTTGGACAGGGGCAGTCCGCATTTTTGACAATCCCCTTTCATAAAGGGGATTCAAAATGAAAGGCAAGCAATATACGTCCTTTTCGGATCCTTAGAAAAGGATACCTTTTAAAAGAGTTCGTGAATCGGTTGAGGATTCATTGACAGAACTTTTTAGCATTTTAATAATTTAGTAATAGGTTTGATCCTTTCCGTTCGGAAAGAGTTCTGGAAGTAGATGGATATACATGGACCGTGAAAATTCACATGTCAATCTCACAAAGAGTTTTCAGTAATAGAGGTAAGTTATGTGCCTCATCCCTTTCAGTTATCAACTTATCCGTTTTGGATCCTTAAAAGGTGAAACATTTTGAAAGAATTCGTGAAGCAGATAAAAATTTAGAGACAGGATTTACTCGCATGTCTTCCTTTAACCTTCCTTTTGGGATCCTTAAAAGATGAAACCTTTTGGAAGAGTTTGTGAAGCGGAGGAAGATCCTTGGACAGGAACAGTCCGCATTTTCGACGATCACCTTTCATAAAGAAGGTTCAAAATGAAAGGCAAGCAATATACGTCCGTTTCGGATCCTTAGAAAAGGATACCTTTTAAAAGAGTTCGTGAATCGGTTGAGGATTCATGGATAGGATTTCACATGTCAATCTCACAAAGAGTTTCCAGTAATAGAGGTAAGTTATGTGCCTCAGCCCTTCCAGTTATCTACATATCCGTTTTGGATTCTTAAAAGGTGATACCTTTTGAAAAAGTTCGTGAAGCGGATGAAGATTTAGAGACAGGATTTATTTGCATGTCGATCTCTCAAAAAGTATCCCGAAAGAGAGACCAGTAATCTACTTTAACCTTCCCTTTGGGATCCTTAAAAGATGAAACCTTTTGGAAGAGTTTGTGAAGCGGATGAAGATCCTTGGACAGGAACAGTCCGCATATACAACGATCCCCTTTTACCAAGGGTATTCAAAAAGAAAGGCAGGTAATGAACGTCAGCCTGTCCGTTTCGGATCCTTAAAAGGGGATAACTTTTAAAAGAGTCCTTAAAGCGGTTGATGATTCATCGACAGGATTTTTTTTGGACGTTTATCTAGAAAGAGAGGCAAGTAATAGATTTTATCCTTTCCGTCCGGAAAGTTTTTGGGAAGCAGATGAAGATACGTGGACCGTGAAAATTCACATGTCGATCTCACAAAGAGTATAAAGAAGGGCAGACAAGTTATCTACTTCTGTCTTTCCGTTTCAGATCTTCTACAGCATTTTCGTTTTGGGTTCCCAAAGGATGATACTTTTTGAAAGAGTTCATGAAAATTATATTTGGACAGGAACTGTCCTCATGGCGATCACACAAAGAGGATCGAAAATATGGGGTCAGTTATCTACATCAGCTCATTTCTTTCGGAACCTTAAAAGGTTATATATTTTGAGAAGTTTGTGAAGCGGATAAGGATTCGTGGACAGGATTTATTCGCATGTCGATCTTACAAAGAGTTCCCAACAAGAGAGGCAAGTGATATATTTTAGTATTTCCGTTTCTATTTCTTAAATGAAGATACATTTCGAAAGAGTTCGTGAAGCTAATAGAGGTACAGGATTTCTTCTCATGAAGATATGAGTTATCAGCAATATAGGCAAGTGATCTTCACCAGCATTTCCGTTTTTGGTTCCCAAAGGATGATACTTTTTGAAAGAGTTCATAAAACAGATACATATATTTGGACAGAAACTGTTCTCATGTCGATCACACAAAGGGGATCGAAATTATGGGATCAGCAGCTATACACTTCAGCCCGTTCCTTTCGGAACCGTAAAAGGTCATACATTTTGAAAGAGTTTGTGAAGCAACTTAAGAAGTTATACATTTTGCAAGAGTTCTTGAAGCAGCAGCAGATATATGAACAGTAACTATTCGCATGTCAACCACATAAAGATTATCCAGAAATAGAGGCAAGTAATTCAATTCAGCCCTTACGTTTCAGATCCTTAAAATGTGATAGATTTTTAAAGGTTTCGTAAAGCGGATGAAGATATCTCGTCAGGAAACTTTCGTATGTCAATATAATAAAAAGCATCTAGAAAGCAAGGCAAGTAATCTTTTACAGCCGTTCGTAAAGCAGATGAAGATACATGGAACTTTTCGACTATCGATCTCACAAAGATCTCCTAAAGGGTTGTGGCTTTTAAAAAAGTTCAGATGAAGTGGATGAATATACATTTATATGCGTTGCATCGATAATTGTGCATTGAATTGTTAATTTTAGGTCAGAAAAAGGTCCTTCTGTAAGTTCAAATCCAAAAAGGATATCCGCTAAACTAATCTAAAAAGATTTACATAACAAACTTTCGATAACAAAACAGAAAAGTATCCTATTCTCTTCAATAGTCATATTTTGCAAATAATTGTGTCAAAACTTTAAAATTTGGTGAAAGAAAAAAAAATATTAAAATTAAAAAATAAAGTATCCTATTCTCTTCCCTAGTCATATTACAATGTTTAAAAGGAAGAATTAGTTAAATTGATTCGGCAGTTTCAAAGTTTACCCGTTACAAACACATATATCTTCATATCACCAACTTAATAAATAGTAAAATTAAAAAATAAAGTATCCTATTCTCTTCCCTAGTCATATTGTGATGTTCCCAAAAAAAGAATTATTTAAATTGGTTCAGCAGTTTCTAAGTTTACCCGTTACAAACACACACATTTCTTATACTTATATATAACCAACTTTATAAATAGTAAAGATTTTTAATTGATTGTCATATCAATTGTGAGGAAGTTTTATAAACAATTTTCATCCAAAATCATCAGTCCTCAATGGAACTAATAGGAATGCCATATCTATACTCTCACCCTACGGGTAGAAGGGTATATATCATATGATACGACCCATAAGTGTAACACATAGAAGGAGTCACTTAAGACCTTAAGTTTCTTTGAACCAAATTCGATTCATGAATTTTTAAGTCTTTCGAAATATACGATAACTTTCGAAAGACGAAACCAAATCTTTTGAAACTTTTCACAAGTTAATATTTCCTCAAAACTACTTACGGTATTGAAAATGGGCTACATGGCCACGCCCCTTATGGTACCTCCCATACAAATATACCATTCTGCTTACTTTTGAAATCGAAAACTAAAACTAAACAAGCATAAAGTTTTGGAGTCTAACCACGCCCCATGTGGTACTGCCCATACCCAACAGGTACCGCCCCCTTTAGAAATCTATTAATATTATTAATAGATCCAACGCGATCGTGCCCAAATTCAACATTTAGCAAAGATTAGGCAGGATAAAGTTGTGGAGCAAAAAACTGCAAGTCTAGCCACGCCCCTTATGGTACCTTCCACACAAAGGTATGTCAATATACTAGATGATTTTATGTTTTTCTGAGGGTGGAGTATATGCAAGTCGGTTTTCCCGACCGAAACTTTCTTACTGTTTTTTTTTTTTAAATTTACAATAATACACTAGATTGACTTTTTGGTGTTGTATGAAAAATGTTTTTCTTGTGCCTATGCGTTTAAAGATAACAAAATAAAGTATTCTATTCTCTTCCTTAGCCAATTTCTGATGTCATTAAGAATAAATTATTAAAATCGGTTTAGTGGTTTCTAAGTTTACCCGTTACAAACACGCTTCATTTCTCTTGTAACCAAGGTTAAAAACAGTAATGCTTTTGCATAGGTTAAAAACGAATTTTAATTTCTGTAAAATGTTTCTACACATACTTTCTCTGTGCTGAGCATACCTCCCCTCTAAGATGTTTTTGTTTTTTGGTTTGCCCCTTTGCTTTCAATCGAACTGCGCAATGAACATACATATGAAGTGCACGACAAGTATGTGACGATTTTCCATAATGAATAATTGAAAACAATAGTTGAACACACATTCAACAACACACACATCCTCATGCTGCCAACCATTATGCTATAGGTGGATGGGTGGAGGGTGAGTGGGCACAGCCAGCCAGCCAGCCATCACCCGTGTTAACATCATCAGTGGGTACAATGATGAGGACATAATGCTGATATGAGGTTAGAGGTAAGCAGCACGGGTAGCAAACAACACAAGTGTCTGTATGCTGCACACCCCAACTGGCAAGCAATGTGCAACATGTTTTTTCTGTTTTTTGCACTGCCATTTCAAAGCTTAACATTACACAAAAGTTGGAGTACTTGGAATCACAGTGTTGCAACGCTGTCGCTGGTTAGGGACTAACGATATGTATACATGTGTGTGTGTAATATGGGCACAAGGATCCATGTTGCGAACACATGTGCGTGTATCCGTTGAGCCGTTCCGTTTAGTGTTTTGTGTGCTTTGCATTGGTACTTACGACAGAAATGTGGGGTGCGCCATCTAATGTTTATGCCCTTTTGCGAACAGGCATGAGCATAGGCTGCCACAGCGGTACAAAGACATTCACAGTCGCCACCTTGATCACAGGCGCAGGTATCGAATATGCAACGTTTCAAGTATTTCTCAACTGGCACTTCAGCATGACAATCCTACAGGCCACAATAAGAGAAAATTGCAACGTCAACGGCGAGGAAGAGTAGGCAGCAGCATCATCATCAAGAGCAACCAACGGCAGTAACAGAAACAATTGGCAGGGAGCGCGAACATACGTATGAAAAGAGAATAAAGTAGAATTTTAATTACATTACAATCAAATGGTTGAGAACAATGAATGTATAATATATATTGAGAAGAAGACATACGTATACATATAAGAGGTGGTAATTGCTGGAATATTGAATATAGAAATGAATTCTAAATTGCGTTTTTACAATAACCAAGAAAGGAAGAAAGGAATGTCAATGGTACATAACAGCAAGTGCCACAAGTGTGGACCTATCAGGTAATCTAGAAATTATTTAAATTTAGCAATTATTATGAATATTTAATTGAGGGGGAAATATACATTTGAAGGGGTTACCCAATTTACGTTTTCCGTTTATAACGATTTGGATGCTGCATACAAGGCAAAACTGCAGCCAATGGCAACGCGTGCAATGACGGAGCGTTATAATGAGTAAAGGAGGGAGATGAAACGCCTGTTCAGGCGGAAAAAGCGTCTGTGAAAGAAAAGAGAGAGCCAGGATATCGAAAACTACAGGGATAGAGATAAAGCCCGAAAGTTCTACCAAAAGGTAAAAAGTAAAGGTTTTGGAACAAGGATCCCTACCTGTAAGGACACAGACGGAAATCTGGCCACGGACAGTCAGAGTGTGCTACAAATACGGAGTGAATACTTTCAATCTCTACCCGAAGGCATCATAAGTGACGAAATCACACCAATCATCAACGATGGTGAAGACTGTCCACCACCGAGCCAAAACGAGATCAACACGGAAATTGCACGGCTTAAAAATAATAAATCTGCGGGAGCCAATGGACTGCCGGCAGAGCTTTTTAAAGCCGGCGGCGATGTCTTATGTCCCATGCTTAAGAAAGGCGATCCAAGGGTGTGTACCAACTATCGCGGGATTATCTTTTTACCCATCGCATACAAGGGCCTGCCTAGTGTGTTATGTGAAAGACTAAAGCCCATTCTGGCGAAACTGATTGGACCTTATCAGTGTGGCTTTAGACCTGGTAAATCAACGACAGACCAGATATTCATGCTACAACAAATCCTGGAAAAGACCCAAGAAATGCAGATCGACACCTACCATCTGTTCATCGATTACAAAGCTGCATTCGACAGTCCAATACGACAGAAATTGTTGGATGCTATGGCTGAAATTGGTATCCCCGCTAATTGGTATCCCCGCGAAGCTAATTCGACTTTGCGAGATGACACTGACTGACACGAAGTCTTCAGTGAAAATTGGAAAAAAATCTGTTAGTCATTTTCTACCGAGCGAGGCTTTAGACAAGGCGATAGTCTGTCCTGCGATCTCTTTAACATCGTAATGGATATGATCATGCGGAAGGCTGCAGTAAACAGGAATGGTACCATCTTCAACAAAAGTCACATGTTGCTCGCGTATGCTGACGATATAGATATCATTGGACGTAGACGTGTTACTGCAGCGTTTTCGAGCATTGAAAAGCAGTCGGCCGAAGTGGGTCTAATGATAAACGAGGACAAACCCAAGTTATTTGTTTCAACGAACAAAGAGTTCACTCTTCTGGAAAGCTGCGTGAGCATTGACAACTATAACTTTGAAGTGGTAGATGATTTTATCTATCTTGGCTCCGCCATAAACAAAAATAATTATGTCAGCCTGGAAATCACAAGACGGGTATTGATGGCAAACCGCTGCTACTATGCGTTATGCAAGCGATTTAACGACAAAGCGCTCTCTCTAAGAACAAAGATTCAGCTCTACCAGACTCTGATCCTAACTGTCTTGCTCTATAGCCCAGAATCCTGGGTAATGTCACAAGCGGATCAATCTATTCTGGGAGTCTACGAATGGACGAAAACACTCCGGCTCGAAAAGTCTTCGGCAATAAAATCGATGGACGGCGCAGGAGGGGGCGACCAAAACTCCGATGGATGGACCAGGTAAAAGAGCTGTTACCTAAGCTTGGTGTGACGAACTATCTACGGAGCGAAAAAGACCGAAGCGCTTGGAATATTTTTCTACGTGCGGCTACTGATGAATAAATTAGTGGTTTCAAAATCGCCGGACACTGTGGAACGGATACACTGTAGAACATCATTGTCTAGGGGTTGCAAAATTCTAAGTCAGGTTTAAGTTACTACGTCAGTATAGTTTCATTCTTAGACCAAAGTTTTTATGACGTATTATATTTTTGCATATATTGATGTTTTCGCTTAGTTAATATGCCAAAAGTACAAAAAGTTGGTGAAACAGACAAAATTACATAGACAAGAACTTTAAACTTTTCATTATCCAAAAAGGATACGGATACAAAATCAAGTAATCTACTTCAGTCTATCCGTTTTGGTTCCTTAAAAGTTGATACCTTTAGCAAGAGTTCATGAAGCGGATAAAGATATATGGACAGGACCTCTTTCACATTTCTCTTTCGTATTCTTTTGACATACTTTTTGAAGAGGTCGTGAAGCGAATGAGGATCATGCAAAGGGTATACCGAAAGAAAGGTAAGTTATCTAATTCAGTCTATCCGTTTCGGTTCCTTAAAATTTAATACGGTTTGGAAGAGTTCTAGAAAATATTTGGGCAAAAATATTCCGCATCTTGAATTCCTAAAGAGTATTCAGACAAATAACAGACTTCAGCCTCGCCGATTCGGTTTCTTTAAAGGATATACCTTTTGGAAGAGCTCGTGAAATTATGTACTTGGTCAGGAGTAGTCTGCATGTTGATCTCACAAAAAGGATCAAAATATAAAGTTAAGTAATCTACTTCAGCCTGTCTGTTTCGGTTCCTTAAAATTTGATACCTTTAGTAAGAGTTCTAGAAAATACTTGGGAACGAATAGTCCGCATGTTGATCTCCTAAAGAGTATTCAGACAAAAATAGACTTCAGCCTCGCCAATTCGGTTTTTTTCAAAGGATATACCCTTTGGGTAGAGTTCGGGAAGATATGTACTTGGTCAGAAGCTCTTACAAAAAGGATCAAAATATAAAGGTAAGTAATCTACTTTAGTCTATCCGTATCGACTCCCTAAAATGCGAAACCTTTTGAAAGAATTCATGAAACGGTAAAGATGTATGGACAGGAACTCTTTCGCATATCGTTCTCACAAAGAGTTTCCAGTTAGAGTGGCAAGTAATGTGGCTGCCTCTGTCCTTCCGGTGATATTAATTGAAAAAGTTTAAAAGTGTGAAAAATATAAAAGGTCATCATGCCATTTAACGCCTATTTTGTAGGGTTATGTCAAGTCCGTATTAGTAGAATCGCAAAATTCGTCAAGTTATCGTCGAGATATGGGGGACTTGCTGAATAACGATTCACATGGGTATAACCAGAATCTCTCATTGAAGGTCCCCAAGCAGCTCACAACGTCCGATGTACTACGTGTTCTCCAAACCAAGCCACTGAACATTCATTTAGTGTTGAGCAACGAAATGGCACGCTACCACCGATGCATCTTAGAAAGTAGGTAACAAAAGTTACTGCAGCTCAACCCAAACACATTCTTAGTGGCTGGGGCAGCCTCAAGAAACTAGGATTAGGTGCTTTTGCTTAATAAGCCACTCTTTTTAAACGAAACAACTATTATGTATATGAAATATAAAGAAAAAAAATAAACCCGTCAAAATCTTTCAGCCGGGAAACCCGACTTACATATACCCTCACCATAAGTAAAACATTAAATTTTCTAGTATACTGATATATACTGATAATTATACTCGATTTCTAAAGTGGACAGAGTGATACATTTGTATGGGAGGTACCAGAAGGGGTGTGGCTAGACATCCAGTTTTTTTCTTCAAAACTTTATCCTGTTATAGCTTTACAGCATTTAGGCACGATCGTGTTGGGTGTATTAATAATATTATTCTATTTCTAAAGTGGGCGGAGTGGTACATTTTTATGGGAGTCACCAGAAGAGGCATGGCTATATTTACAGATTTTTTTTCTTCAAAACTTGATCTTGTTTTAGCTTTACTAAATACAGATTTGGGTTGTATAAACGGTTTATAAAGTGGGCGGTACTAGATGGCTATGGGAGGTACCAGAAGGGCGTGGCTAAACTACCAGTTTTTTTCTACACAACTTTATCCTGAAATAGCTTACGCTAAATACTGAATTTGGACACAATCACGTTGGTTGTATTGATATTATAACTCGTTTTGTAAAGTAGGCGGTACCAGATGGCTATGGGAGGTACCTGATGGGCGTGGCTAAACTACCAGTTTTTTTCTCAAAAACTTTATCGTGTTGGGTGTATTTATAATATTTCTAAAGTGGGCGGAGCGGTATAATTGTATAAGAGGTACCAGAAGAGGCGTGGCTAGATTTACAGATTTTTATTCTTCAAAACTTGATCTTGCTTTAGCTTTACTAAATACAGAATTTGGACACATTCCCGTTGGGTGTATTGATATCATTACTTCATCTCTAAAGTGGGCGGAATGGTAAATTAGTTTGGGAGGTAAAAGAAGGGGCGTGGCCCATTTGCAATGCCCTAAGTAGTTTTGGAAAATAATAACTCGTGCAAAGTTTCAAAACATTTGGTTGCGTATTTCGAAAGTTATTGTGCGTACCAGCAGGACAGCTAGCCAGACAGACAGACAGACGAACAAGGCTCAAACGACTTAAAAAGTCATGAATTGAATTTGGTTCAAAGAAACCTAGGGTCTAAAGTGACTCCTTCTATGTGTTTCACTATTTGGTCGTATCAAATGATAAATCATCGTTAACGGATAGTATCGACGTCGTATAAAACATAAGATGTACGTGCTGTATACCGACAATATCTACTAACTTCAAATCGATATTAAATTATTATGGCATGTAACTTGACAAAATGAATGATGCAGAACTCCTTCATTTTGGGGCTACTTTCACGTGCATCTCTCAGAATTGAGTCCCAAATCAATGAGCTGAGAAATGTTGTACTGTGTTATATTGCCGCACAATATTATATGACACAGAAATTGCTTCAGAAAATTGAAAGTTGCAAATTCAAGCCCTCTGTGTTACCTGGACTGAGTGCAAGAGTTATGAGACCATTTTAGCAGAATTTCCTACGCAAATTCCATAAGCTCAGAGAAATATTTAGAATACTTATCAGTAACTATTAGTGCTACGTTATTCGCATATGTAACAGTTGTGCAGCACGTCTTGTCCATCGTCCTTAGAAAAGTATTGATTTTGAGATTACTGCTCCTTATGGAGTACCACGGACCATCATCTTACGACCCCGAGGGTCCCTGTGCAGGCAGTGAAGTCCTCGCGAGGGTTGACACAAGACTTTATGGGCGCTTGTGTTCAGAGCCAGGTCGGGCATTAATTAGGATGTCGTATCAACTAAACCTTCATGGCCAGATTAGTGGCGACGAAAATAAGAAGCGTTCTCTGAGTCCTTGCCAAGGTACGGAAGGCAGCTGTAACATTAGCCTGAAAGCCATTTCGATGGGATGTCACTCTCACGTACTCAGGTAACAGAATGCCACACCTGTCAGCCCGTAGCAAACTAGTCATAATAGTATATCCATGTCGTTTTCCAAATTCATATCCAGGTCTTTAACGTTGCTTGGCATTAGGGGGACCACGGAGGCATCACTCTCCAGTTTACCCTCTCTTAAGGGCACCTCTTGTGGGTGGACGCCTACTTAGATGGCGGCTTCCATTCGCCATGTCATGAAAAACGTCAGTGGGCGTTGATGCATTTTCGTAGCATACCCTCGGCTTTCACCGCTCAATGATTTGCGACTGCTTATTTAATTCGCAGCTAACCTACATATCTGCAGGCCATTCAGTTATCAGCCACCTACTGATCCGCCATGGTAGCTCTGAGCTTGGAGCTTTAATGATTAGGTTTGACATTGTTGAAAGGTCCCGTCGTTATCCTGATAGGCGGCAAGTGTGTATTCCTTGTAGTTCAGGGATATTTCTATCATCCTGATTACTGAATGTATAGCAGTTTCCATGAATTTAGCCATTGTGTACGCATTCTCAGCCGTGAATACAGCTTTCTGTTTAAGAGATGATCTAATACATACATTATTTTCTCCAAAATTTTAAGTAGCGAAGAAGATAAGCGAATCGATCCAAAGTCCTTGGCCTAAGGGTTAAATACAATTTTCAAGGTTATCCACTTGGTTGGAATGTGCGACAGCTGCTGACAGGCTCTGAAGTTAGTTAAAGACCAGAAAGTTGTTCAGTAGATCCGCGGAAATAATACTATCGTGTCCCGAGATTTTAGGCGAAGGCAACTTTTGGTAGCCCAATGAACTCGATGCTTGGTAATCGGTATCGCGGGTATATAAAAAGTATTAGTATCTGAGTATTCTATAAACTTGTAATCATTTTTCTGCCAGCCAGGTAAGTGTCCCTCCGTCAGTACCTCTAGGATGTAGCGACTGTTGGAGGCCCATGGAAAATTAAGTTTGTATTGGTATTGTTCATTCTTACTAATCACGTATCATATTTGAATGTTTGTCATTAATAAGTACAGGGTGGAGAGCGTTAATTTCTTTTCTGCACTGCAGGCTGTGGTGCCACTGTTGGTCGAAGAGGGTGGAGAGTATGCGTGGCTTATAGTGGCTGACGTGAGTTTATATTCGTCTGCCTTTAAATTTCCATCATACATTGGACACGTGAGAAGAGGTCATTTTGTGAAGACATTCTTGCAACTCTAACCCGTGACGCATTTGTGTTCTTTTCCGATGAGGCACAATTTCACCTCAGTGGGTATGTAAACAAACAAAATATGCGGTACTGGAGTGCAACAAACCCCAGAGAACTTCACCAGAGACCTCTGCATACGGACAGCCTAACTGTGTAGTGCGCCACATCACGAGTAGGCATCATTGGTCCTAAGAGTTCGTGAAAACTTCAGAAAACGTATGCAGCAGTATGTGGATAGCGAAGGTTGTCATTTGCCAGATACACTATTTAAGACCATATCATTAACAAATTACCTTATTGTTCAATATGATTTAAATATAAAATAAATTTTTCTTAGGTTCATACTTTTTTTATTTCATTCCCAAATAAGCAAATTACCGCGCTCCACCCTGTATAACATCAAGATCTTCTCTTCTGTTATTAATAATAAAGGTGAGTTTATTGCCTCCATTACCACTGTTTATTTGCCATCTATCGGACATTTTGTGTACTATTTTTGCCAATTTGTAAGCGAATATTAAACAGTAACTCCATGTGACTCCCTCTAATAGCCCTTGACTCTTATGCTACATTAACGCTTCTACCACAGAAACCTGGCCATAAAAGTCGATAACAAACTGACATAAATTCCGTTATCATCAAATATCAAGAATAGGACTCTACGCCTAACTCACAGAATCACAGTGTTTTTAATATAAACACCTTAACTTACAATAACGAAGACAAAAGAAGACAACTTTAGAGCGTATACTTTATATTTTATGTTTTTTTGTGACTCATGCGCCAAAGGCAGTTGCTAAAGTAACCTTACTGCTCCCGATCGTATATTTCATGTACAATTATTAACAGTAATTTGTGGAGCTTAAATAGTAACGCTGTGTAGGCGCCTTTTATAGTCCCAAGTACATTAGATACATTGAGGCTACTAACGTAAAAACCTGGCCTTAAAAGTCAATAATAATCTGACATAAATTTTGTTATCAACAAATATCCAGAATATGACTTTACGCCCAACACACAGACGCACAGTGTTTTTACTATTAAGAATTCGAGCTACAAAAAGGATGTTAAACGAAAAGTACTTTAGATCGTATACTTTATATTATAGACTTTTTTGAAGCTCATGCGTAAATATTAGGCAGTTGCTTAAGTAACTCGGTTGCCCTCTATCGTACATTTTGTGTACTATTTTTACTAGTCACTTATTAAACTCAAAATAGTAACACTATAATAGTTTCAAGAACTTTTGTTACATAAAAGCATCTACCTCATAAATCTGGCCATATAAGTCAGTAATAATCTGTGCAAATTTTATTATCATCAATTAACCAATACAGGATTTTTTGGACAACACACAGACACACTTTATTTTTACTTTATACATCTCAACTTACCTTAAACATATTAGACTTCAAAACACCGCATTTGAGTTGAGCCCAGGTCTCACGTTCTGGATGTTCCTTGCAGGCATCTATGGGCTGTGTTGGCATATTGCAGTAAGTTTGAACACGCCACGAATGACCAAATGCCAAAGGACTCGTTTCCAAAGCCTGTGAAGGCGATTTCATATCATCCATGGAGTTGTCATTATAATTGCCACATAAGCCGCTAACGTTATTCTTCCATTCATTGCCCAATTTAACATAGACGCGTGTGCCCTCATCCCATTTGATTTGTAAATGCAAGGGCAAAACCTCAACCACTATAAAGACGCCAGCCTTGTAGACATGGAAGGCACCATGAGATTTGGTGTTAACCAAATCACGCAGTTCTGGGAAAACAGAGATATATATATATATATCACCTTTTTAAAAGTCTTCCTATAACTTACTGTTCATGGCCGATTTGGTATCATCCTCCAGATACGATGAGTCTCCCGTCAACGTTATGGTATCCTGTACATTACCCGTCAAGGATATCTCCACCGATTTGGAGCAGGTTACACCCATTGTGCCGCACAAAACATTTTGTATGGTTATGGTGTAACCATCACCATTGTTGGCCACACCTTTGGAGAGCACATAATCGCAGGCACCCTGGAAATCAAAGTCATGGCTATCAAATGTACTGAAATGTGAATCACCCCAAACGGAACAAGTGGATTCACAGCCATTCGTTGAACATTTCCAATTACCCGCTTGACACACACTAAACAACAGCAACAACAACATTAGCAGCAGGATGAACCACATGGAAAATGTGAAAAAGTAGCACGTTTTATATTGAATTCCTTGGATTTGGAACAGCAAAAGATAGAGAGCCAACAAAAAAACTACCAACTCACCATGTATTACAATCTTCTTTAATTTTTTCGCCGTCATTATAACTTTTGCCACCATGATGACATGAGCATTTTTCGGGCAGAACGCACATTTTCAAAGCTGTGTCATACACATAGCCCTCCATGCACTGGCAGCCAGGCACACATTCCTCCAGATCCTGCACATACTCATGCATGTTCTTGCATGTCTTAGGTTCTTTGGCCACACACTTGGAGAACTCAGCATAAGGGCGGCTGGCGCACTCGGCTCTCAATTCCGAGGAGGGAGGATACTTTTTGTCATCACCCACTTCAGCCTCCTCGCACTCCCACAGACCACTCTTGCAAGTGCATAGATCAAGGAATTTGGAACCGGGGCGTACCTCTTTGTAGCCGGGATTGAAGGACATGCCATCGTAGGTGCAGTGGCATTTGTTCTGGGGCACACATTCGTCTTGATCATTCAGATATTCACCATGAGGACAACGGCAACCTTCGACGCATTCCCGGGCACAGGTGTTCTTGGTGGCCAAATCTTCGCAGGAGTGAGCGCAATTATCGCCACATTCGTCGTAAACCTGACCCAAAGGACATTTGACGGCTGGAAAAGAAAAGGGAGAATATAATAATATAACAAAATAAATAATATAAAAATATAAAAATATATAAATATGAAAATATAAATATATAAAAATATAAAAATATAAACATATATAAAAATATAAAAATATAAAACTATAAAAATATATAAAAATATAAAAATGTAAAAATATAAAAATATAAAAATATAAAAATACAAAAATATAAAAATGTAAAAATGTAAAAATATAAAAATATAAAAATATAAAAATATAAAAATATAAAAATATAAAAATATAAAAAAATTAAAAAAATAAAAATATAAAAATATAAAAAAAATAAAAATATAAAAATGTAAAAATATAAAAATATAAAAATATAAAAATATAAAAATATAAAAATATAAAAATATAAAAATATAAAAATATAAAAATATAAAAATATAAAAATATAAAAATATAAAAATATAAAAATATAAAAATATAAAAATATAAAAATATAAACATATATAAAAATATAAAAATATAAAAATATAAAAATATAAAAATATAAAAATATAAAAATATAAAAATATAAAAATATAAAAATATAAAAATATAAAAATATAAAAATATAAAAATATAAAAATATAAAAATATAAAAATATAAAAATATAAAAATATAAAAATATAAAAATATAAAAATATAAAAATATAAAAATATAAAAATATAAAAATAAAGAAATATAAAAATTCAAAAAATTAAACAAATAAAAATATAAAAATTAAAAAAATTAAAAAATTAAAAAAATAAAAATATAAACATATATAAAAATATAAAAATATAAAAATATAAAAATATAAAAATATAAAAATATAAAAATATAAAAATATAAAAATATAAAAATATAAAAATATAAAAATATAAAAATATAAAAATATAAAAATATAAAAATATAAAAATATAAAAATATAAAAATATAAAAATATAAAAATATAAAAATATAAAAATATAAAAATATAAAAATATAAAAATATAAAAATATAAAAATATAAAAATATAAAAATATAAAAATATAAAAATATAAAAATATAAAAATATAAAAATATAAAAATATAAAAATATAAAAATATAAAAATATGAAAATATAAAAATATAAAAATAAAAATAAAAATATAACAATAAAACAATAGCTCTACTTACCGCACTCTTTAACAGACAAACGCCAGCCCGTTTTAATACCCTGTCTCATGCACTCGGCGCCATAGGCCGACAACAGGGGACAGAAACATTTCGACGGCTCGTCCTTGCAGGCACACGTGTCGTACAAACAATCCTCATAGTACTGCTCATGATCCACAGTCCAGTGGCAGTCCTGGAAGATATCATCCATAAGCCAATTACAGTATTTTTCGGCATCTGCTTTCTTATCGGGATGAGCTGTACAGGGATGAGGAGCAATAGGTGTCTGAGCCATAAAATCGCAAGTGTCCTTGGTGCGCCACTTGTCCGCAAATGCCTCCACAGAAGTTTCAATATCACCCTCGGGCGTAAGAAAATCATCGTCAGTTCTTGAATTGAAAGTGCCACAGAGACCAGAGGTTTGATTCCTAAAAGATGGCGGAGCATCGATGTATACACGTGAAACACCATCCCACCAGAGACGAATGCCACCAGGGAATTCTACAGTCATAAAGGTAGAACTGGCACGTCGTATCAATACTTCGCCGGCACCCACCACCTTGGGGTACTTGGTCATTTCTTTGCCATTGATGTGGGCAACTAGACCTTGCTCCAATTTAATGCTGGTAGGTACACCATTCCTTTGGACAAATTTTACGGTCACGGATTTGGTGCAAGAAGGATTTTCCGCAGCAGCAAAGTTTAGATTTTCCGAGATCACACCCGAACAGGCGACATTTTCAGCTTCGACAGACATGTTGGCGGTCTTGAGAAGATAATACGAACACTTGCCCATGAAATCAAAACGTTTGCCATCAAATGTCTGGTAATGAGGATCACCAATGGCACCACAACGTGCCCCGCACTCTTTGGTGGAACATGACCAGTCGCCGTTCTTGCAGGTACAGGTGTTGCATTTATTCTTAATGGTCGTCTCGGGTTTAAATTCACGGCCACCCTTGGTACAGGGACACAGTTCTTGGGTAATGCAGGCATCCTTATACTGGACAGTACCCTCGGGACAGAAGCAACCCTCATTGCATTTGCCCTTGGTGGCCACAAACTTGTGGGATTCGCATGTGGGTTCAAAGTCGGGACCGCAGGGCAGGTAGACGCGACCAAAGCTGCAGCTAATGGCTAAAAGGGGGGAATAAGATGGACGATGTAAAATAAAGTAGATAAATAAAGTAGATAAAGATAAAGTAGATAAGAGTTAGAATTGAGAAAATAGAACAGTCGTAAGGAGAAAGGCTTCTTAAGCTTCGGCAGAAAGTTGTGTAGAAAAATGTGTAATTTTCATACATTTAAAGTTCTTTACCTCCACTACCTCTTATCCAAATACTTACGACATATTTCCAAATTCCTCCAGCCATGTTCCAATTTGATGCCCTTGAAGGCACATTCCTTAGACAACATGGACAAGGCATCACAATTACATGTCTCCGGGTGTTGCTGATTGGCACAATTGCAATAATCGTCCACGCAGGTCTTAATCAAAGCTTCGAAATTAAACGTTTTGATGCAATCACCCAATTTCTCATTGGCCAACAGACGTTCGCACACCTCAATGGCCTTTCTCCTTTTGCTTGGGTCACATGACTTGGAGTCATATTCAATTTCCGCACTATTTTCCATGGCACACAATTCAGAATTATCTTCTACACGCCACGAATCGGTAAAGGATTTGACCGTCTCCACCACCTTGTTGTTCTTGGTCATTAGATCATTCTTGTAATCACCATCCAAAGAGCCGCACAGACCGCCCACACGTTCCCACAAAGAGGGACTGGCATGGACACCAACATATTGATGCTTATCCCAATCGATTTTCAAGCCAACCGATTCCAATTCGATTTGTAAATGTTGAGCCACCGGAACGATTTTCATGCCCATAATCTGCACAGGTATGGGGAAATGTTTGGTGGGCGTATAGAAACGTACAGTGCCATCTATAGATAGAAAATGGAATTAAAATGGGCATAACATAGCCTTTGGTATTCTCAACCCTACTTTGATTTTCAAAAGTATACAATATAGATTGCCAGTAGATCTTAAGAGCATGAGCGCAGCCATAGCCGGAACCATAAGGACATCCCTTTAAGGTGATATCAAAAGTGGCATCCTGTTTGTCGTTGATCAAGGTGTGCGAGCAGGAAAGAGGAGCCCTATAGAAAGTAAATAACAAATTGAAGTTCTTTGTTTTCTTTGTCTTTGTTTCAGGGTGACTTACTTAAGTACTAAACCATCGAAAGTCTTGATGTTAATGCCTCCCCAGGTGGTACAGAAAGCTGCCTTAGGTGTACGGTCCATTATGACATTGGTGCTGCTGCTAAGGTACAGTGAATAACTGGTGGGTGATATAACCGATTCTTCGGAGGACCACCATTCCTAAAGAAAAAATAGAAAATAGGGATTATAAAGAAAAAGCTAAAGTTTTCTTTCATCTTTAGTCATTTTCCCAGAAATGTAAATTTTTCAAAAAACAATTCTATTTTCCAAAAAGTCGCAAACCGTAAAAATAACTGAAACAATTTTTTAAGAATTTGTATTTTGGTCTAGCAAGTTAGAAAAATGTTCAACAGACATACAATGTTTTCTGCTATTTGCAGCCGTTTCTGGGGAAAAATAGATTTCAATAACATGAAAAGTTATGAAATGTTACTGCGGTCTTCTCAAGGATATAATATATAAATTCCTAGAGGTGGTTCAAGTTAAAAAAACACTGCATAACGTAGCGAAGCTGGTATTGGAATATTTTTTTATAACTCCAAATAATTATTTTCTATAAAATGTTACTGCAGTCTGCACAAGTGTAAAAAAAGATTTTAAGAAAGTCTTCACAGCACCAAAATATTGATTTCTACAAAAATTTCGAGAGGCATTATCTTTAACAATGGACATATAAGACTATCGTAGAAAAATTGCATTGACGTAGTGTATCGCAAACTATGTTACTGCAGTCATCACAAGTATACAAAAGAAATGTATAAATATGAATGCAGCCCTTAAAAGGCAACAACATAATCTGTATATAAAATACTTTTTTTTTAGTGAAATGAACTGAACATTGTTGTTGAGTTTCGTTAAATTCAATAAGATTTTTCTGTACTGTTACTGCAATCTCCGCAAAGAGTAAAAATACAAATCATAACAGTTGATGCAACTCAACAAAAGCGATGTGGCCAATATAAAAAGAGCCTAATTACTTAGTTTTAAAAAAAAACTTAATTAAAATTTTCTGTAAATTTCAAACATGTTACTGCGGTGTTCACAAGAAAATAAATTGATGAAATTAATTGTAACTTCACAAAATGCGATATTATTAGTTTAAGGAAGATCTTGGTTATGTTTCTACATTTAAAATATTGTAACATTTTATGAAATGATACTGCAGCCTCCACAGTTTTTGTAAAGTAATTCCAAATACTTATGTTTTTACACAGTCCAATCTTTTGCGCACAACAAAATTTAATAAAGAAATATTTTGTGTAAACCAATTCGACAGATAGTGTTTTATTTTTGTTAAACTTAAATAAGGGTACTGTATAATGTTACTACAGTCTCCCCAATGACCAGAAAACATATTTATGAAAGTAACTGTTACTCAAATTAAGAAGACTTAATGTCTTAATTTAAAATAGAGCTGGATTATTGTTGTTAAACCAAAATTTTTTGCGGTTTTTTAATGTTACTGCAGTTCCCTCAAGTTTTAAAGGAAAATTCAAACCAGTGCAGCTTCTACAAAAAATTACATTATGAACCGCTACGTTATTGTAAAATAACTTCAGTTAAAGTATTTTATAGCATACTATGAAATGTTACTGCAGTCATTGCAAAAAATTCACAAAATCAAAAAAATTAATTTAGAGAGAACTAAAAAAATTTTCAGAGCCATTGAAATGTAAACTTACTAAGATCAGTTAAGAAAGTATTAAATTTTAATTTGTTTGTAAGTTTCAAATATTTTTTTCTGAAATGTTACTGCGGTTGTCACAAAAAAATGATTTAATGAAATTGTTTTTTTTTCTCCAGAGAAAATGTAGCATAGCCAAATAAATTTAGAATTGGATTTCATTTTTACTTATAAAATATTTATTTATTTTATTAAATGTTACTGCAGTCTCTGCAAGTTTTGTAAACAAACTGCATAAACTTATGTTGTGAAAAAAATTGCACTTGGTTTGTATCTTAAATAAAAATTCGCCAAAGGCAACACATATTAAATGTGATTTATATCATTCGCACATGCTATACAAAGTTACTGCAGCCTTAACCAATTCAGGAATATATTTCTAACAAAAGTATCGTAATCACGCTAAGATTAGTTAGATTAGTTGTTATAAATATAAATTGATGTAATTTTCATATACTACGAAGCAAGTACAATAAAATGTTACTGCAATCTTCTCAAGTTTTGTAAACAAGTTTAAAAAGAATTGTGTTGTGAAAAAAATTACTTCGTTTTAACCTCGAATTAAATTTGTCGAAGGTTACGAAAATGAAACGATATTTATATCATTCGCACATGCTGTGAAATATTACTGCAGCCGTAACAATTTCTAGAAAGTTATTTACCAAACGAAAACATCGTAATTTCACTTAGCTATGGTTGAAATGGTTTTATTAAATTAAAAAAAAAAATATTATAAAATTACACTACGAAATATTTTGTAGGGAATATGTTGCTGCAGTCTTCACAAGGGTTGTGAATAAAAACCAAAAAATTATTTCTTAAAAAAAGATTTTTTGTGTTCACTTCGCATTAAAGTTGTCTACAATAAGATAAATCAAATGACATTTTGGTGATCCCAAAATGCTGTGAAATGTTACTGCAACCTTTACAGCTTCCATAAGACTCTAAAGTGCACTAAACTACAGTTGATATGCTTTAACTTCATTGAAAAATATTATTATTATACCCAAATTAGTATGGCGAAATGTTACTGCAGTCATCACAATTGTAGTAAATATACTCAGAAATCAAATGACATTCAGATCATCCCAAGATACCGTGAAATGTTACTGCAGCCTTTAGAATATCAAAAAAGTTTTTTGAATTACCAAAAACTCTAAATTACGCTTAACTGCTGATAATATTCTTTAACTACGTGAACAAATTTGGTGTTATTCCCATATGCTTCAAAATTTGTGTATCGAAATGTTACTGCAGTCTTCACAAGTCTTGTGAACAACATGCAAAAAAATAGATTGTTAAAAAAGTTATTTTGTGTTAATCTCGAACAAAAGTCGTCTAAGGTAGATAATATTAAATGACATTTATATCATTCACACATGCAGTAAAATGTTACTGCAGTTGTTACAATATCTTTTAATTTGGCTTACAAAAGTTTTTAAAGTAAACTAAGCTACTGTTGATATGCTTTAACTTAGGTGAAAGAAGTTAGTGTTATCCCCATATGCTGCCAAATTAGTGTATTAAAATGTTACTGCAGTCTTCACAGGTGTTGTTAATAAATACAAAAAAATATGTTGTAAAAATATATACTTTATGTTCATCTTAAAACAAAATTGTTCAAAGTTGGAGAAATTAAATGATATTTAGAACATACCAAGATGCAGTGAAATGTTACTGCAGCCTTTACAATATAAAAAAAGTTGATTGGCTAACCAACGTCTTTAATGTACACTTAGATATTGCTGAAAAGCTATAATTTCATTAACACAGTTAATATTATCCTCGTAAACATTAGAATTTGTATACTGGGATGTTACTACAGCCTTCACAAGTTTTGTGATCAAATTTTTTAAGTTATATTGTATAACTATAATATCTTTTTCATAAATAAAAAATTTTCAAAAAAATTAAGATATTAACTGGCCTTCATTCCATCCGCAGCACGTGTTGTGAATTGTTCCTGCAGCCCTCACAATATCAGATAAGTAGAAGCTTTAGCTAATCAAACCATTTCAAGTACGCTAAGTTATAGTTGAACAGATTTCATTAACTTAATTGGAATATATATTATTTCCATAAGCTATGAAATTGGTGTACAGAAATGTTACTGCAGTCTTCACAAGGCTAGTAAACATAGTCGGAAAAAATATGTTGTGAAAAAAGATGTAACATTTTAACGGAGATTAAAAGTCGCCTATTGTAAAATAAATCAATATATCTTGAAATCATCACCATATGCTGTGAAATGTTACTGCAGCCTTCATAATTTCTAAGAACCACCTAACCAAAAAAAAATCTACCTATGCACTGCATTAAGCTATGGTCAAAATGATTTAGCTTAATTGAAAGAAATTATATAATACCTATACATTACAAAATTGGTACAGCAAAATGTTACTGCAGTCATCAGGGCTTTTTACAAATTTAAACAAATTATATAGCGCACATGTATTTTTGTGCCACTGGAACAAAAGACGTTTAAGTTTCATTAAAATAGTTGGCCTTTATATCATTCGCACATGCTGTGAAACGTTACTGCAGTCTTTACAATTTTGAAAAGTTAATTAACTAACCAAAATTTTTCAACTATGAGGAGTTATGACCAATATTATTAAACTAAATCAAAAGAAATTAATTTTACTCCAGTATACTACGAAATTGATACATAAAAATGTTACTGCTGTCCTCTCAAGTGCTGTTAACAAATCTTCAACAATATTTAGTGGATAAAAATCATACTTTTTTCGTGTGGAACAAAACTTGTCTTAGATTAAAGTAAATCGAAAAACATTTACATCATCCCCATACTTTTTGAAATGTTACTGCAGCCTTAACAGTGGTAGAAAATTGTGAGGTGTTAGTCACAGAAAAAGTTACTCTGGTTTCATCTTGAATAAAAGTAGTATAAGGTTAAAGTAATCAATTGATTTGTATGCCATCTCCACATGCTGTGAAATGTTACTGCAGTCTGTACTGTTTTCTAAAAAGTGAGTGAGTAAACTCAATCATCTTAACTACGGGAAGCGATTTGTAATAATAAAAATAAATTTATGTTGTACTCATATGCTACGAAATTGGTACAGGTAAATGTTACTGCAGTCTTCACAAGTGCTGTTAAAAATTTCAAAAATGAATTACATTTTGAAAAAAGTTATTCTGTTTTGATCTCCAACCATAATTTTCTACGGTTAGAGAAAACAAATTATATTTATATATATTCGCAGTGTGTTACTGCAGTCTGCACAATTTCTGAAAAGTAAATTAACCAAATCATCTAACCTACGACAAGCTGTGGTCAATATTATTTGACTTCACTTAAAGAAATGTATTTTATTAAAAAGAAAATGTTACTGCAGTCCTCTCAAGTGTTGTTAGCATATATACAAAAGATTTAGTGATAAAAAATTATACTTTTTTCACCATAAGCAAAAATTGTCTGGTATTAAAGTAAATCAAAATACATTTTCATCATTTCCATACTTCTTGAAATGTTACTGCAGTCCAAACAGTGGTAAAGAAAGTTGAGGTTAATAAAAAATTTCCCAGGGTTTTTTTATTTTAACCATTAGTTGTCTAAGATAAGACAAGATGAAATGTCTTTTACATTATTCCTATATTTCGTGAATTTAGTACAGTAAAATGTTACTGCAGTCTTTACAAATACTCTAGCGAAATAAACACTAATAGTTTGGTGTTTAAAAATCATCCTTTTTCATCTTTATCAAAAATTGCCTATAATTAAAGTAGATCTAAAGCCATTTACATCATCCCCCCATACTTCTTGAAATGTTACTGCAGTCTAAACATCAGTTAATAAAAGTTGAGTTTAATAAAAAAAAAATGTCCATCGTGTTTTTTTATTTTAACCAATAGTTGCCTAAGATTGGACTAGATGAAATGTCATTCACATTAATCCTACAGTTCTTGAAATTATTACAGCGTAATGTTACTGCAGTCTTCACAAGTACTCTAGCGGAATAAACACTAATAATTTGGTGTTTAAAAATCACCCTTTTTTAATCAATTATAAATCATGCGTATGATTAAAAAGATCTATAGCCATTTACATCATCCCCCCATACTTCTTGAAATGTTACTGCAGTCTAAGCAATAGTCGAAAAGAGTTGAGTTAAATAAAAAAATGTCCATCGTGTTTTTTTTTATTTTAACCAATAGTTGTCGAAAATTAGACTAGATGAAATGTAATTTAAATTATTTCTATAGTTCTTGAAGTAAGTACAGCGAAATGTTACTGCAGTCTTCACAAGTGGTATAACGGAATAAACACTACTAATTTGGGCGATAAAAATCATAATTTTTTTCATCTTTATCAAATATTGCCTACGATTAGAGTAGATGTAATGTGATTTACATCATCCCCCACACTTCTTGAAATGTTACTGCAGTCTAAACAATAGTTAAAAAAAATTGAGAAATAAAAAAATGCTAATAGTGTTTTTTTTAATTTTAACCAATAGATGTCCAAGATTAGACTAGATGAACTGTCATTTACATTATACCTATACTTCGTGAAATTAGAACAGCGAAATGTTACTGCAGTCTTTACAAATACTCTAGCGAAATCAACACTAATAATTTGGTGTTTAAAAATCATAATTTTTTTCATCTTTATCAAATTTTGCCTACGATTAAAGTAGATTTAAAGCCATTTACATCATCCCCCATACTTCTTGAAATGTTACTGCAGTTTAAACAATGGTTGAAAAGGGTTGAGTTTACTAAAAAAAAATTCCATCGTGTTTTTTTATTTAAACCAATAGTTGTCTAAGATTAGACTAGCTCGAATGTTATTCTCTCCATACTCCTTGAAATTATAATACTTAAAGCGAAATGTTACTGCAGTCTTCACAAGTGCTATGACGGAATAAACACTACTAAAAAATCATCCTTTTTTTCATCTTTTACAATTATCGCCTAAGATTAGAGTAGATGTAATGTCATTTACATCATCCCTATACTTCTTGCAATGTTACTGCCGCCTTCACAGATTTAGAAAAGTGTGAGGTTAAAAAAATAGTGTTCCAACTAGAAATAAATACCATTCTGTTTTATTTTGAATAAAATTCACCTAAGAGTAGAATACATCAAATGGCCTTTACATTATTCACATTGTTTTTAAAAAGTTACTGCAGTCTTCACAGTTTTAGAGAAGACATCGACAATATATATCCCAACTATAATAAAATTCTGTTGTCATTATGAACAACAGCAGCCTATGATCATTGACATTATTTTCGCATACTATGAAATGTTACTGCAGTTCCCTCAATTTTGGCATAATGTTATAATTAATGAAAAAAATCTTATCCTAACTATTTTAAGATATTATGAAACTTTAGTGCCTCATACTTACACTCTTTTGATCAAATTCCCTATATCTCGCCAGCAAAGCCAATATCTTCTCATGCTCTGTCATATACTGATAACCGTAGGCGTTACTGCCACCACTCATCATATAGCTGGCCGTTTTTGTATATTGTGAAGATTGGGTCTTACGGATAGTGGAACCAGCGGCTGAATTTGAAACAAGACAAACAGTTTAATATTCACACCATCTTGATGGGCCACTCCCCGATCTACTTACGATAAAGACACTTAGGCAACGGTGTCGGATAGAATTGACCCTCGGCATATTTGCAAGTGTATTTAATATCTAGCCGACCCTCAAACTTAATACCCTCGGGACACTTAAAGTTACAGCTGGCTTCGGATTGTTGATAGCTGCAGCTATAGTCACCATTGAAATTGGTGCGGGTAACATTGCAAGCATCGACGCTGAACTGGCAACGATCACCGCGATACTTTTTGGGGCATTCGCAAAGGCCAGGGGTGATGCATTTGCCGCCGTTTTCACAATCAGGAGTGCAAATAGCTGCATAAGATTTAAATGTAAAAAGTCACAGTGCTACAGAGGATTCCAGTTTACAAAGCGTAACTACTTACGTATACATTTCCGGTGGATTGGGTTGACCAGTTTTCTTGTCGATGTATTGGCCATTTTCACAGGTCAGTGTAGTGATGGTGGCGCCATCGGGGAATTGAAAACGTGGCAGGCAGGTAACCGTACAATAGCTAGAATTTAACAACAATATTTTGTGTTTTTTTTGCATTGTATTCTCTCTCACTCTCTCTCTCTCTTTACTTACTCATTGGGCAAACATTCCATGCGAGCATTCCTAAGCTTAGGTTTTTGTGAGCATATCTCTCTCTTATGTTCACAATACGGTCCTCTGTACGTCTCAGAGCAACGACACATTCCCGGTTCCACACAAATACCATTATTTTGACACGGTGGATTACATGTAGCTTGACACGGTGGCACAGCCACATATTCCGAATCACGTATAATCCAGCTGCCACCAATGCAATTCAACTTTAAACTGGTCTTGCCATCTGGGAATTTGAATAGGGGAGCACATGATACCTCACAGGCTCCATCGCGGCATTTGAAATCAACATTAGCCGGCAATGTGTACACCGGACAACTGCCTAAAGCGGGCAGGATCCTTTGTTGTGCATTAAGTAAGAAATTAGTGGTCTTTTGAGACACCGTTTGGCTGGAAGTGAGGGAGATATAAAGCAGAGCTAGTTAATATACAATAACATGAGATCTTTGTAAATTGTAAAGGAACTGCCAATCAATTAAGCCAAAGTGTTGAATGTTATATTTTAATAATTTTTGGAATTTTGCGTTTTAGTTGTTGAAATTGAGACTTTGCAAAATTACCCTTGTGGATACATATTGTGGTTGTGCACTGGATACCTATAGGAACTGTAGCGACTGGTACCATAGCCGTTACCCCGACTGGGACTATGCTGGTGGCTGATTAGCAGTTAAGGGAGGTAAAGTTTTATTATTATAGAAATCTGAGAAATTTATAAATATTAGGATGATTAATACTCAAACATTGACGAATTGATCAATAAAAAGGCAAGTTGATAATATCTACCGATTGAGTTAAGTTCTTTATTGTTTTTGTTACTACACAATTTTTGTGAAGTAATAAGTAATGCTGGCTTAGTACCTTTACCCTGACTAGGAATTTCTCAACCCCCAGACGATGTTCCACGGTGTTAGCTTATTTCAGCAGAGCACTTCATAATACTCCAATTTAAAATTGTTCGAATTTGTCAATTCTATCTTAAATCTTACGTGATAAGTTATGCAAATATATAATTGTCTGGCCTAACTATCCTGACGTTACTGCAGTCCTCTCATAAAAAGAGCGACAATACGATAAGGCCCTATCAACATTATATTATATCGCTGGTATCTATTTAGATATGAATTACTGTTTAAAATATTGTTTTTTTTTAGATAAAATACTCTAACGGATGTTACTGCAATCTTCTCAGACAGTGAGTTGAGTGATAACAATATAAAATAGTAACGTTTTTTTTGGATCTATATTACATCTTACACAGAAGTGAATAATAATAATAATAATATATAAGTATTACGCCAATATATCTAGGTGTTACTACAGTCTTATCCTAAAATTAAGAAGAAAAAAAGTAATGTCGAGTAGCCAAAATTAAGTTTGTATTCGGTTTCATCGATTATAATTGATAATTGATTTTTTCGGTTACATTTTAAGCTTTAATAAATGAAAACATATTAGTGTCTCTTTCACTTGTCATTGCATTACTGCAGTCTCCTCATAAAATAAGAGACAATATAAATAATGCCTTAGCAACGTTCTCTTATGTAGCTGACTTATCTAAAGATATGAATCAATGTTTAAAAATAGCGTTTATTTATTAAAATACTTTTACTGATATTACTGCAATCTTCTCAGACTGTGAGTTGAGTGATTACGATATAAATGAGCAATGTTTTTCTGTTCTTAATAACATCTTACATCTAAGTTAATAATAATAATAATAATAATATAAAAATATCACGCCAAAAACCCTAGATGTTACTGCAGTCTCCTCATGAAATATGGAAGGAATTTAAGTAATGCCGAATAGGCAATATTTAATTTATTTTCGGTTTCTTCGATTATAATCTAAATCTTTCGTAATAGTCAATGACATGCCAAATTGTGTAAGAGTTACTGCAGTCTGCTCATACAATGAGCAGGAATAAAAATAATGCCGACAAGACATCAAAGTTCCATTATGCTTCTCTTTTTTCTTAATTTATGTATATATATAAAAGTCTCGCCCACTTGTTTTTGCGTTACTGCAGTTCCCTCATACAATAAGCGGCAATAAAATGAATGCTGCATAAATGTTTAATTATCGCTGCCTTCTTTTTAAATATTAAGAATTGTTAAGAATAGTGTTTTTATAGTTAAAATACTCTAAATGACGTTACTGCAGCCTTCTCTGACAATGAATTAAGTGAATATAATACAAATAAGAAATGATTTTCACTGCCATATCACATACTACGGCTTAGATAATGATAATTTAAGTCTCACACCAGAATATCTAGGCGTTACTGCAGTCTTCTCATACAGTGAGTAGGCAGAAATAAAGTAATGCCGATGAGGCAACGCTATGGCACTTTCGGCAATATTATAAATCTTACACAATAGTCAATGGCTTGCTTAAATATCAAAGAGTTACTGCAGTCTGCTCATATTATGAGAATGAAGTAAAATAATGCCAAGAAGGCAGCAACGTTCCATTATGTTTCCCTTCTTTCCTTAAATATTATATTTTGATCACTATATAAAATATACACATATGTATAATTGTCTTGTTAAACTGTCTAGGCGTAATGTTATTATAGTTAAAATACTCTTACTGACGTTACTGCAATCTTATCAGGCAATAAATTAAGTTATTACAATACATACTATGGCATAGTTAATGACAATTTAAGCATCACGCCAAAATATCTAGACGTTACTGCAGTTTTCTCATACAGTGTGGAGGAAATAAAGTAATGCCGATTAGGCAACACTATATTTATGTTTTTTTTGATTATATTCCAAATCTTACACAATAGTCAATGGCTTACTTAAATGTCTAAGAGTTACTGCAGTATGCTCATCAAAAAGGAATGAGTATAAATAATACCGAGAAGCCAACAACGTTCCATGATGCTTCTCTTTTTTTCCTTATATTTTATATTTTGCCCAAAACTCAATATGTTAATCTTTATAATTGTCTTTGCGTTACTGCAGTCTTGTCATACAAAGAACGTTAATACAAGTTATGCCCCAGAAACATTTCAGTATATAGCTACCTTCTTTCTAGATATAAAGCATTGTGATTGAGTGATTACACTCCTAATTGGTGGGGAAGGGTAGTAAAAAGTTTGTCGGTTCTATATTACATCTTACATATTAGTTAGTTATAATATAAGTTTCATGCCAAAATTCTTAGGCGTTACTGCAGTCTTCTCATAAAATAAGGATGAGGAAGATAATGCCGAGTGGTCAATATAATATTTATATTCGGCTTCCTGGGTTATAGTTTGAATCTTACACCAGAGTCAATAAAAATATATAAGTGACTTAACAAAATTTCTAAAATTTACTGCAGTCTGCTCATACAATGAGAATTAACAAAATAATTCCGAGTGTGCCTACTCCTGCCTACTCGGCATTAACATTATTATGTTTATCTTTAAATGTGAAGCCAGATGGAAAAGACAGTTTTTTTTTTTGAAGTAATGTCACTGCAGTCTTCTCAGAAAACTACTAATGCATATTAAAGAGATGCTGATCTTGTCGAATTTTTCTAAAATTATGTTTATACCATTGCTCAGTTAGTTTTTTCTATAGTTTTAGTCCAAAGTCGGGTGAGACCGAAAATTACATGTCATTACTGCAGTCTTCTCCGTTAATGGATTGAGTGATTAAACTTTAAATTGTTAATATTTTAGAGTGCTACTTTAAATTTGTATCTTAGTTGATGAATATGTATGTGCCTCTGTGAAAAATTTCTAGGTGTTACTGCAGTCATCTCATACAATGGGAATATGTAAAAATAATGCCGAAAAGGCAGCAATGTGCTTATATGTTTTCCTTTTCTTTTATACTTTGATGTTTTATACTAATGCAAGTTTTTTTTATTTAAAAAAATGTTACTGCTGTCTTCTCGGAAAACTATTACTGCATGTTGAAACGATATTTGTAGGGACAATAAGTGCCACTTTCTTCGAAAATAGTTTTATTCTACTGTTTATTTATGCGTTTTCATAATTATAGGCCATATTTTGTGTCGCATTAAAAGCCACAAGATGTTACTGCAATCTTCTCCGTTAATGGGTGGAGTGATTAAATTTTAAATTATTAACATTTTGGGGCGTTATTTATAATATTAATCTTAGTTGATGAATTTATGTGTGTGTCTCCAAAATTTCTGTGTATTACTGCAGTCATCTCATACAATGAAAATGAAATAAAAATCTTTTTGACACATTTTCTTTAATACAAAAATCCTTTGGCTACAATGTTTTAAACTTATAGAGAGAGAAGAGGAGCAAAATAAAACTATGGTGCCTAAACGACATAGGTTTAATTCATTCTCATTGTGTGAGATGACTGCAGTTACACATACATATTTTGGAGACACACACATATATTCATCAACTAAGTTTATGGTTATAAATATCGCCTCAAAATTTGACATTCTGTGTCATTCTTTGTAAATGCATAGCTTTGTTACATAAATTCCTGTTTAGTTACATAATATTACTGCAGTCTTCTCGTAAAACTATCAAAATATGTTAAATACAATTTCTTGGAGACTAAATGTAAAAACACAGTCACAAGATGTTACTGCAATCTTCTCAATCAATGAGTTTAGTTATTAAGTTTTAAATAAGAATAAATTTTCGATTCCATATTATACCTTATGACTTAGTTACCGGAATTATATGAGTGTCTGGGCAAAACGCTGGGGCATTGCTGCAGTCTTCTCATACAATGAGTAATGAATGTTATAAATGCCGAATATGCAGCCAAATTATGTAATAGTGCTTTCTTCTCTTTAGCTTCAAAACTGTGGTTGAAAGATACTTTTTGTATGTTATGATATGTTACTGCAGTCTCTCCGGAAAAACATATAATGAATATTAAAGAAATTTTCGTAGAGCCATAAAGTGTAAGATTCTAGTTTCATGCAGAAAATCTATTCAGGCAATGAGTTGAGTGATGAAATTTTACCTACAAAGAGTTTTTTACTTAATATGTTACTGCAGTCGCATCGTAGAACTACTAAAATCTATTCAACAGAATTTCGAAGTGCAATATTGCTCAAAAATTTATTTATTTAAAAAGCGAAGGCAAAAAATATAGTTTGTGTTACGCCGAAATATGCAAGACGTTACTGTATTTATTACGTTGTTACTCATTGTATGAGAAGACTGCAGCAATGTCCAAGCAACTTAATTCTGAGTAGGCAAAAAAAATTATTTTGTTCCATCCTCTTCTTAAAAATCTAAGCCTTGTTGAAATCAGAGTTATTTATATTGAACATATTGTTACTACAGTCTCTTTATTAAACATACTGACAGGCTTTAGTGCAGCCTACTCATACATTGAGAAGAATTGAAAATAATGCTGTTCTGCTGTTTCCTTTACAGTAGATTTGAAGCTTTGTCACAAATATATGTTTTGTTATAGATGATCTTACCGTAGTCTCACATACCTCATTTATAAGGTCTTAAGGGAATTTCAGTTTTTGAAGTTACTGCAGTCTTTTTGTAAAACTACTAATATAAGAGAATTTCTAAGAATGTCTTAATTTTAGTTTTAAAGTTAATAAATCTTACTTACTGAGTCTATATTTTTGTAAAAAAAAGCCCACAGAAAGTTTTCAGATAAGTTCTGGTAAAATTTGGGTAGTGTTATAACAGTCTCCTGTAAGTTCAAAATCATCCTACCACATCATTTGTACATAAAAGCCAATCTACTACTTTTGTGGACACATTTCATGTCGTTGCATAAAATAAGAGCCTGATTAAGTTTCATGGTCTTGTTTTTTTGTGAATATTTTTTACTCCAAAATTTAAAAAAAAAAATTAACTCAACTGTATTACTTGTTGTCATCATATTTTTGATCACCCTAATATTTATATTGGCATTCAATAATATTATCTAAGTATAGCGACAACAATCGAAATCACTTACGTTTTATAGCCATAACTGCCTCCCGACGATGGACCATAGCCGGTGCCATAAGTTAGTGCAGCTCCATTACCATAACCGACACTGCCACCATAACCTGTGCCCGATCCACCATAGGAGCCACCATAACCGGATGTTTTGATACCGTAACCGCTGGAAACAATTAAAAGATTTTATATTAGACCTCCTTTAACACTGTACAACATTTTTTAGCTCATTGATTTGGGACTCAATTCTGAGAACTGCACGTGAATGTAGGCCCAAAAAGAAGAAGTTCTGCATTATTCGTATTGTCAAGTAACATGCCATAATAATTTAATATCGATTTGAAGTTAGTCACGTTTAACGCTCATTTGTATGACATAACTCGAGAACCACTAGTAAGATTTAGCTGAAACAAATTTAAAAAAAATTAAGAATTACAATTCCTTTAATCTGTTGTTGTAAAGTGTCCCTACATAAGCAACAGTTTCACTTTTCCATTTATCAAATGATTTTAAACTGGGTTTATTTTGTAGCAGTTACTGTTGTACTCTGTGGCGTATGATTTACGTGGAGTATTACTTATGATAATCATACGCCACCATATACCAATATATCAAAAGTGCCTAAAACGTTACAAATTCCCCTATACGATACTTACTAACTTCAAATCAATATTAAATTATTATGACATGTAATTTGACAATTCGAATGATGCAGAACTTCTCCTTTTTGGGGCTTCTTTCACGTGCAGTTCTCAGAATTGAGTCCCAAAATCTTGTGTTGTACTGTGCAGTGAATGATTCAAAAGGCTAAAGCTTTCTCTGAAATTTGTTATAAGCCATGTTCTTCAATATGTATACTTACCTATCTGGAGCAACTGGTGCTTTCTCTTTTTTAAAAAAATCAAAAACTCCACGTTCATCACGCTGTTTATCGTCGGCCTCTTGTAGGACACCCAAGGGGCTGTAATAAAACAAAATGCAAAGGTCAGACAAGGGTTAAAAAGATTGAACGTAAATAATATTAAAAACAAAATTTTTTTTTCAAATATATGTAGACTTTGTCCCGTCCTTAAAGTTATTGATAGTATAATTATATACGAGTATTTGTGAAATAAAATAGAAACATATACTTGTTTTTTTTTATTATACGGCCTCTAAGGCACTCTAGACAATACCTGATTTAAGCTGTAAAAGCTCTGCTCTTTAATCAGCCAAACGACTAAAAGGGATGGAAAACTGGCATCCCTCTATTGACCACTTAAGAAT
Organism: Muscina levida; assembly: GCA_964034835.1. Lineage (NCBI taxonomy): Eukaryota > Metazoa > Arthropoda > Insecta > Diptera > Muscidae > Muscina > Muscina levida. The sequence continues at coordinate 128,308,486 of OZ035883.1, read as the reverse complement.
CCTAAGCCAATTCAATATCCTACTTAAAACTGACTACATTCTTAGTGTATGGAAAAGAAACATCCTTTACGAAACCAGAACCGTCTCTGGAAAGGAGTGAACAGAGCACGAAAACGCTATGTATGGACTACTAAATATGGGTCCAAACCTCAAGATAGGGTCGGCTATCTACCTTCTGCAGCGTTTTCCAAGCGGAAATGCTTGCTATTAAACGAGCCGCGGACGAGTTAAACGTGACTAAATTTTTGGATATTCTTCTGTTTGCGGATAGTCTAACAGCGGTAAACTCACTGATATCCAACAACACCAAAATCTAAGAATAACGGAGTTCTGATCACGTAGACACTCCGACTCTGCGGAATTGAGGGCAATTGCAGTGCGGATGAAGAGGCCCGACATGGCTTAGCCCTGCAAGAAAACGACGTGGAACACGGAGTACTTCACCCTATATCCACCTGGAAAAGCATTTTCAGAAATCTAACGTTGAGATCAAACGACAGATAGAAAAACTAGTAAACCTTTGGGAAAGCCAGGAAGACATGGCCGTAATACATGCCGCACAACGCACATTGAATGTAATATATCTCGAGAAAAATCAGATTTGGAATTGTATTACCTTCTTAACGGGATAAGGATCCATAGGTAAATACGCGAACAGAATGGGATTCGTAACGAAAACCGACGATATTATATGCTGAAAGAGACTGGAAACCCTGGAAAACCCCTTCTTAAGTGGTACGTCGGCAAAATCGACATCTCCGAACTTTGATTATATGTAATTATATAATTTATATTTAGAGCTTTTGCTCATCACTACAAAACAACAAGAAAAAATTAGATAACTATATGACTTTTTGGCAGCGTTTGAAAAAAACTCACAAATGTGCACAAAATGTATGCAAAACTCTTTTCATGAGAGTGTTTGAGAGGTAAATGTGACACAAACTCTGTACCGTTGAGCATGTTAACATGCAAACACATCTCGCTAAGTGTCGGAAAACGATGTTGCTCTTTTTTCTGACTCCCGTCGTGTGTGCGATAAAGATGAGACAACTCATATGTGCACTGAGAAACGAAAATACCCAAACACGGAGTAACACATGAATATTCATATAGAGAAAAAAACACATACATACATATATTTACACATATACAGCTATATTTCTTCTTCTTCTCTACCAATCTTTTAGTGTCGCTCGTTTATGTGTGCACACCATCTTTGAGTGCTCAGGAAAAAATTGTACAAAAGAGTTTTCCCAATGTGCACAAATGCGGACGCGGATCCGAAACTGATCAGTATCGGATCCGACAAAACGGAATCCGCGCAGTCGGATCCGAAACTGATCAGTTCCGGATCCGACAAAACGGAATCCGCGCAGTCGGATCCGAAACTGATCAGTTCCGGATCCGACAAAACGGAATCCGCGCGGTCGGATCCGAAACTGATCAGTTCCGGATCCGACAAAACGGAATCCGCACAGTCGGATCCGAAACTGATCAGATCCGGATCCGACAAAACGGAATCCGCGCCGTCGGATCCGAAACTGATCAGTTCCGGATCCGACAAAACGGAATCCGTGAAATCATAATTATAGTAAAAATTCTCAAACTTGGTTGAAAATGCATTCATATTATTTTTTTTTATTGTAGGAAGTATTATATAATTGTAATTGAATTGTATAATATAAACATATATAACATAACATTAGTTTAGTTTATCGAATTAGGGTCAAAAAATACAGTGTTTTCCTATTTTAATTTTAAAAATCTTGGTTATGTTAGTAAGCACATTCTGCTGCAGCTCGCCTTCAATTCGCATAGAACTATTTGTCATAATATTAATGTTACTGTCATTAGTAATCAACCTACGTGCATCTTTTGGGTAACCAAAAACCACATGTTTTCCTGAAATTTTTTTAATTGTGTCAATTTTGAACACTTTCATTACATGATTTCCGTTTTTGTGCGCCATGCGGATCAGGATCGGATCCGATCCTGATCCGCATGGCACACTGGGTTGTTATGTGTTGACTCTGTGTGCGGAGCATCTTCGATCATTAAACTCTTGTGTTTTGAGTTCGCCTGCGCTCATTACCGACGTTTAAAATGTGTTGAGCAGAGTGTTTTGGAGTCTTTTCAATCCCTGCTTTTTGGTGTAATCGATGTATTTTTAGTTAACATACATTACATCTTTAAGAAGAGTGAAATTAGAGCCTTTGCATGTTAAGTCAGCGATATATTTAAAATATAAAAAGCATCAAAAGTGTATTAAAAATATTAAAAATATTAAGTTTTAAAAAAAACAAAAATATTAAAAATATTAAGTTTAAAAAAAACAAAAATATTAAAAATATCAAAAATATTAAAAATATTAAAAATACAAAAAATAATAAAAATATTAAAAATATTAAAAATATTAAAAATATTAAAAATATTTAAAATATTAAAATTATTGAAAATATTAAAAATATTAAAAATATTAAAAATATTTAAAATATTTAAAATATTAAATATATTAAAATTAATGTGTTTGGTTTCATTGTTCGGTTCAAGATCTATTCTATTATTGCTAATAGAATTTGTTTTACAATTATGTGACAGCTGGCAGGGCAGATAGCTATTTCGATGGTTGCCAAACCATCTTCATCAGTACCCGTTTGCTGTGACTTCTCCACTCATTATCACAACCATAAGTTTAAAAGCTTCAAGAAATCAATGTGAAGCTCACACACACCGGTGCTAAAATTGTATCAACGAAAACCACACGTCAACATAATCCACACAAGCTCTTGTGGTTTTCGTTGATACCATACTACCAAATCTATTTCTTCACGACTTAAATTCATTTGCGGCACGCCACCTCCCCTACTGATCGAAAATAAATATATCGTTTGTATATTTACATCTTCAGTGCAAAGTACTTTTGTTGCCTCAAATTTTATAGCTCTGAGGCTAAAACTACATATGCCACGACCTTCTGCCCACTTATCGAATGCAAAAGTTTGGTCTGCATCTATGTATCTGTAGTGACAATTACTATTTTTACATTGAATTTTATTGCTATGTAGATAAAAATCATTTGCACGCGTATTTCGTCCACTTCTCAAAAATAAAATTTTGGCCAATATATTTTTTATCTGCAGTGGCAAATCTTTTCTGTGCATCCATTTTATTTCTCTGACCCAAACAAATAAATTTGACGCCGCACTTTTGAGAAGGACATCTTTCATTTGCCTCAATAGCTCATTTATTTTCCATAGTAAGAGATTTAAAAAACTTTTTCTTAGGTGTGATCATTTTTGAAAATTTGGTGGAGTCGCTCGGAGTTGTGCGCGTTCACACATTTCGGCTATTCATAATTGTATATTAAAACATATTATAATCAAAACTTTATTATCGAAATGATTTAATAAAAACATTCACCAAATTCACAACATTGTATCAATTCTTTCAAATTTGCATTAAAATTTCACCCCAGCGCCTACCGAATCTATTTGTACGTACAATTTTTTCTGATTATCAAACACACATACATTCTGAATTTCAGTTTAATTTGTCCATTCGTTCAAATTTTGATTATAAGCGCCACCTACCGGGTCCATTTGTACATAGAATATGCTCTCATGAACAAACTAATATCCATTATAAATTTCAGTCGAATTGCTACATGCATTAATATTTTCGATATAAATCCACCCTAGCGCCACCTGGAATAGGTTTTTTTATTTACAAACCATCTCCTGAATAGTGGGAATCGAAAATCAGCCAAATCGCTCCAGCCGTTCTCAAGTGATGGGTTTACATACGTCGACCATTTCATTTTTATATATATATAGATAGATAGATAATACAAATAATCCAGTGTTTAATAATTCAAGCTTGAGGTCTTTTTGATTTGGTTATGATGTTTTTTATTTTTAAATCCAATATTTCGCAATTTTCTTGAATTGCATCATCAGGGATAAGTTAAACATTACAACAACAATAACATTACAAACAATTATTATGCTTAACCTAACGTAGCTACACTACGATCGTCGATGGTGTATATTGCACTGCAATATATATAATGTAGGGATTTTTAGAAATTCGGGCTCCTGGGGATAAAAAGTGGCAAAGTGCTATCATAAAGTTATATGTCAGTCAAATGTGGATTTAGACTAAGTTTTCATCAAATCATGGACGACACTGGTGATCCATTTTAGAAATTCTTACATTAATCTATATATATAAAAATGGTGGCAAAAATGTTTAGTAATTCATCAATTGAGAACGGCTGGACCGATTTTGCTAAAATTTTTTTCAGTTGTTCGTAATTGCCAGGAGAAGGTTTATGTAAAAGAAAATTTTTGGAAAATCCTTCGGAAAAGCCGGAAAATTGGAAAAACCGAAAATTGTATGGAATTTTGTGTGCAATTGTTTCGAATGATTTTTGGAATGGAAAAATAAATTTTTTTTTTTTTGGAAAATTCGGAAAGATTCGAAAAATGTTAATACTATTTTTCGACGAAATTTTGCTTTTTGTCGTACGATTTGATAATTTTGAACGATGTAACTTGCGAAAAACTTTGGATAATTTGGATAATTATTGCAAAAATAAAAAATTATTAGCGAAAAACTCGGAAAATTCCGGAAAATTTTGATTTTGACGTTGGTTGGAAAATTTAACGAGATAAATAATATCCATATATATAAAAATGGTTTAATAGTAATTCATCAATTGAGAACGGCTGGACCGATTTTGATGAAAAATAAAAAAAATGTTGTTGGAAAATTCCGAAAAAATTCGAACATTTTTAATTTTTTTTTTCGACGAAATTTAGCTTTTTGTCAAATGATTTGATAGTTATGGACGATGTAACTGCGAAAAAGTTTAGATAATTATTCCGACATGACTTTCCGAATGGAAAAATAGACAAATTCTTGATGTAAAACTCGAAAAATTTGGATTTTTCGCGTAGGACATGGTTGTTTTTAGGGAGAGTTATGTACTGGTCTAATGCCTCCTATTAGACAATCAAACTTTGGACGACGTACGTGTCGTGCTATAATTAGTCAGAACGTCCGTAATAATCAATAATAATCAAACGCAAAAGGGATGTGCCAAAAAATTCAATGGAGACGTGCCCATATTGCACAGTTTCGCGCTGCACAATCACCACCTCAAATTCGACAAAATGTTACTAGAAGAAGACCAGTCGTAAATATAGACTTGAATCGCGCTGCTTTTGAATACAATTCCACAATCGCCTACAAAGATCTTCTCTGCGTTGAAATCGGTTCATTGTCTGTCGTATGCCAGCATTGCAATGCATTGAAGTTACAATCGGAAACTTTCGGCTTATGTTGCGCTGGTGGCATAGTGAAATTGCCGTTTTGACTCATCCTCCAGTGCCATTGTAACATATTCCTTTCTCTATGTAAATACAATCTAATCAAAACATTTCCTGGCAAATACACAAAAATATGAAGGATGCTTTCAAATGCCGTCATTCGGAGCCCATTCTAGGAATATCTTAAGCAAAGTGTAAACTGAGGTAAGGTTTTGCCCAACGTTCGAGTGTTTCCGAAAAAGTTTGATTTTGTGTCAGTGTTATTATTAAAAACAATTCCTCCTATTTTGCTCGAAATTGCTTCCACACATTCAGATTCAAGGGCAAATACATCATCGAGCTGGCGATTTGTTACCACCACCAAAGGAAGATCATAAGTTCCTTCAGATCTATTTCGTTGGTGATTCGGCAATAGAACTAGATCAAGGTTTGCAATTTTTACTTCGATAAAACACGAAATAATCGAACAATTGCAAAATTTTCTTCATTGGATACAATTATAGTCTTCAAATACTTGCATTTTTCAGAAAACCGGTTTCCGGTTTATTCTAAAAATACCTTTTTCAAACAATTCGGTTTTCAAATACATGATTTAGTATATTTAGGATATTTTAACCATTTACCATTCCATATGAATATCATTTCGAGGTGAGATCCCAATCTATTTTAAGATTAGATCCCAACTGTATCCTTTTTGTGATTGAACATTTTTGTTAGGAGATAACTGCATTTAAAGTTGTTCATATGAATATCGACGGCTTCACAGCTATTGCAGGGTGAGAATGTGGAATCACACGATAGCGTCGGGAGACTCATCGGTCATATGATGCACTTCAATACCCGTTGATGTTCTGCCGTGGAGAGGATGAATATCGCCACAATTTAAAGATGGTCAATACAACGACAGGTTTGTTTACAAGTCATCAGGAAAAGAAACGAATAAAAAGGTTAGCTCAAATAATATTTATGCGTATCGATCGCAAATTGCGTTAGCTGTTGCACCATCTGCTGCCACTTTGTTGAAAGGCGGTCGAACTGCATACTCCGCTTTGAAGTTGCCGATGAATCTTCTCACAGTTCACAAGCCATTTGGCACAATATCCAGAAGTTCGGCGATAGCGAAATTGTTGCGAGAATGCAAAATCATCATTTGGGAAATATGAAGGATTTATGAGGTGATTCGAAACGATTTGGTGGGGCTATAATATTTCTGTCGGAAGATTTTCGTCAAACGCTTCCCGCCATCTCAAAATCTACTCCTGCTTATGAAATTAATGTATTTGTGGCGTAATGACAAGGAGTTGAAATTAACTACGAACATGATAGTCACGTGCAAAAAGACCCATCGGCTACTGCATTTTCAGTTTTACAGACCGCTCTTCACTGATTTCGATTAAATTCAAATAAGTCACATTAAAATTTGAACTATATGTGTTTTAATATTACTCTAGAGCTTATATGAAGGCGTTAACTTGGAGCGAGACGAAGTTCGCGGAGTCAGAAGTTGTATGGCAGAACAACGTTTGCCGGGTCAGCTAGTATATAATAATTTTCTAGATATATGAAGTACAAAATTTGTCCGGAAAAATCTCGGCCATTAAATTCAAACATTTTAGAGGTCAAAGTAATAATCCAATCGTTATTAGATTTCAACTGCACTCAACATCTTTTACAATAATCTGGAGTCAGGACGAATTCCGCCGGGCCAGCTAGTTTATAATATTTTTATCATTATTAATATTTCAACCAATTTTTTAATATTTTATGTGTGTTAGATACTTTTAATATTTTTTTAGTATTCGATGAAAACAAATTCACATTCTGCGCAGATCAACAAAACAAAGCAAAACAGGAGCAAAATGTTGAGAATATTAAAAAAAAATCAGAAACATTAAAAATATTGAAATATTTAAAAAAAAAAAAAATATTGAATATTAAAAATATATAAATACTCAAATATAATAAATATTTAAAATATACTATGAAAGATTTAAAAATTTTAAAAATATTTAAAATATTTGCAATATCAAAAATTTTACAAAATTGTTTTAAATATTAAAAGAGAAATGTTCAAGATTTTAGCAAAAATTTTTAAAATCTTGAATTTATAAAAACATTTAAAATTAAACTTGCAATGTTATTAGTATTTTCGATATTAATTTGTTTTTTTTTTTTAATATTCTATTTTAAAAATTGTTAATACTTTCAGTTTTTAATATTTACTACAAAATGGACAAATAAAATAAATAATTAAATGAGTAAAATTTTCTAAATATATATGAAATTATTATTATTTATATAGTTTAGGAAATTTAGTTTATATATAATTTATACTGATTTAATGTTTTGTGATTAGTAAGCCAAGTTCTGCGTGGCTCTTAAGATTTTAAAGAACATTTTAAAGAATGACGTGTCTGAGTTATTGCTGTATTAATGTAAATTATTATAATATAAAAATATAAAATATTTTAATTATTAAATTTCTGTATAAAAATCGGATATGTCCCTATGAGGTTTCCAAACTTTAAATTATACATATCCATTTTCACTCTAATTTATAAAAAAAATCATTTTTCCTGGGATATACCAAAAAAAAAATTACTTATAAAAAATTGCGCGATTTTTCGCTTTTCCACTTTTATCTTTTTTTTTAATTTTTTTCAAATATCTATTTTAACATTTTCTTGAATTTGCCTATTTTTCTGAAACTTTTTTTTTTCAATATTCTGTTTTTAAATATTTCTTTTTGCTTTTTTTTTTGAATTTTTTTTTTCAAATATTTCTTGAAATTGTCCATTTCATTCCTTCAGTTTTAATATTTTTAAATATTTTTTTTGGTATATCCCGGAAATTTAAATCGTTTTAACTCGGTCCTGGGTATCCGCAGGGGTCCTTACCGGCGTCAACTTTGACCATGATTTTCGTGTTTTAGGGCGTATTTGGGGGGAGGGGTATTTTTTTGGGCTTTCGCCACGTATTTTGCACTTTTGCCTTCTTTTCGTTTCTTATGAAATTAATATTGTCCTTTTAGGACAATATCATGCGATCACGATTAAAGAAGAGTTTATTAAGTTATTTAAATCTTCCTTTTAAAAGTAAAAGAGCTCCATATTCTTCTAACTTTTAGCTATCTCAATCAAATGTTACATTTTTGAAAGACTCAAATATGCAGAAATTTCTATTGGAGTACATTTTTAAAAAATATTTTACATAAGGAATTATTTTCCAAAAATTTGAAATTTATTAAGTGGAAATTCTGAGTTTTGAAAAGTATAATTCTTTAATGACAATGAAATACAATAATGTTTTTACTTCTGTTGCTTTTTTAAAAAAATTTTCTTATTTAAGTTACCAAAACTGTTTTTCCTTTTAGCGGAAATTTTAAACTTATACGTGCAAGGATGCGTTTGATGCTCTTAGGTGACATTTCAAAACTCAATCATATAATTATGTCACACATTTATTTAAATAAGGATATAGTAGCATTTTTTTTTTGTAGCTAAGCAATATTTTTTTACAAACGAAATTTAATCACAAAATTTTTATTTAAATGGAATGTAAGTGATAGATTTTTAAAATTTTGAAAAAAATTATTTTTTTCAAATTTTTTGTAACTTAATTTGTATAGATTTGCTTAAAAATTATATATATATTGGGAACAATAAATATCCATGTATTCTTTTTAATTCCTTTCACTCCCTGTAGAGCATATCCATGTCACTCTTACTTAATACGTTTCAAATTTATAAAATTATTTAATTAATTAAGATATTTTATTAATATTTTTAATCACACTCACTTAATATTTCCCATTTCGGCGTTGTCGTCATCATCGTCCACATTGGCTAAGGCCAAGGTGCCAACAATTAAGAGGACACCTAGACATAAATACAATTTCGCCATTGTTAAGTTAATTATCCTTAGTGGCGAAACTAAAGAAATAGAATTTATGCTAAATTCTTATTTTCTTATTCTTATATTTTGTATTAATTAAGCATTATTATTTTATTTTCTGTTTTTTTTTATATTTTCTTTAATGACACTTTATCCTTAAAGGATATTAGGATACTAAAAAATTTAATCCACAATTTAGTTTGTATCCTTGTATTTTGAGATTATCCTTTGATTATTTTGTTTTTTTTTTTCACTTTAAATAGCACAAATAAAAAAATTATTGTTTAAACACACACACACACAGAGACTACCAAGTAGCTTAGAACTGGGACGTCCTCGTTAAAGATTTAAACGCGAACTGTAATTTGCTAATCCACTGATACGAGCTTTTATAGGCAAAGTCAAACGACGCTTGCGGATAAAATACCGCTGCGTCTGGTGATTTGTGTGTTTGCGCGTAACGACACTCTTGAAGGGCTCCACTCAAGCTAATTTCAAATTGTGCGATAACATAATGAGAGAAATAAATTGTAATTATTTTATGTTTTTGCATTTGATACAAGAATAGTAAAAAAATAATAAACTTTAACAATACTACAATTTCGTTAAAATGTTGTTATATAAGTTTGTAAAAGTTTTTTAAAATAATTAAAATTACCACCACCAATACCAACTACAAGTAGAAATACGATACAAAAATTTAATGAATGATTTAAATTTTAATATATTTCAAATTTACTAAAAATTATGATTTATGAATATTATATATATTTCAAATTTGTATCTTTGCATCTCATGAATGAGATATGGTAGAACGAAAAAACATGCTTCTATTTTTAAACACACACAACAGTTCTTCTTCTTCTTTAATGGCAGCAACAACATAAATTTATCCAAAAAGTATTCCAAGCGCTTCGATCTTCTGCGCTCCGTAGATAGTTAGTCACATAAATTGTAGATAACAGCTCTTTCACCTGGTCCATCCAACAAAGTTTTGGTCGCCCCTTCCTGCGCCTCTCATCGAGTTTATTGACGAAAACCTTTCGAGCTGGAACATATTCATTCATTCATACAACGTGTCCAAGCCAGCGCATTATGTCAATTTCAACGCGCCTGACTACGTCGATATCGTTGTACAGCTCATTCAGCTCGTGGTTTATTCGACGACGAAACTCGCCGTTAACGATGATGGGTCTAAATATTTTGCGGAGTATTTTTCTCTCGAAGACTCCCAGAATAGATTGATAAGCTTGTGTCATTACCAGGATTCTGTGCTGTACAGCAAGACAGGTAGGATCAGAGTCTGGTAGAGCTGGATCTTTGTTCTTCGAGAGAGCGCTTTGTCATTAAATCGCTTGCTTAGCGCATAGAAGCAGCGGTTTGCGATCAATACTCGTCTTTTGATTTCCAGGCTGACATTATTATTTTTGCTTATGGCGGAGCCAAGGTAGACAAAATCATCTAAGTTATAGTGGTCAACGTTCACGCAGCGTCCCAAACGAGTGGACTCTTTGTTCGTTGAAACAAATAACTTGGTTTTGTCCTCGTTTATCACCAGACCCACTTCAGCTGACTGCTTTTCAATGCTCCCAAAAGCCGCAGTAACATCCCGCGCTCCTCGACCAATAATATCTATACCATCGACTTACGCGACTAGCATATAACTTATGTTGAAGATGGTACCATTCCTGTTTACTGCAGTCTTCTGCATGATCATCTCCATTGCGATGTTAAAGAGATCGCAGGACCGACTGTTGCCTTGTCTAAAGCTTCGCTTGGTAGAAAATGGCTCTGTTAGATTTGTTTCAATTTTCACTGAAGACTTCGTGTCTGTCAGTGTCATCCCACAAAGTCGTATCAGCTTCGCGGGGATACAAAACTCTGTCATAGCATCTTATAGTTACTGTCATATCGGACTGTCGAATGCAGCTTTGTAGTCGATAAGCGTATGGTAAGTATCGATCTGGATTTCTTGGGTCTTCTCCAGGATTTGTCGCAGTGTGAATATCTGGTCGGTCGTGGATTTACCAATTCTAAATCCACATTGATAAGGTCCAATCAGGTTCGCCAGAATGGACTTTAGTCTTTCACATAACACATTAGACAGGACCTTGTCTGCGATGGGTAAAAAGCTAATCCAGCGATAGTTGGTACACACACTTGGATCGCCTTTCTTAAGCAAGGGACATAGAACACTCAGATTTCAATCATCGAGCATGTACTCCTTGAGCCAAATCGTGCTTATGAGCTGATGCATGCATGTTACCAGTTCATCGGAGCCGGCTTTAAAAAGCTTTGCCGGCAGTCCATCGGCTCCCGCAGCTTTATTATTTTTAAGCCGCGCAATTACCGTGCTGATCTCGTGTTGGATCGGTGGTGGACAATCTACTCCGTCGTCTATGATTGGTGGGATTTCATCACTTACGCTGCCTTCGGGAACGAGTAGAGATTGAAAGTGTTCCATCCATATTTGCAGCACACTCCGTGACCAAATTTCCGTCTATGTCCTTACAGGCGGGGATCCCTGTTCCATAACCTTTGCTTTAACCCTTTGGTAGAACTTTCGGGCCTCACCTCTACCCCTGTAGTTTTCGATATCCTGGCTCTGTCTTTTCTTCCACAGACGCTATTTTCGCCAGAACAGGCGTTTCATTTTCCTCCTTTTCTCATTATAATGCTCCGTCACCGCACGCTTCACCATTGGCTGCAGTTTTGCCTTGTATGCAGCATCCATTTCCTCAGACATTTCGCGACATTCATCATCGTACCAGGGCAGTGTTCATAGAATTCGCAATATGCTGCGACTGTGTGTCGGGCACTTCAGAAATAAGGGGGTTTTGTTTGATTTATTAAAAAGCGTTGGTTGGAGTAGGCATTGGCTATCTCGGTGGTATGCAGCTTCTAGCTTTCTTTGCGTTTGGTTACAAGCGATGCAACTAGGTGGTGATCCAAGTCAATATTTGCACCACGCATCACATGCACGCATAATGCTTGAGACATGCCTTCCATCAATTACCACGTGATCTATCTGATTTCTTGTATTTTAATCGGGAGATATTCAGGTTGCCATGTGGATATCTTTATGCGGGAATCTAGTTCCACTCACTACTATGTTTCTTGCCGATGCGAATAGTGGCTATTCGATCACTTACAGGGTTAAACCGCGAGACCAGATATCGAAATCTCTTGCTGACTATGAAAACACATCCAAAGTAGTGTCTTTCTGCATGGCAGCTGTAAAAGATGTCACAGTTCATTCGACGTGTGCATCCCTGTTCCGTCCATCTTTTCTCCTGTATGACGGTGATGTCAGCCTTGTATTTGTTGGATAAAGCGCCGTATCTGCATAGAGTTCGGACATTCCAGTTGCAGGTCAACAAGGTGAGGGGGTCAACCCACCCGATCATAGTTTCTTGGGGCTGCCAAAGCCACTAAGACGGCTTCTGTGTTGAGCTTCAGTAACTTCGTTACCTACTTTCTAAGATGCATCGGTGGTAGCATGACATTGGGTTATTTAACATTGCATCTTCCCACATTGGCATTGCTCGGGAAATACATGATCTCTTGGATCTCCAAAATATTTTCAATTTTTTTAATGTTTTTAAAATTTTTAATATTTTTTAATATCTATCTTGCAGGCAGGACGAAGTCTGACGGGTCAGCTAATATTTTTATATTTCTAATACTTTCAATATGTAAAAGTTTACTTAGTATTCGATTGTTTTTTCCGCTATTTGTATCATATTATAGTTTTTCACTATTTTCATCTTTAAAATTTTCAATTTCTATACAAATCCGTTACCTTTTAAACTCCCACTCAGATATGTTTTTTCGTATTTCATATACAAGTCCATGTGGACCCTGTGCAAGTCCATGTGCACCTTGTCCAAGTCCATGTGCACCTCGTTTAAGTATTTTATTGCCGAAAAAAAATACTAGACACTATGGTGTGCGTTCTAAGTATTTAGTATTAGAAATTATTGTACTTATCTTTTACTTATTGCTTTGCCTTTCAATTGTGCTGCGCTTGTATGTTATAAATATTCAATGTTAATACTAAAATGACTGACTGATATCGCTTCGTGTTGTGTGTATTTCTCTTTTGTTCTGAGTTTTAAATTCAACTGTTATCTTAACTTTGTGTGTGTTTTGAGCTTGAACTATATTTGCATTGAAATTTGAAATTGTGGTGCTAGAAGAGAAATAGGAATTATTTTCGTCTTGAGTTTTTGCAAAATTTTAAATTTTTTTTATCGCCACTTCCTTTGCGGATTTATTTGCTTTTTTTTATTTATTTGCAAAAAAAAAAATTAAACAATTTCAAAATTATCTAAATTCTAAGAGTTTTGTATTATATTATTCGAAATTGGTTATTGTGGTTAAGTTTCACTGGGAGTCAGAGATATGCTAATGTGATATTATTTGCTTGCCACATGAGCAGAAAAATCTTTTTTTTTTGACAAAAAAAAGAGATGAAAAGAGCATATTCCGGACCGCTTTTAATATCAACGATGTTAAAAACAATATGTTGATTCTCGCTATTTTGATATGACTATAAATAGATTGTTTACTTCAACCAAAATCACTATTGTGGTTTATTTGAATTTGTGGCTAAAAATTATTAAAGTTTTGTTTTAAGTGGTTGATTACTTAGTTTATCTTTTTTTTGGGAGAAACTAAATGAGGTCAAGTTTTTTTTTAAATATTATATTAAATACTAGCTGGCCCGGCAGACTCTGTCCTGCCTCCAAATTATGTTGAGTGCAGTTGAAATCCAATAACGATTAGATTATTACTTTGGCCTCTGAAATATTTCAATTTAAAGGGTGAGGTTTTCCCTACAAATTCTACACTGCATATATCTAAAATATTATTATATATTGTTGTAAGAATTGCTAAAATGGATCAGCAGTGTCGTCCATGATTTTATGAAAACTTACTTATTGATAGGCATATATTAGAAAACCACCGATTGACTGACATATAACTTTCTGAGTTGGTATACTGGGTGATTGTACATTTAGGTTTTTGTTCTGAGCCATGATAGCACTTTGCCCCTTTTTAGCCCAGAGAGTACGAATTTCCAAAAATTCATTCATTTGGCTCAACAACCCTATTAACCGTTTGGTCTGGTTGATAGCAACAGTTTTTCCCATTTTCGGGTTTGTCCCCTAAAAGTTCGAAATGCGAAAAACCACTTTGTGAAGCTCTCTATTTCTATAGGAAGTGCGCCAATATAAATGTTCGCCATTCTACCTTAAGCCGTTTTGCGACATGGGTGACCATCTACAGCCCATGCCCAACTTTTACTGAAATTTTGGTACATATCGGTTCAAACGTTTTCGCAATTAGTGGTGTCACAAAAATCTACATCTATTTTTATATATATAGACTTCATAAAAATTTTGATGTTAAAACTAGTAAGGTGATTATCTTCGGCTATGCCGAAGCTCAGATGCCCTTCTTAAAAAACTTAATTTCCCTTTACACCCCATGAATGAGGCATGGGATAGCTTCTCGCGTTGTTGTGAATTAACACGCTTTATATTTTTAGATTCATAACTAACGGCATCTACTTTTTTAAAGAAGAAAGCAAACGTCACTGTTAGAAGCTCTTACTAGACACGCCGATTGACTCGACACTAATACTGCGCAGTTGCTGTCGACAACATTCGAGGGGAGCCGACAATGAAAGAAAAATTTATTTTTTTTTCTTTTTAAGATGACTGGAGCCAGGAGTTGAACCTGTGATCTAGGTCGCGGGTTCTAACCACTATGCCACGGCCGGTCCCAAAGCGGACACCCCCAGAAGGGGATGGTTTGTATGGAAGGTTGGAAAACTATTCGTCCGATCTTACAATGTGAGCCCCTATTATAGGATAAAAGCTTGCATATAAAATTTCAGTTCGATATTTCCTAATCTACTGTTCTTATCGAGGGGGGGGGGGCAGTTAGGCGGATCTAAAGTGGGCGGAGTGGTACATTTGTATGGGAGGTACCAGATGGGGCGTGTCTAGACTTACAGATTTTTTCTCCAAAACTTTATCCTGCTTGAACTTTACTAAAAACAGAATGTGGGCACGATTGCATTAGTTCTATTAATAATATTAATCGATTTCTAAAGTGGGCGGTACCAGATGTATATGGGAGGTACCAGATGGGGCGTGGATAGACTTTCAGTTTTTTTTTCAAAAACTGTATCCTGCTAAAGCTTTACTAAATTAAAGAATTTGGGTACGATCGCCTTGCATTTATTGATATTACTACTCCATATCTAAAGTGGGCGGAAAAGTACATTTGTATGGGAGGTACCAGAAGGGGCGTGGCTAGACTTTAAATTTTTTTCCCAAAACTTTATCCTGTTATAGCATTACTTAATATAGAATTTGGGAATAATTGACTTCGATGTATTGATATTATTACTCGATTTCTAAAGTGGGCAGAATTGTACATTTGTATGGAAGGTACCAGAAGGGGCGTGGCCATGTAGCCCATTTTCAATACCGTTAGTAGTTTTGGGGAAATATTAACTCGTGCAAAATTGCAAAACATTTGGTTGCGTCTTTCGAAAGTTATCGTGCGAACCAGCCGGACAGCAGACAGACAGACAGCCGGACATGGCTCAAACGACTTAAAAAGTCATGAATCGAATTTGGTTAAAAGAAACCTAGGGTCTAAAGTGACTCCTTCTGTGTGTTACACTTTTGGGTCGTATCAAATGATATATACCCTCATCCCTAAGGGTGATGGTATAAAAAGCTGCAATTGCAGGGACAGACCCCAATAAGGGATAGTTTGTATGGGTGGTGAGAGTATTTTTTGACCGATAGGTCTCATCTTAATACTCAATCTCCGCTTAGAGTAGGGAAGCTTGCATTCAAAATTTAAACTACGGATGTAATCGCAGACAGACAGACCCCAAAAAGGACGGGCAGACAGACGGACAGACGATCACCTTTAAATCGACTCAGATTTCGATGTTGCCACAACGCCTCCTTATGGGCGTTACAAATGGAAGAACTAAATGAATATACCCTTCACACTGTTCATGCGCGTGGTGAAGGGTATTAAAATGTTTATATATAAAATGTAATCTAAACTAAATGACATTCCAAAAATTAATATTTGACTAAAATCGGACAATCGATATAAACTTTCCAAATAATTCAACTTTAGCCAATACAACTGCGGGTCCATTTATAAAAAAAAAATTCTCACAATAAAACAAATATACATTCTGAATTTCAGTCACATTGTTTGATTCGTTAAAATTTTCATTATAATTCCACCCTAGCGGCACCTACCGAGTCCATTTATAAAAAAACTTTGTTCTCATGATCGCGCAAATGTACATACTAAATTTCATTTAAATTGGTTCATTCATTCAAATTTTGATTAAAACTCAACCCAAACGCCACCTATCGGGTCGATTTGTACATACATATAAAGATAAATTCTGAATTTCAGTTAAATTGTTCCATTTATTAATATTTTCAATATAAATACACCCCAGCGCCACCTAAGGTATATTTTTTTCTTTACAAACAATCTCCTGAAAATTTTGAACCGAATAAAAGAAAAATCAGCTAAATTACTGCAGCCGTTCTTACGTGATGGGTTTACAAACCTGGACCGTTTAATTTTTATATATATAGATAAGATAAATTTCAGTCAAATTGCTTGATTCGTTAAAATTTTACTATAACTCCATCCTAGCGCCACTTACCAGGTCCATTTATACAAAACTTTGTTCTCATGATCACACAAATATACATACTAAATTTCAGTAAAATTGGTCCATTCGTTCAAATTTTTAATAAAAATCCCCCCAAACGCCACCTACCGGGTCCATTAGGACATAAAATTTTTTCTGATGATCAAACATACATATATTCTGAATTTCAGTTAAATTGGTCCATCCATTAAAATTATCGACATAAATACATCCCAGCGCCATCTACCGGATCCATTTATATATAAAATTGTTTCTCAAGATCACACCAATATGCATTCAAAATTTTGTTTCAATTGGTCCATGTATTAAAATTTTCAATATAAATCCACCCTAGTGCCAAATGGAGTGGGTTATTTTCTTTACAAACTATCCCCTAATCGCTCCAGCCTTTCTCAAGTGATGGGTTTACATACGTGGACCGTTTTATCTATATATATAAAAATGAATTGCTGTGCAGTTGTCTCGCTACAACTCAGAAACGGCTGGACCGATTTTCAAATTTTTTTTTTGTTTTGTTCGCTATAGTTTCCGGATGGTTTAAAAGCTTTTTTAAAGTGGGCGGCGCCACGCCTCTTCCCTATATTTGGTTCTGATTGGGTAAAGGGGCGTGGCACCGCCCATACAACTTGAAAATTAAAGGGGCCACATCTCATGCACTATCAGAGGTATGAAGATGAGATTTGGTATATATGTTGTTGGAGCAGTATTAATTACATCAAAGGTGAAAGAGGGCGGTGCCACGCCCCCTTTTCCAAAAATCTCTCTGACGGCTTTTATTATAGACTGATTTATAAGATAATTTTAAAAAGTGGTACTGATGACCTGTTGTTAGTCTCTGGCTGTACTTAGTTGTGGTTGGATAAAGGAGCGTGGCACCGCCCATACAACTTGAAAGTAAAAAGCATATATTCTCATGAACTATCAGAGGTATGAAGTAGGCTGTGCTACACCCCTGTTAAAAAAGTAGTTATTTCTGTCAAAATTCCACAGTATATTGCAGTTCGCCCAGAGATATGAATAGTAAGGTGGGCCTATTTTTTTATTCGCAAAAATCGTAACCAAAATCGGAATCTACGATGAATGGTTAGAAAATTTCACCAATAAAAATTGTTTCTAAAATCAATTCCTATCTCGCGCTGTGAAGCAGGAAGATTTCAGATAGAGATTTTTTTGTTTTTAAATGAGCACAAACCGAAAACTTCTGCGTAAAACTGACTTCCCAACTAACTAAATGAAGTTTTACAGATGCAAATCTATGTATTGGTTAAAAAGTTATGGCCTCTGAGTGTTGGCATACAGAAAACAATGTCAAAAATAGACCATTCTCTTCGTCTTGATCTCCAGGCAACGGAATAGTAGGTAAAAATAAGAGCCGGGGCCCATAGGTCTGAAGGTTTTAATAGTTGCTCATTGTTAAAAAATATGTCTACCTGAAATCTTCATGCTTCTCAGCGCGAACTAGGAATTGATTTTATAAATATTGTTTCTTAGTGAAATTCTCTAAGAATTCATCGTAGATTCCGATATTGGTATACGATTACTACGTTTTTTTCGAACAGGTTATTTGGTACTTAATAAGTAAAAAGTGCCGAGGCTCTGCCCACGCACTTCAATATTTAACTTTTTAACTGTATCAAATAATGGTCCGTACACCAAGCAATTTAGGACACATGGTAGTTAATTTACTTTACAGATATGTATTTTTGAATTACTTTTCAGGAGAGCGAGTCGGTAATAAATCCTATAGATAAAATGCGCGTTCTGTTGTCCAAACTTATAGAGTCCATCATCCATCTGAGCAGCTAATAGAAGCCATCGACGCTGTAGACGTATGTGTAAAAGAGACTCGAATTTATCGAACCGACGCCGTTCTCAGCAACTCGGTATCTGCAAATGCTGAGGAAAGATCTTGGTCTACATTCATATAAAATCCATTGCACATTATTTGAAGGAGAAATGGTTTCAATACGACGGCGTAATATGCCATGCAGCGCGTGAGATCATCACTTTGTTAAGCCAAACGTTGGTGACCGAATTATCTCAAAAAATGGTAACACGAGTTCAATATATAGAAAGTATTCGGGAATATTCTTAGTCCGTATGAGAAGAAGACATGGCTAAAGGCATGAAGCTTCAAACGAAATTCATTTGCGGTCAATAGGAGGAGAAGGCATAACAAAAGTAATTTTTACGCCCAAAGACATAGTTATTATACAGACGATTCCCGCTACTACAGATAAATATAAAAATTAAATTTTGATCTTTAGAGGAATTTATGTTTCCGATTTGTGAAAGAAATGTTTTTTCTCCCTACATACAGACAAAACTTAATCTACATGTCGAAATTATAGATATGACTTTGATGATGAACTTTTTACTATTGTCATAGAACCTTAGAATTTAAAACAATAAAACTTAATTAGCTAACTTCCATGTTAAGGAGTTACTTGAAATTAGTTACATAAGTTAATAAACTCAACATATCATTGTCGCTCGACCGTTTTAAAGTACTTTGTAGACCTAAATGTGAAATATGTAACAAGTTAATATGCAATCGCGAAGCATTGCCGGCCGGGCCCACTATTTTTTATATATATATAGAAAAGATAAAATAGTTTACAGTTACAATTTTGTTAAGACTTTTGATTTTTTTGTGAGTTCATTTTATAAAGCTGACATGACTCTATTGCAGTAATCCTTTTACAGGTTTCCTGTGAGGTAGTTCAGTGATTGATATAAAAGTAGATGAAACGATTTACTGTTTTTTTTATCATCAACCGCAACAAAACTAGAAAATATATCACCCTATTCTTGCATTTGATTATGCATTTTATTTTACATTTTGGCATTATTGTTTTGTTACTGTTGTTGTTGTTGTTGTACTCGTAAAGTTAACAACTATAGCAATGAAATTTGCTTGCAATCGCATAGAGCAACCAAAGGTAAAGCTTCACAAGGGTGGACATTATTTGGCAATGAGGGAGGTAGTTGTAAATTATGTTTCTAATATGAGGTAAGAGAACTACAATCAACTCTATGCACTATGCACAATTTCATATGACAGTAAAAGGAGCAGCAGCCGCAGAGAGAGAGACAAAATCAAAATGACAAAATGCCAGAGAAGCAGCTTAACATTTCAAATGAATAGTAATCCATATTGAATTTTCTATTTGGAAAATCAACTATAATAAACTCTGATAACAAATCGTTGTTGTACGGTGCATACATATGTATGTATGGCTAGGTAACTGTGTGCGCCTGCCTCTCTTTACATCGTGTGTGTAAACCTCTATATACATACATACAGTTGTAAGGATGTAAGTTGCATTACTAGTTAAGCTAGGCAAGGGCTAAAGGACTGTGCTATTTGTCGTTATCATTGGTTGTGCCATGATTTCATTCAAAATCATCATCATTATCAATTGTTTAATTTATCAGAAATAACAAAACCAGAGACAAGAGCCTAAAACGTGACAAATTTCCCTATACGATACTTACTAACTTCAAATCGATATTAAATTATTATGGCATGTAACTTGACACAACGAATGATG
Organism: Muscina levida; assembly: GCA_964034835.1. Lineage (NCBI taxonomy): Eukaryota > Metazoa > Arthropoda > Insecta > Diptera > Muscidae > Muscina > Muscina levida. The sequence goes on along the minus strand of OZ035883.1, from coordinate 128,287,970 downwards.
CAGAACTTCTTCTTTTTGGGGCTTATTTCACGTGAAGTTCACAGAAATGAGTCCCAAAATCATATGTTGTACTGTGTAATTTAAGCATATTTTGTTGTAAAGCATATTAACAAGAGCCCATTAGACAGTTGGCCATTTGAAGGGGATACATTGTAAAGAGCTTCGATTAGTTTTCGTCCAAAAAGAGAGTGATTGTTGGTTACTCGATTGCAAAGTCCATAAAAATTTGAATAACTGCAACATGAAATATTTAATTGATTTCTACTTACACTTTGTCATTTTTACATCGCATTTGCGGTTTTTATCATTTATTAAAAACTAGCTGGCCCGTCAGACTTCGTCCTGCCTCCAAAATATTGTAAAAGATGTTAAGTGCTGTTGAAATCCAATAATGATTGGTTTATTACTTTGACCTCTGAAATATTTCAATTTAAAGGGCGATGTTTTCCCTGACAAATTTTGTACTACATATATCAAAAAGATTATTATTTATTATTGTAAGAATTGCTAAAATGGATCAGCAATGTCGTTCATGATTTAAGGAAAACTTTCGTATTGATAGGCATATATTCTAAAACCACATTTTTAAGTCGATTAACTGACATATAACTTTCTGCGTTGGTGTGGTGTACTGGGTGATTGTTCCTTTAGGTGTTTAGTCTGAGCCATGATGACACTTTGCCCCTTTTTATTTCAAGGAGTGTGAATTTCCAAAAATACCTTAATTGGTACCATAACCTTATTAACCTTTTGGTCTGGGTGATAGTAACAGTTTTTCCCGTTTTAGGGGTTGTCCGCTAAAAGTTGGAAATGCGAAAATCAACTTTGTGAAGCTCTCTTATTCTATAGTAAGTGCGCCAGTATAAATGTTCTCCCTTCTACCTTGAGGTCTGGGTGGGCATCTATAGCCCATCACCAACTTTCACTGAAATTTTGGTACAAATCGGTTCAACAGCTTTCGCAATTGGTGGTGACATCAAAATGTACATTGAATTGGTCCATCCATTAAAATTTTCGATATAAATCCACCCTAGCGCTACCTGGAGTGATTTATTTTCTTTACAAACAATCTCCTGAATATTTTGAGTCGAATGAAAATTAAATCAGACAAATCGCTTTAGTCGTTCTCATGTGATGGGCTTACATACTTGGACCGTTTCATTTTTATATATATTGAAGTTGAAAAATGCGTAAATATCAGTGTGGACTTCAATACCAATGTATAAGTATGTGCTTAACTGGTGATAGCTGGTTTCAGGGAATTGGTTTTACATACTACATGTAAACATTTTCATTATAACTGTATTGGAGCTGCACAGAATGCAAATTTTCGCTCTCATGACTTTTTAAAAAAATATATAATTCTTATATTGTTATAGTATAGTTTATTAGTATTCATTTTACTATAAACTGTAAAAACCAGTGATAAGACCACTTTGAATTTACAGCGGAATTACATTGAAATTTTATTTGATTTCTATGCCTTATCAGCTCGATGTCATAACTAAGCATTACACATGGAACCCACACGTTCATTCACAAAAAAAAACTCTTATAAAACTATATTTACATATTCACTTTACATTCTATTGTATAACAAACAAAATTTCACTTTTGATTTTGCTTAACATCTAAGTTCGTAATATCCTAACCATGAATGTTATAATATTTCTATACAATGAAAAAAAGAAACCCTGAACTTGAATGTAAACAATACAAGTTATATGAATGAATGAGATTTGTAGGTTGACGATAAGCAACATCACATATAGTATTGAATGTTTTCACTGTAATAGGCAATTCATAGAAGAATTTACGTCTTTTGAATTCGTAGAAGGAAACTGTAAACGGAATTGCTAATATCACATGTGTAATGCAATAACAAGTTACGCTGATAATTGCAAAAGTGCCATTGTAGAATTTGTGTTTTCCTAAAAAAAAAAACAGAAAATGTCATTTTCCAAGTCATAAAGAAAACTTTCTCCACCGTTTTCTGGGAAATTTTCTATAAGTTTTAGTTTTACTTTTTTTTTTGCAAACTGCTCTTTCTCTCTCTAGCATCCTTTGGTTTTGTGTAAATTACACATATTTCATAAATTTCCTACATCAAATTATTCATCATCATCACTTAAAATGTGAGCAAGAAATTAAGGGCAATAAAAAGAAATCCCAAATGACGCGGAGATAGTGACTACACTCGAAGAGAAAAACTATATTAATATTTAAAGTTAAATTTTTGTAGAATAAAGACACATTTTTTTATAAAAATTTCAAATGTAAATTGTGGTAACACAATAAAAGTTGAGAAGCATGAGTTACTATGTGTTTTTTTTTGTAAGCACGAGCTAGGAACAGCAATATTTTATTAAGATTTATGAACAGTTTACAACTTGCCAAATTCACAACTTTTGGCCGTCTCTTAAAAAAAATTGTAATTTTGTTAACATTTTTTTTCACTTTTGGCATCCATTTTTTATATCTCATCAGTATTTAACATTATCTTTAGAGTGTAAAACCTCATCCCCAATGCTGTAAACTTTTTCCAAAACTACTTGGTATGAAGTGCATGAATGAGAACATCGACTATAAGTACGTGTCACAAAAACTTGTCTTACTAATATGCAAAATATTGTCATAATTAAGGATTTTTACATTTACCAGGATATTTGTAGTTGTACGAGTTTTTGGTATGTCGGCGTAGAGAGGAGCACAACTTATCTTCAAACTCAATACCATAAAAATGTCGACAGCAGCAGCGGTAGCAAACAGTAGCGGAAGTTAAAGGAAATAAGTTGTTGCATAGGTAGGTTTTTATTAGAAATTCTAGAAGAGAAACAAATATTTAGCACATACACTAATATGTGTTAGGGGAAATTGAGATGACATTAATTTAGTTTGAAATGGTTAAACTTTTTGGATTGATGAATTGGATTACAAAGACTGTATGTGACTCAAGGGGCGCAAAATATGATCTTTGGAATAGTTGTGGACAAAATTAAGTAATATTTTTATTTTTACTGTTTCTAATGACTTAAATACATTTAATGTTTTGTTTCGAGGTCTTTTAATATTTTTTAATATAATTTAATTTAATAATGATGTACCATTGTGCATCAGTTCGTCACAAAGGGGTCTGAAGATGAACTCGTCTTGGAGTTCGAAACGCGCCATCCTAGTGCGTGACACACTGAATTTGACCAAAAATATCAAACAATAAAAAACACTTTTCTGATCGTTAGCCGAATTTGATGTATCATTTGATACACTTAACGTAAATTTAATTTAATATTTTTAAAATTTTAATTTCTCATATTTTTAATATATAAAAGGCTTGGGTGACTGACTGATCACTTCCCAGCCCAAACGGCTAAATCTAGAACCGTGAAATTTAGAATGTAGTTTTCTTTTATGACGTAGGCGCTCATTAAGAAGGGATTTTTGGAAATTTGGACTGCAAGGGGGTAAAATGGGCGCGGCAACGCCCCATACAACTGGAATTTTAAAATGGCAATATTTATAACGATTATAGGTACGAAGTCGACGTTTTGTACGTATATAAGTCGTATATACTTTGTTTCTGGAAAGTGGGCGGTGCCACACCCCTTTTTAATTAATAGTTATATTGGCCAAAGATACTGTCCATAGGGCCTCTATCATACTTAAAACTTAATTTCCCTTTGCACCCCATGAATGAGGAATGGGATAGCTTCTCGCGTTGTTGTGAATTAACACGCTTTCTATTTTTATATTCACAACTAACGGCACCTACTTGTTTATCGACGAATGCGACCGTCACTGTTTTGAGAAGCTCTTACTAGACACGCCGATTGAATTGACGCTTAATACTGCGAAGTTGCTGTCAACAACATTCGAGGGGAGCCGACAATGAAAGAAAATTTATTTTTTTTTTCTTTTTTTTAAGATGACTGGAGCCAGGTTTGAACCTGCGATCTCCCGCATGGTAGTCGCGTTTTCTAACCACTATGCCACGGCCGGTCCCAGGGCCTCTATCATAGGATACATAAAAACATAATTAGACAAAGGGGCCTACACCGCCTACACATACCGAAATTTTAATCGGTCTTATCTCAAGAGCCATTAAAGGTATGATGGTGAAATTTGCTACATATGTTACTGATACAAATAGGACTACGTTTCGCTGAAAAATGGGCGGTGCCGCGCTCCTTTTGAAAAAATTGTTATCCGGGCGAAATATAAGGATGGATTGGAATGAAATTTTCACTGCGTAGCACTATCCGTAGGACATGAAAACAAAAACAAATACAAATTTCACGAGCCTTTAAAGGTATTAAGATAAGATTTGCTTCATATGTAAATGGTACATGGGGGATTAAGTCTCGCTGGGAAATGGGAGGTGCCAAGCCCCTTTTGAAAAAATTGTTATGTAGGTCATATTGTAATATTATTTTCATAATCTTTATGTTTAAATTTGGTGGTTGTTCCCCATTTCGAATAAACTTCAGCTAAGAATGGATTTTTGGAAATTCGTACTTTTAGGGGTAAAAACGACCAAAAAAGGATAAAAGTTATAGTTATCTCCCAGATCAATCGGCTTATGCAATAAATGTATAGTAGCAAAAATTTAAGTGAATATTTTAGAATTAAAGAGCCTCCAGATGGGGTTTTTAAAAATGCTAAAATTTTTGGGTAGAATGGCCGAGAAAGGATAAAACTGGTACTATCACCCAGACAAAACGGTTAAAGCTGTAATCGTATATGCGCATGCTTCCTTTAGAATTAAAGGGAGTACCAGTCCATTTTAGTTGTGCGATACGAATGTATCGTACTTTTAGAGATAAAAAGGGACTAAAGCGGTACACTAACTCAGACTAATGAGATTAAGCTACAATCACATAAATGGAGTGTTCGTTCTTCTTATAAAGCGTTTGCATTTTACCTGTATTGCTTAAATTCGTAAGTAGATTCATTGTAAGTACGGGTGAAGCAACGCGAGCCGGAAAAGCTAGCATTTTTAATAATTTTAATATTTTTAATATTTTTAATATTTTCAATATTTTTAATATTTTTAATATTTTCAATATTTTTAAAATTTTTAATATTTTTAATATTTGCAATATTTTTAGTATTTTGATTATTTTTAATATATTTAATATTCTTAATAATTTTAATGTTTTTAATATTTTCAATATTTTTAATATTTTTAATAATTGTTCTTGAGTTTTTTTTTTTGTTGATCTGTATTGAATTATGACATTGTCATAGTTCGGTTTAATATTTTTAATATTTTTAATATTTTTAATATTTTTAATATTTTTAATATTTTAAATATTTTTAAAATTTTTAATATTTTTAATATTTGTAATATTTTTAGTATTTTTAATAATTTTAATATTTTTAATATTTTTAATACTTTTAATACTTTTGATATTTTTAACATTTAAAATATTTTTAATAATTTTAATATTTTTTGTATTTTTAATATTATTAATATATTTAATATTATTACAATTTTAAATATATTTAATATTTTTAATTTTTTAATATTTTAAATATTATTAAAATTTTTAATATTTTTAATATATTTAATATTATTAATATTTTTAATATTTTTAATAATTTTAATACTTTTAATAAATTTAATACTTTTAATAACTTTAATATTTTTAATATTTTAATATTTTTAATACTTTTAATATTTTTAATATTTCTAATATTTTCAATATTTTTAATATTTTTAAAACTTTTAAAATTTTTAACATTTAAAATATTTTTAATATTTTTAATAATTTTAATATTTTTTGTATTTTAAATATATTTAATATTAATATGTTTTTCATAAAATATATTAATATTTTTAGTATTTTTAATATTATTAAAATTTTTAATATATTTAATATTATTACAAATTTTAATATTATTACAAATTTTAATATTTTTAATATTTTTAATATTTTTAATATTTTTAATATTTTTAGTATTTTTAGTGTTTTTAATATTTTTAATATTTTTAATTCTTTTCATATTTTTAATATTTATAATATGTTTTAATATTTTTATTATTTTTAATATTTTAAATAGTTTTACATTTGTAATATTTGTTATATTTTGAATATTTTCTATTTTTTTAATATTTTTAATGTTTCTAATATTTGTAATATTTTTGATATTTGTAATATCTTGATTATATTTATTTTCTAAGTCCTTTTAGTATTTTTAATTTTTAATATTTGTAATATATTTAACATTTTGAATATTTTTCAAATTTCTAAAATTTTCTAAATATATTCTCAATATTTTTCATATTTATAATACTTTCATAACTTTTGATATATCTCCACGTCTCTGTTTTACCCAACACCCTTACAACCCTTATCTATACTTCCCCTCTCACTAATGTTACTGTTGCTGCCTTGAAATTTTGGTTTCTTTTTCGAAAATTCCTTAATCGCCTAAGCTTTTCTCAAACTTCATTTGTTGTGAACACAACGAGATCGTCATGCTAATATCCCAACGGCAGTGATATCCATCAGCGTAACCACACAAGAAACTTAGTGCAATGAAGATATCGCCAGCAACAGCCCAACAGCTGCGCTGGCTGGCTCCTAACTCTAACAAACAGTGGCTTTAGTCGTGTTAAATGAGGACAACAAAAACAAAAACAACAGCAGCAGCAAATAACTTTATGGGAAAACACAAGTGTTTAAATCAGCACCCTCGATATACTTGTGGCTGTAGCAGCAGCAGCACTCAGTGAACAGTGGGCGATTTGTGGTTAATGATGTCAGGAAACATATACCCTTAATTTATGCTAAAATTTAATAATTTTAGCTGCAATCGTTTATTGATTCTTTGAATATTTTCTATTTTTCTTGTAATTTTTGATGCTGTTGAGCCAATGTAACTGTCTAGCTTTTCCCACTGTTCGCTGCCATCCTCTCAAGTATCTCATATCAATCACACGCAAAACTGAAGAGCGACAAAAAAAACTCTAAAATGAAACGGAACTTTGCCGAAAAAAGTTTAGCTTTCATTCTTGCAGTTTTTGCGTTTTTCTCCTGCTGCTACTGCTGCTGTTTCTACTTTGCCTTCTTCTAGTTGGCTGCTGCAAGTTTCTGGCAAGCGCAAGAAATGACACTGCGGGCAATGAATACTAATTTTGCGCTGCATCACATTAACAACATCCGTTAAAGTAAAATAATCTACTCTAGTCGCGAAATTTCGTAAAAAGTTTTTCATATTTTTTCCCACCCACACCCAACATCCGATACCTAAACTCCCACCTTGCTCCCCCACACCAACTCCCTTAGTTTGTCTGCTTAAAAATTTTGCCAAAAAGAAAATTAGTTGTATTCTGTGCACTCGTATGGCGTTTGCGGATGGTTTTCATGTGCAAATCAGCGAGCGAGTGGCAAAGTTTTGTTATGTTTGTCGTGGCTGTATCTGTGACAGAAACATGTTCATGAAATAATGCTCGTGAGTTTGAGAGATAAATAAATTTTCAGTGAACTGAATTTTGAATATGAATTTCTGTTTGAAAATTATGCAATTTTGATTAGTAGATAAAATGTGCATACATTTGCCCACACGCTGTTGTCCTTTAGTTAAACATGTCCTTTGAGTGTAAATTAGTTTTATGTCGCCAACATCCATTTAGAGCAGGAGTAGTAGTCTGCAAAAAACAAACATAAGTAAATACATATGTATAAAATTTTACTGCGAAATTTGATTATGAAAGCACGAGAAATATAGGAATAGGAATTTTAAAGAGTTTGAGCAGAGGATAAGCTCAGGTAATAGCGATGGTACTATATTGTAAAGGGGAATGGGATTTTGCTCAGAGGTGGAAAGTTACTGATTGTTACTCACTTGGGAGTGACCAGAAGCGATTCCTTTGTGGCACTGTCCAAGCAGCTAACTACTTCCGGTCTTAGACCAAGTATTCCCCGGGCAATGACTTTAAAGCAACCGCTTAGAAGTAAGCTAAAGTTAGAAGGCGAAATGTTGAGTAACCTAATCGGCATGCTACCACCGAAGCGTCTTAGGAAGTAGGTAACAGAAGTTACTGAAGCTCAACACAGGCTCTCTTAGTGGCTTTGGCAGCCCCAAGAAACTAGTATCGGGAGCGGTGGCCTAATAAGCCACTCTCCTTAAACAACATTTGTTATGAAAACACAGAGAATAGAAAAAACAAGAACCCCCACAAATGTTGACGACCCCCGCAAACGATATAAGGACCATGATTTAAGGATATGCACCTGGAATGTCCGAACTCTATACGAAATGGTGCCTCTATCCAACTGGTGGATGTCTTTGACAAATACAAGGCTGACATCACTGCCATACAGGAAATGAGATGGACAGGACAGGGAGATATATGACCGCTGCCCTGCACATGACATTAAAATTGTTCTGGGAGATTTTAATGCTATAATAGGAAGGGAAGATGCTCTTGGTTCAGCAGTCGGAAAATTCAGTCTTCACAACAACACCTCCGATAACGGATTCAGACTGGTAACGGATTCAGACTGGTAAGTAAGGCAACCTGGATTTCTTCCGATTAATGTACAAGAAATCAGATTGATCACGTGGTAATTGATGGAAGGCATGTCTCAAGCGTTATGGACGTGCGTGTGATGCGCGGTGCAAATATCGCCTCGGATCACCACCTAGTTGCAGCCAAGGTACGCACACGATTAAGTAGTGCTAAAAACACTGGTAATCAAACGCAAAGGAAGCTAGACATCACAAAGCTGCATACCACCGAGATAGCCAATGCCTACTCCAACCAACTCTCTCAATTACTCCAAGCAAATCCCCATAGTTCTGATGTTCCCGACATACAGTGGCAGCATATTGCGAATTCTATGAACACTGCCGCAATGACCGTAATCGGTTATGAAAAACCACGCTCAGCCAAGCCCTGGTACGATGATGAATGTCGCGAAATGTCTGAGGAAGTGGATGCTGCATACAAGGCAAAACTACAGCCAAGGCAGCGTTATAAAGAGAAAAGGAGAAAGATGAAACGCCTGTTCAGACGGAAAAAGCGTCTGTGGAAGTAAAGAAAGAGCCAGGATATCGAAAACTACAGGCATAGAGGATAGGCCCGAAAGTAATACCAAAAGGTAAAAAGTAAAGGTTTTGGAACAGGGATCCCCACCTGTAAGGACAGAGACGGAAATCTAGTCACGGACACTCAGAGTGTGCTTCAAATAAAGAGAGAGAAAACTTTCAATCTCTACTCGTTCCCGAAGGCAGTATAAGTGACGAAATCACACCAATCATCGACGATGGAGTAGACTGTCCACCACCGAGCCAAAACGAGATCAGCACGGCAATTGCGCGGCTTAAAAATAATAAAGCTGCGGGAGCCGATGGACTGCCGGCAGAGCTTTTCAGCGATGATCTGGTAACATGCATGCACCAGCTCATAAACACGATTTGGCTCAGGGACTGCATGCCCGATGATTGGAATCTGAGTGTCCTATGTCCCGTGCTTAAGAAAGGCGATCCTAGTGTGTGTACCAACTATCGCGGGATTAAGCCCTTTACCCATCGCATACAAGGTCCTGTCTAGTGTGTTATGTGAAAGACTAAAGCCCATTCTGGTGAACATGATTGGACCTTATCAGTGTGGCTTTAGGCCTGGTAAATCCACCACCGACCAGATATTCAGACTACGACAAATCCTGGAGAAGACCCAAGAAATGCAGATCGACACCTACCATCTGTTTATCGATTACAAAGCTACATTCGACAGTCCGATACGACAGAAATTGTTGTATGCTATGGCTGAATTTGGTATCCCCGCGAAACTAATTCGACTTTGCGGGATGATACTGACTGACATGAAGTCTTCAGCGAAAATTGGCAAAAATCTGTAAGAGCCATTTTCTACCCAGCGAGGCTTAAGACAAGGCGATAGCCTGTCATGCGATCTCTTTAACATCGTAATGGCGATGATCATGCGGAAGGCTGCAGTAAACAGAAATGGTACCATCTTCAACAAAAGTCACATGTTGCTCGCGTATCCTGATGAGATAGATATCATTGAACGTGGATTGCGAGATGTTACTGCGGCTTTTTCGAGCATTGAAAAATAGTCGGCTGAAGTGGGCCTGCTAATAAACGAGGACAAGACCAAGTTATTTGTTTCAACGAACAAAGAGTCCACTCGCCTGAACGTTGACAACTATAACTTTGAAGTGGTAGAAGATTTTGTCTACCTTGGCTCCGCCATAAGCAAAAATACTGTCAGCCTGTAAATCAAAAGATGAGCATTGATCGCAAACCGCTGCTACTATGCGCTAAGCAAGCGATTAAATGACAAAGAGCCCTCTCGAAGAACAAAGATCCAGCTCTACCAGACTCTGATCCTACCTGTCTTGCTCTACAGCACAGAATCCTAGGTAATGACACAAGCGGATCAATCTGTTCTGGGAGTCTTCGAGAAAAAAATACTACGCAATATATTTGGACCCATCATCGTTAACGGCAAGTACCGTCGGCAAATGAATCATGAGCTGTATGAGCTGTACAACGACAACCACGTAATCAAGCGCGTTTAAATAGACCGAATACGCTTGGCACAGCAAAGGGTACTGATTATGATAGTTTGGCTTGTAAAACAAATTCTATTAGCAATAATAGAATAGATCTTGAACCAAACGATGGAAACACATTCAGTAATACTTTTTAATAAAACTAAAGTACTAATGTACTTTTTGGTACATTCAAAGTACTTTTTGTTGCAACAAAAGTACTTTTTGAGTACAACAAAAGTACTTCTTGTTGCAACAAAAAATACTTTTTGTTAAAAAATTTGCAAAATACATTATGGGTTCAATGAAAAAAGTAGGCCGAAAACTGTTGCAACTAAACTTATTGTTAGTACATAAGAGGTAATTTTTGAGAGTACGACATAAATATACGTAGTCTATATCATTGTATTTCAGGCTAGTTAATTTTTTAGATAAGTTTTATAAAATGATTAGATTTTTTTAAAAGTATATTCTCGGTACTGATCAATAAACTTAAAAACTTAGTTTCCCTTTACACACCATGAATGTGAAATGGGATAGCTTCTCGCGTTGTTGTAAATTAACACGCTTTCTATTTTTAGATTCACAACAAACGGCACCTACTTGTTTATCGACGAAAGCAAACGTCAGTGTTAGAGAAGTTTTTACTAGACATAGCGATTGACTCGACACTTATACTGCGAAGTTGCTGTCTACAACATCGAGCGGGCAAGCAATAAAAGAAAAATGTAGATAACTGCAGCCGGTAATTGAACTACGGATATCGCGCATGGTAGTGTGTGTTCTGACCACTATGCCATGGCCGGAAGTGATCAAAATCATCCATAAATATGCGTCACATCAAGCTACGATTCAAGACATGTAAGCTACCATTACTTGCGTAGTTTATCAACATACCAATGGCAATGTTGAAAAGAGTAAAAAAAATGTTGGAGTTATAGAATAGACCAACTACGATATAGTCAAGGCTATTATAAAAAAAAATGTCAGAGATTGTTCTTTCGTGACGTCATAAACATTTCAACATCCAATTATATTTTAAGGATTTTATTTCAAATTTAAAAGACAACTTCTAAATGAATCACCCTTTTTATAATGGATCATTTATTAATGAATTTTTAGAGGATATGATATAGGTTTTTCTCGAGATGCAAAAAATCAGCTGCTACTAATCTGCTTGTACGTTAAAAGTGATTCTTTTGGGAGTGACTGCTCTTGAAATACAAATTAATTCTCTTAGATAAAATCGCAGATTTAAGCATCGACACTACCCCATACATTTGCAATCATAAGACAAAGATATAATTGAATATCCGAACTATCATTAAATAATGAACTATAAACTATTTAATTAAATAAAACGGTATATGCTGAACCTGATTTTAAAGGTAAAACGGCTCCACGAAAAGCCCCCCAATGAAATAACGCCCAAATGAGAAATGAAATATTCCCCAAATTTTTTTCATACATTTTTGGGTGTTATTTCATATGAAATAACTCCCAATTTTTTTGGGCTATTTTTCATTTTTCTTTGGGAATTATTTCATTCTTCTTTTGGGGTTTTCTAATTATGAAATAATCTCCAATGAAATAACACCCAACCAATTTTTTAAATTTGGGGATTGTTTCATATCGTGTATAATTTGGGTGTTATTTCATTTTTTATTCGGGTGTTGTTTCATTTTAAAGCTGTTGGTTTTTAGGGGTTATAATTATAAAATTATATAAAAATAGGCCTTTTACAAGAAAACTTTTAGCCTGTGAATATATGACAATATCTTTTGAATGTTTACAGATATTTCCATTTATGTTCATACTGACTGTTAGAAAATCAACAAAATGCAAAATTCGATTAGTACACACAAAGAATGTAATTATTTTTTCAATTTGTAAGAGTTCTTCAAAAGGATTAATTCAATAAAAGCAGAGAGTTTGATTTGCTTGTAAACACTGGAGGTGGTTGTGTAAATGTCAAACGTAAAAGGCAAATTGCCTTCCGAACTGCAAAAATAGAGCAGGGCTACAACAATATACGATCCACACGATTCATTTCAATAATTTTGCGACTTTGCTGATGGTCCTTATTGACTTCATGAAATCCTTGGTGAAACTGACTTTTATGAATTTTGGGCATAATTTCATTTTTGTTGCTGATGGGGTTTATTTCATTGGGGGTTATTTCATTTTCATCATTGGGTGTTATTTCATATGAAATAACTCCCAAATATTGGGGGTTGTTTCGTTTTCGCTTTGGGGTTTATTTCATTTATTTTTGGATGTTATTTCATTCACTGTTTTTGGGTGTTATTTCCAATTTTTTGGGGTTTATTTCATTGGGGGTTATTTCCTGGGCGTTATTTCATTGGGGGGCTTTTCGTGGAGCCGGTAAAACATGATAAGTTTTTCAATTACATGACTTTAAAATGATCATCTTAATATATATAAATTACGTGTCACGTTGTTTGTCCGCGATGGACTCCTAAACTACTTAACCGATTTGAATCAAATTTGCACACCGTGTTCGGTTTGATCCAACTTGAAAGATAGGATAGCTTACATCTTAAAGGGGCGGCGCCACGCCCCTTTTTTCAAATATCGCTCAGACGGCTTTTCTAATAGACCGATTGATACAAAAATTTTACGATGAGGTACTGTTGACCTGTAGATAGTTCCTGACTACATTTGGTTGTAATTGGATAAAGGGGCGTGGCACCGCCCATACAAATTGAAAATTAAAAAGGCTATATTTCATGAACTATCAGAGGTATGAAGGTGAGATTTGTTATATATGTTGATGGAGCAGTATTAATTACAGCCAGGATGGAAGTGAGCGGTGCCACGCCCCCTTTTCAAAAATCGCTCTAACGGCTTTTACAATAGGTCGATTAATACAAAAATTTTACCATGACGTACTGTTGACCTGTAGATAGTTCCTGACTTCATTTGGTTGTAATTGGATAAAGGGGCGTGGCACCGCCCATACAACTTGAAAATTAAAAAGGCTATATTTCATGAACTATCAGAGGTATGAAGGTGAGATTTGTTATATATGTTGATGGAGCAGTATAAATTACATCCAGGGAGGAAGTGGGCGGTGCCATGCCCTCTTTTCAAAAATCGCTCTAACGGCTTTTCTAATAGATCGATTGATACGAAAATCTTACCAAGTGGTACTGTTGACCTGTTGATAGTCCCAGGCTATATTTGGTTGTGCTTGAATAAAGGGGCGTGGCACCGCCCATACAACTTGAAAATTAAAAAGGCTATATTTCATGAACTATCAGAGGTATGAAGGTGAGATTTGGTATATATGTTGTTGGAGCAGTATTAATTACAGCCAGGATGGAAGTGAGCGGTGCCACGCCCCCTTTTCAAAAATCGCTCTAACGGCTTTTCTAATAGACCGATTGATACAAAAATTTTACGATGAGGTACTGTTGACCTGTAGATAGTTCCTGACTACATTTGGTTGTAATTGGATAAAGGGGCGTGGCACCGCCCATACAACTTGAAAATTAAAAAGGCTATATTTCATGAACTATCAGAGGTATGAAGGTGAGATTTGTTATATATGTTGATGGAGCAGTATAAATTACATCCAGGGAGGAAGTGGGCGGTGCCATGCCCTCTTTTCAAAAATCGCTCTAACGGCTTTTCTAATAGATCGATTGATACGAAAATCTTACCAAGTGGTACTGTTGACCTGTTGATAGTCCCAGGCTATATTTGGTTGTGCTTGAATAAAGGGGCGTGGCACCGCCCATTCAACTTGAAAATTAAAAGGGCTTGCAGTATGAATTACAGTAAGGGTGGAAATGGGCTGTTCCACACCCTTTTTAAAACAAACGGTTACAACTGTCAAAATTCCACAGTATATTGCTGTTCAACTAGAGATATGAACAGTAAGGTGGGCCAATTTTTTTATTCGCACAAATCGTAACCAAAATCGGAATCTACGATGATTTTTAAGAAAATTTCACCAATAAACTTTGTGTCTAAAATCAATTCCTAGCTCGCGTTGGGAAGCATGAAGATTTCAGATAGAGATTTTTTTTGTTTTTAAATGAGCACAAACCGAAAACTTCAGATATATATTTTTACAGACCTTCTGCGTAAAACTGACTTCCCAACGAACTAAATGAGGTATTACAGAAGCAAATCTATGTATTGGTTAAAAAGTTATGGCCTCTGAGAGTTGGCATACAGAAATTAAGTTTTTAAAAATCATTTTTCAGAATATTTGCTCATTGCTAAAAAAAAATCTCTACCTGAAATCTTCATGCTTCTCAACGCGAACTAGGAATTGATTTTAGATATATAGTTTCTTAGTGAAATTTTCTAAGAATTCTTCGTACATTCCAATACTGATATACGGTTAACAGGTTGTTTTTTTTTTTTTTTGACGCGAACTAATTAATTCGCCCTAATGATCAGGCTATTTCGAATAAAATAAGTTAAAAGTGCCGAGGCACTGCCCACGCACTTCAATAATTAACTTTTTACCTGTATCAAATAATGGTCCGTACACCAGGCAGTGTAGGATGCGCAGTGATTTTTTTTAATTTACTTTACAGGTATGTATTTTTCAATTACTTCTCAGGATAGCGAATCGGTAATAATCATTGTAGTTATACTACAATGGTTAAATTTTTATAGTATATCAGATGTAACATTAGCAAACAATTGAAAATAACCTATGCATGGGGTATTTTCTTGACATATAGAACTTCTGATAGGTATAAGTGTAAATCTAGCTGTCATACTAATGAAGTGTAATAGACTTTCTTTTAGTATACTTTGCAAAATCACCATGTAAAAACTAAACAAGAACAAAGTTTACAAATCATGCAAATTTATTTTCAAAATGCACGTTCTGTTCGCCAAACTTATGGAGCCCTTTATGAAGTTGAGGGTGCATGTAATGATGCATCTGAGCAGCTATTAGAAGCCATCGACGCTGTAGACGTTAGTATGACAGGGGACTCGAATTTATCGAACCGACTTCATTCTCTGGAACTCGGTCTCTGCAAATGCTGAGGAAAGACCTTGGCCTACATTCATATAAAATCCAACTGGTAGAAGAAGTAGAGCCAATGGACGATCAATTGATTTTTTTATTTATCATGTCATTGAACATTATTTGAAGGAGAAATGGTTCTAACACGACGCTGTAACATGCCATACAGCGCGTGAGACCATCACTTTGCTAAGCCAAACGTTGGTGACCGAATTATCTCAAAAAATGGTAATACGAGTTCAATACAAAAACAGTATTACGGATTATTCTTGATCCGTGTGAGAAGAAGACATGACAAAAGAAGTTTTTATGGCTAAAGGCATGAAGCTTCAAACGGAATTTTCATTTGCGGTCAGTAGGAGAAGGCATAACAAAAATGTTTTTTTATGACCAAAGAGATAGTTAGTATACAGATGGTTCACGCTACTACGGATCAATATAAATAATTTTGATCTTTAGAGATATGTATGTTTCCGATTTGTGAAAGAAGTGGTTTTTCGCCCTACATACTGAAAAAACTTAATCTACATTTTTATTAGCATTAACAACAATAAAACTTAAGTAGTAAACTTTAATGTTAAGGAGTTACTTTAAATAAGTTACATAAGTAAATAAACTCAACATATTTTTATCGAGCTTTAGTGCCGTTTTCAAAGTACTTTGTAGACCTAAGTGTGAAATATATTACAAGTTAATATGCAATAGCGAAGCATTGCCGGGCCCACTAGTTTTATATATTTTATATATTTAGGGCATGAATTCAACAACATCCGCAAGAATACTTTTTAAAGGTAAACAAAACTTTATTTTAATTTCCATTAAACATAATTTAATTTTAAACATTATCTAACAACTCATTCACGTGAAAATCAATGTGTAAAAATAAATCTATGCAAAGCAACTAAAACCTTTTTCTGACATTTGCCTGTCATTTTCATTATTTAAACATAACAAATTTTGAATACAGTATAACACCACTCAGCTTAGAATGCAGCGACAGATAGGCAAACAACAAAAAACAGTCCACCGGTATCTACGTATCTATGATTTTAACAGTTACTTAACATAGAAAAGCCGTCAGTGAGTAAGTGAGTGATTCAGAATTCAGGATTTGATTTTGATTTGAACCTCCCCCATGACGTTTCACAATCTACATCGGTGGATGGATGGTGACGGGCCACAAACAGTTGCTGTTGTATTAACTGACAGTCAAACAATGGCCCAAAATGGCTAAAGCAATGCACACAGTCTGTGCACAGCCTCTGTAACACGGAAATGCATAGGGACAAAAATAAAGCGAAGGCATTCAGGCCTTCAATGTTATAATTTTTTCCTATTTTTTTTTCTATTTTTATTATGTCCTGTACATTCTCATACTATCTATGGCTTTTGTCATGTGTATTATTATTTCCACGTCGAGATGTGCGAGAGAGGCACACACAGACGGACAGACAGACAGACAGACACACAATGAATGACAGACAATGGTACAAATGTCAACAGCATAAAAACCTTAGCAGTTAACTCAACTGACACACTGAATGAAAATACAACTTAGATTTATATATCCGAGCAATGTCCATGTTGTAGTTGTACCCGGACCCTCTCTCTTTTTGTGTGCACATATACTAGAGATAGCGGTGACTCTAGGAGGTGATGGAATATGGATGTGGAAGTGGATCTGTTAGAAAGTAGTGGTGGCATGATTGTATGAATAAATGTTTGGACTAGGTTTGTCGTGTTGGCCGTTGATGTCAGTGGTGTCGGCGTGTGTGTGTGTGTGTGACTGTGTCTGTAGCCAGTGTTAGTGGCATTTGTGAATTTGATGTTTAAATTGTCGGCACGAGGTGGCACAGTGGCAGGTTTTACAGCAGTAATAAATTGAACATAAAATCTTACACTCGATTAAATTAAAATTGAAAAATATATATATTACACAGTACAACACATGATTTTGGGACTCAATGCTGAGAACTGCACGTGAAAGTAGCCCCAAAAAGAAGATGTTCTGCATCATTCATTTTGTCAAGTTACATGCCGATAATAATTTAATATCGATTTGAAATTAAGTAAGTATCGTATAGGAGAATTTGTCACGTTTTAGGCTCTTTTGTTTGACATAACTCGAGCAGCACTAGTCCGGTGTCCGGTTTAGCTGAAGCAAATTTAAAAAAATGAAGAACTACAAATTCCTTTAATCTGTTTATATAATGTTTCTCTACAAAAGCAACAGTTTCACTTTTCAATTCATCACATGGTTTTGAACTGGGTTTATTTGGTTCCGTTGTACTCCGTGGCGTATGATTTACGTGGAATATTACTTATGATAATCATACGCTACTATATAACACTATAACAAAAGAGCCTAAAACGTGACAAATTCCCATATACGATACTTACTTACTTCAGAACGATTTAAAATTAATATGGCATGTAACTAGACAGTACGAATGATGCAGAGCATCTTCTTTTTGGGGCTACTTTCACGTGCAGTTCTCAGAATTAAGTCCCAAAATTATGTGTTGTACTGTGTTATTATAAACTTGTATAACACAAAATTTTTCAGCTCATTGATTTGGGACTCAGTTTAGAGTATTGCACATAAAGGTGGCCCCAAAAATAAGCACTTCTGCATCATTCGTTTTGTCAAGTTGGCTGCATAAGTAATTGAATGGCCATACGAGTTTTTTTGCTCAAGGTGAATTTTTAGCACTTTTTTTATATTTGATCACGGTTATATCTCGGTATACCGTAGTAAGAAATATCTCTTTTGTGTCTGAAGCAAAGTTGCAAATATTGAATAGGATAAATACCAGTAAGAAAGTATCAGTCGGGAAAATCTACTTACATATACCCTCACCCTCAGTAAAACATAAAATTTTCTAGTATATTGATATTATTACTCCATCTCTAAAGTGGGCGGAGTGGTACATTTGTATGGGAGGTACCAAAAGGAGCGTAGCTAGACTTATGGTTTTGTTTCCAAAATTTTATCATGATTTAGCTTTACTAAATACAATATTTGGGCACGATCACGTTGGGTGTATTGATATTACTTCTCCATCTCTAAAGTGGGCGGAATGGTACATTTGTATGGGAGGTTCTAAAAAGGGCGTGGCTAGACCTCCAATTTTGTTGTCAAAAACTTTATCCTTCTACACTTTTACTAAATATTGAATTTGGGCACGATGGCGTTGGGTGTATTGATTTTTCTACTCGATTTCTAAAGTGGGCGGTACCTGATGGGTATGGGAGGTACCAGAAGGGGTGTGGCTTTCAGCTTTTTCTCCAAAACATTATTCTGCTATACTTTTACTAAATACTGATTTGGGCACGATGGCATTGGGTGTATTGATTTTATTACTCGATTTCTAATGTGGGCGGAGTGGTACATTTGTATGGGAGGTACCAAAAGGGGCGTGACCAGACTTTCAATTTTTTCTCCAAAACTTTATTCTGCTACACTTTTACTGAATACTGAATTTGGGCACGATGGCGTTGGTTGTATAGATTTTATCACTCGATTTCTCAAGTAATGGTACATTTGCATGGGAGGTACCATAAGGGGAGTGGTGATGTAGCCCATTTTCGATACCGTAAGTAGTTTTGGGGAAATATTAACTTGTGTAAACTTTCAAAACATTTGGTTTATTCTTTTGAAAGACAGACAGACGGACACGGCTCAAACGACTTAAAAAGTTTTGAATCGAATTTGGTTCAAAGAAACTTAGGGTCTAAAGTGACTCCTTCTATGTGTTACACTTTTGGGTCGTATCAAATGATATATGGGTCGATATCACGAAATGACTACATTCTGTGGCCCGACGCATTTAGTTTTAAAAATATTGAAAAATTTAAATTCTGAGAACAGGAATAAATAAAACAAAATGTCCTTTAACGAGGCACGGAAATCCAAATAAAACATTCTACATATTTTTGTGTGTCCGATCGATTTGTGTTCAAAATCACAGATTTTCATTAATATTTCAAAATATATATTACTAGCTGGCCCGGCAAACTTCGTCTTGCCTCCAAAGTAATTGATACGAACATACTTGTAAGAAAACAAATACATAAAATGGAGTGTAGAGTTTTCACAAAACCACATTTGCTTTTTATACATTCTATTGTTCAGAGTGTTAAAGTGGAATTTTTGGATCTTTTCAATGAATCAGAACATAAAGCCAATTAGAAAAACTTTAGATTAGCGCTCTTCGCCCTCTGATTGAGTAGTGCTAAGAAGTATCTGTGTATCAAATTTTATTTCTTCACGACTAAAAAATATTTGTGTCACGCCTCCTCCACTACTATATATGAACATCTACAGTGTCAAGTATCAAAAATAATATTATGGCCTGTATATTCATATCTACAGTGCATGATCTTTTCTGCGCATCCGTGTTGTATCTGCAACAAATAAAAATAATTATCCAATTTGGTGCGAAATGAGTCCACTTCAGCGCCACAAACCGTGTCCATATATACCAAAAAAATGTTCTAATTATCGAACAAATATACCCTCTGAGTTTCAGCTAAATTGGTCTAATCGCTCAAATTTTCAGTATTAATCCACCCAGCGCCACCTACCGCGTATATTTGTACATAAAATTGTTTGTCATGACCAAACAAATATACTTTCTTAATTTCTGTTGAGTTGGTCTATCATTTGAAATTTTCGATATAAATATACTCCAGCGCTATACTCCAGCGCTACCTAAATTTGACGCCGGCACCCTTGAGAAAAACTTTTTTCTCTTGCCTCACTTACTGGCATACCATCCATAGAGATTTAAGAAAATTCTTCCAATGTTCTTTTTTGAAAATTAGGCCGGTCAGAGTTGTGCGCGTACACACATTTCAGCGATTAATACATGACTATTAACACATATTATAATCAATTAAAAACATTCACGAATTAATAAAAACATTCACTATAATTGCAACATTTTGTCTATTCTTTTAAATTATCGTTATAAATCCACCCCAGCGCCACCTACCGGGTCCATTTGTACATACGATTTTTTCTTATGATCACACAAATACGCTTTTAAAATTTCAGTTAAATTGATCCATTCGTTTAAATTTTGGTTATAAACCCACACCAGCGCTACCTACAGGGTCCATTTGTACATACTATTTGTTCTTATGATCACACAAATACGCTTTTAAAATTTCAGTTAAATTGATCCATTCGTTCAAATTTTGGTAATAAACCCACCCCAGCGCCGCCTACCGGGCCCATTTGTACACATAATGTTTTCTAATGATCAAACAAACATCCACTATAAAAATTTCCAAAAATGCATTTATTAGGCTCAGTAACCCCATTAACCGTATGGTCTGGGTGATATCAACAGTTATTCCTATTTTCGTATTGTTTGAAGTTCGTTATTGTCCCCTAAAATTTTGAAATGGGAAAAACCACTTTGTGAAGCTCTCTAATTCAGTAGAAAGTGCGCCATTATAAAAGTTAGTCATTCTTCTTTAAGCCTTTTTGCGGCCTGGGTGACAATCTACAGCCAATCCTTAACTTTCACTGAAATATTGGGACAAATGGGGTCAACCGTTTTTACAATTAGTGGTGACATCAAAATGTAATTTTTTTTTGTATATATAGACTTCTGAATAACTATGATGTTAAAAAAAGTGACTAAATGAAATTCCAAAAATTAAGTATATCATAAGCTAAACAGCGGCAACTGGTTCCAAACATACATTCAAAATTTTCTCATGCCAAAAAAATCATATATTTTAAGTTTATGTAAAATCGGACAATCGATCTAAATTTTCGAAATAATTCAACCCCAGCCAAATCAACTGCTGGTCCATATATACAAAAAAATTCTCATAATAAAACAAATATACATTCTAAATTTCAGTCAAGTTGTTTAATTCGTTAAAATTTTCATTATAATTCCACCCTAGCGATACCTACTGGGTCAATTTATACAGAAAATTTTTTCTCAAGGTTCCACAAACATAAATACTAAATTTCAGTTAAAATGGTACACGCATTCAAACTTTCGATATAAATCCACCCTACAAACAATTTTTTCTGATGATCAAACAAACATAGATTCTGAATTTCAGTTAAATTGGTCCATTCGTTAAAATTTTGATTGTAAACCGACCCCAGCGCCACCTACCGGGTCCTTTTGTACATAAAATGTTTTCTCACGATCAAACGAATATCCATTCTAAATTTCAGTTAAATTGGTACATGCATTCATATTTTTGATATAAATCCACCCTAGCGCCATCTACCGGGTCCATTTGTACATACGATTTTTTCTAATGATCAAACAAACAAAGATTCTGAATTTCAGTTAAATTGGTCCATTCGTTAAAATTTTGATTGTAAACCGACCCCAGCGCCACCTACCGGGTCCTTTTGTACATAAAATGTTTTCTCACGATCAAACGAATATCCATTCTAAATTTCAGTTAAATTGGTACATGCATTCATATTTTTGATATAAATCCACCCTAGCGCCACCTGGATTTGATTTTTTCAACACAAACAATCTACGGAAAATTTCGAATCCAATGAAAAAAAATCAGCCAAATCGCTCCAGCCGTTCTCAAGTGGTGGTATGACATACGTGGACCATTTCATTTTTATATATATAGATAAATGAAGTACGTCAAGTTATTCAAGAAGAATGAACCAAGTCAATTTTAATTTCATAAATATAAAATTATTTTAAAAATTTATGATTTTGAGACATTTTTGTCCTTGGCCAATTTTTTCGTCATTACCGTAGGCCAATTTGTTTATTCACCCCTATTCCCGTAGACGTCGTCGACATCGTCGTCGTTTTTATGTCAACATCACTTCGAGTCAACATCGTTGTCACATCAATGCTATTTCGGTATTCTGTAACTACTATGAGACGACGTCGACTAGTAATCGATAACATGAAAGAAATAACAACAGCTGATGTAACATTTGTACATCAGCTGATTCATTTTGACTTTTATTTTCTGTTGTGAAGAAATGTTTTTTTGTGTCCGATTCAGATTCAAGCGATGAGGAAAGTAAAAATAATCTTATACTGAAAAGGATAATACTTCGACTATGATCCGATGATCTTAAACTTGCCAAATAACGAGTATGTTCATCGGTGTTAAAATCGTAATTTGAGGTTATCTGTTGGCCGGCCTTCCAACTTTTTTTAGATTCTAGAACTACTTAAGTCTTAATAAGATAGCATTTAATTACGTAATCGTTCCTATAGAAATAGTTCCTATCATGAAAAGTGAACTCAGGACATATGTTTCAGTCATAATTAAGTTGTCAGCAACATTGAGGTCCTTTGGACAGGGGCTTTACAACCTAAGTGTAAGTGCAGCCAGTAGTTGCAAGATTCCTGTCTGAATGCATTAGAGAGGTGATTTGTCCACCTTGGATACAATTGGAAGTAACTGAAGATGACAAATCGGAAGCATAAACTAAATTTTTTTTAACAAAACAGGATTTACTGGATTAATTGGATATGTCGATGGAACCCATATCAAAATTTTTGCTACAAATAAAGAAGACCAGATTCGTAACTGCAACCGCAAAGGATTCTTAAAGGCGCTCCAAAGGAATTAAATTGTTTTTCACCAATTTTCTCACATTACCCCTTAAAATTAGACAAAATCCTTGTACCTATGAAGGATTTTGTTTCCAAGCCCCTATTTGTTACTCGACATTGTTATTCTTGACGTCATTAAACAAAAACTTTTTTTAAATTTACAAAAACTAAAATTATTCCTTCAAATTGTTTAAAGTCGTTACTAACAACTGTGACGACAGATTCAGAGTCGTTTCGATTCAACGTCGTCGTCACATTTCCTTACAGAATACCAAATTTGTGTCAATAGTAACCGATAGTTATCGAAAACGACTACGAGAATACCGATTTTACAGCGTCGTCACAAGACGACGTCGTTTTGCGTCGACGACGACTACGGGAATAAGGCCGAATATTTTATATTTGCAAATGGTATTTATGAGTCAGTTTACCTGACTGATGTTGTGGTTGTAAAGTCTCAGGTGTCTTTCAATAATTGGTAATGTACCGATAAAGACAACATAACTCTTAAGACCACTGCTCAAAATCAGCTGGATCTATGCGGCAAAGACATTGGGCCCACTTGGATTCTTGCCACCGTGAGACGCCACGGCGTACATTTGAACATTGTCATTTGCCACCAATAATGGCATACATAAGGCTTTCAAATAAAGAAGAAAATTTCGTTAATAACTCACACATAGCTTATTGGAAATCCATTTTCAATTCAAAGGAAGTTTACCATCACCTAAAAAACTCCAGAGATACCATGGCACATGTATCTTAGGAAGTGGGGCTGAAGTGCAAAATATGGGGCGGGAGCCCGATTAAAAAAAAAATATGTCATTGTCTTCGTCTTGGTCCCCAAACATCTGAATGGTAGGTCAAAGTTGGCGCTCAGGCTCATGGGGCCCGGGAGGGTCAAAAAAGAGGCCCCTTTCGATTCTATGATGACCCCCCAGGTGCGGGTACTCAAATAAAAGATATTTTCGAGACGAATCCAACGAGTAAGAGCCATTTGAATTTCCGGGATATACCAAAAAAAAAAAATTACACCAAAAAAAAAAATTATTGCCTGCGGCGCTACTAAACCCAACATATCCATTCCCATTCTAATTTACAAAAAAAAAAATATTTTTTCCGGGATATACCTGCGGAGCTTTTACGCCCAAAATATCCATTTTCACTCTAAATTACAAAAAAAAAAAAATATTTTTCCCGGAAAATACCAAAAAGAAAATTTTCTTTTCAAAAAATTGCGCGATTTTTAAAAAAAAAAATTATGCCCGCGGCGCTACTGCAACCACCTGAACCGTTACAACTCTAATTTAAACCAGTACAGAAATTTCAGTCAGGTAAACTGACTGATAAATACCATCACCCAATAATAATTCCTATTACAAGATAATTAATTACCAAATTTGATTATCCTCCAAGTGCCGGTTTAGAAATTATGGGAGAAATATTAATTTTCCAAACAAGGTCATTTTGTATGGGAGGTACCAGAGGGGGTGCGTCAAATAGTTATGTTTTGTAAGGTTTTGCTTCCTATCACAAGATAAATTAATTGACCAATTTTCATCCATAATTTGGAAATTATGGGATAAATGTTAATATTTCAAAAATAGGTAATTTTGTATGGGAGGTACCAGAAGGGGTAGGGCTATTCTGCCCATTTTCAATCCCATAAGTTCGTTTTGAAAAATATTAATACTGGTAAATTTTCATACTGATCCGTTAAGGTTTACTCAAGTTATCCTGCTGACCAGCCATCCAGCCAGCCTGCCAGCCAGACAGACGGACTTAGCTCAATCGTCTTAAAAAGTCCTGAAACGAATTTGGTCTTAAGATACTTGGGGTCTAACTCGTCTCCTTTAATGCGTTACACTTTTTTTCGTATCAAATGATATATACCCTCATCCCAAAGGGTGATGGTATAAAAACACAGAATATTTTAAAGGGATATATGTATATAAAAAAAAAAATTATAATTACAATACATATCTTTTTTTTTAAATATTTTTCAAATTTTTCTTAATTTTTTCCACATTTATCCTTTTTTTAATCAATTTTCTTCTTTCAAATATTTCTCTTTGGACTTTTTCTTGAATTTTATTTTTAATTATTTCTTGAAATTTACATTTAATAACCTTAAAATTCAAAAAAATTTAAAAATTTCTCAAATTTCTGATGACATTTAATTTTTCTATGCAATTTTTCAATTCATTTCCTTATATTATTCTAATTTTCCTTGATTTTTCTCCATTTTTTTAAATTTTTTACGGGGTTTTTCAGAAAAAATTATTTTTTTTAAAAAAATCGCGCGGTTTTTAGATTTCCTATTTTTTTTTGCATTTTTCAATTTATTTCCTTACATTTTTCTAACTTTTTCCACGATTTTTTAAATTTTTTTTTGGTATATCCCGAAAAATAACATCGTTGGATTTGCCTCGAAAATATCTTTCATTTGAGTACCCACACATGGGGTACCCTTTTTTTTGGCCCCCAGGCCCCCGGGCCTTAGCGCCAACTTTGACCTCGATTTTCGTGTTTTGGAGCGTATTTGGTGGTGGGGGGGTGTCATTTAATTTTTTTTTTGGACTCCCGCCCCATATTCTGCACTTTTGCCGACAGTGGCACTAGCATTATAAAGGTCAAGTTACCCTTGAAATACACCACACATAAAGTGTTAATATTGATCGCTCTCAAATGTACGACATTCCGTTCTCCATAATACCCCATAGAGCACCTCTCTTTCACATTTGAAGATGGTATTCGTAATCTAAAGCAAATTCGTATTAGCCATAACAACATGCAAATACGTATCTTTTCATAAACTTCTACTATTTGATTGATGAATTTTTCCCATCCTCAATTTGTATAAAGCTTACCTTATCATTTTCTTCATATCCTTTATGGAGATTTTGTTCTCTCCCCATATTGATGGAAACATGCATTTTAGATTTAAAAAAAAGGCATTTTCCAATTTATTTATTCAGACAAAGTTTGTGATCAGGAAAACAGCAAAAAAAAACTATTGGATCAATTACAAAGAACCATGACGCAACATAAAATCCATTAGACGTCTTCTATGCGCAGAATTTATGGACCGAAATTTTGGCTGAATAACGGAATTAATCTCTGACATTATTCTGTCATGGTACCTGTCCATGTAGACGATGAATTTCTCCCATTGTTGATCCTTCTTCAAAAGGCTACGTTTTTCATTCGGATCATTAGCTTCGTAAATCTGGACCTTAAGCTGGGCAAATT
Organism: Muscina levida; assembly: GCA_964034835.1. NCBI lineage: Eukaryota > Metazoa > Arthropoda > Insecta > Diptera > Muscidae > Muscina > Muscina levida. The sequence goes on along the minus strand of OZ035883.1, from coordinate 128,261,598 downwards.
TCGCACCGAACGATATACGAAATTCATCAATTGCGATTTGTGCAAGTTTATAGGACCATACGCTTAAATCTTCCAGGGGTTGTAACTTAGCATTTGCGAAAAAAGTCTCAAACATTTCAATGGATTTCTGCTTAAAATTGTTAGCAAGCGTGTTGAAATTCAACAACAAACTTTGCATGTTGTCCATATTTCTAGAAATATAATAAATAAATAAATTAATTTTGATGCAAATTGTATAAATTCTTTACTTTACCTGTAAGTTACGAAATGATCCAAATGATGAACAGTGCTCTACTTTGAGTGACTCCCCAAATTATAATTACAAATGAAATTCAATAGCACCACGCCTTGCCAGATTGTTATTTACATAGGTTATGTCAAAGAGTATATATTTCAAAAGAGATACAATTTCTCTTTGAGACAAATAGTTATGATGATTTAAGGCGCGTTCAGACACACGGATCAGTCGACAGACGTGTAAACGCTTTGTGTGTGAACGCTTGTCGACAACCATAATGTCATAGTTATTCGTTATCGATAGCACTCCCGCCAGACAAATCTGTCGACAGATATGTTTGTTAATAAACATCTTGGCACAAAAAACTTACTCTTGACATAAAACAAAAGCATATTTTGTAAATTTTCGCGAACAATAAAAGTACTTTTTGGTGTAATAAATTGTACATATTGGTAAACAAAAACAAATAGCTTAGGTCTTATATTGATCCCTATGGGCGGGTACCCAAATGAAAGATATTCTTGAGACAAATCCAGTGGTGTAAATTGTATGATCCTTCGGGATCCATGGACCCTCTTATGGCTATTTTGAAATGGGGGACAAAAATGGGGGACAAAGCACGTAGCGCCACAGGGGAAATTGTTCATTCAGAATGATAATCTATATGTGACCCGGTAAGTTAAAAGGGACCTATGCTCAGAAAATAAGTTTTGGAGAAAAACGACTTTGAATTTAAAAAGTTGATTGAAAGTTGATCAAAGTGTCTAATTTGAAGCTAATTTCTGCCAAAACTAATGCAGCTAGAAAGCTTTGCTTTGGTTGTACTATAAGAATCACCAAAAAAGTAAAAATCGATTTTTTCGACCCATAGGTCCCTTATAACTTACCGGGTCACATATATGTATATAAAATGGTGTTAAAAATGTATAGTAATTCATCAATTGAGAACGGCAAGGCCGATTTTGCTGAAATTTTTTTTCAGTTGTTCGTACTTGCCAGAAGAAGGTTTATGTGAAAGAAAATTTTGGGAAAATCCTCTGGATAAGTCGGGAAATTGGAAAAAACGAAACTTGGTATTATGTATGGAATTTTGAGTGTAATTGTTACTAAATGGCTTTTCGAATGGAAAAATGGCAAAAGTGCAGAATATGGTGCCCGGGGGGAGGCCCTTGGGTTCTATGATGACTCCCCATGTGTGGGTACTCAAATGAAAGATATTTTCGAGACAAATCCAACGATGTTATTTTTAAGTTCCTACGGGTCTCCTTTAGATCCATTTAAATTTCCGGGATATATCAAAAAAAAAATTTAAAAAATTTGAAAAAATCATGGAAAAAGTTAGAAAAATTTAAGGAAATAAATTGAAAAATTCTAAAAAAAAATAGAAAATCTAAAAACCGCGCGATTTCAAAAAAAAAAATTTTTCTGAAAAACCCCGTAAAAAATTTACAAAAATGGGGAAAAATCATAGAAAATTAGAATAATTTAAGGAAATGAATTGAAAAATTCCATAGAAAAATTAAATGTCATCAACAATGTGTGAAAATTTTAATTTTTTTGGAATTTTTTAAGGTTTTTAAAGTAAAATTTCAAGAAATATTTGAAAAAATTCAAGAAAAAGTCTAAAGAGAAATATTTGAAAGAAGAATATTTATTAAAAAAAGGATAAAAGTGGAAAAAATTAAGAAAAATTTCAAAAATATCTGAAAGAAAAAGGCAATGTATTGTAATTACATATATATTTTTTTGATATATCCCTTTAAAATATTATTTGTTTTTTAAATTAGAGTTGTAACGGTTGACATGGTTGCAGTAGCGCCGTAGGCAAAAATTTCTTTTAGAAAAATCGCGCGATTTTTTAAAAAAAAAATTTCTTTTTGGTATATTCCGAGAAAAATAATATTTTTTTTTGTAAATTAGAGTGAAAATGGATATGTTGGGCGTAAAAGCGCCGCAGGCGGAAATTCAAATGGCTCTAACTCGGTCCAGGAGACCGGTAGGAACACCCCGGGCCCCATGGGCCCGAGCGCCAACTTTGAGCTACCATTCCGTTGTTTGGGGAACAAGACGAAGACAATTGCATATTTTTTTTTTAATCGGGCTCCTGTCCCATTTTCTGCACTTCAGCCGGAAAAATAGAAAAATTTTGTTGGGAAATTTGGAAAATTACGGAAAAATTCGAAAAATTTTAATTATTTTTTTGACGAAATTTTGCATTTTATCGTATGATTTGATCATTTTTGTACGACGAAACTGTGAAAAATTTAGGATAATTATTACGAAATGATTTTCCAAATGAAAAAATAGAAAAATTATCGGTGGAAAACACGAAAAATTCCAGAAAAACTCGAAAAATTTGAATTTTTCGGCAAAATGTTGAATTGTATCGCATGATTTGATGAAAATCGCAAATTGAACTTTTGTATAAAATTTTGTGCACAACTGTTCCGTAGTGGCTTTTCGTATGAAAAAATATAAAATTTTGGAAAAATACAAAAAATTTGATTTTTTCGACGAAATTACTTTTTTGAATGATGTAAATTTGAAAATGTTCGGATAATCATTCCAAAATGACTTTTCGAATGGAAAAATAGAAAAATTTTTGGTGGAAAACTCGGAAAATTCTGAAAAAACTCGAAAGTTTTGGATTTTTTCGACGCGATTTGCCATTGTATCGCCTGAGATGATTTAAGACGACGTAAAGTTGGAAAATTCGTTGTGTTGTTTGGAAAATTTCGAATTATTGTGAAATCAATGTCTATAAAAATGGTGTGGAAAGTGTATAGTAATTCATCAAGTGAGAACGGGTGGCCTATTTTCTTCGGAAAAGTCGGAAAATTGGAAAAATCGAAATTTCCATTTTGTATGGAAATTTGTGTGCAATTGTTACTAAATGGCTTTTCGAATGGAAAAATAGAAAATTCTTAAGGAAAAACTCGGAAAATTCAGGAAAAACGTAAAAAAAATATATATTGATATCCTATGCAGTGATGGTATACAAAATTGGTCAAAAATCGTAAATTTTGGGTTTTGAAATCGTCAAAATCGTCAAAACCCGAATTTAAAATCGTCAAAAAATCTTTACATAAAAATGTACTCATTTTATCCTGTATGTAACAAACTAAATAAAAAAAAACAATTAAATTAATTTTTTAAACATTTTATATAAAATATACATAAAAAATTAATTTAAATAAAATAATTCATTGAATAAAATAACTTAAAAAAACAAACAAAAACTGGAAAAAAAACATAAAAATAATCAAAAAAAGTGAGAGGTTACATATTAATATATTTTTATATAGTTTATATTACATTGTGCTTTTAGAAAGCTTTTACCTTTCTAGTTTTCTCAGTCTTAAAAACTTATTAATAAAAATGATTTTACGTTTTAGGCAGGTTTTTTAAATACATGTCACTATTAAACTTTTTAAGTACGTCTGGCTTTACCTTTAAATCATAACAATTTGCTTTATTTAATTTAAGAAAGTCTTTTGTAAAGATAATACTTTTCTTTGAATCTCTTTCTAATCAGTTTCTATATTTATTTTTATTTATACCGTTATTGATACCATTTTCGCACCAGTGTGTGTGAGCTTCACATCGATTTCTTGAAGCTTTTAACACTTAAGGTTGTGATAATGAGTAGAGAAGTCACAGCAAACGGGTACTGATGATGATGGTTTGGCAATCATCGAAATAGCTATCTGCCCTGCCAGCTGTCAACATAATCCATTTCACACAACTCTTGTAAAACAAATTCTACTAGCAATAATATAATAGATCTTGAAGCGAACAATGAAAACACATCATTATTTGTATTTAAATTAACTTTACTAAATGCTCTTTCTACATTTTCCGACGAATGTGGTAGTATTAGAATTATTTTAATAAATTTTGTTAAAACTGGAAAAAGTAGTTTAGAGTCCACACGTCTTCGCTCACAGTCTGCTTTCCAAAATTTCAACAACTCATCGTTGTTACTATTTAATAAATTTCTTAAATCTAACAGGGATACTTCGCGGAATTCGGAGTCTGAACTTTGTAGTTCATCATTTTCAATAAAATGTTGATACTCTTTTACAATAATAGAGGAAGACTGTTCTGGACCATTTATTAATACATTCGGTTTAATTAAGTTTAATGATTTGAGTTTAATTTCAAATTCAAATCGTTTCAGAACTTGATCACAAAGTGTGTCAAAAAGTCTTGTTGCCATGTATTGTAATGAATTCAGCATTTTTTGGCATCACTTTCATTGTGTGCTGCTTAAGTTAGGGTTACCAAGCGCAAACTTGAAAAGGAAAGTTGTAACTTGTAAAAATCGTCATTTAAGGGGTAAAAATCGTCAAATCGTCATTTCCGTTTTTTTGGACAAAAAATCGTCAAAATGGCGATAAATCGTCAAATATACCATCACTGATCCTATGCAATATTTATCAATTTGATAATTTTTTCAAAAAATGAGTTTACGTGTGAAAAATTAAGCTATCCAATTGGATTGTGGGCATTCATTCCATAACGACTTTGTAGTTTTTAGGAAGAATTATTTGCTTGGCTAATGCCTCATATTAGAAGATCAAAACTTAGATGACGTAAACGTCATGCAAAGTCGTCGAACCCGACCGGATGACATGTGCGTGCTTATGTGCGGCGATCTGCTCTCGACATTGGGAATGCCAGCGCCAAATCATTCGATACATGATGCATTCGATCACGAATTTTAACGGGAGCAAGACTAAATTCGATATGAACTGACCGAAAGAGTTCGAACAAATGTGCCGCTGTTAAATGTCGAGTACAAGAACGTGTACGATTCGCTTATGAAGGTTGTTGACGATGAAACGGGAGGCATTTGCTTTCTCGATGCTCCGGGTTGGACAGGAAATAAATATTTTTATTGATTCTGGCAACAATTCGCTCAAGATCTTCAATAACGTTGGCCGCTGCATCCTCTGGCATTGCTGCCACATTGTTAGAAGGCAGTCCAACTGCAAATTCCACTTTGAAGCTGTTGATGAATCTTCTCACGGTTGAAAACCCAAAGTACACAATGACCAAGAATTCGGCAACATCGAAATTTATGCGAGAATGCAAAATCATCATTCAGGATGAATGCTCGATAAAGAATAAATGGGGTTTGGAAGTAGTTGAACGAACGATGAAGGATTTACGAGGCGATTAAAAACGATTTGGTGGGCTTTGATTTTGCCCACGAAATTTACTGCTGCTGATTTAATTAACCCATGCATGAAATTGTTGTCAATGTCAAAAATTTTAAATTGACCACGAACATGAGAGTTACATTGCAGAACTTCCCATCGTCTGCTAAATTCTCGAGACAACTGCTGGTGCTTGGCAATGGCCAAATTCGTGTTGATGTTTCGACTAAATTGATATCGTTCCTGCAAATTTTTGCGAGTTCACATGGTCGGAAGAGCAACTCATCACATTGCACAAAATTATAAAAAATCTCTATTGGAGTAATAAACGGGCAATACTAGCAGCAAAGACTAAAGACATCAATAGCTTAAATTTCATTTTAAAAAGTCGAATCGCTGGAGAACTGCAAGCGTACAAATCTGTTTACAGCGTGACCGACGAGAATTAAGCGACCAACAATCCGACCGAATTTTTCAACTCGATGAGATAAAGGGGGATTGATCATAATCATAATGCGGAATCTGAATCAACCGAAATTGTGCAACGGTACGCGGTTGTCCGTCTAAAATCTGATAAACAATGTGATTTAGCCGACGATCATCAAGGGCAAATTCAAAGAATAGGAAGTCCTTATCTTACGAATTCCGATTATTCCGACTGATCATCTATTCCAATTCCAATCGTTGGAAGTATATGGGATTAATCTCGGATTTCTCTGGTTTTCGTGCGGTCAGCTGAACGTTGCCTTTTCGCGTTTTGGAGAACCGCCTTCGTTGTTTGTTTTTGCGGCGGAAAACTAATCGAAAAACATTGTTTATCATACCACTCTCTACTGAGTTTATCCGAAGGCATTAAAATGTGACGAGACGAAGTTCGCCGGGTCCACTAGTTAATATCATATATTTTAAATTTCCACACGTATGTTAATTATACCCTAACCATACGGGTAGGGGGGTATATATATAGGTTGTCAAAAAAGTCTTGCGGTATTTCCGCAAGCTTGTCTTTGCAATCGCGTAGTTCTAGTTGTATTCGTCGCATCGGTTCACGCTAGAGCTTTTTGGAAAGCTCTTTTTTTACGCGCTAACACGTGTTTGATTTATTGTTGTTTGTTTTTAGTCGTTCGTGAGTTATAGCGTCGCAAACATGGAGCAAAATAAAGAGAAAATACGGCATATTTTACAGTAATACTACGATAAAGGCAAAAATGCATCTCATGCTGCCAATAAAATTTGTGCAGTTTATGGATCCGATACAGTTTCCATTTCCACCGCACAACGATGGTTTCAACGTTTTTGTTCTGGTGCAGAGGTGATCGAAGATGCGCCACGGTCCGGAAGGGCTGTCGTCGAAAATTGCGATAAAATCGCTGAATTGATCGAAAGAGACCGGCATAGTAGCAGCCGTAGCATCGGCCAAGAGCTGGGCATGAGTCATCAAACCGTTATAAACCATTTGAAGAAGCTTGGATTCAAAAAGAAGCTCGATGTATGGGTGCCACACGACTTGACGCAAAAAAAAATTTTGCCCGTATGGATGCATGCGAATCGCTTCTGAATCGCAACAAAATCGACCAGTTTTTGAAGCGGATGGTGACTGGCGATGAAAAGTGGGTCACTTACGACAACGTGAAGCGCAAACGGTCGTGGTCGAAAAGCGGTGAAGCTGCCCAGACGGTGGCCAAGCCTGGATTGACGGCCAGGAAGGTTTCTTCTGTGTGTTTGGTGGGATTGGCAGGGAATCATCCACTATGAGCTGCTCCCCTATGGCCAAACGCTCAATTCGGACCTGTACTGCCAACAACTGGACCGCTTGAATGCAGCACTCATGCAGAAGAGGCCATCTTTGATCAACAGAGGCCGAATTGTCTTCCATCAGGCCACACACATCTTTGGTGACGCGCCAGAAGCTCCGGGAGCTCGGATGGGAGGTTCTTTTGCATCCACCGTATAGTCCGGATCTCGCACCAAGTGATTACCACTTATTTCTGTCCATGTCGAACGAGCTTGGTAGTCGGAAGTTGGCCACAAGAGAGTCCTGTGAAAATTGGCTCTCCGAGTTTTTTGACAATAGGGAAGCGAGCTTCTATAAGAGGGGCATTATGAAGTTGGCATCTCGTTGGGAACTGGTCATCGAACAAAACGGCGCATATTTGACTTAAATCGCATTATTATAACCAATTTTATGAACAATTGAAAATTCAATAAAAATACCGCAAGACTTTTTTGACAACTTATATCATTTGATATGACCCAAAAGTGTAACACATAGAAGGAGTCACTTTAGACCCTAGGTATCTTTGATTTCGATTCGTGACTTTTTTTGTCCGTCTGTCTCATACATACACTTCAGAGATGGAGTAATAATATCAATAAATCCAATGCGATATTGCCCAAATTCTGCATTCAGTAAAGCTATAGCAGGATAACGTTTTTGGGAAAAGACTGAAAGTCTAGCCACGCCCCATCTGGTACCTGCCATACACATCTGGTACCGCCCACTTTAGAAATCGATTAATATTATTAATAGACTTAACGCGAGCGTGCCCAAATTCTGTATTTACTAAAGTTCAAGCAGGATAAAGTTTGGGAGAAAAAAATCTAGACAAGCCCATTCTGGTACCTCCCATACAAATGTACCTTTCCGCCAACATTAGATATGGAGTAAGATTTTTAATACACCCAACGCGATCCAAATTCTGTATTTAGTAAAGCTATAACAGGATAAAGTTTTGGAGAAAAAATCTGGATGTCTAGACATGCCTCTTCTGGTATCTCCTATACAAATGTACCACTCCGCCCACTTTAGAAATCGATTAAAAACATTAATATAAAAGAAATTTTTTTGTTTTACTGAGGGTGAAGGTATATGTAAGTCGGGTTGCCCGACTGAAACTTTGTTACTGGTTTTTTAATATTACTTGCCTTAAAATTTTCGATATAAACCTGCCATATAAACCTGCCCCACTGCAAGCTTCTTTATAAAAATACTAATAACTTCCTTAAAAAATATAAATCAAAAACATTTTTTAAATTTTGTAAATTGTTTATTACGGTAATTTATGTTTTATTAGCAAATATTATTCAATACACTTTTGGCTGTGACCCTCGTTCACATGCAATGTGACAGTGACAGAATAGGAACAGAAGCGGCAACAGCAGTAGTTATAATGATTGTCGTTTACACAGAGATGCAAATATAAACACTCTCTCTCTCTCTCTCTCTCTCTCTCTCTGACACACTCACACACACACACTTTCACACACAGAGGACTACAACACTACAGGCTGCCAGTGAATTATAACGGAAACGGAAATGAGTTCCTCGTACAGCAGCAGCAGCAACAACAACTACAACTACAGCAACAACGGCAACAATTCCAAAGAAAACAAATGAGTCGATGCTTCGATGATGGGGCACAAAATGCACTAAAGTGGCGGCCCAGAGACAAAGAAACATGGTCGACGGAGAAGGATCGGGGGAGAAGTGAAATAACAACAAATTGTAGAACTAATAGAAATGAATAAAGAAAATAAGCAACGGCATCGTCAGCAGCCGCAGTACCACAGGCATTGGCTGTAAGAGAAGCAAAAAGAGAAGAACAAAAAAAAAAGAATTGGGTTATAAATATTTAGAATTGATTGCAACAAATTAAAGGAAATTTGAAAATCAATATGAATAGACAGATGAAGCGGCAGCAACAGAAAAAAAAAATTGTACACAGGCACACACACACATACACATAGCCACACAGATAATAAACTAACGACAACTGAAATGAGTGGAAAACTAGAAGAGGAAATTGTTAAATTAAAAAGAGAAAGGCACAACGGCAACGACAGCAAAAACAGACCACACACAAACACACACTCTCATACACTCTGCTAAGAAAATGTATTTGATTAATTTCACTTGGCTAAGGACAATATTTAACGGCAATTATTTTGTGTCATAAAATCAAGTTACTGCGAGTAAATACAGTAAAAGAAAAACTGAAGCAGAAAATAAAGATTGATTCAAAATATTTTATAAAAAAAATAAATTAAAACAACTAAAGTAACATAATTTCTTCACAGTGCCAAAGCCAATGTGAGCGGTAAGAAATACCAAGTCAGGTTGAAGGTATAGTAGAACCCCCAAAGGTTTCGGCGTTTGGCGTTTTTTTTACTTACTTACTTACTTACTTACTTAGCTGGTTCTTCTTTGCAATCCCAGTGGATTATATACCGCACATAGAAAAATATTATAAGCGCCTCGATCTTCTGCCCTTCTTCTCCAGTTAGTCACACCGAGTTCTGTAATGTTCTCAGTAACCTGGTCAACGGAGTTTTGGTCGCCATCTTCTGCGCCGTCCATTGAGTTCATTTTCGAAGACTTTTCGAGCTGGAGCATTTTCATCCATGCGTACAACATGACCTAGCCAACGCAACCGTTGCACCTTAATGCGTCTGATCACGTCAATGTCAGTGTACAGCTCGTACAGCTCATGATTCATACGACGCCGATACTCTCCGTTAACGATGATGGGCCCATATATTTTACGGAGTATTTTTCTCTCGAATACCGCCAAACCGATTCATCCGCTTGTGTCATAGCTTAGGATTCTGAGCCATACATTAAGACAGGTAGAACCAGTATCTGGTATAGCTGGATTTTTGTTCGTCGAGAGAGGGCTCTGTCATTGAATCGCTTGCTTAGTCCGTAAAAGCATTTATTTGCAAGCAGGATTCTTCTCCGGATTTCTAGGCTGACACTATTTGCTTTGTTGATGGCGGAGCCTAGGTAGACAAAATTATCTACCACCTCGAAATTATAGTTGTCAACGTTCACGCAGTTTCCAAAACCAGTAGATTTTTTGTTTGTCCTCGTTCACCGTTAGACCCAATTTCGCTGATTCCTTCTGTATACCTGAGAAGGCTGCAGTCGCATCTAGTGATGGCACGATTAATCGAAAAATTGGTAATAATTGATTATTTTCTTTCAATTAACGATTAATTTGTATCGTGAATTCTCCTTCGATTAATTGAATTAAAAAATAATAATCGATAGACATCCAGGAACAAAAAAGATTCGTCGCCAGCCGCCAAGTGTATTCATTAAGCTTTGACGGCTGACGACGAAAGACCTAGAACTGCAACCCTAGTTATTAACGCTGGGAGCGGCAGTGAAACGTCTTCTGCTGGTGATGCTGAATTTGATTTGGCGCACCATATATCTTTAGACCACACACACGAAGAATGAAGGACAATGACTCAACACTTCCTCAAGATGAACAAAGCTTCTTTGTCAATGCTCCAATACTAGAATTAAAGCGCAGCGTAATAGACGAATGGGAAGAAATGAAGTCGGTCTACCCTCAGCTGTACTCTCCTGCACAAAAACATTGCTTTTTGATTGGTACATCTGTACCATCAGAGCGGCTGTTTTTCAAAGCGTGTGCAATAGTAACGGGAAAACGGAACAGATTAACCACGAAACGGCTATCAAAGCTACTATTATTTAATTCTGTACTAAACAAATAAATTTTTTTTAATAAATTGAATAAACAGAAAATTTTGTAATTAATTAAATAATATTTTTTTTATTTATGATAATTTTCAATATTAGGTGAAAAAAAATATCGATTAATCGATTTATTGTTACTAATTAGTAGCGATTAATTATTTGTCATTAAGATTAATCATATGATTAATTAATCGATTATTCTTTTTTATTTGCCATCACTAGTCACATCCCGCAGTTTTCAACCTATGATGTCGACGTCATCAGCGTACGCGAGTAGCATGTGGCTTCTGTTGAATAAAGAGCCACTCGTGTTTATTGCAGCTTTCCTTATTATCATCTCCATCACTATGTTGAAGAGGTCACACGATAGGCCGTCGCCTTGTTTTAGGCCTCGTCTGGTGTAGAACGGCTCCGTAAGGTCCTTGCCAATCTTTACTGAAGACTTCGTGTCAGTCAGAGACGTAAAGACGTATCAGCTTCGCTGGAATACCAAACTCAGCCATGGCTTCGAGTAATTTCTACCGTATCGGGCTTTCGAAGGCAGCTTCATAGTCGACGAAAAGATGGTACGTATCGATCTGATTCTCTTGGGTCTTTCCAGGATTTGCCGAAGTATGAAAATCTGGTCAGTTGTTGATTTTCCAGGTCCGATCAGGTTGGATAACACTGGCTTTAGTCTATCACATAGCACACTCGACACGACCTTATATCCGATGGGTAAAAGGCTGATCCCGCGGTAGTTAGCATGTACTCTTTAAACCAAACCGTGCGCAGGAGCTGGTGCATGCTCGTTATCAGCTCCTCGCCACCGGACTTGAAGAGCTCTGCCGGCAGACCATCAGCACTGGCTGCTTTGTTGTTTTTCAGCCGCGATATTGCTCTTCTTACCTCGACTTGACTTGGTGGTGGGCAATCTAAGCCGTCGTCGACAATTGGCGTGATAACTTCAGGTGCGCTGCCTTCTGGAACCAGCAGTTGCTGGAAGTGTTCTCTCCATATGTGCAGCACACTCTGCGTATCCGTGACCAGATTGCTATCTTTGTCCTTACATGTGGCGAGGCCGTATTCATTTGCTCTTACTTTCTGGTAAAATTTTCGGACCTCACCTCTATCCCTGTATCGCTCTATATCCTTGTTCTCCCGTTCCTTCATCTGACGTTTTTTTCGCCTAAATAGCTGTCTCGCCTGTTTCGCTTTCTCCTTGTGCCGTTCCCTAACAGCAGGGGTTACAATTGGCTGTAGCGTTGCCCTATATGCCGCATCCTGTTCCTCAGACGCTATGCGACATTCTTCATAGTATCAGGATTCGTCTGAGCGCCGCTTTTCATATCCTAGCACGGTCGTTGCGGCGGTGGTCATAGAATTCGCAATATGCTGCCACTGTATGTCAGGAACATGAGAACTAGGGGGTTTGTTTGGAGTAATTGAGAGAGTTGGTTGGAGTAGGCATTGGCTATCTCGGTGTTATGCAGCTTTGTGATTTCTAGCTTCCTTTGCGTTTGATTACCAGTCTTTTTAGCATTACCTAATCGTGTGCGTACCTTGGCTGCAACTAGGTGGTGATCCGAGACAATATTTGCACCGCGCATCACACGCACGTCCATAACGCTTGAGACATGCCTTCCACATGACCAATCTGATTTCTTGTATTTTGATCGGGAGATATCCAGGTTGCCTTGTGGATATCTTTATGTGGGAATCTGGTTCCACTCACAACTATGTTTCTGGCCGTCGCGAAACTAACCAGGCTGAACCCATTATCGGAGGTGTTGTTGTGCAGACTGAGTTGTCCGGCTGCTAAACCAAGAGCATCTTCCGTTCCTATTTTAGCATTAAAATCTCCCAGAACAATGCAGAACAATGGGTTCTTGTTTTTCTTTTTCTTCGTGTTTTCATAATAATAGTTTTTTAAGGAGAGTGGCTTATTAGCCCACCGCGACCGATCCTAGTTTCTTGGGGTTGCCAAAGCCACTAAGAGAGCATCGGTGGTGGCATGCCGTTTAGGTTACTCAACATTTCTCCTTCTCACACTTGCTATCACTGAACGGATGTTCAGTGACATTGCCCGGGGACAACGTGATCTCTCGGACATTGTGAGCTGCTTGGAAACCTCCAAAGAGAGCTTCTGTTTATTCCCAAATGAATTTATAGCTGCAGACAAAACTGCATTATATACCATATGTCATAAAAAAAGGGTTTGTCCTGAAAACGCCAAATTCTTCATCCCGACTTGGAATTTCTCACTCCCCAAACAATGACGCTGAAAATGTTATACAGTGTAATTTTTTAAAAGAATTTTGGAAAAAACATAAGCAACTACCAAGATAGTGACTATAATTAATTTTTAAATTTTTCTAAGTTTGTTTGTTGATTTCATTTCTGTTTAACGTTTCGTAGGTTTATTTCTAATTTTACTGTTAATCATTATTATAAAAATGTAACTGGACAACACAAGTGTTCAAATAAATAATATTTCTAAACAGTCAAAATATAAGAAATCACAACAGAAAAAAAAGTTCAACACTAGTAGCATAGACTTATCACTTGATAAAGCGTCTTTTGTCCTGCCTCCTTTGCTGTGTCCTTGCCCCCACACTTAACTTTCTCTCAACGTTAGTCAAGAGAAAAGCCACACTTAAGATTTTATTTATATATCATATGCAAAATCAAATTTAAATAACTTTCACACACACACACACACACTCATACACACCGAAAAAACACAAAGTTGTCCAGCACATCCTGTCCTCTTTGTTGAATACATCTCTCTTTCTCTCCGCTTACTTTGCCTGAAGCCGAGCGGCCGGACCATATACCAAGCAATAAAGAGTATTTCAAAATTTCTTAAAGCAAACAAAAAAAACTCTTTGTATATATTGAAACATTATTGTTATTTTTGTCCAAGAGATTGGCAATCTGCTATAGAGTTTTGTATTTTTTTTTTTTTTTTGTTTGATTCAATAAAAAATGCTTTGATTTCTTTTACCACAAATTTTATGGCCTATAAAAAAAATTGAATGTATACGAAATGTTCTTAAGTCCCCTTAAGAGCATATAAAGTGAATTTATTTATTTATAAATTGCATAGAAACAAAAAAAAATAAAATATCTAAAAGGGGTTTTAAAAATTTACGTAGAAATAAAAACTATATGCAAATTTAAGCAAACATAGCAATGACAACAATATGATATGGAAAATATTGAAAATAATCAAATAAATTTGTTTAATCATCTAAGCTTACCACCAGGTATTTTTAATAGCTTAGAGATATTAAGATGTGCTCTGTCAATGAATGAGAGGGTTTAAATGGTAATAAAGAAACATTTTAGTCTTCAAAAAAATAACAAATGTTATTAGAAGACTTTAATACGATGGACATTGTATAGTGGATAAGTGCATAGTCGCAGCCTCTATAAAACGAAGGGGAGGTTTTATATTGTACTTAAGTTTAAAGGACTACACATTAGACAGGGACGAAAATAAAGTTTTTGTTTTTTCCCCCAGTTTTGTAGTTTTTCTGAAGATAATTTGAGGACATCAAATTTTGTTCGGATCCATGCACTCTACGACCCCCCCTAAATGGGGTCATTAATATCGTCATTTAATATCCGATCGATATGGGCAATGACTTTAAAGCAACCGCTTAGAAGTTAGCTAAAGTTAGAAGGCGAAATGTTGAGTAACCTAATCGGCATGCTACCACCGATGCGTCTTAGGAAGTAGGTAACAGAAGTTAGTGAAGCTCAACACAGGCTCTCTTAGTGGCTTTGGCTGCCCCATGAAACTAGGATCGGGAGCGGTAGCCTAATAAGCCACTCTCCATAAACTAAACTATTATGAAAACACGAAGAAAAGAAAAAACAAGACCCCCCCCCCCCAAATGTTGACGACCCCCGCAAACGATATAAGGCCCATGATTTAAGGATATGCACCTGGAATGTCCGAACTCTATACAGAGATGGTGCCTCTATCCAACTGGCGGATGTCCTCGACAAATACAAGGCTGACATCACCGCCATACAGGAAATGAGATGGACGGAACAAGGATGCACACGACGAAAGAACTGTGACATCTTTTACTGCTGCCATGCAGAAAGACACGAATTTGGACGTGGTTTCATAGTCGGCAAGAGACTTCGACATCTGGTCTCTCGGTTTAACCTTGTAAATGACCGCTATAGCCACCATTCGCATCCGGGCGAAATATTTTTACATTACGCTGATTTGTGTACACGCCCCGACGGAAGATAAAGACGATGACATCAAAGATGCATTCTATGAGCGCCAGGAGGATATATATGACCGCTGCCCTGCACATGACATTAAAATTGTTCTGGGCGATTTTAATGCTAAAATAGGAAGGGAAGATGCTTTTGGTTCAGCAGTAGGAAAATTCAGTCTACACAACAACACCTCCGATAACGGATTCAGACTCGTAAGTTTCGCGTCGGCAAGAAACATGGTTGTGAGTGGAACCAGATTCCCGCATAAAGATATCCACAAGGCAACCTGGATATCTCCCGATCAAAATACAAGAAATCAGATTGATCATGTGGTAATTGATGGAAGGCATGTCTCAAGCGTTATGGACGTGCGTGTGATGCGCGGTGCAAATATCGACTCGGATCACCACCTAGTTGCAGCCAAGGTACGCACACGATTAAGTAGTGCTAAAAACACTCATAATCAAACGCAAAGGAAGCTAGATATCACAAAGCTGCATACCACTGAGATAGCCAATGCCTACTCCAACCAACTCTCTCAATTACTCCATACAAATCCTCCTAGTTCTGATGTTCCCGACATGCTGTGGCAGCATATTGCGAATTCTATGACCACTGCCGCAACAACCGTACTGGGTTATGAAAAACCACGCTCAGACAAGTCCTGGTACGATGATGAATGTCGCGAAATGTCTGAGGAAATTGATGCTGCATACAAGGCAAAACTGCAGCCAAAGGCGACGCGTGCGGTGACGGAGCGTTATAAAGAGAAAAGGAGGGAGATGAAACGCCTGTTTAGGCGGAAAAGGCGTCTATTAAAGAAAATAGAGAGCCAGGATATCGAAAATTACAGGTATAGAGGTGAAGACCGAAAGTTCTACCAAAAGGTAAAACGTAAAGGTTTTGGAACAGGAATTCGCCACCTATAAGGACAGAGATGAAAATTTGGTCACGGATACGCAGAGTGTGCTGCAATATGGCGAGAACACTTTCTATCTCTACTTGTTCCCGTAGGCAGCATTAGTGACGAAATCACACCAATAATGTCCACCACTGAGCCAAAACGAGATAGACACGGCAATTGCACGGCTTAAAAGCAATAAAGTTGCTGGAGACGGTGGACTACTGGCAGAGTTTTTTAAAGCCGGCGGCGATGAGCTGGCAACGTGCATGCACCAGCTCATAAACAGGATTTGGCTTAAGAAATGCATGCCCGATGATTGGAATCTGAGGGTTCTATGTGCTTAAGAAAGGCGATCCAAGTGAGTGTACCAATTATCGCGGTATCAGCCTTTCACCCATCGCATATAAGGTCCTGTCGAGTATGCTATGTGAAAGACTAAAGCCAGTGTTATCCAACCTGATCGGGCCTTATCAGTGTGGCTTTAGACCTGGTAAATCAACAACTGACCAGATATTCACACTACGACAAATCCTGGAGAAGACAGAAGAAATGCAGTTCGATACTTACCATCTGTTTTTCGACTACAAAGTTGCATTTGGCAGTCCGATACGACAGAAACTATTAGATGCTATGTCTGCGAAGCTAATACGACTTTGCGGGATGACACTGACTGATACGAAGTCTTCAGTGAAAATAGACAAAAATCTGTCAGAGCCATTTTCTACCAAGCGAGGCTTTAGACAAGGCGATAGTCTGTCCTACGATCTCTTTAACATCGTAATGGAGATGATCATGCGGAACGCAGCAGTAAACAGGAATGGTACCATCTTCAACAAAAGTCACTTGTTGCTCGCCGACGATATAGATATCATTGCCCGAGGACTGCGGAGTGTTTCTACGGCCAATTCGAACATTGAGAAGCAGTCAGCAGAAGTGGGTCTGGTGAGTATTGAGGACAAAACTAAGTTATTTGTTTCAACGAACACAGAGTTTACTCGTTCGGACGCTGCTTGAACGTTGACAACTATAACATTGAAGCTGTAGATGATTTTGTCTACCTCGGCTCCGCCATAAACAAAAATAATAATGTCAGCCTGGAAATCAAAAGACGAGTATTGATCGCAAACCGCTGCTACTATGCGCTAAGCAAGCGTTTGAACGATAAACCCCTCTCGCGGCGAACAAAGATCCAACTTTACCAGACACTGATCTTGACTGTCTTAATCTATTTTTAATATGTTTAATATTTGTATTATTTTTTTTATTTCCAATATTTGTACAGTTTGTGCTACTTTTGCCATCACTATATATTCACTTAAATAAGTAAACCCAATTTTCTCCTAACCTAATTTTCTAATGCTTTTAATCTTAGCATAATTTCAGACTATAAAATTTTAAAAACTTGTCATTTGTCTGGCAGATTGTTCTTTGCAGCTATTTCAAGGACTTGGAGTATTTCAAAAATATTTGGAAAATTTTGCATAATATCATATTATTAGAGCGGATATTATGTTTTCACAGAAAACTTTGAAATTTTTCAAACCTTTGGAAACGTATTCCATAGTTGTCATAGAGAGCAAATACTAAAATCGAGGACTTTGATCCCTTTTTTAATTCCATAAAAATTTTGTGTCAATTCCTTTGGTATTGCTGTAGGTAAAGATTTTAATTATGAAATTTTAGAAAATCTTCGCAAATTTGTCATATTTTGGTAAATAAGATCACTTCAAACATTGTTTACCTTCAATATCCTTTACAACGTGGGGTGTAGTATATAAAATTTTTTCTGAATTTAGCTACACTTCCGACTGATACCGAATACTTTATTCTTTTCTTTTTACCATAAAAACATTTATATTCTATTTGACTGTTTCTAACCACTGTGTCACAGCTTTAAAGCAATATCTTATGAAAAAGAAAACAACAAAGAATTGCAATTGCCACTGATGTTGTCGTCGTTTTTGTATTACAAAACGGTTAAATTTAAATGCAACTTGTGCAAATTTGAGTGGCAGGCAATATGCCAAAGATGCCAACTCTCGCCTGCTCTTCCCCGCCCTATCACACTCTCTCTCTCTCACACCTTCTTGACATACCAATTTTTACATATGAGTATATTTTTAAATTCCAAGCAGCCTCTCGGATGTTGCTGCTGCTGACTTAACTTGCTATGGATTTTTATTTAGACTATTTTGCCAGGGCCAAAAAAGGCCTATGTCGTTAAATATTTGTAGGACGGCAGAGGTGGATGCCATTTTTTGGGCTACCTTTGTGGGTGTGAATGTCGACAAAATATTTGCATTTGTTTTATGTTATTGTAGAGTTCAAGTAGTTGTAGAAGTTAAGCCTAAAAATCGACATTCTACACAGTATGGCCAAAGTGAACTTTGGGCTTTTACTTTGTGTCCAACTACATAACGGTTGGCAACTTGTGGACTTAGGCAGCTGCAAGTGCCGGGCAACTCTCGTGGCCTTACCAAGCCAGAGAGGAAGAGAGGAGTAACAAAACAGCAGCCTCTTTGTATGGCACTATATAAAGCCTCACGTTGCCTGTGTGTGAGTGTGTTTTTTCGTTGTTCCGTTAAGGCACAGCTTCGACATGTTACTTTTGCCGGCCAGGCCAGGCCTGACTATATGAGGTACTAAAGTATTGCAGCTCATGGCATTTGTTTGTATTGGTAGTATGGGAGAAAAAGCACGCGTGTGTATGTGTGTGTATGCTGCTTGCATTTGAATGTATGTCAAATATTTGGCTATGAGCCAACAAAATTTTCAAGCATAAAATACAAAATATCCTGCGATTAGTTAGCAAGTAACCCAACCAAGTCCCAACCAACTCGAAGCATCTGCCTATATTGGCATACAAGCACACAGTTACCCACTCATACATACGTATGTATGCATTTACTTGCACATACTAGTAGTGTACGTTAGGGGTACAATAACGTAAAACATTTCAAATACAAACGATCAAAAAATATTATTTTGTAATACACTATGTTGCCTTTACAAAAACGAGAAACAAAATGCCCAAATATTCTCAGCAAAAACATTGCACACACACACACACACACATAGCTGCATAATATTGGTTGTAACTTAAGGAGGGAGGTATAACTAGTAAAATATTTAATAAAATTTTAATAATATATAAAAAAAAAATAAAAAATATATTAAAAAATTACAAATATTGAAAATATTAAAAATATAACCAATATAAAAGTTTTAAAGTTATTCAAAATATTAAAAATATTAAAAATATTAATAATATTAAAAATTTTAAAAATATTAAAAATATTAAAAATATTAAAAATATTAAAAATATTAAAAATATTAAAAATACTAAACATATTAAAAATATTAAAAATATTAAAAATATTAAAAATATTAAAAATATTAAAAATATTAAAAATATTAAAAATATTAAAAATATTAAAAATATTAAAAATATTAAAAATATTAAAAATATTAAAAATATTAAAAATATTAAAAATATTAAAAACATTAAAAATATTAAAAATATTAAAAATATTAAAAATATTAAAAATATTAAAAATATTAAAAATATAAAAAATATTAAAAATATTAAAAATATTAAAAATATTAAAAATATTAAAAATATTAAAAATATTAAAAATATTAAAAATGTTAAAAATATCAACAATAAAACATTTTTCTGATCATTAAACCAATTTGATGTATCATTTATACACTAACACAAAATTAATGTTATAAAAAATATTCCAAATATCAAAAAAATATTAAAAGTATTAAAAATTTAAAAAATATTAAACATATTTAAATATAAAAAATATAAAAATTAAAAATATTCAAAAACTTTATTTTTTATTGAAATATGAAATATATTAAAAATATTACTTACTTACTTAATTTCCCTTTACACCCCATGAATGAGGTATGGGATAGCTTCTCGCATTGTTGTGAATTAACACGCTTTCTATTTTTAGATTCACAACTAACGGCACCTACTTGTTTATCGATTAGAGAAGCTCTTACTAGACATGCCGATTGACTCGACACTGATACTGTGAAGCTGCTGTCGACAACATTCGAGGGGAGCCGACAATGAAAAAATGTTTTTTCTATTTTTTTTAAAGATGACTGGAGCCAGGAGAACAATCAAATTATTTAAAATTTTAAAAATGCTAAAAATATTAAAAATAATAAAAACGTTAAAATATAAAAATATTGGTAATATTAAAAATATTAAAAATATTACAAACATTTAAAATATTAATAATATTAAAAATATTAAAAATATTAAAAATATTAAAAATATTAAAAATATTAAAAATATTAAAAATATTAAAAATATTAAAAATATTAAAAATATTAAAAATATTAAAAATATTAAAAGTATTAAAAATATTAAAAATATTAAATAAATTAAAACTATTAAAAATATTAAAAATATTAAAAATATTAAAAATATTAAAAATATTAAAAATATTAAAAATATTAAAAATTTTAAAAATATTAAAAATATTAAAAATAATAAAAATTTTAAAAAATTAAAAATATTAAAAATATTAAAAATATTGAAAAACATATTCATATTTCTGCACAGATCGATAAAAACAAACAAGAGAATACATACACGGGAGGTACACTGGGTTGGCATTTGATGCTAAAAACAATTCTATGCAATTTTGTCCGATAGACAAAGCATAGACAAGAGCTTGTGTGGATTATGTTGACGTTGTCTTCGTTGATACTATTTTCGCACCGGTGTGTGTGAGCTTCACATTGATTGTGTAAAGCTTGTAACACTTAAGGTTGTGATAATAAGTGGAGAAGGCACAGCAAACGGCACTGATGATGATGGTTTGGCAACCATCGGAATAGCTATCTGCCCTGCCAGCTGTCAACATAATCCATTTCACACAACTCTTGTAAAAACAAATTCTATTAGCAATAATAGAATAGATCTCAAACCGAACAATGAAAAACATATTCATATTCTGCACAGATCGATAAAAACAAACAAGAGAATATTAAAAACATTAAAAATATTAAAAATATTAAATATTAAAAATATTAAAAATATTAAATATATTAAAAATATTAAAAATATAAAAAATATTAAAAGTATTAAAAACGTTTAAAATATTCAATAAACTAAAAATATTATAAATTTTGAAAAAAAACTGAATATTTTAAATATATTTTTAAAAACAAAAAATATAAAAAAAATATAAATATTGAAAAAAAATAATAATATTAAAAGTATTAAAAATATAAAAATATTAAAAATATTTAAATATTTAAAATATAAAAAATATTACAAACATAAAATAAATTAAAAATATTATAAATTTTAAAAATATTAAACATATTCAAATTATTTAAAATTCAAAAATGTTCAAAACATTGTAAAACAAAAAGTATTATAATTATTAAAAGCGTTAAAATACAAAAAATAACAATATAAAAAATATTAAAAACATTAAAAATATTAAATTGTTGAAATATTAAAATTATTAAAAATATTAATAATATTAAAAATAATAAAGAAATAAACAAAAAGTTCAAATATTAAAAATATTCCAAATATTAAAAATATTCAAAATATTACAATATTAAACATATTTGTTTGTTAGTTTTAGTCGATCGTATGGTATATATTATCAATTTACGTTAGTTAATTAATAATATGAAAAAATTAAAATTTCAAATCTAAATTTGTGTTTTTCTAATAATTTTGTAATTTTGTAATTTTGTCATATTGTAATTTAGTCATATTGAAATTTTGTAATTTTGTAATTTTGTAATTTTGTAATTTTGTAATTTTGTAATTTTGTAATTTTGTAATTTTGTAATTTTGTCATATTGTAATTTTGTCATATTGAAATTTTGTAATTTTGTGATTTTGTAATTTTGTAATTTTGTAATTTTGTAATTTTGTAATTTTGTAATTTTGTAATTTTGTAATTTTGTAATTTTGTAATTTTGTAATTTTGTAATTTTGTAATTTTGTAATTTTGTAATTTTGTAATTTTGTAATTTTGTAATTTGGTAATTTGGTAATTTTGTAATTTTGTAATTATGTAATTTTGTAATTTTGTAATTTTGTAATTTTGTAATTTTGTAATTTTGTAATTTTGTAATTTTGTTTGTATTGTAATTTTGT
Source organism: Muscina levida (assembly GCA_964034835.1). NCBI lineage: Eukaryota > Metazoa > Arthropoda > Insecta > Diptera > Muscidae > Muscina > Muscina levida. The sequence continues at coordinate 128,239,413 of OZ035883.1, read as the reverse complement.
AATTTTGTAATTTTGTAATTTTGTAATTTTGTAATTTTGTAATTTTGTAATTTTGTAATTTTGTAATTTTGTAATTTTGTAATTTTGTAATTTTGTAATTTTGTAATTTTGTAATTTTGTAATTTTGTAATTTTGTAATTTTGTAATTTTGTAATTTTGTAATTTTGTAATTTTGTAATTTTGTAATTTTGTAATTTTGTAATTTTGTAATTTTGTAATTTTGTAATTTTGTAATTTTGTAATTTTGTAATTTTGTAATTTTGTAATTTTGTAATTTTGTAATTTTGTAATTTTGTAATTTTGTAATTTTGTAATTTTGTAATTTTGTAATTTTGTAATTTTGTAATTTTGTAATTTTGTAATTTTGTAATTTTCGTATGTTTTAAATTTTTGCGAAGTTTGAAATTCTTCTTTTTACTATCATCCTTCCCTCCATTTGTTCAGAGTACCCGGCATGAATCTCGTTTATAGGCTAGAATAAGCACGAAAATTGTTGGGCTTGCACGCCACACAAAAAAAGTCATATTTTTCAAATGCATTGAAGCTGAATGTAGTAAACATTGAGGCCTGTTTAAGCTCCTTTTTTACATTTTCATTCAGTCTCATTGCGGCCCATCCATTTTATGCTACAAGAGTTATTCCGGCCCCTCACCCATCTCAGCGCCCGCATGTTCATAAATACCAATGAAATTGAAGTGTTTTTAAGTTGTTCTACGAAAAAGGATTTTTCAGGCCGTTTTACTCTTTACTACATCGAACATCGAGTAGATGTTGTATGCTGCATGTTCTGCGAACAAGGGCAATCCCACCTCACCCACTTTCAATTGAGAAAATATTTCATGTGACAAAATACGCTTCAGTAAAAGAGAAGCAATGAAGAAAAAAGAACAACAAAACGAAATACAAACGTTAACAATTTCACCCCTTTTAACATACCCCACGCCGGGGCAAGCAACAAGAATATAAATCGCTCTATACAAGCCAGAACTATTTTAAGAGTTCCAAGCTGCAACAAAAAAAATGTTTGCTAGAAATATCAAATCCATAAATACGTCAGTTGCATTTCGCAAACGAACTCACAAATCTAATGCTTTGTTTTGGAAATGACACATCATTTCGCAAAATTAATATTTTTCGATTAATCAACGGAGTGTAAACATGCAATGCTGATATATAGTTTCGCGTTGTTGAAAGAATTTTTGTTTTTTTTTCTGTTAGTTTTTGCAATTTATTTTTAATAGGGGCTTTTTAGGGCATAGGATGGCTGGAATCCGCTTTAAAGAGGACAGGTGGTGTATGAGTGATATGAATAAGATTTAAAGAAGAGATGTTGCTCATACGTACGTGGTTCTGTGTTAAAGCAAATCGCTATTGTTAAAGTCGAACATTTAAAACATAAAAATTAAAAATTAAAAATTAAAAATTAAAAATTAAAAATTAAAAATTAAAAGTTAAAATTTAAAAATTAAAAATTAAAAATTAAAAATTAAAAATTAAAAATTAAAAATTAAAAATTAAAAATTAAAAATTAAAAATTAAAAATTAAAAATTAAAAATTAAAAATTAAAAATTAAAAATTAAAAATTAAAAATTAAAAATTAAAAATTAAAAATTAAAAATTAAAAATTAAAAATTAAAAATTAAAAATTAAAAATTAAAAATTAAAAATTAAAAATTAGAAATTAAAAATTAAAAATTAAAAATTAAAAATTAAAAATTAAAAATTAAAAATTAAAAATTAAAAATTAAAAAATAAAAATTAAAAATTAAAAATTAAAAATTAAAAATTAAAAATTAAAAATTAAAAATTAAAAATTAAAATTTAAAAATTTAAAATTAAAAATTAAAAATTAGAAATTAAAAATTAAAAATTAAAAATTAAAAATTAAAAATTAAAAATTAAAAATTAAAAATTAAAAATTAAAAATTAAAAATTAAAAATTAAAAATTAAAAATTAAAAATTAAAAATTAAAAATTAAAAATTAAAAATTAAAAATTAAAAATTAAAAATTAAAAATTAAAAATTAAAAATTAAAAATTAAAAATTAAAAATTAAAAATTAAAAATTAAAAATTAAAAATTAAAAATTAAAAATTAAAAATTAAAAATTAAAAATTAAAAATTAAAAATTAAAAATTAAAAATTAAAAATTAAAAATTAAAAATTAAAAATTAAAAATTAAAAATTAAAAATTAAAAATTAAAAATTAAAAATTAAAAATTAAAAATTAAAAATTAAAAATTAAAAATTAAAAATTAAAAATTAAAAATTAAAAATTAAAAATTAAAAATTAAAAATTAAAAATTAAAAATTAAAAATTAAAAATTAAAAATTAAAAATTAAAAATTAAAAATTAAAAATTAAAAATTAAAAATTAAAATTAAAAACTAAAATTTTAAACATAAAAATTAACGGCTAAAGCAACAGTTTAACGTTTAACGAATATATAAAAGAATTGAGTTTTAGAAATTTCTACTCTTAGATCCACAAAGTTACCAAAGTTGATCTATCGCCCAAAGCACACAGCTAAAGCTACAATCGCTAATATTGGGGTCAACGCTCATCTTATCGAGTAGTTGTGGGATGTAAAAGTCTTTTTTGCCAATCGTACTTTTAGGTATAAAAAGGGACTTGGATGGCGTTGGAGGTGATAAGTGAACTTTGCATCTCAAGCCGACTCACAACCTCCTTCGCGGTGGCACATGGGCAACGTTGTTCTTGATATTTTTTTTCATCATGAATAGCGGCAGAATCCTGATGGTTGGGCTAGCCACCCACCTTCAGGTCCTTTACAGTCTATGAAAATACGAGAAAGTAAAAAACGGAACCCCTCAAATGTTGACAACCCTCGCAAACGTAATAAGGACCATAATTTAAGGATATGTACCTGGAATATCCGGACTCTGTATAGAGAAGGTGCCACTATCCGACTGACGGATGTCCTCAAAAAACATAAGCCTGACATCACCGCCATTCAGGAGGTGCGATGGACATCACAAGTATGCTTGCGACGTAAAAATTGCCGAAAAGCACGAATTTAGATGTGGATTTGTAGTTGGCGAGAGACTCAGACATCTCATCGCACGGTTCAATCCTGTTAGTGATCGAATATCCACAATTCGCATCAAGACGAAATATTTCTATATCACGCTAATTTTTGCTCATGCCCCGACGGAAGATAAAGACTATGAGATTAATGAAGCATTTTACAAGCGCCTAGAGGAAACATACGACCGCTGCCCTGGCCAAGACATTAAAATTGTTCTGGGAGACTTTACTGCGAAAAATATGGAGGAATGATGTTCTTGGTCCATCGATCGGTAAATTCAGCCTGCATACCGATACGTCAGACAACGAGTGTAGGCTGGTTAGCTTCGCAGCGGAAAGGAACATGGTAGTGAGTGGAACAAGATTCCAGCACAAAGATATCCACAAGGCAACTTGGCTATCCCCCGATCAAAACACCAAAAATCAATTTGATCATGTGGTAAGGCGTGTATATAGTATCAGTGACGTGCGTGTGATCCGTGGTGCTAATATTGGCTCGGATCATTACCTCCTAGCAGCCATGGTGCGCACAAGAATAAACACAGCGAAAACGCACGTAACAAAACACAAAGAAAGCTGGACATCGCGATGCTGCAAACCCCAGAGATAGCTACTGCCTACTTCAACCAGCTCTCCCAACTACTACTACACATAGTCTCTACTTCTGACGTTCCCAATACACAGTGGCAGCAAATTGCGCATTCCATGGCAACCGCCGCAACAACCGTGCTAGGATATGAAACACGTTCAAATGTTCAGATGAATCCCATCGAATATAAAGTCCTGTCGAATGTGCTATGTGAAAGACTAAAGCCAGTGTTAACCAACTTGATCGGACCTTATCAGTGTGGCTTTAGACCTGGTAAATCAACAACTGACCAGATATTCACACTTCGGCAAATCCTCGAAAAGACCCAAGAGAAACAGATCGACACGTACTATCTGTTTGTCGACTATAAAGCTGCCTTCGACAGCCTGATACGGCAGAAATAACTCGAAGCCATGGCTGAGTTTGGTATTCCAGCGTAGCTGATACGCCTTTGCGGAGTGACGCTGACTGACACGAAGTCTTCAGTGAAGATTCGCATGGACCTTACGGAGCCATTTTATACCAGACGGGGCCTAAAACAAGGCGACGGCTTAATGCGTGACCTCTTCAACATAGTGATGGAGATGATAATGAGGAAAGCTGTAGTAAACACGAGTGGCACGATATTCAACAAAAGCCATATGCTACTCGCGTACGCTGATGACGTAAACATCATCGATCGAAAACTGCGTAATGTGACTGCAGCCTTCTCAAGTATACAGAAGGAATCAGCGAAAATGGGTCTACTAGCGAACGAGGACAAAACGAAGTTATTAGTTTCAACGAACAAAGAGTCTACTAATTTAGGAAATTGCGTGAATGTTGACAACTATAATTCGAGGTGGTAGATAATTTTATCTACCTAGACTCCGCCATCAACAAAACATTTAATATCAGCTTCGAGATTCGGAGAAGAATCCTGCTTCCTAGGTAATGCTGCTACGTACTAAGCAAGCGATTTAGTGACAGAGCCCTCTCTCAACGAACAAAAATCCAGCTATACCAGATACTGGTTCTACCTGTCTTAATGTATAGTTCAGAATCCTAGATTATAACACAAGTTAATGAATCGGTTCTGGCAGTATTGAAGAGCAAAATACTCCGTAAAATATAAGGGCCCATTATCGTTAGCAGAGAGTATCGGCGTCGTATGAATCATGAGGTGTACGAGCTGTACACTAACATTTACGTGGTCAGACGCATTGAGGTGCAGCGTTTGCGTTGGCTAGGTCATGTTGTACGCATGGACGAAAATGCTCCAACTAGAAAAGTCTTCGACAATGAACTCGATGGACGGCGCCGAAGAGGGCGGCCAAAACTACGTTGGAAAGACCAGGTTACTGAGAACCTTACAGAATTTGGTGTGAATAACTGGATAAGAAGCGCAGAAGATCGAGTTGCATATAATATTTTTCTATGTGTGATATATAATCCAGCTAAGTACCAGCTAAGTAAGTAAGTAATAGTGCATATTTAAGGGGACTTAACATATACCACTATTCAAACCAGACAACTAAAGCTAATTAATTTTCAAACTAAATGTATAATGTTTGCATTTTAACTGTGTTGCTAAAGATCTCAAAAAGATTCTTTGTAAGTTGGATCAGAGCAACACGAGCCGGAAATAATAAATAAAGTTTACAAATAAAATTTTTCTTTATATTTTAAACTAATAAATTGAGGAAAAGTATATAAGTTCTAAATAAGTTCTAAATAAGTTCTAAATCACATAAATTTATATTTCTCTTAATACAGTGTAAATGTATCCATAACTCTTTAGCTGCCGGTTAAGCAAGTTATATTTAAAACTTAAAGTCTAAAAGGTTCAACTATCAACACAGCCTACACACACACACACATATAACATACGCCTGTGCTTATGTAAACAACAAGCCACTTAAAGTCCTTACCAGAACACACAAACACACACACACACAACTCCACACATAATGGCTCAAAACTTCTAGAGTTACGTAGCGAAACATGGTTTGTTGCTTTGTCCATTTTGTAGTTTCAATTGTTGCTGTTGCTGTTAATTTATGAAAATTTTATGTTTAACAACAAAAATTCCTTAAGGATTTTACTTGCGATGTTTGCCCCTGTGCCGGTGGGGTAAGTAACAGTTTACTGACCTTGAAACTGTATGGAATACATAGTCCTTGGTTTGTCCTCGTTGATGTTATTGTTATGGTTTTTTTTATTTTGTTTTAGTTATAAAGGGTAGAATTTTGGTTAAAGTAAGTGGTTGTTTTTTTACTATAAATTTAAAGTCTCTATAGATGTTCGCCTACAGTATTACTTGAGCAGTAAGCGGCTAAAAGGACGGAAAACAGAAAAATCATAAAAATTATTATTTACGTAACGGTGGTCATAGTCGTCGTTATGGGTTGTAAATGTATTTATTTATAAGGTGGTTGTATTTAAAGTTATGGCAAACTTGGTTGTGGAACATTCATATATATTTGTTCACCAGTTTAATGGGCAGTTTAGTACTTAAGAAAATTACACAGTACAACAGATTTCAGTTCATTGATTTGGGACTCAATTCTGCGAACTGCACGTGAAAGTAGCCCTAAAATGAAGAAGTTCTGCATCATTCGTTTTGTGAAGTTACATGCCGATAATAATTTAATATCGATTTGAAGTTGAATTTAAAATTTTTAAAGGATATGTACAGAAATCTTTGGAAAAAACATTGATAACTTTATATGATTTTTAGAATTAATAAAAGTAAGTAATAACTAAATGGTAATTTCATTTTAAGGATTGCGGTAGCTACTCTGCACATGGCCCAAGGACACGCCCATCTCCCATATATCCTGAAATTAAAAACGAACTTATATTTTCTAAAATTGTTGTTGGCATTGAAACAAATTTGCCTTAATTTGTCTGTGATATATTACTGACAACTGTGTTGAATTATATAGAATTATGTCAAAGGACACGCCTTCCTCCCATATATCCTGAAATTAAAAAAGAACTTATATTTTATAAAAATGTTGTTGGTATTGAACTAAATTTAGCCCGATTTGTCTGTGATATATTAATGACAACTGTGTTGAATTATATCCAATTATATCAAAGGACACGCCCCCCTCCCATATATCCTGAAATTAAAAAATAAATGATACTTTTCAAAATTCTAGTTGGTATTGAACTAAATTTAGCACAATTTGTCTGTGCTATATTACTGACACAATTGTTGAATTATATCGAATTATCTCAAAGGACACGCCCTCCTCCCATATATCCTGAAATTAAAAAAGAACTGATACTTTTCAAAATTCTAGTTGGTATTGAACCAAATTTGCCTTAATTTTTCTGTGATGTATTACTGACAACTGTATTCAATAATATCGAATTATGTCAAAGGACACGCCCTCCTCCCATATATCCTGAAATTATAAACGAACTTATATTTTCTAAAATTGTTGTTGGTATTGAACCAAATTTGCCTTAATTTTTCTGTGATATATTACTGACAATTGTGTTGAATTATATCGAATTATGTCAAAGGACACGCCCTCCTCCCATATATCCTGAAATGGAAAAAACTTATATTTTCTAAAATTGTTGTTGGTATTAAACCAAATTTGCCTTAATTTGTCTGTGATATATTACTGACACAATTGTTGAATTATATCGAATTATCTCAAAGGACACGCCCTCCTCCCATATATCCTGAAATTAAAAAAGAACTGATACTTTTCAAAATTCTAGTTGGTATTGAACAAAATTTAGCGCGATTTGTCTGTGATATATAATCACAACTGTGTTAAATTATATCGAATTATCTCAAAGGACACGCCCACCTCCCATATATCCTGAAATTAAAAAAGAGCTGATACTTTTCAAAATTGTAGTTGGTTTTGAACTAATTATAGCACGATTTGTCTGTGATATATTACTGACAACTGTGTTGAATTATATCGAATTATCTCAAAGGACACGCCCTCCTTCCATATATCCAGAAAATAAAAAATAACTTATATTTTATAAAATTGTTGTTGATATTGAACCAAATTTGCCTCAAATTGTCTCTAAAATATTACTGACAACTGTGTTGAATTATATCGAATTATCTTAAAGGACACGTCCTTCTCCCATTTATCCTGAAATGGAAACAACTTATATTTTCTAAAATTGTTGTTGGTATTGGTATCTGTGATACATTACTGACAACTGTGTTGAATTATATCGAATTATATCAAAGGACACGCCCATCTCCCATATATCCTGAAATAAATAAAGAACTTATATTTTATAAAATTTTTGTTGGTTTTGAATCGAAATTGTGTCTGATATATTACTGACCACTGTATTGAATTATATCGAATTATCTCAAAGGACACGCCCACCTCCCATATATCCTGAATGGAAAAAACGCCATAATCGATTTTCATGATCTATGCCTTATATCGTTTATATGTTATATGGCATTACGGAAAACTAGTAAGAATTGAAATTTTTTTCCGTTTTGGATTTTTTTTATTAATTTTTAAATAGAATTTTTTAGGAAATTTTTTTATTTTTTTCTATAAATTTATTTATAACTTCGAAACTGTTGATTATGCAAAGAAATAATATATAAAGGAATTTTAATTCTTAAATTTCGGATTTCTCATCAAAATTAGACTAGTTGTTCTTGAGCTATGCCTCCCAAATTTGTATGTAGGAGCTTAAAAGCATTAAGCCCTAAGCGGCCCGGGTTAACATACTCCAATTGTGCTTAAACTTTGGCTATCCCAAAATCTGCAAAGACGTATCTATTTTGGGGGGTGACACCGACAAAATTCTGAAATTTGTTTTCCCCATATAACTTCCGACCACCCTAGTGGTCATTGTCATCGTTAAAGGTGGTTGTATTAAAACTTATAGCAAACTTGGCTGTGGAAAATTTCTATATTTGTTAACCAGTTTAATGGGCAGTTTAGTACTTAAGAAAATTACACAGTACAACAGTTTTCAGTTCATTGATTTGGGTCTCAATTCTGAGAACTGCACGTGAAAGTAGCCCCAAAAAGAAGAAGTTCTACATCATTTGTTGTGTCAAGTTACATGACATAATAATTAAATATCGACTTGAAGTTTGACACCACCACCACCACCACGAAAACCACTAGTTCATCAAATGATTTTGAAATGTGTGTATTTTGTAGCAGTTGCAATAAAACTGTTGTAATCCGTGGCGTATGATTTACGTGGAATATCAATTATGATAATCATACGACACCATGTAACAATATAACAAAAGAACCTAAAACGTGCCCCTATACAATACTTACTAACTTTAAATCGATATTTAATTATTATGGCATGTAACTTGACACAACAAATGATGTAGAACTTCTTCTTGTTGGGGCTACTGTCACGTGCAGTTCTCAGAATTCAGTCCCAAAATCATGTGTTATCATGCTAACTATAGGAACATTTACAACTTTTTTCATGAAAGCTATAATCACATCACAGAATGATATATGTTAGCTTCCATGAAAAATATCTTAACATATTGTGTACCTTTATCATTTTCACGTGCCGCAAGCCAACAACATTACCTTCAAAGTTGAATGACCAATTAGTAGGCCATTGGCCAGACATTCCCCATTATTATATACTCCAAAAAAAAGAAGCCACTCATTAAAGAAATTTCAACATTTAAAACCTCCCGAACACTCTAAAGGCCAACACTCCTACCTAAAACTCTACACGGTCTTAGTCCTCAAATTTCCATTAAGATTCTTTGTCTTACACCCACAACATGATTTGGCCTAAAATGCTAATGTTAACATTAAGCTTTGCATTGTAATGCAACAATATTTCATAAAAATCTGTGAAAAACTTTCACCGCTCAACCGCTTGCCAGCACTGTGTGCCACTTGTTAGATCAAAAGGTTGTGCTTGTCTTTTCTGTATGTGTGTGTGTGTGTAAGTGTAAGTTTTACTTTTGTGTGCCCTTATATTTGTCTTTGTCTTTTCGACCATTTCTATTATTATTATTATTTTAAAAGTCAAATGGAACCATCTTTTGGCTGGTAAATAGGACTTTTTCGTTGCAGCTAAGAATCGCCTTTGTTGCCCCGGTTTTTTTTTTGCGTTAGGGTCTGTAGATTTGTAGTCGTTTTAAATATTTTATAACTGCAATGGTGGCCACTTTCTTATGCACTGGCTTGCTACCTTAGCTCTTGTGCAGTAAGTGTTTGTGTGTGTGTGTGAAAGTGTTTTATAGTGTCTCTATATGGGTATGTGTGTGTATGTGTGTGTGTGCACGAGTCTTAGCAATTCTGTTGTGTTTGTATTTTAAGGATATTCAAGGATGTTGAGTTTGTTGCTGTAGCGCTTGATACTGCTTGTACAAAAGCCTCTTATAGTCATAAGCGAAAATTAATTAAATATTTACAGGATTCTTATTTAAAAGTTCTCCGCCTCTGGCCCCCGCAGCGATTCATACCGCCGCTATTGCTCGCCTTGCTAGTATTCTATGTGTGTGTGTGTGTGTGTTTGAGTGTGTGAATGTTTTTGCGTTTTGGCATTGTAGATAGCTCTCTTTATTTGCTGTAGCATTTCAAAGTTTTGCCATGTCTGAATCAATAAAAGTTTTTCATTTTTCTTAAGGGCAATGTTGAAACACATTAACTATAAATGGAAATTGCAAACAGTAGAGTCGGCGTGTGTGTGTGTGTGAGCCATGGATTTATCACGGATTAAATAAAGGACAGTCTCTACGTTGTATGAATGACAAAAGTTTGCCCACATGATTTGGGGGGAGGGGAAACAACTCATTTTTAACAAAATGCGGTAATTTGCATTATCGACACGTGGCGTATAATTAAAAAGAAATTGAGTTAAAAATTTAAATCAATCATACGTAACTACAAGTGCATTAAATACTCGTAGGACATGGTAAATTTCACATTTAAATGTAAAACTTGGTAGCTCGACCAAGCAAATGTATGGCCATTGAAAACGGCCAACTATTTTGAGATATTTTATAAAATTTTCCTAGTTTAACATCACAAAAATATTAAAGAAAAACTTACAAATATTAAAAGAATTTACAATATAAAACTCTAATGAAATTTAAGTCAGGTAAACTGACTAATAAATACCATCACCCATACGACGGCCATGCAGTAGCATGGCCAGACAAGACGTATAGTTAAACTGTAGCAAAAATTACAGCTAATAAATGTAAAACATTAAATTCAATATCTCTGGGCATCTGTTAATTTTATTTTATTGGGGATACCCAAAGGGTTTTTTTAATAAACCAACAACACAAAACACGATTTAGGGAAACTGGGTGGTTTACCCCATCCAATACAAATTATGATATCTTTTGAAATTGTTGTGCAAATTAATTAGAGATGTTTTCTTTGATAACACAGTACAACATTTTTCAGCTCTTTGATTTGGGACTCAATTCTGTGAACTTTACGTGAAAGTAGCCGCAAAAAGAAGAAGTTCTGCAACATTCGTTTTGTCACGTTACATGTCAGAATAATTTAATATCGATTTAAAGTTATTAAGTATCGTATAGGGGAATTTGTCACGTTTTAGGCTCTTTTGTTATATGGTTATATGGTGGCGTATGATTAACATAAGTATATTACGCAAATCATAGGCCACGGAGTACTTATTTAGCTGACACTTTTTGCAATCCCACTGGAATATATACCGCACGTAGAAATATATTATAAGCGCCTCGATCTTCTGCGCTTCTTCTCCACTTAGTCACACCAAGTTCTGTAAGGTTCTCAGTAACCTGGTCTTTCCAACGAAAGTTTGGTCGTCCTGTTCTGCGCCGTCCATCGTGTTCATTGTCGAAGACTTTTCGAGCTGGAGCATTTTCGTCCATATGTACAACATAACCTAGCTAATGCAACCGCTGCGCCTTAATGCGTCTGACCACGTCAATGTCAGTGTACAGCTATTGATTCATACGACTCCGATACTCTCCGTTAACGATGATGAGCCCATATATTTTACGGAGTATTTTTCTCTCGAATACTGCCAGAACGGATTCACCCCCTTGTGTCATAACCCAGGATTCTGAACCATACATTAAGACGGGTAGAACCAGCATCTGGTATAGCTGGAGTTTTGTTGGTCGAGAGAGGGCTCTGTCATTGAATCGCTTGCTTAGTCCGTAGTAGCATTTATTTACAAGCAGGATTCTTCTGCGGATTTCTAGGCTGACATTATTTGCTTTGTTGATGGCCCTAGGTAGGTAACATTATTTACCACCTCGAAATTAAAGTTGTCAACGTTCACGCAGTTTCCCTAACGAGTACATTCTTTGTGCGTTGAAACTAATAACTTCGTTTTGTCATTGTTTACCGTTAGGCCCATTTTCGCTGATTCCTTCTGTATACCTGAGAAGGCTGCAGTCACATTTCGCAGTTTTCGACCGATGATGGCTACGTTATCAGCGTACGTGAGTAGCATGTGCCTTTTGTTGAATATCGTGCCACTCGAGTTTACTGGAGCTCCCCTCATTATAATCTTCATCACTATGTTTAAGAGATCACACGATAGGCCGTCGCCTTGTTTAAGGCCTCGTCTGGTACTGAATGGCTCCATGGAGTACAACAGTTTTATTGTAACTGCTACAAAATTAACCCAGTTCAATATCATTTGATGAATAGAAAAGTGACACTGTTGCTTATGTAGTTATGTAGGGAATGGTTATATAAACAGAAGGAATTGTAATTCTTAAGTTTTTTAAATTTGTTTCAGCTAAATCGGACTAGTGGTTCTGTAGTAATGTCAAACAAAAGAGCCTAAAACGTGACAAATTCGCCTATACGATATTTACTAACTTTAAATCGATATTAAATTATTATGGCATGTAACTTGACAAAACGAAGGATGCATAACTTCTTCTTTTTGGGGCTAATTTCACGTGCTGTTCTCAGTATTGAGTCCCAAAATCATTTGAACTATGTAGTCAGAGTATCTATGTTTGTTATTGTTTAAGTGCATTTTCGATATGAATGAAATTTAACGAAGATTTCTTTTGTGAAACATTGCAATTCTCTTTCTCTACTTCTTACGTGTCCTTTTCGTCCTTATTCCGAGAAAAATCAGAAAAGTGCCTTAAAATGGGACTTTAGAACATTCAAATATTTTACTAAAATGTTGCTTAGAAATATGTACTGGGGGTGTTCTAAGCCAAAAAAAAGCGTAGGCAAATACCTAGAATTTAGTCATCTCCAATTCGAGAAGCAGTTTATTGTCTAAGTTTAACCATTGATGTGGATACAGAACTTCTCCCTGAGGTGTCACTCTGTCAACGTTCCCAGTAATTGTGACACCTCCCCATTCAGCTGTGACGGTGCTTTTGCGCCAGAAGCATCCCAATTATGTGTGTCACCTAACTGTCAATCCCCAGATTATGTAATGATCCTTCGATGTCTTGGAAAGTCCTCAGAACGTAGATCTTATTCTCAACCTTTAGTGTAAGCATGCTCCACAATTCTGTGGAAGATTACTTCGAAAATGGATTTCGTGTAACACAATGCAATAGCCAACGTATGAGTTATATTAAGTTTATGGGGATTATATATTAATCATACGCACATCGTTCAAATATTGTGGATTTCCGGTTTAATAACATAGGGCAACAGCTAATCTGCGAGTTGAGAAATTCAAAGTCAGGGTGAAGGTACATTAAGATAAACAAGTTCTGGTATCAGTAATTTGTGGGCAACGGTTAAGTCACTCTCGAATCCTAGCAGGAGAGAAGACCGGACGGCTATCACATTTGGTGCTACCACTGTGATAGACCCAAAGAGGTGCGCGTGTTACTTTAACCGTCAATTTGTTGAGCATCCCGAGAGTGACATGGCGAAAAGGAGAGTTATGCGTCGTATTCATGCTCTCCGAGTCGAAGAAGCACCACCACAATTTACAGTTGGAAAAGTTGCAGATGTCATCCGCAGCGCAAAGGCATCCAAGGCGCTAGGCCCCTACGGAATATGCATGTTGATGTTGAAACAGTTGGACATACCGGGAGTCGAATATATGTCTTATGTCCTCAATTTATCCCTGACCACTCTAGCAGTATCCGAAGCCTGGAAAATGGGTAGAGTGGTCCCGCTACTGAAACCTGGCAAAGACGCGAGTAAGGGAGAATCATACAGGCCCATCTCTCTCCTCTCGCCAGTAGCTTATCCTCCCAAGCCTGGCAGGTCATTTCCCAATTGCGGATCATCAGCATGGATTCCGTAAGCAGCACAGCACTACTACTGCTTTACACGCCATCACCACACAAATAAATCGCGGTCTCAACCAGAATAAGCCCAGTGACAGGACGGTCCTAGTGGCGCTTGATTTATCGAAGGCTTTCGATACCGTAAATCACGCCACGCTTTTCGAGGACACCGCCAACACGTCCCTCCCGAACTATTTGAAACGTTAGATCGTTAATTACATGTGTGGACGCCAGTCGTACGTGGAATTCAGAAACAGGAAGTCCAAGCCTCGTAGAGTTAAACAGGGAGTTCCCCAAGGTGGGTTGATATCTCCGGCACTGTTTAACCTCTACCTTTCTGCAATTCCACCACCACCTGACGGCGTTAATATCGTATCGTATGCCGATGACTGTACGATTCTGGCGTCGGGCCCCTCGACTGATGACATATGTGGAAGGTTAAATGTCTACCTCGCTGACATTGCCAATTTCTTCGCAGCGAGAAGGATGAAAATTTCTGCCACCAATTCATCGGCCACACTGTTCACCGCATGGACTGCCCAAGTGAAGGAACAGCTCAATGTGATAGTCGATGGCACAACAATTCCGACCACCAACCACCCCAAAGTCCTTGGTGTCACATTTGACAGTCTCCTCACATTCAATGCGCACGCCACAGCTATCTGCAACAAGATGAGAAGTAGGAACAAGGTCCTCAAGGTCCGCATGGACAGCGCAAGTGAAAAAGCAGGTCAATGTGATAGTCGATGGCACAACAATTCCGACCACCAACTACCCCAAGGTCCTTGGTGTCACATTTTACAGTTTCCTCAGATTCAATGCGCACGCCACAGCTATCTGCAACAAGATGAGAAGTAGGAACAAGGTCCTCAAGCCGCTTGCCGGCAGCTCTTGGGGAACTGACCAAGAAACCTTGTTGACCTCTTACAAAGCGATAGGTCGGTCTGTGGTGAACTATGCAGCTCCAGTGTGGTACGTGAGCGAGACGCACTGGAAGAACCTGCAGACATGCCAAAATGCCGCCCTGAGAACTGCGATAGGGTGCCTCCTCATGTCATCTGTGGATTACTTACATGAGGAGACGAAGGTCATGCCCGTGCGACGACACAATTTCCTTCTGTCGAAGCAGTACCTGCTTGGATGTTACCGAACCTGCCATCCCAACCACCACCTTATGGATAGTCTCCCTCCCCCCAGGCAGGCCAGGAAAGACCTTCATGATCTAGAGCGTGAAATCCAGCGCTACAAGGGAGAGCCTCTATCAGGCATTATTAGCAGACATTCACTCAGACGCTGTCTTGAAAGCAATGAACAACTTCAGAGTGAATGTCGTGCTCGGACATCACCATCCATCAGTGGCTTCGGAGGAAGAGGTTTTACCGCGGCAGACGAGAGTTGTTTTGGCCCAACTAAGATCTGGATGGTGCAGCCGCCTCAATTCATATAGGGCAAGAATTGACGGCTATATGTCGAACGTCTGTCCCGCTTGCAACCAGGGACCACACGACACGCTATACCACTTCAACTGCCCTGCCAATCCAACTCTACTTGTTCCCAGGTCTCTTTGGACCCACCAAGTGGAAGTAGCTACCTTCCTTGGCCTGGAGACAAGTACAGCAGATAACCACATACAAGGCGATAAACAAACTGGCACATATACTGCTACAACAACAACAACAACAACAACAACAAATATAAAAGGTCATAACCCTCCATCAGTGGCTTCGGAGGAAGAGGTTTTACCGCGGCAGACGAGAGTTGTTTTGGCCCAACTAAGATCTGGATGGTGTAGCCGCCTCAATTCATATTGGGCAAGAATTGACGGCAATACGTCGAACGTCTGTCCCGCTTGCAACCAAGGACCACACGACACGCTACACCTCTTCAACTGCCCTGCCAATCCGACTCTACTTGTTCCCAGGTCTCTTTGGACCCACCCACTGGAAGTAGCTACCTTCCTTGGCCTGGAGACAAGTACAGCAGATAACCACATACAAGACGTACCAAATAACACCAGATAAACAAACTGGCACGTATACTGCTACAACAACAACAAATATAAAAGGTCTTAACAAACAAGACCGCCAAATCCTTTTTACTACACTGGCTTAGTACCTTCACCCTGACTTGGAATTTCTGGCAAAAGTGCAGAATACGGGGCGGGGGCCCAAAAAAAATAAAAAATTCCACCCCACCCCAAATACGCCCCAAAACACGAAAATCGAGTTCAAAGTTGGCGCTAAGGCCCGGGGGGGGCCCGGGGTGCCAAAAAAGGAGCCCCTTGGGTTCTATGATGACCCCCCATGTGTGGGTACTCCAATGAAAGATATTTTTGAGACGAATCCAACGATGTTATTTTTAAGTTCCTACGGTCTCCTGGACCGAGTTAGATCCATTTAAATTTCCGGGATATACCAAAAAAAAATGTGAAAAAATCATGGAAAAAGTTAGAAACATTTAAGGAAATAAATTGAAAAATTCTAACAGAAAAAATGGAAAATCTAAAAACCGCGCGATTTTTAAAAAAAAAAATATTTTTTCTGAAAAACCCCGTAAATATTTTAAAAAAATGGGGAAATATCATGGAAAATTTGAATAATTTAAGGAAATGAATTGAAAAATTCCATAGAAAAATTAAATGTCATCAAAAATGTGTGAAAATTTTAATTTTTTTAAGGTTTTTAAAGGAAAATTTCAAGAAATATTTAAAAAAAATGCAAGAAAAAATCTAAAGAGAAATATTTGAAAGAAGAAAATTGATTAAAAAAGGATAAAAGTGGGAAAAATGAAGAAAAATTTTGAAAAATATTTAAAAAAAAAGTTATGTGTTTATTATTTTAAATTATTATTTGTTTTTTAAATTAGAGTTGTAACGGTTGAGATGGTTGCAGAAGTGCCGCAGGTAAATTTTTTTTTTTAAAAATTCACCTGATTTTTTAAAAAAAAAATTTCTTTTTAGTATATTCCGGGAAAAATATTTTTTTTTGTAAATTGAAAATGGATATGTTGGGCGTAAAAGCGCCGCACGCAAAAATTATTTAAAAAAAAACGGTCGATTTTTTTAAAAAAAATTTTTTTTGTTATATCCCGGAAATTCAAATGGCTATAACTCGGTCCAGGATAACCGTTGGAACCTACAAATAACATCGTTGGATTCATCTCAAAAATATCTTTCATTAGAGTACCCACACATGGGGGGTCATCATAGAACCCAAGGGGCCCCTTTTTTTGTCCCCCCGGGCCTTAGCGCCAACTTTGACCTACCATTCCGATGTTTGGGAAACAAGACGAACCCAATGGCATATTTTTTTTTTTAATCTGGCTCCCGCCCCATATTCTGCACTTTAGCCGAATTTCTTACCCTCCAGACAATGATCCCGAAAATGTTCCACAGTGTAAGATCTCAAATATTTTAAGCACAAAAGATGAGAGAATGATCGGTCGAAAGTCTTTTGGAGTCTTTTGACAGCTTTCGGAATGAAATCAAATTAGCTTCTAAATGTTGGCAATATCTACTTGCCTGGGTCAGCCCATGAATATTACTTCAAATCCACTACAAGGTAGGTATAAATTCTCCAGTAATTGCGTTGGAATTAATCCGGCTGATTTATAGGGTTTGAAGCATTTGATGGCCCCTATTAGATAATATTACACAGTACAAAATTTTTCAGCTCATTAATTTGGGACTCAACTCTGAAAACTGCACGTGAGAGTAGCCCCAAAAAGAAGAAGTTCTGCATCATTCGTTTTGTCAAGTTACATGCCATAATAATTTAATAACGATTTGAAGTTAGTAAGTATCGCATAGGGGAATTTGTCACGTTTTAGGCTCATTTGTTTGACATAACTCGAGAACCACTAGTGCGATTTAGCTGAAGAAAATTTTAAAAAAAATTAAGAATTACAATTCCTTTAATCAGTTAATATAACGTTTCCATACATAAGCAACAGTTTCACTTTTCCAGTCATCAAATGATTTTGAACTGGGTTTATTTTGTAGCACGTGGAATATATCTTATATCATACGCCACCATACACCAATATATCAAAAGAGTCTAAAACGTGACAAATTCCCTTATACGATACTTACTAACTTCAAATCGATATTAAATTATTGCGGAATGTAACTTGACAAAACGAATGATGCAGAACTTCTGCTTTTTGGGACTATTTTCAAGTACAGTTCTCAGAATTGAGTCCCAAAATCATGTGTTAACAGTATTAAATCTAGAGCGTATGATAAATATAAACAAAGACATATGAATAATATTTATTCGTTTAGATACAATTTACTTCATATCTATGTACAATTGCTATAAGATTTTTACAGAAAATCTAACTGCTTTAGGTTGATTCAAATTGTCATTACGATTTAAACGCATAACCATAAGATTTATTGGCTTAAAATTTTGTTGAATTGAAAAGTTGTAATTTTTTTTTGTAC
This sequence comes from Muscina levida, assembly GCA_964034835.1. Taxonomy (NCBI): domain Eukaryota; kingdom Metazoa; phylum Arthropoda; class Insecta; order Diptera; family Muscidae; genus Muscina; species Muscina levida. Next base: position 128,221,118 of record OZ035883.1, on the reverse strand, counting down.
ATCTGCCACATACAAACTATACAATCTTCATCAATCTACACAAAATTAATTTCACACAATCAAGAATTATTTCATTTCAAATCCTTTGCCAGCTGATATTATATAATCTTCTGCTGCCATAAGATTATTACCGTAGAACATTTAAATATAAAGCAGTAACGAATGTAAAAAATAATCTAAATAAAACTAAACAAAAGTGTAAATCATTAAATAACTTCAACCTCAAAATATATAAATCTTAAATACAAATCTATAAATTGTTCACTCTCTGGGAGCAATAAAAATTAAAATTCACCACAAATCCTTATGTGTGTGAGATATAAAGATACATATGTATATAAACTAGCTTAAGTCTATAGTAAAAAGTAATTAAAAACTATAGAGGGAAAAAAATATTAAAAATTCAAATTTTCTTTAATTTCAATTATTATCTTATTCTCCCACAGAAAAACACACAGCACAGCCCAACATATGAAGGCAACAAATGCAAAAAACAAAAACAAAGCTTTTATCCTTTAACTGAAACAACAGAGCAATGAAGAGGATTGAAAAATGCATACAAGTTGTAGTACGGCTGCTGCTGCTGCTGCATGTTGCAAGATAAATGCAATAATTTAGTAATGATGCTGTGATATATACAACAACAACAATAATGGCAGCAATAGCAGCAACAACATTATCACCACCACTGCCTAAAAGAGGGAAAAACACATGCTACAGCATATAAAATAAACACTAACACATACTATGTTACTGCCACGCATACAAATACATTTCCTGCTAGGAACAAGGATAACAACATATGTTCACAAACACACACACGCAAGCACGCACACACACACTGATCACCTATATAGCTAATTCTGCAGTCATTCACTAACACACACATGTGTATACACATGCACTTCCACCATGCACAATGTTCAACATTCTACTTATAGTTAACGCATCTCCTCTCTCTCTCTCTCTCTCTCTCTTTTGTACCATTTTGGCATTCATTGTTGCATGTTTACTACATGCACATACACAGTTACTTGTATAAGCGCTTAAATGTGTATTAAATACACATAGAAAATATGGTGTAAATTGTTTTAAATTTGCCACATATATGTTATGCACTTATACACACACAGGCTTACACACACTCTCATGTTAGCAATGATGCTGTGTTGCCTATCCTACTGAAATACAAAAGGAAACAAACAGCCGATGTTGGTTGATAGTAATATGTGGCATGTGGCATATAGAGCGTCATAGGGCCACCAGACTTATATGATATTATCACTTCCACAACACTGTTGTAGTTAGTAGGCTTTTATCATTCATAGAGGAATTTTGGTGCGAGGTTTATGAAAAAAAAACCAAATGAAATAGAATGTTTATATGTTTGTTAAATATGGAATCCTTCTTCTTTAATAACAACGTAGTGAAAATGAAAATGTAAGGAAAATTTGAATGAGATTGGCAATGTTTTATTACTTTAAAAAAAGTCCAACATTGATGGTGAGTACAGTTTAAAAAACAATGGAAAATTTGAATGAGATTGGGAATGTTTTATCATATTTCAGAAAATCCGACATTGACATTGGGTACAGTTTAATAAACAATGGAATATTTTCAGTATGCCGCTTAATTTATATACGGCTATCGTATATTTTTTAAAACACATCTCGTACCAAGCCTCAAAATCGCAATACACTCATTCGGGCCAATTTTTCCCCTTAAAATATTGTGTTTTAGGTAAAATATTGTTAAAGACTCCCTCAATGTCCCCAGAGCGTAGATAAAGTTAATAGTATTACACAGTACAACATTTTTCAGCTCATTGATTCTGGGACTCAATTCTGAGAACTGCACGTGAAAGAAGCCCCAAAAAGAAGAAGTTCTGCATCATTTGTTTTGTCAAGTTACTTACTTACTTAGCTGGTACTTCTATGCAATCCCAGTGTATTATATACCGCACGTAGAAAAATATTATAAGCGCCTCGCTCTTCTGCGCTTCTTCTCCAGTTAGTCACACCGAGTTCTGTAAGGTTCTCAGTAACCTGGTCTTTCCAACGGAGTTTTGGTCGCCCGTTGCACCTTAATGCGTTTGACCATGTCAATGTCAGTGTACAGCTCGTACAGCTCATGATTCATACGACGCCGATAATCTCCGTTAACGATGATGGGCCCATATATTTTACGGAGTATTTTTCTCTCGAATACCGCCAGAACCGATTCATCCGCTTTTGTCATAACCCAGGATTCTGAGCCATACATTAAGACAGGTAGAACCAGTATCTTGCTTCGTTTTGTCCTCGTTCACCGTTAGGCCCATTTTCGCTGATTCCTTCTGAATACCTGAGAAGGCTGCAGTCACATCCCGCAGTTTTCGACCGATGATGTCTACGTCATCAGCGTACGCTAGTAGCATGTGGCTTTTGTTGAATATAGTGACACTCGTGTTTACTGCAGCTTTTCTCATTATCATATCCATCACTATGTTGAAGAGGTCACACGATAGGCCGTCGCCTTGTTTTAGGCCTCGTCTGGTATAGAATGGCTCCGTAAGGTCCTTGCCAATCTTCACTGAAGACTTCGTGTCAGTCAGCGTCATTCCGCAAAAACGCATCAGCTTCGCTGGAATACCAAACTCAGCCATGGCTTCAAGTAATTTCTGCCGTATCGGGCTGTCGAAGGCAGCTTTATAGTCGACAAAAAGATGGTACGTGTCGATCTGTTTCTCTTGGGTCTTTTCCAGGATTTGCCGAAGTGTGAAAATCTGGTCAGTTGTTGATTTTCCAGGTCTAAAGCCACACTGATAAGGCCCGATCAGGTTGGATAACACTGGCTTTAGTCTTTCACATAGCACACTCGACAGGACCTTATATGCGATCGGTAAAAGGCTGATCCCGCGGTAGTTGGAGCATACACTTGGATCACCTTTTTTCAGCACAGGACATAATACGCTTACATTCCAATCGTCGGGCATGCACTCATTAAGCCAAGCCGTGCGCAGGATCTGGTGCATGCTCGTTATCAGCTCCTCGCCACCGGACTGGAAGAGCTCTGCCGGCAGACCGTCGGCACCGGCTGCTTTGTTATTTTTCAGCCGCGATATCGCTCTTCTTACCTCGGCTTGGCTTGGTGGTGGGCAATCTAAGCCGTCGTCGACAATTGGCATGATAACTTCACGTGCGCTGCCTTCTGGAACCAGCAGTTGCTGGAAGTGTTCTCTCCATATGTGCAGCACACTCTGCGTATCCGTGACCAGATTTCCATCCTTATCCTTAGCGTAGCTTTTTGCTCTTACTTTCTGGTAAAATTTTCGGGCCTCACCTCTATCCCTGTATCGCTCTATATCCTCGTTTTCCCGTTCCTTCATCTGACGTTTTTTTCGCCTAAATAGCTGTCTCGCCCGTTTTGCTTTCTCCTTATGCCGTTCCCCAACAGCACGGGTTACAATTGGCTGTAGCGTTTCCCTATAAGCAGCATCCTGTTCCTCAGACGCTATGCGACATTCTTCATCGTACCAGGATTCGTCTGAGCGCCGCTTTTCATATCCTAGCACGGTTGTTGCGGCGGTTGCCATGGAATGCGCAATATGCTGCCACTGTGTATCGGGAACGTCAGAAGTAGAGGCGTTGTGTCGTAAAAGTTGGGAGAACTGGGTTGGAGTAGGCAGTAGCTATCTCTGGGGTTTGCAGCTTCGCGATGTCCAGCTTTCTTTGTGTTTGGTTACGTGCGTTTTTCGCTCTGCTCAATCTTGTGCGCACCTTGGCTGCCACTAGGTAATGATCCGAGCCAATATTAGCACCACGGATCACACGCACGTCCATGACACTAGATGCATGCCTGCCATCAATTACCACATGATCAATTTGATTTTTGGTGTTTTGATCGGGGGATAGCCAAGTTGCCTTGTGGATATCTTTGTGCTGGAATCTGGTTCCACTAACTACCATGTTCCTTCCCGCTGCGAAGCTAACCAGCCTAAACCCGTTGTCTGACGTGTCGGTATGCAGGCTGAATTTACCGATCGATGGACCAAGAACATCTTCCCTTCCTATTTTTGCATTAAAGTCTCCCAGAACAATTTTAATGTCGTGGCCAGGGCACCGGTCGTATGTTTCCTCTAGGCGCTCGTAAAATGCATCTTTAATCTCATCGTCTTTATCTTCCGTCGGGGCGTGTACACAAATCAGCGTGATGTAAAAATATTTCGCCCGGATGCGAATGGTGGCTATACGGTCACTTACAGGGTTAAACCGCGAGACCAGGTGTCGAAGTCTCTTGCCGACTATGAAACCACATCCAAATTCGTGTCTTTCTGCATGGCAGCTGTAAAAGATGTCACAGTTCTTTCGTCGTGTACATCCCTGTCCCGTCCATCTCATTTCCTGTATGGCGGTGATGTCAGCCTTGTATTTGTCGAGGACATCCGCCAGTTGGATAGAGGCACCATCTCTGTAAAGAGTTCGGACATTCCAGGTGCATATCCTTAAATCATGGTCCTTATATCGTTTGCGGGGGTCGTCAACATTTGGGGGGGTTCTTGTTATATTTATTCTCCGTGTTTTCATAATAAATTTTGTTTAAGGAGAGTGGCTTATTAGGCCACCGCTCCCGATCCTAGTTTCTTGGGGCTGCCAAAGCCACTAGGAGAGCCTATGTTGAGCTTCAGTAACTTCTGTTACCTACTTCCTAAGACGCATCGGTGGTAGCATGCCGATTAGGTTACTCAACGTTTCGCCTTCTAACTCTAGCTAACTTCAAAGCGGTTGCTTTAAAGTCATTGCCCAGGGAATACTTGGTCTAAGACCGGAAGTAGTTAGCTGCTTGGACAGTGCCGCAAAGGAATCGATTCTGGTCACTCCCAAGTGAGTGACAATCAGTAACTTTTAACCTATGGAAAGTCCCATTCCAGTTACATGACATAATAATATTTAATAGCGTTTTGAAGTTAGTAAGTATCGTATAGGGAAATTTGTTACGTTTAAGGCTCTTTTGTTTGACATAACTCAAGAACCACTAGTGCGATTTAGCATATTACTTATGATAATCATACGCCACCATATAATAATATAACAAAAGATCCAAAAACGTGACAAATTCCCCCATACGATACTTACTAACTTCAAATCGATATTAAATTATTATTGGCATGTAACTTGACAAAGCGAATGATGCAGAACTTCTTCTTTTTGGGGCTACTTTCACATGCAGTTCTCAGAATTGAGTCCCAAAATGTGTCATTATTATGTGTTATGTGTTACGTCACAATGAAATTACATTTGTCCACTAAGTGAGATGTATGCATTAAGCAACTTTATTAAAGAAATTTTATCATTGGTCAGTGTGTAAGCTTGATGACTCCTGCAATATAATTATACGCAAAAAGATCACAGCAAAATTTGTAATTTCAGATTCTAATAGAACCAGTAAGAAAGTTTCAGTCGGGAATGCCGACTTACATATACCCTCACTATCAGTAAAACATCAAATTTTCTAGTATATTGATATTATTACTCGAGTGGTAAATTTGTATGGGAGGTACCAGAAGGGGCGTGGCTAGACCTAAAGTTGTTTTCTCCAAAACTTTATATTGATTTAGCTTTACTAAATACAGGCTTTGGGCACGATCACTTTGGGTGTATTGATATTACTACTCCATCTCTAAAGTGGGCGGAATGATACATTTGTATGGGAGGTACCAGAAGGGGCGCGGCTAGACATCTAATTTGTTCCCAAAATGTTATCCTCATTTAGCTTTACTAAATACAAAATTTGGACACGATCACGTTGGGTATATTTATATTACTACTCCATCTCTAAAGTGGGCGGAATGGTACATTTGTATGGAAGGTGGCTAGACTTGCAGTTTTTCTCCAAAACTTCATCCTTATATAGTTTTACTAAATATAGAAAATTTGAACGATCGAGTTGGATGTATTGATATTACTACTCCATCTCTAAAGTGGGTGGAATGGTACATTTGTATGGGAGGTACCAGAAGGGGCGTGGCCATGTAGCCCATTTGCAATACCGTAAGTAGTTTTGGGGAAATATTAACTTGTGCAAGTTTCATAACATTTGGTTTCGTCTTTCGAAAGTTATCGTGCGCACCAGCCGGACAGCCAGACAGACAGATAGACAGACAGACATGGCTCAAACAACTTAAAAAGTCATGAATCGAATTTAGTGACTCCTTCTATGTGTTACACTTTTTGGTCGTATCAAATGATATATACCATCGTACCCGTAGGGTGAGGGTAAAAAAACTAAATAAAACCCATATCTTCCTCACTTTACACTCCAGCTCCTTTAAACGCTACCGGTTCCGGTTTATCCACAAACTTATCACATCACCCTCCTTAAATACATTTCACACTTACATACATAAGTGCTTTACATTTGTACTAAAATAAAATGTTGCATGTGCATTTCACTAAAATTTTCGGTTTCTTATTCAGCCATATTTGCCTGTAGATCCGGACCCAAATACTAAAAGCAAAACAACAACAACACCAAAAACAGCTTTCCATGTTTCATTGTTGCTGCTGTTGTCTAATTTTTTTTTACATTTTAGTTGATGCTCTTATTGTTTGTAAAAATTATTAACATTATCAATGTTCACTGTTAAAGTCGCCTGCTTGCTAACTTCCTCTCTCACACATATGTATACATACTCTATGTACGTAGAATTGGTGTTATGGTTAAGTTTTGTTTAAGGATATTTAAGAGCGTGTACAACGTACATGTGTGTCGAGTACGTCTGAGAGTACTCGTATATTATTGTGTATATGTGTGGGTATGTGCCACATACAGCTGTTGTTATGTTTCAAGTACTACGTGCAACATGAGCCTAAAATTACAACAGAAAAAAAACGGAAGAGACAGGATTTTTGTTGTTAGTTAGTTATTGTTCGTCAGTTTCATAAAGCTGGTGAACATTTTGTTAGTTTTACATTTAAGTTAATGGGTGTGCGCTGGTGTGTGTGTGTGTGTTTGTAGGGGGAGCACAGTGGAAATGAAATCAATTATATGAAATTTGATAAAAAAATTTTAAAAGTTATAAAAATATTAAAATGATTAAAAAATGAAATTAATATATTAAAGATACTAAAAATATTAAAAATTTTAAAAATGTTAAAAATATCTAAATATTAAAAAGTAAAAATGAAAAAAAAAAAAAAAATAGAAAAAACAAATAGAAATATTAAAATTATTAAAAAAAAATTAATAATATTCAAAATGCCAAAAATATTAAAAATATTAAAAATATTAAAAATATTAAAAATATTAAAAGTATTAAAAATATTAAAAATATTAAAAATATTAAAAATATTAAAAATAGTAAAAATGTTAAAATTATTAAAAATAGTAAAAATGTTAAAAATGTTAAAAATGTTAAAATTATTAAAAATAGTAAAAATGTTAAAAATAGTAAAAATGTTAAAATTATTAAAAATAGTAAAAAGGTTAAAAAAATTAAAAATATTTAATATATTAAAAATATTACAAATATTTGCTAAACTTCTTTCTTGTTTCTCAAAGTCTATGCACTCGAGAAAGAATTCTAATTTTGTTGTGAATTCTGCTATTCTGTGCTAATATTGGCTCGGATCATTACCTGGTTGCAGCCAAGGTGCGCACAAGATTGTGCAGAGCGAAAAAGGCACGTTACCAAACACAAAGAAAGCTGAACATCCCGAAGCTGCAAACCCCAGAGATAGCTACTGCCTACGCCAACCAGCTCTCCCAACTTCTACGACACAACGCCCATACTTCTGACGTTGCCGATACACAGTGCCAGCATATTAAGCATTCCATTTCAACCGCCGCAACAACCGTGCTAGGATATGAAAAGCGGCGTTCAGACGAATCCTGGTACGCTGAAGAATGTCGCATAGCATCTGAGGAACAGAATGGTGCTTTTAGGGCAACGCTACAGCCAATTGTAACCCGTGCTGTTAGGGAACGGCACAATGAAAAAGTAAAACAGGCGTGACAGCTATTTAGGCGAAAAAACGTCAGATGAAGGAAGGGGAGAACGAGGATATAGAGCGATACAGGGATAGAGGTGAGGCCCGAAAATTTAACCAGAAAGTAAGAGCAAATGGCTACTGTAATGGCCTCCCCTCCTGTAAGGACAAGAAAGGAAATCTGGGTCACAGATACGCAGAGTGTGCTGCACATATGGATAGAACACTTCTAGCAACTGCTGGTTCCAGAAGGCAGCGCACGTGAAGTTATCACGCCATTTGTCGACGATGGTTTAGATTGCCCACCACCAAGCCAAGCCGAGGTAAGAAGAGCGATATCGCAGGTGAAAAACAACAAAGCAGCCGGTGCCGACGGTCTGCCGGCAGAGCTCTTCAAGTCCGGTGGCGGCTAGCTGATAACGAGCATGCACCAGCTCCTGCGCACGGTTTGGCTTAAAGAGTGCATGCCCGACGATTGGAATTTAAGCGTATTATGTCCTGTGCTGGAAAAAGGTTATCCAAGTGTGTGCTCCAACAACCGAGGGATCAGCCATTTACCCATCGCATATAAGATCCTGTCGAGTGTGCTATGTGAAAGACTAAAACCAGTGTTATCCAACCTGATCGAGCCTTATCAGTGTGGCTTTAGACCTGGAAAATCAACAACTGACCAGATTTTCACACTTCGGCAAATCCTGGAAAAGACCCAATAGAAACAGATCGACACGTACCATCGTTTCGTCGACTATAAAGCTGCCTTCGACAGCCCGATACGGCAGAAATTACTGGAAGCCTTGGCTGAGTTTTGTATTCCAGCGAAGCTGATACGTCTTTGCGGAATGACGCTGACTGACACGAAGTCTTCAGTGAAGATTGGCAAGGACCTTACGGAGAATGGCCAGACGAGGCCTAAAACAAGTCGACGGCCTATCGTGTGATCTCTTCAACATAGTGATGGAGATGATAATGAGAAAAGCTGCAGTAAACACGAGTGGCACTATATTCAACAAAAGCCACATGATACTCGCGTACGTTGATGACGTAGACATCATCGGTCGAAAACTGCGGGATGTGACTTCAGCCTTCTCAGGTATACAGAAGGAATCAGCAAAAATGGGTCTTACGGTGAACGAGGACAAAACTAAGTTATAACTTTCAACGAACAAAGAATCTACTCGTTTGGGAAACTGCGTGAATGTTGACAACTATAATTTCAAGGTGGTAGATAATTTTGTCTACCTAGGCTCCGCCATCAACAAAGCAAATAATGTCAGCCTAGAAATCCGGAGAAGAATTAAAAATATTAAAAATATTAAAAATATTAAAAATATTAAAAATATTAAAAATATTAAAAATATTAAAAATATTAAAAATATTAAAAATATTAAAATTATTAAAATTATTAAAATTATTAAAAATATTCAAAATATTCAAAATATTCAAAATATTCAAAATATTCAAAATATTAAAAATATTAAAAATATTCAAAATATTAAAAATATTAAAAATATAAAAAATATTTAAAAATATTAAAAATATTAAAAATATTAAAAATATTAAAAATATTAAAAATATTAAAAATATTAAAAATATTAAAAATATTAAAAATATTAAAAATATTAAAAATATTAAAAATATTAAAAATATTAAAAATATTAAAATTATTAAAATTATTAAAAATATTAAAAATATTAAAAATATTCAAAATATTAAAAATATTAAAAATATTCAAAATATTAAAAATATTAAAAATATAAAAAATATTTAAAAATATAAAAAATATTAAAAATATTAAAAATATTAAAAATATTAAAAATATTAAAAATATTAAAAATATTAAAAATATTAAAAATATTAAAAATATTAAAAATATTAAAAATATTAAAAATATTAAAAATATTAAAAATATTAAAAATATTAAAAATATTAAAAATATTAAAAATATTAAAAATATTAAAAATATTAAAAATATTAAAAATATTAAAAATATTAAAAATATTAAAATTATTAAAAATATTAAAAATATTAAAAATATTAAAATTATTAAAAATATTTAAAATATTAAAAATATTAAAAATATTAAAAATATTAAAAATATTAAAAATATTAAAAATATTGGGATTTGGTTCGGCTATAGGGTCTGAATTTAAAGACAATTTTTATGTTGTACTTTTATTCCATTTATTTATTTCCGATATTTCGACTAACATCGTTAGTCATCATCAGGGTTATCTATTATTCACAAAGATACAAAAATGTTACAAGTTAACACACAAATAAACATATTTTTACATTGACAGAAATTCTTACAAAAATCGGCAGCTACAATGATACTGTCTTGAGTCAGCTTCTGTAAACTACTAGCTATTTGGTCGTCTGTACTTGTCAATAAGATGTCTATACATCTGAGAGCAATTTGATGTATCGCTCTTATAATTTAGTCTCTGGTCCAACGGTGTATCAATTATGTGCAGCATTTCTAAAGTATATCTCTGGGCGTAATTCCTCTCTTCCACAAGTATCTCTACGTCGTCAAAATTTGGTATATGTCCTGTTAGAGTACTGTGGGCTGCAAGAGCAGTTTTTTGCTCTAATGGTTTCCCAGTCGCTTTCTGGTCAGTTTTGTGCGAAGCCAATCTCGCTTTTAGTTTTGTCCTTGTTGTTCCAACATATACCTTTGGGCATATGTCGGATCCGTCACCATTGCATTTAATCTTATAAACTAAGTTGGACTTTTCTCCTTTTTCCACTTTTGCTTTGGTCTTACTGAACAATTTGTGCGTCGTATTATGGGTTTTGTGAGCCATTTCTATTTTATTTTTATCATAAATGTTTGAATGTTTTAGTCTGTCTGAAAAACCAGGTACATATGTGACAGATTTGTATAATTTGGCCTCTTTGGCAACATTTTCACTATTATTTCTTTGGCATGCCTTGTCCAGTAACTCGTTTATTGTTATTTTTGGGAAACTGTTCATCTGTAGTATGGTCCTAATTTTGTTTTTGTTAGTATTATGAAATTCCTGGTCACTTATATTTAATGTTCTTTTTATGAAATTCATTGCTGTGTTTATTATCGTTCGTCTTGGATGTTTGGAATAGAAGTTTATGATTCTTCCTGAAGCAGTTTCCTTTTGGTACCAGTCAAATTTAATATTATTATTTTCTCTTATGACCAGGATGTCCAAGTATGGAAGTTGTTTATTGTCTTCCATCTCCATTGTGAACTGTATTTGTTTGTTGAAACTATTTAAAATTCTAAGTGTAGTTTCAACTTCGCTTTTCTTAATAATACAGAAAATGTCATCTACGTATTTTGTCAATATTTTGGGTTTTTGTGTCATCTTGTTCATTGATGCATCTAACAACTCTTCCATCACTATATCTGCTATTACTGGGGAAGCTGGTGAGCCCATTGGCATGCCTTTTCTCTGCTCGTATATTTTTCCTTCATAGTTAAAGTACCTCGTATCTTTAATGCAAAAAGTAAGAATTTCCATGAATAATTCTTTTGTAATTTCGGTGAAGTTTTTTAATGTGTCCCATTTATTCTCTATCGTCTTAAGAGCTAGATTTACTGGTACACTAGGGAACAAGGAAACAACATCAAATGATGCCAAAATTTCATCGTCTTCAACAAGTGTGTTGACAATCTTTGCTTTAAAATCTAGTGCATCATTTACATTATATTGTGAGTCCTTTGTTAAATTTTTAAGTATATTGATGACATATCTGCACAGTCCATACGCGGGAGAATTAATAGATGAACAAATTGGTCGAAGAGGTGTTCCATTTTTGTGGATTTTTGGGAGACCGTATATCCTTGGCGCAATAGCTGTTCTACTAATTAGTTTCGTTCGTTCTGTCATATTAATTATACCTTTATTGTATAATTTTTCTACTAAATTGTTGTTTTTAGTTTGGAGGGTTGATGTTGGATCCTTTTTCAACCTTTTGTATGTGCATAAATCCCCTACTATTGTGTCCATTTTATTTTTATAATCGGACTTAGTCATCGCTACTGTTTTTCCTCCTTTATCTGCACACACTATTAATATGTCCGAATTTTCTTTCAAAAAAGTTTTCGTCTGTCCCACTGTATTAATAATCAGTTTGTCTCTCTGACTTAGTTTTTGTCTCTGTAAGTGGTCGTCAATTAGTGATATGTATTTAGCTCTCGCAATTTCTTGGTGCTCTTTGTTCTCTAGTGTTTGTACAAGTTCTTCTCCTTCAGCAATACACTTAAAAAACGGAAACGTTGTTCTTGTATCCGGCAAAGCATATTTTGGACCTAGTGAGAGTAACCATTGTATGTGTAATGGTATCTCTGTAGTGGTAGTATTCACAAACCATCCTTGGTTGTGTTGTAAATTCATCTCCCTCTCATTTCGCTCATGGAGCTTTTGTAATTTTCTCATTTGTCTTGTTTTGTTTTTGTGCATGTAATTTTCGTATAATGTTCTCTCACTGTTTGTGAGTAGAACTCTGTCTTCTTCATCTAATAATTTTTGGAGCTTTTTGTCGACGATCTCTAATAGTTTTTTGTTCTCCAATATCTGTGTGTGTTTTTGTTGTATGAGCAGATTTAAATTACATGCACAAAAACAAAACAAGACAAATGAGAAAATTACAAAAGCTCCATGAGCGAAATGAGAGGGAGATGAATTTACAACACAACCAAGGATGGTTTGTGAATACTACCACTACAGAGATACCATTACACATACAATGGTTACTCTCACTAGGTCCAAAATATGCTTTGCCGGATACAAGAACAACGTTTCCGTTTTTTAAGTGTATTGCTGAAGGAGAAGAACTTGTACAAACACTAGAGAACAAAGAGCACCAAGAAATTGCGAGAGCTAAATACATATCACTAATTGACGACCACTTACAGAGACAAAAACTAAGTCAGAGAGACAAACTGATTATTAATACAGTGGGACAGACGAAAACTTTTTTGAAAGAAAATTCGGACATATTAATAGTGTGTGCAGATAAAGGAGGAAAAACAGTAGCGATGACTAAGTCCGATTATAAAAATAAAATGGACACAATAGTAGGGGATTTATGCACATACAAAAGGTTGAAAAAGGATCCAACATCAACCCTCCAAACTAAAAACAACAATTTAGTAGAAAAATTATACAATAAAGGTATAATTAATATGACAGAACGGACGAAACTAATTAGTAGAACAGCTATTGCGCCAAGGATATACGGTCTCCCAAAAATCCACAAAAATGGAACACCTCTTCGACCAATTTGTTCATCTATTAATTCTCCCGCGTATGGACTGTGCAGATATGTCATCAATATACTTAAAAATTTAACAAAGGACTCACAATATAATGTAAATGATGCACTAGATTTTAAAGCAAAGATTGTCAACACACTTGTTGAAGACGATGAAATTTTGGCATCATTTGATGTTGTTTCCTTGTTCCCTAGTGTACCAGTAAATCTAGCTCTTAAGACGATAGAGAATAAATGGGACACATTAAAAAACTTCACCGAAATTACAAAAGAATTATTCATGGAAATTCTTACTTTTTGCATTAAAGATACGAGGTACTTTAACTATGAAGGAAAAATATACGAGCAGAGAAAAGGCATGCCAATGGGCTCACCAGCTTCCCCAGTAATAGCAGATATAGTGATGGAAGAGTTGTTAGATGCATCAATGAACAAGATGACACAAAAACCCAAAATATTGACAAAATACGTAGATGACATTTTCTGTATTATTAAGAAAAGCGAAGTTGAAACTACACTTAGAATTTTAAATAGTTTCAACAAACAAATACAGTTCACAATGGAGATGGAAGACAATAAACAACTTCCATACTTGGACATCCTGGTCATAAGAGATAATAATAATATTAAATTTGACTGGTACCAAAAGGAAACTGCTTCAGGAAGAATCATAAACTTCTATTCCAAACATCCAAGACGAACGATAATAAACACAGCAATGAATTTCATAAAAAGAACATTAAATATAAGTGACCAGGAATTTCATAATACTAACAAAAACAAAATTAGGACCATACTACAGATGAACAGTTTCCCAAAAATAACAATAAACGAGTTACTGGACAAGGCATGCCAAAGAAATAATAGTGAAAATGTTGCCAAAGAGGCCAAATTATACAAATCTGTCACATATGTACCTGGTTTTTCAGACAGACTAAAACATTCAAACATTTATGATAAAAATAAAATAGAAATGGCTCACAAAACCCATAATACGACGCACAAATTGTTCAGTAAGACCAAAGCAAAAGTGGAAAAAGGAGAAAAGTCCAACTTAGTTTATAAGATTAAATGCAATTGTGACGGATCCGACATATGCCCAAAGGTATATGTTGGAACAACAAGGACAAAACTAAAAGCGAGATTGGCTTCGCACAAAACTGACCAGAAAGCGACTGGGAAACCATTAGAGCAAAAAACTGCTCTTGCAGCCCACAGTACTCTAACAGGACATATACCAAATTTTGACGACGTAGAGATACTTGTGGAAGAGAGGAATTACGCCCAGAGATATACTTTAGAAATGCTGCACATAATTGATACACCGTTGGACCAGAGACTAAATTATAAGAGCGATACATCAAATTGCTCTCAGATGTATAGACATCTTATTGACAAGTACAGACGACCAAATAGCTAGTAGTTTACAGAAGCTGACTCAAGACAGTATCATTGTAGCTGCCGATTTTTGTAAGAATTTCTGTCAATGTAAAAATATGTTTATTTGTGTGTTAACTTGTAACATTTTTGTATCTTTGTGAATAATAGATAACCCTGATGATGACTAACGATGTTAGTCGAAATATCGGAAATAAATAAATGGAATAAAAGTACAACATAAAAATTGTCTTTAAATTCAGACCCTATAGCCGAACCAAATCCCAATATTATAATTAAGAGGTCAACAAATCAAAAACATAATATTAAAAATATTAAAAATATTAAAAATACTAAAAATATTAAAAATATTAAAAATATTAAAAATATTAAAAATATTAAAAATATTAACAATATTAAAAATATTAAAAATATTGAAAATATTAAAAATATTAAAAATATTAAAAATATTAAAAATATTAAAAACATTAAAAATATTAAAAATCGTAAAAATTATATGAAAATAAGAAAAATATTGAGAATTTTAAAAATTCTACAGTCCACTGTTCCCCTAAATTCCCTTTCACACGTGCCATTCGCTGTGCTTGTGTGCGCTTATTTGTAAATATACTTGCATGAGTGCAATACATTATTTCTCTCTTTGGCGTGCACCACGATGTGTATGTGCGTATGTGTGGCTGTGTATGATTATGGCAAATATTGTCTTGTTAAGCCTTGTTAGTGTTGCTATTATTTGCTGTAAATCATTATAACATCGTAAATAGTGTTATAATTCTCAATTTTCGGTTGCTACGACGATAAAAGAGTGTGAATGTGTAATAAAGCAATTTAAAGATATTGCAAGAAAGCTACTTAAGTAACTCAATGTGTAAAGTAAAGACTTAAGGAATTCTTGCAATCAAACACAACAAAATTAATCGCACATTGATTGTATAAACAGTTCATTTGTCAGTTAATTTCTGGAATGTAAATTATTATCAAACATACGTAATATGAACATATTCATATTAATTATACGACACTGTGTAGAGATATTTGTGAGCAAACTGAAATTTCATCAACATTACTGGACACAATTTTAGAGTCTTTAATTAAGCCGATTAATTGTAGCCCCAATGTGTGGCTCTGATGACATCTTGTGCATAATTATACATAAATTGTTATTAATTATAGATTAAAGCAAAATATAATTTGAAACATAATGAGACAATATTGGCTCATTTATTAAGTGATAGCAATGTCAGTATATAAGTGACGTACAAATTTAAGGTGGGTGTTTGTTATCATGAGATATGCTGACATTTTATAGTGCCGTACATACATTTTAAAATATAATACATTTTCAAAATACGTAATAACATTATATTATCGAAAATTTTGTAATGTACCATATTCGTAATACTTATACTTGATGTAAAATAAATATTTTTAATTTCAATTGTCATTTGCAAACTTTTTCTTTATTAATCCCTTTTTATTAATCCTTTACTTTACATAAATTATCACCACAAGTCCCGAGCTAATATCTCATATTAACAACTAAATTGAATACTAAACAAGTCCTTGACTAACATAAACCCTTTGAAGTCACCCTGCCTTTTAACATGTGCCTCCCCTGCGGACATTGCATTTCAATAAAGTGCGATTTCACTTTCAAATAAAAGTCATTTCATATTTCATTAGAACTCATTAAAAACAATTGCCCCTAAACAGAGTTGGCTTTATTAAAAATTGCCACAAAAAAAAAACACTAGATAATACAACGACGATAAAAACTCTCGCACACACACACACTCAGACGCACAACACAACAACGGAGAGTGACACTTGACTATTGGGGCAAAGGCATTCATAAATACACAAACCAATGAAATAAAAACTTTTACACAACGAAAATGTTGCCAAATAACACAGAAATATCTTCTTATCCCGGAATCGCACACACACACACGCACATGACACTCTATGCTAGAAATTATTAGGAAGAGGAGTGAAAGATGGCACATTGTTGTATGGGAGAGTGTATGTTAAGTCTTTAAAGTAAGTCGGTCAGAGTGTAGAGTGTTTACGAGTGCCTGAGTGTGTTTATGTTTTTCTACATGCATGTGTCTGTGTTTGCGCCCCTCTTCCTTTTAAGCCTAAGTGTCAATGTGTGTAATTGTTGCCCGAGTGCCGAAAAAAGAGCTGAACTAAACTGAAAATTTTCATAAATAACCACAGGCGGCTTGCAATTGTGTGTGCGGCCTCATGAAAACATGATATGTGGCTTGCCAAATGAGATAAGAAACAAGACAATAACAACAGTGGCAGTGTCAGCCAGAGACGACAACAAAAATATCTCCAATAGACAATATTTCCATTTTCTACAAGTCGGGCATAGTTTTTTTTCACCAGAGTGTTTCAATCACAAACAGTATCCTGAAGATAAAAATTATAAAGTGAGAGCAACACTAACAGGACTAACATAAAAAAATATTTAAAATGTAAAATATATTAAAATATTACAAATATAAAATAAATAAAAACATTAAACATAATAAAAATGTTAAAAACATGAAGAATATTAAAAACATTGAAAATATTAAAAACACTTAAAATATTAAAAATATTACATATATTAATAACATTAAAAATATTAAAAACATTAAAAATACTAAAAAAATTGGCAAAAGTGCAGAATATGGGGCGGAAGCCCAAAAAAAAGCCACTCCCTTCCAAATACGCCGTTAAACACGAAAATCAAGGTCAAACTTGGCGCTAAGGCTCATGGGTCCGGGGGGGCTAAAAAAATTGGTCCCTTGGGTTCTATGATAACTCCCCATGTGTGGGTACTCAAATGAAAGATATTTTCGAGACGAATCCAACGGTGGTATTTTTACTACGGGTCTCCTAGACCTGGTTAGAGCCATTTATGTACCAAAAAATAATTTAAAAAAAGTGAAAAAATCATGGAAAATATTAGAAAAATTTAATGAAAAAAATTGAAAAATGTAGCGAATAACTATTACGCTACTGTTATTACATTATTTCTTTTACATATCATATCATTTCATTCTAGTCACACATTGTACACATCTTATTTTCAAAAGTTTTAGTAACCACTGTAATCGTTTGTTTACAACTCCAATAGTTTTCATTTCGATCATTTTGTTTCACACACATACACACACACTCATTTGTGCTTACGGTATTTCTCTATTTCTCTATCCCTCTTTTACTTATTTGTTGATTGGTTGTAAAACTCTCTTCGTCGAAAGCTCTTTACGACGAACGTTTCGTTAAGTTCTAAAGGCTCTCGAATGGGGAGTATAAATTGATGTGCATCGACGAAGATAGTTCATTCTTGTTTCCTAGGTGAGTTGAAGTGGTTGGCACTTCTAGCAGCGGAAAACATCATATTTCAAGGTTGCAACAAGCGCCGGCTGTATGTTTGTTTTTCGTTGTTGGATGTGTAATAACGACGAATAGTTGTATGATGGACAACATCAGCCTCTCTTCTCGTTAATCCAGCCCTTTAACAAATCCTAGGTGACAAACGTATTGATATTCATTCTTGTTTCCTAGTTCTTGTTTCCTAGTTCTTGTTTCCTAGATTATTAAATAAAGAAATCCCGCTGTGGTTAAAATAATTCTAAGGAAAAGAGTTTAATTTGGAAAAAGGAAGCCTCGCTATAAAATTGACGCCCAACTGAGAGGCCCGAATACGCCAAAAATTTTTTTTTGGACAACGACAATTTCCAGTTAAATACCGATTGTGGTGGCCGCATCTACGGACAATTAATTTCCCGATCTGGAGAAGAACTTTGGTGTCGTTGTGTAATCGTGGCTGAAGAAACCGACCGTTTTGAAGACGCCGTGGGTGATTTCCCGGGTACAAGTGAAGGTCTGGACAATTTAGCTGATAAATTACGCAGAAGTAAACGTATCGCAAAGGTAAACATGGTTTCGCTGACAACGGAGCAGTTTAAACAACTTTTGGGGCAGGTTAGCCAACCAAATGCAAGACTTGGTTCGTTCAGTACCTGTACTGCCCGTTTCAATGGTGAACGAGATCCGTCGAAAGTAGAGGAGTTTATTTCGTCTATATCTACGTTTAAGCTGGTGGAAAATATAAGTGATGACAATGCGGTTAATAGCATGCCAATGTTATTGGAAGGGGATGCTGCGGAATGGTGGCGTGGTGTAAAAACAAGTGCTGTGAAATTTGATGACGTCACTCGCATGATAAGAGAAGCATTTTCACCTCCAAAACCAGCATGGCGCATTTATGCACAAATATACGAAACGAGACAGCAATTGACTGAGCCGACAGATTCTTTTATTCGGAAAAAGCGAGCATTGTTTTCGTCGTTACCGAAATGTCCAGAAGAGGCAGATCAGATTGACATGCTGTTTGGCTTACTGAATTCACAAATAAGAGAACGTGTTTTTCGCCACAAAATAAAAACTTTCAACGAGTTATTAGCTGATGCAAGAGAAGCAGAAACTGTACTAGCGGAGCGTAGTGTCAGTAATGTTGCTGAAAAATCGAATGCTGGTGATTCGGAAAAGTCTGTATTGCGATGTAGATTTTGTCGCCGAAAAGGACACGTTGAGGAGGAGTGCTTCCGGAAGAAAGAAGCTGTTGCCAAACATGAGCCTGTCAAAAGTGATCCAATTGTTATTAAACACAAATATGCTTGCTACGGTTGCGGTGCACCTGGGGTTGTTCGTGCTAAATGCCCAAATTGCAGTACACAACGAGCTGTTGGCACCCCCACAAATGTTGCCTTTAATAGTCTGGGTTTGTGCACAGGTCGCGACATTCCGATGGTGAACGTTGAAATTTTTGGTCTTCCTGGTCAAGCATACTTCGATTGTGGTGCTAAAACCAGTATTGCTAGCTCGAATTTGAAGAAGATAATGGAGTTTAAAGGGTGCAAATTTGAGAAAACTCGCTGTTTGACAACACTTGCTGATGGCTCATCGAGCGTTCGTGATTTTTTAACAACAACTTGCAAAATTCTTATTGGCGGCAGATGTCTAAGCATAAAATTCTTGGTGTTTTCCCACGAGAGAAACAATAGAACATTACTCGGTGCGGACTTTATGGAAGAGGCCGAAATTGTTGTCAGAATGGGTCAACGCTTATGGCACTTCGAAAATTGTCCGGAACAAGCTTTCTATTTCGCGGAAGAATGGCCGCTCGATTTGAATTTGATGGAGACCATTAGCGTGGCGAAAAGAATACAAGAACCCATTAAATCGAAGGCTGCAGCAAAACAACACGAACATCAATTTAAAACGCCTACACGTCCTCGTAAGGTTTATGTTGCTGATTTCGAATCTGTTGGACCTGACTACGCTACGAATTCGGACTACTCTCCACACTCAATACAAGCAATTTTTAAGGATTCAATTCCAACGAATGTTAGCACCCCTGACAGAAACGAAGGTGGCAATTTGTTTTCTGGTGTAACTTATCAGATGGAGGTGGACGACGACGAACCAATTTTTACGCCGTTAAATTCTTTCGATTTTGAAATCTTGAAACCCTCTGATGAGCTTAATTTAAATAACTACGAGAAGCAACAATTAGACGGCTTGAAGCAAGCTGTTGATGACATGCCTTTTCAAATTCCAACTGATGCAAGTGCTTATGCAAGGGGAGCGGTTTTACTCCAGGGGGAGTGTAGTGAAGAAGCCCAACTGGTCATACCAACTCATGAACGAGCAGACATATTAAAAGCCTATCACGACGATAGTACGGCAGGTCACTATGGGACGGAAAGGACAAAAGCCCGCATATGTAACCGGTATTTTTGGCCTGGAATGCGTGGAGAAATTGCAAAATATGTGAAAAACTGCATAGAATGCCAACGTTTTAAGGCGAGTAATTTGAAGCCTGCTGGACTATTGCAAACGACAAGTAGCAAGCAAAGGTTTGAGGTCATAGCTGTGGATTTGTTTGGTCCTTTGCCAAGGACAGAAGATGGCTATAAATTGATCCTCATAGTCGAAGATGTTGCTAGTCGATGGACGGAGATTTTTAAATTAATAGATGCCACAGCAGATGCATGTGCAAAAATTCTCATCGAAGAAATATTTTTCCGCTACGGCATGCCACGACGAATAAAATCCGATAACGGAGTACAGTTTGTTTCGGCGATAATGCAAAAGGTAACCTACTGTTTGGGAATACAACAACAATTTACACCCGTTTACCATCCCGAGGCAAACCCTGTGGAACGTAAAAACCGCGATTTAAAAAGCCAGTTAGCCATAATAGTGCAGAACCACCACGATAATTGGGACCATTGTTTATCAGCGATACGTTTTGCAATGAATTTTGCGAAATGCCAGAGCACTGGATATAGCGCTGCATATTTGACCTTCGGCAGAGAAATGCGAACCCTTGACGATGTCCAACACGACGTTAAAACCATTATCGAGTCAGAACACTTTATACCCGAGATATCTTCTTATCTCCGAAATATCGTAAATGTGCTAAAAGATGCCAAAGAGATTGAAGCGAAAATCCAGGATAAGAACAAAGCCTACGTTGATCAACACAGACGCCCACAGCCAGATTTTCAAATTGGAACGAAGGTGTTAGTTGAGACGCATGTTCTTAGCAAATCTTCAAAAGGGGTGACATCAAAATTTGTTCCCAAACGTGACGGCCCGTATATAATAACACGCAAAATTGGTTCATCAATATACGAAGTTTCTTCGCCTAACAACTTAGACGTACCACTTGGTTCCTACCACGCATCAGCCTTGACGCTTTACAAGGGAACCAATACTGCTGAGATGCCTTCACCAACGCATCCTATCAGAAAACGAGGAAGACCAAAGCGATGCCAATAGAAGGATGCCTATATGAATTGTTGACGCACTACTCGGGGCGAGTCCAGCACGTCAAAGGGGGAGAATGTAGCGAATAACTATTACGCTACTGTTATTACATTATTTCTTTTACATATCATATCATTTCATTCTAGTCACACATTGTACACATCTTATTTTCAAAAGTTTTAGTAACCACTGTAATCGTTTGTTTACAACTCCAATAGTTTTCATTTCGATCATTTTGTTTCACACACATACACACACACTCATTTGTGCTTACGGTATTTCTCTATTTCTCTATCCCTCTTTTACTTATTTGTTGATTGGTTGTAAAACTCTCTTCGTCGAAAGCTCTTTACGACGAACGTTTCGTTAAGTTCTAAAGGCTCTCGAATGGGGAGTATAAATTGATGTGCATCGACGAAGATAGTTCATTCTTGTTTCCTAGGTGAGTTGAAGTGGTTGGCACTTCTAGCAGCGGAAAACATCATATTTCAAGGTTGCAACAAGCGCCGGCTGTATGTTTGTTTTTCGTTGTTGGATGTGTAATAACGACGAATAGTTGTATGATGGACAACATCAGCCTCTCTTCTCGTTAATCCAGCCCTTTAACAAATCCTAGGTGACAAACGTATTGATATTCATTCTTGTTTCCTAGTTCTTGTTTCCTAGATTATTAAATAAAGAAATCCCGCTGTGGTTAAAATAATTCTAAGGAAAAGAGTTTAATTTGGAAAAAGGAAGCCTCGCTATAAAAAATAAAAAACTGAAATATCGCGCGATATTTAAAAAAAAAAATTCTGAAATACCCCGAAAAAAATGTTAAAAAATGCGAAAAAAATCATGGAAAATACAAAAAATGAAATGTCATCAACAATTTTTAAAAATTTTAATTTTTTTTTGGTATATTCCGGGAAAATGTTTTTTTTTTGTAATTAAGAGAATAAGAGAGAGCCTATAATTATTTTTAAAAAAATAATTTTTTTTTTTTGTAAATTTGAGTGAAAACCAATACAGAAATTTCAGTCAGGTAAACTGACTGATAAATACCATCACCCAAAGATATTGTTAAAGTTTTGAGTCGTTGAAATTATTAGATTTTTAATTTAAAAAAATACTTATGTGCCGGTTTGGGGGTTATGGGTGAAATATTAATTATTCAACAATATGTCATTTTGTATGGGACGTTTTAGAAGCCGTGAACCGATTCATTCCTGAGTCCAATTTTCGTAAGCAAACATCTTACGCAAAATTTTACTGAATTCAGTTTACTTACAAAATAGATATGTATGTATGTAAAACTATGAGGGTCTATTCGGTCATTTGTATGGGAGGTACCAGAAAGGGTGTGTCAAATAGTGAGGTTTTTCTGAGGTTTCGCCTCCTATTGCAATATAAATTAATCGACCAATTTTCATTACCCCCCTAGTGTCCGTTTGGAAGTTATGAGAGAAGTATTAATTTTTCAAAAATGGGTCATTTTGTATGGGAGGTACCAGAAGGCGTGAACCGATATAGTCCATATTCATTTCTGAGACAAATTGTCATAAACGAACATCATACGCAAAATTTTAGTGAATTCAGTTTACTTACAAAATAGATATGTATGTAAAACTATGAGGGTCAATTAGGTCATTTGTATGGGAGGTACCAGAAGGGGTGTGGCAAGAGTTTCGGTTTTCTTAGGGTTTGTCTACTATTGCAAGATAAATAAATAATAATAAATATAAATAATCTGACCAAATTCAAATATCCTCCGGTCGTGCGTTTGGGAGTTATGAAAGAAATATTAATTATCCAAAAATAGGTAATTTTGTATTGGAGGTACCAGAAGGGGTGGGGCTATTCTGCCTATTTATAATCCCATAAGTTCGTTTTGAAAAATATTAATACCGGTAAATTTTCATACCGATCCGTTAAGGTTTACTCGAGTTATCCTGCTGACCAGCTCAATCGTCTTAAAAAGTCCTGAAACGAATTTGGTCTTAAGATACTTGGGGTCTAACTCGTCTCCTTTAAAGAGTTTAACGTGGCAAAAAAGGGTGCAAAATTGTATAACCTCGATCTCTCACGCAATACTGTTTTACAAGTTCGCAAATGTAACCAAATGCATGCTTTATCAATCCTAAGTATTTGGCGATGTTTCAGCTTAAAGACGTTATTCGCGTTAGCTCCACAGGATCGTTTCTCAAAAGCGTAATAGCTTCATTGGAATGCTCAGATTAGGCACAACATTTAATGGAGGTACTGTAGAAATCTTCACAGGATCATTTGAATCATTTGTATTGATTAATATTGTCTTTTGTTCCAATACAACGCTTTAATACAAACATACATAGTACATTACATTATAATAAGCTATATCCATGCATATACAGTGTCTATGTTAATTTTTTGCAGTCAAGTGAAGAAATTGCTAGTAAGCTAGATATACTGTGAAAAAATCTTTAGTCACAGAAATTAACTATTTCTGGGCATTGGGTCATTTTGAATGGGATTTTTTTAAAATTAAACAAAAAACTTAAATGATATCATAGGTATCTTACTGTTTTGGGGTCGAGGAATCCGCCCGTCAGAGCGAGTTTTTTTAATTTTTTTGCGATTAGATCGCATTTTTGTCTCTGACCAAATTTAATTATCCCTCAGGTTCCTTGAAAAATGTCAATAACTTAACGATTTGTTAACCGATTTTTACAAACAAGTATGCATTTTACATCATGAATGTGTGCACTTTCTGAATAGTATAACAAACATTAGGATAATCAAAAAGTAATGGCCTAAAACTTCTTCAAAATTAAAAAAAAAAGTTTATGACAAGTTATCTATATATGGATTTGAAAAGGCCATAATCTCTCCTTTCCAAATACACAGAGAAATTCGATATAGGTTTATATTCAACCATTATTCAACTACCTTGTGCAAATTTTGACTCAATTCACTGTACTTACAGAAAAGTTATGCCTGTAGAACTAAGGGACAAATTAGGGTGATGGTATAAAACCATAGTTTTTTTCGTCGCATTGTGTAGATATGTATTAAATAAGGTCCGAACGTTCCACAATTATAATTAATTTGACCAGAATATAAATATTGTTTGCATATTGATTGAACCAAAAGACTTTTATTTGAATAAACAAAAAATAAAAGTCTTCAAGTGAGTTTTATATTTTATCAGAAAAAATATAAGTCTCAGGCTAATTTTTATTTTCGATTTCAATTTGAAAAACTCATTGACTGATTTTTAATTTTGATTTCTATTTCAAAAAGTCTTCAATAATTATTATTGTGGGACTTTTAAAATAGAAATCAAAAATAACTCTTATTTTTGAGCGATATAATATAAATCAAAAATAACTCTTATCTTTGGAGAGATATTATAAAAATCAGAAATAACTCTTAAAGAGAGACTTTTATAAATAAAAGTTATAAGAGTTATGGTCTCTGTTTTTAATAATTTTTACTAATTTAAGGTTTTTTAATACCTTAAATATTTTGAATTTTATTAATATTTTGAAGATTTTTTAATAATTTAAATATTTTTAATATTTAAAAATTCTTCAAATGTTTAACATTTAAAATTTTTAGTATTTTCAATTTTTTTTTCAATATTTTTAATATTTTTACTATTTTCAATTGTTTAAACATCTTCAGTATTTTTTTTACATATATATATATTTTTTGGAAAATTCTGTTCTAATTTAATTTCCTTACACTGTGACCACTTGCATATGCCTATATGTCTAATATACATATATGAAGAACAACATGCTAGCGGAAATGAATGTGACAGCAGCAAGGCATAAATTGTTTGTGAGTGTGTGAAGTGTGAGTTTAGAGTGTGTGTCGCTCTGCGACTGTTTCCCTATGGCGAACACTATGTTCACTCACTCATGCCCTCTCTTACACAGTGCACGACGAAGCAAACATCTTACAGGCATTTACCAGAGATGTTCATGTATTTTTGGCTCTGCTATTATTACAGTTTGTAGCTGTTGGTTTTTGTTGGTTGGTTTCCTGGGGTTGTATGCGATCTGTTATTTTCTTCTTCTTCTTCGCTAGTTCTATGGCCATTGGCATTTATCCAAAAGAAATTTTTTGGTTATAAGATTGAGCTTCTTTTTAGTTTTATGTTCTCTGTACCTCTCTCTCCCCATCGATCTCTTTATGTTGGCTTTCCCTATTTAAGCACAAAAGACCGACATTAGTTTTTGTAAGTGCAATAAGCAACAATTTTCGCAGCTTTATTTCTAAGTGTGCGTGTGTGTCTTGTTGTTTTTGCTGCATTTGTTGTGCGAATGATTGTTGTTTTTATTAACTTGTAAACAATGTTAATAAACATGCATGAAGAGACATGCAAACTGTCGTTAGCCTAAGGCAGCACGATTGCACGAGAAAGCGAACGAAAATTGTGGTAAGAGGGCAAGGAGTTGTGTGTTAGATATTTGCTTGATGGACATACATACTCATGTATATATGTCAAATGGTAGTTTGTGTCTTAGAAGGGAGAGGGCGTATGATTAATTATAATTAATTAATATTTGTTTGGTAATTTTGTGCATCTGATTATGTGTATAGGAATGGCTTACATTCTATTAAGGATAGATTGTAGATTGTTGTTAAGTGTTTTAAAGATACCTTTTAGTCCACAGCCAAAAGCAATAGTACTATGGTTAGTATCATATTCTGAAGCATAGCCTTAAATTAGAAATCCCTGATTTATGATTGACCTATACTTTAATATCACTTATACGTTAAAACTTCTGGACTGCACAGAACAACACATGATTTTTGGACTCAATTCTGAGAAATGCACGTGAAAATAACCGCAAAAAGAAAAAGTTCTGCATCATTCGTTTTGTCATGTTACATGCCATAATAATTAAATATCGATTTAAAGTTAGTAAGTCTTGTATAGGGGAATTTATCACGTACAAAATGTTGTACTGTGCCGTATTTATTAATCAATATTAGGGAATATAATATAAAGATAAAGAAAAAGTAACAAACGTTGACGACCCCCGCAAACGAAATAAGGACCATGATTTAAGGATATGCACCTGGAGCGTCCGGACTCTCTATAGAGAAGGTGACACTATCCGACTGGTGGATGTCTTAAAACAAAATAAGGCAGACATCACCGCCATCCAGGAGATGAGATGGACAGGACAAGGATGATCGCGACGTAAAAATTGCGACCGAAAAGCACGAATTTAGATGTGGATTTGTAGTTGGCGAGAGATTCAGACACCTTGTCTCGCGATTCAATTCTGTAAGTTATCGAACGGCTACGGTAATGACCTTCCCAACTCTAAGGACAAGGATGGAAATCTGGTCACAGATACGCAGAGTGTGCTGCATATATGGAGAGAACACTTCCAGCAACTGCTGGTTCCAGAAGACAGCGCACGTAAAGGTATCACGCCAATTGTCGACGACGACTTAGATTGCCCACCACCAAGTTAAGTCGAGGTAAGAAGAGCAATATCGCGGCTGAAAAACAACAAAGCAGCCGGTGCCGATTGACTTTCGGCAGAGCTCTTCAAGTCCGGTGACGAGGAGCTGCTAACAAGCATGCACCAGCTCCTACGCACGGGTTGGCTTAAAGATTGCTTGCCCGACGATTGGAATTTAAGCATATTATATCCTGTGCTGAAAAAAGGTGTTCCAAGTGTGTGCTCCAACTACCGCGGGATCAGCCTTTTACCCATCGCATATAAGGTCCTGTCGAGTGTGCTATGTGAAAGACTAAAGACAGTGTTATCCAACCTGATCGGGTCTTATCAGTGTGGCTTTAGACCTAAATCAACAACAGACCAGATATTCACACTTCGGCAAATCTTGGAAAAGACCCAAGAGAAACAGATCGACACGTACCATCATTTCGTCGACTATAAAGCTGCCTTCGACAGCCCGATACGGCAGAAATTACTCAAAGCCATGGCTGAGTATGGTATTCCTGCGAAGCTGATACGTCTTTGCGGAATGACGCTGACTGACACGAAGTCTTCAGTGAAGATTGACAAGGACCTTACGGAGCCATTCTACAGCAGACGAGGCCTAAAACAAGCCGACGGCCTATCGTGTGACCTCTTCAACGTAGTAATGGAGATGATAGTGAGGAAAGCTGCAGTACACTGATGACGTAGACATCATCGGTCGAAAATTGCGGGATGTGACTGCAGCCTTCTCAGGAATACGGAAGGAATCAGCGAAATTGGGTCTAACGGTGAACGAGGACAAAACGAAGTAATTAGTTTCAACGAACATAGAAACTACTCGTTTGGGAAACTGCGTGAACGTTGACAACTATAATTTCGAGGTGGTAGATAATTGTATCTACCTAGGCTCCGCCATCAACAAAAGAAATATTGTCAGCCTCGAAATCCGAAGAAGAATCCTGCTTGCCAATAAATACTATTACGGACTAATCAAGCGATTCAATGACAGAGCCCTCTCTCGACGAACAAAAATCCAGCAAAACCAGATACTAGTTCTACCTGTCTTGATGTACGGTTCAGAATCCTGGGTTATGACACAAGCGGATGAATCGGTTCTGGCGGTATTCGAGAAAAAAATACTCCGTAAAATATATGGGCCCATCAACGTTAACGGAGAGTATCGGCGTCGTATGAATCATTAGCTGTACGAGCTGTACACCGACATTAATGTGGTCAGACGCATTAAGGTGCAGCGGTTGCGTTGGCTAGGTTATGTTGTACGCATGGACGAAAATACTCCAGCTCGAAAAGTCTTCGACAATAAACTCGATGGACGGCGCAGAAGAGGGAGACCAAAACTTCGTCGGAAAGACCAGGTTACTGAGAACCTTACAGAGCTTGGTGTGACTAACTGGAGAAGAAGCGCAGAAGATCAAGGCGCTAATAATATTTTTCTACGTGCGTTATATAATCCCATGGGATTGCAAAGAAGTGTCAGCTAAGTAAGTATATTCTAGGGCACCAATACTAACAATTTAAATTGTTTTATATCTTATTTAACAAAAAATTACAATATTTCGTAATGTCCACAGCATTAAGATCGATGCACTTCGTATGTAATATTCCATTTAATATGTTAGTATCTTTAGAAAAATGATGTGTATAAGGCTCTTCCTTTTATTTTTGTTGTTGTTGTTTTGTTGGTGATAACACAATAATTACTTTATTATAACTCCATTTGCCGCATATATACTTTAGAAACCCTCGCCTCCCCCCCCCATTAGAAATCTCGACAATACTAATGTGTTGTGTTCTTAACTGCCCTTTTCTCAGCGAGTCAAAAAAAATGTGCGAAACTTAATGCAACAGTACAACGGACATATGCTACATGCCGTATCAGCGCATTACGCGACCGTGTAAGTAGAGAATATAATTATTATTAATTTATAACATAATTGCACTCTTAGCTGGGGAACCAGTCTCGTACCTATATTTCAGACAAACACAGACCCCGGCTAGCAGTGGTACTCTAATTAAGGTTGGCATTTAAAATCTGGTCTAGTTCAGTTGCAAATTGTACCTTTGTCCAGGCGGCAGGTGCTGTGTGGTATCTAATACTGACTACTGCTGTTGACGATGCAATTTGTTGCAATAATCTCTAAAAATGGTTTTGTCTTTGTAATGAGGTCTGGAGCCTGGACAAAACTAAATCCGCCAAAACATGCAAATGTACAACATATAAACATTTCGGCCATTCGGTGTGAATTTTACCGCAAAAATAATTTGCAAATAGTGGATATATAAAATGTAGTTGATGTTGTGTTGGTCTCCTTGTGCGCCAAAGGACAATGATAGCAAATTGGACGTTGGGTGGTTGGGTATGGGGTAATATGAATGTGATAACTGTATTTAAGAGTAGTATATTCTGTGTTTGTGTGGTTGTTTTGTTATATACTCACACACTCTTACTTAGGTGATTTTACAAAACAAACTTGTCGTTTTCGTATAAAATACGAGACAAGTGCATCTAAAATATATCGTCGGTATGCTGCAAAAAGGTCTCAAGTCTATTTTTTTGTGAAATGGATTAGATAATGCAAAAGTATCCCAAAAGTCATAGGCTATGTCCTTAAACATAACTTAATTTTCCTTTACATGGGTTAGCTTCTCGCGTTGATGCGAATTAACACGCTTTCTAATTTTAGATTCACAACTAACGGCACCTACTCGTTTATCGACGAATGCGAACGTCACTGTTTGAGAAGCTTTTACTAGACATGCCGATTATCTCGACACTTATACAGCGCAAAGTTGCTGTCAACAACATCGAGGGGGCCGGCATTGAAAGAAAAATGTAGATGACTGAAGGCGGGAATCGAACCCGCGAATCGATCTGCCGCATTGTAGTCGCGTGTTTCAACCACTATGCCATGGCCGGTCAAATAGTCTATGTCCGGTAACAAAAATCCCATGTCTATTTGAAGCAGTTTTGTCGTTACTGTTATAATAGACAAGTGACCCCAAAAACTTTTAATCATCAATAACTCAGAAATACAAAAAGTGGACTTGAGAACTTTTTGCAGGATACCGACTTGTATTACACAGTACAACAATCATTTGGGACTCTTTTCTGAAAACTGCACGTAAAAGTAGCCCCAAAAAGAAGAAGTTTTGCATCATTCGTTTTGTCAAGGTACATGCCATATCGATTTGAAGTTAGTAAGTATCGTATAGGGGAATTTGTCACGATTTAGGCTCTTTTGAGAAACACTAGTCCGATTTAGCTGAAACAACTTGAAAAAACTTAAGAATTACAATTCCTTTAATCTTTCCATATAATGTTTCCCTACATAAGCAACAGTTTCACTTTTCCATTCATATAATGATCTTGAACTAAGTTTAATTTGTAGCACTTACAATAAAACTCTTGTACTCCGTGGCGTATGATTTACGTGGAATATTACTTATGATAATCATACGCGACCTTACAGTTTTTGTGTTATATCAAACAAAAGATCAAAAAACGTGACAAATTCCCCTATACGATACTTACTAACTTCAAATCGATATTAAATTGTTGTGGCATGTACTCTGACAAAACGAATAATGCAGAACTTTTTCTTATTGGGTCTACTTTCACGTTCACTTCTCAGAATTGAGTCCCAAATGTGTTGTACTGCGTTATCCATTATCTTACTTCTCTACATATAAAAATTAAATGGTCTACGTATGTAAACCCACCACTTGAGAACGGCTGGAGCGATTTGTCAGATTTTCTTCCCGTTCGGCTAAAAAATTTTCAGATAATGGTTTGTAAAGAAAACCAGTTAGAAAGTTTCAGTCGGGCAACCCGACTTACATATACCCTCACCCTCAGTAAAACAAAAAAATTTCTATTATATTGATATTATTATTCGATTTCTAAAGTGCGCGGAAAGGTATATTTGTATGGGAGGTACCAGAAGGGGCGTGTCTACGCTTCCTGCTTGAACTTTACTAAATACAGAATTTGGGCACGAACGCGTTCTATTAAGAATATTAATCGATTTCTAAAGTGGGCGGTACCAGATGTGTATGAGAGGTACCATAAGGGGCGTGTCTAGATATCTAGTTTTTTTTCTCAAAAACTGTGTCCTGCTTTAGCTTTACTAAACAAGGAATTTAGGTACGATCGCGTTGAATTTATTGATATTATTACTTCATCTCTAAAGTGGGCGGAATGTTACATATGTATGGAAGGTACCAAAAGGGGCGTGGCTAGACTTCCAATTTTGTTTCCAAAACTTTAACCTGTTACAGCTTTACTAAGTACAGAAATTGGGTACGAGCCCGTTGGGTGTATTGATTTTATTACTCGATTTGTAACGTGGGCCATGTAGCCCATTTGCAATACCGTAAGTATTTTTGCGTTTGGTCAAGTTACATGCCATTTCGATTTGAAGTTAGTAAGTATCGTATAGGGGAATTTGTCACGATTTAGGCTCTTTTGAGAAACACTAGTCCGATTTAGCTGAAACAACTTAAAAAAACTTAAGAATTACAATTCCTTTAATCTTTCCATATAACGTTTCCCTACATAAGCAATAGTTTCACTTTCCCATTCATAAAATGATTTTGAACTGGGTTTATTTTGTAGCAGTTACAATAAAACTGTTGTACTCCGTGGCGTATGATTTACGTGGAATATTACTTATGATAATCATACGCCACCATATAGTACTTATGTTATGTCAAACAAAAGAGCCTAAAACGTGACAAATTCCCCTATACGATACTTACTAACTTCAAATCGATATTAAATTGTTGTGGCATGTACCCTGACAAAACGAATGATACAGAACTTCTTCTTATTAGAGTTACTTTCATGTGCAATTCTCAGAATTGAGTCCCAAATGTCATGTGTTGTACTGTGTTATACATTATCTTACTTCTATATATACAAATTAAACTGAACCCATCACTTGAGAACGGCTGGAGCGATTTGCCTGATTTTTGGTTCATTCGACTCAAAATTTTCAGGTGATGGTTTATAAAGAAAACCTGTAAGAAAGTATCAGTCGGGCAACCCGACTTACATATACCCTCGCCCTCAGTAAAACAAAAAAATTTCTATTAAATTGGTATTTTTACTCGATTTCGAAAGTGGGAAAGATACATTTGTATGGGAGATACCATAAGGGGCGTGACTAGTCTTTCAACTTTTTTTCCGAAGCTTTATCCTGTTATAGCTTTACTAAGTACAGAATTTGGGTACGATCGCGTTAGGTTTATTAAAAAGATTAATCGATTTCTAAAGTGGGCGGTACCAATTGTGTATGGGAGGTACCAGAAGGGGCGTGGCTAGACTTCCAGTTTTTTTTTTCTCAAAAACTGTATCCTGTCTTAGCTTTACTAAGCAAAGAATTTGGGTAAGATGGCATTGGATTTATTCATATTATTATTCCATTTCTAAAGTGGGCGGAAAGGTACATTTGTATGGGAGGTAACAGAATTCCAGATTTTTTCTCCAAAACTTTATCCTTCTTGAACTTTACTAAATACAGAATTTGGGTATGATCACGTTAGGTCTATTAATATATTAATTGATTACCAAAGTGGGCGGAAAGGTACATTTGTATGGGAGGTAGCAGATGGGGCGTGGCTAGACTTGTAATTTTGTTTCCAAAACTTTATCCTGTTATAGCTTTACTAAGTACTGAATTTGGGTACGATCCCGTTGGGTGTATTGATATTATTACTCCATCTCTAAAGTGGGCGGAGTGGTACATTTGTATGGGAGGTACCAAAAGGGGTGGGGCCATGCAGCCCATTTGCAATACCGTAAGTAGTTTTGGGGAAATATTAAGTCGTGAAAATTTTCAAAACATATGGTTTCGGCTTTTGAATGTTATCGTGCGCACCAGCCGGACAGACAGACAGACGGACATGGCTTAAACGACTTAAAAAGTCATGAATCGAATTTGGTTCAAAGAAACCTTGGGTCTAAAGTAACTCCTTCTATGTGTTGCACTTTTGGGTCGTATCAACTGATATATATCCTCATCCCTAATGGTGATAGTATAATAATCCACTCCAGGTGGCGCTAGGGTGAATTGATATCGAAAATTTGAATGGATGGACCAATTTAACTGAAATTAACCCATTAGTGACGACTGTTACCATATGGTAACGTCGACGGCGTTAGATATTGCACGCAATAAAATAAACTTAAGAATAAATGTCAAGAATTTTCTTTTTTGATTTCATCAAAGCATGCTTTGATCTTTCATTCTTGATTTACCGCTATGCGATCAGACGTCAGGAACGAGCGTGGTGTATCATTTAAAATAGGTGTTTTTCACATGTGCGCAAAACTGCAATATGGGGGGATATAAAAAGACACTCCATATTAAGAATATTTTTTGGTTGCTTAAAGATTGATACATTAAAGACTTTCAGTTTTTGTTATTTGAGAAGAATATGAAATATCATAAAATCGTATTGCATTAATTATTTTGTACTTGGTTTTTTCAATTTATCTGTTTTAAAGCTGTTACCATACGGTCACAGTCGGCATAACACCAGTAAAAATTTATATTTTTCTGAAATTTTTCACCTTACTTTTCTTATGTAATATTCGTTTTTTAAGTTATTTATATGTAGTACTGACAAAATCTTTAAAAAATTCCCATTATTTCGCTCTCGTCATTAAAGGGTTAAGAATCCATATGTGCATGATCATGAGGAACAATTTTATATATCAATGGACCCGATAGATGGCGCTGTGGTGTATTTATATCGAAAATTCTAATGGATGGACCAATTTAACTGAAATTTAGTATGTAAAGGGTGGTTAAATTTTAAGGGCCGATATTCGCTTTGAGTGAAACACAAATTATTTAGGAAATTATTGTCATTTCTTTTTATTTTGATAATATTAGTATGGTTCAATTATGTATGGAACAAAATATCGGCCAAATGGCCACCGCGACCTCGGCGGCACACCTCCATCCGATGGTCTTAATTTTCAATGGCTTACAAAAAAAAACTTAATTTAACTTTAG
The DNA here is from genome assembly GCA_964034835.1 of Muscina levida. NCBI lineage: Eukaryota > Metazoa > Arthropoda > Insecta > Diptera > Muscidae > Muscina > Muscina levida. The sequence goes on along the minus strand of OZ035883.1, from coordinate 128,187,185 downwards.
ACCCCATGAATGAGGTATGGGATAGCTTCTCGTGTTGTTGTGAATTAACACGCTTTCTATTTTTAGATTCACAACTAACGGCACCTACTTGTTTATCGACGAATGCGAACGTCAGTGTTTGAGAAGCTCTTACTAGACATGCCGATTGACTCGACACTAATAGTTGCTGTCGACAACATTCGAGGGGAGCCGACAATGAAAAACAATTTTTTTTTTTATTTTAAGATGACTGGAGCCAGGAGTTGAACCTATGATCTGTCGCATGGTAGTGCCGCTGAGGCATATTTGAGGTTCTATGTCGTTAATGTGCCGTATTATCTTATCCTTTAGCTCTTGAATGTCTATTCGACGAACACCTGTTCATTCAAATAACCTTTCAATAAGAAGTCAAACGGTGTCAAATCACATGATTTTGGCGGCCAATTGACATAGCCACCACGTGAGTTAACACGGCCATTGAATTTGTCACGCAAAAGAGCCATTGTTTCGTTAGCTCTGTGGCAAGTGGCACCGTCCTGTTGAAACAACATATCGTCCACATCCATATCTTCCAATTCGGGCCATCAAAAGTTCGTTATCATCTCACGACAGCTAACACCATTCACAGTAACTGCCTGACCGGCCTCATTATGGAAAAAATACGGCGCGATGATGCCCCCAGCCCATAAACAGCACCAAACAGTCACTCTTTGCATTGGTTTTTCGACAATCACTCTTGGATTAACATTCGCCCAAATGCGACAATTCTGCTTATTGACGAATCCACTAAGGTGAAAATGTGCCTCATCACTGAAGATGATTTTCTTCGAAAATTTATCATCCACTGTTGTCATTTCTTGCCACCATTCTGACGATTGACTGACCAAGAACTTGACGGTTAGGTGTGGTTCACATTCAACAGCGGCCCTTACAATTTAATCAACCTTTACAATTAAAATTAACACAGTACAAAATTTTTGCAGCTCATTGATTTGGGACTCAATTCTGCAAACTGCACGTGAAATTAGCCCCAAAAATAAGAAGTTCTACATCATTCGTTTTGTCAAGTTACATGCCATAATAATTATATATCGATTTAAAGTTAGTAAGTATCGTATAGGGGAATTTGTCACATATTAGGCTCTTTTGTTATATTGTTATATGGTGGCGTATGATTATCATAAGTAATATTCCACTTAAATCATACGCCACGGATTACAAGAGTTTTATTGAAAAACATATGACCAAAACAGGTTGGCGCTGCGACAATATGTTTTTGTAATGCCCAAAATTGTGAATTATTTTAAAAATATCATTTCACAGTTTAAAAAATCTAATTAAACCTCTCATCTTCTTACTCCACCCAATTTCAATAAAGAAAATTTAGATTAATCATACGTCCAGTATTCCTTCTCTTCCTCACTTACAACCATATGGTGCAACAAAAAGTGTTGAAAACAGACAGGAAATTCGCAAGAAATAAAACATTCATTTGTTACGTCGCCTCCCGCACCATATCTATATCACTGATAAGACGGAGCGAAAAAAATCCATTTATTATATATCGTAATCAAGCCATGATGATTAACAATAAGGCAAAAAGAATGAAAAGTGCTCAAAAAGAACCAAACCATACCCGTAACCGTTCAACATTTCAATATCACGATTGCAATACAATAAGATAAGTTCCCAACACTTGCTCCTTTGAGCACAACGCAAAGAAAAAAATATAGTAAAGAAAAAACAGATTTCTTGCTCTGTAAAAAAAACACACAGCCTTACTTCTCTTTGTTATGCAAAACATGGCCTACGCATACCCCACAGAACTACTCTCTAAGTATTTACTTATAATAAATTCTTAAGAATCTATATGCCACAAATAGTTCACATTCAAAGTTAGAGGGGCAGCAGCACTCTCTGCTGCTGTTGTTGTGTTTCAGACAATGGCAAAGAAATGCCTCCGACGATGATAATAAAAGCAGATAAAATCCATTATAAACGCACGTTTAAACTTTACAACTGGCTGGCAGTGAAAAACACAAACACACACACACACACAAAGCCGTGATTGTGAACGAGTAATACGTTAGATGAAAGTGCACATTTATTTGTTTGCGCGGCGTATGAATGGGATGGGGGAGGAATGAAATGGATGGACTGAAGCAAATGGAGACGTGTAAAAATAGGTAAGCAAAAAAAATAGCCAGATATAAAACGACTAAAAAGAGCTTTATGGGTTTATTAAAACTTTATAAGTAAGGTATGCTTAGTTATTTGTAAGAAAAAATAAAAAAAACCAGTACAGAAATTTTAGTCAGGTAAACTGACTGATAAATACCATCACCCACTATAAGATACTAGCTGGCCCGGCAGACTTCGCCCTGCCTCCAATTTATTGTTAAAGATGTTGAGTGCAGTTGAAATCTAATAACGATTGGTTTATTTTTTTGACCTCTAAAATATTTCAATTTAAAGGGCGAGGTTTCCCGGACAAATTCTGTTCTTCATATATCTTAAAGATTATTATATATTATTATAAGAATTGCTAAAACGGATCAGCAGTGTCGTCCATGATGTGATGAAAACTTACTTATTGATAGGCATATATTCTAAAACCACATTTTTAAGCCGATTGACTGACATAGAGCTTTCTGCGTTAGTGTACTGGGTGATTGTACCTTTTTATCCTAAGGAGAACGAATTTCCAAAAATGCCTTCATTAGGCTCAGCAACCCCATTAACCGTATGGCCTGGGTGATATCAACAGTTATTCCTATTTTCCTTATTGTCCCCTAAAATTTCGAAATGGGAAAAACCACTTTGTGAAGCTCTCTAATTCTGTAGGAAGTGCGCCATTATAAAAGTTAGTCATTCTTCTTTTAGCCTTTTTGCGGTCTGGGTGACCATCTATAGCCAATCCTCAACTTTCACTGAAATTTTGGGACAAATGGGGTCAACCGTTTTCACAATTATGGTGACATCAAAATGTACATCTGTTTTATATATATAGACTTCTGAATAACTATGATGTTAAAAAAAGTGACTAAATGACATTCCAAAAATTAAGTGTATTATAAGCTCAACACCGGCAACTGGTTCCAAACATACATTCAAAATTTCCTCATGCCAAAAAATCATACATTTTAAGTTTAAGTAAAATCGGACAATCGATATTCAAAATTTTCTCATGCCAAAAAAAATCATATATTTTAAGTTTAAGTAAAATCGGACAATCGATATAAATTTTCGAAATAATTCAACCCCAGCCAAATCAACTGCGGGTCCATATATACAAAAAAAATTCTCATAATAAAACAAATATACATTCTAAATTTCAGTCAAATTTTTTAATTCGTTAAAATTTTCATTATAATTCCACCCTAGCGACACCTACCGGGTCAATTTATACAAAAAAATTTTCTCAAGGTTCCACAAACATAAATACTAAATTTCAGTTAAATTGGTACAAATCAAATTATCGATATAAATCCACCCTAGTGCCATCTACCGGATCCATTTGTACATACGATTTTTTCTAATTATCAAACAAACATAGATTCTGAATTTCAGTTAAATTGGCCCATTCGTTAAAAATTTGATTGTAAACCGACCCCAGCGCCACCTACCGGGTCCATTTGTACATAAAATGTTATCTCATGATCAAACGAATATCCATTCTAAATTTCAGTTGAATTGGTACATGCATTCAAATTTTCGATATAAATCCACCCTAGCGCCACCTGGATTTGATTTTTTCAACACAAACAATTTCGAATCGAATAAAAAAAAAATCAGCCAAATCGCTCCAGCCGTTCTCAAGTGATGGTATTACATACGTGGACCATTTCATTTTTATATATATAGATTTATGATAAAAAAAATATCACGAACAAGGTGACACAGGTGCCACTACGAAAGGAATTGTAATTCTTAATTTAAATTCGTTTCAGCTAAATCGGACTAGTGGTTCTCGAGTTATGTTCAACAAAAGAGCCTAAAACATGACAAACTCCCCTAAACGATACTTACAAACTTCAGATCGATATTAAATTATTATGACATGTAACTTGACAAAACGAATGATGCAGAACTTCTTCGTTTTGGGGCTACTTTCACGTACAGTTCTCAGAATTGAGTCCCAAATCAAGGAGCTGGAAAATGACGTACTGTGCTATTAAAAGTGCCAAATTAATTATATTAATAACTTTTGTAATAACTATTTTCATATCAGATTTTTTTTTTGTTTTGCAGCCTGACGAAATTATCTTCCAACCTTTACATGATCCCCTCTTGGTTATAGCACAAAACCTCCATTGTCCACTGGAATTTTTAAGACAATAATAAAAACCAGCATCATCTTATTTCTTTTAGAGACCATAACAAAAACCTTAATGTTTATAGAAAACCACTTGAATGAAATTTATCTCCGCAATCTATTGTACCGATTATAAATAAGATTTAGGTTCTTCTCTTACCATTCCAAGTGGTAATGGCAAGCTAAGGAAACAAAACCTTCTCAAACTAAAACTTTTCTTAACCAATTTTCTTTAGATCATTTGAAAACAAAATAAAATCTTGAATTTTTGCTCAAAACTTTTGTGTTCTGTATATAAAATTGTTTTTGCAGCGCATTGAGAAAAAAAAAACTTATGTTCCTTTGTTTTGCGCCTTGAATTAAACCACTTTATGGTCATTTGGTGGAAAACAAAATGAAAAATAACGTAAAGGAAAATAAAATGACATAAGAAGAATTAACAAAACACAAAAACCGCATATCAACAACGTTTTTTTAAGTAAATTATAGAAAAAGGATTTATAGGTTTTGTATGTTTTGTTCTATGAAGAGGGTTTAAAGGAAAGCTGATTTTTGTAATTATTGAAAGTAGGGAAGAAAGGGTAAAGGTAAAAAAAAATTTACGTCATGTACACAAATTTAACAATGTCGTTTTTATTATTATTTTTTCTTCTTCTTATTTGTTGACAGCTAAATAAATTCATTCATTATTCGCCACACGAAGAAAATAATTCAAAGTCCTTCGGTTTTTTGCGCTCCGTAGATTGTTCGTCACACCAAGTTTAGATAACAACTTAATCACTTAGTCCATCCTACGAAAGTTTTAGTCGCCCCCTTGTTGCCAATAACTTTTAGAACTGGAGCATTTTCATCCATTCTGCAACGTGCCTAAGTTAGCACGCTCGATCTATTTAAACGCGTTTAACTACGACGATGTCGTTATACTTACTTAAAAATTAAGTAATTTCCCTTTACACCCCATGAATGAGGTATGGGATAGCTTCTCGTGTTGTTGTGAATTAACACGCTTTCTATTTTTAGATTCACAACTAACGGCACCTACTTGTTTATCGACCAATGCGAACGTCACTGTTTAAGAAGCTCTTACTAGACACACCGATTGACTCGACACTAAATACTGCGAAGTTGCTGTCAACAACATTCGAGGGGAGCCGACAATGAAAGAAAAATGTATTTATATTTTTTTTTTCTTTTATTTTAAGATGACTGGAGCCAGGAGTTGAACCTGTGATCTTCCGCATGGTAGTCGCGTGTTCTAACCACTATGCCACGGCCGGTCCCAGATGTCGTTATACTGCTCATGGTTAATTCGCCGAACGATGATGGCTCCAAATATTTTGCGAAGTAGGATCAGTGTGGTGGCATGACCTAGTGACTATGGTCCTATGGCACAAGAAAAATTGTCATAAACTCTATGGACCTTATGCCTATGGTCTACATACAATTTTTTGAATTTTCGTCCGCATATTCCTACGAGTATTCATGTTGCTGAGTACTATCTGTGTATCAAATTTTATCTCCCTAACTCTAATAAACGATATGATAGGATAGGATAGGATAGGATAGGATAGGATAGGATAGGATAGGATAGGATAGGATAGGATAGGATAGGATAGGATAGGATAGGATAGGATAGGATAGGATAGGATAGGATAGGATAGGATAGGATAGGATAGGATAGGATAGGATAGGATAGGATAGGATAGGATAGGATAGGATAGGATAGGATAGGATAGGATAGGATAGGATAGGATAGGATAGGATAGGATAGGATAGGATAGGATAGGATAGGATAGGATAGGATAGGATAGGATAGGATAGGATAGGATAGGATAGGATAGGATAGGATAGGATAGGATAGGATAGGATAGGATAGGATAGGATAGGATAGGATAGGATAGGATAGGATAGGATAGGATAGGATAGGATAGGATAGGATAGGATAGGATAGGATAGGATAGGATAGGATAGGATAGGATAGGATAGGATAGGATAGGATAGGATAGGATAGGATAGGATAGGATAGGATAGGATAGGATAGGATAGGATAGGATAGGATAGGATAGGATAGGATAGGATAGGATAGGATAGGATAGGATAGGATAGGATAGGATAGGATAGGATAGGATAGGATAGGATAGGATAGGATAGGATAGGATAGGATAGGATAGGATAGGATAGGATAGGATAGGATAGGATAGGATAGGATAGGATAGGATAGGATAGGATAGGATAGGATAGGATAGGATAGGATAGGATAGGATAGGATAGGATAGGATAGGATAGGATAGGATAGGATAGGATAGGATAGGATAGGATAGGATAGGATAGGATAGGATAGGATAGGATAGGATAGGATAGGATAGGATAGGATAGGATAGGATAGGATAGGATAGGATAGGATAGGATAGGATAGGATAGGATAGGATAGGATAGGATAGGATAGGATAGGATAGGATAGGATAGGATAGGATAGGATAGGATAGGATAGGATAGGATAGGATAGGATAGGATAGGATAGGATAGGATAGGATAGGATAGGATAGGATAGGATAGGATAGGATAGGATAGGATAGGATAGGATAGGATAGGATAGGATAGGATAGGATAGGATAGGATAGGATAGGATAGGATAGGATAGGATAGGATAGGATAGGATAGGATAGGATAGGATAGGATAGGATAGGATAGGATAGGATAGGATAGGATAGGATAGGATAGGATAGGATAGGATAGGATAGGATAGGATAGGATAGGATAGGATAGGATAGGATATCGTTCCCGATACACAGTGGCAGCATATTGCGCATTCTATGGCAACCGCCGCAATAACCGTGGTAGGATATGAAAAACGGCGCTCAGACGAATCCTGGTACGATGAAGAATGTCGCATAGCGTCTGAGGAACAGGATGCTGCTTATAGGGCAACGCTACAGCCAATTGTAACCAGGGCTGTTAGAGAACGACACGAGAAGACAGTCAAACAGGCGAGACAGCTATTTAAGCAAAAAAAACGTCAGATGAAGGAACGGGAGAATGAGGATATAGAGCGATACAGGGATAGAGGTGAGGCCCGAAAATATTACCAGAGTGTGCTGCATATATGGAGAGAACACTTCCAGCAACTGCTGGTTCCAGAAGGCAGCGCACTTAAAGGTATCATGCCAAGTGTCGACGACGGCTTAGATTGCCCACCACCAAGTCAAGCCGAGGTAAGAAGTGCAATATCGCGGCTGAAAAACAACAAATCAACCGGTGCCGACGGACTTCCGACAGAGCTCTTCAAGTCCGGTGGTGAGGAGCTGATAACGACCGCGGGATCAGCCTTTAACCCATCGCATATAAGGTCCTGTCGAGTGTGCTATGTGAAAGACTAAAGCCAGTGTTATCCAACCTGATCGGGCCTTATCAGTGTGGCTTTAGATCTGGTAAATCAACAACAAACCAGATATTCATACTTCGGCAAAACCTGGAAAAGACCCAAGAGAAACAGATCTATACGTACCATCTTTTCGTCGACTATAAAGCTGCCTTCGACAGTCCGATACGGCAGAAATTACTCGAAGCCATGGCTGAGTTTGGTATTCCTGCGAAGCTGATACGCCTTTGCGGAATGACGCTGACGGACACGAAGTCTTCAGTGAAGATTGGCAAGGACCTTACGGAGCCGTTCGACACCAGACGAGGCCTAAAACAAGGCAACGGCCTATCGTGTGACCTCTTCAACATAGTGATGGAGATGATAATGAGGAAAGCTAGAGTGGCACGATATTCAACAAAAGCCACAAGCTACTCGCGTACGCTGTTGACGTATACATCATCGGTGGAAAACTGCTGGATGTGACTGCAGCCTTCTCAGATAAACTGAAGGAATCAGCAAAAAGAGGTTTAACGGTGAATGAGGACAAAACGAAGTTATTAGTTTCAACAAACAAATAATCTACTCGTTTGGAAAACTGCGTGAACGTTAACAACTATTATTTTGAGGTGGTAGATAATTTTATCTACTTATGCACCGCCATCAACAAAACAAATAATGTCAGCCTCGAGATCCGGAGAAGAATCCTGCTTGCTAATAAATGCTACTACGGACTAAGCAAGCGATTCAATGACAGAGCCCTCTCTCGACAAACAAAAATCCAGCTATACCAGTTACTGGTTCTACCTGTCTTAATGTATGGTTCAGAATCCTGGGTTATGACACAAGCGGATGAATCGGTTCTGGCAATATTCGAGAGAGAAATACTCCGTAAAATATATGGGCCCATCATCGTTAACGAAGAGTATCGGCGTCGTATGAATCATGAGGATAGGATAGGACAATTTATGCGTCAGATTTTGGTCTATTACACAGAACAACAATTTTTTGCAAACAAAATTTCAAAACACTCCATATGATTTTTAAAAAATTTTCTTAGGTGCAGTTTTTTTTAGAACAATTTTTGAAAATAGTTTTTTACATTTTTGGAGGTGCGCTTAACACATGCCGGTCATACATTTGACTCCTCAAGGGGCACCTTTGGTGAAATTGCAGCATTGGGAGCAAATTTAAAAAATTGTATGGGTGCTCCTTTAAGGGGTCAAGATATGGGGTAGGTATGTTTGGGAAAAATTAGACCTCTAGGGCTACTTCGGGGCAGTTGCGGGGCTTGTTGAGGATTTTCCACCTTCCGCACCAACTTAGACCACGATGCGCTTTTATTTGCCCCCACCTCACCTCCACCCCTAAAATTAGGGGTCTAAGTTGGTGGGGAAGGTTAAAATTCCACAACAAGCCTCGCAACTGCCCCGAAGTAGCCCTAGAGGTATAAAGTGATTGACAGACCCCCACTAATTTTTCTCTCCCGCCCATACAATTTTTTAAATTTGCTCCCAATGCTGCAATTTCACCAAAGGTGCCCCTTGAGGAGTCAAATGTATGACCGACCTCCAATATTTTGCAAGGTGAACAGATTGTCAGAACATATCTACCCTTTATCTTTAACCCTTAATATTTTTTTGCAACAATATATGTATGTGCCAATATATGTCGATCAATATATGTTAATACGTCAATATATGTTAATATATATCGAGAGACAGCGATTTGTATCCGAAAAAAGCACAAAAGCACGAAAAAAGGAGTTAAATCTGAAAAAAAAAACTAAAATCGTTAAAAACCCGAATTTTTAGTCTTTCGCCAAAAAATTCATAACTCTTAAATATGACCATGGATTGTTATGGTTGTAGTGTTGTTTTCTTTGAAAAAGGGTCAACTATATGTAAAAAATGCAAAATTTGAGTTTGCATTGCGTTTTCTATTTTTCCTACGACAATAAATACATTTTTCACCCCGAATTTTACAGAAAAATTTCAGGTTTTCAAGTTTTTTAACTCGCTAGCATCGAAACCACATTACGTATTTAAAAACTTTCAAGGAAGAACTTGTGGAGAATTTTGTTGTCTTTAACTTAAGTGGTTATATATGAAGTTCGGGTAAGAGTTACCCAAAATATTAAACGCACCTCCAAAAATGTAAAAAAAAAATTGTTAAAAAATTTTTATAAAAAAAACGGTACGATTTTTTAAAAATCATTTTCGTGTTTAGGAGGCCAAAATCTATGGAAAAAGTGTTTTGAAATCTAGTTTGCACAGAAAAGTCGCAAATTTGTGGGCTGATGTTATTACTGAAGACTACGTGTCAGTCGTGTCATTTGCTTTCACTGAACGGATGTTCAATGGCAAAGCCCGGGGAATACGTGATCTCTTGGACGTTGTGAGCTGCTTGAGAACCTCTAAGTGAATAACGATCAAAATACCTCTGGCCTTGTTATTTATTTCAAGCAGCGGAATATTGATTAACATTTTATCTCATCCCTCCCTTGCCCTCCCTCTTTATTGTTTCACTGCACATCCTGATATCATATTACCACAATTAAAATACAATACAATTTTGATTTACCTGCAAAATTTAACACAAATAAGCCTTTAACTCAAGCAATATTTAGGCCATATTTATATCTTGTTTGTTTGTTTTTTTTTTGTTGTATTGTGCCATCTGCCAGTTAGCTTTCAACATATGTTTGTGCCATCATTCTTTACACAATTCATGTGAATATGCCGTCGACAATGTTGAATGTGCTCAAGGATCTTTTGGTTTTCCCAAGATGTTGTATGTAAGTAGTATCTCGTCAGGGGAGAATGGAGGTGGTGAGGGATATCTTCGGAACAATTTTGTTAAGCGTTATTGTAATAACCATAAAAAACCAATTGTTGGCAAGTAGTCATAACTAACAAAAGGCCTCCTGAACAACACAATGAAATAAACTGGCAAACAAAACAAGAAAAATCACAGAATAACCAAAATTGCACGCCAACATTTGTAACACGATAGCCGAGTACTGCGTGCCGCGCTGTTGATGGTGCACCAGACGGTGCAACAAGAGCGACGACAAGAAAGTTGGTGTGGTGCAAAATTTTGAAAGAAGAAAGTTTATATGTGAATGAATCGTTTTAAAGTCGCTTTAAATAATATTGTATTTAAATTATGAGAATATCATTCTGCTATAAACTTCTTTGTAAAAAAACACTAGTCTTGAGCTTGAAATACACTATGACACAATTTGAGGGTCATTGTCTCGGGGGTGAACCAAACCAATTTCAAACGATACCATTTGATCTGAGTAACAAAACCCTAAACTCCATTTTGCTCCACTACTTCACAAATTTATTTTACAGGTTGAATTTTTGAAGTTTCATCTATAAAAGTACATTTGGGGTTTTTCATGTCTTCGGAGACCTATACTAAATCATTCAGGGGAATATTTCCTCGGGGGTATTTAAAGGTAAATACCCAGGATCGCAAGCTAAGTACCAAAGTTACGTACCAAAAGTACTTTTTCATGCCAAAAAGTACTTTCATTGGCCCAACAAAATTTTTCTGTTGCACAAAGTATTTTTTTTTGTACCAGAGTACTTTTTTGTACCAAAAGTACATTTAATGTACTTTTCGGCACAAAGTACTTTTTTTTGTACCAGAGTACTTTTTTGTACCAAAAGTACTTTTAATGTACGATTCCGCACAAAGCACTTTTTTCGTACCGGAATAATTTTTTGTACCAAAAAGTACTTCTGGTCATAAAAAAGTACTTTGGTACAAAAAAAGTACTTTGTGCGGATAAGTACATTAAAAGTACTTTTGGTACAAAAAAGTACTATGGTAAAAAAAATAGTACTTTGTGCCGAAAAGTACATTAAAAGTACTTTTTGGTACAAATCGTGGTACAAAAAAAAAGTAACATTAAAAGTACTTTTCCTATAAAAAAAGTACATACTCTGGTAAAAAAGTACTTTGTGCTACAAAAAGTGTTTTTGGGCCAATAAAAGTTCTTTTCGGCATAAAAAAAGCACTGGTACAAAAAAAGTACTTTGTGCCGAAAAGTACATTAAAAGTACTTTTTGGTGAGAAAAAGTACTATGGTACAAAAAACATACTTTGTGCGGAAAAGTACATTAAAAGTATTTTTCTTATAAAAAAGTACTCTGGTAAAAAAGTACTTTGTGCTACAAAAAGTGTTTTTGGACCAATAAAAGCACTTTGGTACAAAAAAAGTAATTTGTGCCGAAAAGTACATTAAAAGTACTTTTTGGTGCAAAAAAGTACTCTGGTAAAAAAAAGTACTTTGTGCCGAAAAGTACATTTAAAGTTATTTTTGGTACAAAAAAGTACTATGGTACAAAAAAAATTACTTTGTGCCAAAAAGTACATTAAAAGTTATTTTTGGTACAAAAAAGTACTATGGTACAAAAAAAGTACTTTGTGCCGAAAAGTTTATTAAAAATACTTTTTGGTACAAAAAAGTGGAACGAAAAAAAATACTTTTGTCGAAAAGTACATTAAAAGTACTTTTGGTACAAACTTGTACTCTGGTACAAAAAACGTACTTTGTGCGGAAAAGTACATTAAAAGTATTTTTCTTATAAAAAAGTACTCTGGTAAAAAAAGTACTTTGTGCTACAAAAAGTGTTTTTGGGCCAATAAAAGTACTTTTCGGCATAAAAAAAGCACTTTGGTACAAAAAAAGTACTTTGTGCCGAAAAGTACATTAAAAGTTCTTTTTGGTACAAAAAAGTACTTTGTGCTGAAAAGTACATTAAAAGTTCTTTTTGGTATAAAAAAGTATTTTGGTACAAAAAAAAGTACTTTGTGCCGAAAAGTACATTAAAAGTACTTTTCGGCATAAAAAAAGCACTTTGGTACAAAAAAAGTACTTTGTGTCGAAAAGTACATTCAAAGTACTTTTGGTACAAAAAAGTACTCTGGTACAAAAAAAAAGTACTTTGTGCCGAAAAGTACATTCAAAGTACTTTTGGTACAAAAAAGTACTCTTGTACAAAAAAAAAAGTACTTTGTGCCGAAAAGTACATTCAAAGTACTTTTGGTACAAAAAAGTACTTTGGTCCCAAAAAAAAAGTACTTTGTGCAACAGAAAAGTTTTGAAAATGGGTATAAATGGGTAAATACCCAGCGTTGGGTAAATACCCAGGTCTAAACCCATCTCTACTCTTGTAACTTTAACTTAGCCCCCTTCATTCTTTTTTAACCCACTGTCATGTTCACCAACTAGCGAATAGTTGAGGTACTACCTCCTTCTTGCCATAATACATTACAAACATAATGTACAACATTTCAACATTCTTGGAGAAAGCCTAACTATTTGCTTAAATCATAAAGTTAGTAAACTAAAATCTTGAAAAGATCACGCGAACATAATATTAAAAAATAGTTATGTGTAAAACGCCCCCTTCCACCCTTATACCAATCAAAACAAACCACAATTTTTTGAATAAACGTAAGCCAACACTATGAAGTCCTTAATAGCTGAAGAAAATAAAAGGAAAATAAAATAACTAAAACTCATATGCATTGCCTTAGTACGAAATTGGAAGGCAGTGACGATATCATAAAATAAAAGAGCTATTAAATTATAATTTCCTTGCAACAACAATGGAACAGTTGATTTGTGCTTTGCACTTCCTTTAAGCGAACAAGGAAAACAGTGAGGGGCGCCGTGCAAAAGGTATAAGAGATTGTATATCAACACTTTACTCTCTTTCTCTGTGTCTGCTTTATTTGTAAATGTCCAATAAAAACCCCTCCTCCCTAACTCTTTCTCTTCTCTGTCTATCTCTCTCTCTCTCTCACACACACACACACACTTATTTAAAGTTTAGAGTTTATTAAGCATTTCCGTTCTAAGTTTGAAAATATACACTTTAAACATTCGATTAAGTAGCAAAGGAAAAGGTGTGCATCAAGCAGTAGCAGTAGTATGCAAAAGGGAGTAGTCCACTTAAAATGAAAAGAATTACAAAAGCATGAAAAAAAAAATTCGTCATAATTGCAAAAAACAAACCGGAAGTTGGTCATAACAGTATGTGTTATTTTAAAATACAATTGTGTTGTATTCTGCCGAGTGTATGTGTGTGTGTGTGTGTACGAGATTAGTAAGTGAGTGTGTATGTAATTGGTCATTCCTGTGTGTGTGTGTATTTATATAGTATATGAAGTCATATGAACTTAGGGCCATTACGCTCTAATTGTATTGTATTTCTTAGGCCAGGAGGAAAAAACGCATTTCTTTCGTAATTGTAGAAAAAAATATTTGCATTAAATTTATTAACTGGGTAGGGTGTGATAAGTAAAGTTAAATACAAGTTAGGTGAAGTGATATGGGGGTGGGATATTGTAACTGAAAGTTGAGTTTCTAGAAATGAAACTCATGATTTAAGGATATGCACCCGGAATGTCCGAACTCTATACAGAGATGGTGCCTCTATCCGGATGTCCTTGACAAATACAAGGCTGACATCACCGCTAACAGGAAATGAGATGGACGGGCAGGGATGCACACGACGGAAGAACTGTGATATCTTTTACAGCTGCCATGCAGAAAGACACGAATTTGGATGTGGTTTCATAGTCGGCAAGAGACTTCGACACCTTGTAACCCTGTAAATGACCGTATAGCCACCATTCGCATCCGGGCGAAATATTTTAACATTACGCTGATTTGTGTACACGCCCCGACGGAAGACAAAGACGATGACATCAAAGATGCATTCTATGAGCGCCTGGAGGATATCTATGACCGCTGCCCTGCACATGACATTAAAATTGTTCTGGGAGATTTTAATGCTAAAATAGGAAGGGAAGATGCTCTTGGTTCAGCAGTCGGAAAATTCAGTCTACACAACAACACCTCCGATAACGGATTCAGACTGGTAAGTTTCGCGTCGGCAAGAAACATGGTTGTGAGTGGAACCAGATTCCCGCATAAAGATATCCACAAGGCAACCTGGATATCTCCCGATCAAAATACAAGAAATCAGATCGATCACGTGGTAATTGATAGAAGGCATGTCTCAAGCGTTATGGACGTGCGTGTGATGCGCGGTGCAAATATCACCTAGTTGCAACCACGCAAACCATTAAGTAGTGCTAAAAACACTCGTAATCAAACGCAAAGGAAGCTAGACATCACAAAGCTGCATACCACCGAGATAGCCAATGCCTACCAACCAACCAACCAACCAACTCTCTCAATTACTCCATACAAATCCCCCTAGTTCTGATGTACCCGACATGCAGTGGCATCATATTGCGAATTCTATGACCACTGCCGCAGCAACCGTACTGGGTTATTAAAAAAACCAAGCTCAGACAAGCCCTGGTACAATGATGAATGTGGCGAAATGTCTGAGTAAATGGATGCTGCATACAAGGCAAAACTGCAGCCAATGGCGACGCGTGCGGTGATGGAGCGGTATAAAGAGAAAAGGAGGGAGATGAAACGCCTGTTCAGACGGAAAAAGCGTCTGTAGAAGAAAAGAGAGAGCCAGGATATCGAAAACTACAGGGATAGAGGTGAGGCCCGAAAGAGATGGAAATCTGGTCACGGACACTCAGAGTGTGCTGCAACTATGGAGGGAACACTTTCAATCTCTTCTCGTTTCCGAAGGCAGCATAAGTGACGAAATCGCACCAATCATCGACGATGGAGTAGACTGTCCACCACCGAGCCAAAACGAGGTCTGCACGGCAGTTGCGCAGCTTAAAAATAATAAAGCTGCGGGAGCCGATGGACTACCGGCAGAGCTTTTTAAAGCCGGCGGCGATGAGCTGGTAAAATGCATGCACCAGCTTATAAACACGATTTGGCTCAGGGAGTGCATGCCCGATGATTGGAATTTGAGTGTCCTATGTCCTATGAATATGTGAAAATTTGAAATTTTGAAAATGTGAATATGTGAAAATATATAATTTTGAAAATATGAGTATGTGAAAATTTGAAATTTTGTAATTTTGAAAATATGAATATGTGAAAATTTGAAATTTTGAAAATATGAGTATGTTGAAATTTGAAATTTTGAATTTTTCAAAATGTGAAAATTTGAAAATATGAGTATGTGAAACTTTGTAATTTTGAAAATATGAATATGTGAAAATTTGAAATTTTGAAAATATTAGTATATAAAAATTAGAAATTATGAATTTTTCAAAATATAAATATTTGAAATTTTGAAAATATGAGTACGTGAATATCTGAAATTTTGAATTTTTCAAAATATGAATATGTGAAATTTTGTAATTTTGAAAATATGAATATGTGAAAATTTTAAATTTTGAAAATATGAGTATGTTGAAATTTGAAATTTTGAATTTTTTCAAAATATGAATATGCGAAATTTGAAATTTTGAAAATATGAGTAGGTTAAAATTTGAAATTTTGAATTTTTGAAAATATGAATATGTAAAAATTTGAAATTTTGAATTTTTCGAAATATGAATATGTGAAAATTTGAAATTTTGAAAATATGAGTATGTGAAAATTTGAAATTTTGAAAATATGAATATGTGAAAATTTAAAATTTTGAATTTTTCAAAATATGAATATGTGAAAATTTGAAATTTTGAAAATATGAGTATGTGAAACTTTGTAATTTTGAAAATATGAATATGTGAAAATTTGAAATTTTGAAAATATGAGTATGTGAAAATTTGAAATTTTGAAAATATGAGTATATAAAAATTAGAAATTATGAATTTTTCAAAATATAAATATTTGAAAATTTGAAATTTTGAAAATATGAGTACGTGAATATCTGAAAGTTTGAATATTCCAAAATATGAATATGTGAAAATTTGAAAAGACGAGTATTGACCGTGCTTAAGAAAGGCGATCCTAGTGTGTGTACCAACTATCGCGGGATTAGCCTTCTACCCATCGCATACAGGGTCCTGTCTAGTGTGTTATGTGAAAGACTAAAGCCCATTCTGGCGAACCTGAATGGACCTTATCAGTGTGGCTTAAGACCTGGTAAATCCACCAACGACCAGATATTCACAAATCTTGGAGAAGACCTAAGAAGTACAGATCAATACCTACCATCTGTTCAAAGCTGCATTCGACAGTCCGATACGACAGAAATTGTTGGATGCTATGGCTGAGTTTGGTATCCCCGCAAAGCTAATTCGACTCTGCGGGATGACACTGACTGACACGAAGTCTTCATTAAATATATGCAAAAATCTGACTGAGTCATTTTCTACCAAGCGAGACTTTAGACAAGTATCAAGAGATCGCTCTTTAACATCGTAATGGAGATGATCATGCGGAAGGAAGCAGTAAACAGGACTGGTAACATCTTCAATAAAACACACATACTGCTGGCGAATGCCGATGACATATATATCATTGGCCGTGAACTGCGGTATGTTACTGCGGCCTTTTCGACAATTGAGAAGAAGTCTGTTGAAGTGGGTCTTGTGATAAACGAGGACAAACCCAAGTTATTTGTTTCAACAAACAAAGAGTCCACTCGTCCGGGACACTGCGTGAACGTTGACAACTATAACTTTGAAGTGGTAGATGATTTGTCTACCTTGGCTCCGCCATAAACAAAAATAATAATGTCAGCCAAAAGACGAGTATTGATCGCAAACCGCTGCTACTATGCGCTAAGCAAGCGATTTAGCGACAATGCGCTCTCTCGAAGAACAAAGATCCAACTCTACCAGACTTTGATCCTACCTGTCTTGCTATACAGCGCAGAATCCTGGGTAATGACAAAAGCGGATCAATCTATTCTGGGAGTCTTCGAGAGAAAAATACTACGCAAAATATTTGGACCCATCATCGTGAACGGCGAGTACCGTCGTCGAATAAATTATGAGCTGTATGAGCTGTACAACGACATCGACGTGGTCAAGCGCGTTCAAATAGACCGAATGCGCTGGCTTGGATACGTTGTACGAATGGACGAAAACGCTCTGGCTCGAAAATTCTTCGGCAATAAACTCGATGGGCGGCGCAGGAGGGGGCGACCAAAACTCCGATGGATGGACCAGGTGACGGAAATGTTAAGTAAGCTTGGTATGACGAACTATCTACGAAACGCAAAAGACCGAAGCGCTTGGAATGGTTTTCTACGTGCGGCCACTGATAGATGAATTTCTGTTGTTGCTGCCAGTAAAGAAGAAGAAGAATAGTTGTAGTGCAAATACCCAGTTTTATCACAATTTTTACATTTGGTGAAGGATATCTGAGCTTCGGTATTGCCGAAGTTTTTATTTATTTCGTTTATCTTTTATATGGACATTTTTTAAAATAAAGTTTATTCTAAAACAAATACAGGGAGGCTAATGAAAGACGCAATCAAAAAAAAATGCAATAACTTTTTTTCTATCTAACACAGTACAACACACATGGGACTCAATTTTGAGAACTGCACATGAAAGTAGCCCCACAAAGAAGAAGTTCTGCAACATTCGTTTTGTCGAATTACATGCCATAACAATTAAATATCGATTTGAAGTTAGTAAGTATCGTATAGGGGAATTTGTCACGATTTAGGCTTTTTTAGGTTACATGGTGGCGTATGATTATCTTAAGTAATATTCCACGTATATCATACGCCGCGGAATACAACAGTTTTATTGTAACTGCTACAAAATAAACCCAGTTCAAAATCATTTGATGAATGGAAGAGTGAAACTGTTGCTTATGTAGAGAAACGTTATATGTATGAACATATAAAAGGAATTACACAGTAGCACATTTTCCTACTTCAAACTCTTGAACCAATTGAAACCCACAAAATCTGAAAGCTTATGATAGTAGTAGAAAAACCCTAGCTGGGTTTTGAATTATTAGCTAAGGTTTTCTTTTAATTCATTTTTGAAGTTTTCGACTGAGAAGAAGATTTTAGTAGTCTATATCTCGTGAACTATTCAAAATATAGCTTTTCAGCAAATTGTTAGCTTTTAATCAGATCTAAAAATTTTGCCTTGAGATAAAATCAAGAAAACAACAACATCTTACTCAAAACAGCAAAACTGTACAGAAATCACTTTCAATTGTACGTATATAGAAATTAAAAATGCTATGCTTTTTAAAATGAAATAGATACAAAATAGAAATAAATCAAAAAACAATAAAAATCTATGATGAAATTTTACGAGTTTTTTACATTTTTGTTGTTTTGAGTGAGATTATGTTGTGTTTTTGATTTTATCTGAAGGTTAAATTTTTAGATCTGATTAAGAGCTAAAATTTTACCAAAGAGAGACATCAAAATTTTGAATAGTTCACGAGATATAGGCTTAAGAATCAGTACATGATTTTTAAATTTTAAAAATGAATAATAAAAAAACCTTAGCTAATAATTCAAAAACCAGCTAGGGGTTTTCTTCTACCATCATAAGCTTTCAGATTTTGGCGGTCTCAATTGGTTCAAGTTTTACTGCTGCACTGTGTTATTATTCTTAATTTTGTTTATTAAATTTGTTTCAGTTTAATCGGACTAGTGGTTCTCGAGTATGGTCCGATAACACAGCTTCAAGAAACTACACACCATACTGTGATGCAAATTGGATGAATTCCCTCGCATGCAGTATTTCTGGGTTAGAACCACTACATATATGACAATTTTGTTTGTTTACGTTGTCGTTCAGATCTAAATGAGCCATCCTGTATTTTTCATACGTATAAAGTTGTAGGAGTATTACTGATTAACGTGCTTATTTTACACCTAACTACAACATTCGGTCCTTACCCAACAGGAATAGGAGACATAGCGTGCAAGTTTTTTTTAATTTTTTTTTAATTTAAGAAAAACTAGCTGACCCGGCAGACGTTGTTCTGCCATAGAACTTCGGACCCGGCTAACTTCGTCTCGCTCCTAAGATAACGAATTCATATAAGCTCCAGGAGTATAGTAAAATACAGTTAGTTCAAGTTTTAATGTGATTTATTTGAATTTAATCGAAATTAGTGATGAGCGGTAAAGAGCGATCTGATTAACAATGTTTTTCGATTTGTTTTCCGGCGTAAAAACAAACAATGAAGACGGTTTGCCAATACGCGAACTTGTGAAAAGCAGGGAAATTCGATATTGATCCCACAAACTTTCATTGATGGGTTTTGCGATTTATTCATTGTCATCGCAAAAGGCAATAGAATGGGTAGTTGAATTCGCTTGAATTTGGTAAGAATTATAGGATTTCGGGAGATAAGGATTTCCTTTCCTTAGAATTTGCCCCTGATGAACGTCGCTTTAATCACATTGATGATCAGTTTCTTGACCGACAAACGCGTACCGTTGCACAATTTAAGATGATTCAGATTCCGCAACATGTTTATGATCGATCCCACCGTCAGCTGACACATCTAAAAAATTCAAAAATTATGTCGGATAGTTGGTCGCCTCAATCTCGTTGGTCACGCTGTCAACGGATTTGTATGAATGCAGTTCTACATCGATTCGACTTTGAATAATAACATTTAAGCTATCGACGACCTTATTCTTCGCTGCTGTTCCCTTATCCAATCTAGATTTTTATAATTTTTTGCAATTCCGGGGAAAACTTTGGTGATGAGTTTCTCCTTTGAAACGTCATTAATCCAGTTGAAACATCAACAGGAATTTGGCAATTACCAAGTGCCAGTAGCTGTCTTGAAAATTCAGTAACACAAAGATGACTATTTCAGGCATGTGTTAATTTCATAAGCAGCAGTAGATTTTGGGATGACGGGAAGCGTTGAAGAAAATACCATAGCCACACCAAATCATCTCGAATCACCTCGTAAATCCTTAATCGTTCGGTAAACTGCCTCCAAAACTCGTTTATGTGCCATTGTGCATTCATCCCAAATGATGATTTTGCATTCTCGCAACAATTTCGCTGCACATTGGCGTGTCAACTGTGAGAAGATTCATCAGCAGATTCAAAGCGGAAAGTGCAGGTCGACCGCGTTTCAACAATGTGGAAGAAATATCAGCGGATGCAACAGCTAACGGAATTTGCGATCTTGACCAAATGTTGCCAGAATCAAAGAAATGACGAATGTCTTGCCTGCGGGAGCATCGAGAAAGTAAATGTCTCCCGTTCCACCGTCAACAACCTCCATCAGCGAATCGTACACGTTCGTTTGCTCGGCATTCATTGTCTCGATCAATGATTGATCTCGTTGCAATTCGCGATTGAATGCATTGTGCATCGAACGATTTGACGCTGCTATTCCTATTTCGACAGTAGACTGCCGCACATGAGCACGCACATGTTTTCGATCCAAAGTTAATTTCAAGATCGAAATTCAAACTTAAATGGAGAATGAAAAAGAAGTGATGACTTGTAAACAAACCTTTTGTTCTATTGACCATTTTTAAATTGAGGTGATAGCCATCCTCTCCACGACAGATCATCAACGGGTTTTGAAGTGCATCATATGACCGATGAGTCATGCCTCAGTTGTCTGCCATCCCGACGCTTGAGAACAATATCGCGTGATTCCACATTCTTCCCAACAATCACCACTGCGACTTCATTTATAGTGGGAGCATTGAATTGTACTGCATGGCAACCAGAGGGTCTTTTGTCTGCTCTGAGAATGATGGTCGTCGGAAAGCATTGTATTCAATGCGGTTTCAAACAATCGGACCAATGTATTATTCTCATGCAGAATCTTTTAACATAATAAACCCAAATTTTCCAAGCATCATAACGAATTGTCCACCTTCACGTCGATAAAGCGATACAGTGCAAAATTTCGTCGAAAAAT
The DNA here is from genome assembly GCA_964034835.1 of Muscina levida. Classification (NCBI taxonomy): domain Eukaryota; kingdom Metazoa; phylum Arthropoda; class Insecta; order Diptera; family Muscidae; genus Muscina; species Muscina levida. The sequence continues at coordinate 128,165,789 of OZ035883.1, read as the reverse complement.
CTAAATTTTTTCGAGTTTTTTTTTCCGAATATTTCGAGTTTTAAACCAAGAATTTTTCTATTATCCGAAATATTACAGATTAAAATCGTCCAAAATTTTTAAACATACGATAAAATTCAACATTTCGTCTAAAACCAATTAAATTTGTTTTTCCGTAATTTTTCGACAAAAATTTTCTATTTTTCCATTCGTAAAGCCACTACGGAACAATTGCACACAAAATTTTAAACAAAAATTCAATTATCGATTTTTATCAAATCAAGCGATACAATACAAAATTTTCTAGAAAAAATCCATGTTTTTCTGGAATTTTCCGAGTTTTTCACCCAAATTTTTTCTATTTTTTCATTCGAAAAATCATTTTGGAATAATCCGAAATTTTTCACAGTTCCATCGTCCAAATTTATTAAATCATACCATAAAATGCAGAATTTTGTCGAAAAAACAAATTCGAACTTTTTTAATTTTTCCGGAATTTTCCGCATTTTCAACAAAATTTTTCTATTTTTTAATTCGAAAAACCTTTCTGTAACAATTGCACACAAAATTCCATACAAAAAGGCAATTTTCGATTTTTCCAATTTCCCGACTTTTCCGGAAGATTTTCCCGAAATTTTCTTTCACATAAACCTTCTCCTGGCAATAACGAACAACTGAAAAAAAGTTTAAGCAAAATCGGCCCAGCCGTTCTCAATTGATGAATTACTATACATTTTTGCCACCATTTTTATATCTTATATATAAAATTCTCGTGTCACAATGTTAGTCTGCATACTCCTCCGAAACGGCTTGACCGATTCCTCTGAAATTTGGTAAGCATATTGGGTAGGTCTGAGAATCGGCTAACATCTATTTTTCATCACCCTAAATGTTAAGGGTGGTCCACCAGCGCCCGGTAGGTGGCGCTGGGGTGGGTTTATAATCAAAATTTGAACAAATGGACCAATTTAACTGAAATTCAGAATGTATGTTTGTTTGATCATCAGAAAAAATTTTATATACAAATGGAACCGGTAGGTGGCGTTTGGGTGTATTTTTAATCAAAATTTAAATGAATGGACCAATTTAACAGAAATTTAGTATGTATATTTGAGTGATCATGAGAACAAAGTTTCTGTATAACTGGACCCGGTATGTGCCGCTAGGGTGGAATTATAATGAAAATTTTAACGAATTAAACAATTTGACTGAAATTTAGAATGTATATTTGTTATAATATGAGAAATTTTTTTCTGTATAAATGGACCCGCTGTTGAGTTGGCTGTAGTTGAATTATTTCGAAAATTTATATCGATTGTCCGACATTACTCAAACTTAACATGTATTTTTGGACATGAGAAAATGTTGGATGTATGTTTATATTCAGTTGCCGGTGTTTAGATTATGATACACTTAATTTTTGCAATGTCATTTAGTCACCAGTGAGAACATTACATATATACATCTTTAAAACATCAATATTATTGAGAAGTCAATATATAAAAATGGATGTATATTTTAATGTCACCACTAATTGCGAGAACGGTTGAACCGATTTGTACCAAAATGTCAGTGAAAGTTGGTGATGGACTATAGATGGTCACCCAGACCACAAAACGGCTTAAGGTAGAATGGCGAACATTTGTATTGGCGCACTTCCTATAAAATTAAAGAGCTTCACAAAGTTGTTTTTCCCATATCAAACCTTAAGGCTACTAACCCGAAAATGAGAAAAACTGTTGTTGAGTCAAATGAAGGGATTTTTGAAAATTCGTACATGATAGCACTTTGCCCCTTTTTTTTACCCCAAAAAGGGGCAAAGTGCTATCTGCTTAAAAATGTGGTTTTAGAATATATGCCTATTAATAAGTAAGTTTTCATCATATCATGGACGACACTGCCGATCTTTTTTATCAATTCTTACAATAATATATACAGTAGACTACGGATAAGTGCATGTCGGTTTTCGCGCGACTTTTTGTGCACTTATGCGGTTTTTGCATTTATACAACACTCGGATAAGTGCACAACTATTGCATATATACAAACATTGCATAAGTGCACGATTATTGCATTTATACAAACATTACATTAGTTTTATTAATAGGTAACACCAGTTCAGTTTGGACGAAACTTTAAGAAAGTAATTAAATATAAAGCTGTTTAATGTTTTTATTTATATTTGGTTCACATTACATAACAGGTTTTTAATAAAAACTTATAAAATCAGTTCAGTTTAAGGTAAAAAAAAACACAAATTTATATTTCATTGTTTTAGTGTTTATCATATTTTATACAAAAAAAATTAAAAATATTCAGCTCTGTGCCAAAATAAGAGCTGTTAATGAATCATTGCAATCATATTTTGCAACATTGTTTTTTGCAAAATACATATACGTGTGCTGAAAAAGTCGGAAATCTGTTTTTGAACCGTGTTTTCTGTTCCAACCTTACATATTTTTTTTCCAGTTTCTCTAAATCATAATCTACATTTATGTAACATATTATGAGAGACTTGCATTTATGCATGCAAAGTTGTACTAAAAAAGTACTTTCAGGTTAGCAGAAGTTGTGCATTTATCCGATTTTTGCATTTATACGTGTTGCACTTATCCGTGTATTTTTGTATGTAAACGTATAAAAAAGGCTAATGGCTTCAAGTTCCAGTGCATTTATGCGGTTTTTGCATTTATGCGATGTGCACTTATCCGTAGTTTACTGAAATAATCTTTTTGGTATATAAAGAACAAATTTTGTCCGGAAAAATCTCGCTCTTTAAATTGAAATATATCTGAGGTCAAAGTAATTAACCAATCGTTATTAGATTTTAACTGTACTTAACATCTTTTACAATAACTTGGAGGCAGGACGAAGACTGCCGGGCCAGCTAGTATATAGATATTAATCGTACGTCAAAATTAGTATGACTTTTATTAATATGCCTATCATTATTATTAATTGTATATCCATAGTTACAATTAATATCACTCATACGTTAAGAGAATTTTACGATAATTCTCATTACATAATTGAGATATGGAAGAGCTGTTTACTTTCAAAGAATTAATAAATATTTTATTGCTATATAGGAGAAACCTCTTTGTGTTTACTTTTCAGTTTCATTTTACTCTATACCTGATCATACCATATTCTCTACACGATGTAGAACATATAAACTGCACCTCTCCAACTACAACTTTATAAATCATTAAACTCTGTCATTTAATCAGAAAAAAAACACACACAAACACACAAAACAAAAAAAAACCACATAAAAATGTTGTTCTCCCATAACTTATAAGTAAAAACACCTTTTAGTAACATTTCAGATATTAAAATCGTTTTGTGCCATTAACTTGTGTTAGTTTTTCTAATAGTTAGCCTGCTAAAATAATTGACTATGTAGGCCTAGTTTTTGCTGCTCTAAGTCACTAAACACACACTACAACTGGCATAAGAACAATGTCAGGAAACTTAACAATAGAAAAAATGTTGCGTTTTTAATGTCACTATGTTCATTTCCGGTTTGGCTTTAGTTTTTAACATATAATAGTTGTTTCACGACACTGGCCAACACGTAGGCTTATCTACACACACACACACACGCGCACACACATTCACATGCATGTGCAAATGACACATGCAGTATTTATACATATAAGACACAAGCTATAGTTGTTAGCATCGAGTACGACGAGTATATAAAGACAATGGCTATAATGTGCAACAAACTTGTTTAAGCCAAGTTATACTAAATGTGGCAAATGTGTTTGTTGTTGTTGTTTTTGTTGTTGTCGGAGTTGCATTTACTATTTGTTGTATGGCCGCCTGCTTTTTCTGTAAATAGCTGTTGCATTTGTGTGTGTGAGTGTGTGTGTGTGACGGTAAACAACATTGTGCTGTTGCATTATTTGCATTTATGTTACCCATACACGCCACGTCACACTCATACATACGCACTCATGCCGGTATTCATTCATTCATATCCTTTGCATTATATATACAGTTATGCTGTTGCATGTTTGTAGATAAAAAGGACATTATCATAAATTATAATTAAATTTATGCGACATCATACACAATTTAACTGAAGAAGAAGTAGAGAACAAAAAAAAATAATAACATAACATTTCATTTCGTTTCATTTATTTTGCAAAGCATTGGCAATGCCTATAATGATAATTGTGCTGATGATGATGATGATGAAGAGGAAACCACCACAACAATTGCCAGCTATTTTGCTGGCTCATGTCCGTGGCGCATATTGCCTTTGTGACATATTGAGATTGTGCACATTTGTTTTTTTTTTTAAATTTTAATCAAACTGAAATCAAGTGAAGTGTAGAATCTCGAGGTGTCATAATTGCTAATGTAAGTTTTAGTTTTATGTTGTAGATAATATTAAATTGTTACGGTGTCTTGTCATGACCTCGTTCAAGAACTATTGTATCGTAATTTTCAGGTAACAGGCATAGAACAGGGTTAAATGCGTTGTATTCACGTTACGTATACGTTTATGTTTGGGTAAACAAATTTCAACCCAAATACATATAAGAGAACTGAAATATATTTTATGAAAAGTAAAGTAAAGTATGTATATCAAATTATAGATTGATTCGATACTATTATCGATACTATATATTATTATATATTTCGCATTATATTAGAAAATCTTTAAATTTTTATTGAATTTAGTTCTTACTTCTTCTTTAACGGCAGCAACAACAGAAATTTATCTTTCAGTAACCGCACGTAGAAAAGTATTCCAAGCGCTTCGGTGTTTTGCGCTCCGTAGATAGTTCGTCACACCCAGCTTAGTTAACAGCTCTTTCACCTGGTCCATCCATCGGAGTTTTGGTCGCCCCCTCCTGCGCCGCCCCTCGAGTTTATTGCCGAAGACTTTTCGAGCCGGAGCGATTTCGTCCATTCGTACAACGTGTCCAAGCCAGCGCATTCGATCTATTTGAACGCGCTTGACTACATCGATGTCGTTGTACAGCTCATACAGCTCATGATTCATTCGACGACAGTACTCGCCGTTAACGATGGTGCGTCCAAATATTTTGCGTAGTATTTTTCTCTCGAAGACTCCCAGAATAGACTGATCCGCTTGTGTCATTAACCATTAGAGCAAGACAGATAGGATCAGAGTCTGGTAGAGCTGGATTTTTGTTCTTTGAGAGAGCGCTTTGTCGTTAAATCGCTTGCTTCGTGCATAGTAGCAGCGGTTTGCGATCAATACTCGTCTTTTGATTTCCAGGCTGACATTATTAATTTTGTTTATGGCGGAGCCAAGGTAGACAAAATCATCTACCACTTCAAAGTTATAGTTGTCAACGTTCACGCAGCATCCCAGACGAGTGGACTCTTTGTTCGTTGAAACAAGTAACTTGGTTTTGTCCTCATTTACCATCTATATCATCAGCATACGCGAGCAACATGTGACTTTTGTTGAAGATGGTACCATTCCTGTTTACTGCAACTATTCCGCATGATCATCTCCAATACGATGTTAAAGAGATCGTAGGACAGACTATCGCCTTGTCTAAAGCCTCGTTTGGTAGAAAATGGCTCTGTCAGATTTTTGCCAATTTTCACCGTAGACTTCGTGTCTGTCAGTGTCATCCCACAAAGTCGTAGTAGCTTCGTGGGGATAGCAAACTCAACCATAACATCTAATAGTTTCTGTCGTATCGGACTATCGTATCGGACTGTCAAATGCAGCTTTGTAATCGATGAACAGATAGTAGGTGTCGATCTGCATTTCTTGGGTCTTCTGCAGGATTTGTCGTAGTGGGAATATCTGGTCGGTCGTGGATTTACCAGGTCTAAAGCCACACTGATAAGGTCCAATCATGTTCGCCAGAAGGGGCTTTAGTCTTTCACATAACACACTAGACAGGACCTTGTATGCGATGGTTAAAAGGCTAATCCCGCGATAGTTAGTACACACACTAGGATCCCCTTCCTAAGTACGGGACATAGGACCCTCAGATTCCAATCATCGGGCATGCACTCCCTGAGCCAAATCGTGTTTATGAGCTAGTACATGCATGTTAGGTTACGTTAGGTTAAGGACAAGTAATGACAAAGCACAGTACCATGCCATTACAACACTCGGAGACCATTATGGTCCATTGTGATTGTCCTGATTTAAAAGGAAGAAATAAAAGGGGAAGTATGTTTTACAATTAAATAATGATTTTAGAAGAATAGTAAAAGTGAACAAGAGATAAAAAGTGCTAAAATAGACAATTCCGATGAGTTCTCTCCTTCAACTTCATATATATATATACAAGTAGTGAGATTACGTGGGAACACTATGGTCTTCTGCCCTTAAGCCATCAGTGAACTTTACCAGATTCTCCATGTTACAAGACGACAGTTCAGTGAGACTATCGAAGAACCATTTTCCGAGGAATTGTTTCCTTCTTCTATGAAGAGCAGGGCAATGGCATAACAAATGCTCAACGGTCTCAATTTCCTCCTCATCGTCGCAAAGCCTACAGTAATCCTCCTGTGTCGTCTCCCAGTGGGATCTGACGTCGCAGTGTCCCGTGATTACTCCAATTAGTCGTCTAACGGATCTTCTATCTAGCTCCAACAGTGATCTGGTTCGTCTTACATCCAGTCTTATCCCGTGACACCACACAGTCGGTGCGATGTTCCCAGGATGTATTTGCCAGCCGTTCGATGTAAAGGGTCACAATTCCATATATGTGACATATTGGTGGTCGCACTGATCCATCCGATAGGTCGGGTCCCAGTGCTGAACCTTTCCGCGCCAGTTCTTCCGCTTCCTCGTTTCCTGAAATGTCACTGTGTCCGGGGACCCAGCAAAACCGATCACTATTTTTGGTCAATTTTTAGAGCGCCGTCCTACATCTATACACTAATCTCGACTTTATAGCCTTCGATACCAAGGCTTTTAAGGCCGCTTGACTGTCCATATAGATTGTGACGATCTCCTCCAAATTTCTTGCCAGTATTTGCTGCACAGATTTCGTAATAGCGAAGATCTCCGCCTGGAACACACTACAGTCGTCATCCAGTCGGAAGTGTTGCCTGAAATTGAGATCCTCGCTAAAGATACCCGATCCTGTTCCAATTTCCATTTTTGAACCATCAGTGAATATTAATAGCCCCCTGAAAGGTAAGGAATCTTTCCAATCTTCTCTATCTGGGATCACTATTTCCGGGCATGATGTAAAATCCAACAACGGAACCATATAGTCTGTTCCTTTGTTGAGTCCTTCGTTGCATCCATGTCTGCTGAACCATAACAGTATTGATGCGTGACCCGACTCCGTTTGTCGCTAGAGGCCTGCTTCTCGTAACCTTATTGCACATTTAGCCGCTACAGAGAGTGCATGGTACCGCAGGTTCTTTGAGTTCAATATCACATCCAGTGCCGCTTGTGGTGTACTTCCTCTAGCACCTGTTATACACAGTGATGCCATTCGCTGTACACTACTTACCAGCATTAACTTACTTTTCGTTTCAAGAGCCCCCACCAAACAAGGCATCCGTAAGTTACTATGGGACGCACTACAACTGTGTATATCCAATATACCATTGCAGGTTGTAGTCCCCAGCTTTTCCCACATAGTTCCGGCAGGCGTACAAGGCATTAAGTCCTTTCTTCGTCCTTTCCTCCGTATTGCGTCTCCAGTTTAGTTTCCTGTCCAAATGACGCCTAGATATTACGCCTCAGACGAGAGTTTCAATTCTACACCATCAATTACCGGCAGCCTGAAGTTCTCAAAGAGGTATTTGCGATAGTACTAGCTCCGTTTTCTGTGGATTGACATTCAGACCTCAGCTAGTGGACCATTCTGATAAAGATCGTAAGTCATCCTGTATGAGGTCACTCAAAGTTGGAGCAAACCTACCGGTGACTTATGGTATGCATGCTGCGCTCCACTGATGAGGCTATGTTCCAGGTTCTGTCTCAGGTGTAAATCAATAAGCCTCTCCAAAGTCTTTAGAAGAACCAATGATAAGCTGATAGGTCTGTAATCCTTTGGTAGTAAGTTTGTTGGTTTACCCGCTTCTTGTTTTTTTCTTTTCTTCGTGTTTTCATAATAAAAAAAAACTTTAAAACCCCAAAATATGCAGTTATATGCATAAACCCCTAAAACATGCCGGTAAGGCTGTAGTATGCATTTGCATAGGCAAGTATAAAAATTGATGCACATTTTGATGTCACCACTAACTGCGAAAACGGTTCGAGCGATTTATACCAAAATAAAGATTTTCCCATATACCCCAATACAAATATCATCAAAATGACCGACATTTTGCGTGTAGGGAAACAAATGCACTTATATATGTTATGCACGACAGTAAATATAGCAAAACGGAGTGTTTAATATTAAAAAGAATATAGAACACGTTTATAGTACTACAGAGTACAATTAAAATTCCAAAAAGTATTTGGATTGAAACAAGAAGTACTTTCATTGTACCAAATTGTATAGTTTGTTGTACCGAAAAGCACTTTTATTGTATCAAATAGTATAATTTATTGTACCGAAAAGTACAATTAATTGTACTAAAAAGTACACTTTATGGTGCCAAAAAGTACAATTTATAATACCAAAAATTACCTTTTATTATACCAAAAAGTACATTTAATGGTACCAAAAAGTACAATATATTGTACTAAAATGTAAAATTTATGATACCAAAAAGTACAATTTATGGTTCTAAAAAGTACACTTTAGCGTACTGAAAAGTACACTTTATTCTACCAAAGAGTACACTTTAAGTACACCAAAAAGTATATATATTAGCGAAAAAAATGTATTATAAGAGAGCTGCAAGGAATGATTGCTATATAATTAGAAAGCTGCATGGAGTGATTATGATGTACGTACTTTTAAGGGTAAAAAGGGATTTTTTCAACATTTTTACCCTTCAAAAAAAACCAAACCCAGACCAAACGGCTCAAGGTAGAATAACGAAAATTGGGCGGATTATTTTTGCTTTGTTCTCTTGTAAATACCACAAATTTAATTTACAATGATTATTAATTTACAATACCTCGAACTTGATATAAAAACTAAAAAGAGTTAGAAACACTTTTATATTTAAGACTATCTAAAATATGGAGAGTTTTTACAAATTTCCTTATACACTTTTCTATTTTCAAATTACCTATCTTTTTCTTTAATTTTCTTATAAGTTAATATAGGAACAAAACGCTTTAGCAAAAAGAAAAACAATTGAAATTGTCATTATTGCATTATCATTTTTTTTTTGCAATATTCCTACTTCTTATACCCCTGCGACTCGAAATGGGAGAAAATAGTTTAGAATTTCGTTTCGTACAATTTCATTTTATGTCCCACAGTGGGAATTGTCGGCAAATGTTGTGGACAAAAAAAATGTGTACAAGGTTCCTTTTAATGTCCTTGCTAGCATGCAAAATACAAAAAAAAGCGAAAATTTCAAAGAAAATTTTTTCGATATTTTCTAGTATTTCATAACAAAAATGTGAAAAAAAAAATTTGAACTTTTTCTAATTTCTTAGAAAAAAATTGCAAGGATTCTTTCTTATATTGTTGCAAGGATATTTTTTGTAATTTTGTAGTTTTATAATTTTGTAATTTTGTAATTTTGTAATTTTGTAATTTTGTAATTTTGTAATTTTGTAATTTTGTAATTTTGTAATTTTGTAATTTTGTAATTTTGTAATTTTGTAATTTTGTAATTTTGTAATTTTGTAATTTTGTAATTTTGTAATTTTGTAATTTTGTAATTTTGTAATTTTGTAATTTGGTAATTTTGTAATTTTGTAATTTTGTAATTTTGTAATTTTGTAATTTTGTAATTTTGTAATTTTGTAATTTTGTAATTTTGTAATTTTGTAATTTTGTCGTATTGTAATTTTGTAATTTTGTAATTTTGTAATTTTGTAATTTTGTATTTTTGTAATTTTGTAATTTTGTAATTTTGTAATTTTGTCGTATTGTAATTTTGTAATTTTGTAATTTTGCAATTTTGTAATTTTGTAATTTTGTAATTTTGTAATTTTGTAATTTTGTTTGTTTTGTAATTTTGCAATTTTGTAATTTTGTAATTTAGAAATTTTGTAGTTTTGCAATTTTGTAATTTTGTAATTTTGTAATTTTGTAATTTTGTAATTTTGTAATTTTGTAATTTTGTAATTTTGTAATTTTGTAATTTTGTAATTTTGTAATTTTGTAATTTTGTAATTTTGTAATTTTGTAATTTTGTTTGTTTTGTAATTTTGTAATTTTGTTATTTTTTAATTTTGTAATTTAAATTTCTTTAGAAAGTTAAATTTTATTCCTTTGGAAGGTTGGAAGACCTCTTCAGAAAATATTATTCCTCTACTGTGCACTTACGGTTTTATAACTTGATATATCTGGTGTATACACCATAACTACACATTACACACATACAGACATTTATATCCTTCACCTTTTTCGTTGAAGCGTGTTCAATTTGCTTTCATGTTTCATTTTGTTGAATAATTTCACAATTTTGCTATATCTGATACGGGAACTGCTGCTTCCCCTGTCCCTTATGTAGCTGCAACAACTAGCAAGTGTTGCAGCAGCTGTTGCTCCTTGCAGCAACAACATCATGGCCAACGCCATCATCGTCGTCGTCGACGTCACCATCGTTGTCGATTGAATTGATACAAAGTTGAGTTTATTGAATAAGTGGTGTTGTATTCCGTACTCTTTGGAGAATGAGTGTATATGAGTGGCACACAAACACACACACACACCCGAGATGCTTCACGTATGCGTAACATGCATTGTGTATCCTGTTGCTTACATATGAAAGTGTGGATGTGTGTGTGTGTGTGAGCATAAGCATGACCGTATAAGTCTTGTTCAAAATCTATTTGATTCGTTGCGCTTTGGTAGGAGCGATTTTAATATTGACTGCACGTACTTTTACAGATGTATAGTAAACTTTGTGTCGTTTTTTATGTTATTTCAATGTTTCTTGTTCTTGTTTCTAAAAAGAACAACAACTTGATTCTTGTTGCTCAAATGTTGTTTGTTTTATTTCAATTTCGTTTGCTGCTCTTTGGGTACAGTTGTTTAAACAAACATTCCAATAATATTACGAGCGTGTTACTTTGTCCTAGCACCAGTGTGTGTGTGTGTGTGTGTTCAGGTTCAATTCCCATCCAATAGTGATATCGTACAACTCATATTGAGTGCATTTATTTTCATCTTATCTGTTGCCATATAATTTTTTTGGTTTTTTTTTTTTGTTATGGCCTTAGACGAATTGGCAATAACACGAACTAAACAAACTTTAATGGAAGTTGATGTTTCCCTTCTGTTGCTGCTTCGGAGTTCTTATCGTTCAAGTTCATAATGTAATAGAAAAGACCAAAAAAAAAAGTTAAAGAGCACAATTCAACATTAAAATTTGTGGGTATTCTATGATTGCTTAGAAAGACACGAATACCTTCAAGGAGTGGTTACAGAAACGTTTAATATACTAAGCGGAACATCGGATTTGAAATCCAAAAATTAAAAAATAAAAAAAAAATAGAAACCAAAAAGTTAAAATAATATTGGCAAAAGTTAACAGACGGACAAAATGTCAAGAAAAAAATTTTAACGCAAAGTAAAATATTAGAAAAAAATATTTTTTCTTAGCTAAAAAATAATTTAAATATTTTTTTTTTGAAAACAGAAGTGATTATTTATAATTTAACAAACAAAATTTATTTAAAAACAAATTCTAGACGACAAAAAATTTAAAAGTAGGCTATGCTTTTAAATGAAATCTTCAAAAAAAAATTAAAAAAAAACCAAAACAGATTTTTTTCCTTTCATATAAAGTACGAAAAAAATAATAAAAAATAATTTTTTTTTTAAAAAATTTAAAAAAATATAATATTAAAAAAAAAATAAATTTATAAAAATATTTTTTGTTATGAAAAAAGTCTTTTTTTGTTTTGGAAATTTTAACTATTTTGTTGTCATTAAATTATTTTAAGATTAAAATTTGACTAAACTTACAAAAAAAAAAATTTAGCTTTGAACTGTTTTAATAAAAATACAAGAACTTTTATATAAAAAACAATTTTTCCAGACAAAAAAAATTTTCAAACAAAAATTTTTTTTAAAAAATTTTCTTAAAAGAAAGTATTATTTGACTTTGGAATTTATCTCAAGCTCAGGACCAGGGGTTTTGAAAGAAGTAAAAGCAGAATGATATTCTCATAATGCCAGGCAGTCTGTACAGCTGTTTCGGATTCAGCCACGAATCCTCATCAGCAGACTTTGGTATAATGATTGCAAAATGTTTATCAAGTCTTATGCACCAGAATTAACAACAAAATGAGAATTCTTCCTTGAGTGCATAGACTCGAAAAACTTCACAACCATTCACTATGAGATTCCATTTGCTTAACTTCTTTCTTATTTTGATTGTTTATGTCGGCTTTCAAACAACATGTTTTGTTGTTGGTTTCGCAACCAACAGATTTGCCATAAGCATTATTTCAGCTTTGCGGCCCGTCGTGCTCTACGTCATCATCATCGTTGTGTTCGTTGTCTATGCACTCAAGAAAGAATTCTCATTTTCTTGTTAATTCTAAAGCATATGATTGGATAAACATTTGGCAATCATTATACCGAAGTCTGCTGATGAGGATTCGTGGCTGAATCCGAAACAGCTGTACAGACTGCCTGGCATTATGAGAATATCATTCTGCTTTTACTTCTTTCAAAACCCCTGGTCTTGAGCTTGAGATAAATTCCAAAGTCAATGTTCATACAAACAGACCGAATAAATACAAACACAACGAAGATAGTATTATTTTTAAAAAATTTTAAAAAAATATTATATTTTTTAACAAAATAATTTTTTTTTTTAAAAATATTTTTTGTTATAGAAAAGTCTGTTTTTTTTTGTTTTCAAAATTTTAACAATTTTGTTGTCATTAAATTATTTTAAAAATAAAATTTGGCTAAACTTTTATACAAAAAAAATAAAAAAAAACTAAAATAAAATTTTTCCTTTCTTAAAAAGTAAACAGAAAAAACATATAAAAAAGAATTGGAAAAAAAAACAATATTAAATTTCACCAAATTTTTTGTAACAAAAAAAGTTTTTTTCGCTTTGAACTATCTTAATAAAATACAAGAATTTTTATATAAAAAATATTATTTCCAGACAAAAAAAAATAAGGAATAACTGCAAAATTATTTTCAAAATTTTTAATTTTATCCTTAGCATTCCTTTGTAAAAAAATATTTTTCTAATAAAATGGATTCGTTAATTCCTTCCAAAAATTCAGAAGATTTACTCTGACATCATAATCCGAAAAGTTTTCTTAAAATAATTTTATGACAACAAAAATGTTAAAATTTTGAAAACAAAAAAACACTTTTTTCATAACACAATTAAATTTTATAAAAAAATAATTTTTAATTTTAAAAAAATATAATATAGAAAAATTTGTTATATTTTAAAAAATGTAAAAAATTAATTTTTATAAAAATATTTCTTATTATGAAAATATTTTTTTTTTGTTTTCGAAATTTTAAAATTTTTTTGTCATAAAATTATTTTAAGAATAAAATAAAGAATATAAAAATAAAAAAAGTAAAGAAAACTAAAAAAAAATTTTCATATAAAGTAAACAGAAAAAACATATAAAAAAACAATTCGAAAAGAAACAATATTAAATTTCACCAAATATTTTGTAACAAAAAAATTTTTCGCTTTGAACTATTTTAAAAAACACAAGAATTTTTATATAAAAAATATTATTTCCAGACAAAAATAAAGAATAACTGCAAAATTGTTTTAAAATTTTTTAATTTTATCCTTAGCTTTCCTTTGTAAAAATATATATATCTATATATATAAAAATGAAATGGTCCACGTATGTCATACCATCACTTGAGAACGGCTGGAGCGATTTGGCTGATTTTTTTTTTATTCGATTCGAAATTTTCCGTAGATTGTTTGTGTTGAAAAAAATCAAATCCAGGTGGCGCTAGGGTGGATTTATATCGTAAAATTTGAATGCATGTACCAATTCAACTGAAATTTAGAATGGATATTCATTTGATCATGAGAAAACATTTTATGTACAAATGGACCCGGTAGGTGGCGCTGGGGTAGGTTTACAATCAAAATTTTAACGAATGTTTGTTTGATCATCAGAAAAAATTTTATGTACAAATGGACCCGGTAGGTGGCGCTAGGGTGGATTTATATCGAAAATTTGAATGCATGTACCAATTTAACTGAAATTTAGTATTTATGTTTGTGGAACCTTGAGAAAAATTTTTTTGTATAAATTGACCCGGAAGGTGTCACTAGGGTGGAATTATAATAAAAATTTTAACGAATTAAACAATTTGACTGAAATTTAGAATGTATATTTGTTTTATTATGAGAATTTTTTGTTGTATATATGGACCCGCAGTTGATTTGGCTGGGGTTGAAATATTTCGAAAATTTATATCGACTGTCCGATTTTACTCAAACTTAAAATATATGATTTTTCTGGCATGAGAAAATTTTGAATGCATGTTTGAAACCAGTTGCCGGTGTTTAGCTTATGATACACTTAATTTTTGGAATGTCGTTTAGCCACTTTTTTTAACATCATAGTTATTCAGAAGTCTATATATATATATAAAAGATGTACATTATGATGTCACCACTAATTGTGAAAACGGTTGACCCCATTTGTCCCAAAATTTCAGTGAAAGTTAGGGATGGGCTGTAGATGGTCACCCAGACCGCAAAATGGCTTAAGGTAAAAATTTTCATTAACAAAATATTTTTTTAAAAAATTTTCATAAAAAAACAATATTGAAATAAAAGATTTTTTTAAAAAATAATTTTTTATAATTTTTATTTTTTGTTTTGAAGTTTTTTTTTGTTTTCGAAATTTTAACAATTTCGTTGTCATTAAATTATTTTAAGAAACCAAATTTTTTTTTTAAAAAATATTTTTTTTGTCAATTTTTTCATAAAACAAAAAAAAATATTTTTTTCTCATGAAAAGAACAAAATAAATAAATAAGAAATTAATATAATTTTCGGAAAATTTTTTTTATATAAAATATATATATTTTTATACCATCAACCTTAGGGATGAGAATATATACCATTTGATACGACCGAAAAGTGTAACACATAGAAGGAGTCACTTTAGACCCTAGATTCCTTTGAACCAAATTCGATTCATGACTTTTTAAGTCGTTTGAGCCATGTCCGTCTGTCTGGCTTGCCGGCTGGTACGCACGATAACTTTCGAAAGATGCAACCAAATCTTTTGAAATTTTGCACGAGTTTATATTTCCCCAAAACTACTTACGCTATTGCAAATGGGCTACATGGCCCCGCCCCTTCTGGTATCTCCAATACAAATGCATCATTCCGCCCACTTTAGAAATCGAGTATTATATCATAACACCCAACGGGGTCGTACTCAAATTCTGTACTTAGTAAAGCTATAACTGGATATAGTTTCCGAAGAAAGAAGAAATCTGGAAGTTTAGACACGCCCCTTCTAGTACCTCCCATACAAATGTACCACTTCGCCCACTTTAGAGATGGAGTAATAATATCAATACACTCGACACAATCGTGCCCAAATTCTATATTTTGTTAAGTTATAACAGGATAAAGTTTTTGAGAACAAAATTTGAAGTCTAGGCACGCCCCGTCTGGTACCTCTTATACAAATGTACATTTCCGCCCACTTTAGAAATAGAGTAATAATATCAGTATAATAGAAAATTTGTTATTGCACTGAGGGTGATGGTACATATAAGTCGGGTTGCCCGACTGAAACTTTCTTACTGGTTTTTCTTTATTTTATATTGATATAAATGTAAAATATAAGATTTTTTTTATAACAAATTTTTTTTCCAGAAAAATTTAAAAAATATCACATAAAATTTGGGATTTTTTTTATAATATATTAAGTATAAGTTTTTATATATAAAAATGTTGTCAATTCCTTTTAAATTTATTTTTCAAATAGCAGAATGATATTTATTTCATAAAAAAAATTTTCAAAGAATAATTAACCGATATGTTTATTAAAAAAATTTAAAAAAAATATTTTAACTTGTATATAAATAAATTATCCTAAAAATTAGGAAAAAATCAAATTTTACCATTTAATTTTTTTTCCTGTTTTGAAAAACTATTTTTGGTAAAAAAAAGTAATTACTTTTTTAATTTTATGTCTAATCGAAGTCAAAGACGAAAATTTAAAAAAAAAAAACTTATAGTAAATATTTTCACCGGACACGAAAAAATTGGAATTAAACAAAAATAAATGAGTAAATTTTAAAGAATAATTAAATGACAAACTTTTAAAAAATAATAACAAAAAAATTGTCAATTAAATAAATGAGAATGAAATGAAAAAATATTTTAACTTGTATATAAATAAAGTATATAAAAAATTTAAAAAAAAATCAAAATTTATCATTTAATTTTTCACTTTTTTCCTATTTTGAAAACTTATGTTTGGTAAAAACGTATTTATTTTTCTCTTGTCGAAGTCAAAGACGAAAATTTAAAAAAAAAGTTTATAGTAAATATTTTCTCCGGACACGAAATAAATTGAAATAAAACGAAAATAAATGAGTAAATTTTAAAGAATAATTAAATGACAAGAATAATTAAATAACAAACTTAAAAAATAATGAAAAAAAAAATTCTCAATTAAAAAAAATGATGAAAAAAAATATTTTAACTTGTATATAAATAAAGTATACAAAAAATTAGGAAAAAAAAATCAAATTTTACTATTTTATTTTTAACTTTTTTTTCCTGTTTTAAAAAACTATTTTTGGTAAAAAATTTATTCATTTTTTTCTTACCGAAGTCAAAGACAAAAATTTAAAAAAAATTTATAGTTAATATTTTCTCCGGACACGAAACAAATTGGAATTAAACAAACTTAAAACCAAAAAATTAAAAGAAATTAAGAAAAAAAAATATTTTAACTTGCATATAAATAAAGTATAGATAAAATTAGGAAAAAATCAAATTTTACCATATTACTTTTAATTTTTTTTCTTGTTTTGAAAACTATTTTTGGTAAAAAAAGTAATTATTTTTGTTAATATTTTGTCTAATCGAAGTCAAAGACGAAAATTTATAAAAAATATGTATAGTAAATATTTTTTTCGGACAAGGAATAAATTGAAAAGAAACAAAAATAAATGAGTAAATTTATTTTTTACACAGTAGAAAATATTTTCTTAAAACAAAAAAATCAAAAATGTAAAAAAAAATTCCATAAAACAAAAAATTGTTTTTTTTTTATTTTTATGACTACTTTGTGGGAAAATGTCTTATTTTTGAACCAAAAGGAAAACATATCACTAAAACGTTTCATATCTAAGAAAAAGTCCATCGATAAATATAAAAGTTTTGGTCCATTACATAAAGTTTAATTTAAAGGTTTTTTTTTCTTATATTTATTTATTTACAGGTGACTGGTTTTGGAGCTGTCATTGAATTTTCGTTCAGTATTATCTGATAATTGATCATAAATAAATTCACACCGCATCAACGTTTCCATTCCGTTGAAAAAACGTATACGCTTCAAAAAGCTGGTTTACGATAACTACATTTTTTTCCTAACTATTTACTCATCATCCATCTCAGTTAATTTATACTTTTAAGTTGTTTTTAGTTCATATCCTTTAACATTAATAAATAATTTCCTAAATTTTGAACATTTAACAAAGTTTGTCCTTGTAGGTAGTTCTGCCAAGAAAAATGTTCTACATTAACACCCAAACAACACCCAAATGATACCTTGGCTGGGCTGAGTAATAACCCAACCACCCTGCAAACAGTTATATGTCATTTCTAAAGGAAATTTGAAATTTTCATATTTTAAGGAGAACTATATTAAGTACAAACTAGTCAACCACACAGACACACACGATTTGTATGATAGTTTTAAAGGATATGTGAAAGAAATTTTGTAGTTTCCATAGATTGTGTACGACTGATGTATATACATTAAATGTCAATTAACTTTGTTGACAAAGGGATCCGCAGTAAGAGGGACACTAGATAGGGTCAGTGCAAAAAGGAAAAGTTAAGCCAGTCACCCTTTGGATTTAAAGATAAAGCAGCAATAAATCGAAAACCAATAAAATGTATTTATTAAAAAATTCTTTAAAATAATAAAATCGCTGAATTTTAAAAAAAATTCTTAAATGAAAGTGAAAAAAAAATTATTAAATTACAATAAAATAAATTAATTTTTTTTAAAAATATAGGAACTAAAAAAAATTTACAAAACTATAAAAAACTTCAATAAAAATCCTAAACAAAAATTCGATATCCCAAAAAAATACATAAAAACTAAAAATTTTTCCCAATTTAAGTTTTAAATAAAAATTTTAGAACACTAAAAAATACAAATAAAATAGATTTTATGAACAAAAAAATAATAAATTACAATAAAAAAAAATTGTTAAAAAAATTTACAATTACAAAAATAGTAGAACTTTGTAACCATATAAGGCCCTAGGCCCAGGTTCGGTTATTGAAACTATATAATAAATAAAAAAAAAAATATAAAATTTAGGCAAAATTTCGAAATCTCAAAAAAATATATAACTAAAAAAAAAATTTTTATTCAAAAAAATAAAATATACTATAAAATAATAAAATTGCTACAAATTCAAAATTTTTTATGACTGAAAATGGCAAAAAGAACATGAAATAACAATAAAATAAATAATTTTTTTTTAAAATATTACAACAAAAAAATTCAAAACTATATAAAATTTTCAATACAAATCGAAAAAAAAAATTTCATATTCCAAAAAAAATATAAACAACTTAAAAAACGTATTAAAAATTTAAAAAAATAATATAGTAAGTATTTTATTACAAATAAGAACATTTCACAAATAAAAATACATAAAATAATTTAAAGATTTGAATTTAAAGATAAAGCAGCAAAAAATCGAAAACCAAAAAAAAATTATTTATTAAAAAATACTATAAAATAATAAAATCGATAAATTTTTAAAAAAATTCATAAATGAAAATTAAAAAAAAATTATTAAATAAAAATAATAAAATATGGGAAATAAAAATATTTACAGAACTAGATAAAACTTCAATAAAACTCAAAAACAAAAATTAGATATTTAAAAAAAATTATATAAAAACTAAATTTTTTTCCCCTATTAAATTTGTAACTAAAAATTTTAGAACACTAAAAAATACAAATAAAATAGATTTTATGAACAAAAAAATAATAAATTACAATAAAAAAAATTGTTAAAAAAATTTAAAATTACAAAAATAGTAGAAATTTGTGACCATATAAGGCCCTACAGGCTCGGTTATTGAAACTATATAATAAATAAAAAAAAAAATATAAAATTTAGGCAAAATTTTGAAATCTCAAAAAAATATATAACTTAAAAAAAAAATTTTTTGTTCAAAAAAAATAAAATGTACTATAAAATAATAAAATTGCTACAAATTCAAAATTTTTTATGACTGAAAATGGCAAAAAGAACATTAAATAACAATAAAATAAATAATTTTTGTTGGTGCAAATAGCGGAATTAAGTAAGAATTTAAGCACACGAGTAAAATAGAAATAGAACTTTATTAAATGAGATTAACATTAGGAGTGATCTTACAACTAAGTTTCAATGAAAAAGAAAACATGACATCTTACTTAAGAATGACATATCAAAAGGTAATACATAGTAATTGGATTGTATTTCAGAATAGGGTGACCAGATTCTAACAAACCCTCCATCAATCCAAATACTTTTATGATCAAAAACACAATAACATTTGTTTAAAAATTATCAAACAACATTTTACAAAATCTTTGATGTTTTACTCTACACAAACATTTGGTAAATAAATCAGCTACATTTTCTGAAGTCGAAACATATTCTATCGTAATTTCCTTGGACTCGTATTTCTCTCTGATATAATGGTAGCGAATGTCGATATGTTTACTTCTCTTATGCGCCACCGGATTTTGTACAAGAAACTGCGCACTTTGGTTGTCGCACTTCAATATGGTTGGCCCTTCGATGTATTCTTCCAACCCAATTTCCTTTAACAAGCTTTTGTGATAAACCACATCTTTTGTCCCCTGACACATTGCCACGTATTCCGCTTCCATTGAGCTCAGAGATACTAAACTCTGTTTTCGTGACTCCCAAGCAATTGGGCCTCCAGCCAAGAATAAAACGAATCCACTGTAAGATTTTCTGTCATTCACATCTGAACCCCAATCAGCATCTGTGAATGAAACTAAACCATTATTACTGGATTTATATGTCAACATACCCTTCGGATTGTACTTAAGGTATCTAAGTACATGCTTAACAGCCGTAAAGTGTTCTTTTTCTGGATGGCTGTTGAATTGCGATAACTTCGATACTGCATGAGTTATATCTGGACGAGATATGACTGATAAATAATTCAGCGATCCTATTAGGGATTGGTAATTGATGACGTCAACACCGCTGCAATTCATCTTAGTACACTTCTCCAGAACAAGATCATTAGAAATCGGCGTGTTTGCTGGTTTACAATTTGACATCTGCCACTTCTCCAGTAAATCTCTTACATACTTTTCTTGATGAATTGAAATGTTTCCTCGAATTCCGTCTCTTACTATCTCCATCCCAAGGTAATATTTTGCGGGGCCTCTATCAATAGCATCAACGTATTTATTGAGATCATCAACGACCAACTTTAAAACATTCTCGGATGAGCATGACACCAATAAGTCATCAACGTAGACAGCGATTAGCACACATTCACCTTCCGACCTTCTCACGTACAAACAGTTGTCGGACTTGCAACGCAGAAAACCAATTTTTTCCAGGATGTCATTTAACTTTCGGTTCCAGTCCCTTCCGGCCTGTTTCAGCCCATAGAGCGACTTCTTTAATTTACAAACTCGATCTGGATACCTTTCGTCAACAAACATTTCGGGCTGTCTCATAAAAACCTCTTGTTCCAATTCTCCGTTTAAATATGCAGACACAATATCGATATGGTTGACCAAATATTGTTTCTGAGCGGCCACGGCGAACAGCATACGAATGGCAGAATGTCTGATAACCGGAGAAAATGTTTCGGTATAATCCACATTTTGCTTTTGCGAGAACCCTTGAGCCACCAATTCTCCGTTTGGTTTCTTCTTTGTGACGAACACCCATTTACACCCCACTATGTTTTTTCCGCTCGGCTTCTCTACTAGTTCCCATGTATTATTTTTCAGTAGATTACAGAATTCCACCTGCATAGCGTCTTTCCACCCTTTTGCGTTTCTGCTCTCCATCGCCTCAGCTACTGATGTTGGATATCTTTCTACCGCACAATTTAGCATCGCATTTGTTGTTACTGGCTCAACCACACGGAGTTTTCGCGGACGTCCTCTTCTACCCGTTTTCACCAATTTTGGCCTGCCTCTTTTACGCTTAACACCTGGCTCATCTGCTTCCTCAGAATTGTCTGTTAAAGTGTCATCAAACTCTTCTCCAGCTTGATCTGTGACAACAGGCTCATTTGTCTTTTCAGGAACATTAACATTTACAGCAAACCAATTCTCATCATCACATTTGTTTTGATTCCCATCTTCAGCAGTACCTTTCTTCATTTGCGAGAAGCTGTCTTCAAAGAATATGACATCGCGAGCTATCGTTATTGTTTTTTGCTCTCTGTTATATAGCCTGTACCCCTTGGTTTGATGAGAATATCCGACGAACGTAAGTCTCTCTCCTTTCGGTACTAACTTAGATTTACCGGGTTTTTTGTTCAACGACACTACGTCACAACCGAATATACGTAGGTGGGCAACAGAAGGTTTTCGTCCAAACCAACATTCATATGGCGTTTTGTTCTTCAGCACTTTTGTGGGGCAACGATTTCGCAGGTATGTTGCTGTATTTAAAGCCTCTGACCACAATGATTGCGGCAACCCAGAATCTAGCAGCATACACCTTGCCATCTCAACGAGCGTCCGATTTGCCCTCTCTGCCGTCCCGTTCTGTTGAGGTGTATAACACACTGTCGTTTGATGGTTTATGCCCTCACTTGAAGTATATGACTTAAATTCATTACTGAGGTACTCCGTACCATTATCTGTACGTAATGTTTTCAATACACATCCAGTTTGTTTCTCTGCTCTTACTTTAAAATCTTTAAAGACATTCAACGCATCACTCTTCTTCTTCAGGAAATATACGCTCACAAATCTGGAGAAATCATCGATAAATGATATAAAATATCGTGATCCACTTTCGCTCGATACCCTCATTGGTCCACAAATGTCGGAGTGCACCAACTCCAAAGGTTGCTTAGAGTAGCATTCGCCATAGCTTGGAAATGCCTGAGTTGAAATTTTGCACAATGAGCAAGTGACACACGAAAAATTAGCTGACGACTCAATAGACATCCCACGTACCATTTCATTTTTCGCCAGTTTTAATACGTCTCGTTCGTTAAGGTGACCATACCTTTTGTGCCATACAAAGCAATCGTTGCTTTGCTTCGCCATCATCAATTTCTCATTTTTCTCAAATTTTGCAACAAATATAGCATCTCTTGACATAATGTCAAAAACTACTGCTCCTTCTTTTGTTCTTGCAGTTACCTTCTCTTTTGAAAATATCACTCGAAATCCGTGCTCAATAACTTTATGCACTGACATAAAGTTTGCACTCAATTTGGGGACAAAGAGAACATTCGATAGTGTGATGTCGGTAAACTCCGATTTAATATTTACATCACCTATCCCCTCTGCATAGACACAATCTCCCGAGGCGAGTGTTATTTTCTGCTTATGCTCTTTCAAAGATGAGAACAATTGTTTGTTTCCACTCATGTGAGATGAGGCTCCACTATCCACAATCCATGCATTCTCTCCTGTGACTAGATCAGACTCTCTTGCGCTCATCATCACTTCTTGCTTGTTGTTGTTATGACACTGCGCTTTTATATGTCCACGCTTACCACATGCATAACATTTGACGTTCTTTTTCCAGTTATCATCACTCTCCCTGCGGTTTTGCTTTTTATTCTTGGAAGTGACTTTTTGCTTACAACTAGCTGCAAAAAAGTGTTCTTCCTCTCCATGCTGTTTGTCTTCCCGTCTATGTCTCTCTTCCAACACTTTGACCTTGAGTTGTTCTATCGACGGCAATTTATCTCTGCTTTCCATAGCAACTATGAAACTTTCAAAGTCATCGGGGAGACTGCATAGCAACACTATGCTGATGAAATCCTCAGGAATATTTATATCGATTTCCTTTAATGATTCGACGAGGTTACTGAATTCATTAATCTGATTTGAAAATGAAGATCCTTCATTAATCTAAAACCGCACCAATCTTTTAAACAATGTAACTTTCCGGGCGGGACTTTTTGTGATATATATTCCCACAAGTTTGTGCCACGCTTCCCTTGCCGATTTACAGTTTTTTATGTGAATTAATTCCGACGGTTTCACGCTGAGTGTAATAGTGGCCAAAGCTTTCATATCCAAGGCATTCCAAATATCCTTTTCCTCCTTTGTCGCTGTTAACGGGCAAAGATTCTCCACCACAGACCAGTAATCCATTGTGATGAGAAGACTCCTCATTTGAACTGACCAACTTTGGTAGTTCTCCCCATTCAGCTTTTCTATTTGAAGCGAACTCGACATGTTAAATATATTTAATTTACTTTTAACCGATTTAACTTTATTCGCGACAAATACTCGACCGACTTAATACTTCTTTTTAACTATTTGGCACGCTGGGCCCATAACCTATGTTGGTGCAAATAGCGGAATTAAGTAAGAATTTAAGCACACGAGTAAAATAGAAATAGAACTTTATTGAATGAGATTAACATTAGGAGTGATCTTACAAATAAGTTTCAATGAAAAAGAAAACATGACATCTTACTTAAGAATGACATATCAAAAGGTAATACATAGTAATTGGATTGTATTTCAGAATAGGGTGACCAGATTCTAACAATTTTTTTTTTAAATATTACAACAAAAAAATTCAAAACTATATAAAATATAAACAACTTAAAAAATGTATTAAAAATTTAAAAAAATAATATAGTAAGTATTATTACAAATAAGAACATTTCACAAATAAAAATACATAAAATAATTTAAAGATTTGAATTTAAAGATAAAGCAGCAAAAAATCGAAAACCAAAAAAAATTATTTATTAAAAAATACTATAAAATAATAAAATCGCTAAATTTTTAAAAAAATTTATAAATGAAAATGAAAAAAAAATATTAAATAAAAATAATAAAATATGGGAAATAAAAATATTTACAGAACTAGATAAAACTTCAATAAAACTCAAAAACAAAAATTCGATATTTAAACAAAATTATATAAAAACTAAATTTTTTTCCCCTATTAAATTTGTAACTAAAAATTTTAGAACACTAAAAAATACAAATAAAATAGATTTTATGAACAAAAAAATAATAAATTACAATAAAAAAAAAATTGTTAAAAAAATTTACAATTACAAAAATAGTAGAACTTTGTAACCATATAAGGCCCTAGGCCCAGGCTCGGTTATTGAAACTATATAATAAATAACAAAAAAATATAAAATTTAGGCAAAATTTCGAAATCTCAAAAAAATATATAACTTAAAAAAAAAATTTTTTATTAAAAAAAAAATAAAATATACTATAAAATAATAAAATTGCTACAAATTCAAATTTTTTTAGGACCGAAAATGACAAAAAAACTAAATAAAAATAAAATAAAAATTTTTTTTTTAAATATTACAACAACAAAAAATACTAAACTATATAAAATTTTCAAAACAAATCAAAGAAAAATTTCATATTCCAAAAAAAAATATAAACAACTAAAAAAATGTATTAAAAATTTAAAAAAATAATATAGCAAGTATTATTACAAATAAGAACATTTCACAAATAAAAATACATAAAAAATTAAATTGCAAAATTGAAATCGTCCCCTTAATAATAGTGTATAATTTTTTTGGTGTTTTGAGAAAATCGAGTTTAAAGTTTTCGTCAAATCGGATGTCTATGAAATTTTCGAAGAAAAAATTATACACTATTTTTTCCAATGACCTTTTGACGCACTTTGTGGAAGTAGATTTTGACGAAATTTTGACCAGGCATAGAATCAATGATGGAGATTCTAAATATGCAATGGTGTATGAGCACATACACTATTGTTATATTAAGGGGACGAAATAATAAATAGTGTTTTCACAAATATAAATAAAATTTTAATAAAAATTAGGAATAAAATAGGAATTCCAAAAAAAAACATATGATGCTGATATGATATGACAATTTTAAAAATTATATAGTTATAAGAAAAATATATTTGTATAAACATAATAAAGAAAAAAATACGAAAACCAAAAAAAAATAAATAAACAAGTAAGAAAGTTTCAGTCGGCCAACCCGACTTAGATATACCCACACCCTCAATAAAACATAAAATTTTCTATTATATTAATATTATCACTCGATTTCTAAAGTGGGCGCAGTGGTACATTTCTATGGGGGCACCAGAAGGGGCGTGTCTAGACTTCCAGTTTTTTTTTCTCCAAAACGTTATCCTGTTATAGCTTTACAAACTAAAGAATTTGGGCACGATCATGTCGAGTGTATTGATTTTATTACTCCATCTATAAAGTGGGCGGAATGGTACATTTGTATGAGAGGTACCAGAAGAGACGTGGCTAGACTTCCAATTTTTTTCTCCACACCTTTATCCTGTTATAGCTTTACTAAATACAGAATTTGGGCACGATCGCGTTAGGTCTATTAATAATATTAATTGATTTCTTAATTGGGCGGTACCAGATGCGTATAGAAGGTACTAGATGGGGCGTGGCTAGACTTCCAATTTTGTTCTCAAAAACTTTATCCTGTTATAGCTTTACTAAATAAAGAATTTGGGTACGATCACGTTGGATTTATTGATATTATTACTCCATCTCTACAGTGGGCGGAAAGGTACATCTGTATGGGAGGTAGCAGAAGTGGCGTGACTAGACTTCCAATTTTTTTCTGCAAAACTTTGTCCTGCTATAGCTTTACTAAATACAAAATTTGGGTACGATCCCGTGGGGTTTATTGATATTATTACTCGGTTTCTAAAGTGGGCGGAATGATGAATTTGTATGGGAGCTACCAGAAGAGGCCGGACCATGTAGCCCACTTGCAATACCGTAAGTAGTTTTCGGGAAAATATTAACTCGTGCAAAATTTCATAACATTTGGTTGAGTCTTTCGAAAGTTATCGTGCGCACCAGCCGGACAGCCAAACAACTTTAAAATTCATGAATCGAATTTGGTTCAATAAAATCTAGGGTCTAAGGTGACGCCTTGTAAGTGTTACACTTTTGGGTCGTATCAAATGATGATAAAAAATAAAGAATTACAATTCTTTTCCTTCTATTCATATAACATTTCCCTACATAAGCAACAGTTTCACTTTTCCATTCATCAAATGATTTTGAACTGGGTTTATTTTGTAGCAGTTACAATAAAAATGTTGTACTCTGTGGCGTATGATTTACGTGGAATATTACTTATGATAATCATACGCCACCATATGGTA
The DNA here is from genome assembly GCA_964034835.1 of Muscina levida. NCBI lineage: Eukaryota > Metazoa > Arthropoda > Insecta > Diptera > Muscidae > Muscina > Muscina levida. The sequence goes on along the minus strand of OZ035883.1, from coordinate 128,139,177 downwards.
TTTTTGTTATGTCAAACAAAAAAGGCTAAAACGTGACAAATTCCCCTATACGATACTTACTAACTTCAAATCGATATTAAATTATTATTGCATGTAATTCAACAAAACGAATGATGCAGAACTTCTTCTTATTGGGGCTACTTTCACGTGCAATTCTCAGAATTGAGTCCCATTATCATGTGTTAATAATAAAACAACAACAATAAAATTTAAAAAAATAAAATACAAAAATTAAAAAAAATAAATAAAATACATAAATTATAAAAAAAAATTCCAAATACCAAAATTAGATGCAAAATAGCAAACAATTAAAAAAAATAGTTTGAAAAAAATTCTAAAAAAAAATTAAAACGGTATACAAAAAAATAAAAATTACAAAATTTAGAAAAAAAAATTAAAATGAAATACAAAAATTACAAAAAACATACAAATCAATTAAAAACTTCAAAACCTAAAATACCGATACAAAAACAATTAAAAAAATATCGAAAACAAAATTTTTCTTTCTAACATTAATCTCTAAAAAAAATTTGTTTTTTTAATTATTTTCAATTCTTCATTCAAACCAAAAATTAAATCCAAAATTGCATTTAAAAAATAATTACAGAAATAAGTCTAACTTGGTCCAAAATCGCTTTGTAGTCTTTAGTAAAGCTGGGTTGGAATTGTGGAGATAATAACTTAAATTAAACTATCCCACTAAGAGGGTTAATGTACGATCCAAATCGGATTAAGTTTTATTTTTTTTTAATTTTATAGTTTTTTATGTTTTTGTGAATTTTTTGTTTTATATTTTTTCTTATTTTACATATTTTTATTTAATTTATAGTAATAAATTATTTTAAATATTTTTAACACATTCATTTTAAATTTTTTTTTTTTAGTGAAAAAGATGTTTTTCTCATTTGTTTTTATGTTGCAAACTTTTTTAACAAAAATATTTTTGTTTATGTTTTTGTACATTTTATATATAATTTTTTTGGATGTCGGATTTTTATCTTTTGAATTTTTATATATTTTCTAATTTTTATTATTATTAATTGTAAAATTAGTTTTTTTGCTGTTATGTAATTTTTTTTTAATGAACTGTGTAATTTGTAGTGAAATTATTTGTTTTTTTGCTATTTCGAACTTTTATTTTTTTTGCTGATTTTTATTGAGATTTTATATATTTTTTATATTTTTATTTGTGATATGTTTTTTATTTGCAGTAAATTTTATTATTTCTCTAGTATTTTTTTTTGAAAATTTTTCATAATGTTTTTTTTTTAGTTTTTATATATTTTTATGAAATTTCGAACTTTTTTTGATTTTTTATTGTAGTAAACTATATTAATCGGCCTTATTCCCGTAGTCGTCGTCGACGCAAAACGACGTCGTCTTGTGACGACGCTGTAAAATCGGTATTCTCGTAGTCGTTTTCGATAACTATCGGTTACTATTGACACAAATTTGGTATTCTGTAAGGAAATGTGACGACGACGTTGAATCGAAACGACTCTGAATCTGTCGTCACAGTTGTTAGTAACGACTTGAAACAATTTGAAGGAATAATTTTAGTTTTTGTAAATTTAAAAAAAGGTTTTGTTTAATGACGTCAAGAATAACAATGTCGAGTAACAAATAAGGGCTTGGAAGCAAAATCCCTCATAGGTACAAGGATTTTGTCTAATTTTAAGGGGTAATGTGAGAAAATTGGTGAAAAACAATTTAATTCCTTTGGAGCGCCTTTAAGAATCCTTTGCAGTTGTAGTTACGAATCTGGTCTTCTTTATTTGTATCAAAAATTTTGATATGGGTTCCATCGACATATCCAATAACTCCAGTAAATCCTGTTATGTTAAAAAAAAATGTAGTTTATGCTTCCGATTTGTCATCTTCAGTTACTTCCAATTGTGTCCAAGGTGGACAAATCACCTCTCTAATGCATTCAGACAGGAATCTTGCAACTACTGGCTGCACTTACACTTAGGTTGTAAGGCCCCTGTCCAAAGGACCTCAATGTTGCTGACAACTTAATTATGACTGAAACATATGTCCTGAGTTCACTTTTCATGATAGGAACTATTTCTATAGAAACGATTACGTAATTAAATGCTGCCTTATTAAGACTTAAGTAGTTCTAGAATCTAAAAAAAATTGGAAGGCCGGCCAACAGATAACCTCAAATTACGATTTTAACACCGATGAACATACTTGTTATTTGGCAAGTTTAAGATCATCGGATCATATTCGAAGTATTATCCTTTCCAGTATAAGATTATTTTTACTTTCCTCATCGCTTAAATCTGAATCGGACACAAAAAACATTTCTTCACAACAGAAAATAAAAGTCAAAATGAATCAGCTGATGTACAAATGTTACATCAGCTGTTGTTATTTCTTTCATGTTATCGATTACTAGTCGACGTCGTCTCATAGTAGTTACAGAATACCGAAATAGCATTGATGTGACAACGATGTTGACTCGAAGTGATGTTGACATAAAAACGACGACGATGTCGACGACGTCTACGGGAATAGGGGTGATTTTAAAAAAAAGCTGTTTTTTAATGTATTTTTTTTATATATATATATATATCCCTTTAAATTATTATTGGTTTTTTTAATTAGGTTGAGATGGGTGGAGTAGCGCCGCATGTAAAAATTTTTTTCAACAAAATCGCGCCGTTTTTTTAAGAACTTAAAAATAACATCGTTGGATTCGTCTCGAAAATATCTTTTATTTGAGTACCCGCACATGGGGGGTCATCATAGAACCGAAAGGGGCCCCTTTTTTGACCCCCGGAATATGCAAAATTCTTCTGTAAAGCCACGCGACGCTATGATGATTCTATTAAAAATGTAAAAGATGCGCTTTCACAAAGATGTATCTGGTATCTTGTGCGGTTCCAGTAGTGCCAGAGTAATCTGGCAAGGTAGAGTTTAATTTGAATTTGGGGAATCCCCAACACGGTGGCATCACTACAGCAGTCGCACAGCAACAATAACAACAAGTAAAGGGTTTTTGTCGTTGTCAATTGCTGCTAATTTGTTTGGCAATGCATTTGAGTGTTGCCATATTGAATACTCTATACTCTCTGTTAGATATTGTAGATTGTCGATTGGGAAACTGAAACAAAAATGTTGAGAAAATTAATGTATTAAATGTAGTTCGAAGATATAATTGACCAAAAGTGCAGTTTAAGGCGGTGTTCAGACACACGGATCTGTCGACGGACTTTTCGAATCTAAGAGATAATTTTGGTGTGTGAACGGTTGTCGACAACTAGAATGTCATGGCAATTCGTTATCGATAACATTTCTGACAGACAGAAATGTTTCAACACAAATACCACAAACGACCTAAAACGTTATTGACAGGGATAATATTAACCGAAAAGTTTGAAATTAAATTAAATAAAAATTAAAAACATTTTTTTTATATTTATTTTATATTTTTGAATAGAAATAAAAAAATTTTAAAAAAATAAAATAAAAAAAACATTTTCTGATCGTTTAGCTAAATTAAAGTAACTTATTAAAATTTTATAAATAAATAAATTAATTTAATTAATAATTTTTATAAATTTAAAAAATTTTAATTGCCAAAAATTACAATAATATATTTAAAATTTCAACAAAAACCAGAAAAAAACGAAATACCAAATAAAAAATGTTATTATTAAAAAAAATATTAAAATACAATAAAATAATAAAATTCTTGCAAATTCCAAACTTTTTATAATATGAAATTGGAATAAAACATTACATTAAAATGAAAGATTTTTTTTTTACAAAATCCTGGAACAAATAAAAATAACAAAACCATATAAAATTAGTATACCAAAATTCGAGATGCCAAAAAAATAAATAACAATAAAAAAATTAATTAAAAATTTCAAAAAAAAATTTATAATTAATACCACGACATCAAAACTTTTCATGACTAAAAAATAAAATAAATAAAATTGCAATTGAAAAAAAAATTTCACAAATATTGAAATTACTGAAAACTACAAAAATATTTTTAAAATTTTAATAAAAATGATAAAAAAAATCGAAATCGCCAAAAAATACATAACTATTAAAATTTTCATACAAAAATATTTCATGAATAAAAATTTAATTACAATAAAAAAAAAAAATTGGCAAAAAACATTGTAACTACTAAAAATTACAGAAATGTATTTTAAACTTATGTATATTAAATTTATTAAAAATTTTAAAAATGTATATACAAAAATTCCAAAAAAATATATTTAATGTAAAATATTTTTATTCCAAAAAAAAAATGACAAAAATAAAACGTACTTAACAGGAATTATATTATTCGAATAGTTATAAATTAAATTAAAAAAGAAATAGAAACATTTTTTATTAAAATTTTAATATAAAATTAATTATGTTTAAAATTTTGAATCACCAAAAATTACAATAATATTTTTAAAATATCAATAAAAATCAGAAAAAAAGTAGAATTCCTAAAAAAATATATAAATATATAAAAATATTAAAATACAATAAAATTATATAATTTCTACAAATTCAAAACTTTTCATGATATGTTATTGGAATAAAATAATGAAATAAATATTTTTTTTTACAAAATATTTTAACAAATAGAAATAACAAAACTATAAAAAAATATAATAAAAAAATGGAGTAGTTGTATAACATGAGTGCAAGACTAAAAATAGTATTCAATTAATAAATATTTTTTTTTCTGTTTATCAAAGATTATATTTGTAATTGTTACTACACCATTTTTTATAAAAAGTTTTAAAATTTGTTTAAAAAAAAATGAGTTGTATTGTAACTTACTTAATTCAGCAATTCTTAAATATTTATTTTTTCATTAAATTTCAAACCATTATACTTTATATATTATTATATAATTATTATACAAATTAAAGAGTAGCTATATAAGTGAAATAGAAATAGAATTTAATTAAAAAAATTAGGTTATTTGTCAAAGGAAATTTTAAAATAAGTTGTATTATTGTAATTTTATTTATATCGGCCACAAGGCTTAAAATTACAATTTTGAATATAACAAAAAAAAAAAACCGAGATGCCAAAAGTATAGCTGTATAATTATGTATTAATTTATATTTGCAATAATAATTAATTATATCATTTATATTAAAATATTTAAACTAAAATAAATTTTTGAGATTTTCAAATAAGTCGTATTATTGTAATTTACTTAAAATCGGCCGCAAGGCTTAAAATTACATACGTGACTAATAAATAAAATAAAAAATATTAAATTGCAATTGAAAAAAAAAAATGTTATCAAGGTGAAAGTTGTCGCCGGGGCCCTGGGGGGGGGGGGGGGTTTAATAAGGGCTCCTTATGTAAAGGTACTCAAATAAAAGATATTTTCGAGACATATCCAATGATGTATTTTTTAAGAACATGCAAGGTTTTTGGGGCCCTAGAGACCCAAAAAACGGTGGCCTTGGGTTTTATGGAGATCCCTATGTGCGGGTACTCAAATGGGAGTAATATTTGATAAGTATCCAGTGAAGTAAATTGTTTGACTCTACGAGACCCATGGACCCATTTACGCCTATTTTTAACCAACAAATGTTATAAAGATGGCAAATTAGGGGTGTTGAAGGACGTAGCGCCCAAGACAAAATTTTTTTTAAAGCGCTTTCAGAATGATAATTAATACCAAATAGTTTGAATTTCCACACATTTAATTTTAACTTTTTAATATTACTTGACTTAAAATTTTCGATAGTGACCCAACGAAAATTGGTCTAACTCGGTCCAGGAGATCCGTAGAATCTTGAAAAATACACCTTTGGAGTCGTCTCGAAAATATCATTCATATGAGTAACCGCACATGGGGGGTCATCATACAATCGTACAACCGAAGGACCACTTTTTTGACCCCCCCACGGGCGCCATGGGCCTCAGCGCCAACTTTGAGCTACCATTCCGTTGTTTGGGGACCAATGCGAAGTAGATGGCATATTTTTTTTTTATTTGTGCTCCCGCCCCATATTTTGCACTTCAACCAGAAATTTAAAAAAAAAAAATTAAATTAAAATTTAATAAAAAATCAACACAATCAGTTAGTTATCTTTCTGCATTGAGTACACGAAAAAACAGGGTTTGTTCGTTTCATAAAAAAAAAATACTATATATTAGTACATACACCTATTTTCTCAAACGCCACAATTATTTATAGGAATGAGGAGAAAAATAACTCTTTGCATCTTCAGTCTCTTCAAGTATTCAATTCAAGTTCATTTTTTTCAGTTTTTTCTATTCGTCTTTAATTTGTGGAATCCCAAAAAAGTATACTTATGCACCAGAGAAAATCAGCCGCTTTGACGTTAAACGCAAGAAATTTAAGAAAAATCAGTTTTCTGCACGTTTCAAAATTATGTAAAGTGCTAAATAACTACTTTAATACAAAATATATGTAGTAGATTCAATCAGCTGGTCTCATCTGTCAAATTAAGATTTGATTGAGCCATTATCTCAATCGCCACAATTTATAAGAGCGAGCAGAAAAATAACTCTTTGCATCTTCACTCTCTTTCGGTATAACAATCTGGCAATTCAAGTTAATTTTTTCCAGTTTTTTCCATTCGTCTTTAATTTGTGGAATCCCCCCAGATGATACATCTTGGAATCCCCTTAACGTTTAAAGCCGCGTGGGACATTTTTTCAATAATTTGTCGATCGCACAAATCTCATTACTTTGGATAAGCTCCAATAACTCTGTGGTATAATATCTGGAGCTTCTTTTTGACAGCAAATTCTGTGGTTCGTTTTTTTTTCTAAAAATTTTTTTCTTAGCGTCTTATCATGATTTACTTGTAGCATTTCTATAGCCTTCAAAATGGAAGACATCGTTAATTTGGACAAAAAGTACAAAGAACTGCGTCGGTCATTGGACAAAGGGATGCATGAACTATTTGAAATATGGAAAAAAGATGGATTTGCTGCCGGCACAAAAAAAAAACACTCATAGAGTTGCAAGTGACTATTAATGATAATTCAATGGATGGAATTCGTCTCGAAGTTGCTAGAAAATCTGCTGAAATACGTTTGAAACTGTATGAGGCAGACAAAGGGTTGGAATATATCGGCCCTGAGCAGAAGGCCAACTTATGCAAAAATTTATATGAGTATCTTAAATTTCGCAAATACCTTGATGAAGCTGCAATGGAGATGCGGCTGCGTATAAAGGAAAACATAAACGATCCAAACATGCTGAACATTCTTGAACAGGAAATCATCAAGGGGACAACTCGTCTTGGTTTGTAAAGCCAACAGCAATGTGGATTGGTGTTTTTTTTTTTAAACAAACAATGTAAAAATTATTTTCTGGACTTTGATTTTGTGTTTTAAATAAAACTTGAATTCATTATTTTAAATGTGAAATGTTACAATGCGGAAGGGAATACTTAGGAGAACTGCACAGCAAAGTAGATAGTGTACTTTAATGGCCATTCAAATTTGATTTGTTTTTAATAGTAAAAGAAGACTGCGGAACTTCCAAGGCGGCACTGCACCCGCCCAAACGCAAAAAATTGGAAAAAATATCGTATTAATTTTTAGTTGGAAAAATTATAAATGTCTTCAGAATGATTATTAAAATCCTTTACTTTAAATAACCACACACCATCGTTAAATATTACATTTACCTCAATGTTGACCACAACCAAAATATGTATAACTCAGTCTAGGACCTGAAAGGTCTTGAAAAATATACTATTAGATTCGTCTTATTTATAGAAGCTAGAGAAATACTGTAGATAAATTAAAATCAAAATGAGTTATTTTAAACTAAAATTTAAATTTCTAAAAAATTTCAAAGATATATGGACAATACCACAGAACGGTGATCGAGAAATAAACAGTTGTTAATTTTTTTAGTTGAATTAGTAAAGATGAATTTTATCATATTTAAATGTCCAAAGTCTATCTTATATTCTTTTATGATTAAACGGACTGCAGAATTGCAGTAATGATCTGGTCACATCTTTGCATTTTTAAAGACATTTTTAGAGATGATGCAAGTCCACTCTTATCTTAAATTATTTGTTACAATAGTAAATAACTACAATAATAGTAAAAGTTAATCAATTAGCTGTAAAAATTTGATTATATTTTATTGACGTTTTAGTGCAACATTCGTGATGAACAATTAGTGGCATATAAACTGTATAAAATTCCCTTATTTCCCAAATAAAAAAATCACGGAATTGCCCTATACATATATGGATATAGGATATAGATCTAGTCATAGAAAAATGTCGAGTACTAAATCATTAAAAAAATACTAGAAAAAAATCGAAGTCCATATTTCAACATGTCATCTAACAATAAAAAAAGCAACACCCCTCTATTGTAGTTAAAAAAAAATGTTCCAATACGCTGCATTTAGCACACATGCATTTAAAAAAAAAAAACATATTTTTTGACGCGTTCGCCATCGCAAGTTTTTTACCTAATATTTTACAAACAAAAAATTTACAAAACTGAAGCGGAGTGCCTCTAAAATGCTATCGGAAAATTTAAACAAGCTTAACATATTCAAAGATTACGTTATTAAATTTTCACTTTAAAGGCGTACGAATGTCACGCGCGCCATCCTGGAAATGTCCATATTTAAAATTTTAATAAAAAAAAAAAAAAAAAATTGAAATCCTCAAAAAAAAAAATAATATTTTTATCGAGAGATTTTAAAAATATGTATTATAAAATCAAAACATTCCAAGACTGAAAAAATACAATAAATTTAATTACAACAAGAAGAAAACAAAAAAATCTTAAAAATATAATAAAATTTTTCAAATTTACATAAAATGTATTTAAAATGTCAATAAAAAAATTAGAAAAAATTGTAAATCCTTAAAAAAATTGTTGATCCTTAAAATATATTTTTATTTAAAAAAAAAAAAAAACAAACAAAAATAGTATAAATTAATAAAATTGTTGTAAATAGAGAACTTTTCACGACCGAAAAATAAATTACATCAAAAAAATTTTGAAAAAAAGTACATATTAAATTAGTAAATATTACAATAATACAAAAAAAATTACAATAAACATGTTAATAAAATTAAAAAAAAAACAATATCCTAACAAAAATGTTGATACATTAAAAAAATATTTTTAATAAAAAAAATACCAAAATATACTATAATTATAATCAAAACATTTCATGACTGAAAAAATATAAAAATATTTATAACAAAAAAAAAAAATATTTTTTGCAAAATATATAATGAAATTCAAAATGTAAAAAAAATATCAGAAAAAAAAAATTCGAAATCCTAAAAAATATTGTTGATCCTTATTAAAAAGAAACAATAAAAAAATCTAAGAAATAATAAAATTTCTACAAATTTAAATGAAGAAAAAAACAATTACAAATACAATAATATAAAACAATACAATAAATAAGTTAATACAATAAAAAGAAAACAATATCCTAAGAAAAATGTTGATAAATAAAAAAAAATAACAAATCATTTAATGACTGAATAAATATAAAATTATTTACAACAAAAAAAAAACTATGTTTAGCAATATTATCAAAATGTAAAAAAATACCAGAAAAAAATTCGAAATCCTTAAAAATATTGTCGATCCTTAGTAAAAAAACAAAATAAAAATATACTATGAAATAATTAAATTGCCACAAATTTAAAGGAAAAAATCATGTTACATTACAATAAAATAAATCAATTTTTTTTAAAAATTAGTGGTACCCATAAAAATTACAGAATTATATAAAATTTCAATAAAAAAAAAAACAAAATTGGAAATGCCAAAAATATGTACCAAAACAAAAAAAAAATTTTTATTTAAAATCAAAAAAAAATACTACAAATACATAAATGTTTATGAATAAAAATTATATTACATTATAGTGAAAAAAAAAATTATTTAAAAATTTAATGTCATTTATGTCATAATTTAATGTCATATAACTTAAATTTAGAAAAAATATCAAATTTTAATAAATCTAAAAAAATCTAGACAAAACCACAAAAGCTAAAAAAAAATTAAATTTTCATTGAAAAAAAAAATTAAAACAAAAAAACAACGTTTTAATTTTTAAACTTTTTTTTTGGAAAAATACAGCTTTTTAGAAAATTTAATAAAATATATTTTTAAAATACTAATTATTAAAAATATATACATAACGCGCACACAATTAAAAAAAAACAATAAAAAATTTTTAAAAAAAAATTGCTAGAAATTTAATTTAAAAAGCTTCATCTCAAAATCAAAGTCAAACGTTTGTAACAAATAACAAATGATAAAGATAACAAAACCATATAAAATTTCAATAAAATTAAAAAAAATTGTATACCAAATAAAAAAAAATTATTTATAACTTAAAAAAATTACTACAAATTTAAAAATATTTATGAATAAAAATTATATTATATTATAGTAAAAAAAAAATAAATAATTTAAAAATATTTTTTTTAATTCATATAACTTAAATTTAGAGAAAAGTATCAAATTTTAATAAATCTAAAAAAATCTAAACAAAACCATAAAAAATAAACAAAAGTTAAACAATTCAAATTTTCATGGAAAAAAATTAAAACAAAAAAACACCGTTTTAATTTTAAAACTCTTTTTGAAAAAATACAGCTTTTTATAAAATTTAATAAAATATATTTTTAAAATACTAATTAATTAAAATATATACATAACACGAATACATAACATAAGAAAAAGTAGCTAGAAAATTAATTAAAAAAGCTTTATCTCAAACACAAAGTCAAACGTTTGTAATAAAAAACAAATGATAAAGATAACAAAACTATATAAAATTGCAATAAAATTAAAAATAATGGAAATAAAAAATATATACCAAATGCAATTTTTTTTTAAATTAAAAAAAACAATTCAAATTTAAATATTTTTATGAATAAAAATTATATAACCTTATAATAAAATAAAATAAATAAATTAAATAAACAAATTAAAAATATTTAAAAAAAACATCTAACTAAAATTTAGAAAAAAATATCAAAATTCTATAAACCTAACAGATGTCTAATTAAAATACACAAAAAGATAAAAAAATTAAATTTTCATTGAAAAAAAAATTAAAACAAAAAAACATCGTTCCAATTTTTAAACACCATTTGCAAAATATATATTTAAAATACTTATTATTAAAAATTAATTAAAAATGCTACATCTCAAAATCAAACGTTTGTAATAAATACACAAATGATAAAGATAACAAAACTATATAAAATTTCACTAAAATTAAAAAAAAAATTGTATACCAAATAAAAAGTATTTAAAACTTAAAAAAATTCTACAAATTTAAAAATCTTTATGAATAAAAATGGTATACCATTATAGTAAAAACAAATAAATAAATTTATTATATATATTTTTTTTAAATACACATAACTTAAATTTAGAAAAAAATTTCAAATTTTAATAAATCTATAAAAAATCTAGACAAAATCACAAAAAATACGCAAAAAGTTAAAAAAAATTAAATTTTCATTGAAAACAAAAAACCGCGTCAATTTTTGAGATATTTTTGCTAAAAATACAGCTTTTTATAAAATTTAATTAAATATATATCTGAATTGTTTAAAACAGCTTCTTTTAGCAAACATTCAATCGTTTGCAATAAAACGGTATAACACCCCGATTGAAAATAACCACAGATATCAAGAAATAGCTTCTATTTCTGAGGAATAAATAAAATATCAAGAAATAACTTTTATTTTCTTAATAAAAACCAAAAATGTAACTTTTATACTCCGACGAATAAATAAACTAAAAAAAATAATCGGTAAAATGTATAGTTTTGTTTTAATAAAACTATAAAAATTAAGGCTTCTTAATATTTTTAAATTAAAAAATGGTGTTCAAAATTGGGACCGGCCGTGGCATAGTGGTTAGAACACGCGACTATCATGCGGGAGATCACAGGCGCCAGTCATCTTAAAAAAAAAGAAAAATGTTCTTTCATCGTCGGCTCGCCTCAAATGTTGTCGACAGCAACTTCGCAGTATTAGTGTCGGGTCAATCGGCATGTCTAGTAAGAGCTTCTCAAACAGTGACGTTCGCATTCGTCGATAAACAAGTAGGTGCCGTAAGTTGTGAATCTAAAAATAGAAATCGTCTTAATTCACAACAATGCGAGAAGCTATCCCATACCTCATTCATGGGGTGAAAAGGAAAATTAAGTTTTTTTTAAGTACAAAACTAGTGATTTATGTTGTATTAAAATGGAGAAATTTTGGTGACTTCAAAATATTAAATTGGGGATTACTTTCCTCAAATCAGATTAAATATTAAATCAAATGTTTTAATTATGTGCAAAGAATGTTGTTCAACACCCACAAATGAAACCGAAATATTTGAAACGTTGTCATATATATGAAATAATACAATTTGTAGAAAAATTACTTATTTTATTTAGTTCATATATGAAAGTATTATTTTTTTATTAAGAGCTTTTAGGATTTTGTTAGAAACTATAACTTGAATTTCTGACATAGCTTCGGCAGCTAAAACTGGCGAAAGTTGTGACAATTGCAACGAAATTGATTTTCCATATGCCGCATACATATTTTCTTCCTTTTTGTTTGAAGAAGTCAACTTCATGGAGCAAGCACTGTTAAACTCTCGTTCTTCATCGCTTAAAATTTGTTGCCTCTTAAATGATGTTTGATAATGTGTAGATGTTATTGGCGTATCGACACTGTTTGTTGAAATTAAACTTTCTTCTTGGCTTTGCTCTAAATCCACAAGATTGTCATTAAAATTGTATCCATCTTCTGAAACAAAATTTTCCTCCTTAAAGGATACAGTGGGTGTTTGAGATTTTCGCTGTAAAAACATAACGTACATACAAATTAAAATTATTTCGCTGATATAGTATTTGAAATATAAAACTTACTTTTTCCACATTACATGTAGACTTCCGAAACAATACAGCGGAATTTAAAAAATCAAGCTCTTTATAGTAAAACAGTTGGGGACGGTATGCTTCTTCCGCAGACGAACTGGATTTTTTGCAAGACTCTACTTTTCTTTTCTCAGTGACATAAGCTGAACGCAAATTTTTCATTTTGTTTTTTATTACTTCTTCATCCCTCTCCATGAGTTTAGCAATTTCTTGCCATGCATTTCTTTTCATATCATGTCTCTTATAGCACGAACTTCGAATGTCCCAAAGACAGGGAAATTGGCGATATAGGTTTATAATTTTAAAGACATCGTGTATCGTCCACTCCATTTTGCTAAAATACAAGGACATTTTGGAGAAGAAAAACTAGTTAGTAAATTGTGTTCAAATTAAGGTAGAACAGCAGATAAAGTTATGGGTTTTTAGTTGACTAGTAAATATTTTACATAGAGGTGAAATAAATAAAAGCGATATATAATTTTAATCAATGCTAAAATATAATATTGGGATGCTCAGCGACGATATACATTTAAAGTTCTAAAAAAATATTGTTTTTTATACACTTTTCACAAGTTTTACATTTTTTTCTATAATAACAATTTTTACATTTTATTGATAGCTTTTTGTATTTACACGGAGTCACCACCTGAGATAACAATGCACCTAAGATAAGATATAAGATTTTTATATCAGCGAACGTCAAACTCAATCGCAGAGAGTATTATCTTGGCTGTGGACAATATAATAAATGTTAAGACACAGTTGTTATGATAGATATCTCGTAACAACTATGTTATAAGATGAACTGTCAAAAATAGACACATTCATTCATAACCACAAAAAGACGCCATCTTTAAAATGGAATACTTGTTGAAAAGTGTACCATTGTGGAATACAGCCAAAAAGAAAATTATTATTCTGCATTTGTTTACAAAAAAAAAATCACAAACAAACAAAAAACAAACCACACACACACACACTAAAAACTTCCAGCGAACAACACAAGTTTACTGTGTGAGAGTCGGTCAACAACAAAATGTCATAAGATTAACATAAATACGTATTCCCTATATGTATTTAAGATTAACACGAAGAAATGTCTCCTCTCATTCTGTCGTCGATATTTTCTCAGATATAATGTCAAACATTATCTCGATGGCGTATTATTTTTTCACACAGTTATTAAAAACAATAAATTTCACAATCTTTCATTAATAATTTGTTACCGAACATGCAAACGAATGTAAACAAAACAACCAAGCAACCAAATGAAAAATTTTTCCAACATCTGACATATTATGAGATTTCTCATAACATCTGTGTGACAGAGAACCAAGCCAGCACTAAATTTTCGGCGGCGCCAGCTGATTTTATGTTATGGCGGAATCAGTGATGACAACAGCGGAAGAGTTCAACTGCTTGAATCTACTACATACATTTTGTACGAAAATAGTAATTTATCACATAAAATAACGTAAGTTTGTAAGAGAACAGATTTTACATAAGTTTTTCTTTGTTTGATTTAATGTCAACAAACAGTATCGCGGCTTCAATAACATCTTAAAATTATAAAAAAAAGGCAAAAGTTCAGAATAAGGGGAAGCCCAAAAAAACTGCTACTCCCCTCCAAATACGCCCTAAAACACGAAAATCAAGGTTAAAGTTAGCGCTCAGGCCAAAGGGGCGCGGGGAGGCCAAAAAAATGGGTCCCTTGGGTTCTATGATGGCACCCCATGTGCGGGTGCTCAAATCAAAGATATTTTCAAGACGAATCTAACGGTGTTGTTCCGGAGTTCCTACGGGTCTCCTGTGCCGAGTTTCCGGGATATTTAAAAAAAAACTTACAAAAATGTGAAAAAAAAATCAAAATTAGAAATAAATTTAAAAATTGTAAAAAAATATACAAAAATGAAAAATAGCGCGATTTAATTAAAAAAAAAATTTTCTTAATTACCCCGTGAAAATTTAAAAACAAAATGTGAAAAAATCATGTAAAAAATTAGAAAAATTTAAGGAAATACATTGAAAAATTCTAAAAAATTAAATGTCATAAAAAATGTGAGTGAAAATTTTAATTTTTTTTTTTTAATTAAATTAATTTATTTTTTTTTTTATAAAAATCTGGATTTTTTTGCAGTGTTAAAAAGTTTTTTTATTTTCATTTTTTTTTTCAATAAAAATTTAAATTTTTTTTAGCTTTTTGTGTATTTCTTGTGATTTTGTTTAGATATGTTGAAATTTGAATTTTTTTTTCTAAATTTAAGTTATAATTTTTATTGTAATTTTTATTAGTACCACTTCAATTTAAAAAAATTTAATTATTTTTCTGTAATTTAATATGATTTTTTTACAATTGAATTTGTAGCAATTTTATTATTTCATATTATTTTTTTATTTTGTCTTTTTACTAAGGATCAACAATATTTTGAAGGATTTCGAATTTTTTTTCTGGTATTTTTTTACATTTTGAATTCAGTTTTGTAATTTCAATATATATATTGCTAAAAGTATGTATTTTTTTGTTGTAAATATTTTTATATTTTTCAGTCATTAAATGTTTTAGTTTTTTTTATTAAAAATATTTTTTTTTATTTATCAACATTTTTCTTATGATATTGTTTTCTTTTTATTTTATTAACATATTTATTGTATTGTTTTTATTACTGTATTTGTAATTGTTTTTTTTTTTTTAATTAAAAAAAGAAAATTGGGACACAAATTTAAAAAAATAAAGGAAACAAATAGACAATTTCAAGAAATATTTCAAATAAATTCAAGAAAAGGTGCAAAAATAAATATTAAAAAAAAAATCAAATTTAATATCTTTAATTTGAGTAATTTGAGTACCCATCATAGAACCCAAAGGGCGCCTTTTTTGACCCGCGGGCCCCATGGGCCTGAGCGCCAACTTTGACCTACCATTCCGATACATTTTAAATGTATATTTTAATAATTTTTATGAAAAGCCGTATTCTTTGCAAAGTGTTTAAAAGAAGAAACTGATTTTTTTGTTTAGATTTTTTTCAAGGAAAATTTAATTTTTTTACTCTTTGTGCATTTTTTGTGATTTTGTTTAGATTTGTTAATAAAATTTGATATTTTTTCTAAATTTGTTATATGTATTTTTTAAATTTGTAGTAATTTTTTTTTAATTTTAAATAATTTTTTTTTAATTGGTATACAATTTTTTTTAATTTTATCGAAATTTTATATAGTTCTGTTATTATTATTTGTGATTTACTACAAACATTTGACTTTGTGTTTGAAATGAAGCTTTTTTTTCTTATATATTTTTTATAGGTATTTTTAATTGTGTGCGTGTTATATATATATTTTTAATATTTAGTATTCTAAATATATATTTTATTAGTTTTTATAAAAATCTGGATTTTTTTGCAGTGTTAAAAAGTTTTTTTATTTTCAGTTTTTTTTTTAATGAAAATTTAAATTTTTTAGCTTTTTGTGTATTCTTTGTGATTTTGTTTAGATTTGTTGAAATTTGACATTTTTTTCTAAAATAAGGTTATATGTAAGTAAGTAAAGTAAAATATTTTAAATAAATTTTTTTTTTTGCTATAATGTAATATTATTTTTATTCATAAATATTTTTGAAATTGTAGTAATTTTAATTTAATATTTTTTATTTAGTATGCAATTTTATATAGTTTTGTTTTCTTTATTATTTGTTATTTACTACAAACATTGCCTTTGTGTTTGAAATGAAGCTTTCTTAAATAATTTTCTACCAATTTGTTCTTCTATATTTTTTTATAGGTTTTTTTAATCGTGTGCGTGTTATATATATATTTTTAATAATTAGTATTTTAAATATATATTTTTTTAGTTTTTATAAAAATCTGGATTTTTTTGCAGTGTTAAAAAGTTTTTTTATTTTCAGTTTTTTTTTTAATGAAAATTTAAATTTTTTAGCTTTTTGTGTATTCTTTGTGATTTTGTTTAGATTTGTTGAAATTTGAAATTTTTTTTCTAAATTTAAGTTATATGTATTTAAAATAAAATATTTTAAATTTTTTTTTTTACTATAATGTAATATTATTTTAATTCTTAAATATTTTTGAAATTGTAGTAATTTTAATTTAATTTTAAATAATTTTTTTTTATTTAGTATGAAATTTTATATAGTTTTGTTTTCTTTATTATTTGTTATTTTCTACAAACATTTGACTTTGTGTTTGAGATGAAGCTTTTTTAATTAAATAAAGAAAATTGAGAAAAAATGGTTCTTGGGTTCTATGATGGAAAATTTTTTTTTTCTGAAATACCCCGTGAAAAAATCTATATCTTTATCAAATATCTTTTAAAAATACCACCGTTAGATTCGTCTCGATAATATCTTTCATTTGAGTACCTACACATGGCTGTCATTATAGAACCCAAGGGTCCACTTGTGCCCAACGGGCCTTAGCGCCAACCTTGACCTTGATTTTCGTGTTTTAGGGCGTATTTGAAAGGAGTGGCATTTTTTTTGATAGATAGATTTTTTTGTCGATTGTAAAAGAAAAATTACAAAGATTTAATATTATTTATTCATTTTTAGCCATTAAGTTTTTTTTTTAATTTTTTAATATGTATGTTATTTATCTTAAATGTAATTTAGTGTTATTAATTTTTAGTAATATTTTTTGTTTATTTGAGTATTTTTAATATTTGCAATTTTTTTTACAAAGACTTTTCTTTATTTTTTATTAAAATTATCCATATTTTCTTATTCATTCTGGAACTTTTAATTTTTTAGTCATCAAAAGTTTTGTTTTTTTAGTCTAATGTTGTATATATTTTTGTTTTGTTTTTATTTATAAATGTTTTTAACTTTTTATTTATTTTTAATGTAATTTGTTGTTTAGTCGTAAAAAATAAGTTTTTAGTGAATTTACATTAATAAAAAAAACTTA
This sequence comes from Muscina levida, assembly GCA_964034835.1. Classification (NCBI taxonomy): domain Eukaryota; kingdom Metazoa; phylum Arthropoda; class Insecta; order Diptera; family Muscidae; genus Muscina; species Muscina levida. The sequence continues at coordinate 128,121,348 of OZ035883.1, read as the reverse complement.
ATTTCCCTTAACACCCCATGAATGAGTTATGGGATAGCTTCCCGCGTTGTTGTAAATTAACACACTTTCTATTTTCAGATTCACAACTAACGGCACCTACTTGTTTATCGACGAATGCGAACGACACTCTGCGGGAAGCTTTTACTAGACATGCCGATTATCTCTACACTTATAATACTGCGACGTTGCTGTCGACATCATTGTGGGGGCCGGCAATGAAAGAAAAATGTAGATGACTGGAGACGGGAATCGAACCCGCGATCTCCCACATGGTAGTCGCGTGTGCTAACCACTATGCCACGGCCGGTCCCAATTTTACATTAATATACATTTTTTTAATTTTTGAAGTTTTTTTTAATGTGTTTTTTTATTAAATTTTTTTAACAAAAAAATTTTTGGTTTTCAATTTTATTTTTTTTAAATTATCGGTAATGGTTATTTAATAATTTTAATACTTTTTAATTTAAAATTGTTGGTTCATTTGTTTATTTATTTGTAATTTTCTGCTTTTATTGTATTTTTTTAAACTTAAGTAATTGTTGTAATCTAAGTATAATACAGAATTTTCATATTTATTTATTTTTTTAATTGCTTAATGTATAGTTTTTTTGTATTATCTATTTTTTATATGTATTATTATTTATTTTAATTGTTATATGATATTTAGTCATAAAAAAATATTTTTAGAAAAAATTTCGCTTGTTTTAAATACATATTATTTTTTTCCTATCTGTTTGTCATGAAAAAGTATAGAATTTTTAGTTAAATAAATAAAACATTTCTTTCAAATATTTTTTTTTGTTGTTTTTCCATAATTTTTATTGTAGTTTTAAAAAAATATTTTTAGAAAATTATTTCGCTTATTGCATTCATAATTTTATTTATTTTTCTATCTTTAAGAATAGCATTTTTAGGTGAATAACTAAAAAAATTATTTCCTGGGGAACTGAACTTAAGAAAAAATCATTAAACAATAACAAGAATTTGGATCATGTTATGTGGCCCGAATGCTCTTTGTAGGGTGGACATTATGGCCGACCATAATGTACTGCAAGACAACAAACAACTCATGGGAATCCCCCCTTTCTGCAAAATAATTGTTTTACATCATTCAATGAACAATTTTATTGAAATAATAATTAAACGAAATCTTTACATATAATGAAAAAATGGATTACAGATGCGTAAAGCTAACATTAGATATAATACCGGATCGAAACAATTTTCTTCTCCGTATGCCATGGAAAATCCTTCGGATGATTGGAGCATTGTCTCATCAATGTCTTCGCCGAATTTCTTATAACGCTCCAATTTATCCCGCAAATCTTTTAGATGCTGTCCTCCTCTATTTTGTGCTAGAGATTCATACATCTGAACTTCTAGTTGGCAGACTTTCTTCCATACTGAAATGGCTAATTGCTCGATGGCAGCAAAGAAATTAGTGCACTGATAATACTTTAGCTCAGCCGCCGCCGCATTGGCCTCGGGTTGGTCGTCTTGGATTAGTTTGAAGTATTCATGTTTTGTCTTCTCATATCGGTGTAATAAGCGTTTGAAACGCTTATTTAGAAGGCGTATTTCACTCATTGGACAAATAAAATTAAGGCAATATCATAGAATACAGATAACTTGGAATACTTTAATCCTTTTAAAAAGGTTCTGATGTCCAACTGATTTCTTTTTGGCGTCAATAGTTACAACAAAGATGCACTTGGCACTCACGGCGTCAAAGAGTTGTCAAAATTGAGTGTTGCCATACTATGTACTCAAGTACTCCCCGTTTATGTAGATACTCGATTATGATGACTGATGTAAAGTCATGATGACTGATGAATTTTAATTCAAAACGAATTGAAAATTTTTGGTTTTGTCGATCAACAATTTAAAAAAGGGACAAATGTTATATGTGCCACCAAAAAGTGTGAATAAAAGAAAAATTATGATTAAAAACAATATTTCTTATTGTATGTATGTATGTATATCTGAAGAAAATTCGCAGGGAAAATTAGATAAAAAAAAATATAATACATTAAAAACATATTCCAATTTAGGGAATCAAAACTATTCAATCAAAAAGTGATGAAATATGTTATATTTGATAAAATATTTAGGTAATTGAAATAAAATTTATAATAAAAATAAACAATGGTAAACAATAAAATGTTTATATTATTTACTATAATTATTATATAAATATTTTTCAAATTCTATTTTCAACATTTTTAGTTTTTTTTAATATGTTTTAAATATTTCAAATATTTGGAAATTTTGTAGTATTCTTAATACCTAATAATTCCTAAAAAAAAACATTAGATAATTTTTTTTTTTTAGAAAACAAAAATATACATATAAAGAAGGAGTTGTTTAAAAAAATGTTTGCCGTTATTTTAGGTTGTAGTTTAACAATTAAAATATTAGTAATATATTGAATACATTTTATAATATATATAATTTGCGAAAAGTTTACGAAAAAAACAGTTGAAAAGAAAATATCTGATATAATAAATTTAATACAAAAAAATATAGAAAATCAAGATTTCAAAATTTAAATTTGTTTGTCGTTCAACACAATGTAAATGACCTTATTATGTACAAGCCTTTCGGACAACTTACAAAAATAAGAAAAAGTTATACATTACAAATACTCGATGCTATTCAATACTTTTTCTACAAGAATACATTAACAGTTTTAAGTATTACAAATATGGAAAAAAAAATTATAAATGTTGCAAACAAATTTTTAAGAATTTTCGATGAATATCTAAATTATTATAAATTTTATGTACGATTTGCCAAACGTTATATTGGGTACTTAGGTCTAATTACTGAGAATTGAATACTCGGTACCGAAATACCCAATATTTTTAATACTAGTATGAAGTCAATTTACCGCTCTATTTGAAATAACGGCAAAACGGTAACATTTTGGTGTTACCAGACGTCGACAATTTATCGCTTTAATCAAACATAACGACAAAATGGTATCATTTTGATGTTGCCAAACGTCAACAATTTACCGCGCTATTTAAAATAACGGCTAACACGATATGCACGCTATCATTTTAGTTTAACAGAACGTCTTTGCTTAAGTTAAAGTCATTGTGACGCCGTTACTACTGGTATTTTTAAATTTGTATGTAAATGACCATTTTATAATTGTTACTCGTAAGTTTCTTTTAATTTTGTGATGTGAAGATAAATAATGACCAAAACAATTTGTATTTATTATTGTTTAAAGATTCCTGAAGATGCTTTACGACGGATAGCGAAATGTCGAAATAAATAAAAATATTAAAAATAAACGACCTTGAGGTCGACTAATTATTTTAAGAATATTGAAGAAAAGCAGGTCGAATAAAAGCTGAAATATATTTTTAATAATTTTAAAATTTTTAATATTTTTTACAATATTTGTCTTATAATTTAAAAATTTCAATATTTTTTAATATTTTTAAAAAATTTTATACTTTAAATATTTCAATTATTTTTAATAATTTTAAAAATTGACTATTTTTTACATGTTTTAAATAGTTTAAATTTTTTTTATTATTTTTAAATTTTTAATATTTTTATTAGTTCTGCCTACTTTTTTTTTTTATTTTCAATATTTTTATATACTTAAATATTTTTATTATATATAATATTTTTAATACTTCACTTATTTTTAATTAAATAATATTAATAATAAACATTAGTAATATTTTTAACATATTTTATTTTAAACATATTAATATTTTTAATATTTATTAATATTTACAAGAGTTGTGTGAAATTGACTATGTTGACAGCTGGCAGGGCGGATAGCTATTTCGATAGTTGCCAAACTATCTCATCAGCACCCTTTGCTGTGACTTCTCCGCACATTATAACAACCTTAAAGCTTGAAGAAGCCATCATGATGCCCAAATACACCGGTGCAAAAATGGTGTCAACGAAGGTCAAACGTCAACATAATCCACACAAGCTCTAGTCTATATAAATTCTATTAGCAATAATAGAAATATATCTTGAACCGAACGATGAAAACACATTAAACATTTTTAATATTATTATTTTTTTTTTAATATTTTTAACATTTTAAATCTTTTCATTATTTTTGTCTTTATTTTATTATTTTTTAAATTTGTAATTCTGTCACAATTTTTAATATTTTTATGTTTTTAAAAAATTTAATGTATTTTTAAATATTTTAATATAGCTAATAATTTTATTTTTTTATTATTTTAAATATATTAAATTTTATTATTTTCATATTTGTAATAATTTTAACATTTTACGTTTTTAAAAATTTGAACATTATAATATTCTAAAAATTTTTACTTTTATAAAATTTTTAATGATGTTAATATTTAAAATATTTTTATGATTTTTGGTATTTTTTATATTTTTGAATTTATAATATTTTTAATACATTTACAATTTACAACATTTTTTATATATTTAATAAATTTAACATTTTCAATATTGTTAACTTTTTTGATACTTTAATCGTTTCTAATATTTTAAATATAATTAATATTTTTAATTGTCGTATTATTTTTAATATATAACAAACATAATATTTCTTACATTTTTAATATTTTGAGTATTTTAAAATCTATTTCGATGTTTTTAACTGTTTTAATATATTCAATATTTTTAATAGTTTTTACAATTTGCAAAAATATAAGAACAGACCCATAGCCAAAACTTCAAAAGGAAAGCAATAAAATAGTAATGGTCCTATACAAACAAAATATTATTACTATATACTTTTTATTAAATTATTATTAACTAATAGCCCTTTTACACCAAAAAAGCATTCCGCATCTTGAGCTGAATGCGGAATGGTAAAAAGTGGTTTTACACTGCAGTTTCGCATATTTTCTGCTATTGTCTAGCTCACACATTTTTCCATTTGCCTTGTAAACCTGCAATATTTTCCTGCCACAGACCTATTAACATTGTTACGGAGGCAGTATTCCACGATGCGCGAATAGTTTTAACTAATTGTAACAACCATTTATTAATATTTTGGCAAAAATTTAAATTTTTTGTCCGTCCATGTTGTTGCCGGATCACCATTAATGAGAAAAATCGCTTAAATTACAATTTTCAGAGTACATCTCAGTGTATTTTTCCGCACCTTTCATGGATGCGAAAATATGTTAACATCTTTCCAACAAAAAAAATACATGTAAAAATTTTAGCATTTTGGCCGCATCCATCAAAGATGCGGATTAACGCGAAAATATGTTAAATGCGTTCCGGTGTAAAAAGGCTATACATATTATTACTAAACATGTCAACTCTGTTACTGCAGCAGGCAGTAGTGATAGAGTTTTAATGTTTATAAATACTTTTAAAGTTTTTATATTTTAAATATTTTCCATATTAGAAATATTTTTTACATTTTATGTATTTTTAATATTTTTGCTTTTTTAAATAATTTAAATATTTTTTATACTATTAATATTTTAGATATGTTTAATATTTTTTTAATACTTTCAACACTTTATTAAAATTTTTTTTTATATTAATTAAATTGTTAGTTTTAATATATTACATTTTTTGTAATGTTTCATATTTTTATGTCTTATGTAATCATTTATATTTGAAATATTTTTATGTTTATAATATTGTAAATAATTTCCATGTATTTATTTTTTTAATATTTGTAACATTAGTAATTTTTATAAAATATTTAATATCATTTATGTTTTTAATATTTTTAATATTCTTATTAAGCATTTTAATATTTTTTATATTTTAATTATTTTTATTTTACATTTTCAATATATGTAATTGTTTAATTGAGCGACATTTTTGAGTGATTTATTTTAAACTGGCCGCAGCAGTTAGTTACTAGTCGGCGTCAAAATTAATATTTATATAACGGCGTCAAACTATTCGACATCGTTCTTTGTAGGCTTCATTTCTTTTACTTCACTTTTAAACTGTCATTCGTTCAATAATTTTTTTTGTTCTGCCGTAAAATGCAGCAGTCTTAATTGTTTTTTTTTGTTTTCGTTTAAAAAATCGTAGAAATTCACATAAAATTGCATGGAAAACGTTAAATAAAGTGTTCTCTTTATGAAAAGTAACAAAATATCAGCATAGAATGTGTATAACAACGGTAAAATCGACAAGGAAATATATTTTCTATGCGCCTGTGATGAATTTGTGTTGTGAATGCATATGTGTGCGTGTGTAAAAAATAAATTTCTCATCAAACAGCTGCCCCCTTTTTGTCGTCTTCTCACGAATAAGAAGCAGCAGCAACAACACAAAAACAATTGTAATACAAAAATTAAGGAGTGCACTTGCATGCATAGAGGAGTTTGTTGTTCGTGTATTTTGTGTGGTAAATTATTATTGGGAATATTTCACTAAACAATTTTCTTTTATTAATTATGTTTATTATTACAGTTATTTGGTGTGTTATTTGTTGTTTTCGTTCTAAAGAAATGATGTCATATTTGGTCATTTCTTCTTGGTGTTAATGAATGAGACTTCTTAAAGAATGTTAGATGTTCCCGCTGTTGTTGTTATTTTTAATGTTGCCGTCATCTGCTCAAAAGCCTGAATTTTAATAGAAATTCTTGTTTGCAATAACAAAGGTAAGTTATTCTTTTTTATATATCAAAATATTATTAAGTTCTTGTATATAAACAATATTATATGTTTAGGAGCATATCAATAATGGTTTGTGTGTTTGCGGGATTGCTTTGCTTTGCCTTTTTAAGGCCAGTGTTGTAAAGTGTTGTTTTGCTTTCCAGCGCCCTGTGTTTACTTTTGAGGGCCACCACACACAGTGTTGTCTAATAATACAATGGGTTTGTGTTCTTTTCAATTGGAGGAGTCTGCCGCAAGATGTTAACATTTGCTGATAGCATATGTAATTTTTATTACTATTATTAATAGATTTTATAAGACGGGAATGTGTCGACAAGGAGATGGGTACTTATAAATTAATACATGTTGACTTTGTATGAGAGACGGCGGGAAACGCGTAAGGGCTTATGTTGAAAGAAAATCTAAATATTGAAAGATTTATTTTATACCTATTGGCTGCTGCGGACTGAAGAACATTCCGTATATGTAAAGGGGTACGTAAATCAGTTTTTTTATTGTTCACTTAGAAAGTGGAATCTTAATGTCCAATTAAAACATAGTATCAAAACATACCGTGGCATTTTTCATTGCCGGCCTCCTCGATGTTGTCGACAACAACGTCGCAAAATAGTGTCGAGTAACTGGGCATATCTAGTAAAAGCTAGACATTCGCATAAACAAGTAGGTGCCGATAGTTGTGTATCTAAAATAGAAAGCGAGTTAATTCACAACAGCGCGAGAAGCTATTCCATACCTCATTTATAGGGTGTGAAGGGAATTAATTTTTTTTTATCAAGACATATCGGTTGGTGAATATTGAAGGTTCCTGGCTCGCACCATTTCTGTAGTTGTTTTTGGGTGTTTTCAAGACGAGGAGTTCCTATACGGCTTTAGGCGTTTGCTTCCAAAAGACCCAAAGTTACTCGTTTTTGAACAGAAGGCAAACGGTAATAGAACTGAATCCGGGGAGAACAAATTGGAATTTCTTATGATTACACAATTTCCAAAATGCTAGAATACTGCTGTAAGTGGGTGCCATGAGGTCCGCCGAAGATAAAGGATGTAGCTGACGGGACTCTAGTGAACGACATGATAAAATAGGAAAACGTTAAATGGGCTTTGAATACCTTTAAATTCTAGAAGTCTCCAGGAATGAACGAAATTTATTAGGAAATACTGCATAAAATATCTTTCGTCTATGCACCGGTCCTAACGGAACTGCTAAGTTGGCGGTTATCGTATACAGTCGAATTTCTTTATAACGTTGTCACTGGGGATCGCCGATTTCTACGTTATAGAGAGAATTCATAATAGAGAAAATAACGGCTATTTAGTTATATGTGTAAATATTAGCTTCTTATTTCAATTAGATGGTATAACGATACCTACAAATATATATAAACATTGAAACTTATTTCATCGGCAAAATATTTGCATCTACTGAGGAAGTTACAAATTCCTTTCGGTACATTATTTCTTGATTCTATAAATGTTCTTTATGTGTGCAGAAATTCATTTAAATTTTGCGTTTGCTAAACAAAATTCGCTATAGAGAGGTTTTTTGGTGCATAAAATACCTGATGTGTTGTTAATAAACTTCGTAATAGAAAAATTCTTTATAGAAAGTTAAAATGTGTGAAAAACAACAGGAAAAAATTTTATTTTTGAAAAAAAAAAATCATTATAGAGACAAATTTGCCAAAGAGAAGATCCTTATAGAGAAGTTCGACTGTATTCCCATCTTTTGGATAGAAGTGGATAAAGTTTTCATACGCTTTTTATAGTTCAGTGGAAGCGATGTAGATTAGCAATCCGAAGGCGCCGGGTTTGATTCCCGATCAAATCAGCATCGATGAAAATTACTTTTCAAATACTTTTCGAGTTTTCTAGCCATCATAACTCATCCAAGATGCTTCCACTAAAAATATGCAGACTACCAGATTGTCCAAGTATAAAGGAAATGATTTATATGAGGAATGGTGATTGATTTATACATTTCAAAATATATCAATAATACATCTATCTTTGGGGTAATTGGAGGTTAAGAATCAAAAATTAAATTATAAGACCATCTAGTTGGCCTGGAAGCAAAAACAGCAGGAAATACTATACAAGACGAAACAAATAATACTTAATGGACAACAAGATAAATATACTAGCTAGTATAGTTTAATCGCAGCATTTGGGAAACTGATAAAGAAACCTTGTTGACCTCTTACAAAGCGGCAGGTCGTTCTGTGGTGCGAAACGCAGTTAAAGAACATGCAGAAATATCAAAATGCCGCCCTGAGAACTCCGACAGACTGTCTCCTCATATCTTCTGTGGACCACCTACATGAGGAGACGAAGGTCATACCCATGCGCTGACAAAATTTTCTTCTGTCGAAACGGTTTCTGCTTGGCTTTTACCGGTCCAGCCATCCCAACCACCACCTTGTGGAAAGGCCCCTACCCCCCATGCAGGTCCAGAAAGATCTTCATGATCTAGAGCGGGAGGTCCAACGTTACAAGAGAGAGAGCCTCTAGATCAAAAAACACTTTAGTAGAAAGGTTTAGCGGACATTCTTTCGGGCGCAGTCGTCGAAGCAGTAAACAATTATAGAGTAAATGTCGTGCTCGGGGAACAATATCCATCAGTGACTTCGGAAGAAGAGGAATTACCGTATCTCCCACAATTCGTACTGGTCAAGAATTGATGGCAATACATCAAATACCTGTCCCGCTTGTAACCAGGGACCGCACGACACACTACACCTTTTTAACTGCCCTGCCAAACCAACTCAGCCTTTTCGCAGGTCCCTTTGGACCCACCCAGTGGAAGTAGCCACCTTCCTTGGCCTGGAACAAACACAGCAGTAATTACTATACAAGACGAAGAAAATAATACTACTACAACAACAACAATCACTCCAGCTACTACCTCCAGCTGTTGCAACAACAACAACAACAACTAAAATACCGCTGAGGTTTATCAAATGGACTGATTCTATGCTGCCAAATCGTATAATAAACTGCAATCCTGCATGCGAGCACTACAAGAAAGCAGGCCACTAGGGGCACACCACATGGTGAAATGCAACTCTCATTACTGTGGCTACTGCTGGTGGTAAATAGCGTTCTCAAGTCTTTTGGCAAATCGGAGAAAGATTTTTGTTGTTGTTGTAACAGCAGGTGAAAGTAGCTGGAGTGATAATTCTATATACCGATTTTCAATTTATCGGCACTCGATCGGGCATATAATCCGATTGTCATACGATTATTGTTGTCAACTCTGTTTCATTCTTTTGTAGACAATAAGGTTGGTGTCAAGGATTCTAAGGTGTTGTTGTTGTGAGTTTTAACCGCCAAATTTCACCAAAGATGGCGCCAGCTGGTTTTGCTGATTTATTTGCGATGTTGATAAATAATTTTTTTTGGTTTCTTGCGCAATCTGGTTTTTTGTAGTGGTAGCATCTAGGATGAGTTTTGTTGGCTGGAGAACTCGAAAGTAATATTTATCGATGTTGTTTTGGCCAGTGCCCCGGCCGAGAATCGAACCCGGCACCTTCGGATTGCTAGTCTACGTCGCTTCTACTGAGCTATCGAAGGCAACGAGAAAATTTGAGGCATATGCAGGCGACGCTGTCATTCTCGTCACTTGTTGGCTTGCTCCAAATTTGAGTGACATTATACAGGACGATCTTTAAGCGCTATCAAACTGAGTTTGAATGTGGTTTGAATGTTAATCCACAACAAAACTAGCTAGTTATATTCACACACAAATACCTTATAATGGATTTCAGATTGACGGTGTCGAACTGAAGCTCTCTTCTGAGGCGAAATATTTTGTCATCTTTTTGGATAGGAAACTGAATTGGAAACGCAACAACAGCGGACCCTTGGTGGCAATCGGAGTCTAGTCATGCATCGATAATGTTATAGTTTAGCAGACATAAATGCCAGGGAGGACCGCTCAACGGAACTAATTATATTGTTTCGACGTTACAGTCATTATCATGCCCAGAGATATTAATTCCGGATAGAGATGGGTGGTTACATATTACATATTTACATATGGTTTGAAATTAGACACCGCAATATGAGCTGGTGTTTTCAGCGAATATCTCAATGGCAACCAAAACTACCGATTAGATGACGATTGCAGTGTTTTTCAAGCAAAGATCTGCGGCGCTATAAAGACTGCGGAATTAACATCGGCAATGAATCTGGAACATACCTACACATTCTATGTGGACAGTCAAGAGGCTGTAAAAGATCTGGAATCAAACTTGATGAAGTCAAGACTGGTGCACTGCCAGGAAATATTGTTGTTGTTGTTGTTGTAACAGCTGGTGGATAGCTGGGGTGATAATTCTTTATACCGATTTTCAATTTATCGGCACTCGATCGGGCATATAATCCGATTATCATACGATCATTGTTGGCTACTCTGTTTCGTTCCTTTGTAGATAACAAGGTTTGTGTCAAGGATTGTTAGGTGTTGTTGTTGTGAGTCGTAACCGCCAAATTCCACAAGAGATGGCGCCAGCTGGCATGTTGATTTATATGAGATATTGATAAATCATTTTCCTTTTTCATTGGTCCTTGCGCAATCTGGATTTTTGTAGTGGAAGCGTCTAGGATGAGTTTTGTTGGCTGGAGAACTCGAAAACATTTGAAAAGTAATTAATTTTTCATCGATTTTGATTTTGCCAGTGCCCCGGCCGGGAATCGAACCCGGCACCTTCGGATTGCTAGTCTACGTCGCTTCCATTGAGCTATCGAAGGCCACGGAAATATTGTTCGACTCTGCTGGTTCTTCGGACACAGTGACATACTAGGAAACGAAATGTTAGTTAAAGTGGCAAGAAAAAACTCATGCCTAGATACCAACGAGTAACAAATAGTGCATTTTGAAACGGCCTTTTGACAAGTCTGGATGGAAGACGAACTAGAAAGCTTTTGGAACTGGATATGAAGGTTGTCAGCGGTTGACAGACATAACTACAGACCACAGCGGAATTATGGATTTTAGCGAATTGGGAGATATGCGGGAGAAGTATTTTTGTAGACTATGTGACGATGGGGAAATTGAAACTATTGAGCATTTGCCCCGCCTTAGCCAAACTCTTCATAGTAAAAGGAGGCATATCCTGGGGAAGTGAAAAAAATGACAAACGGCTTAAGCTGACCTACAGGCAGAAGATCTCCTCCTAAACAGTTTTTAAAAATCTAAGGGCTGTAGAGCGAACTATGAGAAACACGAGAGGAGGACTTTTGTAGACTAAGTGACGATGAGGAATTTGAAACTATTGAGCATTTGCCCAGCTCTTTATAGTAAAAGGAAGAAATTCCTGGGGAAGTGATAAAAAAATTACAAACGACTTAAGCTGACCTACAGGCAGAAAATCATAGCGGTTTCCACGCCATAGCGAATTATCATCTGTCCTTCTAAATAGTAATTTTAAAATCTATCAACATTTAAGCATTTTTACTAATATAACATTTTGACAAAGGATGATATGTCTGAGATTAGTGAAAGTCTATTAAATTGCTATATAAAAGGCTGATATGTCCATATGTTTCAGACTGAATCGGTTTTCTGCAAAATTATTAAAGTTTGACATCTCAACTTTAGCCAAATGGTACACATTTATAAATGATAGCAGGATCTTGTAAGTTTATTGAAATAAAATGAATTATTGTATGTAGATTTATACAAAGCATTTTGTAGTGAATAACACTTTCACCTGTATTCAATTTAACATATATCCAAAGTTTATAAAATCTTATACATAGTTCTATAAACTCATATATATTTAATGAACCGTTTAAAACGCTTTGAGGCAATAAGAAAGGAAAACAGGTCCTTAAAACTTTAAGGCCACAGTTTCGGCGCCGCACCTTTGGACAGTGTAAAGTAATCAAAGTGATGGTGGTGTAAAAAACTCGACATCTGTTGTTTTATTGTAAGCTGTTGTGTATAAGCGTCATGACTTCAACGAACTGACACAATATTGTCCGAATAATATTACTTCCTTTATATCTATGTATATGTAAACATATTTAAACTGATGGTTAAAGGTTCACTTTTAAATTTAATTGCATGTAAATAAATATTCTATAATCATTTTGAAATATAAACCTATTACAAATTTAAGTTAACTTCAAAAAGCTTTAATGCTTTGCTATTCTATTTCTAGGGCCAGGACAGGATTTCGTAACATAAAGCAAAAAAAACGGAAACGGGGTGTTGTTGTAATAAACTTAGAGAAAGAGAGAGAGAGACAGAGAGAGGGGAGACCACCATGATAGACCAATTGAAACGGGCAGTTACCGACCGACCCATGAAGATGTAAACATTTTATCCGCCATGTTTTGACAAAATTTATAAACAAATCCAATGCATTTGAAATTAAAAGTGAATAAGAAAGATTCCCTAGAAAGTGGACGACTGAAACGTTCTAATAGAAAGTCCCAAAATATGGCTAGTAGTTTGGTTAACGATGACGAGGACAATGCCAGTTCTACGACGCGTAATACACAGCAGCAACACAATAACAACAGCAACAACAACAACTGCAGCAGCAGTAACAGCAACAGTGATTGTTTAAATCAACTCAATAACAACTCCACAAGCAATTCTACAGCCAATACAAGCAAAATGCAGGGCAATGAGGCGAAATTAAAAAAGGAAAATCTGCAACAGCGTAAGCAAGAGCTGGAGAAGTTACTCAACGAGAAAAGCTGGTTGCTGCAACAGTTGCAAAAGCAGGAAACTCAAATATTAAATGGCACCTTTGAATATCTGAACTTTAATGATTTCATTTCAACTCTGGCCGTGCAATATAAACAAGAGCAAAGCACTACCGAAACGGGCAGCAGTGCGGGTGGTGTTAGCCAATTCTCAGCCAATGAAGAAGCTATACTCAGGCGCAAACCTTTGGCAGCAAAAGAGAATTATCAGCAACAACAACAACAGCAACATCACAATGCATTACATCGTAGGCAATCGGAAATATCGAATCGCTCTTCTGAGTATGATAATTATCCGCATCACGATACATTGTCTACACACTCGGATGGTGCAACGAGTAGTGGTGGCGTCGGCGGTAGAGGTGGTGGCGTAGCCGGTGGTTCAATGGCAATGCATCAGGCCCAACAGGCTCAACAGCAATATAATGCCAAGTCGGCTTTGAAAAAACGTTCGGCCACTGTGGCTGGTACCACACAGCAATCGGCGGGAAATCTACAAATGTTAAGACAACAACAACATCAACAACAGCAACAGCAGCATCATTTAGAGCAGCAACAGCTACATCAGCAAATGCAGCAGCAACATTTGATGTACAAGCAACATCACTATCATCATCCACAGCAACATTTGTTTAAGCAGCATGTGGAACATCATCAGGTGTTGATGCCACATTTGCAGTATGCTACACAAAAATTTTACTATACCACGCTGCAACCGAGCCAGCAGTCCAATAATACACAGCAACAGCCACAGTATGGTCGTTATCTAAAGGCTCAACCGCAACAGCAGACGTTGCAGCAACAGCAACAGCAACAGCTGCAACAACAGCAGCAACAAAAGCAGCAACAACAGCAACAAAAGCAGCATCAACAGCAGCAACAGCAGTTGCAGCAACATCATCAACAGCAGCTGCATATCCCACAACATGCTCAACAGCAATCACCAAATAACTCTCAACATCACGTTCTATACACTACCCAACAAATGCCTTCGCACCACCACCAACAACTGCTCCTAACCCCTCCACATGCTTCTTCGTCGGCCGCAGCCACTTCTGCCGCTGCCCTGCACATGGATAATATTTCTCTATATTCCTTAAACTCCAATAACGTGGCCACTTTGCATCGTCAGGCCCAGCAACAACAACCCATAATTGTACAGTGCGACAAATATTATCTCTCACCCACTACCCATCATGTGGCCCATGGTGATGGTGGTGGCTTCATCAAATCCAGTCAAAATATAAAAGAGTATATTTCTCCCATGAGTTCGCCCCAACAACAACAGCATTTGATGATGGCCCGCGACAGAAAGTTGACATCACAAACAAATTTAAGTAATCGCGGTGCCACCATAACACCTTCGATAGACGCCATCTCGTTGGCTCCATCCTATGTGTCCATGGAAACTGTAGACTACATGTCTACACCTACAGCATCACAACAACAACAGCATCCTTCCAATCTGAGATGGCGATCACAAACAAATTTGCCACCCCCGCCCCCTAATGCTATGGCCGCCGATATGAAATCTCACTCCAGTGATATGTTGAACAATAATCAATATTATAATACGTCCTTAAATCCTCCACCATCAATGGCTATTAATCCTCCACCAAATGTAACACAAGTGAAGCCATTCAAACCTTTAGATGAAATATCTATTAATTCTTACACTTCAGAGACACAAAAGAAAACAAAACCCAAACAATGGATGGAATCGTCTCTGGATGGCCCAGCCATACGACAAACCCAGCATGGGGATAACAATGACAGCAATGCACAGCAGAGATCAAAATTATCATCGCAGTCGCTGAATACCTCACGACATTACTCTATGTCGGCGGCTCAAGCAAAACCTTTAAGTTCGTGCGCCAACAATAATGGACCCAGCACCAAATTAAGCCAGTCCACATCGTATTTAAATCAAATGGATGGATCGCCAGTGCAATGCTCTATATCGCAAGCCTACAACATAGAATCCATATCGCCACAAAATACACCACCAACACACGCGTACAAGTATATGACAAATACCGCCGCCGCCGCCGCAGCTAATAAGCCACCTCCAGCACGACCACCGTTGTACATTAATCCGTCAACAAGTGGTCAACACCAAACGACATCTATGTCGTCGCCTTCCGGTGGAGCTTTAAGCATTGCCACTTCCCCAGCTATGGTGGCGGCGGTAGCCAATTCATCTGCTTTATCACCAGATATACGCATTGAATCACCCAAAAATATGACAGTTGTACAACCGGCAACATTTCAGCCCTACAAAGAGGTCACAAAACCATTTGAGATGTCGGATTTCTATAAATATTCCACAAAGTATAGGCAAAAGGAAAATAATAATGTAACGCCGTTGGAGAATTAAGATGGGCAGGAAGAAGGCTGCTTGATAGTAAGGATATGGTTTGGAGAATATAACGAGTTTGTGCGGGATAGTAGAGAAGAGTTAATGGAGGTTTTATTTTGTTGAAATTTGTTTTTAAAAAGTAAAATTGCAAAGAAACTGCCGCTGTGCGCAATAATTTTTTTTATGGAAATACAAATTTTAAACGAAAACGATGAAAAACGCAGTTGAATAAGATTCATGTTAATAATATATGCTTTATAGTTTTTTCACTTAGAAATGTAATTTACTTTTAATTGTAACAATATCAATTAAAAATGTAATATTCTTAATGTTTAGAATTTTAGTTATTCATTAATTTTTTTAATATTTTCAATGTGTTAAACACGATTTTAACATCACTTGAGAGATGACAGAACTATATAAATCGAAAACCAAATTTTATGTAAATTTATAAACGAAATTATACAACGATAGAGTGATGAGATGAAAAAAAACGTAATAACCAACTAAGAAAAGAGAAAAAATACTATGAGACACTAGATTAAAATCTTAAGCCTTATAATTGCAGTTAAACTACAAAAACAAACACGATACACATACAATAAAACGAAACAATTGATGTTATGGTATTGACCATAATCAAAGTGATATTAAACTACTGCGAATGAAAACAAGTTTACGATATTTTACAAAGTGTTGAATTGCATTTTTAACACAATAATCAAAGTGATATTAATACGATGTTAAAATTCTAAAAGAAATCCCTTTTTTCTTAACCGTTAAGAAAGAATAACAAGGCCTTAATTTATATAATCGATAGATTCGATTGTTATTATTTGGACGAATAACGAAAAGTAGTCTAACAGATAGACGATAAACGAAAGCCCTACCAAACTGATTTCCTCCCCTAGAAGTTTTAGACATTTGTTAATTATTTTTGAATACGAATCGGAGTACAAAATTTTCCAAAATAATAAAACAAAAACAATGATTGGTCTCCAGTAAAAGACTTAAAACTCTGTATTCATTTATTCAACTCCATTCACCTGATGGGTTTGGTTGGCAGCACACAACCACAAACTTTAAGAGGATATGTCAAAACAAATTGTAGCTTGAATTTTTGTTAACACAAACTGACAATTAAACTGCAATTAAATTTTTTACTAATTTAAAAAAATTTTCTCTTTTATTTCAATTAAACAAATTGAAAATGAAATTGTTTTTCGTCAGCTAAATGCAAACCGCCCTAACTAACATTTTGAATATTTAACAAAAGAATCAAAATACTTTGTAAACAATGAACACACTTGTAGTAAGTGACTGCGGAATGTCGTTAATAAAATCTCTATTACAGCTGTTTATATTTTGTGTGGACATGGAGCTTATTCAAATCCATCATAATCAATCAAAGCATCGTTGTTGATTTTTGTGTTACTTAGTGCGTTTTGCATTTCACCTGACGATATCCATTTTACAATTTTCTGTTGTAATTAGAATGAAGATTTAAATCAATTTTCTAATGTATTTAAATTAAGATATATATATCAATTATCTGTTGTAAAATGTGACCTTTATATAAATTTTATTTAATCTTTTGTAATTTAAAGATGTATTAAAATGTTTGTATTTTTTTTTTTACTTTACCAATTTTCTGTTTTCTTATATATATTTAAATTAAGATTTAAATCAATTTACCAATTTTTTGTTATAGAATTTGACCTTTGTATAACATTTATTTCAAATTTTGTAATTTGAAAAATTTATTAAATTTAAATATTTGTCTATCTTTTCTTTTTCCTTTTCCTTTAAATTTAAATATTTGTGAGTTGTGTGTTAAATATCTGTGTAATTTGTTTTTTTTTTCTCCTTCATCATAATTTGTAATTTTGTTAGAATAAGCCTATTGTTTAAGAAAAACCAGTGTCTTATAAAAACAACTACAAAAAAAAAAATGCTAAACAAAAATCCCAAAAAAAGTAAAGGAACTTTTTAAAATTCCTTAAATACAAAATTTTGATATTGCCTTATTACTACTACTACTACTATTATTAGATACTACTAGAACTAACCAACTAATTGCTAATTGTTATAGTTTAAATAAACAATATATGTGTATGTATAATATACATGTAATGCTCAAATGTGTGTATTGCCAAAATCTGTGTCTGCTTTTTTATGTTTTTTTTCTGTAATAAATTTTCTTTTTATATTTGAATAAATTTTATAGACAATAATCCATATACAATAAGACAAGAGAGAATATTTTTTATAAATCTATATAAATACATGATATATTTTTCTATATTTTTTTTATAGCAAATTTTATGGAAAATCTAATGGACTATACAAAATAAACTATTATATATTTGTAACATTTTATAAAAATATTAAATAATAAAACAAAAGAAATATATTTTTTACATGAACATGAGTTTATTTTTAAAAGCTGTAGCAGCTTGAAAAGATCGGTGTAAATAGGAAAGGGTAATCATTTCGAAACTTTATTTCTGGTTTTTTCCGTTACCGTTAGAAAGTACAATAGGAGAACTACTCTCCTATAAAACTGTGTTTAGAGATAACCCTATTTAGAAAATTTCTTTAACACTTGAAAAAATCTATATAAATACTTTTTGGAAAATTTTAAAAATGTGATTTAAGTATAAAAGTACAAATTGATGGATGGTATGTTGCAGACCAATGCACATCCAATTAAAGTTTTTTTTGTTTCCAAATAGTAAAAAAGTGCATATTCTATATTTTTTTTTTAAATTTCACAAAAACTATGAAAATTTGATTTTTTAAATTTTTAGCTATACTGAGCTAATTTATGCCTTGAATCTATTTTTTTTCGACGTGTACTTAAAAACATTTTTATCTAAAAAAAAAAAATATATATAAAAAACCCCAGAATTGTTAACAAACATCAAAATTTGTTCAATGTACCACAAAGTAGTTGTTTTTTTTTTACCAAAAAGTATATAATTGTACTTTTGTTATTAGAAAAAGTACTTTAAATTTTTCAGAAATGAATTCTATTGTACCAAAAAGTACAATTTTATTTACAAAAATTACTTTCATTGTAGTAAAAAGTGATTTTACTGTACCAGAAAGTACTCTTTTTGTACCAAAAGTACTTTTATTTTACCAAAAAGTACAAACTATTGGTCCATAAAGGTACATTTATTGTGTTAAAAAGTTAGTTTATTATAACAAAAAATAGTATTTTAGTGTACCAGAAAGTAAATTTTTTTTGTCCTGAAAGTACAGATACGAAAAAGTACCTATATTGTACTAAAATATACTTTTATTGTACCAAAAATTAGTTAACTTGTGCCAAAAAGTACTTTTAATGTACAAAAGTGTATTTTAATTTGATTAAAATTTACTTTAAATGTACCAGAAAATACTTTTCTGGTACAAAAAGACCTTTTACAGTACCAAAAAGTAAAATGTTTGCACCAAAAGTACTTTTATTGCATTGAAAAGTACTATTATTTAGAAATATTTCCGTAGTCGTCGTTTTTATGTCAACATCACTTCGATTCAACATCGTCGTCACATCAATGCTTTTTCGGTATTCTGTAACTACCATGAGACGACGTCGACTGGTAATCGATTACATGAAAGAAATTACAACAGCTTATTTAACATTTGTACATCAGCTGATTTATTTTGATTTTTATTGTGTTTCATGAAAAAATATTTTTGTGCCCGTATCAAATTCAAGCGATGAGGAAAGCAAGAAATATCTTATACTGGAAATCGTAATTTGAGGTTACCTGTTGGCCGGCCTTCCAACTTTTTTAGATTCGAGAACTACTTAAGTCTATAAGGCAGCATTTAATTACGTAATAGTTCCTATAATGAAAAGTGAACTCAGAACATATGTTTCAGCCATAATTATGTTATCAGCAACATTGAGGTCCTTTGGACAGGGGCCTTACAACCAAAGTGTAAGTGCAGCCAGTAGTTGCAAGATTCCTGTCGAAACCCTGAATGCATTAGAGAGGTCATTTGTCCACCTTGGATACAATTGGAAATAACTGAAGATGACAAATCGGAAGCAAAAACTAAATTTTTTAAACAAAACAGGATTTTCTGGAGTTATTGGATATGTCGATGGAACCAATATCAAAATTTTCGCTACAAATAAAGAAAACCAAAATCGATACTACAACCGCCTTTAGGCGGTCCAAAGGAATTAAGTTTTTTTCCCTAATTTTCTCACATTGCTCCTTAAAATTGGACAGAACTGTTTCTCCCCGAAATCCTTGTTTCAATAAGAGATTTTGTTTCCAAACCCTTTTTTCAAATTTTCAAAAACTAAAATTATTCCTTCAAATTGTTTCACGTCGTTACTAACAACTGTGACGACAGATTCAGAGTCGTTTCGATTCAACGTCGTCGTCACATTTACTTACAGAATACCAAATTTGTGTCAATAGTAACCGATAGTTATCGAAAACGACTACGAGGATACCGATTTTGCAGCGTCGTCACAAGACGACGTCGTTTTGCGTCGACAACGACTACGGGAATAAGGCCGATTGCATCTAAAACTACTTTTATTGTACCAGAAAGTACTTTTATTGTACAAAACAGTAATTCTATTGTTAAAAAAAAGTAAATATATTGTTGATAAGAAAAACTACTTTTATTGTACCAAGAAGTACATTTTATTGTACCACAAAGTACATTTAATGCAACAAAAATAACTTCTATAGTACGAAATATTATTATTGCATTTTTTTATTGCACTATTGGAGCTTTAATTTTAAGAACACAATAAAAATGCTTTTATTGTACCAACAAGTATTTTTATTGTACCAAAAGTTCGTTTTTTGAGCCAAAAAGTATCTCTATTATAACTAAAATTACTTTAATTGCTCCAAAAAGTCCTTTTATTGAATCTAAAAGTACTTTATTATCCACTTTTATTGTATCTTAAGGTACCTTTTTTGTATGAAAAAGTACAATTTATTTCACCAAAAAGTATTTCTATTGTATCAAAAAGTACTTTTATTATACAAAAAAAGTAAATTTTTTGTTCCAATGATTACGTTTATTATACCAAAAAGTACTTTTATTATACACAAAAAGTATAATTTATTGTACCAAAACGTAATTTTATTTTACCAAAAAGTACTTTGATTATACAAAAAAGTAAAATTTTATTGTTCCAAAAAGTACTTTTATTATACACAAAAAGTACAATTGTGCCTAAAAGTACATCTATTGTACCAATGGTACTTGTGTTTTACCAAAAATGACTTATTTTACAAAAAGTACATTTATTGTACCAAATCATACTTTTATTGTTTTAAAATTTTTGTTGCTGTACTAACAAGTACAACTTATTGTACCAAAAAATATATTTACTATGCCTCAACATTATTTTATTGTATCAAAAACAACTTTAATTGTACCAAAAAGTACTTTTCTTTTAAAAAATGTAAATTTCTGGTACCAAAAAGTACTTCTATTGTTCCAAAAAGTACTTTCAATGTACGAAAAGTACTTTTACTGCTCCAAAAATACTTTTTTTTATCCACTTTTATTGTTTTTAAAAGTACCTTTTTTTGTATGAAAAAGTACAATTTATTTCACCAAAAAGTGCTTTTATTGTATTAAAAATTTTTTTATTGCGTTTTTTTATTGTATCAAAAAGTACTTTTATTTTACCAAAACCTACTTTTATTCTACCGAAAAGTACTTTTATTATACACAAAAAGTATAATTTATTTTACCAAAACTTACTTTTATTTTACCAAAAAGTACTTTAATTATACAAAAAAGTATAATTTCATTGTTCCAAAAAGTACTTTTAGTTTACCACAATGCACGTTTATTGTAACAAAAAGAACTTTTATTATATACAAAAAGTACAATTGTACCAAAAAGTACATTTATTATACCAAAGGTACTTGTGTTGTACCAAAAATTACTTATTTTACAAAAAGTACATTTATTGTACCAAATCATACTTTAATTGTTTCAAAGATTTCTTTTGTTGTACCAAAAGATACAACTTATTGCACCATAAAGTACTTTTATTGTACCAAAAAGTACATTTATTTTAACATTATTTTATACGTTTATTGTACCAAAGAGTACTTTTGTGGTACAGAAAAATACATTTATTGTAACAAAAAGTACTTTCAATGTACCAAAAAGTACTTCTATTGTTCCAAAAAGTACTTTCAATGTACCAAAAGCACTTATATTGCTCCAAAAAGTCCTTTTATTGAATCCAAAAGTACTTTTTTTATCCACTTTTATTGTATCTAAAAGTACGTTTTTTGTATAAAAAAGTACAATTTATTTCACCAGAAAGTGCTTTTATTGTATCAAAAAGTACTTTTATTATACAAAAAAAAGGGACATTTTTGATTGCGTTTATTGCACCAATGATAACGTTTATTGTACCAAAAAGTCCTCTGTTTTACCAAAACATACTTTTATTTTACAGAAAAGTACTTTTATTATACAGAAGTATAATTTATTGTACCAAAACGTACTTTTATTTTACCAAAAAGTACTTAAATTATACAAAAAAATACAATTTCATTGTTCCAAAAAGTACTTTTATTTTACCACAATGCACGTTTATTGTACCAAAAAGTACTTTTATTGTACACAAAAAGTTCAATTGTGCCTAAAAGTACATCTATTGTTCCAAAGGTAATTGTGTTGTACCAAAAATTACTTTTATTTTACAAAAAGTACATTTATTGTACCAAATCATACTTTTATTGTTTCAAAAATTTCTTTTGTTGTACCAAAAAGTACTTTTATTATACCTCAACGTTATTTCATTGTATCCAAAACAACTTTTATTGTACCAAAAAGTACTACAGAAATTTACATTTATTGTACCAAAAAGTACTTCTTTTTTTTCCAAAAAAATCGTAACATTCATTACATTAATACCATCAGTCACTTAACAAAATCTTACACTATTCTTCTTATATCCATAACATCTGTATGATGAATTTTAAAAGTTTACCTTTTGCCCCCTTCTATCGCTAGTACGACCTATATATCGTTCCAATGTATACACCATTTCCAATTGAAATTCAAAGAAAATCAATTGAAATTCAAACAATCCATTTGATATTCAAACATTTCACTTGAAATTCAAGTTTCGTCATTTGAAATTCAAAAATTATATTTGAAATTCAAAAAACATCAATTGAAATTCAAACTTTCCATTTGATATTCAAAAAATATCAATTGAAATTTAAAACTCGTCAATTGAAATTAAAAATACATCAATTGAAATTCAAAACTCATCAATTGAAATTTAAAACTCGTCAATTGAAATTCAAAATTCGTCAATTGAAATTCAAAATTTTTCAATTGAAATTCAAAACTCATCAATTGAAATTCAAAACTCGTCAATTAAAATTGAAAACACATCAATTGAAATTCAAAACTCATCAAATGAAATTCGAAACTCTTCAATTGAAATTTAAAATTCGTCAATTGAAATTCAAAAGTCATCAATTGAAATTCAAAACTCATCAATTGAAATTCAAAAAGTATAATTTGAAATGAAAAAGAATTGAATCATAAATCGTAAGTTTACTGCGACCGTAAAATATACTACACATTAGTGGATATATGATAATGTCATTGATAAATATGAAAACAAATACAAAAATTAGGTAAAAATTTACCACTTGAAACACATCTTTTAAAATATTATTTATTGCTTTATTTGAACTTCAACATATTATCATTATCATAAATTTTTGTTAAAATAACAAACTTTTCTGTTCAGACCCTTCATTAAATTCATCTCCAATAATATATGGAAATTATAGTTGACTAAGAAATTCAATAACCATTGGTGATTGTTGTCATACTATTCAACATTCCACCACTTTTCACCACATGGCCTGGCTTTAGAAGATCTGCCGGTCGGAACATAAGTTTACTTGTAAAACAATATTTCTTTCTTAAATCTCATAAAATTATTATACGATTGATATGTATATAATATTATACTGACTGTATTGTTTAATAGTAATTCATTATTTTCATTATTAATAAAATTCTTTTTTAACTATAAAATACACATATTTTATTTGTGCCAGTATTACTTTCGAAAACATTATTTGATCCATTTGCAGTTATATTTTTGCTTTAAACTATAAATTAAATACAAGTACTAAAAACATTACCATAAAGTTCAGTTCGAGTAGAGTGTTTAATGATTCAAACTACCAAAACATTTTTCTAATTTCAATTGATGAGTTTTGAAATTCATTTGACGAGTTTTGAATTTCAATTGACGAGTTTTGAATTTCAATTGATGAGTTTTGAATTTTAATTGACGACTTTTGAATTTCAATTGACGAATTTTGAATTTCAATTGACGAGTTTCGAATTTCAACTGATGAGTTTTGAATTTCAACTGATGTTTTTTCAATTTCAATTGACGAGATTTGAATTTCAATTGACGACTTTTGAATTTCAATTGACGAATTTTGAATTTCAATTGACGAGTTTCGAATTTCAATTGATGAGTTTTGAATTTCAATTGATGTATTTTAAATTTCAATTGACGATTTTTAAATTTCAATTGATATTTTTTGAATTTGAAATGGAAATTTTGAATTTCAATTGATGTTTTTTAAATTTCAAATGGAATATTTTAATTTCAAATGGAATGTTTGAATTTCAAATGGATTGTTTGAATTTCAATTGATTTTCTTTCAATTTCAATTGGAAATGGTGTAGTATAAAATTCTTCAAATTTCAACCAACTGAATAAAAATAATAAAATAAACAAAAAAACACTGGAATTAAACAAAAAAACTTTGATATATGAGTGTTTACTTATGACACGAACAATATTATGGGAACATGTTTTTCTTAACAATCCAATTAAAAAAACTCAACACTTTGACACTCTGATTGTTGC
Organism: Muscina levida; assembly: GCA_964034835.1. Taxonomy (NCBI): domain Eukaryota; kingdom Metazoa; phylum Arthropoda; class Insecta; order Diptera; family Muscidae; genus Muscina; species Muscina levida. Next base: position 128,096,731 of record OZ035883.1, on the reverse strand, counting down.
AGCTGATGATGGTGTATATACAAAAATTTTCTTTAAAATGTCCCACATTTTTCTGGCATAGACACTAGTTGTCTACATGCAAATGCATTTTCCAAAATCCAGCAAAAAAACAAAAATCTAAAATGGAAAATCAAAATCGTAGGAAAGACGAGGGAGGGTACGGTACCAGATGAGAGTACGGCCCAGTTTGCTCGGTATTTGACTGATGGTAAATGAATTAACGCTAAAATCATTGTGAATTGAAAACTGAGAATTCTCAAAAGTTCTCAAGAGCTAAAGGAAAATTAATCTCCCAGTTCTCCCTCCCTCACTCACTTGTGCCGTGCCTGCCCACAGAAGAAAAAGCAACAAACCACTGCAGTTTTCTGGTACATTTTGGATATTTTCTTTAGATTTTTCCTCCAATCAGTTCAGTTGCAATTGGCGCGTTATTTAGAACGATCGTTTCGTGTTTTTGTTGTGTACGGAAAAAAATTAGTTTTTTTTTTTGGACTAGAGTTTTGATCAACAATTTACTAAAGCAAACAAAAAACTTAAAAAAATGGCTAATTAAATTAGAAATTTTAAAAAATAAATTAGTAGTAGTTTTTAGTTTAGAAACAAAAAAAAACCAAATTCGTGTCGTATTGTCTTCAAATGTTACGCGTTACGTGAACTTTTCAATATATAACCTTAAGAGCCAATACACATCTGTAGTATATGGGAATAGCCAACGTTATAATGCCCTCTTAAGATTTTTGTGTGTTTTTATTTTAATGACGCGCCTATGTCCCACTTCCAAATCTGTGCCGTATTTTGAAAATTTATTTTGTGGTTTGGATAAATTATTGTGTGTGTGTGCGTTTCTTGTCTGCCTTGACTGCCCTTTTTACAAAGTCAATGCGTCGCGTCATTTAAAGCGAGCGGTGACCACAAATCTGTATGGCCCCCCGAATTGTACTCACTACCAAACACCCCCTATGCCTTGGGTGCATATCCATACGTACATATAAATAAGAAATAGATAAGAGTCGTATGAGAACAATTTGGATATTTGATGTGAGCGCTCTCTTAAATTTACAAGCGATCTCCGTACGTGCAGATTCAATGGCGATCTCTTCATAATGGATCTCTTTACTCTCTACGATTGGGTATGTATTTTCTGATGTTTGGTGTAGCAGGACTAAAAAAAATTTGTAAAATATTTTAATATTGACAGAAATAGGCAGCCATGTTCTGGAAAACAGTTCGGTTTGAAAACACAGCAAAATCGGTAAAAAGGTAATACCTTTTTTTTTTACCTTTTTACCGATTTTGCTTTTTTTAGTTTTGTTTGGTCCGTTTAATAGAACATTGATTTAGAATTTATTTCAAGCTCAAAGTCGGGGGAATTGATTAACAAGCTAGAGAAATTTAAAGAATTCGAAGTACTTTTTGGTATATTAAAAAGATTTGTTTGTACATTGAAAGTATTTTGAAACAATAAATTTATATTTTGGTTCAATGAAAATTCTTTTTGGTTCATTAAAAGTACTTTTTGGTACAACAAATGTATTTGTTTGTACATTGAAAGTACTTTTTTGAGCAATAAATTAACTTTTTGATATAGTGAGAATACTTTTTGGTACAATAACAATATTTGTTTGTACATTGGAAGTATTTTTTTGAACAATGAATGTGCTTTTTGGTAAATTTAAAGTAATTTTTGTGCAAAAAAAAAGTACTTTTTGCCACATAGAAGTATTTTTTGTGTATTAAAAGTACTTTTGGTACGATAAAATACTTTAAAGTATTTGTACATTGAAGATACTTTTTTGAACAATAAATTTACTTTTTGTTACAATGAAAGTACTTGTTGGTACATTTAAAGTACTTTTTGGCACAATAAATTAACTTTTGGCATATTTAATGTACTTTTTGGTGCAATTAAAGATCTTTTTGGTACAATAAAAGTACTTTTTGGCTTAAAAAAAGTACTGTTTTGAACAATAAATGTACATTTTGGTAAAATGAAAGTACTTTTTAGAACATTAAAAGCACTTTTTTGAACAATAAATGTACTTTTTGGTAAAATGAAAGTACTTTTTGATACATTAAATGTAATTTTTGGCTAAACAAAAGTACATTTTGAACCTTTTGGCACATTAAATATACTTTTTGGTGCAATGAAGACACTTTTTGGTACATTATAAGTTCTTTTTGGCTTAATAAAAGTACTCTTTTGAGCAATAAATATACTTTTTGGTTAATTAAAAGTACTTTTTTGAACATTAAATGTACTTTTTGGTAAAATGAAAGTACTTTTTGGTACAAAAAATGTATTTGTTTGTACATTAAAAGTACTTTTTGATGCACATAAGGTACTTTTTGGTACGATAAAAGTACTTTTTGGTACAATTGAAGTATGTATTTGTTTGTACATTGAACGTACTTTTTTGAACAATAAATGATCTTTTTGGTATAATGAAAGAATTTGTTGGTACATTTAAAGTACTTTTTGGCTAAATAAAAGTACTTTTTTGAACAATAAATATACTTTTTGTTACAATGAAAGTACTTGTTGGTACATTTAAAGTACTTTTTGGCACAATAAATTAACTTTTGGCACATTTAATGTACTTTTTGGTGCAATTAAAGATCTTTTTGATACAATAAAAGTACTTTTTGGCTTAAAAAAAGTACTGTTTTGAACAATAAATGTACATTTTGGTAAAATGAAAGTACTTTTTAGAACATTAAAGGCACTTTTTTGAACAATAAATGTACTTTTTAGTAAAATGAAAGTACTTTTTGATACATTAAATGTAATTTTTGGCTAAACAAAAGTACATTTTGAACCTTTTGGCACATTAAATATACTTTTTGGTGCAATGAAGACACTTTTTGGTACATTAAAAGTTCTTTTTGGCTTAATAAAAGTACTCTTTTGAGCAATAAATATACTTTTTGGTTAATTGAAAGTACTTTTATGAACATTAAATGTACTTTTTGGTAAAATGAAAGTACTTTTTGGTACAAAAAATGTATTTGTTTGTACATTAAAAGTACTTTTTGATGCACATAAGGTACTTTTTGGTACGATAAAAGTACTTTTTGGTACAATTGAAGTATGTATTTGTTTGTACATTGAACGTTCTTTTTTGAACAATAAATGATCTTTTTGGTATAATGAAAGAATTTGTTGGTACATTTAAAGTACTTTTTGGCTAAATAAAAGTACTTTTTTGAACAATAAATATACTTTTTGGTACAATGAAAGAGCTTTTTGGTACATTAAAAGTACTTTTTGTGCTTTTTACTACAACAAAGTACTTTTTGGTACATTAAAAGTACTTGTTGGCTTAACAAAAGTTCTTTTTGAACTTTTGGTATAATGAAGGTACTTTTTGGGACATTAAAAGTAATTTTTGGCTTAACAAAAGTACTTTTTGAACTTTTTGGCACATTAAATGGTACAATGAAAACACTTTTCGGTACATAAGAAGTACTTTTTGGTTTAATAAAAGTAATTTTTTGAACAATAAATGTAAATTTACCTTTTGGTACATTAAAAGTAATTTTTGGCTTAACAAAAGTACTTTTTGAACCTTTTGGCACAATAAATGTACTTTTTTGTACAATGATAACACATTTAGGTTCATTAAAAATAGTTTTTTTTTTTAAATAAATGTACTTTTTGGTAAAATGAAAGTACTTTTTGGCTTAATAAAAGTACTTTTTTGAACAATAAACGTACATTTTAGTAAAATAAATGCACTTTGGTACATTAAATGTAATTTTTGGCTTAACAAAAGTACTTTTTGATCCTTTAGACACTTTTTGGTACATTAAAAGTACTTTTTGGTTTAATAAAATTACTTTTTTGAGCAATAAATTTACTTTTTGGTGAAATGAAAGTACATTAAGGTGCAATAAATTTATTTTTTGGTTCATTAAAATAACTTTTTGACTTAATATAAGTTCTATATGACACAACAAATCTACGTGTTGGTAAAATACAAGTACTTTTTTGTACAATACAAGTAATTTTTTTTTCAATACAAGTACTACTTTATACATTGAAAGTAATTTTTGTTACAATAAAATATACATTTGGGCACAAATAAGTACTTTTTGGTACTATAAAAGCACTTATTGCACAATAAAAGTACTTGTTGGTACATTAAAATTACTATTTGGTACAAAAACAATGCATTATGGTACATTGAAAGTGCTTTTTGGCATTAAAAATGTACTATCTGGGAAATTGAAAGTATTTTTTTGTACATTGAAAGTACTTTTTGCACAATAAAAGTACCTAATAATTGTTTCCACAATAAAAATAATTTTTGTACAATAAAAATACTTTTTGGTTCAATAAAAATATTTTTTGGTATAATAAAATGTACATTTTGGTACAATTAAATTTACCTTTTTCTATATTAAAAAAACTTTGTTGCACAATAAATGTTTTGGGGGATAATAAACGTACTTTTTGAGAAACGAATAGGAAACTTCAGAATCATGTGTTCCCTATAAATGGAAAATCTACCAGAGGTCTCGTAACAGAAGTGAGTGGTCAGCACATCTCTGAGAAATTGTATATTAGGGCGGCAGTGAAATGTAAAGATGATTTTTTTTGCGAAAATTTAAAAATGACCTACCGGAATATTTTGACACTTGATGTAACAAATACATGACGGGAATTTCAGTAAGACCGAACAAGTATTTCCTGTGCCCCAAAGAGGTCAAAGAGTAGGTTCTTAGTAAATCATTAGTTTACTATGTTTTCGATTAAGGAATTGTATTTTTTTGTCGCAAATATGTAATAGTCAAATATTGACGTATGTGGGCGGTGCCTCGGCCCTTCTTGTCAACTTGGTTCCAAATAGTTATCTCGACTATACTGTGACATTTTCAGGAAGATCAAACTACTATTAAGGCTGTTATAACGGTTTCTTTAAAATGGGGCGTGGCACAGGCCACGTTCATCCTGACTGTAATTCATGCTGTACCAACAACATATACCAAATATCAGCTTTATATCTCTTATAGATCATGAGATGAAGCCCTGCGAAGTTTAAATTTGTATAACACGCCCACTGAATCAAACCCGCCCATTTTTATTCTTTTATCACGAACTTTGCTGCCAAATGCATCCACACAAATTTTCAAGGCAATTGGAGAAACAGTCCTCCAGATATAGCCGTTTCAAAAATATTGTCTAATGGACGGGGACACGCCCACTTGATATATCAAAAATTAAGGTAGCCTATTTTTACCACCGACATCTCAGCTGCATTCTGTGGAATTTCCAACGAGTTTGGTCAAGCCGTTTTTGAGTCTATACGGTACTAAAAAATGCAAACAAAGAAAAACTCATTTTAATATACATATATAGATTTGGCCTTTGACCTCTTTGAGGCACGCCTTAAAATTGTCCGATTTTGCTTAAATTTTGACCATAATTGTTTTATAATAACTGACACAATATTCCGCTCGGACATTACTGAAAATCCAAAGTTGAATTTTCACCCTAATATATATACGTACCATAGATCTCAGAAGGTGTAATTAATTTCCATTTATTTTGTTTGTGATTGTAAACATTTCCTATGGCCAACTTAATAAAACTTGAAAATTGATAAGAATAGTAAATATATATTGTTTTTAATATATATTTTCTACAGGGTTCATATAGTAAGGGAAACATTTTATTGTACTTAGGTGTTATTAGTATCTGAACGAGCCTTAAGTTATATTAAGTTTTTGACTAAATATTTATTATGCTACATGATTGTATCATTTCTATAATTCCCTCCACCTCTGTGTATCATCACTGATTTACAACAATGCCGTTGTGTGTTTTGAACGTTGTGTTGCAGCCACATGTTGGTAGTGTTTTGTGCCGTGTTGTTGTGTTTTTTTGGTTAGTTTTTGTTTTGGTGCACGGAACCGCTTGGAACCGCATGTTGTTCCTATGTTTCCATTTCGTACAATAGATACGTATGTATATTTTATTATCGAGCGAATGAAGGAAACAAGTACTGGGCACACATTTAAATAAAATGTGTAGCAAAAGAAACAAAAAAAATATAACAAAAATAAATTCAACAAACTACATACATTATTTTCGTACACACATACAAGCGAGGGCTGTGTCAAAAAGTAGTAAGAGAAAAGCTTTTTGCTAACGGAATACAATCGAGATGAATAAATAAATACTGTAATTGTATTGAAATTAAGAAAAGTAAATAGATTTGATTTTTTTGGTTAATTTTTATTTTTAATTTTAGATCTTTAATTTTTAAATTTTTAATTTTTAATTTTTATATTTTATTTCTTAATTTTTAATTTTTAATTTTTAATTTTTAATTTTTAATTTTTAATTTTTAATTTTTAATTTTTAATTTTTAATTTTTAATTTTTAATTTTTAATTTTTAATTTTTAATTTTTAATTTTTAATTTTTAATTTTTAATTTTTAATTTTTAATTTTTAATTTTTAATTTTTAATTTTTAATTTTTAATTTTTAATTTTTAATTTTTAATTTTTAATTTTTAATTTTTAATTTTTAATTTTTAATTTTTAATTTTTAATTTTTAATTTTTAATTTTGAATTATAATTTTTATTTTAATTTTTAATTTCTAATTTTGAATTTTTAATTAATTAATTTTTAATTTTTTATTTTTAGTTATTAATTTATAGTTATTCATTTATAGTTTTTATTTATTAATTTTTAATTTTTTTTTTTTCAATTTAAACATAAAAATAATTTTTTAACTAATTCATCTTAGTATGACAACTTTTCGTACGACCCTCGTCTCAAATACTCCACATTTGTCATGTTGTATCTTCACTGTTTCTTGATTCTTATTCGACATTAGTTTTGTAATTTGTTTTTGCAAATTGTACGATTTTCTGTTACATCTTCACTTTCGTTCTCAGTTTTGTTGATGTTCTTTTTTTTTTGAACGCTGTCGGTTTTATGCATTGAGTCTCTCCGATAAAAATGGATGGATATGGGAATGGATGAATGCTTGGCCGCTTGCTTGGTTGGGATTGGATTTGTGGGGTATAGCTGCGCGCGATAATTTCGTGTGTTCTTTACACCGTCAGTCATTCAGTTCTGTTCATTCAGTTTGGGTTCGATTTCGATTCTCGGCTGCCTCTCTTGGTGGGGTTTGTTATTGTGCTGCACAAAGTGAAACGGTTAGTTTTCCATACAACGTGAGACCATTGAGAACGGATTTGTGTTTTGGTGCGAGTACTGCAAAGAAGCGGTTATTTATCGGATAAATTAAATTACTAATTGATAAAAAACAAATTGTGTTTATTGCAAATGTGATTGATAACTAAATGAGGCAGAAATGGGAATTTCTTGGATAACAAGAGGGATTTGGAGTTAATTTTATATTAAACAAAAAAAAAATTATGTAAAAATGCAATAAATAAAAACAAGCGATAAATTATAACAACAACAGATTTTGAAAAATAATAAAATGTTTTTATACAGTAAACTACAGTTGTAAGTTCAAATTTTGAAAACTATCCCACCTTACGATATGTAGAAGAAATTTAAAAAAAAGTTTAAGCTACAAAAATAACAAATAAAAAATTATTATTAAATTAAGACAAAATGTAAAGATCACCAGAAAGTTTCTTTACAAAGTGTGTGTTGTTAATAAATATTTTTTAAACAAAATAATGTAAAATTAAACATTTACCCCGCTATCTACAAACAAAGTTCAGAATGCCCAAAATACATGTAAGTTTTTTTTTATATTCTCAGAAGTGTTTAAAATATTTTGAGTTATTTGATAGTTTCTGTGCGGATTGAACGGATTTAGTCTCTCATAGTCATTTAACTTAAATTTGTTTTACATTTGTTGCTTCGTTAGTCCATTCGCATTTTTTTGAAGTAGCAGGTACATAATCTGCATTGAACTGAAGAGCTCAACAGCCTATCGAGCAACTTACATATTAGCAAAAAGATTCGCAACATGCTACTGAACAGAATTATCAACACCAAGCTAGGAAATCAGAGCCTCACTATCGTTTTCGGAGAAATTCCCAGCGTTAAAAATACCCATTACGTAATTGCTGATCTCAGCTATATTTAGTAGCAAAAGAAGTGTCATAGGCCGTTTAATCGGTGCGCTCTCGCTTACAAAGTAAGCGATGATGTTATTAAGTGCCATTTCAGTTGCATTTACGTTAGAAGCGTAGTTTTAGGCAAACTTAATAACATGCTTGATTACGAAGTAAGCGACGATGTCAGTAGGTGCCATTCCAATCACCATTCCAGCTTCACTAGAAAGGTAACAAGAGATTGTATTATCGTTTTCAGAGAAATTCCCAGCGGTAAAAATACCCATTACGTAATTGCTGATCTCAGCTATATTTAGTAGTTTACAAAGTAAGGGACGAAGTCATTAAGTGTCATTTCACTTGCAATTACGTTAGAAGCGTAGTTTTAAGCGAACTTAATAACATGTTTGATTACGAAGTAAGCGACGATGTCAGTAGGTGCCATTCCAATCACCATTCCAGCTTCACTAGAAAGGTAACAAGAGATTGTATTATCGTTTTCAGAGAAATTCCCAGCGGTAAAAATACCCATTACGTAATTGCTGATCTCAGCTATATTTAGTAGTTTACAAAGTAAGGGACGATGTCATTAAGTGTCATTTCACTTGCAATTACGTTAGACGCTTAGTTTTAAGCGAACTTAATAACATGTTTGATTACGAAGCAAGCGACGATGTCAGTAGGTGCCATTCCAATCACCATTCCAGCCTCACTAGAAGTGTAACAAGAGATAGTATTATCGTTTTCAGAGAAATTCCCAGCGGTAAAAATACCCATTACGTAATTTCTGATCTCAGCTATATTTAGTAGTTTGCAAAGTAAGCGACGGTGTCATAAAGTGTCATATCAGTTGCAATTACGTTAGAAGCGTAGTTTTAAACGAACTTGATAACATGCTTGATTACGAAGTAAGCAAAGATGTCAGTAGGTGCCATTTCAATTGCCATTCCAGCCTTACTAGAAGGGCAACAAGAGGTAGTATTATCGTTTTTGGAAAAATTCCCAGCGGTAAAAATACCCGTTACGTAATTGCCGATCTCAGCTATAGTTAGTAGCAAAAGAAGTGTCATAGGCCGTTTAATCGGTGCGCTCTCGCTTACATGTAGTCATGTAGTGCCATTTCAGTTGCAATTACGTTAAAAGCGTAGTTTTAAGCAAAGCATGCTTGATTACGAAGTAAGCGACGATGTCAGTAGGTGCCATTTCAATCGCCATTCCAGGGCTAGGTAACCCAGCTGTAGCCGGGGTAATCAGCGTAATCTCTGTTGTTAATCAGCGTTCTACAACAAATGGAGCTCGAACGGAAGATGCAAGTCATTAGCAATATGCGCCAGCAGGGGACATAATGCAAACCCTTATAAAACTAAATTAGCACTGTTCAGTTGCAAACAAAAATCGCCCTCTGTATCCAGTATCCACCAGGGCAACAAACAACTTAATTTCTCCAAAACGGCCTCATATTGGAAAGGAAGCTCACATGGAGACAAAACATTAAAAGCCGACCCAACAAGGCACTCATGCATAAAAGCCATTACAAAGACCTTGGGACTCAAACCCAAAGTAACACTTTGGATTTACAATGCTATTGTGAAGCCAATACTACAATATGGCCCTATAGTCTTGTTGTATACGCCCGGTAGAAAGAGCAAGTACCGACAAATAGGTACCGACTTACCTCTTGTCTCCTTATAAGGCGCTCTCAAAATTTTCTATCTACTACCAACTGATTTTAACTGCCAATTCGCTGCTCTCAAATCAGCCATATAACTAAATGACATAGAAAACTGGGATCCCTGTATCGGACACTCAAGGATCCTAAAACAACTCAATAGCTTACTTGAAACTGAATACATTCTTGGTGCACATCATACGAAACCACAACGACTTGCAGAAATCAGTGGACAGATAAAGTATGTATGGACTACAAAACATCTTCACTGATAAGTCCAAACTGGACGATAGGGTCCGCTACGGTATTTACTCCACAGATCTAAGCCTTGGCATAAGATCAAGGATTAAAGACTTCTGCATCGTTTTCCAAGCGCCAATACTTATTATTTAACGAGACGTAGACGACATTTACTCGATATAGGTATCACAGGAGGATATTCTTCTGTTCACGGACAGTCTAGCGGCGGTAAACTTACTGAAGTCCCACAACACTAAGTCGAACGTGGTCAGGGTTTGTCTCTTAACGAGATATCCTAGAATAACAAAATTCTGATCAAGTATATACTTGGATACAGTGGATTTAAGGGAAAATGCAGAGCAGATGAAGAGGCCGGACAGGGTTCAGGAAAAGCGATGTTGAACATGAAATACTTCGACCTTAGTCTACCTGCAAAAGAAACTGCTATCGGAAGTCTATCATTGAGATCTGCAAACGACAGAAGGAAGAATGAGGAAACCTGTAAGAAATCCAAAAAGACATGGCCTGAATACAAACCGAAGCGTACGTCATACCTGGTAAATCTTGAAAGGTACCGGATTAGAAAAATTATTACCTTAGTAACGGGACGTGAATCCACTAATCACACTCGCCACGGAAAGCGAGTGTATCTACTGCAGTAATGGCAGCAGTGAACCATCTATCGACCATATCAGATGTGACTGCCCAGCCCTTTTATAGAAAGAGACTGGAAAAACCTTGTCAATCGAAAAGTAGGAACTAGCATCTATGCAAATTGTCAGAATCAATAATTTTTGTAAAACCATTAACTGGACGAATAGTATCGAAACTCCAGAATCTCGATCAACCGCAGACAGAATCCACCACACCCCGGAGGGAAATTAGTCACGCAACCAGGCACTACATACGCTGAGGGCATCAGTTGAAGGGATCCACAAACGCCCAATGGGTAACTAATTGGGTCCATAATGCCTTTAAAGGATCCTCTCTTCTATTAAAGGGATGCCTGCATACGAACCAACCAAGCAAATTAATTAATGTTATGCATATGTTAATTAAACAAATTAATTTAATTAATGACAATTAAATTAATTAAATTATTTAAACTTATTTAATTAATTAATCGTTTAATTAATTAAATTAATCATTTAATTAAATTAATTAATACTAAAATAATTTAATTAATTAAATAAGTTTTATTAATTTTATTAAAAAGATTTTTATTAAGGTAATTACTTTGTAAATTGATCAAAATAATTAATTAATTTAGTTAGTTTAATGAATTAAACTAAATACATTTTAATTTAAATTAAATTAATCATTTAATTAATTAATTTAAATAAATTCAAATAAATTTAAATAATTTAATTACTTTGTAAATTAATCAAATTAATTAAATTAGTGATTAATTAAATTAATTAATTAAGTTAGTGATTAATTTTGTCAATCATTAATTACATTAAATAAAATTAAATTAATTAATGACAAATTAATTAATTGCATAATTTGAATTTATTGAATTAATTGATTTGATTGAATTAATTAATAGAATTAATTTAATTATTTGAATTAATTGAATTAATCGAATTAATTTAATTAATTAATTTAATTATTTAAATAAATTATAATATTTAAATTAATTAAATTAATTTATTAGTTTAATTCAATTATTTAAATTATTGTAATTAATTTAATTTACTAAATTTATTAAATTAAATCAATTAATTTAACTAATGATAATTAAGTAAATTCAATTATTTAAACTAATTTATTTAGTTAAATAAATGAATTACTTTTTAAATTAATCAAATTAATTTATTTAATTAGTTAAATTAATTAAACTAAAAAAATTTTAATTTAATTTATTTAATAAGTTTAATTTGAATTAAATAATTAATTTAAGTTAACTAATTAATTTAACTTAATTATATTAATTAATTAAATTAATTATATAAATTAATTATATTAATTAAATATCAATTAATTATTTAATTAAATTATTTATATTATTTAAATATCAATTAATTAATTAATTAAACTTAATTATATTAATTAAATTAATTAATTTCATTAAATTAATCAATTAAATTAATCAAATTAATTAAATTCAATTAATTAATGACAAATAAATTAATTCAATTATTTACACCAATTTAATTAGGTAATTAAATTTATCGTTTAGTTAAATTAATCAAATTAATTACATAATTATATTACTTTAATTAAATAAATTTAATTACTTTTTTAATTAGTTAAATAAATTAAACTGCATAAATTTTAATTTAAATAATTTAATAACTTTATTTTAAATTAAATTAACAACTTCAAATTAATTAATCAACTTGAATTTATGAATTTAACTTAAAATGAATTAAATCAATAAATGAATTAAATCAATAAATGAATTAATTAAATTAACATAATTAATGTTAATTAATTTAATAAATTAAATTATTAATTAATTATTAAATAATTTTATTTATTATTTTAATTTAAATTTATTAAATTAATAAAATTTTAATTAGCGTTTATTAATTTAATTAGTTTAAAATTAAATTAATTAATTAATAATTAATTAATTAATTTTAATCACTAGTAGAAATGTAGAATTCGAAAGGAAGAGAAATTTCATAAATTTCTAACTTCGAAAATTTACGAATATGAAATTATGACTTTTTAACAAGTTCCATATAAAATTACCGACAAAATATGTTTAATATTAAAAAATAGAAATTTTGAATTTCGAAAATTTTCGAACATGAAATTTAGCTATACCAACATCTTTCATATAAAATAACCAACTAATTATGAATTAAATTTTCAATATTTGGCTTTTCGAAAATTTTCAAACATGAAATGTATTGCATTAAAGCAACATTCGTTAATGCCACTAATTGAAAAGATGAACACGTATAAAATTTCATAAATTTAGATTTTCGAATATAAATTAAGACTTTTTTTTACAAGTTACATATAAATAACCACCAAAATAACCAACAAATTATGTATTAAACTTCAGAATAAAAATTTCATAAATTTGGATTTTCGAAAGTTTTCGAATATAAATATTTATACATTTTAAAATTCCAAATGTGCAATTTTATTGCATATAAGCAACATTCGTTAATGGGTTTGGTAGAAAAGTAGAATTTCGAATAAATATTTCATAAATTTCGGGAATTTTCGAACATAAAATTTTGACATTTTTTACAAATAACCACCAAAATAACCAACAATTTATGTATTAAAATTCAAAATGTAGAATTTCGAAATTCAATATGAAATTTTTTCTCGTCAATCATTCATTATATTACATTAGATCAATATGCCTAAATAGAGCTGATAGAAAACTTAAATTCGAAATTTTTCGAAATTCCACATTTGGAATTTTATTACATAATTTGTGGGTTATTTTGTTGTTTTTTTTTTATATGAAACTTGTAAACAATTTCAAAATTTGTTGTTCGAAAATTTTCGAAATTTATGAAATTTTTATTCGAATTCTACTTTTCTACCAGAGCTATTAACGAATGTTGCTTAAATGCAATAGAATTGATATGATGACGCCTACATCTCAAGTTCGAAAATTTTCGAACATGAAATTTAGCTGAACCAATGTCTTTTATATAAAATAAACAACAAAATTATGTATTAAAATTCCAAATTTGGAATTTCGATTTTCCAATTTGATGGCTTTTAAGAATGATTCGTTAACGGCACTAGTAGAATATTCCAATTTCGAAAATTTTATTAACTTTTCACTCCTGCCTCCAGTCATCTAAAAAATAAGAAAAAAAATGTTTCTTTCATTGACGGCCTCCCTCGATGTTGTCGACAACAACTTCGCAGTATAAGTGTCGAGATAATCGCCATGTCTAGTAAAAGCTTCTCAAATAGTGACGTTCGCATTCGTCGATAAACAAGTAGGGGCAGTTAGTTGTAAATCTGAAAATAAAAAGCGTGTCAATTCACAACAACGCGAGAAGCTATCCCATACCTCATTCATGGGGTGTAAAGGGAAATTAAGTAAGTGGTAGGAACTTTTCACCTTTAAGGCCACAGCCGAACTATTTTTTTATACCCAAAATATTTTATCCAATGCCTTAAAACTTTTACACCCACTATACATTGTAGACATTATTAATATTATGAGGTAATATCTTTCAATATTTTCAGTAAAGGCATAACGAAAATAAACAATAAAAATCACCGGGGGAAATTTAATGATTCTACCAATTTATTATATTTTTTTTTTTTTTTTACAAATTTTTCGAAATTATCTAAATTCGATTAAAATTATTTTCAATTTGTATACATTGATTGGGCGCATGAAAATCCTGCGGCATGACTCAATATTTTCCCAGTTTTTTTTTTCGTTTGTATTTATTTATTTTCAATTCTTTGTATGCAAAAACCCAAAACTATTTTCAAATATACATTTTTAGCATCAAATAGTGAAAATGTTTCTATTCTATTTTATTGCTCTACTCTAGGGGTGTGAAGTGAAATGTGGTCGCGTACAAATAATACGCGAAGTGAAGTGAATACGATGTGACGTGGACGAACACGTGAATGTTGCTGCTTAGCTATGAAGTGAATTCTAGAGAGAGAGAGATACTATTCTTAATACTCTACAGTGGGTATAAATACAAAAATGGGCAGACGGGAGACGGGGGATTTACAAGTTAAAGAAAAGTTTTCGTTTTGAGAGAATAAAAACATTTTATCAAAAAATTAAAAATTTAGTAAAAGAATTATGAAAAAAGTTTAAATTCCTTTTACTGCCTCCAATCAAACGCATTCTACTCATTTTGTTATGACATTTCACTATTGTCCTTTGGTGCTAAATTTATATATTAAACTAATTTACCCAACTTCTATCAGAGGTTTCATATAAAATTTCTTACAAAATTTTGTTGTGCCCCTATCGCTAACATCGATTTCCATGATATTAGAGTAATGCACCGCCTAATACCACCCACCACACTGACAAGTTGACGACGCTCCCATATGCCCATGTGTGTGTAGGAGAGTAAGGGCTACCTTTGATGTGTACACAGATAATACTAAAATATAAAGTTTTTCTTTAAGATTTACGAAACAACAAAGTCGTAACTTCTCATTAAGTTTTTACACATAATTGGAAAAGCATGACAAACGGAAATTAGGATGTTCTCTTGTGTTTTTTCTTTTTTGGGGAAAAGTAATCTATAGTGACGCACATTGACAATGGGATTGTCTTGACTTTAGTAGCGAAAAATTATGGAATTACATTTAGTCATGTGGTGGATGTAACATTCATATGTGAGATATCGTATATTTAGGGTATTGACATGGAACATACGTCTGTCTATGGTGGGACGAGGGTAGGTCAATCAGACCGAGCAGGTGATTGAATAAAGTTATTACTGTCAATAATCGACAGGAAAATATGAATTGTCAATATTGAACAATATACAAAAATAAAGCATGATTGTATTATTTTAGTATTTAAAATAGTTTTTACTTTGTTGAACGAATTTAAACATGGCCGTACATATATGACTATAGCTAACCCAAGCTCTCTTGGAATTTTTCGAACATTGCAAAAGATATATTTTTTTTTAATTTCTTCAAAACTATAGTATTCTACACTTGCGATATTTTTGTTGTCTATTGACACCTAAATTTTATGTTCGAAATTATAAATTTTGAATTTTGAAACAGTTTTTGTCGGTTATTTTATATGAAATTTGTTGCAGGCAAAATAAAACTGCTATTGAAAGATCAAAACGTTAAAATGTTTATTCCTACAATTTTTCGAAATTCGAAAATATGATTTTTTTTAACTTTGTATTTTAATTAATATTTAATATTTAGGTGCATAAATGCAATCTAATTATTGTTCTCATACGTAAATATTAAGTTTTTTTGTTAAGTATATAAGCTGAAAATTTCTTTAATAATTTTCGAACATTACAAAAGATATATTTTTTTTTGAATTTCTTCAAAACTATAGTATTCTTTTAACGCTTTTTATGAATATTGCTCACATGCGATATTTTTGTTGTCTATTGACACCTAAATTTTATGTTCGAAATTTTTCGAAATTATAAATTTCAATTTTGAAACGGTTTTTATCGGTTATTTTATATGAAATTTGTTACAGACAAAATAAAATTGCTATTGAAAGATCAAAACATTAAAATGCTAATTCCTACAATTTTTCGAAATTCGAAAATATGATTTTTTTTAACTTTGTATTTTAATTAATATTAATATTTAATATTTAGGTGCTTAAATGCAATCTAATTATTGTTCTCATACGTAAATATTAAGTTTTTTTTGTTAAGTATATATGTTGAAAATTTCTTTAATAATTTTCGAACATTACAAAAGATATATTTTTTTTTGAATTTCTTCAAAACTATAGTATTCTTTTAACGCTTTTTATGAATATTGCTCACATGCGATATTTTTGTTGTCTATTGACACCTAAATTTTATGTTCGAAATTTTTCGAAATTATAAATTTCAATTTTGAAACGGTTTTTATCGGTTATTTTATATGAAATTTGTTGCAGGCAAAATAAAACTGCTATTGAAAGATCAAAACGTTAAAATGCTAATTCCTACAATTTTTCGAAATTCGAAAATATGTTTCTTATATAACTATGTATTTTAATATTTACATTTAAAATATATTTAATATTTTTGTGCTTAAATGCAATGCAAATTATTGTTCTCATACGTAAATATTAAGTTTTTTTGTTAAGTATATAAGCTGAAAATTTCTTTAAAAATTTTCGAACATTACAAAAGATACATATATTTTTTTAAATTTATTTAATACTATAGTTTTCCTTTAACGCTATTTATGAATATTGCTCACAAGCGATATTTTTGTTGTCTATTGACACCTAAATTTTATGTTCGAAATTTTTCGAAATTATAAATTTCAGTCCACTCACACCATTTATGAATATTTCTCAAATGCTATATTACTGATGGCTGAAAAAACTAAATGCCATAATTTTTAAATTGTTCGATATTCGAATTTTTGAAAATGTCAAATTTTTTCGAATTTTATTTTTCTATTAATAACATTTATGAATATTTCTCAAATGGCTGAAAAAACTAAATTCGATATTCCTAAATTTTCGAACATCCAACACTTAGAATATTAAAACAAATAACTAATAAATAAATTTTTCGTAGTTCGAAAATATGTTTTTTTTCGTTTTGACCAGATTAAAATTTTTTTAGTGCTTTAATAATGGTACTCAAATTAATCTTTATTCATTTAAACATAAATGTCGCAGGAAAACGTAAAATATTTTGATTTAAAAATTATTACGAATTTCGAATATTTCGAAAATACGCAATTTCTTTTCGAATTTAACTTTTCTTCTTGTACCATTAATTAATATTTTTCAAATGCTAAATCATTGATGATTACAACAACTAAATGTTATATTCGAATATTTTCGAAATTTTAAAACAGTTTTTAAACAACTTAATGTTATGTACGAATATTTTCGAAATTTTAAAACAGTTCTTGTCGGTTTTTTTTATATGAAATTTATTGTTAAAAAAATAAAAATGCTTTATAACAACAAAACGTAAAATGCTGATTGCTACAAGATTTCGAAATTTGAAAATATGCATTTTTGACGGATTTAAAAATTTGTTAGTGCTTAAATGCAGTATAATTTGTGTCCTCAAACATAAATATCACCAAAAAACACTAAAATGTCATGATTTTTGAATTTTTGCGATATTCGAATTTTTCGAAAATTTGTATTTATTTCGATTTAATATTTTTTGCCACCACTATTCCTCAAATGCGATAAACAACTAATTTTCATGTCAAAAAATTTTCGAAATTCCGTAGTTAGAATTTTAAAATATATTTTTTCGTTTATTTGATATAAAATTTGTTGGTTAAAAAATACAAATGACATTCAAACATTAAATCGTCAATAAGATAAATGATAAATTTTTCGAACTTCACAAATATACTCTTATTGACCAAAATTGATTTTTAAAAGTTTTTGTTGTTCGAAAATATCGAAATCCTGTAATTTATTTAAAATTTCCCTTGTATCCTAGTGCCATTAATAATATAGCTCTAATGTAATAGATAACTAAACTACCACAATTTAATATTCGAAAATTTTCTAAATTCCATTTTTAGAACTTATTTTATCGGTTATTTAATATAAAATTTGTTGGTGACAAAATTAAAATGCCGTTATAATACGCAAACGCCAATAAATTAATTGTTACAATTTTTCGAAGTTCGAAAATATGTTTTTTTTTGACAAGAGTTACAATTACTTTCATTACTGTCCTCGAACATAAATTTCACGAGAAAACATTTGAAGATCATGAATTTAAAATTTTTCGAAATTCGAAATTGTATTTTTTTTTCGAATTTGACTTTTCTTCTAGTCCTATTTATGAACATAGTCTAAATGCAATATAATGGAAGTCCGAAGCAACTAATTATTATGTTCGAAAATTTTCGAAAGTGTAAGTTTCAGAAGAAAAAAAAATATATTTAGAAAAATTCGAATTTCGAAAAATTTAAAAATTATGAAATTTTTATAACAGTTTCTATGGGCATATTAATTTAAGTAAAATATCTGAATTTGAGTAACAGTTATCAATACATCACAATAAAAATAATTGTAAAACTGATAACACATGTTTTCGAATATCGAAAAATTTATAAATAATTTTTTTTTACAGTTTTGTGTCATAGTGATACTTTTATTTTTTTCACCAACAAATTTCAAATAAAATAACGAGCAAAATTTATCTTAAATTTGGAATTTCGAAAATTTTAGAATATGATATTTAGATTAGTTTTCTTTACGGTTTAGTGTTAGAATAGCATATTAATTTTTTTCACCAACTAGAATAGTCGAAAATTAAAACTTATTTGAAAATTTTCTAATATGAAATTTATTACATATTTGAATTTCGAAAATTTTCGAATATTAATTTAAGTTGTTCTAGTCATCAATTACGTTAGCATTAAAGATTATTTTTTTTAGCTTATTATTTTGTTTGCATAAACAAATTTCTTAGAGAATAATTTCGAAAATTTTCTAACATGAAATTTATTTTATGCAGAGTTGTTCGTTAGTATTTATACTTATTCGAAATTCGAAAAATTTTGTGTTTGATGAAATTTTATTTTTTTCACCAATAAATTTCATATAAATTTACCAAGAAAATTTATTTTAAATTCCAAATTTCGAATTTTGAAAAATTTTAAATTTTTAATATAAAATAACTGACTACGTATTTAAATTATAAAATCTAAAATTTCGAATATGAAATTTAGCTATTCAAACATTTTTAATACAAAATAAACAACAAACTGTTTTTAAATTCCAAGTTTCGAATTTCGAACATGAAGTTTAGGCGTCATCAGTAGTCAATTTTATCGTACTTAAGCAACATTCTTAAATGACAGTAATAGAAAAGTAGAATTCGAACAGAAATTTCATTAATTTCGAATTTTAAATTATATATTTTAATAAGGTTCCTACAAAATAACCCACACAATACACATTAAAATTCAAAATTTGGAATTTCGAAAAATTTTAAATATGAAAATTAGCATCTTTCATATAAAATAATTGTTTAATTGTATTTCAATTCTAAATTTGGAATTTCGAAAATTTTCGAACATGAAGTTTTATCACATTTGAGCAACACTCATTAATAACAATAATAGAAAAGTAGAAATCGAATAGAAATTTAATAAATTTCGAATTTCAAAAATTTTCGAATATGAAATTTAGACTTAAACAAGTTTCGTATAAAATAATCGTCAAAATATGTATTAAATTTGCATATTTGGAATTTCGAAAAAAATTCGAATGTGAAATTTAGTTGCACCAACATCTTTCATGGTAAATAATCGACAAACTGTGTTTAAATTTCAAATTTGGAATTTCGAAAATCTTCGAACAAGAAGTTTAGGTGTGTGTTATCAGTCGTAAATTTTATCGCATTTGAGTAACATTCATAAATGACAGTAATAGAAAAGTAGAATTCGAACACAAAATAAATTTCGTATTTAAAAAATTTTCGAATATAAAATTTACATTTTTTAATAAGTTTTTTATAAAATAACCACCAATACACATAATAATTCCAAATTTTGAATTTCGAAAAATTTTGAATATGAAAATGAACTGTTCCAACATTTTTCATATAAAATAATTGGTTAATTGTATTTCAATTCTTAATTTGGAATTTCGAAAATTTTCGAACATGAAGTTTTATCACATTTGAGCAACACTTATTAATAACAATAATAGAAAAATAGAATTCGAACAGAAATTTCATAAATTTCGAATTTAAAAAATTTTCGAATATAAAATTTACATTTTGTAATAAGTTTCTTATAAAATAATTCACACAATACACATTAAAATTCTAAGTTTTGATTTTCGAAAATTTTCCAACACCTTTCATACAAAAAATTACCGATAAATTACAAAATTCGAAAATTTTGAAAAACTTTGTATAAGATACTAAGCTGTTCCTACATTTTTAAAACAAATAAACGACAAACTTTTTTTAAATTCCAAATTTTGGAATTCGAACATGAAGTTTAGTTGTCATCAGCCGCCTATTTTGACTAATTTGAGTAACATTCATAAATGGCATTAATAGAAAATTATAATTTGAACAGAAACTTCATAAATTTCAAATTTCAAAAATTTTCGAATATGACATTTAAAAAATAAACAACAAAATTTGTATTAAAATTCAAATTATCAAGTTTTCGAATATAAAATTTAGATTTTAATTATCCAAGTTATTTGTGAAATAACCAACAAAATTTGTATTAAAATTCAAATATTCGAATTTCGAAAATTTTCGAACATGAAATTAAAGTGTCATCCGTTAATAATGTTATCGCATTTGAACAACTTTTATTAATGACAATAAAAGAAAAGTAGAATTCGAACGAATATTTCATAAATTCCGAAAATTTTCGAATATGAAATTTAGACTTTTTAACAAGTTTTATATAAAATAATCAAGAAATTTTGAAAAATTTTCAACATCAAATTTAGCTATTCCCACATGTTTTATACATAATATAACCAACACAAGACATATTAAAATTGCAAATTTGGAATATCGAAAATTTTCGAATATCGAATTTCATTGTGCCAATATGAAATCTCATCAGCAATTATATTGCTGTAGAGCAATAAGCATAAATAGCGCTTACAGAACATTAAGACGTTAATATTTTCGAAATTAAAAAATGTTATATAAAAGAATTTATGTAAGATTAGAGCATGATAATAAATTTAAAGCAACCTTTGGTGAAAATTATTAACTTTTAGTATAAGACAACTCCGTTGTACTATGAACATTTTCGATTTCAACAGTTTTAAGTTTTCTTAAAAATTCTTTTTTTTGATATATAGAAAAAAATTATTACACAAAATTAATTAATTATGGGACGGGTGTGACCATGTTACTTACATTTTTGGTTATAATTCATAAATAGAAACTTTATTATTAAAAAAAAACTGTGATTATTAGGAATGTTAAGTTTTAAAACGTTTAGTAACAGGTTAAAACTGAAGGAACTTGATTTCTGCTCAGAATGTCCATTAGAAGACAGTGACGGGTGTGACTTTAGGATTTTGGCTTTTACAAAATTATGACTTTCAGGTTAAATTCTGTAAAATTTCGTAAAAATAACTACTTTTTCTTAATAAAAAACTTTTTAGAATAAAGACGGGTGTGAGAACATTTTACGAGGGGTGTGACCTAGTCAACATCATGATTAGAGAGGGTGAATTTTTTTTTTCAAAATCGTAATCTACGTTGAATTTTAAGATAATTTGGGTCTAAAATCAAAATCAAGCCCCCAGTTATTAACGAGAAACTTTTCTTATTGGAGACAAACTCCACAACACGAACCGCAACTGCCCCGAAATCGCCTCTTGAGGGTTCAAACAAGTAACCGTCCGCCAGCCATTTTTCCCATCTAAAATTTTTCTAAAAATACCTACACCCCATTTTCACCCCCTAAGAGGACTTCTATACAAAAATGAATTTTTTTTTTTATAAAATTTGCTCTCACCGCTCTCACTGCCCTAAGAAATACCAACGACATAAATGTCATACTCCACATGTATGAATTGAAATAAATTACATCATAAACAGATTCATTTTTTCTTTACACTTGCGGTAAAGGAGCAGCAGGCGAACATAAGCGTAATAAAAACTTAAAAATAAATTTTCGAAAATAACGTTGTGCGGCATGATGTCAAAGACATATATATTTATGGCAGCGTTACTTTTTTTCCCTATATATACCGCAAAAATCAACGACTAAACTTTTTAAAATATTCCAAATGTAGAATTTCGAAAATTTTCGAACATACAAATTTGTTGTTTGCCTAATAAATAGTATAGCAATTGAACAATATTCATAAATAGCGCTAAAAGATAAATTAACCTTTAAAGAAATTTTAATGTATTCAAAATTTTTGAGATATTCGAATTTCGAAAAATTTTAAAACCCATTTATTTAGTATCATAATGGTATTTGCATTTTTTGCATCACTAAATTTCATAAAATATCAACGACAAAATTTTTTAAAAAATTCCAAAAATAGAATTTCGAAAATTTTCGAACATACAATTTGGTTGTTTGCGTAATAAATAGTATAACAATTATATTGCAATTGAGCATTAAAAAAGCTATAAATCTGTTTAAATCTGTTTTTCGAATTTCGAATAATTTTATCATAAACATTTTGACGGTTTATTGCCATAAAAGCATTTTTTATTTGTTCACTAATAAATTTCAATAAAATAACCATTAAAAAAAAAGTTTTAAAAATCCAAATATGAAATTTCGATAATTTTCGAACATAAAATGTATCTGCTTCATTTGTCTATTATAATATACATATGTTCATAAATGGCACCAGCAGAAAAATAAAATTCGAATACAAGATCTCATATTTTAAAAATATTAGAATTTAGAAAATCTACAAATGATATTTTAGCGTTTTCAAGTAATATTTATGTTAAAGTAAAAAATTAAATTACTTTGAGTACTAAAATTACTTATGAGGGCTAAAACAATGGTATTTCTGACCCAAAAAAAAAACATAACTTCAAATTTCGAAAAATCTTGTCGAAGCATCAAACCGTCAAAATCTATGTTTATTGTTATAATGACATTTTTATTTTTTCTCCAACAAATTTTATATCAAATAACTGACAAAATATGTTGTAAAAATTCAAAATATGCAATTTCGAAAATTTTCGAACATGAAATATAGTTGCATCAGTTATCAATTCACACATAATACACATACACATAAATAGTACTAACAAAAAAAATTAATTCATCAACAAATTTCATATTTTAAATATATTCGAATTTCGGAAATCTGAAAAATTAAGATATTTTAGCTTTTTTTGAGTGAAATTTATGTTAAAAGTATAAATTAAATAGCTTAGGCCTTAAAATTACGTATGAGGACTAAAACAATGGCAAATCTGGTTAAAATAAAAAATAATTTCGAATTTCGAAAAATTTTATCAATTATAGTTTTAGACGGATTATACCGTAAATATAAAAATACTCAATATTAATACTCATGAGAAGCCCTTTATAGTTTAAAGGGGTGATAGGTATATGAGGGGTGATTGGTATGCTGACAAGTTATGTGTTAGTTTAGTAATAAATTGTCGGATATCTGTTGTGTCTTATAAATATATATATCAACAAGAGTTTTATTACCTTAAGAGTTCGAAAGTCAGTGCATATGGATTAAAATACCATATTCACTTTTGTTATCATCTTTTTTTATGTTGATTTTAAAAAGTTTAGACTTCATATTTTTGTTTTAATATATACAAATATTTACTAATTTCGAAAATTATGTTGAAAAATATATTGAAAAATATATTGAAAAATATATTGAAAATATAACAGTTCTCTAATACATTCCCTACTAAAATAATATGAATTTTTACCGTTTTCTTTTTTTTCACAAAACATATTCGCCTATATTATTCCTGCTTTGCCATTAACCCGAAAACATTCCCACATGACCCACATACTGGGCGTCATCTCCCATATTCGTCGCCTCAGTCAAAAGCAGCCACACTGCAAGTGAACTTCTTCCTGTCAAGATGAAATGAAAAATATTTGTGCGAAAAAAATGGGAATATTAGATCATAGCCCAGATCATTTGCTAAAATACAAATATAACAATATTTATAATTTAAAGGCGACCAACAAACTTAAAAACATTTAATATGATTACACGAGTGTGTACCCCAAAAGTCGGTCATAAAACCAGAACAGACAAAAAAAAAATGCTTAAAAAAATGTGCACTCATTTTTTATGCTGTGACATATTCAGAATGTAATTTCTTACAAACTGAAAAAAAAACATTTACGCAAAAATAAATTACAATCAAAATTGTGAACATTTATAAAGACATTTTAAAATGTCTGTTCATTTTCTTTTTCAATTTAGTCCCGGTTGCTTTACTTAGTTCAAGTGGTGTCACAAACTTTTGCTTAAGTTGTCAATCCTTGAATGTCCTTGAACTTGTCACCCACTTTTGCTTCCACTTCCATATGCACCGTACATGTGTGTGTGTGTGGCTTAATGATTATAAAATAAACAAATAGAGGTTGTTATGGATACTCCAACTAACTGATAAGCGTAATAAATTTAAACAAACTCCGTTACTTCGCAAATTTCGTAGTTCTTTTAAGAATTTCTGCTACTATCAGTGCTGTCCTTAAGGTGATTAATTTCCTTGGCAAATAGATAATGTGGCATAAGGTGCGCCATTCCCGAAAGGCATTGAGGTTAAGGAGGGAGGTGTAATAAATAAGGGTACAGTGCAGAAATACATTCGTTTTCAAAAACAAAAAATTTATCTCTATTAAAAAAAAAATAATTTCGATCTTCGAAATTTTTTTGCATTTAGCTTATTGGCGGTTTAGTATTAAAATGACATTTGTATTTGTTCCACCACCAAATTTCATCAAAAATCAACGACAAAACATTTTAAAAAATTAAAAAACGGAATTTCGAAAATTTTCGAACATACAAATTCGGTGTTTGCGTAATAAATAGTATAGCAATTGAGCAATATTCATAAATGACGTCAATAGATAAATTAAATTTTAAAGAAATTTTAATATATTTGAAATTTTTGAAATATTCGAATTTCGAAAAATTTTATATTTTTTAGCCTATTATATTTGCCCATTATATTTTAGCCTATTGGCTGTTTAGTATTATAATGGCATTTGTATTTTTTTCATCACTAAATTTCATCAAAATCAACGACAAAAGTTAAAAAAAAATCCAATTGTACAAGTTCGAAAATTTTCGAACATGCAATAAAATTGTTTCCGTAATAAATATTATAGCAATTGAGAAATATTCATAAATGGCGTCAGCAGATAAATTACTTTTGAAGAAATTTTAATATTTTAAAAATTTTTGAAATATTCGAATTTCGAAAAATTTTAAAAACCCATTATATTTTAGGTAATTGGCAGTTTAGTATTAAAATGACATTTGTATTTTTTGCATCACTAAATTTCATCAAAAATCAACGACAAAACTTTTTAAAAAATTCCAATTGTAGAAGTTCCAAAATTTTCCAACATAAAACTTCGGTGTTTGCCTTATAAATAGTATATCAATTGAACAATATTCGTAAATAGCGCAGAAAGATAAATTTACTTTTGAAGGAATTTTAACATATTTGATATTTTAAAAACATTCGAATTTCGAAAAATTTAAAAACCCATTATATTTTAGGTGATTGGCTGTTAAGTGTTATTTGTTATGAGATTTGTATTTTTTCCACCAACAATTTCTATAATAAATAAACGAAAACATATATATTTGTATTCCAAATATGGAATTTCGAAAATTTTCG
Organism: Muscina levida; assembly: GCA_964034835.1. Taxonomy (NCBI): domain Eukaryota; kingdom Metazoa; phylum Arthropoda; class Insecta; order Diptera; family Muscidae; genus Muscina; species Muscina levida. The sequence continues at coordinate 128,070,810 of OZ035883.1, read as the reverse complement.
AACATACAATTAAGCTGTTTGCCTAATAAATAGTATAGCAATTGAAAAATATTCGTAAATGACGTCAATAGATAAATAAACTTTTATAAATATTTTAATATATTCGAAATTTTTGAAATATTCGAATTTCGAAAAATTGTAAAACCGAAAAATTGACATTTGTAAAAAAAAGGAATTTCGAAAATTTTCGAACATAATTTAGTTGTTTGCGTAATAAATAGTATGGCATATATATATTCGAATTTCGAAAAATTTAACAACAAAAATCAACGACAAAACTTTTTAAAAAATTCCAATTGTAGAAGCTGGAAAATTTTCGAACAAACAATTAAGTTGTTTCCGTAATAAATAGTATAGCAATTGAACAATATTCATAAATAGCGCTAAATGATAAATTTACTTCGAAGAAATTTTAATATATTTGAAATTTTTTGAAATATTCGAATTTCGAAAAATTTTAAAACCCATTATATTAGTATTCAAGTGTTTAGTATTCAAGTGACATTTGTAATTTTTGCATCACTAAATTTCATCAAAAATCAACGAAAAAACTTTTTAAAAAATGAAATTTCGAAAATTTTCGAACATACAATTAAGTTGTTTCGTAATAAATAGTATAGAAGTTGAGCAATATTCATAAATGACGTCAATAGATAAATTAACTTTTAAAGAAATATTAATATATTCGAATTTTTTTCAATATTCGAATTTCGAAAAATTTAAAAACCATTATATTTTTGCTTATTGGCTGTTTAGTATTATAATGGCATTTGTAATTCTTTCATCACTAAATTTCAACAAAAATCAACGACAAAATATATATTCGAATTCCAAATATGTAATTTCGAAAATTTTCGAACATACAAATTCAGTGTTTGCCTAATAAATAGTATAGAAATTGAGAAATATTCATAAACGGCACTATAAGATAAATTAGCTTTAAAAAATGTTTAATATATTCGAAATTTTTGAAATATTCGAATTTCGAAAAATTTTAAAACCCATTATATTTTAGGTAATTGTCGGTTTAGTATTATAATAACATTTGTATTTTTTTCATCACTAAATTTAATCAAAAATCAACGACAAAACTTTCAATAAAATTCAAATTGTAGAATTTCGAAAATTTTCGAACATACAATTAAGTTGTTTCTGTAATAAATAGTTTAGCAATTGAACAATATTCATAAATAGCGCTAAAAGATAAATTAACTTTTAAAGAAATTTTAGACGTCAATAGATAAATGAACTTTTACAAAAAATTTAATATATTCGAAATTTTTTAAATATTCGAGTTTCGAAAATTTTTAAAACCTATTATATTATAGGTAATTGGCAGTTTAATGTTATAATGGCATTCGTATTTTTTCACCAAAAATTTTCATAAAAAATAAACGACAAAATATATATTCGAATTCCAAATATAGAATTTCGAAAATTTTCGAACATACAATTTAGTTGATTCCATAATAAATAGTAAGTACCACAAGTACCGCTAAAAAATAAGTTAATTTATAAATAATTTTTAATATATTCAAAATATTTGCAAATATTCGAATTTCGAAACATTTAAAAACCCTAATATTTTAGTTTTTATTTGTCGCATTTATTGCAATTGAGCATTAAAAAAGCTATAAATCTAATTTTTGCATCACTAATTTTTGCATCACTAAATTTCATCAAAAATCAACGAAAAAACTTTTTAAAAAATTAAAAATCTGAAATTTCGAAAATTGTCGAACATAAAATATAGCTGCTTCATTCGTCTATTATACAGTATTAGACATATATTCGTAAATACCACCAGCAGAAAAATAAAATTCGAATACAAAATTTCATATTTTAAAAATATTTGAATTTCGAAAATCTGAAGAAATTTAAGTGAAATTTATGTTAAAGTAAAAAATTTAAATAGCATTGGCACTAAAATTACGTATCAGGACTACAACAATGGTAAATCTGGTGAAAAACACAACCGAATTTCGAAAAATCTTGTTAAAGCATTAAACCGTCAAAATCTAAGTTTATTGATATAATTGTACTTTTATTTTTCTCCAACAAATTTTATACCAAATAATTGACAAAATATGGAATTCCGAAAATTTTCGAACATGAAATTGAGTTGCTTCAGTCGTCTTTTCTACCGCTTTAGAGCTGTATTCATATATAGCACTAGCAAAAAATAAATTCAGCAACAAATTTCATATTTTGAAAATTTTCGAATTTCGAAAATCTGAAAAATTAAGATATTATAGCTTTTTTTGAGTGAAATTTATGTTAAGGGTAAGGGCACTAAAATTTCGTATGAAGACTAAAATTTCGAATTTCCAAATAATTTATTAATATGTTCACCAATATCTATATATATAAAAGAGGATGTGTGTATGTATGTAACGTAGGGACTCGAAAACGGCTGAACCGATTTTGATGAAATTTTCAGGGAATCCTCCGAATAACCCCGCGAGTAACATAGGCTACACATTGTTTGGATTTTTCTACATTTAGGGGGTGAAAATGGCAATATTCGATAACACAAGGTACAAGAAGTAATTTTTTTTGGTTTTTAAAAGAGCACAAACCGAAAACTTCAGATATATATTTTTCGAGACCTTCTGCGTAAAACTAATTTCCCAGCAAAGTAAATGAGGTATTGCAGAAGCAAATCTATGTATTGGTTAAAAAGTTATGACCTCTGAGAGTTGGCATACGGAAATTAAGTTTCTAAAAATCATTTTTCAGAATATTGGGCGGGATAAAAAACAATGTCAAAAATATACTATTCTCTTCGTCTTGGTCTCCAAACATCGGGATGGTACGTCTGACGTAACTGAAAAATTGCTAAAAATATACCTAAACCTGAAATATTCATGCTTCTCAGCGCGAACTAGGAATTGATTGTAGACATATAGTTTCTAAGCGAAATTGTCTAAGAATTCTTCGTACATTGCGATACTGGTATACGATTACCACGTTTTTTTAGACGCGAACAAATTGTTCCTCCCTTATGAACAGGCTATTTGGAACTTAATAAGTAAAAAGTGCCGAGGCGCTGCCACGCACTTCAATAGTTAAATATTTAAACTGTATCAAATAATGGTCCGTACTCCAGTTACTTTTCAGAAAAAAATGCAATATTCATTGTAGTTATACTGGAAAACACCTTTTGTTTTATTGGGGCACAATTAACATTTTTAAAGTATGTCAGAGATAACATAAGCAAATATTTGTAAATAACCTATATATGGGGTAATTTTTTTTGACGTATAGAACTTCTTTTAGTATACTTTGGAAAATCACCATGTAAAAACTACACAAGAACAACGTTTGCAAATCTTGCAAATTTATTTTCAAAATGCACGTTCTGTTCGCCAAACTTATGGAGCCCTTTGTGAAGTTGAGGTTGCATATAATGATCCATCTCAGCAGCTAATAGAAGCCATCGACGTTTTAGACGTAAGTGTGACAGGGGACTCGAATTTATCAAACCGACGCCATTCTCAGCAACTCGGTCTATACAAATGCTGAAGAAAGGTCTTGGCCTGCATCTATATAAGATCTAACTGGTGGAAGAATTTGAGCCAGTGGACGATCAAGTGATTTTTTTTATTTATCATGTCATTGCACATTATTTGAACGAGAAGTGGTTACAACACGACGGTGTAATATGCCATACAGCGCGTGAGACCATCACTTTGTTAAGCCAAACATTGGTGACCGAATTATCTCAAAAAAATGGTAATACGAGTTCAATACAAAAATAGTATTCCGGAATATTCTTGATCCGTGTGATAAGAAGACATGACAAAAGAAGTTTTTATGGCTAAAGGCATGAAGCTTCAGACGGAATTTTCATTTGCGGTCAATAGGCGGAGAAGGCATAACAAAATGTTTTTTATGCCCAAAAAGATAGTTAGTATCCGCTACTACAGATCAAAATAAAAATTATTTAAATCAGCGAAATGTCTGTTTCCGATTTTTGGAAGAAGTGGCTTTTCGCCCTACATACAGAAAAAACGTAATCTCCATGTAAGCACTATAGATATGACTTTGCTGATGAACGTTTTCAAAGTACTTTGTAGACCTAAATGTGAAATATATTACAAGTTAATGTGCAATAGCGAAGCATTGCCGGGCCCACTAGTATTTTATATAAAATAACAGTTAAAAATTTAAAAAAAATTCCAAACATTGAATTTCGAAAATTTTCGAACATGAAATTTCAACAACAAATTTCAGATTTGAAAACTATTCGAATTTCGAAAATCTGAAAAATTAAGATACTATAGCTTTTTTTGAGTGAAATTTATGTTAAAAGTAAAAATTAATTAGCTTTTTCACTAAAATTACGTATGAGGACTAAAATTTCGAAATTCGAAACATTTTATCAATTGTATTTTTATTTGTTCACAAATAAATAGTATATAAAATAATGGTTTTTTTTTTTGAAAAATTCCAATAATGGAATTTCGAAAATTTTCGAACATAAAATTTTATTGCTTTATTTGTGTATTATATGACATTTAAACAATATTTTTAAATGGTGCATATAATGAAAGTAAAATTTGAAAAGAAATTTCATATTTTCGAAATGTGAATTTCGAAAAATTTAAAAACCATTTTTATAAGCAGTTTCTGGCGACTTTAATGTTTAAATAAAAAATTATATTGTATTAGAACACTAAAAAAAACAACATGTAAATCTGGTGAAAAAAGTATTTTTTTCGAAATTCGAAAAAAAATTTTTTTTTAGCTTTTTAGCTTTTTTTTTTTGTTATACAGTCATTTTTTATTTGTTCACCAATATATTTCATATAAAAAAACCGTTAAACATATTTTAAATTCAAAAATCTGGAGTTTCGAAAATTTTCGAAAATGAAATTTAGTTGAACTAGTCATCGAATTTATATTATTTGAGCAATATTCATAAATGGCACTAAAATTAATTGTAAATTTGCTGGGAAAAAAATATATTTTCGAATTTCGAAAAATTTTATTACATAATTATTTTTGAAAAATTATTTTCATAGTAAAATAACCTTTAAAAATGGTTGTAAGATTCCAAATATGGAATTTCGAAAAATTTCGAACATTAAATTTATTTGGTTTCAGTCGTCTATTATAACGCATTTAGGCAATTTTCATAAATGGCACTAAAATAATTGTAAATCTGCTAGAAAAAAAATATATTTTCGAATTTCGAAAAATTTTAGTACATAATTATTATTGAAAAATTATTTTCCTAATAAAATAACCTTTAAAAATGATTGTAAGATTCCAAATACGAAATTTCGAATAATTTCGAACATTAAATTTGTTTGTTTTCAGTCGTCTATTATAACGCATTTGGCAATATTAATAAATGGCACTAATTTAAGTGTAAATCTGTTCGAAAAAAATATATGTATTTTTGAAGTTCGAAAAATGTTACTTATCATCATTTTGACTGTTTAGTGTTATAATGACATTGTTCACCAACAAATTTAATATGAAATAACCGACAAAAAATGTTTAAAAATTGCAAATATGGAATTTCGAAAAATTTCGAACATTAAATTTAGTTGATGTAGTCATTACTTATATCGCATTATGCATAAATGTGACTAAATAAATTGTAAATCTGGTCAAATAAATATATTTTCGAATTTCGAAAAATTTTCTAATAATCGTTTTGACTGTTAAGTGTTATAGTGACATTTGTATTTTTTTTTACTACTATAGAATTTCGAAAAATTTCGCACATTAAATTTATTTGCCTTAGTAGTCTATTACGTCGCATTTGAGTAATATTTTTTATTTATAAATTTATTAATGATATTTGAATTAATTTTTTTGTTGTCATATTTTCGATCTATTCACTTTTTTTTGTCTATTATTAAAATTTTATTCTCTTACATCACTGGTGCAGACCTTAGTTCTGTTCTTAATTACAACATTTTCCATAATTTAAAATTAATTCATCCCCTTCTCCCATATCTCACCCTGCCGGGTGACATTTAGAAAAAGGCAATGCAACAGATGTAATCCATCAAAATATGATACTTATAGCTGCATCGTATGCCATAAATGTTCGGTTCAGTTGTATGATGACTTCCAGCATATGTGAGTGAGGTCGATTGCGTTGTCATGAATGGGTGAGATATGCAGGACGGCATTGGTGTGCTTGGGGGAACAACTCTAGTACTCTTTAACAAAATTTACTCGAACATAAGCTCTCTGGAACTTCAAGTCTCTGCGGCAGCGTCTCGAGTGTAATTAAGAAAACAAAAATTTAAAAAGAAAATTGAATTGTTTGCATGAGGTTGATAACGATGATGATGATGACTCTGTGTGATGAAATGCAGGTCAAATCAATTGGAAAAATATTACAGAACAAAAACTATTTTCAAAAAAAATAATCATTCATTTGTATGTAGATAAATTTCGCATTGTAGATGTTTGAACAATATGCCGACTGTGGGAATTTCATATGCCATGGTCTAGTACCATTGAAGATGCAAATGAATAATTGCTAGAAGTGGGAAATGTCTAGTGTTGGAGTCGGGCCAACGAATGATCAAAACCAATTGATTCTAAGAATTATACAGGTTTTTGTTTTTTAGATAAACACAATATTGGCAATAGCTTATGGTTAATTATGAATACAGAATCGCTATTTGCTGCAAAGTCCTCTTCAAGTAAAGAGTTTGCATGTTTTCAATGGCACTTTGAAATATATACTTTATAGATAATTTTTCGCATTAATTTCTGGAAATTATTTGTATTGTAACAATATGTAATTCTCGATTTTTTTTTAGCAGATATGTAACATTATTTTACGTTTCTTATGTATTTCGCAAAAAAATTATAAGAAATTTAATGTTCGAAAAATTTCGAAGTTACAAATTTTGGCTTTTTTGTGTAATTTGGGTTTTAATAAAGGTATATATTAAGGTTTTATTTCTAGAAAGTAATGCAATGTCGTAGATATGTCAAATCATATGAAATTTAATGTTCGAAAAATGTCGAAATTAAAAAAAAATAATTTTTTTGTATAATTGGAATTTGAATACTATCAAATATTGTGGTTTCATTTATATGAATTTAATGCAATGTCGCAGATAGGTAAAATCTAATGAAATTTAATGTTCGAAAAATTTCGAAGTAAAAAATATGAATTTTTTTTGGCGTTATTGACGTTTGAATAACATCAAATACTGTTATTTTATATTGCAGAATGTAATGCAATGTCGCAGATATGTAAAATCACATGAAATTTAATGTTCGAAAATGTCGTAGTAAAAAATTTAAAATTTTTTTATATAATTGAGGTCTAAATAAAGTCATATATTGTGGTTTCATTTACAGCATTTAATACAATGTTGCAGATACGTAAAATCTAATGAAATGTAATGTTCGAAAAATTTCGAAGAACAAAAATTTTGAGATTTTGATGTTTTTGACGATTGAATAACATCAGAAATTGTTATTTTATGTACAAAATATAATGCTATGTCGCAGATACGTCAAATCAAATGATATTAATGTTCGAAAAATTTCAAAGTTACGTATTTTTAATTTATTTGTATAATTGGGGTTCAAATAAAATCAAATATTTTGATTTCATTTAGAGCATTTAATACAATGTCACAGATACGTAAAATCTAATAAAATTTAATGTTCGAAAAATGTCGAAGTTAAAGAATTCTGATATTTTGGTGTTATTGACGTTTGAATAACATCAGATATTGTGATTTCATATTGCAGAATGTAAAGCAATGTCGCAGATATGTAAAATCGCATGAAATTTAATGTTCGAAAATGTCGTAGTTAAAAATGTTAAAATTATTTGTATAATTGAGGTCTTAATAAAGTCATATATTGTGGTTTCATTTACAGCATTTAATACAATGTCACAGATAGGTAAAATCTAATGAAATATAATGTTCGAAAAATTTCGAAGTAAAATTGTTCGAATTTTTTGTTGTAATTGACATTTGAATAACATCACAAATTGTTATTTCATTTACAAAACGTAATGCTATGTCGCAGATATGTAAAATCACATTTAATTTAATGTTCGAAAAATGTCGAAGTTAAAAAGTTTAAATTTATTTTTATAATTTAGGTCTAAATAAAGTCATATATTGTGATTTAATTTAGAGCACTTAATACAATGTCACAGATACGTAAAATCTAATGAAATTTAATGTTCGAAAAATTTCGAAGAACAATTTGTGAATATTTTGGTGTTATTGACGTTTGAATAACATCAGAAATTGTGATTTCATTTACAAAATATAATGCTATGTCGCAGATACGTCAAATCAAATGAAATTTAATGTTCGAAAAGTTTCGAAGCTAAGAATTTTTAATTTATTTATATAACCATATGTTTTAGTTTCATTTACTGAGTTTAATGCAATGCAATAAACAGTTGTTATTGTCTATGTAATCGCAAAAATGTAAAATCAAATCTCCGAAAAATTTCGGAGTTTAAAATTTATAATTTTGTGGTGCAATTAATGTTTTACTAACATTATATATTGCCGTTTCATTTAGAGCATTTAATGCAATGTCGCACATATGTAAAATCAAAAAAAAAATAATGTTCGAAAAATTTCGAAGTAAAAAATAAAGATTTTTTTTTGCACAATCATATATTTAGTGCGGTTTCAGAATTTATTTCAATTGAAATTTAATATTCGAAAAATTTCGAACATGAAAATTTTAAATTTATTTGTATAACCATCTGTTGTGGTTTCATTTTCACAGTTATAATGTTATGTAATTAAAAGTTGAAACTTTTATGTAATCGCAAAGATGTAAAATGAAATATAATCAAATGTTCGAAATATGTCGAAGTTAAAAAATTTGACATTTTGCACAACTTGTTGGTCATATGTTGTGGTCTATTTCTAAAACTAAGGTTATGTAAGCAATATTATAAAAAATCTTAATTCTTTTTGTTTTGTAAATTATTTTTTTTAAAAAAATCCAAAGTTACAAAATTTTTGATTGAAATGAAATTTTTGAAATTGCTTTAAATTGATTATAGTAAAGTTAGTGTTTTTCTTCTTTGTATTATTACATATTTATTATTAATATAATAAATTAATATACATCTACATATTTATGATAAAAAGTAAGTTCGAAAAAGTTTGATATCAAAATAAACTTCTAGAAAATTTTGTCAGCTTTAACAATCTTTGGATTAAACATTAATTTGCAGATGTATTAATAATGATTTCTTGTATTTTTGTTTAATTTTCTATGAAATACCATAAAATTTTATAAAATATTTTATGTTCGAATATTTTCGAAGTTCGATATTTTGAATTTTTTCACTTAATTTTGACAATTATGAAGAATTTGCGCTTCCAAAATATTTTTAAAAATAAAAATAATTATTGGTTGGCTAAAAATCGATTTCGAAATTTGGTAAATCAAAGGTATTTTAAAGCATAATGCTTGAAAAAGAGAAATAAGATGTATAAGTAATCATTTCGTTTATTTTTGTTTAATATTCAATTAAATTCTATGAAATTTCATAAAATATTTAATGTTCGAATAATTTCGTAGTTTATTGCTTTAAATTTCTCTTATTTATATTTGACGATTATGGGAATTTGCGTATCTATAAAGTATTTTTATTTATTTCCAGTATTTTCTGTAATTTTCAATCAAATTCTATAAAATTTTAAAAAATATTTAATGCTCGAAAAATTTCGAATTTTTTTTTTTTTAATTTCCCTTACGTTTTATTGCAGATTGTAAAGAATTTGCGTTTTTATAATAATTTTCATATAAGAAACAGCCGAATGGTTGAACATAGAAAATATTTGTAATGATTCATTGTATTTATGTTAAAAATTCTATGAAATTCAATAAAATTTCATAAAATATTTTATGTTCGAAATATTTCGAAGTTTGACATTTTGAATATCCCTTACTAATATTTAACGATTTTGAGGAATTTGAGTTTCTAAACTATGTTTTTAAAAAAAAAATCATCATTTGTTGGCTAAAAATCAATTTCGAAATTCCGGAAATCAAAATTTTTGTTAGAATGAATATTTGGTAGATTTTATAAAAATTTAATTTTAATAGATGTGAAGAGAATTATATGTTTCTTCAATTGTTTTCGTCAAAAATCACTCTCGGTTTGTTAAAATTCGGTTACCAAGTGTTCGAAATTAAGTTTCAAAATTCAAATGTTTGTTTGCAATTAATTTTCATAAAATGTTATAAATAATTATTTATTTATCGTATTTTTTGTAAAAATTTATAAAATATTTAATGTTCGAAAAATTTTGTAATTTTATCTATTGAAAGTCGTTTTCAAAGTTCTGCAAATCGAAAAATTGTATCTCAAGTCTTAGTAAAACAGAAATGTGTATATATTTGTTGTTCTTTTCTCATTAGAGTTTTTTACTCCATTGCGTTTTCTGGCGAAAAAATTGCATGTTCGAAAAATTTTCGAAGTGTATAAATGACTATAATTTTTATAATTTAATTTTCATGGATATATCAAGAAATTTATATTTCTCGAAGTTGAAAATAATTTTCGAAAATGCAAAATGTTTGTCTGCAATTAAATTTAATCAAATGAAATGCATTCGCAGCTCTGTAAATAATCACATATATGTATTAATATTTATTTGTATTATTTTTACGTAATTTTCATAAATGAATTTCCAAAATTTTATGTTCGAAAAATTTTGAAGTTCAATATTATGAATTTTTCTAACTAATTTTTAATAAATTTTTTTTTGCCTTTAAATTCTTAACAGATGTATATAAAAAAATCTATCAAACATATAGTAAAACATTTACTATATTAAAAATCGTTTTCGAAGTTCAGTAAATCGAACAATTGTACCGCCAGAGTTAGTAAAACAGAAATGCATATATGTGCAGTTCAAGTTTTTTTTCTATATTTCAGTTCTACTACTAAATTCAGTTCTTTAGCATGAAAATATAAACAAATATTATGTTCGAAAAATTTCGAGTTGGATATATTGAATTTTTCTAACTGATTTTTAATAGATGTAAAGAGGATTTTATGTTTCTTCAATTGTTTTCGTCAAAAATCACTCTAGGTTTGTTAGAACTCGATTACAAAGTGTTCGAAATGAGTTATCGAAAATGCAAAATGTCTGCAATTAATTTTTATAAAATGAAATATTCTCTATGTTATTTATTTTTTGTATTTTGTGAAATATTCAATCAAATTTAATGAAATTTCAAAAAATATTAAATGTTCGAAAATTTCGAAGTTTCATATTTTTAATTTCTCTCACTTATTTTTGACGTTTATGATAAATCTGCTTTTCGACAATACTTTTCCGAATAAAAACTAACACTTGTTTGCTAAAAATCGACTTCGAATTTCTGCAAATTAAAAGTTTTGTATCTACAGAATGTTTGAATAACGAAAATATTCCGAAAATTATGTTGCATTTATTATATTTCTTCAAATTTTTAGTGTATTACCAACAGATTTCACTTAAATTTAAATTCGAAAATGTTCGAAAATTTCGAAATTCTGGAAATCTAAAATTTTCCTTATACGGAATGTTTAAATAAAGAAAATATGTTGTAAAATAATGTTTCTTCATCATATTTTTTTTAAATATTTTTAATATATATCCAAAATTTTTCACGAATATTTTATTTCGAAAATGTTCGAAATCACCGGCTTTAAGTTCTAGAATTGAAATCTGCTTTTAATTCCAGGAAAATTGTAAAAGTGGTTCAGAAATGTAAATTTTTGTTTATTTTTCGATGTTTTAGTTTCAAATATATTCGATTACCTGCGAAATGGTGGGAGATAGAAAAAAGTTTGTGTGGGGCAATAGTAGCAATGAAGGTGTCCTAAACTGCGAGATCTTAAGAAAAATTCTTAAAAATATTTTCATACATTTTTATTTGCATTGGCACTTGTTTGAAATTTTTACTGTTTTTTTTTGTTTTTGATTATTTTGACTCAAAGATTTTCAATTTCCTGCGAAACGGCAGGAGTTAGATAGAAAGTTTGTATAGGACAATAGTAGATGGGAGGGTGCTTTAAGCTGCAAGACTAATAGAAAAATTCTTAAAAATGTTGTTCGTTTATTTTTAGTTTGTTTTGTGACTAGTTAGAAATTGGAAATTTTAAGTAAATTTTTTGAGTTTTTACTTAATTATTTCTCGATTTCCGGGGACACGGCAAGAGATAGAAGAACATTTTGTTTTTTTAAATTGTAACTAGGAAGGTGCCCTAAACTGTAAGATTAAAAGAAAAATTCTTTAAAATATTTTCATTCATTTTTATTGGCTTTGGCACTTGTTGGAAATTTAATTATTTTTTTATATTTTAGTTTTTTAAATTTTTTGACTCAAAAGATTTCCAATTTCCTGCGAAACGGCAGGAGTTATAAAGGAACTTTATATAGGGCAATAGTAGCTAGGAAGGTACCCTAAATAGCGAGACTAATAGACAAATTCTTAAACATGTTTTCGTTAGTTTTTTGTTTGTTGGTTCGCAACTAGTGGGAATTTGAAATTTTAAGTTAATTTTTTGAGTTTTAACTTAATTATTTCTCGATTTCCGGGGAAACGGCAGGAGATAGAAGAAATGTTTGTATAGGGCAATGGTAGCTAAGAAGGTGTCCTAAGCTGTGAGAACTAAAGAAAAATTCTTAAAAATATTTTCATTAATTTTTATTGGCTTGTTGCTAATTTTATTTTGTTTTGGTTATTTTTTTAGTTTTTTGATTTTTTTGACTCAAAGATTTCCAATTTCCTGCGAAATGGCAGGAGTTAGTAAGGAAGTTTGTATAGGACAATAGTAGCTGGGAAGGTGCTTTAAGCTGCAAGACTAATAGAAAAGTTCTTAAAAATTTTGTTCGTTTATTTTTGGTTTGTTTTGCGACTAGTTTAGAAATTGGAAATTTGTTGGTTAAAAATTACTTTTTACCTAATTATTTTCGATTTGCTGCGAAACAGCGGGAGATAGAAAAATAGTTTGTATACTACAATAGTAGCTGGGAAGATACTCTAACGCGCACGATCATAATAAAAATTCTTAACAATTTTTTCTTTAATTTTTATTTGCATTGGCACTTGTTGCAAATTTATTATTATTTTTTGGTTATTTTTTTTAATTTTTTGACTCAAAGATTTTCAATTTCCTGCGAAACGGTGGCAGATAGAAAAAAAGTTTGTATAGGGCAATAGTAGCTAGGAAGGTACCCTTAAGTGAGAGACTAATACAAAAATTATTAAAAATGTTTCCGTTAAATTTTTGTTTGTTGTTTTGCAACTTGTGGAAATTTGAAATTTTTAATTAATTTTTTGAATTTTGACTTAAATATTTTCGATTTCGCTGGAAATGGCAGGAGATAAAAGAAAAGTTTACATAGGGTTGCTTTAGCTGGGAAAGTGCTCTAATAAGTAAGAACAAAAAAAATGAATGCAATTTTTTTTTTTGCATTTTTGAAATGTTTTTTTTTTTTTTTTGGTAAATTTTATATTTTTCCGCCTTAGCTATAATATAGATTATTATACAAAAATTATATTGGTTTTAATCTTTTCTTCTTTTTCGTCTTTTCCAGATCACCTCTTTGTTGCGTCCACGTGCAGCAATCTACCATAAATCTCACTCAACAACATCTGAGGCCGTATCAACGCAGCAGCACCAGTGTACTGACGCCAGTAACCATCAACACACAGCCAGCGCCAATATTGTGGTATACTCGGCTACGGCAGCTATCGATGAATTGCCGCCACCAGACATTGGTCCACATCTGGTCTATGCAGACGAATCGACGTCGGCTATAAATAACATTGAATTGATACCAACCCTAGAGTTTGTCAGTCAAACACCACAGACTTCATATGAACATTTGCAACAATGTTTGGGAACATGTTGCGGAGGTAACCATGAAAACACACCACCACCACACCAGCAACATGAGTCAGCAACAAGTTCTCTGCTAACGTATACGGTTGAAAGTCCACAAACAATAGAATCAGCAGCGGCAGCTGCTTCTCCATATAACAAAACAAAAGATAACACAGAAGAGTCACAACAACAAGAGTCATCTTCCTCTGTAGATACCACAGATCTCTTGCTTCAGCAAGTAGCGACTGTTAGTCTAACAGACTCGGCGACTTCTATATATTTTGATGAACCCACCAGTTCTATATCGATAGAAATGATGGAAGATTCTCAAAGAACAACACCAGCAACAACAACAACAAATGAGGGGGCAACAACAAGATCAGGTACATCGACCACAGACCACTTGCCTGCCTCTTCCACAAATACCCGTTCCAACACCACCTCCATCACCAGCCACAGTTATGTGCCGCAAAGTTTAACAAATGTTCCTCTCTCGTCTCTAAGCGATGAACAAGATGAAATTGAAGAAGAAATCGAAGAAGCTTTAGAATTAAGTGAAGATCAATCGCTGGACTTTGAGGAGGCTGCAGCAGCAGGTCCCAGCAAAAAACTAAGCGCCAAACCTGAACAACTATTTGGCATAGAATTTAGCGATATCTCAAGTAATGAGAATTCCTTGGCATTACCTGACACAGGAAGGAGTAAGCAGTTGTCCTCTAATGATGATGAACGGCTATACCAAATCGATGATGATCAATTGTCGGGTGGAAAATTGGCACAGCATTTTGTGGTCAATGAGGATGAAGACGACAGTGAGGTATTGTCATTAAGTGTGCCCAGGGCAACGCCTCAGTTGCAGTCCCTTCCGGCTGATACTGAAGATAGTCTTGAGCTGCCACAGCAGCAACCTAAAGTTAAACCACAAAGTTCTTGCAATCAAAGTACTTCCGATGATGTTTCCGAGTTACAAGATGAACCTATAGAGGCTGAAGATAGTTTGTTGTCGGAGTTGGGATACGTTAGTAAGGAAGAAGACCAGATGTCATTACAGCATAGTATAGATAAGGAGTCGCAGCAGGAGGAGTCTTCTCTGGAGCCATTTCCAAGTATACCTCTGTTGGACATACCTCAGGCGGCGGAAAGTGAGGGGGAGAAGCCGAAGGGGGCTCAGGAACGAGTGAAAACATCATCAGGGCTTCAAGAAACCTTACAGGTTACTAAAGAAGCAATTGGATTGACTTCTTTATTGCAAGAGAATGCAGCTGAAAAGTCTCTCAGAGTTGCGGAAGAACATCAAGACAAATTGTTTTTGGAGAAGCCGATAACAGCAATTGAATTGAGTTCTCTCTCAAAGGACATGTCTCCCAGAGTGGCTGAAGATAACCAAAAGGAATTGGAATTGTCCTTGCAGAGGCAGACAACAGCAATTGGATTGATTTCTACATCGCAAGAGATTACAACAGAAAAGTCTCCCAGAGTAGCCGAAGGAAAAGTATTTTCCTTGGTGAAGCCGATAACAATCGAAGCTTCAAAACCAACCGATTATTCGACCAATGAAGGTCAACTAAGCAACAGCAGTATCAACCAGGTATGTTTTCCCCAAGTTGTTCCCCTTTTTTATTCTATATTAAGCAAAATATGCCGTTAGTTTTGCTCGACATACTTCTAATAATGGCCGGCATTGAACAATATCCAGGTCCTGACGCCTGGATCTGTTCAGTTTGTCACAGTGGGACAACACGCAACACCACCTCGGGCTAGTTTGTAATAACCGGTGTCACCTTAGAGAATGTTCAGGTCACACCAGTCACCATAGCTGGTCACCTAGCTACGTGGCTTTCTGCTGTAGCACTCGGCAACAGAACAGCATTGTACCTGCTGCACCTTTACCCCCCGTTAATGAACCACTTCCAACCAATGGTCCTAGCAGTCTAACTCAGTGGCCTTGCTCTGTTTGTGGGAAGACCCTTAGGAGAAACACAACATCTGTGCTATGCTATGACTGGCTAAACTGGTGTCACTTGAGGCGGTGGACGAATTTAAGTATATACGTGGAGACTGGAACCCGACCCAATTCGCCCACTCTAAAACCCGCACGAGCTCCAGCACAACCAGTCATTCAATCGCCCCCAGCTACAAGTAACCCCGGCAACTCAATTACCAACAATGCCACTGCCAAACCCTTTACCAATACAACTATCGGGGATGTAGGATTTCGGATCGTGCATTTAAGTAGCAACGGCCTTAGGAACAAAGTACCTCATATCACGGGGTACTTTGTACAGGAATAACATCTCGATTTGCCGAAATAGAGTAGACGATAATTATAACATCATACGGAAGGACCGGGTTAGGAATCAATGTGGAGGATTCGCGTTCATATCTAATCCCACCATCCCCGACCGCTACCTGGAGACTATGGGCATCCCTTAACAGAACAACTTCAAGGCAATTTTAAAGCTCATCACGAAAGTTTGTTTTCATTCTTGGACAATCAAAGAAATTGTTCAGAATTTGCGGTAATAAATGAGGACTTCCTACAATGGCTCTGCCTAATCCTTTACCAATACAACCCCCAGAGATATTGGATTCCGGATTGTGCAATTAATCTGCAAGGGTCTTAGGCACAAAGTTCCCCATGGGGTACAGTAATAACATCTCGATTTCCGCAATACAGGGAACGAAGCTCACAGATGTTTGTAGGTTCTCCTTCAGATAATTATAACATCATACGAAAGGACCGGGTAAGGAATCATGATAAAGGACACGTGTTCATTATGGAACGCAATGAGAGTTATATGATTAAGGTCCTGCCTTATCCCGCCACCTCGACCCATACCTGAAGACTATGGTCATCCCTTAGACGGTGATAACATATCAACTTCTTGGCAATTTTAATGCTTATCACGGAAGCTGGTATTCATCCTTCGACAATGACCAACGTGGTATTAACATTTCGGATCAGATAGAGTATTCAGAATTTGAAGTAATAAATCAGGACTTCCCAACAATAACGATAACGTCGCGTTGTTTAAGCTCCCCGTACATTTCTATTGTTTGCTCGTCGCTCCTTGCCCATACATCACGGCAAGCCATCCCCATTGTGGTCACGATTGAGAAGCCCAGCGACTTTATGGAGCGGGATAACCGCACGTTATGGAGAGCAATATCTACGCCCCAGAAAGGTAGAGATAAAATTCAGAAAATAGGTCACCTTAAGGCGACAAAGCTTTTTATCCCAGTCGGACGAATTTTCACAGTCCGACGCAGAGCAATGCGACACTTTACGTGCTAGTGATCTCACAGGTTAGCGATAAAAGAGCAATAGAACAGAAAGCCTAGAACCTCGAAAGATATCGTCTACTACAAAACCCTCAAATGTCTCGGTCCAGACGACATCTTAATACGCTGATGTTGAAACATCTCGACGTAATAGGGCTGCCTCACACAATTTCTGATCAACTCAATGACCAATTTGATCATCCGCGAGGTTTGGAGATGGATATCCCCATGCAAAAACCTGACAAACTGGCTAGCGAAGGAGAGACTTATCGCATAATATCCTTGTCACCCATAGCCAAGGAAGGACTGGAAAATCTCACACAATTTCCGAACAACTCAATGACTAATTTAGTCATCCCCGAGGTTTGGAGAGTGGTGAGGATTACTTCAATGAAAAAACTTGACGATCCGGCTACTGAGGGAAAGACTTATCATCCAATATCCCTATTCTCACCCAGAGCTAATAGCATGGCTTCTACACAGGACATTACCTCGAAAGAGACCTGCAACTTCACCTTCTATAACTCAGCTGAAGTGAATAATCTAAACTCTCAAAAATTTTTGGCCCAGACGGCATATTTGAAACTTTTCGGCGTACTAAAGCTGGAATATCTCAGAAAAACTCCGAATGATTATAAAAATGATGATTATTGTAATGGAAAAACTTGACAATCCGGCTATCGAGAGAAAGAGAGTCGTAACGCCTAATTTCCTTGTCACCCATAGCCAAGGAATTGCTGGAATATTTCACACAATTTGTGAATAACTCAATGACTAATTTGGTCATCCCCGAGGTTTGGAGAGTGGTGAGGATTACTCCAATGTCATACCGGATAAATCGGCTACCGAGGGAGAGTCGTATCGCCTAATATCCTTGTCACCCATAGCCAAGGAATTGCTGGAATATCTCGCATAATTTCGGAACAACTCAATTACCTTTTTTTTTATCATCCCCGAGGTTTGGAGAGTGGTGGAGATTACTCCAATGTCAATACCTGATAAATCGGGTGCCAAGGGAGAGTATTATCGCCTAATATCCTTGTCACCCATAGCCAAGGAAGTGTTGGAATATCTTACACAATTTGTGAATAACTCAATGACTAATTTGGTCATCCCCGAGGTTTGGCAAGTGGTTATGATTACTCCAATGCAAAAATTTGACAATCCGGCTACCGAGAGAAAGACTTATCGCCCAATATCCCCATTGTCACCCATAGCTACGAGTTTGGAAGTCCTACTATTACCATCGCGGAAAAAGCACTTTCCGCTGGCCAACCACAAGCAAAGCTTTGGGGCAACGCATAGCACAACGACGACTGTAAATACAATAACTACCTATATTGCGAAGGACCTCAATCCGAGCAAATCATATGAGCTCACTACTGTCGCAGCCCTAGTCCTGGGCATTTCACAGAGTTGATCACTTGGTACTACTCCAAGACATCATGAGCTCTGCGATCCCTAATGATCACAAACGCTGTTTGAGCAACTTTGTGAATAGGTAAACGTTTGTTCCGATGTTGAAAATCCTAATACCGGAAGGTAAAGATGGGCGTATTGCAAGGAGAAGGAGTACTTTCAACAATATGCACTCTTTAATCTTTATCTCTCGAAGTTACCTGCAACATCCCTTCCAAAGGAGTCTTAATGATGACATACGCGGATGACTGTAAAATTTTCTCTACAGGCGTGAACAAAGACGACATAAGCGCTAGAATCTCCAACTGTCTAGCCATCATAAAGAATTTAAAGCAGGAACGCAAATTAAGTCTATCGCCGTCTAAGTTAACAGTGTCACTATTTACTTGTTGGTCTAAAGAGGTCAGAATGGAATTACACATCTCGGTAGATGGTAACCTTATCCCTATGGTTAAAAATCCCAAAATGCTGACGGAAGTCCCTCCTTTCATTCTCCAAGCGTGCCAATTACATCAAGGATAGATCAAAAACCCGGAAAAAGGTCCTTAAAAACTTTACTGAAACTTTATGGTGCGAAGACAAGGACACAATTGGAATGCCTTACAAGGTAATGAGTCGCCTAGTTCTCAACTATGCAGCCACAGTTTGAACCTTATTTCTTTGTGAAACTCCTTACTTACTCCTTACATTGCCAATTACATCAAGGATAGTCTAAAAACCAGGAACATGGTCTTTAAAAGTCCTTACGAACGCTTCATGGTGCAAAGAAAAAGAGACTATTGTAATGACATAAAGGCGATTGGTAGCTCAGCTTAGCTGAACCAGTTTGGACCTCATTCCTTAGTGACATTCCTTATAGTCTCTAAGCATGCCAACTACATCAAGGATAAAGTAAAAAAACCCGGAAAAAGGCACTTAAATAACTAAGTGGATCTTCATGGTGCGAAGACAAGGAGACATTCTTAAGGCCATAGAAGTCGATTAGTAAGTAGCTCAGCTTTGCTGAACTATGCGGACCCAATTTGGATCCCATTTCTTAGTGACACTAATAACATTCTCCTAACATTGCCAATTACATCAAGGACAAAATTCTGCAGGTGGTTTTCGACTACCTCCTTACATTCTTTAACCATGCCATATATATCAATAATAAAGTAAAAACCCGGAAAAATGTCCTTGAAGATCTTACTTAAACTTTATGGTGCGAAGGCAAGAAGACATTTGTATTGCCTTACAAAGAGATTGGTCGTCCAGTTCTCAACTATGCAGCCACAGTTTGGACCTTATTCCTTAGTGACACTCTTAACATTCTCCAAGCATTTGCCAACTACATCAAGGATATAGTAAAAACCCGGTACAATGTCCTTAAAAGTCTTTACTGGCGCTTCATAGGTCAAAGACAAAGAAACTTTAGTAATGACGTACAAGGCGAGTGGTAGCTCAGCTTAGCTGGAATATACAGCTCCATTTTGGACCTCTTTCCTTAGTGTCACTCATCAAGGATCAAGTAAAAACCCGGAAAAAGGTCCTTAAATAACTAAGTAGTAAGGTCCTTACCCTTACTGGCACTTCATGGGGACGTCATGTTGCGAAGACAAGGAGACATTCGTAATGCCACACAAGGCGATTGGTCGTCCACTTCTCAACTATGCAGCCACAGTTTGGACCCCATTCCTTAGTGACTCGCAATGAATATGTGTAAACTGTGCACAACAATGCACTTAGAATCGCTACAGAATGCCTTCCAATGAGAAATTAGGATCAGTGTCACCGTGAGGTGATCTGCCGTCATATCCGTATGGACTTAAAGCACTTCAGCTCTGAGATTCAAAAACTTATACCATCAGATGTAAACAGAATGTCGATCACAGCTATGCAACGAGAATTATATCGAGAAACCCTTGTCGAAGACCATAAGAGGAGGCTATCGATGTAATAGGAGTCCTTAACGAACACCCCCAGCGATCGAACCGAGTGAAGAGCAGCTGGTAAGACCATCCTGGGGAAACTCCGGCTTAGAGCTGGCTGGAGCAGTATTGTTAAATGCTACCGCGTAAGTCTAATTCCCGGCACACTAAATCCTCGATCTCGACACGGTATACATACATGAGTTGCAGGTATTGCTGGGTTGACAGTCCTTGGTTGAAGCAGGTTTTACTCCGGGTCTCTTTGGAAATTCGTAGATTTAACTGTCCTTAAGACGCTAGCCGGCAGCACGCGGGGGCAAGGACAAGGAAACCTTGCTCACGGCTTGCAAGGCAATTGGCCGGTCTGTGCTAAATAATGCTGTTCCTGTGTGGGCCCCGAGAGTGAGCGACACGCAGTGGAAATGGTTGGGGAGCTGCTAGAATGCAGCCCTAAGAACTATAACGGACTGCCTACAGATTTCCTTAGAACACTATCCTCATGAGGGGACAAAGATCCAGACAGTCAAGGAACATAGTCACAATTCCTTCTGGGATGTCATCGGAGAGACAATCCGAACCATCATCTTACTGAGATAGACTCTCCCCCGAGACATGTCAGGAAAGATCTTCGGTGTTATGAGAGGAACATCCAGCACTATGATTTAGAACACCTGGATCCTATCACATACAGATCAGCTCTGAGGGACATTCATATACACCCGGTAGCCAAACATTCGTAAGCCACCGGATGAATGTCGTGTTGGGAGAACGTCCTCCACCTATAGCAGAAAAAGAGAAGCTTGCCGAAATGTACAAGAATGGTACTGGCCTAACTACGATCAGGCTACTGTAGCCGGCTTAACTCGCATTGATCGAGAATAAATTTAGCAATACAGAATTCATGCCCAGTATGTGGGGAAGGTCCACATGATACTCTCCACCTCCTCAACTGCACGGCAGAACCGACCCGACTGAATGTAACTGCACTCTGGAGCCCATTGAGGTGGCCAGATTCTTACATTTAGATGTAGACGAGTTGGAGGAAGATTGAAAGAGCAGAAACGTACTTATAATTACAAATGACATAAGTGTCTTACATTTAGTTGCAGACTGAGCTGTTACAACAACAACCTCGACACAGTGCTCATATAGGATAAAGAATTTGCGCACAATTGATCTAAGGTTAAAGCCTGCTGACGTGGCGCTATATCTCCCCCGTAACAACATCTAAGCTAAGAAGGGAACAAATGGGCGGGTGACCATCTTCCAGAGAGCCAGTAGGTCTTCTGATTCATTACCAAGAAACTCGCAATGTCCTATATGATCATTATGTTGCTCCCAATAGATCTATGGTTGAAGTCTGCTGAAGTGGCGCTATATCTCCCCCGTAACAACATCTAAGCCAAGAAGGAAACAAATGGGCGGGTGACCATCTTCCAGAGAGCCATGATCTGCTGATTTACTACCAGGAATCTCGCTCTCGTCCTATATGATCATTATGTTGCGCCCAATAGATCTGTGGTTAAAGCCTGCTGAAGTGGCGCTATATCTCCCCCGTGACAACATCTAATCCAATACTTAGCCAAAAAGGGAACAAATGGGCGGGTGACCATCTTCCAGAGAGCCATGATCTGTACAGCCACCTCTGGCCAGTAGGTCTGCTGATTCATTACCAAGAAACTCGCAATGTCCTATATGATCATTATGTTGCTCCCAATAGATCTATGGTTGAAGCCTACTGACGTGGCGCTATATCTCCCCCGTGACAACATCTAATCCAATACTAAGCCAAAAAGGGAACAAATGGGCGGGTGAGCATCTTCCAGAGAGCCATGATCTGTACAGCCACCTCTGGACAGTAGGTCTGCTGATTCACTAGCAGGAATCTCGCTCTCATCCTATATGATCATTATATAGCGCCCAATTGATCTATGGTTGAAGCCAACTGAAGTGGCGCTATATCTCCCCCGTGACAACATTTTCTCCGTAATCTGTATGTTTTCTTTTAACTTTATTTTCAGGCAAGGAATACTGGACCCATCCCAGCTGCAACAACAACAGAAAAGACTCTCCGTATGGGTGAAGAAGAAACTGAGAGGGAATCCTCTGTGAAAAATCCGATAACAGCAATTGAATTGAGTTCTCTGGCGAAAGAGAATGCAACCGCAAAGTCTCTCAGAGTAGCTGAAAGCACAAATGAAAAGGAATCGTCCTTGGAAAAGTCGATAACAGCAATTCAATTAAACTCCCCCAGAGAGGCTGAAGAACACCAAAAGGAATCCTCTTCGGAGAAGCAGACAACAGTACAAAATGTTGACCAGATCCATGAAAATCTTAAATTGGACAGCCACTCTAAAAGCCCCAATTTGGAGAGAGGCAAAAGTTATGCCAGCTCTACAAGTCAACCAACTGTGCAGCAAATTAGTACTCACGAAACAGCAGAAAACTCCAATGAATCAAAAGCAACAACTAAAACTTCGATGACAGAATTCAGTCAAGAAGACACTGCTAAAGACTTAGAGAAATCTCCTGGAACTACAGGCACAAAAGCTGCAGCGAATCCTTTTTCACTTTTGGAGATATTAGAAAATCCTGTCCGCACACCCACTGTCCTCTTACTGGCACCTCTTAAAAAACCAATGCTACCGGAATTTTTTGAAAATCCCAATATCAAACCTTTATCGGGTGCCTCTTCGTTGCACAGTGAAAAGGATGAACAGCAGTCTATAGAAGAGTTACTATCCTTAAATTCAAATTCCATGGAAATGACACTGGAGGATCATAATGTCACGTCGCTAAATCACAGTTATATTGATAAAAATCAGACTTTAATCAATGAATTGTTAAAAGATTCACCCAAAGGACAAAGTGGGCAACAAGAAGCAGAAAACCAACATAAAACTTTGAACAAATATAGTGGTCATCAAAATTCTACTGCAGCTGCTTCGCTACATAGCAATGCAACAGGTGCCAACTTGCTCGGTCTTAATTTGACCCCTCATCTACAATACGCCACCGAATATGTGGAAAAAACAGATTTCCTACAAATGGAGTCATGTGGCGACTTGGTGGGCAAACCTTTGCTACACTCGGAAATCATAACGGATTTAGATGATAGTCTACAGGAAGATTTACCTAAAACTGCTGATTCCCGTCCTACGCAACCATTACACAATCTACGGATAGACACCGGCATGGAAGACCAAATAGAAGACGAGGACGAAGAAGAGGAGGACACCTCTTTGCAATTGATGAAGCTGCGTATAATGGCCATGAAACATCATCAGCCTAAAGAACAGCAGCTGTCACCCAATGGAGACGTTGGCACCACCACCATCACCACTAACACCCTAACTCAAGATGCCGCCAATCAGGCGGCTAAACCTATGGAACGCGTTTCTCTGGTAGATTTTGCCAAAGATGTACTCGAAGATATCACCGAAGAAAGTGAACGTAATTCCTTATCAACCCAAGAAGAACAAAATTCTTTAAATATAGACAAATCCTCTACGGGCCGTTTAAATCCATCCTTAGCCTTGGAAGCCAAGGATAATAATGAATCTATGAATTCAAATTCCATAGTGAGTTTGAATATGATACAAATGCTGGAAAAAAAGCTAAGCGAATTACAACAAATGTTGGCCACCAAAGATGCCTGTTTGGCCTCTCTCAATCTGCAGCTAGAGAATATGCAGCAGCGCAGAGGATCCAGTGAACTAATGGGTTCGGGTCGAGAGTCTAGTTCTTTGGTCACCAATTCCACGGAATATAGAACTTTACAAGAAGATTTTGGACAGACAGTAAGTTCGTCTTACTACAAAAAACAAAAACAAAAAAAATTTTTAATACAATTCTTTTCTGCTTTGCTATTTTCCCCACAGACTTTGGACATTTACCTGGAGCTCAACAAACGCGATGAACTTATAGCCAAACTTACCGATTCGCTGCAACAATCTTTGGTCATACGTGAAAATCTTCAATCGGAAAGTGAAAAACTTGGCACTGAAGTGCAACTGCTGCGCAAACAGCTCACCGATGCCATGGAAACGTTTAAGCGACCCTATTGGCCACCACGCGCCGATCAGGAAAGTCAATTTGGCCAACGTATATCAGAAATTTCTATGGATCTTGTTAGCGAGAGTGATGATGACTACGAACGTCACTATTTCACTGATACCGAGGAGAAATTCTCACGTAATTCACGTGAACGTCAATTGTCCATGCCACGGCAATTTGACTATGCACCCGTCAGTGAAGCCGAACTGTTGTCGGATACAACGCCATTTAGCAAACAAATTGAACAGTTCCAAAAGTATTTAACGCCAAGCGAGGTGCGTCTCTTTTTTATGGTCCAAAAGAAATTCGATGATTATCTGTGTCAAGAGTTGGAAAAGTGTAAAATGAAAAGTGAACAAGAACTAAAGTTGGTCTTAGATCAATGGGACACCGAGAAACGTGAAAAGGCGGTGGAGATCGAACGTTTGCTTAGCCAACGGCAGGAGCGAGAGGCGAAACATAATCAGGAAATGGAAAATTTGAGAAAATATTTCGAAACAAAATGTGCCGATTTGGAGAAGCAGTAAGTACACACACGGAAGAGTAATTCAAAAATGTTTTAAAAGACAAAAACAACACATTTAAACAAAAAATTTCATAAATTTGCAAAAACAACAAATTTAAACCAACAATTTCATAAATTAGATTTTTTTGCTATTTTTTTTGACAATTATTTGCCGATTTCCGGGAAATTAGCAGCATATAGAAGAAAAGTTGGTATAAGCCAATAATAGCTTGGAGTGCTGTAAACAGCGAGAGAAAAATGCCAACAAATTTTTTTATTATTTTTTTTTGCAATACGATTTATGGAAATTTGTTTTTTGTTTGGTAAATTTTCCATATTTTTTGGCTCAATGATTTTTTGAAAAAAAAAATGTTTGTACAGGACATTGGTAGCTGGGAAGGTGCTTTTAACTGTTAAGCCACAATATAAATTTTAAAAAAGAAATTTCATTAATTTTTTTAGCAGTTGCAAATTTTGGTTAATTTTCGATTTTATGATTTCACGATTTCCGGAGAAACGGCAAAAGATAGACGAAATGTTTGTATAAGCCAAAACTAGCTTAGAAAGTGGTCAAAACTGCAGGACGAAAAGAAAAATTCTTAAACATTTTTTTCATAATTTTTTTGTATTGCGATAGTTTGAAAATTTTAAATTAAATTTTTTAATTTTTAATTTTGGTTGGTTGGTTGGATGTGCGGGCATCTCCATCTTCGAGGAGAACACTTAGGTCCTTATGGACCCATTGTGACACCCGTTGGGCATTTACGCCATCCCTTCAACCTATGCTATCAGCGCGTGTGCTGCCTGATTGCGTTGCCAGTTGTCGATTGGGTATCCGGAGTTTCGATCCAATCCGTCCAGTTAATAATTTTACAAAAGTTGTTGATCCTTCCGATATCCAACGATGCAAGTTCCTCTACACCATTTAGGAAGGGTTTCGCCAAGGTTTCCAGTCTCCTTCTGTATAGCGCTGGGCAATCACATATAATGTGGTCGGTGGATGGTTCACTGCTACTGTTTCCGCAGTAGTAGCATTCGCTTTTCGTTGCGAATCCCATTCTGCTCGCATGTCTGCCTATGGGTCCATGTCCCGTCAGGAATGTAATAATTTTTCTTATCTGGTCCCTCTCTAGGCTTACCAGGTATGATGTACATTTCGCGTTGTATTCTGGCCAAGTCTTTTTGGCCTTTCTACAGGTTTCTTCATTCTTCCATCTGTCGTTTGCAATTCCAAACGTTAGATTTCCAATGGTACTTTTACAGGTGGATATAGGGCGAAGTGCTACGTGTTCAACGTCGCTTTCCTGCAGGGCTGAGCCCTGTCTGGCCTCTTCGTCCGCTCTGCAGTTGCCCTCGATTCCGCTGTGTCCGGGTATCCACGTAACCAGAACTCTGTTATTACTGGATATCTCGTTAAGAGATTTCCGACAGGCACTGACCACTTTCGATTTGATGTGACAGGACTTCAATGAGTTTACCGCCGCTAGACTATCCGTGAACAGGAGAATATCCTCCTGTGATATCTTCCTCACGTTGATCACGTCCGCGGCTCGTTTAATAGCAAGTATTTCCGCTTGGAAAACGCTGCAGAAGTCTGGAATTCTCGATCTTATACTTAGGCCTAGATCCGCGGAGTAGATACCATAGCCGACCTTGTCATCCAGTTTGGACCCATCGGTAAAGATGTTTATTGGTCCATACATTGCGTTCTCGTTCTCTGCCCACTCCTTCTTGGTGGGCGTTTTGATTTCGTAGAGGATGTTTGATTTCCGTGTATTGAGCACGTAGTCAGTTTCAAGTGAGATGTTGATATGGTTCAGGATCCTTGAATGTCCTATGGAAGGATCCCAATGTTCAATCTCGTTTAGTCGAATAGCCGATTTGAGAGCGGAGCATTTGCAGCTTAGATCAGGTGGTAGTAGATTGAGTATCGTGTAGAGAGCCTTAGAGGGGGTCGATCTGATACATCCGGTTATCAGGAGACAAGAGGATCGTTGAACACGATCCAATTGTCTAAATGTGCTCTTCTTGTCGAGCACGTACCACCAAACTATACAGCCATATTGTAATACTGGCTTCACTATAGCATTGTAAATCCAAGTTGTTACCTTGGGCTTAAATCCCCAGGTTTTCCTGATAGCTTTACGGCATGTATATAAAGCTATGAGTGCCTTGTTGGATCTGCTTTCAATGTTCTGTCTCCAACTAAGCTTCCTGTCTAATATAAGGCTCAGGTAGTTCGCCGTATCGGAGAAGTTGAGTTGTTTGTTGCCCAGATAGATATTGGATGTAGCGGGCGATTTCTGTTTCCGACTGAAAAGGACTAGTTCTGTTTTGTCAGGGTTCGCATTAAGTCCTCTACTGGCACATCAGTTTGCCAGGATGTTGATATAGTCCTGCATCCTTTGTTCGAGACAAGATAAACTCCCCCCAGAGACGCAGAGTGCTATATCATCTGCATACACTACTACTGTGCATCCTTCCGACTCCAACCGTTTGAGAACGTCGTTGACGGCAAAATTCCACAATAGCGGCGATTATACTCCCTCTTGAGCGGTGCCTCTAGTCACCCTTCTAGTGAGGGTGTGATTTTCCAGCTTTGAGGTGATAGTTCTCTTTATTAGCATGTTGCGAATCAGCTTGCTAATATGTGAGTTGATATGTAGGCTGTTGAGCTCTGTCATGATGCAGAGGGGTTCGATGTTGTTGAAAGCTCCCTCTATGTCCATAAAGGCAACTAGAGAAAATTCTTTCTTATCTAACGATTTCTCTATGGGATAGGCATGCTGAGCATTCGAAAGGAGATTCGGGCCAATTGAATTTTTGATAATGTCGTCCATGATTCTCTCAAGGGTTTTCAAAAGGAATGAAGTAAGACTTATAGGTCTAAAGTCCTTCGCTTTGGTGTGTGATGGCTTTCCCGCCTTTGGGATGAAGACCACTTTAGCCATTCTCCATCGTATTGGCAGGTAGGATAATTTCACACAGCCGTTAAAAATAGCCTCCAGCCATGGCAGTAGTATTTCCAGTGACTGTTGAAGTTCGGCGGGTATAATGTCGTCCGGACCGGGTGATTTGTAAGGATCAAAGTCGCTGATGGCGTCCTTGATCATGTTCCTTTCAATTACCGGTATTCTATCGCAGAAGTCGGTAGGTGCGACGGTTATAGAGTTGGACCCTCCCCTAGAGAAGTGGGTAACCGATAGGATTTCCAAGGTTTCCTTCGAGGATTCAGTCCAGGTACCATCATTTTTCATTATGTATGCCGGGGCGCTGGTTGTCGAGGATAATACTTTCCTAAGTCTACTTACCTCTGCGGTTTTTTCGACATCGTTGGTATATTTCCTCCATGAAGATCTTTTTGCCTCCTTTAGTAGTTTCTTGAAGAGTCTTACATTCTCCTTGTACTCCTCCTCCTTTAATTTTTAATTTGAAGTTCTTTTTTTTTTGTTAATTTTAAATTTTTGTCATAATAATTTTTTAATATGCGGTAAAATGGCAAAAGCAAGAAGAACATTTTGTGTAGGGCAGTATCAGCTGGGAGGGCACTGTAAAAAAATTAAATTTTTATTATTTCATTTCCTTCTTCTTTTAATCCTTCTTTGCAACTGCTAGAAGTTTAATAATATTATATAATCCAAAATTTTTTCAATTACACAAATTCGTCTAACATTTTTTAACTAATCTTAACTCTCCCCTAACTCCAAGCATAACCACCTTCAAAACACAAGGACCTTCAAAGTATAAACTCTTATAAAAGTGCAGAAAAATCCAAAGAACTAATTAATGTCTCTACAATTTATTCAGATTCTCCGATGATGTCTTCTCTCAACAATCTCAACGTCAAGGCATGTCCTCAACTGAATCATCTGATCAAGAACAAATGCCAGATGATATATATAAATCACCTTCACTGCCGCGTTCCAAAGAGGCATCGCCTAGAAAGCGCACTCGAGCAGAATTGCTATTAAGTCCATCGCATCGGCAAATGACGCCAGGAAATGAGGTGTTCCTGGAAGAGGCCACCGCACATGAAGGATCTCAAGTAAGTTTTAGTTAGAGATGAAAAAATTTAATTTTTTTTTTTTTGAATAATTTTATTATTATTTATAGTTGGCTTTGGAAATTACTGAATTAAAGCGATTTTATCAAAATAAAATTCATGAAATTCAACGTTCTCAAGAGGATAACCTTAAGAAGCTTAATGATCGCCTGAAATACTATGAATCACGTTATCCTGAGGATGAGTTTGTGGTAAGTTTAAGAGAGTTGTTTTTGTACATACTACTCATTATGACAAGTGGCATGTGTGTTGATTTACAGAATTTCGAACAAAAAACTAATATCATTTATATAAGGATTTGAGATCAAACATTATCATGCTTTTTTGGTGAAGGAAATACATCGATAAATTTCGTATTTAGTATATATATTTTTGGATAACGGCATATGCAGTTTTAAATTGGACTACAATAGATATGTTTTGTCACTAGTCCGATTGATGCACCTCTCGCCAGATGATAACTAAGGAAGTACTTCGTTTCACCTTCAAAGAAAACTTAATTTTTTTTAAATATTTCATATTCAGGAATCTTTTTGGGAAAGGAGTTTAAGCCATTTTAAACTAGGCTACAATAGCTATTATTTGCCACTAGTCAGATTGACGCACCATTTTCCAGATGAGCACCATGGACGACAGACTTCATTCCAGCAACATATAAATTTTGAACATTTTTTTTAAAAAAATTTCATATTCAGGAATCTTTTGGGGAAAACGGCTTATGTCAAATTATACTAGGCTACAATAATTATAATATTCAACTATTTAGTTTGACGCACCCCTTTCCAGAAGACTACTATGGACGTCGGACTTCTTCCAGAGCCAAGCAGAAAATTTTAAATTTTTTTTTTTTTTAAAAAATTCATGTTCAGGAATCTTTTTGGGGAAAATGACCTATGTCATATTAAACTAGACTACAATAGCTATTATACGCCACTAGTCAGATTGACGCACCATTTTCCATATGGGCACTATGGACGACAGACTTCATTCCAGCAACATAGAAATTGTAAAAAATTTTTTTTTTACAAATTTCATTTTCACGGTCTCATTGGGAAAAACGACTTATGCCATATTAAACTAGGCTACAATAGCTATTATTTGCCACAAGTCCAATTGACGCATCACTCTCCAGATGACCACTATGGACGAAGGGATTCATCCAGAGCCACGCAGAAATTTAAAATGTTTTTTTTTTGAAAAATTAAATTTTCACTGTCTCTTTGTGGAACACGGCTTATGCCATAAATCAGGCTACAATAGCTATTATTTGGCACTAGCTCGATTGAGGCACCCTTTTCCTGATGACCACTATGGACGACAGGCTTCATTCCAGCAACATAGAAATTTGTAAAAAAAAATTTTTCGAAAAATTTCATTTTCTCGGTCTCTTTGGGGGAAACGGCTTATGCCATATTAAACTAGGCTACAATAGCTATTATGTGCCACTAGCCCGATTAACGCACCTGTCTTCAGATAGCCACTATGGGCGAACTTCATCCCAGCCACATAGAAAAAATGTCATATTCCAATTTTTTTGGATAAAAACGGCTGATGCTGTATTAAACTAGACTAAAATAGCTATAATTTGTCACTAGTTCGATTGACGCACCTTTCTCCAGAATTTCGTATTCAAGAAATTTAATAAGGGAAGACGTTTAATGCAGTATTAAAATAGACTTCTTCTCATTTGGCATATCAACAGAAATTCATCCTTCAATATCCTTCAATGGATCTTTTGCGTTCCGTAGATATTTGGTCATTTTATCTGCAGCCTTTTCAACTAGTCCGTCCAACGAAAATTTGGTCGCCTCCTTCTACGACGCCCATTAAGTTTATTACTGAAGACTTTTCGAGTTAGGGCAGTATTATCCATTCACACATCGTGTCCGAGCCAGCGCATTCGATGTCATTGTCATTATACAGCTCATACAGATCATGATTCATTCGACGACGGTACTAGCCGTTAATAATGATGGGTCCAAATACTTGTCGGAGTAATTTTCTCTCGAAAACTCCAAGAATAGATTGAGCCTGCGCTGTAGAGCAAGACAGGTAGGATCAGTGTTTGGTACAGTTGGATCTTCGTTCATCGAGAGAGAGCTTTGTCATTAAATCACTTGCTTAGCACATAGTATCAGCGGTTTTCGATCAATTTTTATCTATTGATTTCGAGGCTGACATTATTATTTTTGTTTATGGCGGAGCCAAGGTAGACAAAATCACCTACCACTTCAAAATTATAGTTTTCAACGTTCACGCAGCGTCCCAGACGAGTGGATTCATTGTTCGTTGAAACAAATAACTTAGTTTTGTCCTCGTTTATCACCAGACCCACTTCATCCGACTGGTTTTCAATGCTCGAAAAAGCCGCAGTAACATCTTGCAATCCACGTCCAATAATATCTATATCATCAGCATACGCGATCAACATTTGGCTTTTGTTTAAGATGGTACCATTTCTGTTTACTGCAGCCTTCCGCTTGATCATCTCCATTACGATGTTAAAGAGTTCGCCGGACAGACTATCTAATCTATCTTCTTGTCTAAATCCTCGCTTGGTTCTGACAGATTTTTGCCAATTTTCACTGAAGACTTCGTGTCAGTCAGTGTCATCCCGCAGAGTCGAATTAGCTTCGCGGGGATATTAAAGTCAGCCATAGCATCCAACAATTTCTGTCGTATCGGGCTGTCGAATGCAGCATTGTAGTCGATGAACTGATGGTAGGTGTCGATCTGCATTTCTTGGGTCTTCTCCAGGATTTGTCGTAGCGCGAATATCTGGTCGGTGGACCTTGTATGTGATGGGTAGAAGCCTAATCCCGCAATAGTTGGGGAACACTCAGATTCTAATCATCGGGCATGCACTCCCTGAGCCAAATCATGTTTATGAGCTGGTGCATACATGATACCAGCTCATCGCCGCCGGCTTTAAAAAGCTCTGCCGGCAGTCCATCGGCTCCCGCAGCTTTATTATTTATAAGCCGCGCAATTGCCGTTTTGATTTTGTTTTGGTTCGGTGGTGGACAGTCTACTCCATCGTCGATGATTGGTGCGATTTCGTCACTTATGCTGTCGTTGGGAACGAACAGAGAACAGCACAATCTGCGTATCCGTGACCAGATTTCCGTATCTGTCCTTACAGGTGGGGTCCCTGTTCCAAAACCTTTACTTTTACCTTTTGGTAGAACATTCGGGCCTCACCTCTATCCCTATAGTTTTCGATATCTTGGCTCTCTCTTTTTTTCCACAGACGCTTCTTATCTAACTCCAAAAGTGAGTTGATTCGTCTTCCATCCAATTCTTCCGCCATCTCGTTCCCTGGTATGCCACAGTGTCCGGGTCCTCGGAGCAGAGCCAAACACTATTTTACGGCAGTATTGAGAGCGCCATATTACAGCTGTGCACCAATTTCGATTTTATAACCTTTGATGCCAAATCCTTTAAAGCCTCTTGGCAGTTTCCTTCAAATTGTCTCTGCTTTTTTTGTAATAGCGTAGATGTTCGCCACAAAAAAACACTACAATCGTCATCCAGTTGGAAATACTGTCTGTAATTGAGTTCCCCGCGGAAGACACCTGATCCTGTGCCGATGTTAGTTTTTGAGCCATCAGGGATAATAGACATTTCCCCGAACAGTAGGAAAGCTTTTCAGCCACCTCTGTAAGGGATCACCATCTCCAAGCATGATAAAAAATCCATAGTTTTCACCATGTAGTCCGTACCTTCATCGTATCCATGTCTGCTGAGCCAGAACAGTTATGATGCGACTGTCCTGATTTCGATTGCCCCCAGAGGTCAGACTGCCCTACTTCTTCCTCTAGCATCCTTTTGAAGGATTCTTTACCAGAATGCTCACGCATTGTCGAATTCCCACTAGTGGAGGTCTAATTGGCAGAGGATTTCTATATTTCCATAGAGGATCGTGAAGGGCTGACAAAAACCTCCTTGACATAGGGTTTCGCAGCAATATTTGTTGTAAATGTTGAATTGAGGGGGCTCCAGGAAGAAAGGAGATGTGAAGGTGTCGCTCTTGGTGGGTATGTGGGGATACGATTTCTTGAATCTATCCACATTCCTTAAGTGCTTCCTGACCAATTCCTTTTCCTCTTTTCCTTCCTTCCCCGGACAAAAGAGCAGTAACTTTTGCTACAAATCTCCTAATGAAACTGGAAACTCCTTCTTCTGATCCTCATCCTCTATTCTAATCAAGGAGGATCCTGTAGGACCGCTACCAAGTGAGAGAGCCACTGGTTTCACTGGTAGTATTACATGAAGATTTAGTAGGAGAAGATCGGCTTCACTCTTCCATTGATAGAGATTCCACAGCATCCTGGTAGAGGATCGTGAAGGGCTTACAAAAACCTCATTGGCATAGGGTTTTGCAGCAATATTTATTGTAGTTGTTCAATTGAGGGGCTCCGGGAAGAAAGGAGATATAAAGGTGTCGCTCTTGGTGGGTATGTGCGGATACGATTTCTTGAATCTATCCACATTCCTTAAGTGCTTCCTGATCAATTCCAGAGCATTACCTTTTGCTAAAAATCTCCTAAGGAAACTGGAAACTCCCTCTTCTGATCCTCATCTTCTATTCTAATCAAGGAGGATCCTATAGGACTCCTACCAAGTGAGGTAGCCACTGGTTTCCCTTACCGGGATACTACTTTGATGCAGGCTTTCGAGGTAGTATTACATGAAGATTAAGTAGTAGAAGATCGATTCACTCTTCCGTTGATATCCTGGTAGAGGATCGTGAGGGGCTGCCAAAAACCTCCTTGGCATAGGGTTTTGCAGCAATATTTATTGTAGTTGTTGAATTGAGGGGCTCCGGGAAGAACGGAGATATGAAGGTGACGCTCTTGGTGGGTATGTGGGGATTCGTTTTCTTTAATCTATTCACATTCCTTAAATGCTTCCTGACCAATTTCTTTTCCTTACCCCGAACAACAGAGCAGCAGCTTTTGCTACAAATCTCCTAAGAAAACTGGAAACTCCTTCTTCTGATCCTCATCCTCTATTCTAATCAAGGAGGATCCGAAAGAACCGCTACCAAGTGAGGAAGCCACTGGTTTCCCTTTACGGAATACTATTTTGATGCAGGATGCCGAGGTAGTTTTACATGAAGATTCAGTAGGAGAAGTTTGGCTTTACTCTTCCGTTGATAAAGATTCCACAGCATTCTGGTAGAGGATCTTGAAGGGCTGACAAAAACCTCCTTGGCATAGGGTTTTGCAGCAATATTTATTGTAGTTGTTGAATTGAGTGGCTCAGGGAAGGAAGGACATATGAAAGTGTCGCTATTTGTAGGTATGTGGGGATACGATTTCTTGAATCTATCCACATTCTTTAAGTGCTTCCTGACCAATTCCACAGCAGTAGCTTTTGCTACAAATCTCCTGAAGGAAACTGGAAACACCCTCTTCTGACCCCCATCGTCTATCCTAATCAAGGAGAATCCTATAGGATGCAGGCTTTGATGCAGGCTACCGAGGTAGTATTACATGAAGAATCATTAGGAGAAGACCGGCTTCGTTCTTCCGATAATAGAGATTCCATAGCATCCTGTTAGAGGATCGTGAAGGGCTGATAAAAACCTCCTTGGCATAGGGTTTTGCAGCAATATTTATTGTAGTTGTTGAATTAAGGCTCTCCAGGAAGAAAGTAGATATTAAGGTGTCGATTTTGGTGGGTAAGTGGGGAAACGATTTCTTGAATCTATTCACATTCCCTAAGTGCTTCTTGACCAATTCCTTTTCCTTACCGGACGGAAACTGGAAACTCCCTCTTCTGATCCTCATCCTCTATTCTAATCAAGGAGGATCCTATAGGACTCCTACCAAGTGAGGTAGCCACTGGTTTCCCTTTTACGGGATACTACTTTTATACAGGCTACCGAGGTAGTATTTAGTAGGAGAAGACCGGCTTCGTTCTTCAGTTGATAGTGATTCCACAGCATCCTGGTAGACGATCGTGAAAGGCTGACAAAAACCACCATGGCATAGGTTTTTGCAGCAATATTTATTGCAGTTGTTGAATTGATGGGCTCCGGAAAAAAAGAGATATGAAGGTGGAGATACGATTTCTTAAATCTATTCACATTCCTTAAGTGCTTCCTGACCAATTCCTTTTCCTTCCCGGACGGAAACTGGAAACTCCTTCTTATTCTCATCCTCTATTCTAAAAAAGGAGGATCCTATAAGACCGCTACCAAGTGAGGTAGCCACTGGTTTCCCTTTACGGAATACTACTTATATGCAAGCAACCGAGGTAGTATTACGTGAAGATTCAGTAGGAGAAGACCGGCTTCGTTCTTCCGTTAATAGAGATTCCACAGCATCCTGGAAGAGGATCGTGAAGGGCTTACAAAAACCTCCTTGGCATAGGGTTTTGCAGCAATATTTGTTGTAGTAGTTGAATTGAGGGGCTCCGGGAAGAAAGGAGATATAAAGGTGGAGATACGATTTCTTAAATCTATCCACATTCCTTAAGTGCTTCCTGACCAATTCCTTTTCCTTACCGGACGGAAACTGGAAACTCCTTATTCTGATCCTCATCCTAAACTTACTTAATTTCTCTTTGCACCCCATGAATGAGGTATGGGAAAGCTTCTCGCGTTGTTGTGAATTAACACGCTTTTTAGATTCACAACTAACGGCACCTACTTGTTTATCGACGAATGCGAACGTCACTGTTTGAGAAGCTCTTACTAGACAACTACTACTACTACTTTGATGCAGGCTACCGAGATGAAGATTCAGTAGGAGAAGACCGGCTTCGTTCTTCCGTTGATAGAGATTCCACAGTATCCTGTCTACCGAGGCGGAGGATATTTTTCTTTAATAGCAGCAACAACAGAAATTTTTCAATCAGTAGCCGCACGTAGAAAAGTATTTAAAACGCTTCGGTCTTTTGCGCTCCGTGGAAAGTTCGTCACACCAAGCTTAGATAACAACTCTTTCACCTGATCCATCCATCGGAGATTTGGTCGCCCTCTCCTGCGCCGACCATCGAGTTTATTGCCAAAGACTTTTCGAGCCGAAGCGTTTTCGTCCAGTCGTACAACGTGTCCAAGCCAGCGCAATCGGTCTATTTGAACGCGCTTGACTACGTCGATGTCGTTGTACAGCTCATACAGCTCATGATTCATTCGACGATGGTACTAGCCGTTAACGATGATGTGTCCAAATATTTTGCGTAGTAATTTTCTCTCGAAAACTCCCAAAATAAATTGATCCGCTTGTGTCATTACCCAGTATTCTGCGCTATAGAGTAAGACAGGCAGGTTCAGTGTCTGCTAGAGTTGGATCTTCGTTTGTCGAGAGAGGCCTTTATCATTAAAACGCTTGCTTAGCGCATAGTAGCAGCGGTTTGCGAGGCGGAATATACTCGGCCGATATCTGGATAGTAAGCCTCATTGGCACTTGAGTTTTGTGGGATAGTCCATGTACATAGACGTCCTCTCAAGACCCTCTTCTTGTCTTCGCTGAGCTGTCCGCGAGTCGGACTATTAAACTAAATTTGTAGAAATCTCGTGCTCCTTTCCGTTTACGAGCTAATGCCGATGATAACGACTTAGAGTCCTTTTTTTGGGACTCAATCAGCTTTAGAATAGCACTTATCACGATTCTTTCTGATTCAGTCACGATTTGCTATAGATTTTGTATGAAATTCTTACCTTTACCAAAAAAGTCATGACACAAGTTTGCTCTACAATCTACATTATTGCCTTATATCCTGTTGATGTTGTGTTAACACGCATGTATTGCATTTTCTTGTATTTTTTTATATACTTATCTATCAAATCCATTTACCGGATCCGTATTGTGCTAACCCAAATCCAATAACGCTATATCAATGTGAATTTAAAAAAAATCAGTCGTCTACTAAAAACTCCACATTAAACTCAACCTGTGCGAGTTCAGTCAATACTGAGGATATAACACAACTAACAGTGCGTAGCGTTAATGCCCTTGAGGATGTGATTACAAAAGCCAATCAAGATGAAGCCATTGCCATTGCCGAAACTATATCATCGCCATTAATAGGACAGAGTAACAATAATAATAACAATACCTCATTGATCATCATCGATACGGATGAATTGACGAGTACGCAAAATGAAACTCAAATTATACAAAAGATCATAGATGAATACGAGAGACGATTGCAGGAGCAATTGGCATTGGCTCGTGAGGATATCGTGCATGAGTTGGAGCAACAAATACAGGTAAGAGGAGGTTCAATATATATAAAAAAGCGAAAAAAAGTGAAAATCATAAATGATTCTCTTTTCTGCTCTTTTCTGTTTGGTGTTTGCATTTTTTATTATTTTAGTTTTACGTTATTTTTTTTCGTTCATTCCCATCTGTTCCATTTGAGTGCATGATTCATGTGTTAATTTATGTTGTGCCTCTTTTACATTTTCATTTTCTAATGCTTTAACATCATCAAGATATAGTTTTTAAGGCTGAAATGAAAATAAACAAAAAACGTACAAAAACAGTTCTTTTACAATCTTTAGCCGTCAACATTTTGCGTGAGATATAAAAATTTCTTTTTGTTATACTCGTGTTTCTTGGGGTATGAGATTTGAAATTTGAAAATTTGCCAAATTTTTGGCGTACGTTTTAGGTTACTCAACGTGTGGTCTACACGTTTTTTGTGTGCCATGAATGAAAATTAATGTGTTTTGCATTAAAAATTAAGTAAAATTTGTAAATTGAAAAATATGTTTACCAACAGTGGGGGGAAAAACTTAAATCTACGACGGTTTTATAAATTTTAAAAATTATGATAAAATAAATAAATTTAAAATAGTTATTAAGTTTACTATTCTGTTTGTTGCAAGTAACAGAAATTTTATTACTTACTTACTTAAGTGGCCCATTACAACTTACGAACATGGTTCATAAATACTTAACTACTTACTTAAGTGTCCTATAACAACTTACGAACGTAGTTCATAAATTTGAGGCCTGAAGACCACACGCTTCGGTCTTCTGCGTGCGTTCTAAAGTTAGTCCTACCAACGAAGTTTGGGTCTTCCTGCTCTGCGCCGTCCTTCAGGTTCGCCTTCAAACACCTTTCTCGCTGGAGCTTTTGCATCCATCCTGTCAACATGTCCCAGCCATCGTAGTCGTTGGATTCTAGCTCTTAGCTACGTCGATGTCGTGGTAAAGCTCATACAGCTCATGGTTCATCCGATGGCGAAACTCGCCGTCGACACAGATAGGTCCATATATTTTTCGGAGTACTTTTCTCTCGAATACTCCCAGGTTTTGTATGTCCGTTGTCGTAAGCACCCATGATTCGGCAGCATACAACAGAACAGGTAAGATAGGCACCTGGTATAGCTGTTTCTTAGTATTCCGAGAGAAGGTGGTGTTACTAAAGTGCTGCCGAAGTCCGTAGACACATCTATTGGCGAACACTATTCTCCGTTCGATTTCTTGGCTGACATTATTTTTCTTGTTGACGGAAGATCCGAGGTAGGTAAATTCGTCGACTACCTCAAAACAATAATTGTCAACGTTCACGGTGCATCCCCATCGAGAGGACTCTTTGTTCGTCGAAATCATTATTTTTGTTTTGTCCTCGTTGAGCGTCAAACCAATTTTTGCTGACTCCTTTTCTAGTGATGAGAAAACTGCAGTAACATTCCGTAGATTTCGGCCAATGATGTCTATATCATCGGCATAGGCTAGTGGCATGTGGCTCTTGTGGAATATGGTGCCAGACATGTTGACACCAGCCTTTCTCATCACCTTCTCCATAACTATATTAAATAGTGTACAGGACAGGCTATCGCCCTGCCTGAGACCTCTTTCCGTGTTGAATGGTTCAGACTGATCCTTACCAATCTTAACCGAGGATTTGCTGTTGTCTAAGATACATTTGCAAAGTCGAATCAGCTCTGCAGGAATACTAAACTCAGACATGGCCTCATAAAGCCTATTCCTTATCGGAGAGTCGAAGGCAGCTTTGTAGTCGACAAAGAGGTGGTAGGTGTCGATCTGCTTTTCAAATTATAAATACAAAATTTCATAAAGATTGGTCCAGCCGTTTCGGAGGATTGCTGCGACAAATACCGTGACACAACAATTTTAGATTCTTAATATGTAAAAATTGTAACAATTTCCAATTATAATTTTGCCAAATAAAATTTTAACAGCCACAGTTATTAAGCGTTTTATGAGATCACAAAAAAACAATAAAAAGTCTATAAAAAGCCCATTCACAAATACTTAAAGTTTATTTCATTTGTGGGCAATACGTTCCATTTATAAATTCCTATGTTTTCCAAATGTCTAGATAATATTAGTCTTTATAGCCATTAAACAAATATCAAAGGATCGTTATGATTTTTAGCATTTAAAATTAATAAAGTCCTAGAAAAACAAACTCCAAATTGGTTACGTCCTAATAACTCCTAATGATATGCTATACAATTCTCATGGCGTAATAAAAAAATAAATAAATTAAAAATTTCTTTTTTCTTACATACTAAATATTTTTTTCTTACTATTTCTCCAAAAATTGTCATAATTTAGCATGAAAACTAATTAACAACAGCCGGACAAATATATAACTAATCTTGACCTTCGCATATACATCTAAACATATTTTTCTTGTTAACATCTACTGTTTGCAGTTGTAGCGGAATTTCAAAATCAAGTCAAATTTATATATAATTTATTTTCTACTTAAGAGATTTTCGAATACTCATAGCCATGAGCAGTACGTACCCCCCACCTATCTTGCCATATCCATTTGTGGTGTCTATGTTGCTTTGTCAACCTTTAGAAATGATAATGAACTTTTCCATTGGTCTGTCCATTCGACGCTTGTTCTTCATCGTAAATTAGAAATTTTTCGGAAAATTGTCTTTTTCATTAATTCCAAAAATAAATTTTCCACGATGTTGTATTAGATAGAGAGTTGAAGACATTTGGCGGGATGCTAATTCTTCTAAATCGTTTCATCGCGAGCACGTGTCTCAGATGAAAATAGAAAATCCCCGTCATTGTCATTTGGATTGTAAGGCAAATAAGAAACAAATACACATGGGTAGCAGCTTGGTGGAATGGAGGAGTGTACACATGACATGAGGTGCGAAGAGGCGCTAGCTGTCAATTAGTTGAGGCGAGTAGAAGTCATGTAATGAGAAAGCAAAAATTCAATAGAAAGTGTGTATAGTGTAAGAGTGAAAAGAGTTTTAAATGTCTCATGCAACTCCAATAGAGAGAAGGAAGGGTAAGGGTTTGTGTAAGTTGACATCATTGAGTGTCAATGTTGTGACTCTTTTGCCGCATTTGTCTATAAAAATAAATACGAAAATCGATTTCTAACTCTGTACAGGGAGGAGGGGTAATATTAACAATTTTCCAATATATAAAAATCTCGTGTCTCTATAAGCGGTACCCTGGTCAGCGTCTGACTCAGAATGGGCGGCTGTAATAAAATCCTGGCAGGAGAAGAAAACTGCGACGTGGTGAGCGGAGCTTGCAACCCGCCACCGACGTATTAACTATTGCAATGAAAAGAATAAAATGGACCGAAAACGAATTAACGATCATGATTTAAGGATATGCACCTGGAATGTTAGAACACTGTATAGACCAGGTAGGTGCCTCCATCAAACTGGCGGAAGTCCTCGAAAAATACAAGGCTGACATAACCGCTTTACAGGAAATCCGGTGGACGGGACACGGGTGCTCGAGCATGAAGACGTGCGACATCTACTACAGTGGCCAGGCGGACAAGCACGAGTTTGGATGTGGATTTGTTGGTTGGTTGGCAAGAGACTGCGACACCTAGTCTCAAGGTTCAACCCGGTGTCTTGAACGTATAGCCACCATAAGAGCCAAAACAAAGTTTTTCCACATAACTCTCATATGTGCCTATGCTCCGACAGCAGAGAATAGCGATAAGGACAAAGACGAGTTCTACGTGAGCCTAGAAAATGTATATGACCGTAGCCCCAGCCATGACATCAAAATTGTACTAGGCGATTTTAATGCTAAAATAGGCAGGGAGACCGCATTTTGAGCCTACCATCGGAAAATTCAGTCGGCACACCGCAATGTCGAACAATGGCATCAGACTGATTGATTTCTCTGCAGCAAGAAATTTTGTAGTTAGCAGCACTAGATTTGACCGCAGACAACATGGTTATCTCCAGATCAATTGACGAGGAATCAGATAGATCACGTGGTAGTCGATGGAAGGCACGCATCGAATGTTTTGGACGTACGAGTGCGAACAGGGGTAAGAACATTGAAACCGTTCACTACCTTACCGTAGTTAAGGCACGCACAAGGCTAAGCATGGCGAAAAACGTACGTAACCAGGCACAACGAAAGCTGGACATCGGTAAACTGCAGACCACAGAGGTAGCGGACGCCTACTCCAACCACCTAGCTCAACTGCTGCGGAATAACCTCGCAGTGGCAATATATAGCCGACTCCATAGAACGGACTGCGAGAAGCGCACTTGGGTACTTAAAGCCGTCTCAAGAAGATGTCTGGTACGATGATGAATGTCGCAATGCCACGAGAGAGACGGTTGCTGCATACACGGCGAAACTGCAGCCAATGGCAACGCGAGCTGTTCGTGAACGGCACAGGAAGAAGAGACGAGAGGCAACTCGTCTTTTGAGACGGAAAAAGAAGGAGCTGAAGAAGAGGCAGGATAACTGCAGAGAGTTGCTCCGAAGTAGAGGTAGGAAGCCCGAAAATTCTACCAGAGAGTTAAGGCGAGAATGCGTGAAACACGGTTGCCCTCCTGCAAGGACAGCAATGGCTAGCTAGTGACGGACCCGAATAACGTTCTAAAGATATGGAGTGATCATTTCAGAAATTTACTGGATACAGACACCACTCCAGAAGACCCCGCTCTAATCCATGACGTTGGTATTAACTGACCACCTCCGAGCCAGAGCGAGATACGTAAGGCAATATTTCGCCTTAAAATTAAGAAAGCAGTTGGAACCAATGGTCTCCCTGTTGAATTGTTTAAGGCTGGCGGGGAGGAGTTGATTAGAAGCATGCATCAGCTCATGGAGAAAATCTGGCTAGAGAAGAGTATGCCCGGGGATTGGAGTCTCAGTCTGTTATGTCTCATATACAAGATAGGAGATCGTGGTAAATGTAAGAAATACCGTGAAATAAGCCTATTAGTAAATGCGCACAAGGTCCTTTCGAGCATACTGTGTGAACGTCTAAAGCCAATAATAGAAAAACTAATTGGACCTTATCACTGCGTCTGTAGATCTGGTATGTCTACGACGGATCAAATATTCAACTTACGACAAATCCTGGAAAAAACAATCATGAAAAGCAGATCGATAGATCGACCATCTCTTTATCGACTTCAAAGCTGGTGTCTCCTATAAGAAATAGGCTATATGAGCCCATGTCTGAGTGTGGTATTCCTGCAAAGCTAATTCGACTTTGCAGATGTACCTTGAAAACCCCAAATTCTCGGCTAAGATTTGTAAAGATCACTCTGAACCATTCAACACGGAAAGAGGTCTCAGGCAGGGTGTTAGCTTGACTCTCCTATAAGGAATAGGCTATATGATGCCACGTCTAAGTTTGGTATTCCTGCAAAGCTAATTCGACTTTGCAGATGTACCTTGGAAAACACCAAATTCTCGGTTAAGATTGGTAAGGATCACTCTGAACCATTCAACACGGAAAGAGGTCTCAGGCAGGGTGTTAGCTTGTCCTGTACCCTTTTTAATATAGTGATGGAGAAGTTGTTGCAAAAGGCTGGTGTCAACATGTCTGGCACCATATTCCACAAGAGCCAAATGCCACTAGCCTATGCCGATGATATAGACATCATTTTAAGAAATCTGCGGGATGTTACTGCTGTCTTCTCATAAGTGGAAAGAAGTCAGCAAAAATGGGCTTAGAGGTCAAAAGAGCGGAACAAAGAGTCTTCTCGTTGGAAACGCACCGTCAATGTTGAAAGTTATTGTTTTGAGTTAATAGATGAGTTTAGCTACCTCAGATCTTCCGTCAACAAGAAAAATAGTGTCAGCCAAAAAATTAAGCGGAGAATAGTGCTCGCCAATAGATGTTGTAGCCACGCCCCTTCTGGTACCTCCCATACCAATCCGCCCACATTTGAAAGCGAGAAGTATTGGTTATTATTTATATTTTTTTGGTTAAAAAAAATAATAATTCTTTCCTTACCTTAACGCTTTTTATTAAACCAGGACGTTAGCAAACAAAATTGAGACCGGCCGTGGCATAGTGGTTAGAACACGCGACTACCATGCGCAGTATTAAGTGTCGAGTCAATCGGCGTGTCTAGTAAGAGCTTCTCAAACAGTGAAGTTCGCATTCGTCGATAAACAAGTAGGTGCCGTTAGTAAATAGAAAGCGTGTTAATTCACAACAACGCGAGAAGCTATCCCATACCTCATTCATGGGGTGTGAAAGGAAATTAAGTTTTTTTAAGTTAGCAAACAAATTTTCCATGACCAACAACAACTACATTGAATTGTAAACAATTTTTTATTAAGTACATCATATTCTTTTGCTGTCTGAGTAAATTTTCTTTACCTGTTGTGTGTTAGCAAGGGATATTTTGAACTGTCAACAATTTTATTGAGGTTGTCATAAAAATTTTGTTTGTTCACAACATTTTCGTCAATTGAAAAACAACGTCACGTAATAACACATACTTATGCCAAAATTATGCTAATCCTTTTGTTACCTGCCAAAACTATTTGTGTTGCAGGTATGTAATGTATGTTATGAATGCAAAAACATGTTTGTGCACGCCGCAAGTAATCTGAATGTCAGGTAGTTAATTTGTGTAATATACATATCACGGATGCTTGCAAAAAACCGCGTCCGGTATACTCCCTATACTCCCTATGAATACTCT
Organism: Muscina levida; assembly: GCA_964034835.1. NCBI lineage: Eukaryota > Metazoa > Arthropoda > Insecta > Diptera > Muscidae > Muscina > Muscina levida. The sequence goes on along the minus strand of OZ035883.1, from coordinate 128,026,815 downwards.
ACGCTCTATCTAAATATGATTTGATAGTATTTTTTTCACTCTACATCACAGTTTGGCTAATAAATATTGAAATATTAAAAAATATTATAATTAATTTTTTATATTTTATATATTTTTAAGATTTAGCAATAGTACAAAAAGGTTCTAAACCGAACGATGAAAACGATATTCATATTCTGCTTAGATCAAGAAACAAAACAAGAGCAAAACTTTTTATTATTTTTTTTTGATATTTTTTTTTTAATATCTTTAATATTTATAATATTTTTAATATTTTTTATTATTTTACTACTCTTATATCTTAACTCTTGTACGATTTGATAGTTTTGAACGATGTAACTTGCGAAAAATTTCGGATAATTATTCCGAAATGACTCCGAATGGAAAAATAGATAAATTCTCGGTGGAAAACTCGGAAAATTCCGAAAAAATTGAAAAATTTGAATTTTTCGGCAAAATTTTGCATTTCATCGCCTGATTTGAGATAAATCGCAAAATTAAATTTTTGTCGGTTTTCGAATGGAAAAATAGAAAGTTTAAGTTGGAAAATTATAGAAATTGTCAAAAAAAATTTCGACAAAATGTTGCATCTTATCATATGTTTTGGTAATATTGGGCGAAGTAAATGTTAACAATTTCGAACAATTATGACTTTTTGAATGGAAAAATAAAAAATTCTTGGTGAAAAACTCGGAAAATTCCAGAAAAAAATCGAAAGATTTGGATGCCTTCGACGAAATCTTCCATTGTATCGCTTGATTTGATGATTTCAGACGACGTAAAGGTGCAAAATTCGTTGTGTTGCTGAAAAATGTTGGATTATTGTGAAATATAGTGTGAAAAATGTATAGTAATTTATCAAGAGAGAACGTTGGCCCAGTTTGCTCTATTTTTTTTTCAATTGTTCGTAATTGGCAGGAATTTTTTATGCCAGAAAAAGCCCGGAAATTTGAGTGCAATTGTTACGAAATGACTTTTCGAATGCAAAAATAGAAAATTATAAGCGAAAAAATGATTTTGACGTTGGTTGGAAAATTTAACGAGATAAATAATATCTATATATATAAAAATGGTGTAATAGTAATTCATATAGTAATTCATCAATTGAGAACGGCTGGACCGATTTTGCTGATATTTTTTCAGTTGTTCGTAATTGCCAGGAGAAGGTTTATGTGAGAGAAAATCCTCCGGAAAAGCCGGGAAATTGGAATAAACGAAAATTGCTTTTTGTATGGAATTTTGTGTGCAATAATCGCGAATGACTTTTCGAATGGAAAAATAGAAAATTTGTTGGAAATTTCCGGCAAAATTCAAAATTTTTTAATTTTTTTTTCGACGAAATTTAGCTTTTTGTCGTATGATTTGATAGTTCTGGACGATGTAACTTCGAAAAATTTTAGATAATTCCGACATGACTTTCCAAATGAAAAAATAGACAGATTCTTGATGGAAAACTCGGAAAAGCTCAAAATATTTGGATTTTTCGAATAGGACATGGTTGTTTTTAGGGAGAGTTATTTACTATGCTAATGCCTCCTATTAGACAATCAAACTTTGGACGACGTACGCGTCGTGGTATAATTAGTCAGAACGTCCGTAATAGTCAAACGCAAAAGGAACGTGCAAAAAAAATGAATGGAGACGTGCCCATATTGCACAGTTTCGCGCTGCACAATCATCAGTGAAAAATATTTTTTTCACTTTTTTACAATAGGAAACATTTTATTTCATTTCGTTGCTTAAAAAAAAGAAACGAAGACATAATATTAAACGAAATTAAATATTCTAGGAATATCTTAAGCAAAGTGTAAACTGAGGTAAGGTTTTGCCCAACGTTCGAGTGTTTCCGAAAAAGTTTGATTTTGTCAGTGTCTTTCATTGTCGGCTCCCCTCGAATGTTGTCGACAGCAACTTCGCAGTATTAATCGATTCAATCGTCGTGTCTAGTAAGAGCTTCTCAAACAGTGACGTTCGCATTCGTCGATAAACAAGTAGGTGCCGTTAGTTGTGAATCTAAAAATAGAAAGCGTGTTAATTCACAACAACGCGAGAATCTATCCCATACCTCATACATGGGGTGCAAAGGGAAATTAAGTAAGTAAGTTATTATTAAAAACTATTCCGCCCATTTTGCTCGAAATTGCTTCCACACATTCAGATTCAAGGGCAAATACATCTTCGAGCTGGCGCTTTGTTACCACCACCAAACGAAGATCATAAGTTCTTTCAGATCTATTTCAACGTTGTGCAATTTTTACTTCGATAAAAAACACGAAATGATCGAACAATTGCAGAATTTTCTTCATTGGATACAACTTTAGTGTTCAAATACTTGAATTTTTCAGAAAACCGGTTTCCGGTTTATTCGAAAAATACCTTTTTCCAACAATTCGGGTTTCGAATACATGATTTAGTAGATTTAGGATATTTTAACTTAACATATAAGTGCAATCTATATAATGTTCTCACATACTTAAAAGGCGTTTTCTGTAAAATTTTCATTTTACACATACCTTGGTTTAGAATTAAGGTATTGATTTGATCACATGCATGTTAACCACCTTTTTACCATTCCATATGAATATCGACGGCGTGCTTTTAATTTCGAGGTGAGATCCCAATCTATTTTAAGATGAGATCCCAACTGTATTCTTTTTGCGATCGAACATTTTTGTTAGGAGATAACTGCATTTAAAGTTGTTCATATGAATATCGACGGCTTCACAGGTACTGCAGGGTGAGAATGTGGAATCACACGATATTGTTCTCAAGCGTTGGGAAACTCATCGGTCATATGATGCACTTCAATACCCGTTGATGTTCTGCAGGTGATTCGAAACTATTTGGTGGGGGCTACAATATTTCTGTCGGAAGATTTTCGTCAAACGCTTCTCGCCATCCTCATTTCCCCATTCGATTGGCTTTTGCGATGACAATCAAAAAATCGCAAGGCCAATCATTGGAAGTTTGTGGGATCAACCTCGAATTTCTCAGTTTATTTTAGCGCCGAAAAACATTGTTTATCAGACCGCTCTTCACTGATTTCGATTAAATTCAATTAAGTCACATTAATATATTTTTAATATTTTTAATATTTTTAATAATTTTAATAATTTTAATATTTTTAATATTTTTAATATTTGTAATATTTTTAATATTTTTAATATTTTTAATATTTTAAATAGTTTTAATATTTTTAATATTTTTAATATTTGTAATATTTTTAATATTTTTAATATTTTTAATATTTTTAATATTTTTAATATTTTTAGTATTTTTAATATTTTTAATATTTTTAATATTTGTAATATTTTTAATTTTGTAATATATTTAATATTTTTAATATTTGCAATATTTTTAATATTTGTAATATTTTTAATATTTTTAATATTTTTAAGTTTTTTTTTATATATTTAATATACGAGTCTTTATAGATTGAATATTTGTTATATTTTGATTATTTTATATATTTTCAATATTTTTAATATTTTTAGTATTTTTAATATTTTTTATATTTTTATTATTTTTTATATTTTTACTAGTTTTATAGATTTGAATATTTGTTATATTTTGATTATTTTATATACATATTTTAAATATTTTTAATATTTTTAATATTTTTAATATTTTTAATATTTTTAATATTTTTAAGATTTTTAATATTTTTAATATTTTTAATATTTTTAATATTTTTAATATTTTCAATATTTTTAATATTTTCAATATTTTTAATATTTTTAATATTTTTAATATTTTTAATATTTTTAATATTTTAAATATTGTTAATATTTTTAATATTTTTATATTTGTAATATTTTTAATAATATTAATATTTTTTCTATTTGTAATATTTTTACTATTATTCACATTTCTAATATTTTGTTACTTTTTGATATTTTTAATTTTTTTTTATTATTTTCAAAAGTCTAAATATTTTTTATAGTTTTAAATATTTGTTATATTTTGATTATTTTTAATATTTTTAATACTTTTAATATTTTTAAAATTTTTAATATTTTTAATACTTTCAATATTTTTAATATTTTTATTATTTTTAATATTTTTAATATTTTTAATATTTTTAATATTTTTAATATTTTTAATATTTTTAATATTTTTAATATTTTTAATATTTTTAATATTTTTAATATTTTTGATATTTTTAATATTTTTAATATTTTTAATATTTTTAATATTTTTAATAATTTTAATATTTTTAATATTTTTAATATTTTTAATATTTTTTATGTTTTTAGTATTTTTAATATTTTTATTTTTTTTTTTAAGATTTTTTATGAATTTTATATATTTAATATTTTGAGAATTTTTATTATTTTCAACATTTTTATTATTTTTAATATTTTCGATATTGTTAATTATTTTATATTTTTAATATTTTTAGTATTTGAAATATTTTAAATATTTGAAATATATTATTTTTGGTCAAAATGGTCATTTATGGATCGACACAATTTAGCTGCCGCCACTAATTACTTTTAAACGTAAAATACAAAAATCGCAAATAATAAATCTTATCTACAATTTCACAAAAACATCAACATTGCCGCAAAGCTATAATTTGTCTTCAAATCGAAGTATATATTTATTTATTAGCTTTTCCAAATATTTTCGTCGTACTTAAGCAAAAGAAAGATATTAATCTTTTTGTTTTGTTATTTTTCTATCAATGGCTTTGACATGATTTTCTTTTCAAAACAAAACCAAAACTTTCAAAAAGCAATGCCAAAATTTGAAATTTACACACACAAAAGTGTAACCTAATTTTGAATATTCATATATGTATGTGTATTCTACAGAATCCCAGTAGGAAGTTCCGTCATACACGACTTTGTCGTCAACGCTGTCCTCAAGACAAAATGTGAAAAATGTATGTATTTGTCGTCAAAACACTCGGTTGACGAAAAGCTGACGGACAAAATACTAATATTGTCGTGCATCAAACACAATCAACAAAATCTAAGGAAGAAAAATGTGAAATATTAATGTACTTGTCGTCAAAATACTCGGTTGACGACAAGCTGACCGACAAAATACTAATGTTGTCGTGCATCAAACACATTCAACAAAGTCAAACGAAAAAAATGGAATCTGACGTAAAAAATTTTTAGTTTATTAAATTGACGAGTAAACATCACCAATTTCATATTTTGAAAACTCGAATAAATGTGAATGCCGTATAAAAGTTTATATCCTTCCTTTCTCCCTTGGTCAGTAGTTTTCCAAAAGTATAACCAAATACATCGTACTAATAAAAAGGTATAAAACAACTAAAAATCCATCTTTGAATGACAATTCAAGACATACATAGGCATCAACGACACTTTGACCGACATTTTCACGCATCAGGTCGTGCATGATTGTGTAGGCGACGTGCCGCTTACATTGTCATTAACGACAATTTGACCGACATTGTCACCCATCAGGTCGTGCATGATTGTGTGGGCGACAGGTCGCTTGTATAGGCATCAACGAAAATTTGACCGACATTGTCGCTCATCAGGTCGTGCATGACAAAGCGGACACTTGTATAAAAATTTCGTCGACGATTTGTATATACGGTCCTCTAAATGTCATCAACAATTTACTATGGTCGTGCACCTATCCTTGAGGACGTCTTGCAGACACTTCCTACTGGGATACTTACAGACATAGTAAATATATAATGAAATATTAGAATTTCTTTTCAACAAAATTGTGTGTACATTTTTAAAACGTTCTATGCCAATTGATCATCTTCCTCTCCCCCCCCCATAGTGGCAAGAATGATTTAGATGACTTTGTTTATATATAGTTCAACGAATCTTGATAATGACACTAAATTGTGACCAAAGAAATTTTACAACAAAATAAACGTATTAACATTTGGTACATATACAAAGTAACAAAATTTAAATTATTAATAAATTTGATTAAAGATATGATGAGCACACCCAGAGCTTCTCTTTTATTCTTCCCACACGCAGTACAATAATCTTTTTCACTCTTATAAAAAAAATCAATATGTATGCCTAATACCGATAATAATCTAGTATACATTGAATATAAATAAATAAAAAAATATTTAAATAAAAATGTCAGTCAGGCTGGAATTTCAATGTAAAAATTTTTTTATAAAAAATTTTCTGTTACAATATATTTTTTCAACTTATTTACACCTTAATATTTTTCGCTTAAAATAAAACAAACGATAATTTTTCGCATCCACTGTGCGTTGGTACTTTATTGAATTTGATTAACCACAAGTACCTGCATATTATTGTTGTTGTTGCTGTTGTTAAAACTCACAAAGATCACACACAGTAGAGTTGATTTAATAAACGGCGACGGAGTGAGATTTGCTTTTCCGTTAGAATCTCCTTTTTTGAAGATGTGTGATAGATTTTGTTCTCTCTCCATCTCCAGCTACATTCTGTCGCTCTCTCTCTCTCTGTCTGTCTCCTTCTTGCTCTTACATGCAGGCTAGCATTTAGCTACCTACTACCACTCTCTTTCTCCCTCTCTCTCTCTTTAGAACATTTTTAGAACTCAATCTACCAAAAATGTGTTGATTTGAAATTATCATTGAATTTTCAACAAGAACTCAACAGTTTAGCGTGAAACGTCAAAGCGTTCGTTCGTTCGAAAGTGAAGAAATTTTTTTTCAGTCGCCGCATAAGAGAAAATTTCGTGAAAAAAACGTGCGAGTGTGAACAATATTTCAGAAAAATAATAAGAATCTTATACGATGAAAGATATCATATAGAAATAAATTAATGCCCTCAACCAAACAAAAAAAAAAAAAATACACACAAACATATGTGTGTTTGTGTTGGTGGTTTTTCTGTCAATTAACATTAATATGCTCAAGATTCAAATTCAATTGTAAATGATTTGAAAAATATAGTAAATGTAAAAAAAAGAGAACAACAACAACAATACATATAATAGTTTGCTTTTAATTGCAAATCAGTCGTGCAAATTGTGCTTTAAATTAAATTGTAACGGTTGTTTATTTGAATACAAATGATGAAAACGCTACATGACAAAGATTTGCAAAGAAGTGTCAAAATATAGCAAACAAAAACATTAACAAAGTGACAAATTGAATTATATTATATTGAGTAGAGAAGAGTAAAGTGTAGTGAAGTGTAGAAACAAATTCTTTGGATTATTTTAACCTAATAACGGATGGAACTTCAAAGCGCAATTTATTGGATACATTTATGGTAAATTATTTAAGGGAATTGGAAAAAAATATTATTGGAAATTAATTCACAGACTAAACGATATGTAATCAAAAAAAATATAAATATTTCAAATAAAATATTTTTAATACCAAAAAAAAAAATAAAAAATGGAAGAATATTTTTAATAAAAATTTATTTAAAATAGAAAACTATTTCTAATAAAAAAATATTTAAAATAAAAGAATAATTCTAATAAAAAATATTAAAAATTAGAAGTTTATAATAAAATACAATATTAAATACAACAATACTTTAAAAAAATAATAAAAAAATATTTTAACCAAAAGTATACTAAAATTTTTAAACAAAAATTTAAAATAAAAAATAAATTAAAATAATATTTTTAATATAAAAAGAAAATTTTTAATTCCAAGCACAATTTATTGGATACATTTATGATAAATAATTTTATGGAAATAAGAAAAAATATTTTTAACATTTACTTCAAACTAAACAAAATGTTATTAAAAAAATATAAAAACATTTTAAATAGAAGAATATTAAAAAAAAATATTTAAAAAAATATTTTTAATAAAAAAACATATTTAAAATAAGAATTTTTTTATTGAAAAATATTTAATACAAACAATACTTTAAAAATATAGTAAAGAAGTATCTTAACCAAAAGTATACTAACATTCTTAAAAAAAATTATTATTATATTTTAATATTACTAGTGAACCCGGCAATGCTTCGCTATTGCTAACTTGACGAATACTTATAATATGTTTGGCACGCCAACTTACTGGGCTAAGTTTAAGCGTCGTTCTTGCACGCTCTGTTAACAATTCGTTACCAGAAGTTACTACTTAACCTGGTCAAACTAACCACATCTCTCTTACTGATATTAAAACATTCGTCTGCAAATTCATATCTATAGCGCCAAGTACTATTTGTATATCATTTCTATTTATTTTTTAATATTTAATATTTTTAATTTTTTTAATATTTTTAATATTTTTAATATTTTTAATATTTTTTATATTTTTAGTATTTTGAAAATTTTTAATATTTTGAATATTTTTAATATTTTTAATATTGTTAATATTTTTAATATTTTTAATATTTTTAATATTTTTAATATTTTTAATATTTTTAATATTTTTAATATTTTTAATATTTTTAATATTTTTAATTTTTTTAATATTTTAAATATTTTTAATATTTTTAATATTTTTAATATTTTTAATATTTTTAATATTCAGGCCTTAAATTTATGACTCACATTCGTAAGTTGTAATGGGCCACTTAAGTAAGTAAGTAAGTAGGTCTGAGAATAGGTACCATAGTATTTCCATACCGCTAGGTGGCGCTGAGTTGAATTTATATCGTAAATTTTAAAGAATGCACCAATTTTACTAAAATTCAGAATGTGTGTTTGTTTGATCATGAGAAAAAAATTGTACGTACAAATGGATCCGATAGGTGGCGCAGGTGGGATTTATTTCGTAAATTTAAATTAATGGATCAATTTATCTGAAATTTCAAATATGCATTTCGCGACCTAAAGTCAACCTTTTGCCTAAATGTATTTTTTTGATGTAGAAGGCAAGATAAATTAAAAACGCATCTGGCTTGAAAGAAAAAAATCACCAAAATATGCGTATAAGCGTAGTCACCTTTCATACACATAATTGCATTAAAAGTTTAGAAAAAGTAAGTCGTTAAAGGAAAACGTTTTTTGTTCCTCCTGTAAGATTTTTGTTTATTTATTTATTTATTTATTTCATATATACTTTACAAATGGATTTATAAAATATAAAAGTGTAAGATTTTTAATTTTGGACTTACACCCTTTGCGACTTTAGGTCGCGATTTGTTTTTTTTTTTTTGATAATGACTAACAATTTTGTGTACAAACCTACCCGGTAGGAGGCGCTGGGATGGATTCAAATATTAATCTTTTGAGTCGTACAAATATTGGCTAATTTAGTCCTTAAAACATTTTTCCCACTTTCCCTTCTGCCCACCGATCGGATATAAAATGTTCATCTTCATTTCCCCGCCGGCTGAAAATAAATATTTTATCGATATATTCATTACGACATTGCCGAGTACTATAAAGGCTCATTTACAGTACTGACATCATTGTCAGTATTTCCCTTTAAAATGTGCCAGCATCGTTTAAAGTCCTTAAACTTTACTGACACAACTCTGAAAAATATGTAGACAAGTGTCAGCAAATAAAATTTAAAATTATTATGAATTGCTCTTGTTTGTTATCGTCGATCTGTGTAGAAATATGAATATGTTTTTCATTGTTCGGTTTGAAGTCTATTTTCAATTATCGCTAATAGAATTTGTTTTACAAGAGTTGTGTGAAATGGAATATGTTGACAGCTGGCAGGGCAGATAGCTATTTCGATGGTTGCCAAACCATCTTCATCAGTACCCATTTGCTGTGACTTCTCCACTCATTATCACAACTTTAAGTGTTAAAAGCTTCAAGAAGCTCACACACACCGGTGCGAAAATGGTAGCAACGAAGATCACACGTCAACATAATTATTATGAATTTTAGAAAAATTCTTCTAGTCCTTTCAAAAACAGTATTTTTGATAAAAATAAATTTACTTTTTGATGCAGTAAATATAATTTTTAGCACAAATAAAGAACTTTTTGGTACAATAACAGTACTTATTAGTACATTTGAAGTACTGTTTGGTACAATAAAGGTACTCTGCGGCACATTTTTTTTTCTCATACAATAAATTATACTTTTAGGAACCAATAAAGTACTCTTTGATACCATAAATGTTGTTTTTGGTACAATAATATCACTTTTTGGTACAATAAATTGTACTTTTTGGGACCGGTCGTAGCATAGTGGTTAGAACACGCGACTACCATGCGGGAGATCACAGGTTCAACTCCTGGATCCAGTCATCTTAAAAGAAAAATTTCCTTTCATTGTCGGCTTCCCTCGAATGTTGTTGATAGCAACTTCGCAGTATGAGTGTCGAGTCAATCGGCATGTCTAGTAAGAACCTCTCAAACAGTGACGTTCGCATTCGTTGATAAACAAGTAGGTGCCGTTAGTTGCGAATCTAAAAATAGAAAGTGTGTTAATTTCACAACAACGCGAGAAGCTATGCCATTCCTCATTAATGGGGTGTAAAGGAAAATTAAGTAGAAGTAGTAAATTGTACTTTTTGGTACAATAAAGTATACTGTTTGGTACAATAAATGTACTTATTATTACAATAAACTTTACCCTTTAATATTATAAAAAAAAAATTTTAAACAATAAATTGTACTTTTTGGTACAATAAATGTACTTTTGGATAAAATAAATTGTATTTTTTGGTATCGAAAATTATTTGTATATCAAATATTATCGCTCTAGGGCTAAAATACAGTTTTGCCACGCCCTCTTCGGCCACTGATTGAGAATAACGATTTCGTCTGCAAATTTGAACGTGAAGTGCCAAATACTATCTGTGTATCAAATTTTATCTCTCTCGGGCTTAAATAAAGTTTTACCTTACCACCTCCGTCCACTGATCCAAAATTAAAATTCCGTCTGCATATTCATGTTGCCGAGCATTATCAGTGTACCAAATTTTTTCTCCCTAGCTACATATTCATATTCGTATTGTCGTTTACTGTCATGGTGCTAAATTTTATCTCTTTACGGCTAAAATACACTTTGGTCACGTCCATTCCGCTCTCCGATCCAAAATTAAAATTTCGTCAGCATATTCATATTTGTATAGCCGAGTACTATTTGTGCACCGAATTTTATTTATCTAGGGCAGTTATGACACACCTCATACGCCCACTGATCCAAAATTAAAATTCCGTCTGAATATTCATATTTATGTTGCCGAGCTCTATTTGTGTACCAAATTTTGTCTCCCTAGCTCTAATACTATGTTATGCCACGCCCACTCCGCCCATTGACCCAAAATTTGAATTCCGTCTGCATATTCATATTCATGTTGCCGAGTACTGTCTGTGTATAAAATTTTTTCTCTGTAGCTCTAAAAAAAAGTTTTGCAACGCCCACTCCGCTCACTGATTCAAAATTAAAAATCCGTCTGTATATTTTTCGCATTTCGAACATTTAGGGGAAAATTCAGAAAATGAGAAAAACTGTTACTGTTGTTGACCAAACGGTCAATAGGGTTGTTGAGACAAATTAAGGGATTTTCGGAAATTCATACTCCTTGCACAGTGGTCCATTTTCACCAAAATTTTTTTCTTAAAATTTTTTTTATTTGAAATGTTTTTTCTTTAAAATTTTTTTAAATTTTTTTTTATTTTTTTTTTTTTTTTATTTTTTTTTTTAATTTGTAGACGTATTAAATTATATTATTAAATTATTTCGAGTCAATACTCCACTCTGACTCGGACTGCCTTACTAAAAAAGGTTGCAATTGCAGACCGACATGATGCCTAAAAATTGCAACATAGTGAGCAGAAGCAGCTGAAACCAGAAAATGTTGGGCATTTCATAAAGTAGCCGAAATGTGTATATTAAAAAGAAAAGAACAGTCTCTTCACCGGCCGATACCGGCTAACTAAGTTCTACTGTACAGAAGTTAAAATTCGGTCACAAAACAAAAGTTTTGATTTCTACCACAACTTTCTAGCACCTTATATATTGCACAGGTTACGATACACTTTTTTGTAAACTACATACCTTTATCTTTTAAAAAAATCCAAAAAATATTTACCAATATGAGTTGTCCCAATTTTTCAGCACAATCTGCACAATTGTAAAAACGCGCTAAAACGTTTTTGTTGCAGCTGTATTGACATTTTTTGTGTTTGAAAGCCTACAGTTAATTAATTATAGCACATTTGTAAATTTGGAAGTTATCGATTTGCTAAACGAACAGTTAGTTATCGTCGGGTGCAAAGTGCTATCATGACTCAGACCAAATACCTAACGGTACAATCACTCAGTACACCAACGCAGAAAGTTATATGTCAGTCAATCGGCTTAAAAATGTGGTTTTAGAATATATGCCTATCAATAAGTAAGTTTTCATCAAATAACGATACTGGACGATCTTGCTGTTCTATTTTAGCAATTCTTACACTAATATATAATAATCTTTTAGATATATGAAGTACAAAATTTGTCCAGGAAAACTTCGCCCTTTAAATTGAAATATTTCAGAGGTTAAAGTAATAAACCAATAGTTTTTAGATTTCAACTGCACTCAACATCTTTTATAATAATTTGGAGGCAAGACGAAGTTTACCGGGCCAGCTAGTTTTATGATGCATATCTCCTTTAATTCACATAATATGTAGCTTCACTACATATAAATAAAATTTCATACTTTTTGCAGTTTTTGAATTTTTGGATTTTTTTTAGCATTTTTTTTATTTTGCCTAACAATTAGCTTCAGAACTTTTCAGAAAAGATATTGTAAACCAAAATTTTTGGAAACATACTTTAACAAAATCGGACAAGTTGTTTTTGATTTATGACAAAATAATGGAGAAATGTCTCAAAATATTGAAAATTTTACTTAAAAACCAAAAAGTTATCCATAGAATTGAAAAATTTGAGCATTTTTCAACGAGGACAAAACAAAAATAATGAATTCGACGAACAAAGAGTCCTCTCGATGGGGACGCACCGTGAACGTTGACAATTATTGTTTTGAGGTAGTCGACGAGTTTACCTACCTCGGATCTTCCGTCAACAAGAAAAATAATATCAGCCAAGAAATTAAACGGAGAATAGTGCTAGCCAATAGATGTTTCTACGGACTTCGGCAGCACTTTAGTAACACCACCTTATCTCGGAATACTAAGAAACAGCTTTACCAGGTGCTAATCTTACCCGTTCTTTTGTATGCTGCCGAATCATGGGTGCTTACGACAACGGACATACAAAACCTGGGAGTATTCGAGAGAAAAGTACTCCGAAAAATTTATGGACCTATCTGTGTCGACGGCGAGTTTCGCCATCGGATGAACATTGAGCTGTATGAGCTTTACCACGACATCGACGTAGCTAAAAGAGTCAGAATGCAACGACTACGATGGCTGGGTCATGTTGCCAGGATGGATGTAAATGCTCCAGCTAGAAAGGTGTTTGAAGGCGAACCTGAAGGACGGCGCAGAGCAGGGAGACCCAAACTCCGTTGGAAGGACCAAGTGGTAGGCGACGTGCCACCATCTGGTAGGACTAACTGGAGAACACACGCACAAGACCGAAGCGTGTGGAATTCTTTAGTACTTCAGGCCTCAAACTTATGAACCATGTTTGTAAGTTGTAATGGGCCACTTAAGTAAGTAAGTAAGTAAGAACATTTCTGTACTTAAGCAGCCATGATATATCAAATGTATATAGTGGTTATTCAAGCGGATTGTTTTGCTGTTGACCTGTGTAATTACTATAAAATTTGCCATAAAATCAACTAAAAATAATCCAAAAAAATATCACATCACTTTCATACGAAAAAAGAAAACCGCGCAAAAACTGTACCTCAATGAAATCAACATAAGCAAAAGCAGCGTTGAGCATAATCGCCGTCACCAACCAGATCTGCTGCATTTATGTGCATTGGTGCCTAAGTGTGCAGCATATATAGTAAAAATAACTATATTTTTGGAAATTTTATTTTTAAATAAACTCATATAGTACTCTGGCGTACTATACTATGAACTATTTATGTACATATATATATATGCAAGCATGAGATCACAGACCAAAACTATTGAACGCATGAATAGTTTATGCGTTCACTACAGAATAGCGTCTATTTTGGCGCAACTTGTAGCAGTGAGTGGCGACTGTTTAGTTTAGCTAATGTTTACAATTTTGATGTTGCAATACTTTGTACATACATATGTACTTTTTAACAAAAAAATGGTGTTCCATTTTTTTAATGAAACTAAAAATTACATTACTTTATAGATGATAATTTTTTATGAGTTTTTTTTTTGTAATTATTATGAGCTTAACAACATGAAAAAAAATAACTTGTCATGTGTGTTTTGTGCTGTTGATTACACAGTGCAACACATGACATTTGGGACTTAATTGTAAGAACTGTACGTGAAAGTAGCCCCAAAGAGGAAAAGTTCTGCATCATTCTTTTTGTCAAGTTACATGCCATAATAATTTAATATCGATTTGAAGTTAGTAAGTAACGTATAGGGGAATTTGTCATGTTTAAGGCTGTTTTGTTATATTGTGGCGTATGATTATCATAACTAATATTCCACGTTAATCATACGCCACGGCGTACAACAGTTTTATTGTAACTGCTACAAAATAAACCCAGTTAAAAATCATTTTTTGGTGAATGGAAAAGTGAAACTGTAGAGAAACTTTATATGAAAAGATTAAAGGAATTGTAATGCTTAATTTTTTTTTTCAATTTGTTTCAGCTAAATCGTACTAGTGGTTCTCGAGTTATGTCAAACAAAAGTGCCTTAAACGTAACAAATTCCCATATACGATACTTACTGACTTCAAATCGTTATTAAATTATTATATCATGTAACTTAATAAAACGAATGATGCAGAACTTCTTCTCTTTGGGGCTACTTTCACGTGCAGTTCTCAGAATTGAGTCCCAAAATCATGTGTTGTACTGTGTTAATAATGCAGCCAACTTGAAAAAACGAATAACGAATAAAATGTGCAGTTCTCTGAATTAAGTCCCAAATCAATAAGCTGAAAAATTTTGTACTGTGTTATGTTGTTTTATTGATATGAATTTGTTGAGAAACTTTTTTGAATTCGTTTAAGTTTCCTTCCAAACTATTTATATAATTCCAACTGCGTTTAGATTTGTTGTAAACCTTTCTTTTGTAGTATTATACAGAGATAACACTTCTGCATCGGTCTAGTCTATTTACTGCAATTGTTTTGTTTTTCGATTGTTGGCAATTTTAAATTTAACGATGATCATCATTTATTTACTCTGCTGCTCTTTTTCAAGCGATAAGCTTAATATGTTAATCTTTAATTAATGATCCCTTAATCGCAACTATATGTATGTGTTATAGGCGTGATGGCTTTGCATTGCTTCCCAATTGCATTGTGAGATTGTAACAACTGCTATAAAATGTAGGAAATTTACAAATTCTGTCAATTTGGAGAAGAGCTTAAAGTTGTAAATGCAATCAATTCGATAGAGATAAAATGGGATGGATGGGGATGTCTTGTCCCATGTAGTTTATATTATTATCTTTATTTGTATTCAAAATTTGATCAGTCTGAAAATTTGTAAATGTTTTCACATATATATTTCGTTTTGTTTATTTATTGGAGAATATTCACAATAAAAGAATTCAGAATTGTTGAAATATATATATATATATGTATGTATAAGAATATCGTTGGCTATCAACTAAAAGTGACGCACATTTTTTTTATATACAACAGACGAAAATCTTAAAATAAAATTTTATTAAAAATGACGACAAGAAATAGTATTTAATATTATCCCAGCAAAAGAATTTGCGATATAAAAATTGTATTGAAAATACATTTTAGACAAAATATATATTTACAGCAACAACATATATTCAAAACTAGATGGCCCGGTAGACTAGGTCCTTCCTCCAAATTATTATAAAAGATGTTGAGTGCAGTTGAAATCTAATAACGTTCTGTTTATTACATTGGCCTCTGAAATATTTAAATTTAAAGGTTGAGGTTTTCCAGGACAAATTCTGTACTTTATATATCTAAAAAAATTATTGTATATTATTGTGAATTGCTAAAATGACTGACATATAACTTACTGCGTTGTTGTACTGGGTAATTGTACCTTTAAGTGATTGGTCTGAGCCATGATAGCACTTTGCCCCTTTTTAACCCTTCAGTTAGCTCAACAAACCCTCTTAACCGTTTGGTCTGGGTGATAGCAAGAGTTTTTCCCATTTTCGTGTTTGTCCCCTAAAAGTTCGAAATGCGTAAATCCACTTTATGAAGCTCTCTTATACTTAGGAAGTGCATCTACATAAATTTTCGCCATTTTATCTTAAGCCGTTTTGCGGCCTGGTTGACCGTCTACAGCCCATCCCCAAAATTCACTGAAATTTTGGTACAAATCGGTTCGACCGTTTTTGCAATTAGTGGTGACATTAAAACATACATCTATTTATACTAGGGATGTAAAGAACGTTCGCATTCGGTACATTTAATTGGCCAATATAACGATTTTTTAAAAGAGAGCGTGGCAACGCCCGCTTTCCACGATCAAGTATTTTTTCTTAAACGACCGATATATATGTATACCTAATCTCGATTTCGTACCTATTATGGTTTAAAAGATACAGCCATTTCAAAATTCGGTTTGTATGGAGCGGTGCCACGCCCATTTTACCCCATTGCAGACCGAATTTTCAAAAATCCCGTCTTTGTGCGCGCCTACGTCATAAAAAGAACCTACATTTCAAATTTTACGGTTCTAGATTTAGCGGTTTGGGCTAGGTAGTGATCAGTCAGTTACCCAAGCCTGGTCCATTCGTTAAAATTTTGATTAAAAATCCACCCAAACGCCACCATTGTACATACAATGTTTTCTGATGATCAAACAAACATACATTCTGAATTTCAGTTAAATTGGTCCATCCATTTAAATTTTCGATATAAATGCACCCCAGCGCCATCTACCGGGTCGGGTCCATCTATACATAAAATTGTTCCTCATGATCAAACAAATATGTATTCTAAATTTCAGTTGAATTTAAATTTTTTATAGAAATCCACCCTAGCGCCACTTGGAATAGATTATTTTCTACTAAAAATTTTGAGTCCAATCGCTCCAGACGTTCTCAAGTGATGGGTTTACATACGTGGACGGTTTCATTTTTATATAAATAGATTTAATTACTACGGCTCCAGATTGGAGCACAGGGCCGTAATCGTTGCCATCTTAGCCCTTCGCTATTAGAAGTTTTGAAAAGTGGTCTCTCCAAATCCCAAGCACGGTCTGTGTGTCCATTACAAGATTCTCGCTCTCCTCTTTGCAGGACATAACGGATTCAAAAAAGGATAAAAAATGATCCGTTTTTTCAAGACTAATTTCATACGAAATCCGATCCATCTCGAATCTGTAACTGATTTCCTTTTCGGATCATTTTTTGGATCTGATTCGGATCCGAAACGGATTCAAAAAGGATAAAAATTCATTTCGGATATAATGTACCTAGAAACGGGTCCAAAACGGATCAGGATGGCACACTGGGATTTAGCATTGGGCTGATGATAGAAATGTCTTCGCTTTGCTGCTGTTTTAATTATGCCCTCACCCTACGGGTAGGAGGGTATATATCATTTGATACGACCCGAAAGTGTAACACTTAGAAGGAGTCACTTTAGACCCTAGGTTTCTTTGAACAAAATTCGATTCATGACATTTTATGTCGTTTGACCCATGTCCGTCTGCCTGTCTGTCTGGCTGTCAGACGCGATAACTTTCGAAAGACGCAACCAAAACTACTTACCCAAAAACTACTTACGGTATTGCAAATGGGTTACATGGCCCCGCCCCTTCTGGTAGCTCCCATACAAATACGTCATTCCGCCCACTTTAGAAATAAATACGCCCAACGGGATCGTACAAAAATTCTGTATTTAGTAAAGCTATAACAGTAAAAAGTTACAAAAAATTGGAAGTCTAGCCACGCCCCTTTTGGTACCTCCTATACAAATGTACCTTTTCGCCCACAATAGAGATGGAGTAATAATATCAATAAATCCAATGTGATCGTAGACAAATTCTTCATTGAGTAAAGCAGGATAAGGTTTTGGAGAACAAATTGGAAGCCTATCCACGCCCCTTATGGTACCTCCCATACCTATCAGGTACCGCCCAGTTCAGAAAACAAAATAATAATATCAATAAAACCAACGCGTTCGTACGCAAAATCTTTATTTAGTAAAACTATAGCAGGATAGAGTTTTAGAGAAAAAACTGAAAGTCTAGCCACACCTCATTTGATACCTTCCATACCCATCTGGTACCGCCCACTTTAGAAATCAATTAATATTATTAATAGACCCAGGGCGATCGTGCCCAAATTCTGTATTTAGTAAAGCTATAACCAGCAATGTTTTTAAGAAAAAATTCGAAATCTAGCCACGCCCCTTATGGTACCTCCCATACAAAAGTACAATTCCGCCCACTTTAGAAAACGAATAATAATATTAATAAACCAAACGCGATCGTATTCAAATTCTGTATTTAGTAAATCTAAAACAGGAAAAAGTTTTGGAGAATATAACTTAAAAGTCTAGAGAATGTGCAGAGACAAATGTTAACAGGCCTCGAATAAGCGCGTCTGGTCTAGACTCTAGACATATCCCTTTTGGTACCTCCCATACAAATGTACCACTCTGCCCATTTTACAGATGGAGTAATAATATCAATACACTCGACACTATCGTCCCAAATTCTGTTTTTTGTTAAGCTGTAACAGGATAAAGATTTGGAGAAAAAATTGGAAGTCTAGCCACGCCCCTTCTGGTACCTCCCATACAAAATTACTTAGTTTTGGATAATAAAGATTTCTTCCAAAACTTCAAAACGGACAACTGCAGGATATAAGAATTTAGTCAGTTCAATTATCTTGTAATAGTTGACAAACCCTAAGAAAATTGAGACCTTTGCCACACCCCTTCTGGTACCTCCCATACAAATGAATTCGGTCATAGTTTTACATACATATCTTTTTTGTATGTAAACTGAATTCACTCAAATTTTGCGTATGATGTTCACTTATGAAAATTGGACTCAGGAATGAATATGGACTATATCGGTTCATGCCTTCTGGTACCTCCCATACAAAATTACCTATTATTGGAAAATTAATATTTCTCCCATAACTTTCAAACGGACACTTGGAGGGTAATAAAAATTGGTCGGTTAATTTATCTTGTGATAGGAGGCAAAACCTCAGAAAACCTATCTATTTGACACACCCCTACTGGTACCTCCCATATAAATGACCGAACTTACCCCCATAGTATTACATACATATCTTTTTTGTTAGAACACTGAATTCAGTCAAATTTTGCATAAGTTGTACGGTTATGAAAAATGTATTCAATAATGAATATGGACTATATCGGTTCACGCCTTCTGGTACCCCCCATACAAAATAACCTTTTTTCGGAAAATTAATATTTCTCTCATAACTTCCAAACCGGCTACTGGGGAAAATCAGATTTGGTCTGTTCATTTATCTTGTAATTGGAGGCATAACCTAAAAAACTAACTGTTTCACACACCCCTTTCGGGTACCTTGCATATAAATAACAGATATTTCTCCTTTTGCATGCATATTATTTTTGTATGTACACTAAATTCAGACAAATTTTGCCAAGGTAAGCGTTTATTGAACGTTGATTTACGAAAAAAATAAGACACGTTTTGCTGCCCCTAATCGTACCTCCTATACAAATAAGTCACAGTTTTTACGTTTTTTGCTCTACATGCAGACAAAAAAAAAAACAAAACATAAGTAATTTTTAATTGAAAATCTATTAATTTCTATTACTCAAAACTTAAGCATAATCTTATATTGGGTGATGGTATTTATCAGTCAGTTTACCTGACTGAAATTTCTGTACTGGTTTATCCTTTTTTGAATCCGCTTCGGATCCGAAATTGATTTCCGTTTCATATGATTTTCTGATCCATTTCAAATTCGAATCGGATTCCGTTTCACGTTCGAAACGGGTTTAAAAAAGGATAAAAAATGGTTCTTATTTCCAAGAGGAATTTCATACGAAATCGGGTCCGACTCAGATCCGAAATTGATTTCCTTTTCAGATAATTTTTTGAATCCGTTTCTGGATCCGAAACTGATATCCGTTTTGGATCATTTTTTGAATCCGAATCGGATCCGAAATGGATTAAAAAAAGGATACAAATCCATATCGGATATAATGTAGGTAAAAACGGTTCCGTAATGAGTCCGAAACGAATATGAATGGCACACTGGGATTTAGCATTGAGCTGATGATATAAGTATCTTTTCTTTGCTGCTGCTGCTTTAATTTTCTCTTTCATTAGATTTGAACTCTCCCCATGGCAGGAAATTGAATTTAAATTGGTGTGAAATTATAAATAGATCTGTATGTTTGTTTGTATGACACTTCACTCTAACTACCTGTCAATTACAACTTCCAGTGTAAGAAACGTCTCGCCCTTTTTTTACTCTTACTCTTCAAACCGAAAATTATACATAAAACATATGTGTGTGTTTCTTCTCAACTACAACATGTCCCACTATCTAAACATTTATGTGTATCTATGACCAGACGCGCTTATTCGAGGCCTGTTAACATTTGTCTCTGCACATTCTCGTTATGTTTAGACTCCATTGTCGTCGTCTGATTATTTAAATAAATAAATTGTGGAGTTTTTATGGGTCATCATCCGTCAGCGCTGCGCTTAATTAAACGACTGTTTAGGCAAAAAAAGAAAACCAAAGGCATCTCAACAAGTGTTTGTCTCTCGGGAGAAGTAACGGCTGTTGTTCCTTCGAAATGTTTATGATATTTATGACACAAAACTATGCAAACAACAAATAATCAAAGATCTAAACAATTTCTAAGAACCTTAATTGTTAAGACCTCCTTTTCTACTACTACTTGTGGAGACACAAACCTTAATTGCTTTGATTTATTTGGCACCGAATGGTATATAATTGTTATCGAGCCACTTTATTAAGAGGCACACAAAAAAAAATCGCTACTTTACACAAATTGTTGGCAAATTTAAAACGTAACTGCTAAAGTCGTAAGTTCAAATTCAAACATAGCCGTTACCTTTAAAAGAAACGTAATTACTCGAAAATACACGCGTTTAATCTGTTTGCCATTGGATTTAGGAAA
The DNA here is from genome assembly GCA_964034835.1 of Muscina levida. Lineage (NCBI taxonomy): Eukaryota > Metazoa > Arthropoda > Insecta > Diptera > Muscidae > Muscina > Muscina levida. The sequence continues at coordinate 128,005,740 of OZ035883.1, read as the reverse complement.
AACACACATTTGGTTCGTGATTTCCTGCTCATTTTCTTTGGTCGATGACATCAAATTTACCCACCCATTGTATTCGTTCGTATACGTAGTATGTGTATAAACTTGACCCTGTGTTATGGAAAATGTGTGTGGATTTTCATTAATACCATTTGCTTACAGTGGCAAAAAAATTTATTGAGTTCTTTTCAATATCAAGTCCATTAACCGGAAGGTGATAAGACACATGAAATGTTGGTGTAAATAAATTTTAGTAGCCATGTTGCAAGTGATGATGTTAAGCCAAAAATTTATAAAATTAAAAACATTTTCCAAAATTTAACGTTTAAATGGTCGAGAAAGATTCACCGAACGGAATAATAACATTTTTTTTGAAAATTCTTGTTCCCACAACGATTTTGGTTTATTCATTTCAATCGAAAATAGTTTCCCCTTATTATGTACTAGTGGAACCGGCAATGCTTCGCTATTACTTAATTGACGAATACCTATAATATAATATGTTTGTCACGCCTACTCAAAGGGCTAAGCTTAATCGCTGTTCTTGTACGCTCTGTAAACAATTCGTAACCCCAAGTTACTCCTTAACCTGATCAGAAACTAACTTCTTCTTCTGCTTCTTTAATGGCAGCAACAACATAAATTTATCCATCAGTAGCCGCATGTAGAAAAGTATTCCCAGCGCTTCGGTCTTTTGCGCTCCGTAGATAGTTCGTCACACAAAGCTTAGATAACAGCTCTTTCACCTGGTCTATCCATCGGAGTTTTAGTCGCTCCCTTCTGCGCCACCCATCGAGTTTATTGCCGAAGACTTTTCGAGCCGGAGCGTTTTCGTACATTCGTACAACGTGTCCAAGCCAGCGCATTCGGTCTATTTAAACGCGCTTGACTACGTCGATGTCGTTGTATAGCTCATACTTAAAAAAAAAAACTTAATTTCCCTTTGCACCCCATGAATGAGGTATGGGATAGCTTCTCGCGTTGTTCTGAATTAACACGCTTTCTATTTTTAGATTCACAACTAACGGCACCTACTTGTTTATCGACGAATGCGAACGTCACTGTTTGAGAAGCTCTTACTAGACACGACGATTGAATCGACGCTTAATACTGCGAAGTTGCTGTCAAACAACATTCGAGGGGAGCCGACAATGAAAGAAAATTTTAATTATTTTTTTTCTTTTAAGATAACTGGAGCCAGGTTTGAACCTGCGATCTCCCGCATGGTAGTCGCGTGTTCTAACCACTATGCCACGGCCGGTCCCTGTATAGCTCATACAGCTCATGATTTATTCGACGACGGTACTCGCCGTTAATGATGATGGGCCCAAATATTTTGAGTAGTAGTTTTCTATTGAAAACTTCCAGAATAGATTGATCCGCTTGTGTCATTACCTAGGATTCTGCGCTGTAGAGCAAGACAGGTAGGATCAGAGTCTAGTAGAGTTGGAACTTTGTTCTTTGAGAGAGCGCTTTGCAATTAAATCGCTTGCTTAGCGCATAGTAACAGCGGTTTGCGATCAATACTTGATTTCCAGGCTGACATTATTATTTTTGTTTATGGCGGAGCCAAGGTGGACAAAATCATCTATCACTTCAAAGTTATAGTTGTCAACGTTCACGCAGCATCCCAGACGAGTGGACTCATTGTTCGTTAAAACAAATAACTTAGTTTTGTCCTCATTTATCACCAGATCCACTTCCGCCGACTGCTTTTCAATGCTTGAAAAAACCGTAGTAACACTGATATCTATATCATCAGCATACGCGAGCAGCATGTGACTTTTGTTGAAAATGCCACCATTCCTGTTTACTGCAGCCTTCTGCATGATCATCTCCATTACGATGTTAAAAAGATCGCAGGACATACTATCGCCTTGTCTAAAGCCTCGCTTGGTAGAAAATGGCTCTGGCAGATTTTTGCCAATAATCACTGAAGACTTCGTGTCAGTCAGTGTCATCGCGCAAAGTCGTATTAGCTTCGCGGGGATACCAAACACAGGCAGCTTTATTTTTTTTAAGCCTTGCAATAGCCGTGCTGATCTCGTTTTGACTCAGTGGTGGACAGTCTACTCCATCGTCTATGATTGGTGTGATTTCGTCACTTATGATGCCTTCGGGAACGATTAGAGATTGAAAGTGTTCCCTCCATAACTAAAAGACTTTTATAACTGCTCTTACTTCTGCAGTCAGATGAATTCATACGTGGTCGTACTACGATTATGGTTACAGTTTTTCCAAACATAATATAAGGATTTGCCTTCATTACAAAACTCTTCTCAATTATATGTGTTTTATAGACACTCAGCCATGAATTTAACCGTGGTCGTACTTCTATTACAACTTCTGATTTCAAAGGTAGCCCGTATTCTTTGCAACAATTCTATGGTAAATATGAATAGTCTTTTTTATGTAAGAGTCTTTGCTTGTTTTTTCTGGGTATTCATTTTAAGCGAGGTCGTACATCAACATTCATATAATCCCTAAAAGGATAACTTTCTGTCGAGCTATATAGTTGATACTTGGCAAGTTTTTCTATGTAGCCCAATTTTTACAGTATTTCTATTACATATAGAAATAGATAAAGAATTCCCATGTGTACTCAATTTAAGCGAGGTCGTACATCAACATTCCTTAGGCCAAATGTGGTGCACTTTAGAGTGCTAATGAAAGTTAAATAACATTTTTGATATTTCGGCTCAAAGATATTCGATTTCCTGGGAAACGGCTCGAGATAGATTAAAAGTTTGTATAGGCCAGTGATAGCTAGGATGGAGCTCTAGACAGCGAGCGCAAAAGCAAAATTATAAAAAAAAAATTTTATTATTTTTTTCTTACCATTGCGACTGATGTAAATGTGGATTTTTTTGGGAAATTTTGAATTTTTTACCCAATAATTTTCGAATTCTGAGAAAACGACAGGATATATAAGAAAAGTTTATATGGACCAGTGGTAGCTGGAATAGTGCTCTAACGCGCAAGAGATTAGTAAAAATTCTACATAATTTTTTCATTAATTTATTTTGAAAAAAATGTTAAATTTTTTTCTTTTGCCTAATTTATGATTTCTTGATTCAATGATTTTCATTTTCCGGGAAAATGACAGGAGATAGAAGAAAAGTTTGTATGGAACAATGATAGTTGGTAAGGTGCTCTATTTAGAGAGATCAAAAACAAAACTCTAGAAAAAAAATTCTCTTACTTTTTTTTATGGTTATGTAGATTTTTATTTTGGTAAATTTTTATTTTGGTAAATTTTTATTTTTTTTTTTATCCAATAATTTTCGAATTTTGAGAGCCAGTGGTAGCTGGGAAAGTGCTCAAACCCTTTGAAAAAATTCTACAACATTTTTTCATAAATTTATTTTGAAAAAATTAAAATTTTTTTTTTGTCTATTTTATGATTTTTTTGCTGAAAGATTTTCGATTTTCAGGGAAATGACAGGAAATAGAAGAACAGTTTGTGTATGGCAATGGTAGCTGGTAAGGAGCTCTAACCAGCGAGACCTAAAAAAAATTCTACAACAAAATGCCTTATTCTTTTTTTTCCTACCATTGCCACTGATTGTAAATGTTGAATTTTTTTTGGAAAATTTAAAATTTTGATTCCAATAATTTCCGAATTCTGGAAAAAGGACAAGATATAAAGAAAAGTTTCTATAGGCCAGTGGTAGCTGGGATAGTGCTCTAACCCGCAAGAGCTTAGTAAAAATTCTACTAAATGTTATTCATTCATTTATTTTAAAAAAATATTTATTCCTTTTTTCTTTGGCAAATTTATGATTTTTTCACTCAATGATTTTCGTTTTCCTGGGAAACGGCTTGATATAGAAGAAAAGTTTGTATGGGGCAATGGTAGCTGGTAAGGTGCTCCAATCAGGGAGACCAAAAGCAAAATTCTAGAAAAATATTTCTTATACTTTTTTTCTTACCTTTGCGATTGATTGTAATTCTGGAATTTTTTTTAGTACATTTTTAATTTTTCGAATTCTGAGAAAACGACAGGATATACAAGAAAAGTTTATATGGGCCCGTGGTAGCTGGGATAGCGGTCTAACCCGCAAGAGCTTAGTAAAAATTCTACAAAATTTTTTTCATTAAATTATTTTGAAAAAAATTTAATTTTTTTTTTTTTGTTAATTTTCGATTTTTTGGCTTAATGATTTACGATTTGCGAGGAAATGACAGGAGATAGAAGAAAAGTTTGTATGGGGCAATGGTAGCTGGTAAGGTGCTCCAACCAGCGAGAGCAAAATCATAATTGTAGAAAATTCTTCTTTCTTTCTCTTAACATTCTTTTTTTTTCTTAACATTGCGACATTTTAAAATCAGTCAGTGAAATTTTTTTTAGTAAATTTTAAATTTTTCGAATTCTGGGAAAAGGAAGGGATATATAAGAAAAATTTATATAGGCCAGTGGTAGCTGGAATAGCGCTCTAACCCGCAAGAGCTTAGTAAAAATTCTACTAAATTTTTTCATTCATATAGTTTGAAAAAAAATTTAAATTATTTTTGGCTAATTTATAATTTTTTGACTCAATGATTTTCGTTTTTCGGTGGAACGGCTTGAGATAGGTAAAAAGTTTGTATAGGCCAGTGATAGCTGTGGAGGTGCTCTAATCAGCGAAACCAAAATCAAAATTCCAGAAAAAAAATTTTTATACTGTTTTTTCTTACCATTGCGACTGACTGTAAATATGGGTTATTTTCTGGTAAACTTTGAATTTTTTTACCCAATACATTACGAATTTTGGGAAAGGCAAGTGGTAGCTGGGTTAGTGCTCTAACCCGCAAGAGCTTAGTAAAAATTCTACAAAATTTGTTCATTCATTTACTTCGAAAAAAATGCATTATTTTTTTTGGCTAATTTATGATTTTTCAACTCAATGATTTTCGTTTTCCGGGAAAATGACAGGAGATAGAAGATAAGTTTGTATGGGGCAATAGTAGCTGGGAAGGTGTTTTAATCAACGGGAGCAAAAGTAAAATTCTAGAAAAAATTTCTCATACTTTTTTTTTCTTACTATAGTGACTGATTGTAAATGTAGAACTATTTTTAGTAAATTTTTAATTTTTCGAATTCTGGAAAAAGGTCAAGATATATAAGAAATGTTTATATGGGCCAGTGGTAGCTGAGCTAGCGCTCTAACGCATAAGAGCTTAGTAAAAATTCTACAAAATTTGTTCATTCATTTATATTGAAAAAATTAAAATTTTGTTTTTTTGGTTATTTTCGATTTATTTTTCAAAGATTTTCGAATTTCGGGAAAATGACAGGAGATCGAAGATACGTTTGTATGGGGCAATGGTAGCTAATAAGGTGTTCCAACAAACAAGACCAAAAGCAAAGATCTAGAAAAAAATTTCTTATACTATTGTAAGCATTTCGACTGATTGTATGTGTATGCTTTTTTTTGGTAAATTTTTAATTTAATTTTCTTTGATTTCCAAAGAAACGACAGAAGTTACCAGTAAAGTTTGTATGGGGCAATAGAAGTTGGGAAGTTGCAAAAACAATATAAATAAATTTCATAAATCATAAATTCATTTTCTAAATGCTTTCTCCAGTTTTTGTTAACAAAGTAAATAAATCCTATTTCAAAGTTTCTTATACCCCAACGTATTTTTTGTAAACAACACATGTGTCATCCATGTGTTGCATATCAATAGGAACGTAAGAAAAAGCTCGTTTTTTAATATCGTCTCGAATTTATAACAAAGTTTTGGTATTTTGTTTTATTTGGTTGTCCATCAGAAATGGCACCGACGTTTTCTTCATGCAACGTCATGGGAAGAGAGTATTAACATAGCCACTGCATATGGTAACATATGGAAAATAGAGGAGGCGGGGGAGGCGCTCTCTCGGCCTACCAAAGCATTGTTGTGCAGTGTTTAAAATTTATGACATATGAACAAATAAAAAAGTACCATTGTTTGTAAACAAAATTTTACTCCAGTTGGTATTTTTTTTATTCTTCTGTCATTTTAGAAAAAGTTTATTTATCGTATGAAATTTTATTAAATTCTCTTTTGTATTAATGTTTATTATTTTTGTTGCGTTTTCTCTTTTTGCAGACTTTATTGTCGGAAACAACTGCAGATGATCAACATTGGCCTAAGGAATTAATTTTGTTGCGAGAGAAATTTACGGCCAAAAGTCAATTGGAAATTGCCCAACTGCAAATTAAACATGCTGAAGAGGTAAGTGTTAAGAGATTTCTAAAGAGAGAGAGATTTATTTATATTCCCTCTCCTTTGCAGATGTCGCGCTTAAAGCAAGATTTTGAAAAACAACTTAATCGCAAGAATAAACGTCATTCCACCTTCGATTCGGTGCGTGATTTTGATAAGCTACTAAGTGAACGTGACAATTTACGTGAACTGTCAAAGACATTCCGTCAAGTGCTGTCCGAACTGCTGGAATGTGTAGCCAATTGTGAAAATGATATATCGGACACCCTTATGGAAGAAATCCAACGTCTGCTCTCGTGCAATCGTACGTTGGAAGAACATTCATTGGATGATTATTCCTTTAATGCCACCCTACTAAATGACACCCTTAGTACGACCAAAATGCGTTTAATACCCGATGTGCACAACCTAAGGGAGGTCATTGAAGATCCCGATTTGGTTCAATACATATCGCAGCGCACTAGTGATTATGCTGAAGATTTCGATTTGAAGGTATGCATGGAGCGTCTGCGTTCGGAGGCTTCATTTTTGTTACATCTCTCTGAGGATTTATCAAAGAAACGTCATCATCATGCGGATAGCGACCACGGGCGGCGGGATTCGTATTCCAGTGGTGTGGAGAAAAACGACAGCTGCTGTGAACAGGAGGATGACTTAAAGTTGCAACAGAATCGTAAATTTATACGTGTCAATTCGTTAAATGAACAAGAGCTGTCCACCTATAGGCCTGCGCTGATAACACAAATGCCTAACTTAACCTCTCTACCGCCAGACCTCAATCGTGTTGTATATCAGGATAGTGTAACAACCTTCTCCGACAATGGCAAAAACGCCTCTGAGTTAAATTTCCAAGTGACCGAATTGAAAAATCGTTTGGTGAAATCCGAAAATGAACGTTTACAGTTGCGCGAAGAGTTGGAACGCACCAAATCTAGACATTTGGAATTGGGTCAAGAATTGGATCAACTCAAAGATCAATTGTCTCAGCTGCCCTCACTTAACAGTATACAGTACAATGAGGGCTATGGCTTGGGTGCCTCAATGAAATCCCCTCAAGGTCTCTCCACCTTAGAGGATCACAATTCTACGGGTTTTGCGCAGCTGCAAGAGAAGGCTAGGAATATTTTGTCGACGCCCACACAAAAGCAACACAGCAATGATACCACCGCGCAATTGTTGCAAATGATTGAGGATTTCTGTCGTGAAAGTGATAAAGTGGTGGAGTGTTGCAAAAAGGATCGTGAGGATTTACAATCACAGGTATGTATGATTTGGTATAAGAAAAAAAAATTACTCTTCTTCAAATGTCCTTATAATTAGAAAGCATTTCATTGTAAATATTAGTTATGTAAGTAGAGAGAGAGATTGAGTGTTGAATGACCACAAAAACTATCTAAGCATGTGCCGTCGTCTTTTAGATGTTGTAATGATATGATGAAGTACACTTACATTGTAAAGTTAACAAAATATTGCATTATGACATCTATTGTAGATACTAGTAACAAAAAAGGTCCTTAGAGGTGAACAATTTTAATTTAAATGAATTAAAATTCAAGTTATAACGATGCTTGGCAAAAAGAAAAGCCCGGACACAATTCTTGCTGATTCTGATGTAAAATGACCTTCTGAACTGGAATATCTCCCCCATTTTTTCCCATCACCAATCGTTTTCTCCGGACGCCCCCTCCTTTTATATGATTTACTTGAATGATAACAAAAAGTGATGTAATTAACTGAAACTAAAGAGAGAGGGGTGAGGCCCGAGAATACGGTTGATTCTTATTTAAAATTACCTCTTAAACCCGAATATCACTCCCATTTTTCCCCATCACGTACCGTTTTTTTCGAACCCCTCCATTTTTGTTGCTTTACTTGAACGCCAACAACAAGTGAAGTAATTAACTAAAACTGAAAGGGGGAGGGGGTTCTTCCCTTGAAAATGGTTGATTCTTATGTAAAATTACCTCTTGCACCTGAATATCACTTCCATTTTTCCCCATCGCGTACCGTTTTCTCTGGACGCCCCCACCTTTTATATGATTTACTTGAATGATAACAAAAAGTAAAGTAATTAACTGAAACTAAAGAGAGAGGGGTGAGGCCCGAGAATAAGGTTGATTCTTATTTAAAATTACCTCTTAAACCCGAATATCACTCCCATTTTTCCCCATCACGTACCGTTTTTTTCCGACCCCTCCATTTTCGTTGCTTTACTTGAACGCCAATAACAAGTGAAGTAATTAACTGAAACTGAAAGGGGGAGGGGGTTCTACCCTAGAAAACTGCTGAATCTTATGTAAAATGACCTCTAACACCCGAATATCACATCAATTTTTCCCCATCGTGTACCGTTTTCGCGGGACGCCCCGTCCTTTCCTATGATTTACTTGAATGATAAAAAAAAGTGAAGTAAGTAACTGAAACTGAAAGGGGAGGGGTGCGCCCCGGGGAAATGGCTGATTCTTATGTAAAATTACCTTTTGAACTGGAATATCACTCTCATTTTCCCCATCGCGTATCGGTTTCTCGCGACGCCACTTTCTTTTCTATGATTTACTTGAATGATAACAAAAAGTAAAGTAAGTAACTGAAAGTGAATGAGAATGGCCCCGGGAAAATGGCTGATCTTATGTAAAATGACCTTCAGAACCGGAATATCACCCCCATTTTTTCCCACCACGTACTATTTTTTTTTCGGACCCCCATTTGTTTTGCTTTAATTGAACGGCAACAACAAGTGAAGTCAGTAACGGAAACTGAAATGGGAGGTTTGCGCCCCGGGAAAACGGTTGATTCTTATGTAAAATGACCTTCAGAACCTGAATATCACTCCCATTTTTCCCCATCGTGTACCGTTTTCTCGGGACGCCCCCAATTTGCTATGATTTACTTTAATGATAACAAAAAAGAATTGAAGTCAGATTTTTATGTAAAATGACCTTCTGAACCGGAATATCACCTCCATTTACCCCCATCACGTACCATTTTCTCGGATTTACTTTAATGATAACAAAAAGCGAAGTCAGTAACTGAAACTGAAAGGGGAGGGGTGCGACCCGGGAAAACGGCTGATTCTTATGTGAAGTAGCCTTCTGAATCTTTAAATCACCCCCATTTTATTTTGTTTGTTTTTTTGATAACACTTCTCAGTCAGTGGTAGCTGGGAAAGCGCTCTAACCCGCAATAGCTTTAAAAAAATTCTACAAAATTTTTTTATTAACTTATTTTGAAAAAATTAAAATTTTTTTTTTTGGGCTATTTTATGATTTTTTTGCTGAAAGATTTTCGATTTTCGGGGAAATGACAGGAGATAGAAGAAAAGTTTCTATGTGACAATGGTAGCTGGTAAGGTTCTCTAACCAGCGAGACCAAAAGAAAAATTCTAGAACAAAATTTCTTATACGTTTTTTTTTTCTTACCATTGCAACTGATTGTAAATGTATTTTTTTTTTTAATAAATTTTTAATTTTTCGAATTCTGGAAAAAGGTCAAGATAAGAATGTTTATATGGGCCAGTTGGAGCTGGGAAAGTGCCCTAACCCGCAAGAGCTTAGTAAAAATTCTACAAAATTTTTTTATTCATTTATTTTGAAAAATAATTGAAATTTTTTTTTTGTTAATTTTCGATTTTTTGTTTCAAGATTTTCGTTTTCCTGGGAAACGGCTTGATATAGAAGAAAAGTTTGTATGGGGCAATGGTAGCTGGGAAGGTGTTCTAATCAGGGGGAGCTATAGAAAAATTCTATAAAAAAAATTCTTATATTTTTTTTTTTACCATTGCGACTGATTGCAAATTTGGATTTTTTTTTGATAAATTTTTAATTTTTTACCCAATAATTTTCGAATTCTGAGAAAACGACAGGATATATAAGATAAGTTTATATGGACCAGTGGTAGCTGAGATTATGGTCTAACCCGCAAGAGCTTTGTAAAAACTCTAATATTTTTTTTTCATTCAATTTTTTTGCGCTGAGACAAGTGTGAAATTTACATTTTCTTTTTGTTTAATTTTCGATTTTTGACTCAATGATTTTCGTTTTCCGGGGTAATGACAGGAGATAGATGAAAAGTTTGTGTGGGGCAATGGTAGCTGCGAAGGTGCTCTAAATAGCGAGAGCAAAAGCAAAATTCTAGAAAAAAAATATTGTCATACTTTTTTTCTTGCCATTGCGATTGATTGTAATTCTGGAATTTTTTTTAGTAAATTTTTAATTTTTCGAACTCAGAGAAAACGACAAGATATACAAGAAAAGTTTATATGGGCCAGTGGTAGCTGGGATAGCGGTCTAACCCGCAAGATCTTAGTAAAAATTCTACTAAATTTTTTCATTCATTTATTTTGTGCTAAAACTAGTTTGAAATTTTAATTTTTTTATAGTTAATTTTCGATTTTTTACCTTAAAGATTTTCGATTTCCGCGGAAATGATAGGAGATAGAAAAAAAGTTTGTATGTGGCAATGGTAGCTGGGATGCTGCTCTAACCCACAAAAGCTTTGTAAGAATTCTACAAAATGTTTTCATTGATTTATTTTGTGCTACAACTAGTTTAAAATTGAAATTTTTTTTGGCTAATTTATGATTTTTTGACTCAATGATTTTCGTTTTCCGGGGAAATGGCAGGAGATAGAAGAAAAGTTTGTGTGGGGCAATGGTAGCTGGGAAGGTGCTCTAATTAGCGAGAGCAAAAGCAAAATTCTAGAAAAAAAATTCTATACTTATTCTTATTCTTATACTTGAGCATTCTCTACTGATTGTATATGTGTTTTTTTTTTGGTTAATTTTTGATATAATTTTCTTTGATTTCCAAAGAAAAGACAGGAGTTACAAGTAAAGTTTGTATGGGGCAATATAAATTGGGAAGCTACAACACCAATATAAAAAAATTCATAAATCATAAATTTATTTTCTAAATGCTTTCTCCAGTTTTTGTTAACAAAGTAAATAAATCCTATTTCAAAGTTTCTTATACCCCAACAATTTTTTTTGTAAACAACACATGTGTCATCCATGTGTTGCATATCAATGGGAACGTAAGAAAAAGCTCGTTTTTTTTAACATCGTCTCAAACTTATACGTTTTTTTTCTTTTATTTTTGTCCATCAGAAAAATGAGGGTGTCTTGAGAAAACTGGACTTTTCGTATGGAAGATTCTATCTTTTGAGCGAAAGTAAAGTTTTAAGAGTAGGAAGATCGGTCAAAACCTACTGCCAACTACCATATAAACTCCCCCTTTTTGGTGGTGTACTTCTGCCTGTCCCGTAGCCGTAGTTTAAGAGCTGTCCAGCTGAAATTTGGTATGATAGCTTCTATACTCTAAGCGGAGGTTGAGCTCTGTCAAATTCTACTACCAACTCCTATACAAACTCTCCCTTTTTGGGGGGTCTGACCCAGCGGTTACAGCCGTAGTCTAAGAGCTATCGAACTGAAATTTGGTGCGCAGCATTCTATCCTTTAAGCGTAGACTATGGGGCAAAAACTGATCTCAAACTCCCATACAAATTTCGGCTTTTTGGGGGTCTGACCTAGCGATAACAGTTTAAGAGCTATCGAGCTGAAATTAGGTAAGCAGTATTATATTCTTTAAGCAGAGTTAAAGTTTTAAGAGTAGCAAGATCGGACAAAACCATTTTCCATTTTGAGGGTTTGACCCAGCGGTTAAGAGCTATCGAGCAGAGAAAATTCTTAAAATATTTTTTTAAATTTTGTTAGATATTATAAGATAATAGATATTCTTAGAGAATTCTCCTTAAAGTCTCCTTAACAAAAACTTTTTTTCCACACATAAAATTTTCTCTCGCAGAAATAAATGTTTTTTTTCTACATTATTTTTTACGCAGAGAAAAGTACAACTCTGGCGTCATTAAATTTTTTTTATGAAAAAATTTGATATTTTTTCTATTTTCTTATAACAATATACTGTTATGTAAGTGATTTCTAACTTTTCCCCAAAGAAAAAGATTTATTTTAAAAAATTTCCTCTATTATATTAAAAAAGGTGTATTATTTTTAAATTTTTTTAAAATATTTTTTAAATTTTTATGATTTTTTTTTAAAATAATCACAAAAAAAAATTTCTTTCGCAAAATAAAAATTTTTTATTTAATTTTTTTTTCGGAAAAAAGTGTAATTAAAAATAGTAAACGGAAATATTTTTTTTATGAAAAAATTTGATATTTATTGTTTTTTTTTTTAATTTTCATAAAATTCTTATAAAAGAATTAAAAAAAATCCAAAAAATTTTATTTCATAAAAATTTAAAAAGTTTATTTAAAAAAATTCATAAAAAATCTTAAAATCATTTAAACCGTTTCTTATGCCATCTACCCCACTTTCTAAATAAGAACTTATTTTTTATAGTAAATATTTGGACAAATGTATATCAAAATATTATCAACAAAAAAAAAAAAAATTATTAGTTCTTTTGATATTACTATGAAGAGAACTCTTGTAGAAATAAAAAAAAAACACTTTTTTCTTCTATCTTAGAAAATAAGTACATATTCCGTCTTCTGAAATTTCCATAGAAATGATGACAAATATCTTTCTACTGAATCTGATGTATACTTACATTTGTCTCAGGATACAATTTACCTTCTCCCTTATTTTTTTTCCATACCAATTACACCATTTCTATAATATTCTTTTTTTGCTCTAGCTTTAGTTATAGAAATATAAATTTTTTCTGTTACTTTAGTATAAAAAAAAAATTGTATTAAATGTTGGTGTGTCAACGCATTGAGTTATATATGAAATTTCCTTGTCTTAATTATATAATATCCATTGAAAACCCCTATCGTAACTTCCCGCCAGATCGACACCGCTGACAAGCAATTGAAGGCTACGCGACAATTCCTGGAGGAACAGGCCATTGAGCGAGAACAGGAACGCGAAGAGTTCCTTAAAGAGGTGGGCAATCTTAAGGCCCAATTGAGAGATAAAGAAAAGGAACTCTCATCGTATGCCAATACCTCTGAGGAGGTGAGTTTTATATGATATCCACAGATTGATTGTTAGTACTCATCTCTAGCGACTATCACAGCTATGTACACCTACTCTTTTGCTGGATTTTGATTTTTTGTATATTGATATTGGTTGGGTTTTGGGTTCTCTTTTTGTTGGTTTTCTTGGTTCTTGGTTTTTTGAAATATGGTTTCTTGCTATCATTGTTAATGCGTTTGTATTGGTTATATTTGTTTTTGGTTATTGTTTTTTCTTCATTTTGTTAAGTTATGTTAATTTTTTTTAGTAATGAGAGTTTTGGTATTTATATAATATTGTTTGGAAACATTTTTTTTTGCTATTTTTTCGCTACAATTTCATTAATTCTACTCTATTATTTGTAAGTTATGCAAGAGATTTTTTTTTATTACCCAATAACTTTTGTAATTTAATTATTCAAAATTGTTTTATTAAATTTAACAAATTTTCTGAATTTGATACTTTAAAATTTTTATTTTATAATTTTTATAACTTATAACATTTATAACTATCTAATAAAAAATGTTATAATTAAAGGTATTATAAAAAATGGTACAAGTTAAAAAGTATATTAATTATAAAAGTTATAAAATTTATAAAAAATTAACTAAAATTTATGAATAATATTTAACTATATACAAATAGCAAAATATTAATAAATTATAAAAATTATAAAAAATTATTAAGATAATAAATACTTCCAACTATTATAAAACTTATCATACAAATAATAAAACCTTTTTAAACATTTAAAATTAAATTTTTAAATCAAAAAAAAATTAATAAATATTCTTCATAATTCTTTACATGTTTATTATTGCATAAGTTGTTATATTTTTGTAATTTTAATTTTTTTTATAATTTATAGTTTTTATAATTTCTATAAATCTATAAATATTTTTTGAATTTTTATAGACTTTTGCGAATTTTTTAATTTATTTTATAATTATATGAAATATTATTGAAACTATTAAAAATTATAAAATGTAAAAAAATATAAAAATTATGAAATATTATTTAAAATATAAATACTTTAAAATATATATATACAAAAGTTTAAAATAATTAAAAATACAATTAAAGTAATTAATACAACAAAATAATTAAGAATGAATTAAATAATAAATAAATTAAAAAATAATAATTTAAATAATAAACAATTAATTATAATAATACAATAAAAAAATAACATAAATTGTAAAAAAAAGTTATAATTAAAGGACTTATAACAATTTTACAAGTTAACAAATATATTTTTTATAAAATTTATAACAAATTAACTAAAATTTATGAAAAATATTTAACTAACAAATTATGAAAATGACAAAAAATTATTAAGATAATAAATACTTCCAACTATTATAAAATTTATCATACAAATTATAAAAACTTTTAAATTAAATTTTTAAAATGTAATAAACTTTAATATTAAAAAAATTAATAACAATAAATACAATTAAATTAATAAAAAAAAATTTAAAGGTTCTAAAATATATATTTTAATAAATAAAACGATCAATAAAAAAACAAAAAGAAAAATATAAAATTTAAAAAATTTATACTTTTGTAAAACTACAATTTTAATAATTTTTTTATTATTTTTAAAATGTTTACAAATATTCCAAAATTTTCAACTTTTTACAATTTTCATAAATTTTATTTTTATATTATTATATTTTTAATTTTTTTTTTGTAATTTTCATAATTTGAATTATATAAATTAACTAATTAATTACACACAATTTAAAATGTTTTTAATTTTTCTCAGAATTGTAATAATTTTTAAAAAACGTTTAGTTTTTTTTTTAATTTATAAAGTTCGTAATTTTTATAATATTTATAACTGCTATAAATTTTAATTTTGATTATTTTTTATAAATTTTAATTTTATATTTTTTTTAAGTTTTTGAAGTTTTTGACTTTTTTCGTAATTTTTATAACTTTTTTGAAATTTAAATTTTTAATGAATTTTTATAATTTTTTTTCCCATTTTGTAGTTTTTGTAATTTTCTCTTTATTTTTATAATTTTAATAAGCATTTTTTTTTTAAAAAACAACTTAATTATAAAAATTACAATATTATTTTAAGTTTTTGTAATTTATTTTAGAATTGTTTTAATTTTTGTCGTCTGCAAATTTTATAATTTTAAAAATTGTTATTATTTTTAATTTTTGTATGATTGTAATTTATATATTTTTATTATTTTTTGTTTTATAAATTTTGTCTTTTTTATAATATTTATAATTTTTATAACTGTTTATAATTTTTTATAAATTTATAAAACATTTATAATTTTTTAAATAATTTATATATTTAAATTCAGTTTTTATAAATTTTTACAGTTTTTTAATTTTTTGTGATATTTTTTAAATTTTTTTTTTTTGGTAAACTTTTGTAGTTTTTATAATTAAAAAAAAACAACTAAATTGATGATTATAATTTATAGTATATATATATATATCTAAATTTTAAATATGTATATTTTGTTAATTTCAAATATTTAAAATAAATTTATTATATTTAAAAAAAATAAAAAAAATTTGTAGAATTGTTATAAATTTTTATATTTTTTTTATTCGTTAACATTTTTGTTGACGTTATGTGTTATTTTTTGTAAATGTTAAAAATTTCATAGTTTTCATAATTAATAATTTTTTCATAATTCTTTAATTTATGTGAAAATTTTTATAATTGTCAGTTTATTTTTATAAATTTCCTAAATTTTATAATTTTTTTAATATTGATAATTTTGGTTGTTTTTATGTATTCTTTTGATTTTTATATTTTGTTAAGGTTTAGTTTTTTTTTATAATTGTATTTATTAAAACTTTTTTTAGTTTTTTTTAAAAAATATTTTTGATAATTTTTTTTTTAAATATTAATGATAATTTTTGTTACTTTTATGTAATTTTGTAATTATTGTATTTTGTTAAGGTTTAGTTTTTTTATAATTGTATTTATTTAATTTTTTTTAACAAGTTTTTTTTTTAATATTTTTTTTAAATATTTATAATATTTTTTTTTTATAATTCTATAATTTTAACAATTTTAAATATTTATGTATGTATTTTTTTTAATTTTTATATAATATTAAGATTTAGTTTTTTATAATTATATTAATTTAAATTTTTTTTAGTTTTTTCAAATATTTATAATATTTTTTTTTATAATTCTATAATTTGAACAATTTTAAATATTTATGTATTTTTTAATTTTTTGTTTAGTTTTTTATAATGGTATTTATTTTTAAGCTATTTATTATTTTGTGTAATTTTTATAATTAAATTGTTTTTTATAATTCTATAATTTTAAAAATTTTAAAATATGTATATCACATAATTTTCATAAAATGCTAATTTTTATAGTTCTATAATTTTTATAATATTTAATATTTATGTATGTATTTTTTTTAGTTTTTATATATTGTTAAGTATTAGTTTTTTATAATTGTATTTATTAAATTTTTTTTTAAATATTTATAATATTTTTTGTAATTCTATAATTTTAAAAATTTTAAATGTGTTTTTTTTGTGAATTTTTATATTAAGTTAAGGTATAAATTTTTATAATGTTATTTATTTTTGATATATTTTAAGTTTTATATTTCATTAAAGTTTAGTTTTTTTATAATTGTATTTATTTTTATTTTTATTTTTAATTTGTGTAATATTTATAATTAAATTGTTTTTTATAATTCAACAACTTTAACAATTTGAAATATTTATATAAGATAATTTTCATAAAATTTTGTAAATGTTCATAATTTTTTTAAATTCTTATATCTTTATTTTTATTATAATTTTTTTTTAAATTTTACAATGTTAAACATTTTAAATTTTATGCTAAAAATTATAATTTTTTTTAAAGCATAATTTTTTATAATTCTTAATACATAACTTTAATTTTCAAATATTTATATAGTACACATAGAGATATAATTTTCATTAGTGTTAATACATTTTTATAATTTTTTTTTTATAAATTTGTATAAACTAAAAAATTCTTTAAAAATTATTTTTTCTTAAATTTTGATTCTGTTATATTTTCTAAATTTTTAAAATATGTATTGATATAATTGTTGTAATTCTTAAAGTTGTATTTATGGTTATAATAATAGTGAAAGTCAAAGTTTTCATTGTTTTTAAAATATAACATTATTTAAATTTTTTTTCTTGACAATTATTTTAAAATTTTTTATAACTATAATAATTTTGGTAGCTTTTCATTTTTTTTATATTTTTCATTAAATTATTTCTTTTTCAAAATTTTATAATATATTTTTTATAATTCTATATTTATACAATAATAATTATACAATTTTTAATAATATTTAAATTTGTATTGAATTTTTAATTTTTTGGAAATGTTAAAAATTTCATAGTTTTCATAATATAATTTTTTCATAATTCTTTAATTTATGCGAAAATTTTTAAAACTGTCAGTTTATTTTTTAAAAATTTCCTAAATTTTATAATTTTTGTTATTTTTATGTATTTTTTTAATTTTTATATTTTGTGTAGGTTAAATTTTTTTTTATAATTGTATTTTTTTAAATTTTTTTAGTTTTTTGTTAAATATTTTTAAAATTTAAATATTTATGATAATTCATTTTCGCAATTTGTATTTTTTTATATTTTTTTTGTTATTTTTTTTTATATTTTTTTTTTATTTTTTTTTTATTAATATGTATATTTTGTGAATTTCAAATATTTATATTACATTTATTATATTTAAAAAAAAAATAATAATTAAAAAATTTTTAATAATTTTTAAAATTTGTTGAATATGTTATATTTTCTAAATTTTTAAAATATGTATTAATATAATTGTTGTAATTCTTAAAGTTGTATTTATGGTTATAATTATAATGAAAGTCAAACTTTTCATTGTTTTTAAAATATAACATTATTAAAATTTTTTTTCTTGTCAATTTTTTTTAAATTTTTTATAACTAAAATAATTTTGGTAGCTTTTCATTTTTATAATTGCTTAATTTTTTTAATTATTTTTTTTTTTAAATTTTTTTTATTTTTTTTTTAATTTTTTTTATTTTTTTTTAATATTTTTTCATTAAATTATTTTTTTTTCTAATTTTTATAAAATATTTTTTCTAACTTTTATAAAATGTTATTTTCATAATTTTTATAAGTTTTTAATATCTTTTAAAGACTTTATATAACAATTCTCGCTATAATCGTTTTAATTATTATTATAATTTATATTATTATAAATAATTATAATTGTTAAAATTTGTATAAGTTATGATGTTTTTGTTTTTTATTTATTTTTTATTAATTAATTATATTTTAATCCTTTTTGTTATTTGTAAAATTTCTGTATTTCTATTTTTTTTTAATTTTATTGCTTTACAAACTTTATGACTTTTGTAAATTGTTTCCATTTTATAATATTGATACTTATTTTTTTATTTGTTTATAAATGTTTAAATATTAATATTTTTTTATGTTATTCAATTGCGAAATAATGTGTTTTTGTTTATTGTTATATTCCGAATAATTTGCATCTTTAAGTTTTTAAATGTTTTGTATAAATTTGATCACTTCTCTTTGCATGCTGTGTTTATATGTTCTTCCGATTGGTTTCCTCTTTATTCACTAACATTAGTTGTTTATTTTTTCCCCAAACTAACATCATAATATTACAATAGATACGAGTATAAACAAAAACTGTTAATTGCTCTGCCACCTGTGGTATAAAATTCACACTTGGCTAAATCATTAAACATTTGAACTTTATAAACTTTTGCATTTTCACAATTTCACTGTATCGCATTATAAGCAACATTGAAGATTTTCAAACATTTTTGACCCATAAGTTAAACACCAATTTTCAATTTTTTTCCCCTTTCCCATAACACGCGTTGAAAGCTCATGTAATATTGTTAAGGAAAAATTTGCAACCAAATCATCCCTTCTACAAAGATATATTCAAGTACTACCGTAAAACAGAGAGCACTTAACTAAAGATTAAACTAATTTTTATTACTAACAATTTGTGTTTTTGCACGCTTCGATAATACAATTCAAACAAAGTTTTTCTCAAATTAAATGTAAGTTTTCTATAAACAAGTGAAACACATTTTGAAAATGTTTTAAAGAATTTCTGGTTTTAATTAATGTCTTTCTCTCTCTCTCTCTCTCTCTCTCTCTCTCTAATGCTTAGGTGGAACACTTAGAGTCGCAGATACGCGATATTACGCAAAAACTTCAAGAGTCTAATGCAAAACGTGATCATTTTGAAGTGGAACTTAAGGCTTATCTGGATAAGACCTATGTATTGCGTGAAATAATAACCGATTTGGAGAATCAGATTTCTACTAAAGCCGTTAATGAACAGGTGATGGAGGAAAAGCTTAAGGTAAGTTGGAAAACATTTTCACAAATCTTTTAAATTTTTGATAATGAAACTTAATTTTATCCAAATAATTCTTTATTTTTTCCATTGCAGCATTTGGAAGAATACATCAATTCCCAAAATCACTGCAACGAAGAACTTCAAATGGAAATTCAAACACTAAAGTCCGAAATTGAACATGGCTATCAGGTGCGCATTAAACAACTGGAGGAGAAACTACAGAATATAAGACCACCGGCCGAGCAAAGTATCATTATGGATCAAGTGGTGGAACAGTTAAAAGATATCGAAAATACTTTAGAACAAAAAACCAAAAATCTCGAATCTTTGCATCAGTCCACTTCATCTAGTGTGGGCAGTCTAAGCTGTCCTGAAGATGTATCGGCTCGTGGTCCAGGTCCTACATCCTTGGGTGCTAGTATTGTGACACCCACACAAGGATCACCGATACACCCCTCACCGCGCCAGCATTCCCTTACCATGGAGGGAGTGCAACGTGTAGTAGAAAAGTTGTCGAAACATTCGCGTATTGAGGAGGCTGCAGTGAAGCGTATACGCGATTTGGAAATGCAAGTGACGCAGATGCGGACAGCGTGTGTGGTAAGTGAACATTTAGACATTTTTTTTCTTTTAAATATAAATTTATTAAAATGCATGGATTTGAGGTTGCGCAAAATTTGAGTATTTTTTTTATACCCTCACCCTACGGGTAGGAGAGTATATATATCATTTGATACGACCCAAAAGTGTAACACATAGAAGGAGGCACTTAAGACCCTAGGTTTCTTTGCACCAAATTCGATTCATGACTTTTTAAATCGTTTGAGCCATGTCCGTCTGTCTGTCCGGCTGGTACGCACGATATCTTTTCATAGCAGCAACCAAATGTTTAGAAATTTTGCACGAGTTAATATTTCCCCAAAACTACTTACGGTATTGCAAATGGGCTACATGGCCTCGCCCCTTCTGGTACCTCCCATACAAATACATCATTCCGCCCCGTTAGAAAACGAGTAATAATATCAATACGCCCAACGGGATCGTACCCAATTTTTTGTATTTAGTAAAGCTTTGCCAGAATAAAGTTTTTGAGGAAAAAATTGGAAGTCTAGCCACGCCCCATATGGAAACTCCCGTACCCATCTGGTACTGCCCACTTTAGAAATCGGTTTATATTATTATTAGACCTAAGGCGATCGTGCCCAAATTCTGTATTTAGTAAAGCTATAAAACGAAAGGATTTAGAACCTGGTACCTCCCATACAAATGCACCTTTCCGGCCATTTTAGAGATGGAGTAATAATATCAATAAAACAACCGCGATCGTACTTAAATTCTTTGTTTAGTAAAGTTATAGGTGGATAGAGTTTTGGAGAAAAAAACTAGCCTAGCCACGCCCCTTCTGGTGCCTCCCATACAAATATATCACTCCGTGCACTCTAGAAATCGAGTGATAATATCAATATAATAGAAAATGTTATGTTTTACTGAGGGTTAGGGTATATGTAAGTCGGGTTTCCCGACTAAAACTTTCTTACTGGTTTAATTTGTATTTTTTTTAGATTTGATTTTTTTTAATTTAGATTTTTTTTTAATTTTGATTATTTTTTTAATATTGATTTTTTTTAATTTTGACATTTTGTTTTAATTTTGATTTTTTTTAATTTTGATTATTTTTTTTAATTTTGATTTTTTTTTAATTTTGACATTTTGTTTTAATTTTGAGTATTTCTAAAGTATTATATTTGTTTATAAATTTGAGTATTTTTTTTTTTTTGGAAAATTTCGGTTTTTTTTAAATAATTTTTTTTTAAATTTAAGTATTTTTTAAATTTATGCCCTATTTTTAGATTTGGGTATTTTTTTTTTTAATTTCCGAAATTTTTTTTTTAAATTTAAGTAGTTCTTTTTTGAATTTGATACAGCTTTAGAAGAAGTATGAGTAAGAAAAAGTTGTTAAATTTAATTTTGTTTATAATTTGATACATTGTTATTTTAATGTCTTGTGTCTTTACTTTTGACGAGAGGTGAATAAATGAGTGGGTTTTGTCTTCGCTAAACTTGTCATCTACAAAACACTTGTGATGTCAGTGCAAGTGAAAGCATTGTTGAAAACATAGTAAAATTTTTGGTTTGGTGGAAAATTTTTGCAAATTTTGGTGAATTTCATAGGTGGTTCTAAAATGTCTATGCAAGCTTTTTTAGGAAAAGCTTTTTGTACTTGGTGAATTATATCGTATGACGGAACATTTTTGTAGGACCGCCTCGGCAAGTTTAATGAATTTCTTTATGTGGTTCTAAAATTTCCATCTTAGCTTTTATGGCAAAAGCTTTATGTACTTTGGTAAACAGTACAACATTTTTCAGCTCATTGATTTGGGACTCAATTCTGAGAACTGCACGTGAAAGTAGCTCCAAAAAGAAGAAGTTTTGCATCAGTCGTTTTGACAAGTTACATGCCATAATAATTTAATATGGATTTGAAGTTAATAAGTATCGTATATTCTGAAAAATTCTGAAAACTGCACGTGAAAGTAGCTCCAAAAAGAAGAAGTTTTGCATCATTCGTTTTGTCAAGTTACATGCCATAATAATTTAATATGGATTTGAAGTATCGTATAGGGGAATTTGTCACGTTTTAGGCTCTTTTGTTTGACATAACTCGAAAACCAATAGTCCGATTTAGCTGAAACAAATTTAAAAATTATAAGAATTGCAATTCCTTTAATCTGTTTATATAGCGTTTCCCTACATAAGCAAAAGTTTCACTTTTCCATTCATCAAATGATTTAGAACTGTTACAATAAAACTGTTGTACTCCGAGGCGTATGATTTACGTGGAATATTACGTATGATGATCATACGCCACCATATAACAATATAACAAATAAGCATCAAAATCCCCTATACGATACTTACTAACTTCAAATCGATATTAAATTATTGTAGCATGTAACTTGACAAAACGAATGATGCAGAACATCTTCTTTTTGGGGCTACTTTCACGTGCAGTTCTCAGAATTGAGTCCCAGAATCATATGTTGTACTGTGCTATATATAGAACGTGCGTTAAAGTTTAACATTGCATTTGAATTTTATATTATTTTTTAAATTTTCAATATGTATACTTAAGGTTTTTTAAAACTGTTTACAGTATTAATATTACAACTGTTATAATTTTTATAATTGTTAAATTTTTAACAACTGTTTTAATTTTGCAACTGTTATGTTTTTAATAACTGTTATAAGAATAATTTATAAAAATTCAACAGTAATAAAAAATTATAACAGGTATAAAAAAGTTATAACAGTTGTTAAATTATAAGAGTTATAAATTAATTTTTGCAACTTTTATAATTTTATAACTCTAATAATTTATCAACTGTTATATACTTACATGCATAGAACGTCCGTCAAAGTTTAACATTACTTTTGAATTTTAATTTTTTTTTAATTTTCAATATGTATACTTAAGGTTTCTTAAAACTGTTTACAATTTTATAACAGTTTTAATTTTACAACTGTTATATATTTTAAAAATGTTATAATTTTTATAACTGTTTTAATTCTGCAACTGTTGTGTTTTTAATAACTGTTATAAGAATAATTTATAAGAATATAGCAGTTTAAAAATTCAACAGAATTAAAAAAAAATTATAACAGTTATAAAAAAAGTTATAACAGTTAATTTGTATGAGTTATAAATTAATTTTTGTAACTTTTATAATTTTTTAACTCTTATAATTTAACAACTGTTATAACTTTTTTATAACTACTATATTTTTTTATAACTATTGTAAAATTACAACTGCTTTATTTTTATATCTTTTATGAGTTAAAATTTTTTAAAACTGTTTTAATTTTTTATAACTGTTATAATTTGAAAATCTTATAATTTAACAACTGTTATAACTTTTTCATAACCGTTATAATTTGTTATAACTGTTGTAATTTTATAACTGCTATATTTTTATTATTTTTATGAGTTGAAATTTTGAATTCTGTATAGTTTTTACGATTTTTTTTTAATTTCGTAGACACAGCAATTTTTGTAACATGTATTTATAATTTGTTTACCTTTTTTTGTATTTTTTTTTAATATTTTGAATTTGAATTTTAACATTTTCTTAAATTTTTAATATGTATGTATACCTAAGGTTTCTCAAAATTGTTTTCGTTTTTATAACTGTTATAATTTTTATAACTGTTATAATTTTGACAAATGTTATAATTTTGACAAATGTTATAATTTTAAAAATCTTATTTAAAAACTGTTATAACTTTCTCATAACCGTTATAATTTTTTATAACTATTATAATTTTTTATAGCTGTTGTAATTTTATAACTGCTATATTTTTATAACTTTATGAGTTGAAATTTTGAATTCTGTATAGTTTTTACGATTTTTTTAATTTCGTAAACACAGCAATTTTTGTAATATGTATTAATAATTTATTTACCTTTTTTTTGTATTTTTTTAATATTTTAAATTTGAAATTTCACGTTGTATACTTAAGGTTTCTTAAAATTGTTTTCGTTTTTATTTTGCAACTGTTATAATTTTATTAACTTTGATAATTTTTATAATTGTTATAATTTTTATAACTGTTATAATTTTGCAATTTTTATACCTCATAATTTATATTAGATGAAATAATTCATAACAGTTATAATTTTTTATGACTATTTTAGTTGTTATAACGGTTTTAATTTCGTAACTGTTTTAATTTAACAAATATTATATTTTTTATAACTGTTATAATTTTATAACTGCTATAATTTTTTTATAACTGTTATAATTTTTATCGTTGTTGACATTTTTACAAGTCTAACAATTTTTAAATAGTTATTTTTTATATTTATAGACCTTCGTATTTGTTATACCTTTTTTTATATTGTCATGTCTTATAATATTTATATTTGTTTTTGCTTGCATAATTTTATTATTCGTATAATTGTTGTAAATTTTATAATTATTATAAATCCTAAACTTTTATAATTAGTTTCCTATTTTCTTAGTTTTTATATAATGTTTATAACTGTTAAAATTTATATAACTATAATAATGTTTATAACTGTTGTTATTTTTATAAATGTTATAACTTTTATGAATGTTATACTTTTTAAAACGGTTACAAATATTATAAATTATATAAATTATAACAGTTACATAATTTTGATAACTGTTATAATTTTAATAACTGTTATAATTTTAAAAACAGTTATAATTTAAAAACAATTATACATTTTATATTTGTTATAATTTTTATAACTGTTACAATTATTATAACTATCATAGTTTGAAATTTGTTATATATGTTATAAGTTTTATAACTGTTGCAATTATTATAACTGTTATAGTTTAAAATTTGTTAAATTTGAATAATATTTATTGTTAAATTTTTACAACTTTTATGACATAAATAGTTATTGTTTTTTTAAGATCTTCGTAGTTTTTAAATTTTTTTTACATTTTTAATTTTTTTTGCTTACATGATTTTATCATTCGTTTAATTGTTGTAAATTTTATAATAATTATAATTTTTTTTATTATTATTTTTATAATTTCTTAATATTTATAAATGTATAAGTAGTAGTTTTGAGACTTGTTTTAACTATTATAACTGCTATAATTTGTATAACTATTAAAATTTTTATAACTGTTATAATTTTTATAATTGTTATAAATTTTATAACTGTTATAATTTTTGTAACGATTATTAATTTCATAGCTATTATAAATTTTATGACGGTTATCATTTCTATAACTGATATAATTTGTATAACTGTTAATATTTTTATATTTATAAATTTTATAACTGTTATAATTCTTATAACTGTTATAATTTGTATAAATATTATTTTTTCATAGCTGTTATACTTTTATAACTTATAATTCCTATATCCGTTATAATTTTTACCACTGTTATAATTTTTTTTTCTGTTATAATTTTTATATTTATAAATTTTATAACTGTTATAATTTTTTATAAATGTTATAAGTTTTATAACTGTTATAATTTTTATAACTTTTATTTTTTTCATAGCTGTTATACTTTTTATAACTGTTATAATTTCTATAACCGTTATAATTTTTATCACTGTTATAAGTTGTTTTTCTGTTATAATTTTTATAATAATCATTGGGACCGACGGTGCTGGTTAAGAACACGCTACTTTCGTTCAAATACACTCTCAGTCGTATACATGTCTTTGAACGTTGGTCCCCTTATAATCGAGTCTACCAGAAAATGTGTAA
The DNA here is from genome assembly GCA_964034835.1 of Muscina levida. NCBI lineage: Eukaryota > Metazoa > Arthropoda > Insecta > Diptera > Muscidae > Muscina > Muscina levida. Next base: position 127,979,936 of record OZ035883.1, on the reverse strand, counting down.
TGCCTTAAAGGAGACGAGTTGGTCCCCTAGTATTGTAAGACCCACCCATTGTAGAAAATGTACATTTCTCTTATAACATCCATGTGGGGAACTGCGGGATGTTTCAGCTTTGTCAGACTAGTAACCTTATAAAAGTAGGAATAACTACAGAAAACCGAAACATTTGCCACACCTCTTCTGGTACTACCCCCCCTTATAAATGACCGAAATCATCCTCATAGTTTTACAAGAATATCCTTTTTGTAAGTACACTGCATTGTGTCAAATTTTGCACAAGGTAAATGTTGACGTATTGAACGTTGACTAGCGAGTAATAATCGGATGCATTCCGCTGCCCGAAAATGATTATTTATCCAGAAATGTTCAAAAGAATTATTTTGTATTTATGGTTGAAGCCTAAGAAACCCTTAGAAATAATAATATTTTGTGAGATTTTTGTGCGAATTAATTAGAGACTTTCCTTAGTCCTCAGTTGGTACCGTAAACAAAATACATATATTTTTAATTTTTTTTTTAATTCTATTATTATTTTTTTACATTTGTATTGATTGGTTTGTACTAGGTCAAAATTTTTTTTATTAAATTACATTTTTTTTTAAATTTAAAATTTTTTTTTTAATTTTGTATTTTGTATATTTATTATAATTTCTTTTCATTTTTATAATGTTCATAACATGATTTTATTTTTATATTACAATTTTACAATTACAATTTTAAATCATAAAATCTATTTCTTATTAAAGTATTATTTTTTATATATTTGCCTATGTTAACAATAAATTGTCAAAAAGTTCCGAAAAATCTACCGGCAAACAAATATCACCATAACATTTTATCCTTGACATAAACCTTGGGTATGAACAGAAAAAACAACTGTATGTACAAGTTTTCTACAGACATCCAAAATTACTCTCCTCTCTATCACTGCGCTCATATAAACATCATTATCAAGTTCATTCTACATTATACATAACACAGATCTCTGCTCATCTTCCTTGGCTGCTGTTGTGTTTGTCTCTTTTGAAAGTTTTCCTCCATCCCCATATGGGTGATCTAAATATGAATTTGAATTTCTCTTTATTTATGTTAAATTGTGTACATTCAGTCTAGTGTAGCAGTTCAATGGAAGAACAACGAGATAAAACGTTTTAATAGAATTTATTTAATTTAATTTAAATCAAATCAACGGTGACGATATTAATGAAGTGGTTTTCCTGTTTCATATTGAACAAAAATCCCAATAATCCTAACATGTGAATTTTGTACAGATTTCGTGCTTAATGTTGCAAAAACATGTAACTTTTAAAATGAGCCCATTCAGGGTAAGTGTTGACTACCCTAAGATGACCCCCCTCATCTATTGCATCTCCAAATTCTCTTGTCATATTGATTGCAGGCGAAGGCTGTTGGTTTTAGTTTGTTTTGTTTATACTTTTTTGTGTGTTTTTGTCTATACATAATAATTAAACAAAATTGTAAAATTTTATTTGGGTGCCAACAAATATTTTGTTGTTTTTTTTCTTGGTGTCTCTATGTTGTTTTGGTTTTTTTTTTAAAAGTACTATAAATTTTGATTGTTTATGTGTCTTTTGACATTTCTTCATTGAATAGCACTCTAAGCGCCCGTCCATCTATAGAGTGACATGACAAATGTTTTGATAATTTATCTTAAAAGTAAAAGTGAAAAATGTTAAGACGTATTTGAAAAATAAAAAATACTGATCAACAAAATGAAAAATCTAAAAGTTACTTTGTATTATTTATATATAGAGCTCTGTTTATATTATGTGTATAGGATGACTATCATGTCAGTATTATACATTAAAAATTTCGTACATACATTACAAATTTCATTCATTCCGACACATTTCCAACATACACACACACCGACTCCGTCATTTATCAATTTGGAACATAGAATTTGGTTATGTTTAAGACTGTGGTTGTTTTTCGCAAATATTGTTGTTGACGTACCAAATTTTGTGTTATTTTTGTAATGGGAACGCATAAATATAAATATTTTTAGGGATAAACATCGGAACATTGGAGAGCGCTGAATATGTTACTCGTACAAAAAAATTATTTTAAGAATACTCATAAAATTGGCCTAGATTTAGACAGAGCATTGATTTTTTTCATCAAGCGTACAATTTTATGACAATTTAATGTAAGATTAACGATAGATAGCTTACTAGAAAGGGGGAAATTGCATTTTATAAGAGAACTCAAGGCAAGAGTCAATATAATTTTCTAATAGCTATATTATAATAATAAAAAAAAAAAATATTTGAAATTTACAAAAAGAAAAAAAAATTAAAATATTTAAAATTTTCTTTTTTTTGGACAAATATTTCAAACATAATTTTTGAAGCTATATTTAGCTATAAATATCGTGTATATGTATTATATACAATTATTATAATTTATTGTTAATTTTTAATTTGATTTATTAAAAATTAAAAAAAAAATTTAATTTAATAGTATAAATAAATAATTATTGTTTTTAAAAAATAAAGTTTTTTTTTTAATAAATTTTTTCTTGAATTATTATACCATCACCTGTGGGATGAGGTTATATATCATTTGATACGACCCAAAATTGTAACACATAGAAGAAGTGACTTTAGACCCTAGGTTTCTTTGAACCAAATTCGATTCATGACTTTTTAAGTCGTTTGAGCCATGTCTGTCTGCTGTCCGGCTGGTTCCCACGATAACTTTCGAAAGACGCAACCAAATGTTTTGAAATTTTGCATGAGTTAATATATCCCCAAAACTACTTACGGTATTGAAAATGGGCTACATGGCCACGCCCCTTCTGGTACCTTCCATACAATTGTACAATTCCGCCCACTTTAGAAATCGAGTAATAATATCAATACATCGAACTCAATCATTCCAAAATTCTATATTTAGTAATGCTATAACAGGATAAAGTTTTGGGAAAAAAAATTTAAAGTCTAGCCACGCCCCTTCTGGTACCTCCCATACAAATGTACAACTCCGCCTATTTTAGATATGGAGTTATACTATCAATACACTCAACACGATCGTGCCCAAATTATGAATTTTGTAAGTTATAACAGGATAAAGTTTTGGAAAAAAAAAATTGGAAGTCTAGCCACGCCCCTTCTGGTACCTCCCATATAAATGTACTTTTCCGCCCACTTTAGATATGGAGTAGTAATATCAACAAATCCAACGCGATCGTACCCAAATTCTTTATTTTAGTAAAGCTATAGCAGGATACAGTTTTTGAGAATAAAACTGGAAATTTAGCCACGTCCCTTCTGGTACGCCCCATACTGATCTGGTACCGCCCACTTTAGAAATCGATTAAAATTATTAATAGAACTAACGCGATCGTGCCCAAATTCTGTATTTAGTAAAGTTCAAGCAGGATACAGTTTTCGAGAGAAAAACTGGAAGTCTAGACACGCCCCTTCTAGTACCTCCCATACAAATGAACCCCTCCGCCTACTTTAGAAATCGAGTACTAATATCAATATAACAGAAATTTTTTTTGTTTTACTGAGGGTGATGGTATATGTAAGTCGGGTTGCCCGACTGAAACTTTATTACTGGTTTTAATTTTATTTTAAATTTTATATTTTTTTTTTCATTTAAATAATGTATATAATTTTTTTTTACATTTTTATTGATTTGAATAATTTTTAAAATTTTTATATATTTTTTTTTAACTTAAATAGAAATTATTCAAAACAATAAAAATTTAAAGAAACTATTCAAATAAAAAGAAAAACCAAAAAAATTAAGATTATTTTTTGTACGTCTTATAATTTTAATATTTTTTTTTTTCGTTTAAAAAAATTTCTTTTCATTTTATTAGTTTTATTAAATTAAATTACTTTTATCTTCTTGATTTTGTTTTTTGTTGATCTGTAATGAATTTTTTTTATTTTGTAGTTTTTAAAAATTTTTATTTTTAATAAATTAACATTGTTTTTATTAATAAATTAAATAATTGTTTAAATTGAATTATTTAATAAAATATTTTATTATTAAAAAGAAACAATTTTAATTTATTTAAAACAAAAATTATTTAATTAAAAAAGAAACGAAATCAAAAAATATATACAAAAATTTTTAAAAATATTCAAATCAATAAAATTTGAAAAAAATTATAAAATAATTCACGATAACGATTATTTTATTTTTTTTTAATTAAATAGTTTTTGTTCATAATAAACTAAAATTGTTTTTATTAATTAATTAAATAATTGTTTGCTTGAATTATAATTATAATTATAATAATACAATTATTTAATTTATTAAAAAAACCATTTATATTTATTAAAACCAAAAATTTTTTGATTAAAACAAATATATAAATAAAAATATATATATATATATTAAATAATTTTTTTAAATAATATAATTTTTGTTTTTATTAAATTAAAATCCTTTTTATTTATATATTAAATAATTATTTAACTTGAATTATAATAAAAAATATTTTATAAAGTAATAAAATACTTTAAATTAAACAATTATTTGATGTTTAAAAAAAAACAATTTAAATTATTAAGAACAAAAATTATTATTTGTGTATTTGTTTTGGTTAGTTTTTAGTCGATCTTACTGTGTATTATATCAATTTTGTGTATTATATGAATTTGACCAAAAATATCAAACAATAAATAAAAAAAAAACATTTTTTTTCTGATCTTGAGCCGAATTTGATGTATCATACGATACAGTAACGTAAATTGAAAAATTATTATTATTAAAAAAAAATGTTAAAATTTTACAAAACATGCAAATAAAGAATTAAAGAAAAATATATAAAAATTTTAAAAATTATTGTATTCAATAAAAAAATTTTAAAATCATAAAAATTATAAAACAATTCAAGTGAACAATAAATTAATTTTTTGTTAATAAAAATTTTTCTTATAATAAATTAATATTGTTTGAATATTGAATATTGAATTGAATATTCTTCTTTAATTGCAATAATAAAATATTTATATAATAATTAAAAATTTTAATTCAAACTATTGTTTTATTTATTTAAAAAAAATTTTAATTTATTAAAAACAAAAATTATTTAACAATGTTTTTAGTGTATTGAAACAATACACTAAATTGGCTTTAGAGATCAGAATGTTTATATTATAAGAAACTATAAAATTATAAAAAATTAAAAAAAAATATTTATTAAAAAAATATATAAAAATTTAAGATATTATTCAAATTAATAAAAATTTATAGAAATTATTTATATGAAAAAAATATAAAATTACAAATAAATACATTTTAAAATAATTCAAGAAACAATATTTAATTTATTCAAAAAAATAAATTTTTTTTGATAATTTATTCATTCATAAAATTGTTATTCATAAAAACAATTTTAATTTGTAAATAATAATAATTATTTATTTTAAAAATAAATATTAAAAATATACAAATTAAAAAATAATAAAAATTTAAAAAAATAATTTAAATTAATAAAACTAAAAAAATTAATAGATATTTTTTAAATTTATTTTTATTTTTAATTTTGCATATTTTTTTCATTTAAATAATTTCTATAAATTTTTATTGGTTTGGATAATTTTTATTTGTATATTTTATACATAATTTATAATTTTAAAATTCTTTTTTTTTTTAATTTAATAAATTTTGTTTTTAATAGATTAATTTTTGTTTTAAATAAATAAAATTGTTTAAAGTGAATTATTTTATTATTGTAAAAAATATTTTTTTATTATAATTCAAGTTAAATAATTATTTAAATTATTAATATAAAAACAATTTTAATTTATTATAAGAAAACTATCTCATTAAAAAAATTAAATTATTGTTAACTTGTATTATTTTTTATTATTTTCCTCATTTTTATTGATTTGAATAATTTTGAAAATTTTTATATATTTTTTTGATTAATTTTTTTTTAAATATTTTTTTTTGTATGTTTTTGATAATTTTAATAGTTTTTTTTAATTAAATAATTTTTGTTTTTAATAAATTCAAATTTTGTTTTTTTTTAATAAATTAAATAATTTTTTTAATAAATAATAATTAAAATGAATTATTTTATTATTTTATAAAATATTTTATTATTATAATTTAAGATACAATTATTTAATTTATTAATAAAAACTATGTTAATTTATTAAAAATAATAAATATTAAAAATATGCAAATGAAAAAATAATAACAAATTTTAAAAATAATTTAAATTAATAAAACTTAAAAAAAAATAATAGGAATTTTTTAAATAAAAAATATTAAATTTAAAAAAAATTTTGAAATCTACAAAAAAATATTTTTAATTTTGTACTTTTTTCTATTTAAATAATTTTTTATAAATTTTTATTGTTGAAATGAATAATTTCTTAATTTTTTTTTAATTTTTTTATTTGTATATTTTATACATAATTTATAATTTTTATATTTTTTTTTAATTTAATAATTTTTGTTTTTAACAAATAAAAATAGTTTTTTTTTTCAATAAATTAAATAATTGTTTAAATTGAATTATTTTATTATAATTTATTAATAAAAACAATTTTAATATTATTCTATTTCATTAAAATTATTGTTATTTTATAATTTCTATTTTTTTTCCTCATTTTTATTGATTTGAGTAATTATTCAAATTTTTATATATGTTTTTTTTATATGTTTTTTATAATTTTAACATTTTTTTAATTTTGTTTTTAAAAAATGTAAATTGTTTTTTTTTTTTTAAATAAATTAAATAATTGTTTAAATTGATTTATTTTCATATATTATAAAATATTTTATTATTATAATTCAAGCTGCACAATTATATTTATAATTTAATTATTTATTTTAAAAATAAATATTAAAAATATTCAAATTAAAAAATAATACAAATTTTAAAAATAATTCATATTAATAAAACTAAAAAATATAATAGATATTTTTTAATGGAAAAAAAGAAAAATTTTATTAAGTGTTCTTAATTTTGTATTTTTTTAATTTAAATAATTGCTATACATTTTATTGTTTTGAATAATTCTACTATTTTTATAAGTTTTTTTATTTGTAAATTTTATATATAATTTATAATTAAAATATTTTTTTTATGATAACAATTTTTTTTTTTTAAAAAATAATAAGAAAATTAATTTATTTTTCTATTATATAAAATATTTGATTAGAATTGTTATAAGTAATAAATTAAATAATTGCTTTACTTCAATTGTAATAATAAAATATTTTATATAATAGAGAAATAATTAATTTTAACCATTTTTTTATTTATTTTAACAGTAGCCCCAAATTGAAGAAGTTCTGCATCATTCGGTGACAAATTCCCCTATACGATACTTACTAACTTGAAAGCGATATTAAATTATTATGACGTGTAACTTGACAAAACGTATGATGCAGAACTTCTTCTTTTTGGGGCTTCTTTCACGTGCAGTTCTCAGAATGGAGTCCCAAATCAATGAGCTGAAAAATTTTGTACTGTGTAATACAAGTCGGAAAAATGTCTGTGGTAACTTAAAATTTTTCGACCACGGTTGAAATTTCTGTGTAAATACCCATATAGTTGGATAACTGGGCGTAGAAATGGGTGTGGCAATATATTATTTTCCTAAAAACCTTACTCGGACGATTACAAATCTGTCTACGTATCTCAAATGATGCGCGTACCAACGTAGCACTGTTTAAGATATTGTATGTAATATTTTAAACAAATAACCTATTAATCAATACTTTACCAAAGGTATACCCCCCCCCCCCAAAAAAAAAAGATGTTTCTCGTTTTCTTCTTAGACTTCTCACTCTATGCATCCTTCTTCGTCTGCACCTACAAAATATTTCATCAAGCTATGATGCAATTTTTAAATTTTTGTTTCTTCCTATTCCATAGTATATTCTTATGAGTGTGTGTGTGTTTTTTTCTCGAGTGCTGAAAAAATGTGGTAACATCTCTTCTTTACACGCTATGTAAACAATGGAGTTGTTTGTTTATGCCGTAGGATGATAGTCCCCTTTTCAATTCCTATGTATTATTTTTAAAGTTCATGTGGTCCACATGAAATTGATGGCTCTAAGTAGTAAAGCGCTTCGTTGTGTAGTTTGTAAAATCTGTTTATTCCAGTTGTGGTTTATATCACTTTACACTATGGCATAACAACAAGTTGTTTTCCTCTCTCTTTGAATTCTATTTCTATTGTTATTTATTTTTTGTTTCGAAGTTGTAAAATTTGTACAATGAAGAACAAATGGGCTTATATAGGAAATTGTATATTCAGTGGAAAATAATTTGTGTAATGGCTTTTGTTGTTAGTTGGAAAATCTGTGTATGGGTGAAACAAATAAATTATTAATAAAAAAAATAACATAAAATCGTATTAGAAACGGGCCAATGAGAGGAGTACAAGGAGAATCTAAGACTCTTCAAGAAACTACTGAAGAAGGCAAAAAGATCTTCATGGAGGAAATATACCAACGATGTCTAAAAAACCACAGAGGTATATAGACTTTGGAAAATATTATCCTCGACAAATGTATAAACGAAAAAAAAAATTAAATTATTGTATTTGCTATTACTTCCTTCCCCATTTTCCTCAATTTGCCGCCAGCTGGCTGCTGACATCCCTTCATATACTCGCATAAACAGGAAATATCGTTAATATTAATTTACCATAGCATTTTTCTTATTTACAATTGAAACTCCTCCACCAGAGACATATGCAAATCGCATTTGCTCTTTTGCATCTGCATTTCCTAGGGAAAATTAATCTTTACGTTTTGTTTTGAATATCTTTTACAAACCTAAGGTAATATTATTGCTCTTTTCCTTTGCTTGTCATAACCAATTCAGATGTTAGATGATAAACGCATACTTTACTGCCATTTAACTCAAATTCGTCTTGTGACACAATTTACGATTACACTTAGTATCTCTTTAAAGCTGAAACTGTGTGTGTGTGTGTGATTTTTATCACAAGTTTGCACTTCCTGCAACGTTGGTGGGCACAACGGCGGCAGGTCACCTAAAAAAACCTTTTGTTTTATTATCTTTAATATAATTGGATATACACTCACTCAAGCACTTTTACAAACACTCTGTGTTGATACAAACACTTTTACATATTCACACTTATACTCTCCCTCGCACATAGCTAATAAATGATATTTTCGCACTAAAGTCCAATGAATACACCACGACGGGGTTCATGATATTTTATTGTATCACATCGAGGCGCACCATCAGTCTGAACCAAGTTGTAAATTGTGCGGGTGACGAGAGAACGGCAAAGGGTACTCTCTAATTCAAAGAGGGCAGGGTATGGGTACTGAGGGTGTAGGGAAGGTCAGTTGGTGTGGGTGTGTGTAACAAAGTTTATCACAGCAAGTTTTTGTAGTGTTAATCTTTATTTGTGCTAATATTTATTGAGAGCGGTTCCCCTCTACGGCTTGTAATGGTTGCATCTTAAGTGGAGGTTGTGTAAAATCTTATATCATATTGACAATGATATAATTAAGAAAATAAATGAATAATGGAAAAATTACTAAATTTTAGAAGAATTAGTAAATGTTAGAAAAATTAATATATATTAAAAAACTTAATAAATTTGGGAAAAATTTGTAATTAAAAAAAATGAATGGATTTTGGAAAGAATTAGAAAATTTTGCAAAAAAAAACCATATTTAAATTATTAATCAATTTTTAATAAAATTTAAGAAAAATTATCAATTTTGAAATAATTATAAAATCTTGGAAAAATATCCATTTTGAAAATATAAGTCACTTTGAAAAAAAAATCTTAATATTTTGAAAAATTAGTACATTTTGAGAAATATAATTAATTTTAAAAATATTAACCAATTTTGAAAAAAAAAATTCTTTCATTGTCGGCTCCCCTCGAATGTTGTCGACAGCAACTTCGCAGTATCAGTGTTCGAGTAAATCGGCATGTCTAGTAAGAGCTTCTCAAACAGTGACGTTCACATTCGTCGATAAACAATTAGGTGCCATTAGCTATGAATCTAAAAATAGAAAGCGTGTTAATTCACAACAACGCGAAAAGCTATCCCATACCTCATTCATGAAGTAATGGGAAATTAAGAAGAAGAAGAAAAATTAATCAATTTTACAAATTTTTAAAAATTTTGGAAAAATAAATAGATTTTGGAAAATATAATTTTGGAAAAAATAATCAATTTTGAAAATAATTAGAAAATTTTAGAAAAATTAGTTTTTTTTTTTTGAAAAAATAAAATTTTGAAAAAAATAATAAATTTTAGAAAAACGAGTTATTTTTGGGAAAACTAATCAATTTTGTATAAAAATAAAAATTTTTAAAAAAATTAGTAAATTTTGGAAAAAATAATCAATTTTGGAAAAATTAATAAATTTTAGAAAAATTAATAAATTTTAGAAAAATTAATAAATTTTAGAAAAATTAATAAATTTTAGAAAAATTAATAAATTTTAGAAAAATTAATAAATTTTAGAAAAATTTAAAAATTTTAGAAAAATTTAAAAATTTTAGAAAAATTAAAAAATTTTAGAAAAATTAATAAATTTTAAAAACAAAATAGATTTTAGAAAAATTAAAATTTTTGGAAAAATAATCAATTTTGGGACAATTATCAAATTTTTGGTGTAATTGTTGAAAAAAAAATAATCAATTTTGAAGCAATGATTAAATGTTTGGGAAAATTAATCAATTTTAAAAATAGAAAAAGTAATAAAGTAATAAAGTTTAGAAATATTAAAAAATTTTAGAAAAATTAATAAATTTTGAAAAAAAAATTTTAAAATATTAATAAATTAAGAAAAAATTAATAAATTTTAGAAAAATGAGTAATTTTTGGAAAAAATAATCAATATTCGGTTTGAGATCAGTTCTATTGGCATTTATTTATTATTGCCTCTATTGGCAATTGTTTATTATTGCCAATAGGTTTTTATTCAAGAGTTTGTGAAATGTACAGACCACAAAAAACTAAATCAAAATTAATAAATTTTTAAAATATTAATAAATTTTAAAAAAAAATTCAACAAAAAACAAAATTAATAAATTTTAAAATAATTAATAAATTCTAAAAATATTAATAAATTTTAAAAATATTAATAAATTTTATAAAAAATTATAAATTTAAAAATTAATTTTTTCAATTTTAGAAAAAATCGTTAAATTCGCGAAAATATCAATTTTAAAATATTTATTAAATTTAAATTTAAATAAATTTTTGAAAAATTAAAAATTTTTTAGTGAAATTAATATTTTTGGAAAAATAAATAATTTAAAAACATTATTAATTTTACAAAAATTAATAATTTTTGGAAAAATTATTAAATTTTGGAAAACTTAATATATTTTTAAAATATTATAATCGATTTTGAAAATATTAATCTATTTTGAAAAAAATCAATAAAAAAAATTGTAGAAAAATTAATAAATTTTTTAATTTTGGAAAAATTAATAAATAATAAATTTTAGTAAAATTAATACATTTTGGAAAAAATTAGAAAAATTTAGAAGAATAATCAATTTTAAAATATTAATCAATTTTAGAAAAAATTAATAAATAAAATAAAATAAAATAAAATAAAATAAAATAAAATAAAATAAAATAAAATAAAATAAAATAAAATAAAATATTTATTAAATTTAAATTTAAATAAATTTTTGAAAAATTAAAAATTTTTAGTGAAATTAATATTTTTGGAAAAATAAATAATTTAAAAACATTATTAATTTTACAAAAATTAATAATTTTTGAAAAAATTATTAAATTTTGGAAAACTTTATATATTTTTAAAATATTATAATCGATTTTGAAAATATTAATCTATTTTGAAAAAAATCAATAAAAAAAATTAATAACTTTTTTAATTTTGGAAAAATTAATAAATAATAAATTTTAGTAAAATTAATACATTTTGGGAAAAATTAGAAAAATTTAGAAGAATAATCAATTATAAAATATTAATCAGTTTTAGAAAAAATTAATAAATTGTAGAAAAATGAGTAATTTTTAGTTTTTCCAAAAATTACTCATTTTTCTAATCAATTTTGAAATTATTAATCAATTTTGAAAATATTAATAAATTTAAGAAAACAATTAATAACTTTTAGAAAAATGAATCATTTTTGGAAAAATAATCAATTTGGAAAAAATTATCAAATTTTGGAAAAATTAATCTATATTAAAAAAAAATTACAAATTTTAGAAAAATTAGAAATTTTTTGAATAAATAATCAATATAGGAAAAATTAATCAATTTGAAAAAAATAATTCATTTTAGAAAATTGAGTAATTTTTGGAAAAATTTATCAATTTTAGAAAAATTAATAATTAAAAAAAAATTAATAAATTTTGGAAAAAATTAAATTTTGAAAAAAAATAAAAAATTTTAGAGAAATGAGTAATTTTTGGAAATAATAATCAACTTTGAAAAAAATTTCAAATTTTAGAAAATTTAATATATTTTGAAAATATTAATAAATTTTGAAAAAAAAAATGAATAAATTTTAGAAAAATTATTAATTTTTGGGTAATTAATCAATTTTGAAAATATTAATAAATTTAAAAAAAAAATTAATAACTTTTAGAAAAATGAATCATTTTTTTAAAAAGTAATCAAATTGGGAAAAAAATCAAATTTTGGAAAAATTAATCGATATTAAAAAAAAATTTATAATTTTAGAAAAATTAGAAATTTTTAGATAAAATCAATATTGGAAAAATTAATCAATTTGAAAAAAAATAATTCATTTGAGAAAATTGAGTAATTTTGGAAAAATTAATCAATTTTAGAAAAATTAATAATTTAAAAAAAATTAATAAATTTTTGAAAAAAATTAATTTTGAAAAAAATTAAAAAATTTTAGAGAAATGAGTAATTTTAGGAAATAATAATCAATTTTGAAAAAATTATCAAATTTTGGAAAATTTAATATATTTTGAAAATATTAATAAATGTTGAAAACAAAAATTATAAAAATTAGTAATTTTTGCGAAAAATAATCAATGAAAACTAAAAAATTTAGAAATTTAGAAGTTACTAATAAATTTTCAAATTTAAAACTAAATAAATTCTTACATATACCCTCACTCTCAGTAAAACCTCAAATTTTCTATTATATTGATATTATTTCTCTCTCTAAAGTGGGCGGAAAGGTACATTTGTATGGGAGCTACCAAAAGGGACGTGGCTAGACTTCCAATTTGTTTCTCAAAAACTTTATCCTGCTTGAGCTTAACAAAATACAGAATTTGGGCACGATCGTGTCGAGTGTATTGATATTATTACTCCATCTCCAAAGTGGGCGGAGTGGTATATTTGTATGGGAGGTACCAGAAGGGTATAAAAATGAATATAAAAATCATAAAAATTACTTCGCTAGCTTAGTCGCTTCCCCATTGCAGTTCTCTGGTCTTTGTCACCAAACAATCATCACAACTTCCCAGTTGCCTCGTCATTACACTCTCACCATCATCATTGTCACTTGTACTACTATGTGTAACATAGATAGTATGACAGACTAAAAGTGAAGAGTATCACTGATTGAATTGTTTTCGATTTTACGAGTTTTGTTGTAGTCATCATCAGTGACAAGTGAGAAGAGGACGTATATACACGTAGGGGGAGAGGAAGGAGGCGACAAGGAGGCAACATCATAAGCTATGGCTCTGAGTTATTCCAGGGGGGGTTGCGTATAATGTATAGACCAAATATGGTAGAAAAAACAAACGCACAGATTTTATCCCTCGGTTTCTGCTACAACAAGTATTAAGGTATCAATTTGTCGAGTGCGGGCGGGCTAGTGGTGCTTATAGACGAAGGCAGTATGTTTATGGAGGTAAAAATTGGAAAATTGTTAAATTTTTTAAAGCCAAAAGCAAGATCGGCATTGCAGTACAAACTTTATACTAAGCTGGCAATCAGGAAAGTAGAATATAGCAAAAGGAGTTATGGATGACCCACAATTCTGTCTGTGTGTTATGCATAGGCTTTTCTACCATCAATGCGATTGAAATGAAATTTGATTATACTGCTCTACAGGTATGTGGAATGGTTTTAAGTATAATTTATATTTTTTCCTTATTATAAGTTAACTTTCAAGACAAACTCACCTAAACGTGATGATTTTTAGAAAAGTAAAATTAAGAAACAACTGCTTAGCTTTAGAACCACTTGTGTAAAAGTTGCTGCATTAATATTGTTCCCACTCACTCTTCTCATTAAACCACACTTATTACACCAACCGCCCCTGTTAAATAAAAGAGTTATATCCCTGTATATGTCTGTCTGTCTATAAAGGGACTATAACACCAGATTTAACATATAAGCAAGAAGAAAAAAAAACAACCTTACAAATCACTTAAAGCTCGACTGTTACAAATAAATTTAATTTATTTTGTATGGCAGAGAAATTTAAGGCGTTTAGTTGTTTTTTTCTTTTCCTCAATGCAGCCGTCGAGATTTAAGAAGAGTTTAAAAAGTTTAACTCACAAAGTGGTTTATAAAAGAAATGTGTTGATGCTTGGGGACGATTCCACGTTTAAGTGGCACCAACCAACCACTTGGCATCCATCATCAATTGAATATGATTATGGCATCAAAGAAACTGAATTGCTACAGTTCATTGAAAGGACTTTGAACTCCGTTCGTTTAATTAAGTTATTGTGCTTAAACAATGAAGTTATCAGATGATAGGAGTTTAGTACTATCTATATAAAAAAATATGAATTGCTGTGCGTCGGTTTGAGCGATTTGAGTAATTTTTGTGTTATGTTATAATGTTCGTAATAGTCCGAGAAAAATTTTTTTAGCCACGCCCATTTTTATGCCCACTTATTTAATAATTTTTTTTTAATTTTGGATTAAATGAAGAAAGCGGTATATTGGTGGAACGCTAATATCGCCGACATCAGGCGGGACTGCCTCCGATGCAGGCGAAGGTCTACAAGGGCAAGACGCAGAGGGTCAGCGGAAGTCGAACAGACGGCATACAAAGAAGCGAGAAAATCTCTACGAAAAGCCATATTCTCAAGCAAGCGGAAAATTTTCGAGGAGCTTCGCGAGGATATTAACAACGACCCCTACGGCCTTGGCTATAAAATTGTCACAGAGAAGCTGAGTGCAAAGAAATCTGTGGGACTGATGGATGAGGTGACAATGGAGAGAATTGTAACATCCCTGTTTCCGACACATGAAATCAGGGAGGAAAATTTGGATACCGCAAACACTATCGAGTTCACCCCCTTCACGGTAAATGAACTCAGTGCAGCTGCGCACGGCTTACGACCAAACAAGGCACCTGGCCCCGATGGTATACCCGCAGAGGTAATCAAGGAGATTGCCAATAAAAAGCCTGACCTTTTGCTGGACATGTATAACGCCTGCCTGGAGGAAGGTATATTCCCAGAAGTTTGGAAAAGGCAACAGCTAGTGCTTATTAGCAAAGGAAAAGGAGATCCAGAAGCCCCGTCATCATACAGGTCACTTTGTATGCTGGATACTGCGGGGAAACTGTTTGAGAGGCTGATAAAACCACGGCTTACAAACGCGATGGTGGCTTATCCAGTAGACAATACGGCTTCAGACCGGGTAGGTCAACGATTGGGGCCCTAAGAGAAGTGACGGAGGTAGTAGATGCCGTACAACGAGTGAACCATTACAGTAGACCTGTTGTACTCCTCGCCACGTTGGATGTGAAGAATGCTTTTAATAGCTTAAGATGGAAAGACGTCCTGGACGCTTTAGAAAACTTCTCTGTGCCACAGTGCATTATGAGGATAATAGAAAGCTACCTAAGAGACAGGGAGCTTTTGTACAACACGAGCAGCGGACCAAAAAGGAAACAAGTCACTTCCGGAGCGGCTCAGGGATCAATACTGGGACCAGACCTGTGGAACGTCAGCTACGACGGAATCCTGAAGATGGAAATGCCTGAGGGCACTTTTCTAGTAGGATATGCCGACGACATTGCAGCCGTTATCACGGCTCGAAACACGGACGATGCACAACGTAAGCTGAGACAAGTTATGATGAGAGCAAAATCTTGGCTTGATACTCATGGTTTACAATTGGCAATGCAGAAAACAGAAATACTTCTACTTACGCGGCGTCACATCCCCGTAGAGTTGGATGTGAATATTGGAGATGTCACAATCACGACCCAGAGATCGGTGAAATATCTGGGATTAAGACAGGATCCTAAACTCACATACGCAGTCAAGATACAGCATGCGGCTAACAGAGCCGGAAGCACAACTGCGCAGCTAAGTCGCCTAATGGCAAACATAGGAGGACCGCTGCAGCACAGGCGCAAACTACTGATGGAGGCCGCAAACAGCATCATGCTCTATGGATGTGAAATATGGGCCAAAGGCGATAAAATAAAAAAGAGGGCACAGTCTATTTTAGCTGTGCAGAGGACAGCTGCTTTACGAATCTGTTCGGCGTATCGCACAGTATCAGCAGCCGCTGTACTGGTAATAGCAGGCACGATTCCAATTGACCTGTTAGCAAGAGAACGACGCACATTATACCTAATGAAGGTATCCGGCAACCCTGGGATGTCAATAAGAGACCAGACTATAACGTCGTGGCAAGAACGGTGGAATAACGAAAAACACGGAAGGTGGACAGCAAAACTTATACCAAACATCAAAATTTGGCTGGATCGACGATGTGGAAAGGTAAACTACTACCTAACCCAGATGTTATCCGGACACGGATACTTTTGGAAGTACCTTAATAAAATAGGGAAATGTGACAATCCGTTCTGTCTGTACGAAACAGATGAGGTTGTAGATGACACAGAACACACTTTTTTTGTATGCACACGCTGGCTGGCTCATCGTCAACAACTGACAGACGAGGTAGGAACAATAACAGCCGATAATATTATTAATGTTATGACAACCAGTGGAGGAAATTGGATCGCGGTAGCAAAATACACGAAGCAGATCCTTAGGAGCAAAAAATTAGACCTGGAAGCCGCAGTTTTCTGAGGTGCAGCAGAGACCAAGCGGGGGCCTGGAAGCAGGTCAATCGAGAAGGTTGGCGTACACGGCCACATGGGAACCACCTTGAAGTAATGCGTAAGCGGTTCCGAGGTGGATTACTTCCCGAAGAGGAGACAGGGAGGGGTTTTAGTCGGTATACCATATTGGAGAATCCGACATAACGTGACTACTGTCACGAATGCGTAATCCATTTCTCCTACCTTACCCGCAAAAAAAAAAATATTTTAATATTTTAATATTTTAATATTTTAATATTTTAATATTTTAATATTTTAATATTTTAATATTTTAATATTTTAATATTTTAATATTTTAATATTTTAATATTTTAATATTTTAATATTTTTATATTTTAATATTTTAATATTTTAATATTTTAATATTTTAATATTTTAATATTTTAATATTTTAATATTTTAATATTTTAATATTTTAATATTTTAATATTTTAATATTTTAATATTTTAATATTTTAATATTTTAATATTTTAATATTTTAATATTTTAATATTTTAATATTTTAATATTTTAATATTTTAATATTTTAATATTTTAATATTTTAATATTTTAATATTTTAATATTTTAATATTTTAATATTTTAATATTTTAATATTAGATTCAATTAACGCCACCTATCGCTTAGTATTTGAACTATATCACAAACTTTCTCTCAGACGTACAAAATAGCTTATACAGTATCAGGGACACAAAATGACTATCAGACCCTATAGGGAAGCAGACGTACCGCCAGGCCAGCAATGATTTTATTTATAAATATATTCCAAACTATATTACTTTTTATTATCCCAACATGCCCCTTAAACCTTTGACTTATATTCAACATCTCTCTCTCTCTCTTTTATTCCCTCTCTTCCCCTAGGAACTTCAGTATGAGCGCGAATCGTTGCAAGAGCGCATGTCCGAACAAACTCAACGCATCTCTGCTCTACAATCGCGTCTCGAAGAGCAACGCCAACGTGCCGAAGAGCTGCAACGTGGCAATACTTCCGATTTGAACATCAGAATTCACGATCTGCAAAATGAGCTACAAACTGTACGTGAGACGCTCTCGAATCGTGACAAACAGATTGCCACCATGAAACAACAGCTGGAAAAGTCTAAAATGGCCATCGATCGCTTAGAGGCTGAAGTGGCCGTCGAACATCAGCCAGATCGTAGCATTATTGAACGTATGGATGCGGAGCTTCAGCAAAAACAGGCAGAGAATCAAAAACTTAAGGATAAAATCAAAAATGAAATGATCAATAAGTTGGCGCTGCCCGATCTAATGGAGACCATGTTGGCGGATAAAAATGAAGAAATCGATCATTTGAAGGAACAGCTGGAGGGTAAGGAGAAGGAGCTACAGTCGGCTATGGAAGTGAGTCAGAATACCACATGCGCAGGCGAAAGGAAACCAGGATTTTTCTCCACCAAATTGTCGGGCGGTGGTACATTCAGTGAAATTGCCTCCATCTCGGAATTGGATGAACCTGAGGTGGTGCGTAGAACGGCGGCCGTAGCTTGTTCGCCGCTTCTGCTGCCGCAAGGAAGTGAGGGTTACCTACACAACACCATAGACACATCCAAGGGGGCCGTGGCCAATCTCACCCACAAGAGAACGGAGGATTTGTCGGGTTTCACCACCATCCAGCAGGCCAACACTTTTGATCGTCCCCACTACTTCCAAGACCCCAACATATTGCTGGGATCGGACCAATCGGGTGCCAGTGTCAACCCCTCCCCCTTAGTGCCAAGACAAATTAATTTTTCGGATCTAACCGAAGACTCAAAGTTCAAGTCTAGCTTGGTGTACAAAACGCCAGAAAACTCAAAACAAACGGAGAATGATAAAGAGAGCATTGAAATCTTGGAGCGACAAGTAACAGAGCTTAAACAACAATTGGAGGAGCAACAGCAACAAGAGATGAGCAAAATCAAGCAGCTGCAAGAGCAAATATCCCAGAAAACTCTGGAAATTGAAAGACTCACCCAAGAACAAGACAAATGGCAACGGGAGAAGGCCGAATTGCTGAGCAAACATGAAAAAAATATGAAAAATCTGCAAGAGAGTGAAGAGTTGTATAAGAAACGTATGCACGACCTGGAAGAGAAGTTATTAAAGAGCACCGAAACAGAAGTAAACGAACGCGAGAGCTTGCGTAAAGAACTGAGAGCCATTAGCGAAGTGCACGAGCAATGCAAATACACCGCCAAAGACAATGAGAGTCGCAAAAGGGAAATTGAAAATCTCAATCAAGAGATCAAGACCAAGGATGAGCGTCTGCTGACGTTGAGCACTAAGCTGTCCATAGCTGAAGACAACATAGCCGATTTACAGCGCCAAATTGTCATTCTAGAGAGAGAAGTAGAAAAATGTAAACAGCAAAGCAGTGACAACAGCTCGCGGCAATTTTCGGTGGACGAAGTTGCTCAACAGATTGAAAAGGAACTAAACTATTCAGCCCAACTGGATTCGAATATCCTTAAGGCTATCGAAAGTGAAGAAGAGAATAATCTAGATCGATCTCATGCCCATAAGAATATGATAGCTGAACATCCCGGCACCACCGACGATGAAAACTTTGTGGGCGAAAGAGATTTGCTCAATCAACTGGAAGCTTTGAGAGCCCAAATCATCGTGGAAAGAGAACATGCCGAGGAGATACGTCAAGAGCTGTTGCAGGAGAAACATCACTCGCAAGAGGTCCAAGAACAGGATGTGGTGATCATAGAAGCTATGCGCAAGCGTTTGGAGGCAGCCATGGACCAGGAAGAGGAATTGCACAAACAGCTGGACATTGAAAGAGAACGCTGTGAGCGGCTGCAGACACAAATCTCGACTTTGCAACGCACTGAAAGTCGTCGCAACTCTTCGCTGCTCAAATCTCCCGTCGAGTCTCCACGCAAATCTCCACGTTCTCTGATGACAGACTTTGAATCAGAGTTGGCTGAACGTTTAAGAAGTGAAATTAAACTGCTCACCGCCCAAAATGAGCGAGAGCGTGAACGTTCCGCTGATTTGCAGCGCAATGGTGAGCGAGAGCGTTCTCGCTATGAGAAGGAACTGGTGGAGCGCATCGACTATTGTGACAAACTTAAACGGGAAATGGAAAAGGTGAGTCGCGATAAAGATAATGCCGAAATGGAGGCGGAACATCTGCAGGAAAGGCTAATGCTGCAGACGCAAGAAATTGAGAGTCTAGAAGCTCGCATAGCCAGTCTGCAAGAGGCCGAGACGCGAAGGTGTACGCGCAAAGAGAAGCACCAGAAAGAGAATGTACAACTGATGGCCGAATTACAGGAATTGAAGACTCAACTCTTTACACTGCAGTCCGAGAAAGATGTGATGCATAAAAACATAACACAATTAAGATTTGACATTGAGCGTTCAGCTCAACGTGAAGGCAAACTGGCGGAGGCATTGGCCAATGCCAACTCCCAATTGGCGGCTCGTGAAGGTACCACCACAGTGCCAGAGCAATTTTTGCAGAAAATGAAAGAAATCAATAATTTGTTGGCGGAAAATACCCAAGAGAACAAACAAATGGCCGAGACCGTACAGTATCTAGTAGAGGAAAGACTTCAATTGCAGCGCAAATGTGAAGATCTCGAATCTCAGCTATCCGGTACAGCCAATGTCAGCGAGCTGGAAGAGCGTTGTAATCATCTGCTGGGACGCTATCTACGCGTGGAATCGCATCGCAAGGCTTTGGTATATCAAAAGCGTTATCTGAAGGTGTCGCTGCAAAACTATCAGGACAGTGAGCAGAGAGCTCTGGCAGCTTACAATGGCGGGCATTTACTGAGGCAGCAAAGACCTAAGAAGAAACTGTTTAAGTAAGTTGGCCACATGATGGGGATGAAATTTAAAATATGTTACTAATTGACAAATGTCTCGCTTGCAGGACTGTGGCTTTGGCTATAATTGCTATACAACGCTTGAAATATATAGGACGCATCTGGCATACGGGCAAACGGATTGTCTCGAAATCGGTATTTACCATAACGCAACAAAAGTAAGTGGGAAACAAGTTTTTATTTGAAAATTATTACAATTAAAAAATTAACAGGACAAAATTAAAAAAAAAATGGGGATGGTAAGAATTGAGTATTTGAAAGTATTGAAGTTTTAAATTTACTTTCAAAATGTATATAAAATACACAAAATTTAGCGAATTATTATAAAATATATACCTACAAACCAAAATAAAAATGGTGAAAATATTTTTGGTAAATGTTCGATTTTTCAACTCAATGAATTTCGTTTTTTGAAGAGACAATAGAAGATAGAAGAACATTTTCTATAGGGCAGTAGTAGCTGGAAATTTGCTATAAACTACAAAAACAAAAAAAATATTTAAGTCATAAATTTGAATTATAATTTAAAACAAATAGAATTTTTTCGAACCAAGTTAAAAAAAAATTTTTTTTGAGGAAAAAATAACAAACAAAATATTTTCATGCAAAACAAAAAACTAAACGAAATATAAATACATAAAAAATAAAAAAAAAAAAATTGAAAAATAAACACTGAATTTTATTACAGATTTTTTTTTAAACTGTTTCCAAATTTGTTTAGTGCTAAAAATAAAAAAAAAATATTTTGTTTTCTCTGATATCATATCTAAGATACTAAAAAAATACTTTGTGTTTTTTTAATTAATCCATTTAAAGTTACCTCTCAAAAACTGGTTTCTTTCTGAAAAAAGGTTTTTTTTTTATGTTTACTTAAACAAATATTTTTTTTACTAACAACTATTTTTTATTAAAGAACACTTTTTCTTATTTTCAAAAATTAACAAAATATTATATACTTTTTTATTTTAATTAAAAAAATATTTTTTTTTAGTAACGAGAAAAATAGTTTTACAAAAATAAAATAAAAATATTAGGAGGAATAGAAAAGGCTTTTAAATATTAATAAAAATTATATGTTATATTTTGTTATTTTTTTAAAATAGAAAAATCTGTTCCTAATTATATTAGGAACGTTAATTAAATAATTTTAGTAAAAAATCTCCCTTAAATGTTTGAAAAAATTTAAGTTCTTTATTAAATTAAAAGATTTGAAGTTGTACTTTTTTTGGTACCCTTTTTCAACAAATATTTAAAACACATTATTTTCTGAAGAAAAGGCCAATTTTTTTTAAAATAAAACACCAAATGTATATATTTTGTATTTTTAGAGAAATAAAATAAAAATATTACATAAGTAACAATAATAACAAATATAAACAAACAAATTTTTTCTCCTTTTTTATTTTCCCCAATATTTTTCTCAAATTTAAAAAAACATTCAAAAACAATTTTTTTTTTTTTTTCAATATAATGTCGATATTTTTTCTATCAAAAAATAATTAGTATTTTTTCCGTTTTTTCCTGTTACGCTTTTCAAAAAATATTTTAAACACATTGTTTTCTTAAGACAAAGGCAATTATTTTATATTTTCCTAAAAAATAAGATACCATATGTAGATTTTTTTTATTTTTAGAGAAATAAAAACATTCTTGCGATAATCTTATAACTTTGGTGGAAACTGTATCCATTTAATTTGAAAAAAAAAATCGTTTTCCAAAAAAATATTACATAAATAACAATAATAAAAATAAATAAATATATTATTTCTTCTTTTTTATTTTTCACAATATTTTTCTAAATTTAAAAAACATTCAAAAGCAATTTACCTTATTTTTAATATAATGTTTTCGATATTTTTTCTAACAAAAAGTAATTAGGATTTTTCCCGTTTTTTTCTGAAAACTGACTTTTTTTCTAAAAAAAATATTTATGTCTAAAAAAATGTCTTTTTTTAAGTTATATCTGTTTCTTTTAATTTTTTCTAAACTATAGTTTCAAAAAGTTTTTTAAATACTTAATTTTCTAAAAAAAAAATGCAATAAAAATATTTTTTTAAAAAAAATTATTCTTTTTCTTAATATTTTTTATTTTGCATAAAACTGTCATCATTTAATTTTTCTTTATATAAAAAAAGAATTTAGTTTTTTTTAGAAAAACATAAATATTTATTTGAAATGAAAGAAGTTGCTTACAAATTTATCAGAAAGGAAGCGGCCCTTTTTAGTATTTTTTTCGGAAAAAAAAAATATTTTATTTTTCTAAACAAAAAAAAAAAAACAAAAAAATTAAAAAGTCAGAATTAGAATTACTGTCTCTTCTCTTCGTCAACAAAAAATTGTTTTTCTCAGAAATCAAACTTTTTTATTTATTATTCTTAAAATAAAAACCTTTATCCTTTACTATAAATCCAATTTTTAATATATTTTTTTTTTCTAAATATAAAAAAATATTTATTCTTATAAAACATATCTTATTTTCAGAAAAACTTTTAGAAAAACAAAAATACTCGTACGAAAAAAAATAGTTGTTCCGATATTTTTTAAGTTTTTTTTACTGAAAAAATATTTGTGATTCTAAAAAAATATTTTTTTTATTTTTTGCAAAAAAAATATTCTTCTTTTTTTCCTGAAATAATATTTCGATATTTTAAAAAAAAAAAAAAAAAAAAAAAATTTTTTTTTACGTTTTTTCTGCATTTTTTTTGTTTTCCTTACTTTTTTTTGAAAAATTTTGGTTTTTTAATTTTTACAGAAAAGTTTTCTTTTTAACTTTTACTCTTTCATAAAAATATTTTTGGTGGAAAAAAAAAGTTTTTTCTATTATTTTGTCTAAAATTAAAGTAATTTCTCTTAAATTCGGTTTTTTTAAAAATATGTTTTTTTAACAATAAATTTTTTTTTCTAAAATTAAAAAAATTGCAGAGGAAACAGAAAGAATAAATATTTATATATTAATTTTTTTTCTTAGGAAAACAAGAATACTTGTTCGAAAGGATAGTAGTTTGTTTATATTTCTGAAAAAAAACAGTTTTTTTTTTAGTTAATTTTAAAGAAAACAAAACAATTTGTTTTTTCTAAAAAAAAAAATTTAATTCAAAATTTAAAAAAAATTGGTCGAAAAAAATTTTTGTTCATTTTTCTGAAAAAAGTTTAGTTTTATTTTCTAAAAAGTAAAATAGTTCCATTCTAAAAAAAATAATAACAAATCCCAAATTTACATATAAAAATTTTAAACTATAACAATTTTAATTTAATGAAAAAACAAAAAAAAATATAAATGTTTTTTTAGAAAAAATATAGAAAATACATTTTTTGTTGGCAAAACCGTAAGGAATTTTTTTTTTTTGGAATATAATTTAAGACATAAATTTTGTAATGTAATAAAATAAATTGGCCATACAAAATAACTTTTTTTATAAAATAACAAAAAAAGTTTTTTTTAATTTTTAAAAATATTTAAACAAAAATCTTTCAGACAAATACAATAAAATTATTTTTTGTTTTTTTTTTAAATTAAAGATTTTATTAAATTTTTTTTAAAATCTGAAATCTGAAAAAAAATTTAAAAAATCTTTTATAAAAAATAAACAAAAAAATTATTTTGTTATTTTATAAAAATCGTTATTTTGTATGAACTTAAATTTTTTTTATTACATTTTCATATCTGTTCCAAATTTTTTTCCAAAAAAAAAATTTCTTATAATTTTTCTAATAGAAAATATATTTTTTAAACTTCTTCCAAAAAAAAAATTATTTTTTAAAAATTTTGACAACAAAAAAATTTTTTGACTTCTATAATGCTTTTTCAATTATTAAGAAAAAAACACATTTTTTCTGAAAAAATTAATCAATTATTAATTAAATTGAAAAGAAAAGTATTTGTTTGTTTATTTTTCTACAAAACTGTTTTTTTGTAGTTTTTAAAATACAAAAACAATTTTTCTAAAAAAAAAACAAATAAAGGTATATTGTTTACAAAACAAAAAAGGAACATTTTTAACAAAAAAAAAAAACTATTTTTAAAAACAAAATAAATATTTTTAACAAAAAAAAAACTTTTTCTTGTAAAATATTTTTTATGTAAAAAGCAAAATATTTTTTTGTATTAAATTTAAGACTACATTTTTTGTCAAAATTTTTCGGAAAAAATGTTTTTTTTTTATATTTTCTTGAAATTAGAAGCATTTTATAAAATATTTTGTTTCTTTCCACGTATTTTTTCCTAGTTTTTTTGTAAACTTTTTCATAAAGTATATACTTTTTTGTAACAATATAATTTATAAAATAAACCGACTTTTTTTTTTTTAAATATATATAAACAATTTCCTCCACAATGTTTTTTTTTTCTTTAAAAAAAATACAATTAAATTAAAAATAAATGTTTTTTATTCATTTGTTTCAGAAATTTTTTTTTAAATTTTTTAATTAAGTTTTTTAACTTAAGGTTTAACATTTTTTTCTGAGAAAATGTATATGTTTTTGTTTATTTTTCATAAAAAAATATTATTTTTATTTATTCTAAAAAAATTTTTTTCTGAAAAAATTTTGTTCGTTTTGTCACTAAATTTTAAAATTAAAGGTTTACATTTTTTTTTCTGCAAAAATTTATTGTTTTTTTTTAGAAAAAAAAAAATTTATTTTTGAGAAGAACAGTTATTTGTGTTTATTTTTGTATAAAACTATTGTTTTAAGTTTATAAACAAAAATAATTTTTCTAAAAAAAAAGGAAATAAAAAAGGAGTATTTTTAACAAAACAAAAAAGGAATATTTTTACCAAAAAAAAAAATAATCTGATTAATATTTTTTATTTTAAAAACATAATTTTTTTTTGTATTTATTTAATTAAATTTTACATTTTTTTGTCAAAATTTTTTGGAAAAAATGTTTTATTTTTATATTTTTTTTAAATTAAAAGCATTTTATAAAATATTGTGTTTCTTTCCGTCTTATTCTTCCTATTTTTTTTGTAAATTTTTTCAGAAAGCATATATTTTTTTTTTAATTTTTAAAATAAAAATATATTAAAAAAATAAATATTCTCCTGACAAAACGTGTTTGGTTGTCTATTTTTCTTCCTCCAAAATGTTTCTTTTCTTTAAAAAACAAAATATAATTAAATTAAAAAAAAAATGTTATTCATTTTTCTTCAGAAATTTTTTTTTATTTATTTTTTAATAAAGTTTTAAAACTTAAGGTTTAAAATTTTTTCTGGGAAAATGTATTTTTTATTGTTTATTTTTTAAAAAAAAAAATTATTTTTATTTTTCTAAAAATTTTTTTTGTTTTCGTCTGAAATTTTTTTCTGAAAAAAATTTATATTTTTTTGTTTTTTCGTTAAAATTTAAGGTTTAAATTTTGGTTTTTTCTGAAAAAATTGATTCATTGATTGTTTGTTTTTGAGTTTATTTTTCTACAAAACTATTTTTTAAGTTTAAAACATAAAAATAATTTTTCTAAAAAAAACAGAAAAAGGAAATATTTTTAACTTTTTTGTTTTTTTTTTTAACATAAAAAAAAGAAATATTAAAAAAAATATATGAAAATATTTTTTATTTAAAAAACAATTTTTTTTATTTAATAAATTTAAAAATTTTTTTTTCAACATTTTTCGGAAATTTTTTTTTATATTTTTTTTTTTTTGAATTTAAAAGCATTTTATAAAATATTGTGTTTCTGTCTTATTTTTCCTATTTTTTTTTTGAATTTGTGATTTGTTTATTCGGCTTGAATGAATAAATATAAAATCTAACTACATCCATATTTTTTTATTTATGACCTCAAGCCGAATTAACAAATCACAAATTTTCATTAATTGTTAATCTTTTAGGTTTAAAATTGTTTTATGAGAAAATGTATTTTTTTTGTTTATTTTTTATAAAAAGAGATTTTTTTAAATTTTTCTAAAATTTTTTTTTTCTGAAAAATTAGTTAATTAAAATTATTATTATTAAAATATAAATTTTTAAGTTAGAAAGGAATTTCCAAAGCTAAAACTCTTCATGAATCTAAATACCACTACGGATTTGCTGTCGAATAAAACTTTTGAAAACAAATTTTCTGAATAGAAAAATTTCGAAAACGATAACTCCTATATTATATAAATAATATTCCATTATAGAAATTACAATTGCCTAATTTAGTTGATTTTATTTTAATATTATTTCAATACTAATATTCTTATGACTTTTTACTATTTTTCCCTTTAATTTTTGTTACTCTTAAGCTCCACAAATGGCAAAAAACCCTTGGTTACTTTAAATTTACAAGTTAAATTAAAGAAAAATAGCAAAAGTAAAACTACGACCGAATAATGTTAGTTGATTAAATTTTAATCAGTAATTAAACAATTAAAAAAAACACAAAAAACATATATTCACTGTATCCGTGGTCACAAGAAACAAGTAGTAATGCTTGAAAAAATGCACTCATAGTAGCTGCCATACATTTTTTTTTCATATACACACCAATGCAATATTCCATAAAGTAGTTGGGAATAAGCAAAATTAACTTCGAAATAACGATTTGTGAAAATTTTTGATAAGAAATATCTTTTATCACGCTTTAATAAAAGCACCAGCTTAGTTTAGTTAGTTTTCTTATATCGTACACTTTATTTTGATTTTTTTTTTTAAATTTAACTAATTATTGTTTTTTTTTTCTCTCACGCCCTCCCCCAGACGTTCCCTAGCGCCAACCATAAACTGTCCAGCTGTTACTTCAACCTCCCCTTCGCCACCACAGTCTGCCATGAGCAATGGTCAACATTCGCCGCATATCAGCAACACATTAAAGGTATTGGATCGACCTATGGCCCCCTTAAAAACTCCTACCCTTTTAAATGGTGGCAGCCGAACGCCCTCGTCAGCGGCATCGACAACATCAGGAACAGCATTTGAATGGCCTGTCAAAGTAACGGGGAAAACCAACAAGAAGTACTAAGGAGCAAATTTCAACTCCCAGAGACGATACATCCACATCTAGCCACATAAGAGATAGAGTTTAAAGCAAACCACAAAATGCTCAATATCGATTGGAAGCCATATAACGTTTTTCGTTTGTCTACAAATAACAATTACTTTAATGTTACTTATAATAATGTTTTGTTAAGTTTATAGTAATTAGTAGCCCTCGCCCTCAAAACCCTAGCCACATAATCAACCCATAAATTTATATATGACCCATTGATTTAAGTATCGTAAACGTAACTAAATTTAGTTTGTAATCATATCACATTGTAATGTATGTTAATTTATATATGTCTATCGAATTCATTTTGTAAATTGTCACTGCATTCGAGGTTAAATGATAAAGTCCAACCTTTGTTGTAAGTCCTATTTGTATGGTTTTACCTAAGTTTTAAGTTCAAATTTTATAATTTAACCTAAGTTTTAAGTTGCGGTCCTGAGAACCTTTTTATGTTTAAGTTATAGTTGTATAGGTGATTTTTTTGTGTGTTTTGTTTAATTTATTATTTATTTGACTATAATTTATATGAATCCTCATTCCTCCTGAATTTGATATTGAAATGTTATGAAATCCCCAATGAACTTTTTTTTTATATATAATAAACAGATTTTACAATTAATTTTTGGTTGATGTTTTAATTTTTGGTTATCAATTTTTATATTCAGTTTTTTCTCTCTCTTGAATTTCAAACAAAGTGCCTTCGTTAATCACTCACTCTAACCTGTTGTTATTACAGAATTTATATTTTAGAGAATTTATTGAAAAAGAAAAAAATAAATTGAATATTTGAAAAGTAAGCGATAAAAGTTCTTCTTCTTCTTCTTTAATGGCAGCAACAACAGAAATTTATCCATCAGTAGCCGCACGTAGAAAAGTATTCCAAGCGCTTCGGTCTTTTACGCTCCGTAGATAGTTCGTCAGTTGGGGAATGGGACTTTGCCCAGAGGCTGAAAGTTACTGATTGTCACTCACTTGGGAGTGACCAGAATCGATTCCTTTGCGGCACTGTCCAAGCAGCTAACTACTTCCGGTCTTAGACCAAGTATTCCCTGGGCAATGACTTTAAAGCAACCGCTTTGAAGTTAGCTAGAGTTAGAAGGCGAAACGTTGAGTAACCTAATCGGCATGCTACCACCGATGCGTCTTAGGAAGTAGGTAACAGAAGTTACTGAAGCTCAACATAGGCTCTCCTAGTGGCTTTGGCAGCCCCAAGAAACTAGGATCGGGAGCGGTGGCCTAATAAGCCACTCTCCTTAAAAAAATGTATTATGAAAACACGGAGAATAAATATAACAAGAACCCCCCCAAATGTTGACGACCCCCGCAAACGATTTAAGGACCATGATTTAAGGATATGCACCTGGAATGTCCGAACTCTTTACAGAGATGGTGCCTCTATCCAACTGGCGGATGTCCTCGACAAATACAAGGCTGACATCACCGCCATACAGGAAATGAGATGGACGGGACAGGGATGCACACGACGAAAGAACTGTGACATCTTTTACAGCTGCCATGCAGAAAGACACGAATTTGGATGTGGTTTCATAGTCGGCAAGAGACTTCGACACCTGGTCTCGCGGTTTAACACTGTAAGTGACCGTATAGCCACCATTCGCATCCGGGCGAAATATTTTTACATCACGCTGATTTGTGTACACGCCCCGACGGAAGATAAAGACGATGAGATTAAAGATGCATTTTACGAGCGCCTAGAGGAAACATACGACCGCTGCCCTGGCCACGACATTAAAATTGTTCTGGGAGACTTTAATGCAAAAATAGGAAGGGAAGATGTACTTGGTCCATCGATCGGTAAATTCAGCCTGCATACCGACACGTCAGACAACGGGTTTAGGCTGGTTAGCTTCGCAGCGGGAAGGAACATGGTAGTTAGTGGAACCAGATTCCAGCACAAAGATATCCACAAGGCAACTTGGCTATCCCCCGATCAAAACACCAAAAATCAAATTGATCATGTGGTAATTGATGGCAGGCATGCATCTAGTGTCATGGACGTGCGTGTGATCCGTGGTGCTAATATTGGCTCGGATCATTACCTTGTTGCAGCCAAGGTTCGCACAAGATTGAGCAGAGCGAAAAAAGCACGTAACAAAACACAAAGAAAGCTGGACATCGCGAAGCTGCAAACCCCAGAGATAGCTACTGCCTACTCCGACCAACTCTCCCAACTTTTACGACACAACGCCTCTACTTCTGACGTTCCCGATACACAGTGGCAGCATATTGCGCATTCCATGGCAACCGCCGCAACAACCGTGCTAGGATATGAAAAGCGGCGCTCAGACGAATCCTGGTACGATGAAGAATGTCGCATAGCGTCTGAGGAACAGGATGCTGCTTACATGGCAACGCTACAGCCAATTGTAACCCGTGCTGTTAGGGAACGGCATAAGGAGAAAGTAAAACGGGCGAGACAGCTATTTAGGCGAAAAAAACGTCAGATGAAGGAACGGGAGAGCGAGGATATAGAGCGATACAGGGATAGAGGTGAGGCCCGAAAATTTTACCAGAAAGTAAGAGCAAATGGATACGGTAATGGCCTCCCCACCTGTAAGGACAGTGATGGAAATCTGGTCACGGATACGCAGAGTGTGCTGCACATATGGAGAGAACACTTCCAGCAACTGCTGGTTCCAGAAGGCAGCGCACGTGAAGTTATCACGCCAATTGTCGACGACGGCTTAGATTGCCCACCACCAAGTCAAGCCGAGGTAAGAAGAGCAATATCGCGGCTGAAAAACAACAAAGCAGCCGGTGCCGACGGTCTGCCCGCAGAGCTCTTCAAGTCCGGTGGCGAGGAGTTGATAACGAGCATGCACCAGCTCCTGCGCACGGTTTGGCTTAAAGAGTGCATGCCCGACGATTGGAATGTAAGCGTATTATGTCCTGTGCTGAAAAAAGGTGATCCAAGTGTGTGCTCCAACTACCGCGGGATCAGCCTTTTACCCATCGCATATAAGGTCCTGTCGAGTGTGCTATGTGAAAGACTAAAGCCAGTGTTATCCAACCTGATCGGGCCTTATCAGTGTGGCTTTAGACCTGGAAAATCAACAACTGACCAGATTTTCACACTTCGGCAAATCCTGGAAAAGACCCAAGAGAAACAGATCGACACGTACCATCTTTTTGTCGACTATAAAGCTGCCTTCGACAGCCCGATACGGCAGAAATTACTTGAAGCCATGGCTGAGTTTGGTATTCCAGCGAAGCTGATACGTCTTTGCGGAATGACGCTGACTGACACGAAGTCTTCAGTGAAGATTGGCAAGGACCTTACGGAGCCATTCTATACCAGACGAGGCCTAAAACAAGGCGACGGCCTATCGTGCGATCTCTTCAACATTGTGATGGAGATGATAATGAGAAAAGCTGCAGTAAACACGAGTGGCACTATATTCAACAAAAGCCACATGCTACTCGCGTACGCTGATGACGTAGACATCATCGGTCGAAAACTGCGGGATGTGACTGCAGCCTTCTCAGGTATTCAGAAGGAATCAGCGAAAATGGGCCTAACGGTGAACGAGGACAAAACGAAGTTATTAGTTTCAACGAACAAAGAATCTACTCGTTTGGGAAACTGCGTGAACGTTGACAACTATAATTTCGAGGTGGTAGATAATTTTGTCTACCTAGGTTCCGCCATCAACAAAGAAAATAATGTCAGCCTAGAAATCCGGAGAAGAATCCTGCTTGCAAATAAATGCTACTACGGACTAAGCAAGCGATTCAATGACAGAGCCCTCTCTCGACGAACAAAACTCCAGCTATACCAGATACTGGTTCTACCTGTCCTAATGTATGGCTCAGAATCCTGGGTTATGACACAAGTGGATGAATCGGTTCTGGCGGTATTCGAGAGAAAAATACTCCGTAAAATATATGGGCCCATCATCGTTAACGGAGAGTATCGGCGTCGTATGAATCATGAGCTGTACGAGCTGTACACTGACATTGACGTGGTCAAACGCATTAAGGTGCAACGGTTGCGTTGGCTAGGTCATGTTGTACGCATGGACGAAAATGCTCCAGCTCGAAAAGTCTTCGACAATGAACTCGATGGACGGCGCAGAAGAGGGCGACCTAAACTCCGTTGGAAAGATCAGGTTACTGAGAACCTTACAGAACTCGGTGTAACTAACTGGAGAAGAAGCGCAGAAGATCGAGGCGCTTATAATATTTTTCTACGTGCGGTATATAATCCACTGGGATTGCATAGAAGTACCAGCTAAGTAAGTAAGTAAGATAGTTCGTCACACCAAGTTTAGTTAACAGCTCTTTCACCTGGTACATCCATCGGAGTTTTGGTCGCCCCCTCCTGCGCCACCCATCGAGTTTATTGCCGATGACTTTTCGAGCCGGAGCGTTTCCGTCCACTCGTTCAACGCGTCCAAGCCAGCGCATTCGGTCTATTTGAACGCGCTTGACTACGTCGATGTCGTTTTACAGCTCATACAGCTAACGTTAACGATGATGGGCCCAAATATTTTGGGTAGTTTTTTCTCTCGAAGACTCCCAGAATAGATTGATCCGCTTGTGTCATTACCCAGGATTCTGCGCTGTAGAGCAAGACAGGTAGGATCAGAGTCTGGATCTTTGTTCTTCGAGAGAGCGCTTTGTCAATACTCTTCGTTTGGTTTCCAGGCTGACATTATTATTTCTGTTTATGGCAGAGCCAAGGTAGACAAATTCATGTGCCACTTCAATGTTGTCAACGTTCACGCAGCGTCCTAGACGAGTACACTCTTTGTTTGGTGAAAGAAATAACTTGGTTTTGTCCTCGTTTATCACCAGACCCACTTCAGCCGACTGCTTTTCAATGCACGAAAAAGCTGCAGTAACATCACGCAATCCACGTCCTATGATATCTATATCAACAGCATACGCAAGCAACATGTGACTTTTGTTTACTGCAGCCTTCCGCATGATCATCTCCATTGCGAGGTTAAAGAGATCGCAGGACAGACTATCGCCTTGTCTAAAGCCTCGCTTGGTAGAAAACGGCTCTGTCAGATTTTTGAAAATTTTCACTAAAGACTTCATGTCAGTCAGTGTCATGCCGCAAAGTAGTATTAACTTCGCGGTGATACCAAACTCAGCTATAGCATCTAGCAATTTCTATCGTATCGGACTGTCGAATGCAGCTTTGTAATCGATGAACAGATGGTAGGTGTCGATCCTCATTTCTTGGGTCTTCTCCAGGATTTGTCGTAGTATGAATATCTTGTCGGTCGTGGATTTACCCAGTCTAAAGCCACACTGATAAGGTCCCATAAGGTTAGCCAGAATAGGCTTTAGTCTTTCACATAACACACTAGACAGGACCTTGTATGCGATGGGTAAAAGGCTAATCTCGCGATAGTTGATACACACACTTGGATCGCCTTTCTTAAGCACGGGACATAGGACACTCAGATTCCAATCATAGGGCATGCACTCCCTGAGCCAAATCGTGTTTATAAGCTGGTGCATGCATGTTACCAGCTCATCGCCACCGGTTTTAAAAAGCTCTGCCGGCAGTTCATATTATTTTTAAGCCGTGCAATTGCCGTGCTGATCTCGTTTTGGCCCGATGGTGGACAGTCTACTCCATCGTCGATGATTGGTGTGATTTCGTCACTTATGCTGCCTTCGGAACGTGTAGACATTGAAAGTGTTCCCTCCATATTTGCAGCACACTCTGAGTGTCCGTGACCAGATTTCCGTACAGGTGGTAGAACTTTCGGGCCTCACCTCTATTCCTGTAGTTTTTGATATCTTGGCTCTCTTTTCCGCCTGAACAGGCGTTTCATCTCCCTCTTTTGCTCATTATAACGCTCCGTCACCGCACGCTTCGCCATTGGCTGCAGTTTTGCCTTGTATGCAGCATCCTTTTCTTTAGACAT
This sequence comes from Muscina levida, assembly GCA_964034835.1. Classification (NCBI taxonomy): domain Eukaryota; kingdom Metazoa; phylum Arthropoda; class Insecta; order Diptera; family Muscidae; genus Muscina; species Muscina levida. The sequence continues at coordinate 127,946,193 of OZ035883.1, read as the reverse complement.
TTCGCGACATTTATCATCGTACCGGGGCTTGTCTAATCTTGGTTTTTCATAACCCAGTACGTTCGTAGAGGCAGTGGCCATAGAATTCGCAATATGCTGATACTGTGTGTCGGAACTAGGAGGATTTGTTAGAAGTAAATGAGAGAGTTGGTTGAAGTAGGCATTGGCTATCTCGGTGGTATGCAGCTTTGTGATGTCTAGCTTCCTTTGCGTTTGATTACGAGTGTTTTTTAGCAGTAATTAATCGTGTGCGTACCTTGGCTGCAACTAGGTGGTGATCTGAGTCAATATTTGTACCGCGCATCACACGCACGTCCATAACGCCTGAGACATGCCTTCCATCAACTTCCATGTGATCAATCTGATTCCTTGTACTTTGATCAGGAGATATCCAGGTTGCCTTGTGGCTATCTTTATGCGGGAATCTGGTTCCACTCACAACCATGTTTCTTGCCGATGCGAAACTTACCAGTCTGACTCCGTTATCGGAGGTGTTGTTGTGTAAACTGAATTTTCCGACTGCTGAACCCGTCCATCTCATTTCCTGTATGGCGGTGATGTCAGTCTTGTATTTGTCGAGGACATCCGCCAGTTGGATAGAGGCACAACCTCTGTATATAGTTCGGACATTTCAGGTGCATATCCTTAAATCATGGTCCTTGTATCGTTTGCGGGGGTCGCCAACATTTGGCGGGGTTGTTGTTTTTTCTTTTGTTCGTGTTTTCATAATAATTGGTGTTGTTTAAGGAGAGTGGCTTATAAGGACATCGCGATCCTATTTTCTTGAATCCAATTTCTATTGATCAACTTGACTTCAGTCGTTTAATTGGATTTTGGTCTGTTGAATCCAACTGCGATTGGTTGAACCCAGTTTTATTGGTATAACTTGACTTTGATAGGTTTAATCGGACTCTAGTCAGTTGAATCCACCTTCGGTTGGTTGAATCCAATCTCCACTGGATAAACTCGACATCGGTCGTTTAAATCAGAATTCGATCTATTGAAACCAATTTCGGTTGGTTGAACCCAATTTCGATTGGTTAAACTCGACTTTTATCGGTTTAATGAGACTTCGGTCTGTTGAATCCAAGTACGGTCGGTTGAACCCAATTTCTGTTGGTTTAACTTGACTTCGGTCGTTTTAATCTATTTAATCCAGCTTTGGTTGGTTGAACATTTCGATTGGTTTAACTCGACTTTGGTCGGTTTAATCGGACGTCGAACTGCTGAATTCAACTTTGGTTGGTTGTATCCGATTTCCTTTGTATGAACGCGACTTCAGTCGTATTAATCGGAATTCGATCTATTGAATCCAATTTCGGTTGGTTGATCGATGGTTTCGATTTTCCTTGGGTGAACTCGACTTCGGTCGTTTTATTCGGCATTTGATCTCGATCCGTTGAATCCAATTTCGATTAGTAGAACCCAATTTCGATTATATTAATTCGATTCCGGACTTCGATCTGCTGAATCAAACTTCGACTGGTTAAATCTAATTTCCATTGGATGAACTCTGCTTCGGTCGGTTTGATTAGACATCGATCGACTCGACTTCGGTCGTTGTAATCGGTCTTCGGTCTGTTGAATCCAACTTCGGTTAGTTGAACATTTCGATTGGTTAAACTCGACTCCAGTTGGTTTAATCGGACTTCTATTTATTGAAACCAACTACTGTTAGTTGAATCCAATTTCCTTTGGTTGATCTCGACTTCTATCGGTTAAATCAGACTTTGGTCTGTTGAATCCAACTTCGTTGTTATACCCAATTTCGATGAGTATAACTCGACTCCGGTCGTTTAATCGGATTTTGGTCTATGGAAACAAAATTCGGTTGGTTGAAATCAATTTCCATTAGTTAAACTCGACTTCGGACTTCGATCTGTTAAATCCAACTTCGGTTGGTTAAATCTAATTTCAATTGGATGCACTCGGCTTCGGTCGGTTTGATCAGACAGCGATCGGTTGAATCCACATTCGCTTGGTTGAGCCCAATTTCCATTATATCCACTCGATTTCGGTCGTTCGGTTAGTTGAAACCAATTTCGATGGATTTATCTCGACTCCTGTTGGTAAAATCATACTTCGGTCTGTTGAATCTAACTACGGTTGTTTAAACATTTCGATAGGTTTAAAACGACTCTGGTCGGTTTAATCGGACTTTGGTCTATTGGTTTAACATGACTTTGGTCGTTTTAATCTGTTGAATCCAGCTTCGGTTGGTTGAACATTTCGATTGGTTTAACTCGACTCTGGTCGGTTTTTTGGGATGTCGGACTGCTGAATCCAACTTTGGTTGGTTGTATCCGATTTCCTTTGGATGAAATCGACTTCGGTCGTTTTAATCGGAATTCGATCTATTGCATCCAATTTCGGTTGGTTGAACCCAATTTCGATTGGTTAAACTCGACTTCTGTCGTTTTGATCGGACTTCGGTCTGTTGAATCCGACTTCGGTTACTAGAAACCAATTTCGATGGATTCAGCTCGATTCCGCTTGGTTTAACCAGAGTTCGATCTCTTGAATCCAACTTTGGTTGGCTGAATTCCATTTCCATTGGATCAACAGTCGTTTTAATCGGACTTCAGTCTGTTGATTCCAACTTCGGTTGGTCGAACCCAATTTCTGTTGGTACAACTCGAATTTCATCGGTTTAATCGGACTTCGGTCTGTTGAATCCAACTTTGGTTGATTGAATCCGATTTCCATTGGACGAACTCGACTTCTGTCGTTTTAATCGGACTTCAGTTTGTTAAATCCGATTTTAGTTACTAGAAACCAATTCCGATGGAAATAGTTCGATTCCGCTTGGTTTAACCAGAGTTCGATCTGTTGAATCCAACTTTAGTTAGTTGAATTCAATTTCAATTGGATCAACTCGACTCCGGTTGGTTTAATCTATCTATCCAATTTCGGTTGGTTGAACCAAATTTCGATTGGTTAAACTCGACTTCTGTCGTTTTGATCGGACTTCGGTCTGTTGAATCCGACTTCGTTTACTAGAAACCAATTTCGATGGATTTAGCTCGATTCCGCTTGGTTTAACCAGAGTACGATCTCTTGAATCCAACTTTGGTTGGCTGAATTCCATTTCCATTGGATCAACAGTCGTTTTAATCGGACTTCAGTCTGTTGATTCCAACTTCGGTTGGTCGAACCCAATTTCTGTTGGTACAACTCGAATTTCATCGGTTTAATCGGACTTCGGTCTGTTGAATCCAACTACGGTTGGTTGAACCTAATTTCCATTGGCTTAACTCGACTTCGGTCGCTTTAATCGGAATTCGATCTATTGAATCCAATTTCGGTTGGTTGAACCCAATTTCTATCAGTTTAACTCGACTCCCGCCGTTTAAATTGACTTCGGTCTGTTGAGTCCAACTTCGGTTGGTTGGTTGAACCGAATTTCCATTGGCTTAAATCGACTCTGGTCGGCTTAATCGGACTTCGGTCCGTTAAATCCAACTTCAGTTAGTACATAGAACCCAATTCCGATTGGTTTAACTCGACTCCGGTCGTTTAATCAGACATCGGTCTGCTGAACCCGAGTCCCGGAACCTGTCATTACTGTCACTGATCACATCAACATATCCCGAGCGTATGCTAAAGTTCTCGATCACCTATTGTCCTAATTTTATTATACCTAGTCAGGAAAAATCTACTCAGTTACTGCTCCGTAAGGTTTTTTGGGTTCTTATGGCGATCCTGGAGGTGACTAGACTAACACGTTACACACAGACATAATTGTGCGTACTAACCGATCCAGACTCTCTAAAAATAAATTCACTAAGTTTTACAGCAATCGCATGATCGGCATAGGAGCTTAAAGTCAACACATAGACATAAGGAAGATTCTTTATGCAAATTCTTACATCATGGCGTGACGTTAGTTCTACTTTTTGTGTATCAATAGCACTGAGCTAGAAACCTTTGCTGACTTTTTAAAAGTAAGTTACCATAGTTTCATAGCAGTGATATGATCGGCAAAGGAGCTTATAGCAAACACACAGACTTTCATTGGAATCTATATGCACGTGTTTACATTATGGTGTGACGTAAGTACCACCCTATGCATAACACTTGCGCTGATCTAGAAACCTTCACAAACTACCTTACAATAAGTTGGCAAAATTTCACAGTAATGGCATAATCGGTATAGGAGTTCATAGCCAACACACATACATATATTAGATTATATATGATTTTTTTCTGGTTTTAACACCACTTGCATAGCAGTTGCGTTGGCTACGAAACTTTCCTATACTGCTCAACAATAAGTTGAGAAAGTTTCCCAGCAATCGCTTGATCGGTAAGGGAGATTATAGTCAACAAACAGACATTTATTGGATGCGACATATATTTAAACCTTCCCCGACTACTTAATAATAAATTGTCAAAATATTATTGAACTACTGCATGATCGGTATATGAGATTATAGTCAACACACAGACATTTATTATATTCTTGATGTAATTGCTTTCATCGTGGTGTGACGTTAGAACTACCCGTTGTATATCAGTTTTGCCAACCTAGAAACATTCCCAGACTACTTAACAATGTGCTGTCAAAGTTTATCAGCAATCATATCATCGGTATAAGAGTTTATAGCCAACATACGGACATTTATTGGATTTAATAAAGTATATTCTTTCCAATACTTATATATCACTTGCGCTGAAGTAGTAGCTATTAAACTACGGCTGTAATCGTAGGGACAGACAGACAGACGGCTACCTTTAAATCGACTTAGAATTCGATACTGATCATTATACCCTCACCCAACGGGTAGGAGGGTTTCTATCATTTGATACGACCCAAAGTGTAACCAATAGCAGGAGTCACTTAAGACCCTAGGTTTTTTTGAACCAAATTCGATTCATGACTTTTTAAATCGTTTGAGCCATGTCCGTCTGTCTGTCTGGCTGTCCGGCTGCTACGCACGATAACTTCGGAAGACACAACCAAATGTTTTAAATATTTCCCTAAAACTACTTAAGATATTGCAGATGCGCTACATGACCCCGCCCCTTCTGGTACCTCCCATACAAATGTACCATTCCGCCCACTTTAGAAATCGAGTTGTAATATCAATACGCGATCGTACCCAAATTCTGTACTTAGTAAAGCTATAACAGAAAAAAGTTTTATAAAAAAAATTTGGAAGTCTAGCCACGCCCCATCTGGTACCTCCCATACAAATGTACCTTTCCGCCCACTTTAGAGATAGAGTAATAAAATCAATAAAACCAACGCGTTCGTACCCAAATTCTTTATCTAGTAAAGCTGTAGCAGGATAGAGTTTTGGAGAAAAAACTGAAAATCTAGCCACACCCCATCTGGTACCTCCCATGCCCATCTGGTACCGCCCACTTTAGAAATCCTTTAATATTATAAAAAGACACAACGCGATCGTGCCCAAATTCATTATTTAGTAAAGCTATCACAAGATAAAGTTTTGGAGAAAAAATGGAAGTCTAGCCAAACCCCATCTGGTACCTCCCATGCCCATCTGGTACCGCCCACTTTAGAAATCGTTTAATATTATAAAAAGACACAACGCGATCGTGCCCAAATTCATTATTTAGCAAAGCTATAACAAGATAAAGTTTTGAAGAAAATATTGGAAGTCTAGCCACACCCCATCTAGTACCTCCCATACCCATCTGGTACCGCCCACTTAAGGAAACGAGTAATAATATTAATAAAGCAAACGCGATCGTATCCAAATTCTGTATTTTGTTAAGCTATAACAAGATAAAGTTTTGAAGAAAAAGATAGGAAGTCTAGCCATGCTCCTTATGGTACCTCCCACACAAATGTACCTTTTCGCCCACTTTGGAGATGGAGTAATACCATCAATAAAAGCAACTCGTTCGTAACCAAATTCTTTATTTAGTAAAGCTATAGCAGGATAGAGTTTTGGAGAAAAATATGGAAGACTAGCCTCGCCCCTTCTGGTACCTCCCATACAAATGTACCACTCCGCCCACTTTAGAAATCGAAATCGAAATCCAGCCCAAACGGCTAAAGTTAGAACCGTGAAATTTGGAATGTAGGTTCCTTTTATGACGTAGACGCGCAAGCTGGCAAAATGGGCGTGGCACCAAAAAAAAAAAATACTTTTTAAATGAAAGTGGGCGGTGCCACGCCCTTTTTTAAAATCATTATTTCGGCAAAATATAAGGACCGATTGCAATTATATTTTCTTTGTATGATGCTGTCCATAAGGCCTCTATCATAGGCCACATGAAAACATAATTAGGCAAAGGGGCGTGGCACCGCCCACACAAACCGAAATTTCAATCCGTCATATCTCAAGAGTCATTAGAGGTATGAAGATAAGATTTGCTACATATATTACTGATACAAAGAGGAATACGTCTCGCTGGAAAATAGGCGGTGCCACGCCCCTTTGGAAAAAATCGTTATCGCCGCGAAATAAATATACCGATTGCAATAATATTTTTACTGTGTAGGGAACCATTAGGAATATTTTAGTTGTGCGATATGAAGAAATTTTTAGAAATTCTTACTTTAGTTGTAAAAATACCGAAAAAGGGATAAAACTGGTACTATTGCCTAGCCCAAATTCCTAAAGGTATTTACAAATGCTCCCGATAGAATTAGAACGCCACCAGATGGAGTTTTTAGAAATTCGAGCATTAGGGAATAAAAAAATATCGAAAGGGGACATACCTGGTATCATCACCCAGACCAAACAACTTAAGCTATAATCGTATATGGGCATCGATTAGAGAGGGTACCAGTCCATTGTAGTTGTGCGATACGAATGTTTCTTTTGAAATTCGAACTTTTAGGCATAAAACGCGGTACAATAACTCAGGCCAATGGTATAATGCTACAATATCATAAATGTGGTGTCCGTTCGTCTTATGAAGCGTTGGCATAAAACATGTATTGATGAAATTCTCAAGAAGATTCATTGAAAGTACAGGCGAAGCAACGTGAGCCGGAAAAACTAATAATATCAATATAGTAGACAATTTTATGTTTTACTGAGGTTGAGGGATATGTAAGTCGAGTTGGCCGACTGAAACTTTTTTACTGGTTTTTATATATATGATGAATTTCATATCAAAACCGATATTCATTGAACCCGATCCTTTAAAATTTTAATGAAATTTTACATACAGCTAGATTTTACCTATAGAAACACAACCTCATTCTTAGAAATTGCATTTATGAAAATATGTGGGCGTGGCAAGTTATCGAAATATTTGAAAAATTACGGTAATAGGTACTTTTAAGCTGCAGTTACTATGGAACGACTCAACCGAATTAAAAAATCTTGGTGTCATTAGGAAGGTTATCTACCTTCGAAAACATGCACTGTAAAATTTTTATATTACACTGAAAAACATTTTGTGCAAAAATTAAGAGTTTAAACTTGGAAAACACTTCGAAGATCAAGTCTTTTTCTCCACAAAAAAAATATTTTTAGATAGGTCTATTTAATATATACAACATATCCAAAAACTAAAATGGGGTTTTTCTTATTTTTTTTAAAAAAAAATTTTAAGTAAATGCATCTTTGTTAACTTCCTTATATTTTGATATCTTTGTGTGACAAAAATGAATAAAGTAGCTAAACTTTGGAAGTTGTACAGATTTTTTGGTAATTCTAATAGATTAGAACAAGAATCGTATTAAAAATTTTTCAGACACCCCCAAAAATATGGACTTAACTTTGATAAATTTTGCGCAAGAAATACTGTTGACTTTCGGAATATTTGCTAAAATTTAGTGAAGTTTCATCTAAAGGTATAAATGAATGGAAGCTTTGAGTTCCTGTAATAGTATTAGCATTTTTATACCTTAAAAATAGCTCCTCTTTTGTTTTGTTGTAGTCGTCATCGTCTGCATAAGCAACTTCTATGGAGGCTTTTCAAGTTTGTGAAGCCCAATGATAAAGGTCTTTCGCAGTTTGAAGGAGTCACTTTAGACCCTAGGTTTCTTTGAACCAAATTCGATTCATGACTTTTTAAATCGTTTGAGCGATATACGTCTATCTGTCCGGCTGGTGCGCACGATTACTTTCGAAAGACGCAACCAAATGTTGTGAAATTTTGCACGAGTTAATATTTCCACAAAACTACTAACGGTATTGCAAATGGGATACATGTCCTCGCCCCTTCTGGTACCTCCCATACAAATACATCATTCCGCCCACTTTATAAATCGAGTAATAATATCAATACACCCAACGCTGTCGTGCCCAAATTCTGTATTTAGTAAAGCTACAGCAGGATACAGTTTTGGAGGAAAAAAATTGAAAGTCTAGACACACCCCTTCTGGTACCTTTCATACAAATGTACCACTCCGCCCACTTTAGAAATCGAGTCATAATATCAATATAATAGAAAATTTTATGTTTTATTAAGAGTGAGGGTAGATGTAAGTCGGGTTGCCCGACTGAAACTTTCTTACTGCTTTTTTTAAGGAATTTGTAGAACACATGAATAAGCTGATGCGGTGCATTTACTTAAAATTTTTTTTTAAAAAATAAATAAGAAAAACCCCATTTTAGTTTTTAGATGTGTTATATATATTAAATAGGCCTATCTAAAAATATTTTTTTTGAAAAAAAAAGACTTGATCTTCGATGTGTTTTCCAAGTTTAAACTTTAATTTTTGGGAAAAAATTTTTTCAGTGTAATATAAAATTTGTACAGTGTATGTTTTCGAAAGCTGACTTATATACCTTTCTAATGGCACCAAGATCTTTCAAATCGGTTGAGTCATTTCATAGTATACGCAGCTTAAAAGTACCAATAACCGTCATTTTTCAAATATTTCGGTACTTTGCCACGCCCACATATTTTCAAAAATGTAATTTCTAAAAATGAGGTTGGGTTTCTGTGGGTAAAATGTAGCTGTATGCAAAGTTTCATTAAAATCTGAGGGGGTCGGGTTCAAAATGTTCCTTTTTTTATAGGTTTTGATATGAAATTCATCATATATATTCATAACTACAACGATTACTTAGGGGCGTTACAAATGTAAAAACAAATTAAAATACCCTTCATTCCGTACGCTCGCAGTTCCTCAGAATTGTAGCTAAGTCTTAAATAAATAGTTTATATTAATATATCTATGTAAAAAAAATTAGTTCAACTAATCTTCAAAAAATTTTCATTGATCGCTTTTTTTCATAAATGTTCCCCAATAGCTCCAAATTTCTGGCCATATGTAGGCTGTGTCATCTGTGATTAGTAGAAAGAAATCAAGTTTGGCATGAGAACGCCAAAACCTTTGGGGATTTTGCTAACCTGACCTAGTCCTTCACCCTCACATGGAATTTCTGTCCCCCCCAGACAATGACACCGAAAATGTCCCAAATAAATTAAATAAAAAACGCTTTTTTTTAAGTTTACAATTCAGAAAAGGATTGATCATTGCATAGTTTCAAGATGATCCATATAAATTAACAACAGTTCTCTAGTTTACCAGCCATATAAAAGCACATAGTTCAATCGAATTCAAAGGTCATAAAATATATTTCGTCGCAAGATATTTGGCACTTTAAACGCTTCCTTCTGTGTCATACTACCCCTTCGCGGCGATGTTATAAACATAGGTAACAAAGTTTCGTGTTGTCAAGCTTATAAATTTGGCATAAATAACAAATACTTAAAATGTCCTTTTACAATTGTACATTGCCTTGGGTAAAATTGTGTTAATGAGTGTCATGAGCATTCAACAGGTGTTAAATGACAAAGTGATACAACACAATCACTATGCTGCATGACTAGAGGACATATACATGTATATATAACACAGTACAACACATCATTTTGGGACTCAATTCTGAGAACTGCACGTGAAAGTAGCTCTAAAGAGCAGAAGTTCTACATCATTTGTTTTGTCAAGTTACATGCCATACAAATTTAATATGGATTAGAACTTAGTGAGTATCGTATAGGGGAATTTGGCATGTCATATAGTTATACTTTGTAAACATGCAGAACTTGCTTTACCTGTACATGGTTTAACATATATAAGATTTTGGTTGATTGTGTGTTACAGTTTAGAATAACAAAATTTTAAACTGAATTTCTTTATATAACCTGTGTTCACCAATTGTTTTTTTATAGTGACTAAGTTTTTTTTCTTTCCATTTACTATTAGGTATGAAATTATTGCCTCTCATTACTTTTTACAGTAAATCACTTATTTCTTCATGTTTTTTTGTTTTGAAATTGAAATTTACTTCATCAATTTTAAGTGATTTAAATACAAAATATATCAATTATTTAAATTATAGTAATTTGTTCGATCATTTTGAATTAATTACAATAAACCAATGTAATTGTAAAAAATAATAGAATTTCCTCCTCAAATGCCATGAATCAATCACATTCCGTCTATTGTCATATGAAGTGCTCTCTTTACCTCTAGTACCTGTATACTCCACTCTCGGTAGGTGAAACTATAAATGACCAATAACACAAGGGAACAAGGTATTTGTTGTTTAAGAACTGAATATTGTTTTAAAGGTAATTTGGGACGCTGAATCCAAATCTGCACTTGGTTTTTTTGTATCAGCTCGACTTTTCGCGATATACCGTTATGTCCATAACTAAGGCACTTCCACTACAAATATTTAAATAACTTGAGAACGGTTCACCATATTCAATTAAAAAAAAAACTTAAACTCGTCAACAAAATTATCTTTAATCCGTGCCTACATTGTTTTTAATTTGGCTTAGTAGTTTCAGAGATATCGTTGTAGTTTTAAAAAATAAAACAAAAAATTTACAAAAAAAAAAAAATTTTGTTTTTTAAAAATTCATAAAAAAAATTAATGCAACACAAATTACAGTGTTTGTCTTAAAACATTTAGTTTAATATAGTGTGAATCAAATAAGCTTTATTTCATTAAAATATCTGCACAACTTTTGATTTTGTCAACAATTTACTGAGATAACTAAATTTACAAAAATCACGATTTCCATACAGAAATAACATTTATTAATATGTTTGTGAAAGTGTAACTCGAGCAAACCTTAACGGATCGTTATGAAAATTTATCAGTATTAATATTTTTCGAAACGTACTTATGGGATTGTAAATGGGCGGAATAGCCCCACCCCTTCTGATACCTCCCATACAAAATTACCTATTTTTGGATAATTAATATATCTTCGATAGCTGCCAAACAGACTACCGGAGGATATTGAAATTTGGTCAGTTTATTTATCTTGCAAAAGTAGACAAACCCTAGAAAAACCGAAAGCGTTGCCATACCCCTTCTGGTACCTCCCATACAAATGACCGAACTCACCCCAATAGTCTTACATACATATCTTTTTTGTAAGTACACTGAATTCAGTCAAACTATGCGGAAGTTTTACGGTTATGAAAATATAAATCAGGAATGAATTTGCACTATATCGGATCACCCCTTCTGGTACCTCCCATACAAAATTACCTATTTTTGGAAAATTAATATTTCTTCCTTAACTTCCAAATTGAAACCTGCCGATTAATTAAATTTGGTCTGTTAAATTATATTGTAATAGGAGGCAAAACTATAAATTAAACTATAAATAAATTTGCAAATTTGTCATGATTTTTAAAAATACAAAATTTTAATTTTTTTTAGGGTAGAAACAAAAAATTGCGAAAAATCTGTTATCACCGAACTTAGCATAACTCATTCAATTTTGAATCGATTATTATGTACATACATGTTTTAGAAAGCTATCTTAATATGATATTCAATAAAGCTAATAAAAATAACAATTTGCCCCCAACCGATTAACTTTCAGCGTGAAGAAAATTAAAATGTGCAATTTTTTGTGTAATTTTTGTTTTTTTTTTTGAATAAAACAGCCGTTACTCAGTCATTTTTTTTTTGTAATATTAAAAAATTTGATTTTTTTCAAAGGTAACAACGATATATTTAAAAAAAAAAAAAAATTTAAAATCCGGCTTATGAAAAAAAAATTATGATTTTTTGAACTATAATTTTTTGGAAAAAAGTCGAAAATACGATTAGTACCTGTAACTTAAAAATTCGAGCTGCTGGAGAAAAATTGAGATTAGATTTGAAATCAGCGACCCCAAATTAGTAAAAAACAACTATCGAATTCCAAACAACACTCAAAAAGTTCAATTTTGTTCCCTTGTGTAATCAACAGGTATTGAACAGTATGACCTATCTATGACAGCACTAACGCATAACTGCGGTAGTCACAGTGTTGAAGAGAGTAACACAGCGACTACCAAAGCAATTGGCAAAAACATCACAAATATTAAAGCAAACTTGTGATTGAATGACAAAAATAGCCCCCGGGGTGCCGCCACAACACCTATAAAATACTTGTTACAACCCAATGGTCATAGACATCCCCTCACACTTATCCAACATCTATGAGTGGTAAATTAAAGCTCTTTAAAAGAGATAACCGAAGAGAGAAAATGATTAAAAAAGCTCTTGGTCGGGGATGGCAAATTGGTTTACAAGTTATGGGCAACAAAACAACAACAAGATGACTATAGAAAATCTATATGACTGTATAACCTAAAAATATGCAGCATTTTCAAAATAAACTAGTAAGGCGGTTATCTTCGGCTATGCCGAAGCTCAGATACCCTTCACCATTTGTAAAAATGGTGGTAAAACTGGTTATTTGTACTACAACTATATTTTATTAAACTTTGTACCACAAAACAGGGGAGTTGGTGAGAAGTGGACGTTACTTTTAGCTTCACACATCCATTTTGTCAGTAATTTTGTATAGATTTTATTCGATTTTATGAATTTTGTATCTCCAGAAATGGGAAGTTGTGTGGGATGTGGGAGTAGTTTAAATCCGATCATGCCTATCTTAGAACTTAACCTCTGCTGCTGGACAAAAGCTTGCATTTCAAATTTCAGCTCAATATCTCTTAAACTGCGGCTGTAATCGCGGGGACAGACGGACAGACGGTCACCTTTAAATCGACTCAGATTTCGATGCTGATCATTTATATATATATATATTGTCATACCTACCACGCCTCCTTATGGGCGTTACAAATGGAAGAACAAAATGAATATACCCTTCACTCCGTTCATGCGCATGGTGAAGGGTATAAAAATGATCGAAATTCATTGGATATTTCACTTGCCAAATCGATTAATTCCGAATAAACAAAAATTTGATACTGTTTTTAAACTCTTCTGTTAAGTTATAAACTCAAATAAGTGATGTAAAAAATTTAATGTTTGATGTTATTACACTGTTGAATATTTTCGGGGTCATTGTCAGGAGGTTGAGAAATTCGAAGTCAGGGTGGAAGTACTAGGCAAGTATAGTGATACCCCTAAAGGATTTGGTGTTCTCAGCCCATACTTATTTTCTACGACCTTTCGATATTTTTTGCTAAGAAACATTGATTATATCTTATTTCATTCTTTAGCAGAATAGTAGAGAACGCCAAACTCTTTGGGGAGATTTACTATACTGACCTAGTACCTTCAACCAGACTTGGAATTTCTTACCCCCTAGATTAGCTGTTGCATTGTGTTGTTATGTTAAGCCATAAATCCACTGTATTAGAACAATATGCGTATGATTAATATAAAATAAGCATAAAATTAATATTACTCATACGTTGCACATGCATATGTTGCAATCATTCCAAGTCAGAGTGGAAGTACAAGGCAAGTATAGTAAAACCCCTTAAGGGTTTGTTGTTTTCAGGCCAAGCTTATTATCTGCGACCTTTTGATATTTGTTGCTAAGAACCATTGATTATATCTCATTTCATTCCTTAGCAGAATAGTAGAGAACGCCAAATTATTTTGGGAAATTTACTATACTGACCTAGTACCATCATCCATACTTGCAATTTCTTACCCCCCAGATTGGCTGTGGCATTGTGTTATTAAACCATAAATCCACTGTTTTAGAACAATATGCGTATAGTTAATATACAATCCGCATAAAATTCATATTACTCATACGTTGTACATGCATATGTAGCAATCATTCCAAGTCAGGGTGGAAGTACAAGGCAAGTATAGTAAAACCCCTAAAGGGTTTGGTGTTCTCGGGCCAAACTTATTTTCTTTTACCTTTTGATATTTGTTGCAAAGAACCATTGATTATATCTCATTTCATTCTTTAGCAGAATAGTAGAGAACGCCAAACTCTTTGGGGAGATTTACTATACTGACCTAGTACCTTCACCCATACTTGCAATTTCTTACCCCCCAGATTGGCTGTGGCATTGTGTTATTAAACCATAAATCCACTATATTAGAACAATATGCGTATGATTAATATAAAATCAGCATAAAATTAATATTACTCATACGTTGCACATGCATATGTAGCAATCATTCCAAGTCAGGGTGGAAGTATAAGGCAAGTATAGTAAAACCCCTTAAGGGTTTGTTGTTTTCAGGCCAAGCTTATTATCTGCGACCTTTTGATATTTGTTGCTAAGAACCATTGATTATATCTCATTTCATTCCTTAGCAGAATAGTAGAGAACGCCAAATTATTTTGGGAAATTTACTATACTGACCTAGTACCTTCATCCATACTTGCAATTTCTTACCCCCCAGATTGGCTGTGGCATTGTGTTATTAAACCATAAATCCACTGTTTTAGAACAATATGCGTATGATAAATATTAAATCAGCATAAGATTAATATTACTCATACGTTGTACATACATACATATGTAGCAGTCATTCCAAGTCAGGATTAATGTACTAGACAGTATTGTAAAACCCCTCAACGGTTTGTTGTTTTCAGGCCATACTTATTTATACCCTCACCCTACGGGTAGAAGGGTATATATCATGTGATACGATCCAATAGTGTAACACACAGAAGGAGTCACATTAGACCCTAGGTTTCTTTGAACCAAATTCGATACATGACTTTTAAAGTCATTTGAGTACGCACGATAACTTCGGAACACACAACCAAATGGTTTGAAATTTTGCACGAGTTAATATTTCCCCAAAACTACTTGCAAATGGGCTACATGGCCCCGCCCCTTCAGATACCACCTATACAAATACATCATTCCGCCCATTTTAGAAATCGAGTAATAATATCAATACACCCAAAGGGATCGTACCCAAATTCTGTATTTAATTAAGGTATAACAGAATAAAGTTTTGGAAACAAAATTGGAAGTCTAGCCACACCCATTATGGTACCTCCCATTTCCGCCCACTTTGAAGATGGAGTAATAATATTATTAAATCCAACGCGATTGTATCCAAATTCTTTATTTAGTAAAGTTATAACAGGACAAAGTTTTGGAGAGAAAAACTAGAAGTCTAGCCACGCCCCTTCTTGTACCCCCTATACAAATGTACCACTCTGCCCACTTTAGAGATGGACTAATACCCAACGAGATCGTACCCAAATTTTTTATTTAGTAAAGCTGTAACATGGTGAAGTTATGGAAACAAATTGGAAGTCTAGCCATGCCCCTTCTGGTAGCTCCCATACAAATGTACCTTTCCCCCTCACTTTAGAGATGGGGTAATAATATTAATAAATCCAACGCGATCGTACCCTTATTCTTTATTTAGTAAAGCTATAGCTGGATAGATTTTTGGAGAAAAAACTGGAAGTCTAGCCACCCCCCTTCTGGTACCTCCGATAACCATCTGGTACCGCCCACTTTAGAAATCGATGAATACTCTTAATAGACCTAACGCGATCATGTCCAAATTCTGTATTTAGTAAAGTTCAGGCAGGATAAAGTTTTTGTGAAACAAATCTGAAAGTCTAGACACGCCTCTTCTGGTACCAAATGTACCACTTTGCCCACTTAAGAGACGGAGCAAAAATATAAATACACTCGACACGATCGTGCCTAAATTCTGTATTTGGTAAAGCTTAAGCAGATAAAGTTTTTGAGAAAAAAAAATCTGAAAGTCTAGGCACGCCCCTTATGGTACCTACCATACGAGTGATCCATTCCGTCCACTTTAGAGTTGGAGTAATAATATCAATACAACCAACGCGATCGTGCACAAATTCTGTATTTGGTAAAGCTATAACAGCATAAAGTTTTGGAGAAAATATCTGAAAGTCTAGACACGCCCCTTCTGGTACCTTCCATACAACTGTACCACTCTGCCCACTTTAGAAATCGAGTAATAATATTAATATAATAGAATATTTTTTGTTTTATTGATGGTAAGGGGGTCGGATTGCCCGACTGAAACTTTCTTACTGGTTTATGCTTTTTTTTTTGGATCAGTGTCGTTATTCACATAGTAATAACCATAATCGCTCTTTAGAGGTCCCCAACTAACTTACAATGTCCGAGAGATCACGTGTTCCCCCGGCAATGCCACTGAACGTTCATTCGGCGGCTACTCTTATCTTTGAGGGCACCCCATAAATAACACAGGGGAACAAAATTGAACTTTTTGAGTGTTGTTTGGAATTCGATAGCTGTTTTTTACTAATTTGGGGTCGCTGATTTCAAATCTAATCTCCATTTTTCTCCATCAGCTCGAATTTTTAAGTTACAGGTACTAATCGTATTTTCGACTTTTTTCCAAAAAATTATAGTTCAAAAAATCATAATTTTTTTTTCATAAGCCGGATTTTAAAATTTTATTTTTTTTATTAAAGATATCGTTGTTACCTTTGAAAAAAATCAAATTTTTTAATATTACAAAAAAAAAAATGACTGAGTAAAGGCTGTTTTATTAAAAAAAAAAAAAAAATTACACAAAAAATTACACATTTTAATTTTCTTCACGCTGAAAGTTAATCGGTTGGGGGCAAATTGTTATTTTTATTAGCTTTATTGAATATCATATTAAGATAGCTTTCTAAAACATGTATGTACATAATAATCGATTGAAAATTGAATGAGTTATGCTAAATTCGGTGATAACAGATTTTTCGCAATTTTTTGTTTTTACCCAAAAAAAAATTAAAATTTTGTATTTTTAAAAATCATGACAAATTTGCAAATTTGTTTATAGTTTAATTTTTAGTTTTGCCTCCTATTACAATATTAATTAACAGACCAAATTTAATTAATCGGCAGGTTTCAATTTGGAAGTTAAGGAAGAAATATTAATTTTCCAAAAATAGGTAATTTTGTATGGGAGGTACCAGAAGGGGTGATCCGATATAGTGCAAATTCATTCCAGATTTATATTTTCATAACCGTAAAACTTCCGCATAGTTTGACTGAATTCAGTGTACTCACAAAAAAGATATGTATGTAAGACTATTGGGGTGAGTTCGGTCATTTGTATGGGAGGTACCAGAAGGGGTATGGCAACGCTTTCGGTTTTTTTAGTGTTTGTCTACTTTTGCAAGATAAATAAACTGGCCAAATTTCAATATCCTCCGGTAGTCTGTTTGGCAGCTACCGAAGATATATTAATTATCCCAAAATAGGTAATTTTGTATGGGAGGTACCAGAAGGGGTGGGGCTATTCCGCCCATTTACAATCCCATAAGTTCGTTTCGAAAAATATTAATACTGATAAATTTTCATAACGATCCGTTAAGGTTTGCTCGAGTTACACTTTCACAAACATATTAATAAATGTTATTTTTGTATGGAAATCGTGATTTTTGTAAATTTAGTTATCTCAGTAAATTGTTGACAAAATCAAAAGTTGTGCAGATATTTCAATGAAATAAAGCTCATTTGATTCACACTATATTAAACTAAATGTTTTAAGACAAACACTGTGATTTTTGTTGCAATAATTTTTTTTATGAATTTTTAAAAAACAAAAAATTTTTTTTTTTGTAAATTTTTTGTTTTATTTTTTAAAACTACAACGATATCTCTGAAACTACTAAGCCAAATTAAAAACAATGTAGGCACGGATTAAAGATAATTTTGTTGACGAGTTTAAGTTTTTTTTTTTTTATTGAATATGGTAAACCGTTTTCAAGTTATTTAAATATTTGTAGTGGAAGTGCCTTAGTTATGGACATAACGGTATATCGCGAAAAGTCGAGCTGATACAAAAAAACCAAGTGCAGATTTGGATTCAGCGTCCCAAATTACCTTTAAAACAATATTCAGTTCTTAAACAACAAATACCTTGTTCCCTTGTGTAATAGTCCAACGGTGTCAAATCGCAGCTCCGAGGTGGCCAAACAACATCAGCTCTGCGGCTGATAATGCGATCTTCAAAAACTGGGCGCAAAACATCGAGTGTAGCTTCGGCTGTGTGGCACGTAGCGCCGTCCTGTTGAAACCAAATGTTGCCAATATCCTCCTCTTCAATTTTTATGAACAAAAATTCGTTCAACATGCCCCGATAACGATCGCCATTGACTGTAACGGCCACTCCTTGCTCATTTTCGAAGAAAAATGGCCCAATTATGCCTCTGGACCAAAATCCGCACCAAACAGTGACTCGTTGTAGGTGCATCGGCTTTTCAATCTGTGCCCCTAATGCGACAATTTTGCTTGTTTACATACCCGCCAAGATCAAAATAAGCTTCATCCGAAAAGATGATTTTTTTTTTGGCAAAATCGGCATCTTAATGTCGCAATATTTCCCAGCGTTGTTCAGCGGAAGGATAAAACTAATTATCTGTCAAGTCAGACATGAGCTTAGTGTCACCGTTCACGAAATATGCACTAGTTGGAAAAAAAAATAGTTAGATGGCGGACCCGTTATAATAAAATACTCTTAAGCTTCTCTAGTAAAGTTTCTGTGTAAACCCGTAACTGTACATTAGTCCTTAAAAATGTACCACCGCAAACACTCTACCCATCTCTTGGGTACACAGAAATTTCATTTCACTAAAGCTTTTCAACACTATTCGGGATATTTCCACTGGTAAACAATGAAACGAACGTCACCAAACGACCAACGAATGAAATACGAACTGTTGCTCAAATGTGTGTGTGTGTGAGTGTGTGTGTGTGGGGGTAAAGCGAGAACGCTATGCCATAAACGTGTCTGCCTGTGTGTGTGTTTGTGAACCATATGGTCGAAATAAGAGTTGAATGCAAGACAACACAAACATAAATAAACATTTCATATCCTGACGCGATACGGAATACAAGTGGTTAATAGCGATTCGAACGAAACGTATTTGAAATTGAAATAAAAAAACGGGAAAATTTATGTGAGAAAAATTTATTTTTAAAAAAGAGGACACAAATTAACAAGAAATTCCAGGAAAGAAAAACAACAGATCGAAAAAAAATTTTTATAAAGAGACACACGGTTTATAAGAAATTTGAAGAAAACTTTTTTTTTTTGAAAATAATTCAAAGTTAACGGCCGTTGAGATTTCAATAAAAAATAAAACTGAAATTTAAATAGAAAAAAGTTTTTGTTAATTTGTTGATTTGCAGCAAAAAATTACAATAAAATCAAAAACATAAAAAGTGGAAAGTGTTTGGTTATAAAAAAAAAAAAATATTAAAAATTTCATTATAATAAAATCTGAAAAATTTTAAAAATTTATTGTGTGCAATTTTATAGTAGATTTAAATTTGTGGAATTTGTAGCTCCTTCTGCTTGTTTTTGCCAGGTAAGTTCAATTTTGTAAAACTTTTTTTTAGTTTATTGCGTTTTAAATAAATAACCATAACATACGTTGTCGGTAGGGTTTCAAAACTTTTTCTACAATATGTTTGCAATTAGTACGCCGCGCTCACTGTACAAGTGGTGGGGGCCGTTCATTTGTCTGTTCTTTGAGAGTGTGTTTGTAAGGCAGCAACTTCATTGCTTTGCTTGCTTTTGAGGGTTTTGCATTTAGAGTGCTGACTGAATGTCTGTCTGTCTGTCTATCGCTTGGTCGGTCGGTAGGTCTATTGGTGTGTGTGTGTGTGTGTGTGCGTGAGTGCTTGACTATGCAGCGGATCCTCTTTAAACGCCATCTGAATTTTTCGTGGTATTTGTATTTGTTCTTGCCTTCATTTCAACCCATAGGGTCTATGAGGTTTGTGTGTCGTCTTATCTCTCGCTCACTTGTACAATCGCAACCGCCCACGTAACCTGCCCTCTCAGTTGTTGGTCGTCGTGTTGGTGTTGGAATTTTCATTTGGATTCTATTGTCATATATATTCCATAGATAACATCATAGTAAATCTGGCTTCCTACAACCGACCGACCGACAATCTAATCAATCCAATTGGGGGGCGGGGAGAAATTTTTTTGGTTTTGTCATGGAATTTTGGGTTTACCCTCAAACACATAAGTTATGGCAATCACGTTAAAGTCTTAGATAAACATTGGATAGTGTTTGTCCCTGGGAAAGCGATTGATATGCTGGAATCGTGTTGCAACAAAAAAAAAGTGACAAAAATCATTAAAATCTGCACATATAAATAATAGCGCGGGTGGAGGTGTCGTTTGGGCGGTGTGGCAGAGGATTCTACATTCTATTTTCTACATTCTACTCGTAGATGTATCGATTCCGAATTCGCGACCGAACTAACAATCGTAATCGACGGAGTGTTAGTATCAAAATCCTACGGTGCTAATTTCTAATACAATGCAATAGGAAGGAAGAGTATCTTCGTGTACCAGACCGAAATCTGTGCAACCGACGAGTCAGTATAACCAACCGGAGTTGGATTCAACAGACCGAAGTCCGATTTAACAGACCGAAGTCCGATTTAACAGACCTAAATCCGATTCAACAGACTGAAGTCTGATTTAACAGACCGAAGACCGATTAAACAGACAGATGTCCGATTTAACAGACCGAAGTCTGATTCAACAGACCGAAGTCCGATTTAACAGACCGAAGTCCGATTTAACAGACCGTAGTCCGATTCAACAGATCGAAGTCCGATTCAACAGACCGAAGTCCGATTTAATAGACCAAAGTCCGATTCAACAGACCGAAGTCCGATTTAACAGACCGAAGTCTGATTCAACAGACTGGAGTCCAAGTTAACAGACCGTAGTCCGATTTGCAGTCCGATTCAACAGATCGAAGTCCGATTCAACAGACCGATTTCACAGACCGATGCCCGATTCAACAGTAGTCAGGTTTAACCAGTGGAATTTGGGTTATACCAACAAAAGTTGGTTCAACAGACTGAAGTCCGATTTAACGGATCGAAGTTCGATTCAACAGACCGAAGTCCGATTTAACAGACCGAAGTCCGATTTAACAGACCGAAGTTCGATTTAACAGACCGAAGTCCGATTTAACATACCGAAGTCCGATTTAACAGACCGTAATCCGATTCAACAGACCGAAGTCCGATTCAACAGCAGAAGACCGATTTAACAGACCGAAGTCCGATTCAACAGACCGAAGTCCGATTTAATAGACCGAAGTCCGATTTAACAGACCGAAGTCCGATTCAACAGACCGAAGTCCGATTTAATAGACCGAAGTCCGATTTAACAGACCGAAGTCCGATTTAACAGACCGAAGTCTGATTCAACAGACCGAAGTCCGATTCAACAGATCGAAGTCCGATTCAAGAGACCGATGTCCGATTAAACAGACCGAAGGCCGATTTAACAGACCGAAGTCCGATTCAACAGACCGAAGTCCGATTCAACAGGCCGAAGTCCGATTCAACAGACCGAAGTCCGATTCAACAGACCGAAGTCCGATTTAACAGACCGAAGTCAGATTCAACAGACCGAAGTCCGATTCAACATGCCGTATTCAGGTTTAACCAGTGGAATTTGGGTTATACCACCAAAAGTTGGTTCAACAGACTGAAGTCCGATTTAAAAGACAGTAGTCCGATTTAATCAATGGAATTTGGGTTAAACCAACAACAGGCGGAAGTCTAATTCAACAGGCCGAAGTCCGATTCAACAGACTGAAGTCCAATTTAATAGATCGTAGTCGGGTTTAACCAGTGGAATTTGGGTTATACCAACAAAAGTTGGTTCAACAGACCGAAGTCTGATTCAACAGACCGCAGTCCGATTCAACAGACCGAAGTCCGATTTAACAGACCGAAGTCCGATTCAACAGACCGAAGTCCGATTCAATAGAATGAAGTCCGATTTAATAGACCGTAGTCCGATTTAACAGACCGAAGTCCAATTCAGCAGGCCGAAGTCCGATTCAACAGACTGAAGCCCAATTTAATAGACCGTAGTCAGGTTTAACCAATGGAACTTGGGTTAAACCAACAAAAGTTGGTTCTACAGACCGAAATCCGATTAAACAAAGGAATATTTCTTTCGATAAATTATTGCCCTGAGAAGGCCAGGGGAGATCGAGTACAAAGCAACTTAGCAATAAACTTCGCTGCGATAGCAAGCGACAACCTACCAAGCAAAATATTCGATCTTGTAAGTAAGTGACGCTCTCGATGTAATGAGATATACATCACATCACACAGCATTGAATAACATTTTCCCTTGTGATGTCGTTTCTTTAAAATGTTTAGTTGGATGTTGGTCGTCGCGCTTATTCGCCGTTCGTGGCGATTGCCAAATGTGTCGTCGGTATCAGTTGCGTGCATTGCTGAACGCGTCGTTTGCGGCGGTTGTGCGATCGGTGGTATTGACGTTTGCCCTTCAAGTAGTTGAAGAATTATCAGTATTCAAAGGCAAATGAAGTTTAAAGGTGGCCGATCGTGTGGTTGGAGTTGCTGCCATTCGGCCTTTGTTGCGCTTGAAGTAATTGCAACTATATATGCAGGTTGGGTTTGTTGGCGACGTCAAATCAAGGTTGTTTTACAGAAAGAATTGTGTATGTAGGTGAATGTATGTACAGACGACTTGTGTCACGTTACAATACTTATATATCTTTAACATTAAAAATATTCGTGCTCACATGACAGGCAACTAGTTTAAATGTAAAACTCATAATTCACAGAAGAAAACAATGAACAATGTCTGTGTTTCATTTAGCCCAACAATTTCATTAGATTTGTATGCAATTCTCTACCCACAATCTTAGTTACTTCCCAGCAACTTTGGTAATAGTAAACTCTCACTACATTTGATATTGACTGAGGACCGCAGTTACATGTTTCAATAAACTCGTACACACTTTGTTTTTCTCTGTTATTTATTCAATGTCAGCAAAATATTAACCTATACAGCAATAACATCGAGCCAATATCGTAGACATGAGAAAAAAATGTGTATTTCAAAGCTAAAAAGTTAATAGCTACCAGCAGTAGAAAGCTTATTTAGGAATTTAATCCTTTTTTATTTTGGAGACTGTATCGATTATCGATTTTTGTGGGTGTGTATGTGTGCGAGCAATCAAGTGGTTAACCCTTATGTGTGTGAGTTACAAATCTGTTATTTATTATGATGTTTATTTAACATGCAAACGAAGTGGTCCTTTTCATTATTATTTTCGTTTAACCCGAATCGTTTTTTTTTGTTAGTAACATAGAAAATGGTTTTTATAACACTCTATACGAATTACGAAATATGTTGAAGTAGTCGAATCGCTTGCCACATCTTTGAACTCTCAAGGTGTGATACAATTTGTCTTCCAATTTTAAAAATCTTCCTACATTAGTCGGTCTAACGTTGGAAGATATATACTATTAAGGATTTAATGGCAAGTGTAAAACCGCAAAACCGAAAAAAACGCAAAAACCTCAGCATAAGTCGGTGAAACCAAGGATCTATGTTGAGTAGAGGAATCATCTAAGGGATGATAAATGGATGTATTGGAATTCTAACATAGGAATAGAATTAACCAATAATAATGTATACTAACCTTTGTATTCCAATGGATAACAAGATTGTGGATTTGTGTATATTGGGAGGGAGTTTCAATATAAAACTTTTTATTATTTTTGTTATAATATGAACTTTATGTATGCTAAAAACCTTCTCAGATATGTTGACAATATTCTGTAAAAATTTTATTAAAATTGTATGATTAGTCTCTGAGATTGTAGCCAACACAGAGACAGACTTTGATTCTGTAGATTAACTTTAATAATATATCCGGACGTAATTTAATATTTATATAAAGTTATTTATATAAAGATCTAGACAATCTATTTCTAATACATTTGACAGCAGTTTATAAATACACGGCATACACTGTAAAAAATTAATGTATGATAATTTTTTTAACTAAACTGAGAGGTGACCAAACCTCGGAAATGAAAAATTAATGTTATCGAATTCTTACATAAGAATATATAACTAATGGACGTGTATAGTATCGCGGTCGATATTTTTATATTACACTTAGAGTTTAAGTTTCAACATCATGTATGTGTAAAACTTTCCCACACATGTAGAAAATAACATACACAAATTTTATTGAAATAGTATGATTTATACCAGAGCTTGTAGGCAACATACAGACACACATTAATTTTTTGATATATATAAATTTATTTAAGGCTAACTTTAATAATAAATTCAAAACTAGTTAAATAAAATGTTTAAATAAAGTTTTAGAACATTTATTTCTAAAACATTTACCAATCGATAATAAATACACTGCATACACTGGAAATAATTAAACATAGGATACTTTAACTACGCTATAAATCTTCCCAGACATGTAGAAAATAATCCGTAAATCTGTAATTAAAATCGTATTATTAATTTCTGAGTTTATAACCAACACACAGACACACATTATTTTTTTTTTAATAAATATAAATTTATTTTAGATTTACTTTAATAATAAATACGGGGATAGTTAAATTAAATGTTTATATAAAGGTCTCAAAAAGTTATTACTAATACATTTGGCAATCGTTAATAAATACGCTTTATACACTTTTTAAATTATAATTAATACATTCTTAATTTGTTTCAATGGTATATGTCTAATAGCTTGGGTTTGCTGGTTTGTTTTGATCTACAGAAAATCTATAGTATTACATCCTATTCGGATTCATCAAATTCCTCAGAAACATCATTTTCCTTTTCTTCAGAGCCATCATCTTCTGCAGTCGAGTTCTCGCCGTCCACGGAAGAGGCTTCATTTGCAGTTTGTGCATTTTTAGTCTCAGAGCTTGTAGAAACATCATCTTCTTCTTCAGAGCCATTGATATTCCTGTCAGATTCATCATTATCCTTATTATCATCATCATCAGTGTCATTATTTTCCCCTGAAGAGTCGTTACCTTGTTCCCATGGATTTACTGCTTTACTATCGTGCTCATAATGCTCGTCATGTGCCTTAATATCCTGCTCAGCCTTTTCGTCATCTTTTCTTTCGGAGGATCCGTTTTCATTAGACTTAGTGTTGTCGTTAGAGTTGTTCTCCTTACTTTCTGTTTTCGAATCATTCTCGTTTTGCTCTTCATCTTGTTTGTCTGTTTCTTTATCTTTTTCTTCGGCGGAAGCATTTTCATTAGACTTTAAAACTTGATTAGAGTCTTTCTCTTTGCTGTCTGTTTTCTTATCTTCCTCGTTGGAATCATTAGCTTGGTCGTCCGGTTCCGATTCCTCTTGCTCTTCATCATGTTTGTCTGTTTCTTTATCATCTACTTCGGCGGAACCTTTTTCATTAGACTTTGAGTCTTCATCAGAGTCGTTCTCTTTACTTTCTGTTTTCTTATTTTTCTCGTTGGAATCATTCGCTTGTTCATCTGATTTAGAGTCCTCTTGCTCTTCATCTTGTTTGTCTGTTTCTTTATCTTTTTCTTCTGCGGAACCTTTTTCATTAGACTTTGAGTCGTCATCAGAGTCGTTCTCTTTACTTTCCGTTTTCTTATCTTCCTCGTTGGAATCATTCGATTGATCGCCCGTTTCCGATTCCTCTTGCTCTTCATTTTGTTTGTCTGTTTCTTTATCTTTTTCTTCGGCGGAACCTTTTTCATTAGACTTTGAGTCGTCATTAGAGTCGTTCTCTTTACTCTCTGTATTCTTATTTTTCTCGTTGGAGTCATTCGCTTGGTCATCTGATTCGGAGTCCTCTTGCTCTTCATCTTGTCTGTCTGTTTCTTTATCTTTTACTTCGACGGAACCTTTTTCATTAGACTTTGAGTCGTCATCAGAGTCCTTCTTTTTACTTTCCGTTTTCTTATCTTCCTCTTTGGAGTCATTCGCTTGGTCGTCTGATTCCGATTCCTCTTGCTCTTCATCTTGTTTGTCTGTTTCTTTATCGTTCACTTCGGCGGAACCTTTTTCATTAGACTTTGAGTCGTCATCAGAGTCGTTCTCTTTACTTTCCGTTTTCTTATCTTCCTCGTTGGAAACATTCGCTTGTTCATCTGATTCAGAGTCCTCTTGCTCTTCATCTTGTTTGTCTGTTTCTTTATCTTTTTCTTCTGCGGAACCTTTATCTTCAGCAGTAGAGTTGTCATCTGAGTCGTTCTCTTTACTCTCTGTTTTCTTATCTTCCTCTTTGGAGTCATTCGCTTGGTCATCTGATTCGGAGTCCTCTTGCTCTTCATCTTGTTTGTCTGTTTCTTTATCTTTTCTTTCGGCGGAGTCTTTATCTTCAGCCTTAAGGTCGTCATCTGAGTCGTTCTCTATACTCTCTGTTTTCTTATCTTCCTCTTTGGAATCATTTGCTTGATCGTCCGTTTCCGATTCCTCTTGTTCTTCATTTTGTTTGTCTGTTGCTTTATCCTTTTCTTCTCCGGAACCTTTTTCATTAGACTTTGAGTCATCATCAGTGTCGTTCTCTTTACTTTCTGTTTTCTTATCTTCCTCGTTGGAATCATTAGCATGGTTGTCAGATTCCGATTTCTCTTGCTCTTCATCTTGTTTGTCTGTTTCTTTATCGTTAACTTCGGCGGAGCCTTTGTCTTCAGCCTTAGAGTCGTCATCAGAGTCTTTCTCTTTACTCTCTGTTTTCTTTTCTTCATCGTTGGAATCATTAGCTTGATCGTCTGATTCCGATTTCTCTTGCTCTTCATCTTGTTTGTCTTTTTCTTTATCTTTTACTTCGGCGGAACCTTTTTCATTAGACTTTGAGTCGTCCGTTTTCTTATCTTCCTCGTTGGAATCATTCGCTTGGTCATCTGATTCAAAGTCCTCTTGCTCTTCATCTTGTTTGTCTGTTTCTTTATCGTTAACTTCGGCGGAGCCTTTATCTTCAGCAGTAGAGTTGTCATCTGAGTCGTTCTCTTTACTTTCCGTTTTCTTATCTTCCTCGTTGGAATCATTCGCTTGGTCATCTGATTCAAAGTCCTCTTGCTCTTCATCTTGTTTGTCTGTTTCTTTATCGTTAACTTCGGCGGAGCCTTTATCTTCAGCAGTAGAGTTGTCATCTGAGTCGTTCTCTTTACTCTCTGTTTTCTTATTTTTCTCGTTTAAATCATTCGCTTGGTCATCTGATTCAGAGTCCTCTTGCTCTTCATCTTGTTTGTCAGTTTCTTTATCTTTTTCTTCTGCGGAACCTTTTTCATTAGACTTTGAGTCGTCATCAGAGTCGTTCTCTTTACTCTCTGTTTTCTTATTTTCATCGTTGGAATCCTTCGCTTGGTCATCTGATTCCGATTTCTCTTGCTCTTGTTCTCCAGTTCCGTCATCTTTTCCTTCGGAGGAATTTTTATCCTCAGCCTCTGAATTTCCTTCCGATTTTCCCTCTTTCCCTTCTGTTTTGTTATCTTCTTTCTTTGGACCATTAGCTTGGTCCTCAGATCCATCGTCGTCGATTTCGGACTCGCCATCACTTTCCACCCAGTCATTATTCTCCTCGTCAGCGTCAACATCTTGATCGTCTGTTTCTTCATTCTCTACACTAGGATTTTTTGCTTTACCTTTAGGGATAGGCTCTTCCTTAGTGGAGTCCGCGCTTTGCTCTTCAGATTGTTCTACACTGGAATTTTCAGCTTTACCTTTTGAGTTAGGCTCTTCCTTAGTAGAGTCCTCGCCTTTCTCTTCAGATTCCTTGACTTTTTCTTCAGAGTCACCGTCGTTATCTTTATCATCGTCTTTTGAAACTTCACTGTCATCGCCTGTCGTGTTAGGCTTTTCTCCAGTAGAGTCCTCGCCTTTCTCCTCAGATTCCTTGACTTTTTCTTCAGAGTCACCGTCGTTATCTTTATCATCGTCTTTTGAATCTTCACTGTCGTCGCCTGTCGTTTCCCGATCGGAATCATTACTTTTCTCTTGCGCCTCCGGCTCTGATTCATCATTGTGTTGGGAATCCTATAGAATAGAGAGAAAGAGAGAGGTAAAGTTTTGATACGACTGTTCTTAATAAGAAGGAAATTGTTCACAGTTTGGAGAATTGTTATGTTGCTTACGTTACCGCTTACGGTAAGCTGCAAAGTAGACCAGCGAAAACACTTTTGATCATTCTCAAGAAAGTCTTGTGTTCTAACCATCAGCTCTCTCGGAGCTTCAAGAGCATAAGAATTCGTATCGATAAAAAGAAGTTACAACAAAAAACAACAAATAACACATTGACGCACAAACACATGCAAGGCTTTCAATGTAGTGGTGCCCATAGCTGATCATAACCGTTCAAATATTTGTCACTTGATACGACCGATTAGTTAGCCATGTTGGAAGCTCTCCACTTAATATTGTTCACATTTCCCTCCACTTTTACTTACTTACGACCCTATGATTTTCCTAGGATCTATCAAAATTTATATATACTTTAACTTACCTTGCCATCATTGGAATCTTCATTAACTCCCACCTCGTCATCGCCTTCGCCATCTCTATCACTCAAATCATTATCTCCTTCACTATCTTCTTCTATGGATAGTTCTTCACTAGACTTTACGTTTGAATCTTGGTTCGAACTGCTGTCAGCTTTAACTTTAACATTTTCTAGATCTTGACTCCAATTCTCTTCATCATCTATAGGGGCAGACTGCACGACGACATGAATAGCTATCAGGCCAATGATTAACATTAGCAGACGAGGAGAATTCATTGTGGATTTGAAATAAATGCGACTTGCAAATTGTTACTGATAAAAAAAATTTTATACCACGGCAATTTATAACGAAAATTTCTCCAAAAAAAATTTGCTATAACAATTTCGTGTAATTTGAGATGAAATTTCGTTATTTTTTTATATCTTGGGGGGCAACAAATCGCAAATATTTGTACAAGTGGGTGGGTGATTAAGGTTTATAAAATTGCAACAGCGTAAGCAAAGTACGTAGAAAAATGATATATGCATTAACGCAAATGAATACAACATACAGGGTCTGAAGTAAGATTTTAAAAAAAATGTATCAAAATATATGATTAATAGGGCAACAATCTAAGCTAAGAGTATAAGTATAACTACTGGGTTACGGTCTATCTGATAAGGCTTCAAATTGTTTCGTTGTGCATTTGGAAATTTGGACGATTATTCTGAGTAGCTTATATTGGTGTAGGTCTCGGAAAATTTCGGTCACTAACCAACCAATTTCGGTCTAATCAACCTTATCATTAACTAAAGTTATCTTGACCTGAATTTGAATTTTGTTGTATGAAACTGACAGTTAATTTGTGTCTGTGTGTTGACTACAAGCTCAGGTACTTATCATTAGATTTTAAAGGAAATTTTACATGTTACTGTCGACATGTCTGAAAAGGTTTATAGCATAAATAAAGTTCACATTATTGTAAAATAGCTCAGAAATTGTATGCTCGAACTCACACTCAGTGTTAAAATAAAATAATAATAAATAATATTGACCGGGTACAGAAGTTTGTTTACATGCATATTGGTTATATATTATAGTGTTAGAATTCCATAATATATATATGTTATTCCCTAGTCGATGGTGACCTCCCTGTTTATAAATTAAAAAATATCTATCCTTAAATAATGTACAGTATAGTGCAGTGTATTTATGGGCGGTTGTCAAATGTATTTGAAATAGGTTTTCTAGATTTTCATATAAACATTACATTAATATATCCTCGAATATATTATAAAAGTTATGTAAAAAAAACAACAAAATACCTTGTGTCTCTGTGCTGACTATAAGCTCAGATTTAATCATGCGATTTGAATAAAGTTTGAACAGGTTTTATCATAGACATTCCTGTTAAATTAAATTATCTAACATAGAATTGGTTATGATTGCCAAACGTATAAGAAATAGATTTTCTTGATCTTCCTATAAACATTTCATTAAATAATGTCCAAATATACTATTAATCTGTAATATTAAATAATTTAATATTTATTGAAAAATAAAAGTGTGTCTGTGTGTTGTCTAAAAGCACAGATATAAATCATACGATTTGAATACTTTTTTAACAGGTTATTGTCTACATGTCTGCAAAAGTTTTCAGCATACATAATGTTCAAGTGATAGCAAAAGAGCTACAGAGTTTGATGTTGAAACTCAGTATCGGAGTATAAAAATCTATAGTTTTGTTGTCGGCTAAACTATAAAATATTTGTAGTTAAATATTCATATATAGCTTTTCTATGCAACAATTTTATTTAGCTAAAAATTTTGTTTAAAACTTTAGCAAGAAAAAATTAAACTATACATAGTTAGAAAATTATTTAATTTAATGGAAGCAATTATATAAAGTGCACGCAGTGTATTTTTTAGAAATAGCTGCTGTAGGTCTTTATATTAACTTTATATTAATTAATGCCCAAATATATTCTTAAAGTTACACCTAACTAAAATTAAATATAAAAATGTATGTGTGTCTGTGTGTTGGATATAATCTCAGATATTTATCATACAATTTTAATAAAATTTTTACATGATATTGCCTGCAAGTCTGGAAAGGTTTTTAGCATGCACAAAGTTTAAGTGATGACAAAAGAGCTAACAAGTTTTATGTGAAAAAGCTCAAACTCGGAGTATATAAATATACAATTTTGTGTCCGATCTCCTAATTGGTTATATGTATCCTCGTGTTAGAATTCCATTACATCCATTTATCATTTCTTAGGCGACGGTCAACCCACTGAGTTCTGACAACACATTGATTGGTCGAGCAATTGACAAGTCTAGTAGGAGCTACAGGGTGGCGCACCAATTGAGTTATAATATGAAATTCTTATAACCAAAACTCAATTATTCCTGGTTAGTTATTCCCTCATCACGTTGATCACGTCCGCGGCTGGTTTAATAACAAGTATTTCCAATTGGAAAACGCTGCAGTAGTATGGAACCCTTGATCTTATACTTAGATCCGCGGAGTAGATACCATAGCCGACCTTGTCATCTAGTTTAGACCCATCAGTAAAGATGTTTGTTGGTCCATATATGGCGTTCTCGTTCTCTGTCTATTCCTTTCTGGAGAGCTTTATAGTTCCATAATACTTTTAATATTTTTAATATTTTTAATATTTTTAATATTTTTAATATTTTTAATATTTTTAATATTTTTAATATTTTTAATATTTTTAATATTTTTAATATTTTTAATATTTTTAATATTTTTAATATTTGTAATATTTTTAATGTTTTTAATATTTTTAATATTTGTAATATTTGTAATATATGTAATATTTGTAATATTTGTAATATTTGTAATATTTGTAATATTTGTAATATTTGTAATATTTGTAATATTTGTAATATTTGTAATATTTGTAATATTACAAATAATATTTGTATAATATTAAAAAATTAAAAATAATATTTGTAATATTACAAATATTACAAATATTACAAATATTACAAATATTACAAATATTACAAATATTTAAATATTAAAAATATTAAAAACATTAAAAATATTAAAAATATTACAAATATTAAAAAAATCGAAATAACGTTATACGCCTAACCTGCTGTCAACATAATACATTTCACACTCTTGAGTAAAAAACTATTGGCAATAATAAATAATTGCCAATAGAAATGATCTCAAACCGAACTATGACAATATCATAATTTTTAAGTATTTTTAATATTTTTAATATTTTTAATATTTTTATTATTTTTAATATTTTTAATAATATTAATATTTTTAATATTTTTATTATTTTTAATATTTTTAATATTTTTCATATTTTTAATATTCTTAATATTTTTATGTTTTTAATAATTTCATTATTTTTAATTTTTTTAATATATTTAGTATTTTTAATATTTTAAATATTTTTAATATTTTAAATATTTTTAATATTTTCAATATTTCTCTTGTTTTGTATTGTTGATCTGTATATGTAAATAATGAGTTTGGTTTCATTGTTCGGTTCAAGATCTTTTCTATAATTGTGTGTGTGAGCTTCACATTGATTGCTTGAAGCTTTTAACACTTAATGTTGTGATAATGAGTGGAGAAGGTACAGCAAACGGCACTGATGATGATGGTTTGGCAAACATCGAGATAGCTATCTGCCCTGCCAGCTGTCAACATAATCCATTTCACACAACTGTTTTCAATATTTTTAATATTTTTCATATTTTTATGTATTTTTAATATTTTTAAAATTTCTAATATTTTTAATATTTTTAATATTTTTACTATTTTTTATATTTTTAGTATTTTTAATATTCTAAATAGTTTTGATTTTTTCAATATTTTTAGGTATTTTTAATATTTTTTATATTTTTAATATTTCTAATATTTCTGGAGGTGTAAATTTGTATTACGACTTATTTGATATTCATCACAAAAATACTTGTACGGCCTCGTTTAAATTCAAGTACATAAATTTGAAAAAATTTCCACACAAAAGTTTTTTCGTTATAACAGCAACGCTTTTAGTTTAATTTTTTATATTATCTTCAATCAATTCTAATGCATTTGTGGTTTTTCTTGTTTAAAGTTTTTTTTGGTATTTTAACTACGAAAAAGCACTTTCGATGCGTCAACTTTTTTCAATTAATTGACTTTAAAAACAGTTTTTTATTATCAGAACAACATTCTTCACTTGGTTTTGGAATGGTAGCTGCTCTCAAAAAATGTTATATTTTTAATGTCCACATTCCCCTGGACTGTTTTAGTATCTGAAAGTTCTGGAAGTCTTATGTTTAATTTAGTAAATATTTTAATATTGTTTTATTTAATTTAGTGTAATGATAACCATAAAATTTTTCCAATATTCCATAATAATAATAAAAATTTGCACAAAATGCATGCTTGACTCTTAGCTTATATATAATATTGCCTTAACTTTTTATTTATGTTTTCTTCGTATTCTTCTTAAGGCTCCATTTACTCCTTATATTCCGTATAGAAACGATCAAGATGGAATCGTAATTGTTATATGAATATCTCTTGTTTTACGTTCATTATGCCTAAACGAACTCCAGGGACATGAATTTAAGTTGTTTATATCTTCATCTCTGCATCTACTATAACATCCTCGTATTGTGTTCTCTCTAAACTTCTGATGATGGCCATATTTCCTGGCCTCACTTGCTGTACATTGACGATTGCTTTCCTCTTCCCAGAAACCATTCTTTCCTTGCTCATAGTTGCTCTCTTTTCTACAGCCATTATCTCCATATTTTGCTTTAGATTTATCTGCGTGGTTCACAAATTCGCTTTCGTCCTTATAGTGTGGCAGTTTTTCATTTTCATCAATACCTTCGGGTGAATTGTTAACATTTTTATTCAACTCATCATTATAAGTTGGAAATTTTCCATTCCAAAAATTGGTATTCCATTCATTGTCATCATTTTCATCATAGTAATCATCAACATCTGCGAATTCTTCTTCAAGATGATCGCGATCATCTACTAAAACAAAAAAGAAAATACGAATTAGCGCATGTGCAAAGTAATTATATTTTAGTAAGCTTAGTAATATGTTATCAGACCGTAATCTAAATCCTCTCCATGGTTAAGGTCATTTGCCGGGCATTCATCTTGTGGTTGTGCCCAAACTTCGTGCTTAGGAATCGGTAGGACTACCCATATCGCGAAAATGGTTAACAGACAATAGCTTTGCATTTTAGACGGATTTTTGCAAAAGAACTGTAATTAATGTTTTAAGTCAATTTTTACTAACTTCTGGTTTTATAATGGCCAATTTGGTAAGAAACTAGGGAATTTATACATTTTGATGCATAAGCAGCGGTTTGTTTAAACAAGTGGCAATGCATTTATACTGCGTTGCAATCTTCCGGTAAATTTGACGTTGTAAAAGCCATTGACTGATGGCTTTAGTTTCACATATGTGGGTTCAATGGATTATTTCCGGAATATTACCCATATTCGGTATTAAGTAAAATAAATAATAAATAAGAAAATATTCACAATATTACAGAATTTTAAAAGGTTAATATATTAAAAACAATTGAAATATTAAATGATACAAACTCAGTAAAAAAATATGAAAATATTAAAAATATTTAATATATTAAAAATATGAAAAATATGAAAAATATTAAAAATATTAAAAATATTAAAAATATTAAAAATATTTAAAATATTACAAATATTTAAAATATTAAAAATATTTAAAATATTAAAAATATAAAATATATTAAAAACATTAAAAATATTAAAAATTAAAAATATTAAAAAAGTTAAAAATATTAAGAATATTAAAAATATTAAAAATAAAAAAATATTAAAAATATTAAAAATATAAAAAATATTAATAATATTAAAAATATTAAAACTATTACAAATATAACTTATGTTACAAAAGGTAAAAAAATAAAATATATTGAAAATTTAAAAATACATAAAAAAATGAAAATAATAAAAAAACTAAAAATATTAAAAGTAATGAAAATATTAAAAATATGAAAATATTATAATTACTAAAACTTTTAAAAATATTTAAAAAATTAAAAATATTAAAAATATTAATAATTATTAAAAATTATTAAAACTTTTGAAAACATTAAAAATATGAAAACTAATACAAATATAACTAATGTTAAAAAAAGTTTAAAAATATTAAAAAATATAAAAAATATTATAATTAATAAAACTGTTAAAAATATTAAAAATATTAAAAATATTAAAAATATTAAAAATATTAAAAATATTAAAAATGTTAAAAATATTAAAAATATTTAAAATATTAGAAATATTAAAAATATGAAATATATGAAAAATATTAAAAATATTTAAAATATTAAAGATATTTTGTAATTTGTTAATTCGGCTTGAGGTCGTAAATAAAAATCTGGATGTAGTTAGATTTATTTTTATTTATTTATTGATTCCCAATATTTCGGTGAACATCGTTCACCATCTTCATGGAATATTTTCAATTGTAAAACAAAGAAAATAAAAAGTAAAACTAAGATCCGACTTCTTTTAGGTGTCAGTACTAACTGGTGTATCAGTACTAACTGACACCTAAAAGAAGTCGGATCTTAGTTTTACTTTTTATTTTCTTTGTTTTACAATTGAAAATATCCCCTGAAGATGGTGAACGATGTTCACCGAAATATTGGGAATCAATAAATAGATAAAAATAAATCTAACTACATCCAGATTTTTATTTACGACCTCAAGCCGAATTAACAAATTACAAAATTTACATATAAAAAGGTCAACTATAACACTTTTAATATTAAAGATATTAAAAATATTAAAAATATTGAAAATATTAAAAATATTAAATATGAATATGTTTTTCATTGTTGTAAAACAAATTCTATTAGCGATAATAGAAACAGATCTCAAACCGAACAATGAAAAACATATTCATAATTCGATATAGATCAACTATAACAAACAAGAGAATATTAAATATATTAAAAATATTAATAATATTAAAAATACTAAAAATATTAGATATACCAAAAATATTAAAAATATTAATTACACAAGGGAACAAAATTTAACTTTTTGAGTGTTGTTTGGAATTCGATAGCTGTTTTTTACTAATTTGGGGTCGCTGATTTCAAATCTAATCTCCATTTTTCTCCATCAGCTCGAATTTTTAAGTTACAGGTACTAATCGTATTTTCGACTTTTTTCCAAAAAATTATAGTTCAAAAAATCATAATTTTTTTTTCATAAGCCGGATTTTAAAATTTTATTTTTTTATTAAAGATATCGTTGTTACCTTTGAAAAAAAATCAAATTTTTTAATATTACAAAAAAAATGACTGAGTAACGGCTGTTTTATTAAAAAATTAAAAAAAAAATTACACAAAAAATTACACATTTTAATTTTCTTCACGCTGAAAGTTAATCGGTTGGGGGCAAATTGTTATTTTTATTAGCTTTATTGAATATCATATTAAGATAGCTTTCTAAAACATGTATGTACATAATAATCGATTGAGAATTGAATGAGTTATGCTAAATTCGGTGATAACAGATTTTTTGCAATTTTTTGTTTTTACCCAAAAAAAATTAAAATTTTGTATTTTTAAAAATCATGACAAATTTGCAAATTTATTTATAGTTTAATTTTTAGTTTTGCCTCCTATTACAATATTAATTAATATATGTTAATATTAATTAACAGACCAAATTTAATTAATCGGCAGGTTTCAATTTGGAAGTTAAGGAAGAAATATTAATTTTCCAAAAATAGGTAATTTTGTATGGGAGGTACCAGAAGGGGTGATCCGATGTAGTGCAAATTCATTCCTGATTTATATTTTCATAACCGTAAAACTTCCGCATAGTTTGACTGAATTCAGTGTACTTACAAAAAAGATATGTATGTAAGACTTTTGGGGTGAGTTCGGTCATTTGTATGGGAGGTACCAGAAGGGGTATGGCAACGCTTTCGGTTTTTCTAGGGTTTGTCTACTTTTGCAAGATAAATAAACTGACCAAATTTCAATATCCTCCGGTAGTCTGTTTGGCAGCTATCGAAGATATATTAATTATCCAAAAATAGGTAATTTTGTATGGGAGGTACCAGAAGGGGTGGGGCTATTCCGCCCATTTACAATCCCATAAGTTCGTTTCGAAAAATATTAATACTGATAAATTTTCATAACGATCCGTTAAGGTTTGCTCGAGTTACACTTTCACAAACATATTAACAAATGTTATTTTTGTATGGAAATCGTGATTTTTGTAAATTTAGTTATCTCAGTAAATTGTTGACAAAATCAAAAGTTGTGCAGATATTTTAATGAAATAAAGCTCATTTGATTCACACTATATTAAACTAAATGTTTTAAGATAAACACTGTGATTTGTGTTGCAATAATTTTTTTTATGAATTTTTAAAAAACAAAATTTTTTTTTTTTTTGTAAATTTTTTGTTTTATTTTTTAAAACTACAACGATATCTCTGAAACTACTAAGCCAAATTAAAAACAATGTAGGCACGGATTAAAGATAATTTTATTGACGAGTTTAAGTTTTTTTTTTAATTGAATATGGTGAACCGTTTTCAAGTTATTTTAATATTTGTAGTGGAAGTGCCTTAGTTATGGACATAACGGTATATCGCGAAAAGTCGAGCTGATACAAAAAAACCAAGTGCAGATTTGGATTCAGCGTCCCAAATTACCTTTAAAACAATATTCAGTTCTTAAACAACAAATACCTTGTTCCCTTGTGTTATTATTAAAATATTTTAAAAATATTGAAAACATTTAAAATATTAAAACTATTAGAAATATAACATGTTAAAATAAGGTAAAAAAAAAATAAAATAAAAAAATTTTTAAAATAATAAAAAAATTAAAAATATTAAAAGTAATGAAAATATTAAAAATATGAAAAATATTATAATTACTAAAACTGTTAAAAATTTTTAAAAAATTAAAAATATTAATAATTAGTAAAAATTATTAAAAATATTAAAAACATTAAAAATATTAAAACTAATACAAAGATAACTAATGTTAAAAAAAGTTCAAAAATATGAAAAATATTATAATTACTAAAACTGTTAAAAATATTAATAATATTAATAATATTGAAAATATTATATTAAAAATATTAAAAATATTAAAAATATTAAAAATATTAAAAATATTAGAAATTTTAAAAATTTTAAAAATTTTAAAAATATTAAAAAAGTGAAAAATATTAAGAATATTAAAAATATTAAAAATATTATAATTACTAAAACTGTTAAAAATATTAAAAACTAGTGGGCCCGGCAATGCTTCGCTATTGCACATTAACTTGTAATATATTTCACATTTCTTACTATCCTAAATGCTATATAAACGCTAATTTATATATTTGTAGGTCTATAACGTACTTTGAAGACTTAAGCTCGACAACAATATGTTGAGTTTATTACATTATGTAACTAATTTCAGGTAACTTCTTAACATGGGAGTTAACCAATTAAGTTTTATTGTTTTAAAATCTAAATATCGTTGCCTCTTTAACGATAGTCATATCTGTAGTGCCGACATGTAGATTAACTTTATTCTGTATGTGGGACAAACCCCCACTTTTTTTACAAATAGGAAACAGACATTCCGCTAAAAATCAAAATTAAATGTTTATTTTAACCTGCGGGAACCGTCTGTATACTAAGTATCTCTTAAGGCGTAAAAACACTTTTTTCATGGCTTCTCCGCCTATTGACCGCAAGTGAAAATTTAGATCATGATATAAAGCCTGTTTTACTTTCAAGTTGTATGGGTGGTTCCACGCCCCTTTATCCAATCACATCCAAACTTAGCCAGGAACTATCTACAGGTCAACAGTACCACTTGTATCAATCAATTTTCGTATCAATCGGTCTATTATAAAAGCTGTCAGATCGATTTTTAAAAGGGGGCGTGGCACCGCCTACTTTCACCCTGCGTGTAAGTAATCATGCTCCAACAACATATATACCAAATCTCATCTTCATAACTCTGATAGTTCATGAGATATAGCCCTTTTGATTTTCAAGTTGTATGGGCGGTGCCACGCCCCTTTATCCAATCATAACCTATTATAGCCAGGGACTATCAACAGGTCAACAGTACCACTTGGTAAAATTTTCGTATCAATCGGTCTATTAGAAAAGCCGTTAGAGCGAATATTGGAAAGGGGGCGTGCACCGCCCAATTTCCCGACTTTTCCGGAAGGTTTTCCAAAATTTTCTTCCGTAAAAGCCTACTACTGGCAATTACGAATAACTGAAAAAAAAATTGAGCCAAATCGGTCCAACCGTTCTCGAGTTTTGCGCTTAGCAACACATTCAGCGACTTATTTTTATATTATAGATATTAAAAATATAAGAAATTTTAAAAATATTAAAAAAGTGAAAAATATTAAGAATATAAAATTTACGTTAATGTGTATCAAATGATACATCAAATTCGGCTTTCGATCAGAAAAGTGTTTTTTTTTTATTGTTTGATATTTTTGGTCAATTTCAGTATGTCACGCACTAGGATGACGCGTTTCGAACTCAATGACGAGTTCATCTTCAGACCCCTTTGTGACGAACTGATGCACAATAGTACATCATCAGCTGTATATATATCTACAATTATGTCAAACATGTACATGCGAAGTAGATATCAGCCGAAAATGTCCAGCACCAATTATAGTTTGAATTTGACCGTTAATATTCAAACACTTTTCTGATAGTAAACCGAATTTGATGTATCATTTGATACACTTTAACGTAAATTTAATATATAAAACACGATCGACTAAAACTAACAAACAAACAGTTTAAAATATTAAAAATATTAAAAATATTATATTTATTAAGTATATTAAAAAAAATATCAAGAATATTAAAGATATTAAAAATATTAAAAAATTAAAATTATTAAAATAGGGCGCTGACGAGACATTGTGGTTAATGTCGAAATGACGTCATACGCCTAACCTGCTGTCAACATAATACATTTCACACTCTTGACTAAAAACCTATTGGCAATAATAAATAACTGATCTCAAACCGAACTATGACAATATCATAATTCAATACAGATCAACAAAAAACAAAATCAAGAACAATTGTTAAATATATTAAACGTTTTAAATATTTTTAAAATATTAATACAATTAAAAATATAAATTTTTTATAATTATAATAAATACTCAAAATATTACAAATATCAATCACATTAAAAAATATCAATAATAACACAATGCAACAAATTTTTGATCCCGGCTTCTAAATAGTTGATCCTTATGTAAAATTTCATGCTGAATTCAAATCTGCTCTCAGATATTTGGGAAGTAGAACAGTTTTTGAGATATGGTCAAATTTCCATTTTTAGTGTTTTGAAAAAAGGTAGGTCTACTAAAATGACATTTTCTCTGGTTTTTGTTCACCAATGTCACACAACTGTGACGAAAATAAAAGATAATAAAATTATTTCTTAAAAAAACAATAGTTGTTTAAAATCTAATCACAAATGACGAAGTTATGGCACTTCAAAGTTGGATTTTTGTTAAAATTTTTATGATTTTTCAAGTTTTCGCTGCCTTTAATTAAGTTTGTTTCCGGGTTTCCGTAAAAATTGCTCCGGTTTCAAACTATTGCATGATAAAATAATGTGTTACAAAAATTTTTTGCCCTCGGTCATCAAAATCGGATAAAAAATACTTCCGCATTTGCAGCATTTGGGAAAATAACCCAATTTTTTTTTTAGATTTTCGATGTGACTTGTTTAACAAAAAATTTAGAGTTATTTTTCGGAAAGCAAGCAAGACAACAATTACGAGGGCTGCTATATATATTTCTGGCCTAGGCAACAATAAGTGTTGCCAGGTGCAATCTGATATTTCCATTGGAAAGGTTGACATTTTTTAGCATAACATCACTCAGAACGTGTTGTCATTTAATCGTGAATTGTTAAACTTACAGAGCTTTGAACAATTCAATTCCGTTAAAAAAATGGAATTGACACGTGAGCATTTTCGTGCGATCATTTTTCACAACTTTCGACGTGGATTATCCAGACAAGAGTGCATCGATGAACTTAAGTCTTTGTATGGTGATCAAGCACCATCATATAGCACCGTGAAAAACTGGTATAACGAATTTAATCGTGGTCGCAGTTCGCTCAACGACGAATTCCGTGAAGGTGGTCCAAAAACGTCCGTTGTGCCAGAGAACATTGATGCCGTGCGTGAACTAATAATGCAAGATCGTCATGTGACATACCGGGAGATAGAGGCATCCTTGGGCATTTCTCCCACCAGCATACATTCGATATTACATAAACACCTGACCGTAAAAAAGGTTTGTTGTCGTTGGATCCCGCACAATTTGACAATCGCTCAAAAAAAGGCTCGTGTCGATTGGTGCTAAGAAATGTTGAAAAAATACGATCGCGGTGCTTCAAAAGATGTTCATAAGATCGTCACAGGTGACGAATCTTGGATCTATGCGTATGAGCCCGAAACAAAACAACAATCGACCGTGTGGGTCTTCGAAGACGAGCCAAATCCAACGAAAGTTGTTCGTGGAAGAAGCACTTCGAAGCAAATGGTCGCCTGTTTCTTCGGCAAAACTGGTCATGTGGCGACTGTTCCGCTTGAGCAACGAAGGACGGTCAATTCTGAGTGGTACACCACAATTTGTTTGCCTGATGTCTTCGGAGAAATTCGAAAAACAAACAAGAGAAGACGAATCATTCTTCACCATGACAACGCGAGCTCTCACACATCGGCTCAAACCAGCGCCTTTTTGACCGGCCAAAACGTCGAATTAATGGGTCATCCGCCGTACAGCCCTGACTTGGCACCCAATGACTTCTTTTTATTCCCGCACATCAAGAAAAAAATGCGTGGTCAACGATTTTCGTGCCCAGAAGATGCTGTTGAAGCGTTCAAAAACCATGTTTTGGAGGTGTCTCAATCGGAGTGGAAAAAGTGCTTCGACAATTGGTTTGAGCGCATGCAAAAGTGTATAAATCAGGCTGGAGAATACTTTGAAAAACAATTTTTGATGATAAATATTCGCATTTTCATTATTAGGCCAGAAATATATATAGCAGCCCTCGTACTACTACTCTCAAGAAGAGGTATGTGTACTTAATTGTGAATGTAGCGTTTATTTTTCAACCGATTTTGATGACCAAGGGCAACAAATTGTTGTAACATATTATTCTTTCATGTAATGGTCTGAAACCGGAGCAAATTTTACGGAAACACGGAAAAAAACTTAATTAAAGGCAGCGAAAACTTGAAGAATCATTAAAATTTTTACAAAAATCTAACTTTAATGTGTTATAACTTCGTCATTTATGATAGGATTTTAATCAGCTATCGTTTTTTTAAAAAATAATTTTATTATCTTTTATTTTCGTCACAGCTCGGTGACATCGGTGGACAAAAACCAGAGAAAATGACATTTTAGTAGGCCTACCTTTTTTCAAAACACTAAAAATGGAAATTTTACCATATCTCAAAAACTGTTCTACTTTTCACATGTCTGAGAGCAGATTTGAATTCAGCGTGGAATTTTACATTAAAATATATTATTAAATGTCCGGGATACAGAAACTTTTGAAATTTTGTGACATAGTGTAATTAAAATATTTTATTAAAATATTTAGATAAATACGAACTTCTTATAATAATATTGTTTCTTCCGCGGTCTCTTTTAACTTTGTGTCATATGACATATGTCAAATAGCCACACTTTCTTTTTATTTTTCTGAATTTTTTCGTTAATTTGAAATTAAATTATTTTGTATAAATATTAAGTTTGTGGTTAATTTGAGTTTTTTTTTTTGGTTTTCATCAGTTCAAAGACGTTTGATGACGTTCTTTTGTTTTTGTTTTATTTGTACAATATAAATACAGCCTCATACGAGTATGACAATTAACAGAGCTCAAGAGCTGTTGTTGATTCTTATTAAAACATTCCAAGTAAACATTGTCGAAATAAACATATGGCCTCTACGTTAGGTACGTGCGGTAAGTTAAAATTGTCGTACCATAGAAAAGATAAAATACAACAGAAAATAACTTTTGTAAATACAAAAAAATTGACGGTAAACAATTTTAGTCTTTATGAGTATTCTTTACTAGTTTGTAACATTTAAGAAACACAAAAAAAATTTTAAGTTTTGTAAAGTAATTTTAAAAGTTTTAAATTTTTGTTAAACGAAATAATGTATAATGTAGAAATGTATCTTAATATGTGTTTATTTATTAAAAGAGTGGATTTTTCTTGACTAGATCAAATTGTAATACATAGTTTTATTTTAATAAATTTTAATACACAGAATTTCGAAGTTAATCTTGAACGAAACATTATATGGCATTACAAAAGAGCCTAAATCGTAACAAATCGATTTTAAATTGCTATGGCATGCAACTTGACAAAACAAATGATACAGAACTTCTTCTTTTTGGGACTAGTTACCCGTGCAGTTCTCAGAATTGAGTCCCAAAATCATGTGTTGTACTATGTTATACAAGTGCAAGGACGGGTTTTAAAGACTAAGTATCCGTTCTGTAAGCAGAACGTTTTGTAGGCTTAAGTTCCATTCTACAGGACTATAGCCCGTTATAAAAGTATAAAAGATCTACTTTTACACACTCAATGTCCCCTTCACAGGATTATAGCCAGTACCAGTAGCAGTGCAAGGACTAGTTTAAAATTCTAAGAATCCGTTCTATATGCTTATAATGCGTTATACAAGTGCCAAGTACTATTTGTATACAAAGTTGTATACATATAGGCTTTGCCACGTCCCCTTCGGCCGCTGATCGAAAATACAAAATTCGTCTGGAAATTGTTTATGGCGGAGCCAAGGTAGACAAAATCATCTACCACTTCAAAGTTATAGTTGTCAACGTTCAAGTAGCGTCCCCAACGAGTGGACTCTTTGTTCGTTGAAACAAATAACTTAGTTTTGTCCTCATTTATCACCAGACCCACTTCCGCCGACTGCTTTTCAATGCTCTAAAAAGCCGCAGTAACATTCCGCATTCCACGTCCAATGATACCGATATCATCAGCATACGCGAGTAACATGTG
Organism: Muscina levida; assembly: GCA_964034835.1. Classification (NCBI taxonomy): domain Eukaryota; kingdom Metazoa; phylum Arthropoda; class Insecta; order Diptera; family Muscidae; genus Muscina; species Muscina levida. The sequence goes on along the minus strand of OZ035883.1, from coordinate 127,902,605 downwards.
ACTTTTGTTGAAGATGGTACCATTCCTGTTTACTGCAGCCTTTCGCATGATCATTTCCATTATGATGTTGAAGAGATCGCAAGACAGACTATCGCCATGCCTAAAGCCTCGCTTGATAGAAAATGGCTCTGTCAGATTTTTGTCTAGTTTCTCTGAAGACTCGTGTCAGTCAGTGTCATCCCGCAAAGTCGTATCAGCCTAGTGGGGATACCAAACTCAGCCATAACATCTAATAGTTTCTGTCGTAGTTGGAACAGTTGGTTTGTAGTCGATTAACAGATGCGTGGAATCGATGTGCATTTCTTAGGGCTTCTCCAGGATTTGTCCTAGTGTGAATATCTGAGCGGTCGTGGTCTTCTCCAGGATTTGTCCTAGTGTGAGCCACACTGATAAGGTAGGTTTGCTATGAATGGCTTTGATCTTTCATATAACACACTAGACAGGACCTTGTATGCAATGGGTAAAATGCTGATCTCGCGATAGTTTCTGAACACACTTGGATCGCCTTTCTTAAATGCAGGACATAAAACACTCAGAATCCAATCATCGAGCATGCATTTCTGTAGTTTATATTTTTATGAGCTGGTGCATTCACTTTGCCAGGTCATCGACGACGGTTTTAAAAAGCTCTATCGGCAGTACATCGGCTCCCCCAGCTTTGTTCTTTTTAAGCCTTGCGATCGCCGTGCTGATCTCGTTTTAGCTCGGTGATGGGCAATCTACTTATCATAGAGGTGTGATTTCATGCTGCCTTCGGGAACGAGTAGAGATTGAAAGTGTTCCCTTCATATTTGCAGCACACTCTGTATGTCAGCGACCAGATTTCCGTCTTTGTCCTTACAGATGGCGAATTCCTGTTTCAAAACATTTACTCTTTTACCTTTTGGTAGAACTTTCGGGCTTCTCCTCTATCCCTGTAGTTTTCGATATCCTGGCTCTATTTTTTTCCACACACACCTGAACAGGCGTTTCATCTCCCTCCTCTTGCTATTATATTGCTCCGTCATCGCTACGATTCACCATGCCTAGTGCCATAACAAGTCAATGGTAGCGCTATCAATGACATGTTATGAATTGAACAATCGGTTGGCATGGCATGGCATGAGTTGGTTGTTGCTGTGATGAATTGCTTTAGCCTTAAATACCTAAACAACGTACTGCAATATTTTAAATTGTTGTACATTCGGTGTTTGGAGGTCGTGACGTCGCAATTATTGGTTCTATAAATTTTATTATGGTATGAAATAAACAACACCCGTATATTTAGCTATAATTAATAACATATTCATTATACCGTTTAGGAGATTTTCAGTGTAATGACTTTGAAGATATTATTTGTTATAATATTTTTGTTGTAGATCATTTTCTGATTTAATATATTTAAGATTATTGGTAATAAATAAGAATATTGTAAGGACAGCAATAAGACATACATGATTAATATTTCCACAAATTTCTATAGATATTGATTATTTTGCAACGATATCAGTGGTCGTAGTGAATTAAAACTTTGATTGCAGTAAATGAAGAACTCTTCGCTATTATCTGCTTTTGCTGTTTGGTTCCCCTACGCTTGTCCTTGTAAAGCTAATTTGTATATGAATAAAAAGCAAACTATGGAACCCCAAAAATGATGTGATGCATAATAATTTGTGTTTCCCCCACTCGAAATGTTCAAGAGAATATTAAGTATGACCAATTTTATTTTAATTATTATTCAGTTGAGACAAACAAACAAACCGTAATTTAAACACATGCCTCAATTCCAATATGCAGTTTGTTTACGGATTATCACAATACGATGTCAACATATTTAAATAAATTGAAGTTAATATTAATCATACGTCTCAATATAATACTGCTGTACCGGAAACTAACACAGTACAACACATGACATTTGGGAGCCAATTCTGAGAACTGCACGTGATAGTAGCCCCAACAGGAAGAAGTTCTGCATCATTCGTTTTGTCATGTTACATGCCATAATAATTTAATATCGATTTGAAGTTAGTAAGTATCGCATAGGGGAATTTTTCACGTCTTAGGCTCTCTTGTTATATTGTTATATGGTGGCGTATGATTATCATAAGTAATATTCACGTAAATTATACGCCACGGAGTACAACAGTTTTATTTCAACTGCTACAAAATAAACCCAGTGCAAAATCATTTGATGACGGGAAAAATTGCTTATGTAGGGAAACGTTATATGAACAGATCAAAGGAATTGTAGTTCTTAAATTTGTTCCAGCTAAATCTGACTAGTGGTTCTCGAGTCATGTCAAATAAAAGAGGCTAAAACGTGACAAATTCCCCTATACAATACTTACTAATTTCAAATCGATATTAAATTATTATGGCATGTATGTTGACAAAACGAATTATACAGAATTTCTGCTTTTTGGGACTATTTTCACGTGCAGTTCTCAGAATTGAGTCCAAAATCAATGAGCTGAAAAATGTTGTATTGTGTAAGTTATAGATAACATCAATCATACGTCTACGTATAATATTGCTAACACCGAAAACTAAAACAGTACAACACATGACATTTGGGACTCAATTCTGAGAACTGCACGTGAAAGAAGCCCCACAGAGAAGAAGTTCTGCATCATTCGTTTTGTCAAGTTACATGCCAATAATAATTTAATATCGATTTGAAGTTAGTAAGTATCGTATAGGGGAATTTGTCACATTTTATGCTCATTAGCTTGACCATATAAAATCAAAAGATGAACTTAAAAAAAAACGGGTTCACAATACACTGCTTTGGATGATGTTAACGGCTTTTATGTCTTACTTACTTGCTTAGCAGGCACTTTTTTGCAATCCCAGTGGATTATATACCGCACGTAGAATAATATTATAAGCGCCTCGATCTTCTGCGCTTCTTCTCCAGTTAGTCACACCGAGTTCTGTAAGGTTCTCAGTAACCTGGTCTTTCCAACGGAGTTTTGGTCACCCTCTTCTGCGCCGTCCATCGAGTTCATTGTCGAAGACTTTTCGAGCTGGAGCATTTTCGTCCATGCGTACAACATGACCTAGCCAACGCAACCGCTACACCTTAATACGTCTGACCACCTCAATATCGGTGTATAGCTCGTACAGCTTATGATTCATACGACGCCGATACTCTCCGTTAACGATGATGGGCCCATATATTTACCGAGTATTATTCTCCCGAATACTGTCAGAAACGATTTATCCGCTAGTGTCATAACCCAGGATTCTGAACCGTACATAAAGATAGGTAGAACCAGTATCTGGTATAGCTGGAGTTTTGTTCGTCGAGAGAGGGCTCTGTCATTGAATCGCATGCTTAGTCCGTAATAGAATTGATTGGCAAGCAGGATTCTTCTCCAGATTTTGGGGCTGACATTATTTCTTTTGTAGATGGCAGATAAAAATATCTACCACCTCGAAATTAAAGTGTCAACGTTCACGCAATTTCCAAACGAGTAGATTCTTTGTTCGTTGAAACTAATAACTTCGCTTTGTCCTCGTTTACTGTTAGACCCATTTTCGCTGATGCCTTCTGTATACCTGTGACAGTCAGATCCCGCAGTTTTGCAAACGATGATGTCTACATCATCAGCGTACGCATGTAGCATGTGGCTTTTGTTGAATATAGTGCCACTCGTGTTTACCGCAGCTTTTCTCATTATCATCTCCATCACCATGTTGAAGAGATCACACGATAGGCCGTCGCCTTGTCTTAGGCCTCGTCTGGTATAGAATGGCTCCGTAAGGTCCTTGCCAATCTTGCCAATGAAGACTTCGTGTCAGATAGCGTCATGCCGCAAGGGCGTATCAGCTTCGCTGGAATACCAAACTCAGCCATGGCTTTGAGTAATTTCTGCAGTATCGGGCTGACGAAGGCAGCTTTAAAGTTGACGAAAAGTAGGTACATGTCGATATGTTCCTCTTGGGTCTTTTCCAAGATTTGCCAAAGTGTGAATATCTAGTCAGTTGATGATTTACCAGGTCTAAAGCCACACTGATAAGGCCTGATCAGGTTGGATAATACTGGCTTTAGTCTTTTACATAGCACACTCGACAGGACCTTATATGCGATGGGTAAAAGGCTGATCCGCGGGAGTTGGAGCACACACTTGGATCACCTTTTTTTTAGCACAGGACATAATACGACGCTTAAATTTCAATCGTCGGGCATGTACTCTTTAACCCAAACCATGCGTAGGAGCTGGTGCATGCTCGTTATCAGCTCCTCGCCACCGGACTTGACGAGCTCTGCCGGAAGTCCATCGGCACCGACTGCTTTATTGTTTTTCAGCCGCGCTATTGCTTTTCTTACCTCGGCTTGACTTGGTGGTGGGAAATCCAAGCCGTCGTCGACAATTGGCGTGATACCTTCACGTGCGCTGCCTTCTGGAACCAGCAGTTGCTGGAAGTGTTCTCTCCATATATGCAGCACACTCCACGTATCTGTAACCAGATTTCCATCCTTGTCCTTACAGGAGGGAAGCCCATTACTGTAGCCTTTTGCTTTTACTTTCTGGTATTCGGGCCTCACCTCTATCCCAGTATCGCTCTATATCCTCGTTCTCCCGTTCCTTCATCGAACGTTTTTTTCGCTTAAATAGCTGTCTCGCCTGTCTTACTGTCTCCTTGTGCCGTTCAACAATTGGTGTGATACCTTCACGTGCGCTGCCTTCTGGAACCAGCAGTTGCTGGCAATGTTCTCTCCCTATATGCATCACACTCTGCGTATCTGTAACCAAATTTCCATCCTTGTCCTTTTTTTACGTATCCTTTTGCTTTTAAGTTCTGGTAAAATTTTCGTGCCTCACCTCTATCCCTGTATCGCTCTATATCCTCTTTCTTCCGTTCTTTCATTTGACGTTTTTTTTCGCTTAAATAGCTGTCTCGCCTGTCTTACTGTCTCCTTGTGTCGTTCGACAATTGGTGTGACACCTTCACGTGCGCGGCCTTCTGGAACCAGCAGTTGCTGGCAATGTTCTCTCCCTATATGCATCACACTCTGCGTATCTGTAACCAAATTTCCATCCTTGTCCTTTTTTTACGTATCCTTTTGCTTTTAAGTTCTGGTAAAATTTTCGGGCCTCACCTCTATTCCTGTATCGCTCTTTATCCTCGTTCTACCGTTCCTTGATGTGACGTTTTTTATCGCTTAAATAGCTGTGTCGCCTGTTTTACTGTCTCTTTGTGCTGTTCCCTAACAGCCCGGGTTACAATTGGCTGCAGCGTTGCCCTATAAGCGGCATCCTGTTCCTCAGATGCTATGCGACATACTTCATCGTACTAGGATTCGTCTGAGTGAAGTTTTTCATATCCTAGCTGCGGTTGCCATGGATAACGCAATATGCTGCCACTGTGTATCGAGAAGGTCAGAAGAAGAGTAGTTGGGAGAGCTCGTTGGAGTAGGCAGTGGCTATCTCTGGGGTTTGCAGCTTCGCGATGTCCAGCTTTCTTTGTGTTTGGTTACGTGCGTTTTTCGCTCTGCTTAATCTTGTGCGCACCTTGGCTGCAACCAGGTGATGAACCGAGCCAATATTAGCACCACGGATCACACGCACGTCCATGACACTAGATGCAGGCCTGCTATCAATTACCACATGATCAATTTGATTTTTGGTGTTTTGATCGGGAGATAGCAAAGTTGCCTTATGGATATCTTTGTGCTGGAATCTGGTAACACTCACTACCATGTTCCTTCCCGCTGCAAAGCTAACCAGCCTAAGCCAGTTGTCTGACGTGTCGGTATGTAGACTGAATTTACTGATCGATGTACCAAGAACATCTTCCCTTCCTATTTTTGCATTAAAGTCTCCCAGAACAATTTCAATGTCATGGCTAGGGCAGCGGTCGTATGTTTCCTCTAGGCGCTTGTAAAATGCATCTTTAATCTCGTCGTCTTTATCTTCCCTCGGGGCATGAGCACAAATCAGCGCGGTGTAGAAATATTTCGCTCGGATGCGAATGGTGGCTATTCGGTCACTAACAGGATTGAATCGCGAACCAAGATGTCTGAGTCTCTCGCCAACTATCAATCCACATCTAAATTCGTGCTTTATGGCATGGCAGCTGTAATAGATGTCGCAATTTTTACGTCGCGAGTATCCTTGTTCTGTCCATCTCCTGGATGGCGGTGATGTCAATCTTATAGTTTTTGAGGACATCCGCCAGTCGGATAGTGGCACCATCTCTGTATAGAGTTCGGACATTCCAGGTACATACCCTTCAATCATGGTCCTTATATCGTTTGCGGGGGTCGTCAACATTTGGGGGATCTTGTTTTTTCCATTCTTCGTGTTTTCATAATAAATTTTGTTAAAGGAGAGTGGCTTATTAGGCCACCGCTCCTGATCTTAGATTCTTGGGGCTGCCAAAGCCACTAATAGAGCCTGAGTTGAGCTTTAGTAACTTTTGTTACCTACTTCCTAAGACGCGTCGGTGGTAGCATGCCGATTAGGTTACTCAACAACATTTCGCCTTCTAACTCTAGCTAACTTCTAAGCGGTTGCTTTGAAGTCATTGCCCGGGGAATACTTGGTCTAAGACTGGAAGTAGTTAGCTGCTTGGACAGTGCCACAAAGGAATCGCTACCGGTCACTCCCAAGTGAGTGACGATCAGTAACTTTCAACCTCTGGGCAAAGTCCCATTCCCCATGGATAGGACATCCGTTGGTTAAATTAATGATTGATTTAAGAGATAAAGAAAATTTCACTTAGATTTTAAAAGCCATCTTTACATAATACACATTGTTTTGTATATAATTGTGTGCTAGTAAATAATTTCATAAGTTCTACAGCCCCTCCTCCTTCAGACCAACAGCCTACACTTATGCAAAATGTCAATATTCTTATTGTCAAGTGGAGAAAGAAAAAACAAAAACCAAAAATATTTCTTAGAAATGTCAACAGAAAAATGGTTGTTGCCATTGTTATCGAACTACAAAGGCAACACAACAATATTGGTTCTATTGTCTATTAAGAAATCACATGGACAAAAAACGAACAACAACAAACAATTCCCAGACAGATAATGGCTACGATGGCCGAAACCTAATGCTCACACACTAATTGGCGAATTTGTTTACTACGAGCCACATTAAGACGTCATTAACTAGTGATACAAATCATTATTTTCCCAAGTAAATTGTTGTAGGACACAAGGCAACAAATAGCTACGATAGGTGGTAATAGAAGTAGGGGAAGCTCAACACCTCTTTCTAAATGTAAATAAAGGTTTTCATCGATTAAAAAGGCAAGTGGGTGTTTACGGGTTTAGAGGGGACGGATATAGAGTTTGCTTGACGTTTGCTTTGTACATTTTAAATGAGCTTTAAATTGCACTAAACCCATTTTGTAATGTCCTTGGGGTACGCATTTAGTTTCCGCGACATGCAAAATCTGTAGTTTGTTGCGTTGAGTACTGAAAGAATTGTACGGGAAAGTAAAATGTGTTTTTTTTTTATTACCTAGATGTAAGCAAGCTTCTGATTGGTTTAACTTGGCAAACCCGGAGTGATCCTTGCTAATTGCACTTCAAGTCTGCTCACAGAGCTCCGCCACCGACATTTGAACAATTGCAATGAAAAGAAGTAAGAAAAGATAAAATGGATCCCCCCCAAAATGTTGACGACCACCGCAAACGAATTAAGGACCATGATTTAAGGATATGCATCGGAATGTTAGAACATTGTATAGACCAAATGCCTCCATCCAACTGGCGAAAGTCCTCGAAGAATACAAGGCTGACATAACCGCTTTACAGGAAATCCGGTGAACGGGGCACGGGTGCTCGCGCATGAAGACGTGCGACATCTACTATAATGGCCATGCGGACAAGCACGAGTTGAGATGTGGATTTGTGGTTGGCAAGAGACTGCGACACCTAGTCTCAAGGTTCAACCCGGTGTGTGAACGTATAGCCACCATTAGAGTCAAAACAAAGTTTTTCCACATAACATTTATATGTGTCCATGCTCCGACAGAAGAGAAAAGCGATGAGGACAAAGACGAGTTCTACTAGAGCCTAGAGAATGTATATGACCGTTGCCCAAGCCATGACATCAAGATTTAACAGGGTATTTTTAATCCTAAAATAGGCAGGGAGACCGCATTTGAGCCTACCATCGGAAAATTTAGTCTGCATACAGAAACATCGAACAATGGCATCAGACTGATTGATTTCTACGCGGCAAGAAATATGGTAGTTAGCAGCACTAGATTTGACCATAAAAATATTCATAAGGCAACATGGTTATCTCCAGATCAATTGACGAGGAATCAGATTGATCATGTGGTAGTCGATGGAAGGCATGCATCGAGTGTTCTGGACGTACGAGCTATCAGGGGTGCGAACATTGACTCCGATCACTTCCTTACCGCAATTAAGGTACGCACAAGGATAAGCATGGCGAAAAACGTACGTAACCAGGCACAACGAAAGCTAGACATAGGTAAACTGCATACCACAGAGGTAGCGGACGCCTACTCCAACGACCTCCAACTCCAACTCCAACTACTCCAACTCACCTGCTGCGGAATGCTCCAACCCCTGATAATATAACCTCGCAGTGGCAATATATAACAGACTCTATAGAACGGACTGCGAGAAGCGTACTTGGGTACTCAAAGCCGTCTCAAGAAGATGCCTGGTGCCATGATGAATGTCGCAATGCCACGAGAGAGACGGTTGCTGCATACAGGGCGAAACTGCAGCCAATGGCAACGCGAGCTGTTCGTGAACGGCACAGGGAGACGAGACGACAGGCAACTCGTCTTTTTAGAAGAAAAAAGAAGGAGCCGAAGAAGAGGCAGGATGAGTGCACTGAGTTGCTCCGAAGTAGAGGGGAAGCCCGAAAATTCTACAAGAAAGTTAAAGCGAGAATGCGTGGAACAGGGTTGCCCTCCTGCAAGGACAGCGATGGTCAGCTAGTGACGGACCCGGATAACGTTCCAATCCATGACGATGATATTTATTGTCCACCTCCGAACCAGAGCGAGATACGTGTGGCCATCACCCGCCTTAAAAACAACAAAGCTGCTGGAGCCGATGGCCTCCCTGCTGAATTGTTTAAGGCTGGCGGGGAGGAGGAGCATGCATCAGCTCATGGAGAATATCTGGCTGGAGGGAAGCATGCCCGGGGATTGGAGTCTCAGTCTGTTATGTCCCATATACAAGAAAGAAGATCGTAGTGAATGTAAGAACTACCGTGGAATAAGCCTATTACCAATTGCGTACAAGGTCCTTTCAAGCATATTGTGTGAACGTCTAAAGCCAATTGTAGACAAACTAATTGAACCATATCAGTGCCGATTTAGACCTAGTAAATCTACGACGGATCAAATATCCACTCTACTACAAATCCTGGAAAAAAAATCATGAAAAATAGATCAACACCTACCACCTCTTTGTCGACTACAAAGCTGCCTTCGACTCTGCGACAATGACTAGACTATATGAGGCCATGTCTGAGTTTGGTATCCCTACAAAGCAAATTCGTCTTTGCAGATGTACCTTGGAAAACACCAAATCCTCCGTTAAGATTGGTAAAGATCAGTCTGAACCATTCAACACAGAAAGAGGTCTCAGGCAGGGTGATAGTCTGTCCAGTACACTATTTAATATAGTTATGGAGAAGATGATGAGCAAGGCTGGTGTCAACATGTCTGGCACTATATTCCACAAGAGCCACATGCCACTAGCTTATGCCGAAGATATAGATATCATTGGTCGAAATCTACGGAATGTTACTGCAGTTTTCTCATCACTAGAAAAGGAGTCGGCAAATATGGGTTTAACGGTCAACGACAACAAAACAAAAATAATGATTTCGACGAACGAAGAGATATCTCGATGGGGACGCAGCGTCGACGTTGAAAATTATTGTCTTGAGGTAGTAGATGAGTATACCTACCTCGGATCTTCCGTCAATAAGAAAAATAATGTCAGCCAAGAAATTAAGCGGAGAATAATGCTCGCCAATAGATGTTTCTACGGATTTCGGCAGCACTTTAGTAACACCACCTTATTTCGGAATACTAAGAAACAGCTTTACCAGGTGCTTATCTTACCTGTTCTGTTGTATGCTGCCGAATCATGGGTGCTTACGACAACGGACATACAAAACCTGGCAGTATTCGAGAGAAAAGTACTCCGAAAAATTTATGGACCTATCTGTGTCGACGGCGAGTTTCGCCATCGGATGAACCATGAGCTGTATGAGCTTTACCACGACATCGACGTAGCTAAAAGAATCAGAATGCAACAACTACGATGGCTGGGACATGTTGCCAGAATGAATGTAAATGCTCCAGCGAGAAAGGTGTTTGAAGGCGAACCTGAGGGACGGCGCAGAGCAGGGAGACCCAAACTCCGTTGGAAGGACCAAGTGGTAGGCGATGTGCCATCACCTGGTAGGACTAACTGGAGAACACACGCAGAAGACCGAAGCGTGTGGAATTCTTTATTACTTCAGGCCTCAAATTTATGAACTACGTTTCGTAAATTGTAATTGGCCACTTAAGTAAGTAAGTATCTGTGTCGACGGCTAGTTTCGCCATCGGATGAACCATGAACTGTATGAGGTTTACCACGACATCGACGTAGCTAAAAGAATCAGAATGCAACAACTACGATGGCTGGGACATGTTGCCAGAATGAATGTAAATGCTCCAGCGAGAAAGGTGTTTGAAGGCGAACCTGAGGGACGGCGCAGAGCAGGGAGACCCAAACTCCGTTGGAAGGACCAAGTGGTTGGCGGCGTGTCACCATTAGGTAGGATTAACTGGAGAACACACTAAGAAGACCGAAGCGTGTGGAATTCTTTAGTACTTTAGACTCAAATTTATGAACCACGTGCGTAAGTTGTAATGGGCCACTTAAGTAAGTAAGTTAATCGGACTTGTGGTTCTCAAGTTATGTCAAACAAAAGAGCCTAAAACGTGACAAATTCCACTCTACGATACTTACTAACTTCAAATTGATATTAAATTATTATTTCATGTTACTTGACAAAACGAATGACGCATAACTTCTTCTGTTTGTGGCTACTTTTACGTGCAGTTCTCAGAATTGTGTTCCAAATCAATGAGTTGAAAAATGTTGTACTGTGTAAGCTATAAATTTCAATCATTACAAATGATTTATTTTAATTAACTTCAATCGTGTGTTAACCAAAGCGTATAAGTAATGTAAATATTGATTGCACCACCACATGCATTCATTCGTTATGAATAATATGCAGTAATTTACCTGTCTGTCTGTATTATTTGCCGCGCCGCACTCATGTGCAATTAACATAATTGCAAAATAATTTCTTTGAATTTTGCAAATTTAACCACAAAAACAAAGTATAAAATTGTACAAACAACAAACTTCTTAGTCCCTGCCAACATCTGCACCCACAACCGCCCCCTCCCCCCAGAAAACGTCAGTCATTTAACTAATTTTCTTCTTTTCAGTGTTGGTGAAAAAGTTTATTTTCTTCGTTGGTGTTGTTCATTTATTAAAAATTTGTTTAATTTCTTGTTAAAGTTGTTTTTTCCTATTTTGCTTCTTAAATTCATTAGCTGCCTATTGCTGTGGCAGGCGTTTTTTCTTCTTCCTAATTATTTAATTTAATTTAAAGTTTAACTAAACCAGGCGAAGAGAAGAACAACATTGCCACTTTCCCTTTGCCTCCAGTCCAGCAGAGAATCCTTAGTTCGTTATTAGTTTCTTTTGAGTTCAGTGAATTTATCATTACTATCAGTTTGTGTTAAAGCAAAATACTTGGTTGGCCAACATTTGCCTGATTGTGATAGGAAGCGAGCGAGCGAGGGTGGTCACAGTATTGTGAGAACGTGTCAAAAAGGACAATAGGAAAGTAGTTGAAATTTGAAGTAAATTTGGATTATGGCATAACATATATATTGTAAAAAAAACTCTTAAAAGAATTGAAAGTAAACTAACCATATAAAATAAGGCAGAAAAATCAAATACTTATTTACTTACTTAAGTGACCCATTACAACTTACGAACTTGGTTCAGAAATTTGAGGCCTAAAGTATTAAAGATTTCTACACGCTTCGGTCTTCTGCGTGCGTTCTCCAGTTAGTCTTACCAGATGGTGGCACGTCCAGGACTAACCACTTGGCCCTTCCAACGAAGTTTGGATCTCCCTGCTTTGCGCCGTCCTTCAGGTTCGCCGTCAAAAACTTTTCTCACTGGCTCAACCATCGTAGTCGCTGGATTCTGACTCTTTCAGCTACGTCGATGTCGCAGGTAAAACTTAGACAGCTCGTGGTTCATCCGATGGTGAAACTCGCCGTCGACACAGATAGGTCCATATATTTTTCGGAGTACTTTTCTCTCCAATTCTTACTTACTTACTTAATTTCCCTTTGCACCCCATGAATGAGGTATGGGATAGCTTCTCGCGTTGTTGTAAATTAACACGCTTTCAATTTTTAGATTCACAACTGATAAGGTCCAATTAGTTTTTCTACAATTGGCTTTTGGACGTTCACTTAATATGCTCAAAAGGACCTTGTACGCAGTTGGTAATAGGCGGTAATTCACGGTAGTTCTTACATTCACTACGATCACCTTTCTTGTATATGAGACATAACAGACTGAGACTCTAATCCCCGGGCATGCTCTCCTCTAGCCAGATGTTCTCCATGAGCTGATGCATGCTCCTAATCAGCTCCTCACCGCCAGCCTTAAACAATTCAGCAGGGAAACCATCGGCTACAGCAGCTTTGTTGTTTTTAAGGCGGAAGATGGCCATACGTATCTCGCTCTGGCTCGGAGATGTACAGTTAATACCATCGTTTAGGATTGGAGCGGGGTCTTCTGGAGTGGTGTCTGTATCCAGCAAATTTCCGAAATGTTCTCTCCATATCTTCAGAACGTTATCCGGGTCCGTAACGAGATGGACAGCCTATAAAATTGTATTTATCCCTAAAGGGGCTAAGGCATCCCACACTATAGCCAAGGATTTTAGACCAATTAGCCTATCTTCCTTTTTACTTAAGGCTATGGAGAGAATAATTGATGCATATATCAGATCATCTCTTAAACCGGAAGTCCTGTCCAGGGCTCAGCATGCCAAATCCACGGTAGGCCAAATCCACGGTAACTGCTTTACATTCAATAACCAGCCTCATTGAAAGGTCTGGGACATTGAGGGAGCTTTTAATACTGTCAAACCTGAATCTGTAATTGACTCAATGGAACAACTGGAGATTAACCCAGTCGTTTAGTTGATGAACTACTAAAATTTAGGCGCATTTAATCCAGTCTGGGTCCCTCAATTTGTCCAACCCAGATTAAATGGGGTCACACTTACACCCTCTGTTAGTGCCAAATACCTTGAGCTGAATTGGAAACTTTACACTCAGACCAGGATTAGCAAAGTGGCAACGGTTCTATACTGCTGAAAAAGGGCAATCGGCCTCAATTGGGGAATAAGCCCCAAGAACCTAAACTGGTTATACGACTCAGTTATTAAACCCATCTTGTTCTACGGGTCCGCAGTCTGGTAGCCGGCGCTAAATAGAGCGTCCCAATGGCTGAAATTCGAACGCATTATGAGACTGGTGGCAATCATGATAACAGAGGCACTTAGAACTACTCCAACTAAGGCACTGTTTACGATCCTAAACTGGTTACCCCCGGACATTGAGGCAAGGAAAATAGCAGCGAACTCTGCAATGCGTTTAGACGCCTCAAAACTATGGATGCATAGGAACTATGGCCACGCCAAAATTCTGGACCTTATCAATGTGAGTTGTAACGCGGATTACACCATAACAGAACTTGTCTTCGATTCGGGTTTCATAAGGAACATCTCGGATAGGTCCTACTATGATGATAATGCCCTAAATTTTGGGGTGGATGCCATCCTAATTTTCACGCACGGTTCGAAATTAAAGGAAAGATCGGGCTGTAGAATATTTTCGGAGGAGTTGAATTTCCAACTATCAATCAGGCTGCCAAACCACTGTAGCATAGTTCAGGCCGAAATTGCGGCCATTAGAATAAACGTACAGAAAATTCAGTATCGTGATGGGATATTGAGCGGCAATATTCATATTCTTACTGATAGTAAAGCGGCTATCAGATCCCTGGAGAACGTGTGCACCACTTCGAGAAATGTTTGAGAATGCAGGTCGTCTCTTGAGGAGATAGCGAGACTTATATGGGTTCCAGTACATGGGGACATATATGGCAATTGCGAAATTGACATGGCTGGGGCTACGAAATTGCATGGCTGGGGCTACGGTCATATATATTTTCTGGGTTCTTTCTGATTTCTGTTTGTCGTTATTTTATTTACATTTTTAACAAACTCACAAAATATTTCGAAAATGTTCCGAATTCACCTGACTGTTCAAAGCAACCACATCACCTGTTAGAAACTAAAACCCCAAGACGTATTTTACTTTAATGTTCACCCCTCTTCCTGTCATGTCATCAGGTAATTAAAACTTGTCTACGATTTCAAAGCGTAACAGAATTCCAAGTTTCGAATAAAGTTGGAAATCTATACACTTATCAAGAGGGAAAGAGAGAGACAGTGAGAGTTAAGATGCAATGGATTTGTTACTCCCTGAGGGCAGTAAGCAATAACATTCAGGTAAATATTTCGAAAGGATACCAATGGAAAGACTTAAAGAAAAACTGTTGAGAACAATTTACTACCAAAGTAACTAAATTGTAGGGGCGACATTGAAAGTTTAAGCAAGTTACAATTTAACAACAAAACTATGTGTAGCATAATCTGAGGCGTTGTTAGGTAAGTGTGTGTTGAGAAAGTTTAACTCTTGCTTTTCCACATAGCCAATAAATACAAAATTTGCTAACTAGAAATTTGCTAACTAGAAATTTGCTGACATTTGTTCTACGGTTGTGACATAAACTCAATTGTCGACAACAAATTCGTCTACTGTTTACCTTTAGGAATTGTTCTCAACATCCTTTTTAGACATTACAGCAATGGCGGATGTACATATGTATATTGTAGGATGTAAGTTAATGCAACAATCATGAGAACGTGCAGGAATGTTTACCAGAAGTTGGCATCATCATCATCATCAACATTTGTGTAATTTGCACATAATACAAAGTTGTCGTTAAGATTTAAAGTTTTGATGGTAACAGTGTATAGGATGAAATGGTAAGACTGCAGAAGGCAGAGTACTACTTGGGTAGTGAATCTATTTATCATTTAATGAACTACAGCAATTTGCCATGGCTACCTCAACAAAAGTACAAGTAAACTCGCTGTAAAATTAGTTGTACAATTTTGCATTTGTTCATTTGCTAGTAAGTTTCAATAGAAAGTTATTAGTTTTTTTTTTAATTTCTGTAGAAATTAATTTTTTTTACATATCAATTAAAGAGAATAAAGACATTAGTACTTGAATAATACAACTATATTATAAAACCAAAATTTTCTCCTCTTTCGTGGTTATTAGTAATTTATTGAATTTAGTTGAAAACTGGTTGAGTCTCATAGAAATATGAGACAAATTTAATAAATTTCTTCATAAATAACACAGTGCAACACACTTTTTCGGGGATGAACCAAACCAATATCAAACGATGGCATTTGACCTCAGTAACAAAACCCAAAACTCCATTTTGCTCCACTACGTCACAAAATTTTTTTACAGTGGTTTAAAATTTAATTTTTTGGTCAAAAGTCGAATCAAAGAATATAAAAAATCATCTGTAAAAATACGTTTGGGGTATATCATGTCAATATCAAACGATAGCATTTGACCTCAGTAACAAAACCCTAAACTCCATTTTATTCCACTACGTCACAATTTTAGTTTACAGTGGTTTAAATTTAGATTTTTTTGGTCAAATGTAAAATAAAAGTTAATGAAAAATCATGTGTAAAAAGAGATTTGGAGATCAGCCAGAAGCATTGCAAGAGCTACCAATGCATCCAGAAAAAGTCACAGTTTGGTGCGATTTATGGGCTGGTGACATCATTGGACCGTACTTCTTCAAAGATGATGCGAATCGTAACGTAACTGTGAATGGTGAACGCTACCGTGAGATGATATCCAACTTTTTTTTGCCCAACATGCAAGAGCTTGACTTGCATGACATGTGGTTTCAACAAGACGGTGCCACATGCCACACAGCACGCTTAACAGTGGACTTATTGAGAGGCGAGTTCGGTGAACATTTTATTTCACGTTCGGGACCGGTCAATTGGCCGCCTAGATCGTGCGATTTAACGCCTTTAGTCTATTTTTTGTGGGGCTATGTTAAAGCTGATGTCTATACACATATGCCCGCTGCAATTGACGCATTAGAAGACAAAATTGAAGCATTTATTCATGAGATACGGGCCGAAATGTTGGAAAGAGTATGCCAAAATTGGACTAAGCGGATGGACCATTTGAGGCGCAGTCACGGTCAACATTTGCATGAAATAATCTTCAAACATAAAATTATATGGACCGTACTTACTTACTTACTTAAGTGGCCAATTACAATTTACGAAACGTAGTTCATAAATTTGAGGCCTGAAGTAATAAAGAATTCCACACGCTTCGGTCTTCTGCGTGTGTTCTCCAGTTAGTCCTACCAGATAATGGCACATCGCCTACCACTTGGTCCTTCCCACGGAGTTTGGGTCTCCCTGCTCTGCGCCGTCCTTCAGGTTCGCCTTCAAACACCTTTCTCGCTGGAGCATTTACATCCATCCTGGCAACATGTCCCAGCCATCGAAGTCGTTGGATTCTGACTCTTTTAGCTACGTCGATGTCGTGGTAAAGCTCATACAGCTCATGGTTCATCCGATGGCGAAACTCGCCGTCGACACAGATAGGTCCATATATTTTTCGGAGTTCTTTTCTCTCGAATACTCCCAGGTTTTGTATGTCCGTTGTAGTAAGCACCCATGATTCGGCAGCATACAACAGAACAGGTAAGATAAGCACCTGGTATAGCTGTTTCTTAGTATTTCGAGAGAAGGTGGTGTTACTAAAGTGCTGCCGAAGTCCGTAGAAACATCTATTGGCTAGCACTATTCTTTCACGTTCAAGGTGCGTCCCAATCGAGAGGACTATTTGTTCGTCGAAATCATTATTTTTGTTTTGTCCTCGTTGACCCCTAAACTCATTTTTGCTGACTCCTTTTCTAGTGATGAGAAAACTGCAGTAACATCCCGCAGATTTCGGCCAATGATGTCTATATCATCGGCATAGGCTAGTGGCATATGGCTCTTGTGGAATATGATGCCAGACATGTTGACACCAGCCTTTCTCATCACCTTCTCCATAACTATATTGAATAGTGTACAGGACAGGCTATCGCCCTGCCTGAGACCTCTTTCCGTGTTGAATGGTTCAGACTGATCCTTACCAATCTTAACCGAGGATTTGGTGTTGTCTAAGGTACATTTGCAAAGTCGAATTAGCTTTGCAGGAATACCAAACTCAGACATGGCCTCATAAAGCCTATTCCTTATCGGAGAGTCGAAGGCAGCTTTGTAGTCTACAAAGAGGTGGTAGGTGTCGATCTGCTTTTCATGGGTTTTTTCAGGATTTGTCGTAAAGTGAATATTTGATCCGACGTAGATTTGCCAGGTCTAAAGCCGCACTGATATGGTCCAATTAGTTTTTCTACAATTGGCTTTAGACGTGCACACAATAATCTTGAAAGGACCTTGTACGCAATTGGTAATAGGCTTATTCCACGGTAGTTCTTACATTCACTACGATCTCCTTTCTTGTATATGGGACATAACAGACTGAGACTCCAATCCCCGGGCATGCTCTCCTCTTGCCAGATGTTCTCCATGAGCTGATGCATGCTCCTAATCAGCTCCTCTCCGCCAGCCTTAAACAATTCAGCAGGGAGACCATCGGCTCCAGCAGCTTTGTTGTTTTTAAGGCGGAAGATTGCCACACGTATCTCGCTCTGGCTCGGAGGCGGACAGTAAACACCATCGTCATGGATTGGAGCGGGGTCTTCAGGAGTGGTGTCTGCATCCAATAAATTTTTAAAATGATTTTTCCATATCCTCAGAACGTTATCCGGGTCCGTCACTAGCTGACCATCGCTGTCCTTGCAGGAGGGTAACCATGTTCCACGCATTCTCGCCTTAACTCTCTTGTAGAATTTTCGGGCTTCCCCTCTGCTTCGGACCAACTCTGTGCACTCATCCTGTCTCTTCTTCAGCTCCTTCTTTTTCCGTCTAAAAAGACGAGTTGCCTCTCGTCTCTTCTCCCTGTGCCGTTCACGAACAGCTCGAGTTGCCATTGGCTGCAGTTTCGCCCTGTATGCAGCAACCGTCTCTCTCGTGGCATTGCGACATTCATCATCGTAACAGGCATCTTCTTGAGACGGCTTTGAGTACCCAAGTACGCTTCTCGCAGCCCGTTCTAAGGAGTCGGCTATATTTTGCCACTGTGAGGTTATATTGTCAGGGGTTGGAGCATTCCGCAGCTGTTGAGTTAGGTGGTTGGAGTAGGCGTTTGCTACCTCTGTGGTCCGCAGTTTACCGATGTCCAGCTTTCGTTGTGCCTGGTTACGTACGTTTTTCGCCATGCTTAGCCTTGTGCGTACCTTAACTGCGGTAAGGAAGTGATCGGAGTCAATGTTCGCACCCCTAATCACTCGTACGTCCAGAACACTCGATGCGTGCCTTCCATCGACTACCAAGTAAATGTTCTACTACTGGTAATATCCATAAATCTTTAGGCTGGCGAATAACACAAGACTTTACTTTTAACTGTATATTGCATTCCCCCCAGAAGCAATTCTCTATGGAAATGGCACAGGTAAAACGCAATACATACTTAGAGCTGACGGTTGTCAACGACAACCAAATGATAAAACTTTAAGTAAATTTCTGTATTCTCAACTACTCCTGCTGCAAATTTCAGAGCAGCTTGTGTTGAGCATTTGCCAGAGCACAACACAGAACAGCTCTACTGGTAAACAATGTCTCTATACAATAGAACATATTAAGCTGAAAAATTAAAGGCATCCGTAGTAAATTACACTTGTTGATTACCAGGAAAGCCGACAAAGAACTTTCCCTCCCCCTCTCTCTCTCTCTGCCACTCTGGCAGTGCCCACATTGTAGTGTGTGTATACATTTAGGCGCCATGTGAAAGGGATAATTTGAAGCATACTTCTAGGTTACTAGAGTGTGTGTGTGCGTGCGTGTGTTTTAGTTGGTACATATTCTTTGCTGTCTTTTTTCAAAGAATATCTAAAAACACACGCCGCCAACTGTGCAAGTTGTTTGTTATTCCCCCAACACAGACAGTAAACAAATCAAGTGCCCGCCTCGTGTGCTCTAAGTTTATGTCTGCGTTTAGTGTGAAAAATTTATTAAAAACACTTAAGGGATTTATTACCTTTTTTTTTGTCCTTTTCGCCAGAATGGAATAGATAAATATTTATTTATATTTTGTACATGTAATTGTTATCAAATTATAAATTCCAAACCAAGCTGTTGTCCTTTCCAAAAACAAAACATTGAAAATCCCTGCAGTAAATTCAAAATGTTCATTTTATTACTATGTGTATTGGTGCCATAGGCTTACTGGTTAATTGAAGTTGTACGGTAATCCTTAGCTAAGGAGAAGATTTTTAAAGTAAATCTAATTTAAATAGGAACATGTCTACGAAACGCCTGTTGCCTCTGTAGCTGCGGCTGCCTTTAGTTTGCTTCGTCGTTGGCAGCAACAATCAAAACATCACCATACCAATATGTTGCCATATGGTATCTAGTGTTGTTGTTTTTGTTGGTTTTTGTTTGTTGGTTGCTTGCGAATTTTCCATATAATTTTCTTATTTTTCAACCATACGTTCTCCCTTTTGCAGTTGTCTGTGTGCCTTGTGCTATGTGCCACGATGGCATATGCTCATTGTAATGTTGTAATTATGTAACGCGTAGCTATGTCAAGGTACAGTGTACTAGAGTCGTATGGAAGCATAGACATAATTTTGTTGTTTTGTTTATGTCCTCAGGGGAAACGACAAACAAAAAATTTACTATCTGAATAACTTCCTTGTAAATATCGGTTAATGGTTGTCTTGTTGCTCTATATAGTAAAGTATTAGAAAATGTATCTACGAATGTATCTGAACATTTGTTTTACCAAAAAGCAGTTTATGGTACAATAAATGTATTGTACAGTAAAGTACCCTTAACGTTTCAAAAAGTACTTTAAATCAGTGATGTCCAGATCATAGCACAATTGTGCAGACCAACACATAAACAAAGTCACACCAGGGCTGCCAATTTTGACGATTTATCGGCATTTTGACGATTTTTCACTCAAAAAAATGAAAAATGCCGATTTGCCGATTTTTGCCTCAGAAATGACGATTTTTTATTGTTCAGAAAAAAATATTTAAATGATATTAAGCTTTAAAACTTTAAAAGGAAATTTTTGAGATTTTTGGTCCAGATCCATTAAACTCTGTTATTTGTTTGCATTTCTGAGATTCTTACCTTTCATTTGATACCCATGGAAACGTGGCAATATTTGATTTAATTTTTTGAAAGTGGTGTATCCTTTGAAAGTTTGAAGACCTTTTAAAAAAAATCCTGACGTTCTGGCCATAAACAGAACGGAGTTTTACTACGTAAGGTTAGGTTTATATGCAAAAGAAATTATTTTCGAAACAAAACTTCCTAAAAATGAAAATAGTTAACACTTGCATTAATTTTTATATAGAACTAAAAAACAAAATATTAAAACCCTTTGATTGAAATAGTTATATTTATTTTCTGTTTTTTTATATGAAATAAATACTTTTGTTTCATTTTTAATCACAAAATATGTTTTATTTTAATGTTATTTACATTGCCGTTTTTTAAAATGCCGATTATGACGATCTTTTTTAAAAAAGTGACGTTTTTTCTTATGCTCATCCATTCAGTCGTCGCTGAGAAAGCGAAGTGAAAACACGTAAGCGGACGTATGCATCTTTTGTTGTTAATAAAATAAAAATTAATTGAAATACTACTTTATTTGTTTGAAAAATATTTGAAAATTTATTAAAATTTGTGCTATGAAATCCATAATTTTTTTTTATTTCCTAATTCACAACAATTTGACTGTGCACCAGAGAATGACAAAATGTATAATAAGAGTACTGTTGAAGTATTAATGTCCAAACATGTACATGTGTAAAGAGTAAACGATCAAACCATGCCCATACCCGCACACGATTGTGCATTGGTATACCCAACCAGGAAATGGAACTAGTTCAAAACCTGCAGCATAGTTAGTTTCTAAGTAAACATGACTAGTTCCGACTAATTTACCTTCAATGGGTTTTAACTGGCGAATTTAACATGGGCTTGTCATTGGGGGTAATATACTCACTTCCCTCTGCATTACCCTGTACTAGCTACTGCTATAGTTCTGACATACCAACTATGTAACTGGTACATTGGTTCCAAATTTTTTCTCTAGTTCTTTATTACTGACTACGGACCTATTTCTTTGCGACTGTTGATTAATTAATACTTGATTAATTAATACTTATTAAATACTTATCAAAGTAATATTCAGATTCTCACTTCTTTAATTACAATAATATAATTAATAACAAGCACTTTACTTCCACGAATATCAAATTGCGACTAAAGAACGCTTGCAAGAATTAAAACTCCACCACCAAATATTCAAGTTTGTTTTTTTCACTCAACTAACGGGACAAACAAACAACAAACAGCAAATATGACGAAATAAAAACAAAACATTTTAGCAAACACGCATTCAAATTGACCCGTCCTCGTTTACTTGGATCAAGCTCAGTAGTTAGTTCGCTGTATTCTACCATATAGCTAGTACCATGTGGAAATTAACCTCCTGTAATCGACTACGTAACTAGTATTTAGTGGCAATTGATTTCATTAAAAACTGGCGGGATGTTGTTACAAGTGTTGGTTGTGTTGGGTGCTAGTTATACATGTCAAATTTCTATTTCTGTTCCGTAGAGCATGGGAATGTACAGGAGTACACATGAGTACTCATGTCACCCATAGTGCTTAGAAGTGTTGACGAATGTAAGAACGATCAAACACGATGATCTATGATGATCATTATCGTAGATAAAAAACTTCATAATTAAGTTGAGTCTGCTTCGGATTCTGACCTCGTGTGCGTCGAGTTTATTTTGTGTATACTTGTGTATGAGAAACAAAAGCAAGGGTAGGTAGAGGTACTGGTAGAGGAAACGGATCCGATTTAAAAAAGGAATTTCAAACGAAATCGGATCCGGACCGGATCCGATCCGGAATCCAAATTCGGATAAAATGTCCGTAGAATCGGATCGGGATCGGATCCGATACTGATCCGCATGGCGCACAAAAACGGAAATCATGTAATGAAAAAGTGTTCAAAATTGACACAATTAAAAAAATTTCAGGAAAACATGTGGTTTTTGGTTACCCAAAAGATGCACGTAGGTTGTTTACTAATGACAGTAACATTAATATTATGACAAATAGTTCTATGCGAATTGAAGGCGAGCTGCAGCAGAATGTGCTTACTAACATAACCAAGATTTTTAAAATTAAAATAGGAAACCACTGTATTTTTTGCCCCTAATTCAATAAACTAAACTAATATTATGTTATATATGTTTATATTATACAATTCAATTACAATTATATAATACTTCCTACAATAAAAAAAATAATATGAATGCATTTTCAACCAAGTTTGAGAATTTTTACTATAATTATGATTTCACGGATTCCGTTTTGTCGGATCCGGAACTGATCAGTTTCGGATCCGACTGCGCGGATTCCGTTTTGTCGGATCCGATACTGATCAGTTTCGGATCCGCGTCTGCATTTGTGCACATTGGGTATGTACTTAAGTATACATTAATGCCGAGTAGTTATTGTCATTCTCTGCTGTGTACAACCAAAATCATAAAAAATATCAGCAAAAAATGCATACACCCGTCCTCATGTGCACACGTCGGTATTTAGTCGACGACTGAAGCAACATCGATTTTCTCACCAATACAACGTTATACAAATTTTTGGACACCACTGCTTTAAATGCACCAGAATGTATTTTAACTGTACCTGTGTGAACTTTATGCTGAGAAATTGTGTCGTTTACTCAGAGCTTGGTGGAAGCTACTAAAGGTAGTTACTAGAAGAGAACCACCAGGGGGCGGTAGGATCCTGTCTTCTCTTCTTTGTATCCTTGTGATTAACAGAGTACTTAAACCATAAAATGAAGAAAGTATGAACCAGTAATAAAGTTTCTTTTGGGCAACCCGACTTACATATACCATCACCCTCAGTAAAACAAAACAATTTCTATTATATTGATATTATTATTCGATTTCTAAAGTGGGCTGAGTGGTACATTTATATGGGAGGTACCAGAAGGGCCGTATCTAGACTTCCAGATTTTTTCTCCAAAACTTTATCCTGTTATAGCTTTACTAAATACAGAATTTGGGCACGATCGCGTTAGGTCTATTAATAATATTAATCGATTTCTAAAGTGGGCGGTTCCAGATGTGTTTGGGATGTACCTAGGGTTGTCAGACCGTCTTGATTTTTCTTGATTTACAAGAATTTTTGATGCTCGTCAAGAATCAAGAAAAAATAAGTGGTGTCAAGATTTTTGCTTTCCAACCAAAAAATAACGTAAATATTTTTTTCAAAATGTTTTTTGCTTGTACAAATTTTTGTAAAAATCAAATGAACAGTTCATTGAAGTATTATTGGAAAAGTTTGTACTAATATCTAACAACACTAATATTTGCCCGCTCTATTGGACATTAATAATTTGATAACATGGCAATTTAAAGCAGGAGCTCGTTCGTATAAACTCAAATACTAGCTTAATGGGCTAAAGATTGCCGCCGTCTTATTTTTGTAGAGAAAATCTTTAATGGCTCTAGAAAGCTGTAGAGAGACATTGTCAGGTCACCGAAGTAATTTTTAATGACAATTTTTTTTCATTCTGTTCTTCGGAGTATTACCTCTACCAATGACAGTATGTCGCGAAATAAAAAAGTCTACATCTGTAATCCCACTATATTTTTTATACCCTCAATCTTAGGTATCAGGTTAAAGTAGACAAACCCTCAGAATAGCTGAACGGACATACCCCTATTGGTATTTTCCATATAAATGAGCGAATTTACCCTCATAATAAACGGTTTTCCGATGAGAGGAGTTATTGTAAATGGCCCGCTTTTTCGGTAGCTGTCACATTTAAATTATTAAAATTCACTATAAATAAATGAGCGAAAATCTTGCAGTCACAGTTCGCAAAACTAAAGCATTTTTTGGTCGTCGTAAAGCACCTTGTCGGACCGCAATACAGAAATTGGTGGAAAATTCGAACTGTTGTTACAAGGTAGTGATGTGAAGAATAAAACCTGTGCACGTTACTCAAGAACTACTGAGAATATTGCTGCTGTGGCCCAAAGTGTTGAAGAATACCCAGGTTTGTCCATTCCTCGTCGTTCTTTCGAATTGGGCATTCCAAAAAACTTCATTACACCGTATTGGTCTTAAAGCTTATAAAGTTCAGTTAACACAAGAACTCAAGCCGGCCGATCATCAACAACGTCATGTCTTTGCTGATTGGGTCCTTAAAATGCATGAAAATGATCCGAACTTCCATCAAAAAATCCTCTTGACTGATTAGGCCCATTTCCACCTCCGTGGCTACTTCAACAAGCAAAATTGACGCATCTGGGGCTCGGAAGGGCAAGCGAAGGTCTATGCCAACAGCCCAGCGTCGCTTGAAGACCTCAAAGATAAAATTAGTGAGGCTATCGAGGACATAGGTCAGCCAATTTGCGATTTGGTTATGGAAAATTTCATGGAAAGGTTATGGTCCTGTAAGCATGATCGTGGTGGCCATTTGGCTGATGTTGTTTTTCTTTATTAACGGCATACCTTCCTCTTTATTATAAAATAAAAATTGGATCATTTATCTCAAAAAATTTAATTTTTCTTTGAATACCAATACCTCTTATTGGAAAACCCTATATCACATACATATTATTTTGTTAGTACACTAGATTCGAACATGTAATAACAATTTGATTCCGGAATAAATGTGAACTATATTGGCCGACCCCAACTGATTTCTCCCATACAAAAAAGCATATTTTTGAAAATGGATATTTCATTCAGTACATATAAACCGAGAACTGAAGGATGCTTAAATTTGGTCGGTTTAAAAAAGTCATTGGGAAACTTAAACGTAACGTTTGTCACACTTTCTGTAGTATCTCTCCTAAAATTTACCAAAAACACCCACATAGTTCTACATGCAAACCTTTATGATAAAGACACTGAATTTTGTGAAATTTTGAACAAAGTAAAAGCTTATTCAATGTAGACCAGCGAATAAAAATCGGGCTATATATGCCATTTACCCGAAAATTTATATATTTTCAAAAAATTTCTAAATAAACTCCTCAAGTCGTTGACAGTAGTTTACTTTTAATATTTTGCATTCATAGGTGAAGCTAAAGAAACTAAGTGTTTCATCCAACCTATTAGAAATTTTGAATTCTTTAGAGTTTTTTTGTGCGTAAAAAACTCTTTTGGTAACCCCATACAAAATTGCAATATGTCCAGAGATATAGAATTAAAATTTCTACATTTGTTGGCAAATTCAATAATACTTTTTGCACTGTAATCTTTCAACGGTGTAACTATGTGCCGGTAAAAGTCTGACCATACGACCGAGAGTCCTATTTCCAACCGTTTACGCTCCACAAGCTGGACAATTTAATACATAAGTAATTTCATTTAAAAATCGTTTAGTTTTAATAACTCGAGACTTAAATAATATCATACATAAGGTAAGGTTATTTATCAGTATTCATTTATGAGAGTTTTAATTTGTCAAGAATTTTTTTCAAAATCAAGATATTTTTTGGTAAATGTCAAGAATTTTACAATTTTAAATCTGGCAAGCCTAGATGTACCAGATGTTGCGTGGCTAGACTTCCAATTTTTTTTCTCAAAAACTTTATCCTGTTAAAACGTTAATAAATAATGAATTTGGGTACTCTCTCGTTGGATTTATTGACATTATTACTCCATCTCTATAGTGAGAGGAAGGGAGGGGCGTGGCTTGACTTCCAATTTTTTTTTTCCAAAACTTTATCCTGTTATAGCTTTACTAAATACAGAATTTGGTTACGATCCCGTTGGGTGTATTGATATTGTTACTCGATTTCTAAAGTGGCCGCAATGATGCATTTGTATGGGAGGTACCAGAAGGGGCGGGGCCATGTAGCTCATTTACAATACCGTAAGTAGTTTTGGGAAAATATTAACTCCTGCAAAATTTCAAAACATTTGGTTGCGTTTTTCGAAAGTTATCGTGCGCACCAGCCAAACAGCCAGACAGACGGTCCGACGGACAAACAGACAGACGGACATGGCTCAAACGACTCAAAAATTCATGAATCGAATTTGGTTTAAAGATACCTAGGGTCTTAAGTCTTAATTGACGCCCTATGCTCCAATGGGAGTTAGAGGAACACATATATAAATATATAGGGTCTTAAGTGACTCCTTCTATGTGTTACATTTTTGGGTCGTATCAAATGATATATACCCTCATCCCTAAGGGTGATGGTATAAAAAAGTCCATATGTTAGTTCAAAAAGTGGATTTTTCTTGACATGTAAACCCCGAATTTTTCGAACTCTTGCAGCATGGTGTTCGTGTATATTTGAGCTGAAGGAGATCGACATTTGACAAGAACATTTGATATAACATCTTAAATGCTTTTCCATGCAGTCAGTTCGTTGGGGGGAGAGAATAAGATCAAATTCAGCATTTTGCATGAGCTTTCGTATATCCGAAACAAAACAAACGCAATTTCAAAATGTGAGAAAAAATTTTTTTAATACAATCTGTATTATACCTTCTTTAATCTTTGCTTCACTAAGTTTTGGAGAAAGTGACTTCAAAAACTCTAAATCTGGCCAATTTTTAGCTATAGTTTTAACAAAGTTCTTCACCACGCCAAGTTTTT
The DNA here is from genome assembly GCA_964034835.1 of Muscina levida. NCBI lineage: Eukaryota > Metazoa > Arthropoda > Insecta > Diptera > Muscidae > Muscina > Muscina levida. The sequence goes on along the minus strand of OZ035883.1, from coordinate 127,875,587 downwards.
TATATAGTGGTGGCAGAAGTATTTTTGGTGGTGGTACTAGGAGTGGCTGAATGATGTTGTGTTCACCTAACTTGCCATGAGCTCTGGACTCCCAACTCTTTTTGGTATACTGGATGCCACGCCACCTACTATCCTATTTGCATAAAAAGCACGGATACTTTACATATCCAGATTGCATTCCAGAAAGAAACTACAACTACTTTACGGTCTTCGTATTTCACTATGTCCAATATAAATTTTATAGAATCATAAGACTCTTTCATGTTGAAGCCGTGTATGTAATTGGAATTGGGTTTTTTGAGTTGTCTGAAAATATAAGTACAGCTTTCAGACTTTTCTGTGAAGAGTCAATAAAAATACGCCAATCGCCTGGATTGTACTGTATGCACATTTCATTCAATAAGCCTTTAATGTCGTTACAATAAACAAATGTGTTGGTTTCGTTAACTGTTAAGAATGGAATGGTATGTATGGTGGCGCGTTCTGAAACTAGTTACATTAACTCCAGGCTCGGGCAATTCGGCTGCTAATATTTCTGGCATAATCGTTGTTAGGCCCAATTTTCTCATCAAAACATTTAAATGATCTTGCGACATTAATTTTGATGTTGCTTCGAGTTGTACAAAATTGGAGACGGTCGTTCCGGTTTCGGCTGTTGTACAAGATTCCCAAAAAACTAACTTGGACTACGAACAGGACATAGAGCAGATACCGGAAGCACATCCGAATGTGACACTGGAAGCATAGCTGATGGCACGGCTTTATAGGAAAAGCTCTTTCTATTATGCCTATGTACTTTCATTACGCCACTACTGTGGCAAACATGTAGCATGTAGTCTCGTCGTGCTCAACTGGCTGTTGCCAACGCATCGGAATGCCAAAGTTCATTGAGCTGCGTTTAACCAAACCAATAATTTCACAAAATTATTGTCGAACTAAGAACAACGTTATAAACTTGTATAAAAATCTGATATATCCCTATGTCTTAATTATGGCTTAATGAAATTTCAAAACGTTTAATCGCCTACTTTAGAAATAATGTTATTGATATGCCCCTTAAATTCAATGATGTCCGATACTACACAGTTGGATTTTAAAATGCTAGTATTTTTATTATCTTTCTAAGCTAACATCCAAATCAATAGGTGTTTTATGCTTTTTTTTCTCATATTATTACTAGTAAGGATTTTCACAAAAACCTTTGCCTCTGCACTATACTTCTTGGCCTCCTGGGCTTCCTTGGTTTCTTAGGCCTTTTTGGCTTCTTTGGCTTCTTGGGCTTCTTTGGCTTCTTGGGCTTCTTAGGTTTCTTGGTAGAAGCTGGTTTCGGTGCCTTAGTAGGATTTTCGGGTTGAGCCGGAGTAACAGTTGTGTCGGTAACTACTGGAGATGTTTCTTCGCCTCCCTCTTCAACATCAGTTTGATCGTTGTCACCCTCACCTACGGGAGCAGCTACATCCGTTGACTCATCAGCAACCGGTACTGCTGTGGCAACAGACAGCAGACCAATTAAGGCCACCAGCAATAGAAACAAGTGGAAACAGCGCATATTAAGTCTTAAGTCAAAACTATTGTATGAACTGATTCTATGCTTCATTAGATGCCAAATTTATAGGAAATTTTGTGTGCCGTAACATTATGATGCTTGTGGCTATTAGGTTTGCACGAGAACAGGTGTTTCCTTTCGGCGTGTTTATTAACAAATAAAGTGTACTATTAGTTTAGTTAGCTATTAGCTAGTGGCTGATTTTGTTTGAATTGGCTTTAATGGAACCAAATACATATTTGTTCTAGAAGACTTTTAATTACATTCCACATTGTTGTAGACATGTTGTGACAACTATTTTTTTAGTTAATATTTACAATTTTAAAGCTCTTGTTTGTGTTTTTATAAAATGTCGCTTTTAAGATATCTAAAAGTTTTAGCCACGTGTTAGTTTTAGTGTTTTTGGAAGTAATGAAGATAAAACCAGTAAGACACTTAATTAAAACATTTAATTTTCTATTATATTGATATTACTAGCGGCGAACGTCGTCTCGCCCAAATTTAATGCCTTTAGATAAACTCAGTAGAGAGTGGTATGATAAACAATGTTTTTTGAATAGTTTTCCGCCGTAAAACAAACAAAGAAGGGGGTTCTCCAAAACGCGAAAAGGGAACGTTCACCTAACCAGACGAAAAACAGGGAAATTTGAGATTAATCCCACATACCAACGATTTGCCTTGCGATTTATTAATTGTCATTACCAAAGCCAACCGAACGGGGAATTAAAATGGATGATCACTTGGAATAATCGGAATTCGTAAGATAAGGACTACCCCTTTTTTGAATTTACCCTTGATGATCGTCGGTTAAATCACATTTTTTTATCAGATTCTTGACGGACAACCGCGTACCGTTGCACAGTTTCAGTTGATTCAGATTCCGCAATATGATTATGATCGATCCCGCGAGTTGAGAAATTCGTCGGATTGTTGGTCGTTTCATCCTTGTCGGTCACGCCGTAAATTAATTTGTACGAACGCAGTTCTCCAGCGATTAAATGAAATTCAAGCTATCGATGTCTTTATTCTTCGCTGCTAGTACTGCCCGTTAATTAATCCAATCGACATTTTAGATTTCGTGAGCAAAATCATAGCCCTACCAAATTGTTTTAAATCACCTAATAAATCCACCTTCGGTCAATTACTTCCAAAGCTTGTTTATTCGTCATCTTGAATTCATCTCAAATGTTGATTTTGCGTTCTCGCATCAATTTCGCTGTCGCCGATATCTTGGTCATTGTGTACTTTGACTTTTCAACCGTAAGGATATTCATAGACAGTTTCAAAGCGGAATTTGCAGATCGACTCCCCTACAACAATGTGACAGCCATGACAGAGGATGCAGCAAACGATTTTTGAGATATTGACCGAATTGTCGCTAGAATCAAAAAAAATATGTCATGCCTGTCCCACCCGAAGCAGCGAGAAAGTAAATGCCTCCCGTTTCATCGTCAACAGCCTTCATCAGCGAATCGTACTCGTTCTTGTACTCGGCATGTAATAGTGGCACATTTTTTCGAACTCTTTCGGTCAGCTCATCTCGATTATAGTCTTGCTCCCGTTAAAATTCGCGATCGAAAGCATCTTGCATCGAACGACTTGGCTTTGGCATTCCCAATTTCGACAGCAGATTGCCGCACATGTCATCCGCTCGGGTTTGACGGATGACACGTGTCTTCGATGATCGCAAACAATGTACTGTCGCTAATTGCTGACGCAGAAACGGTCGCATCGGAGAGCATTGAGCCCATTTTCGAGCACATTTAAATTTTTGCAAGCCTCCCGAAATGCATCGCACAGAACACCATCCACAGTACGTCATCTAAGGTCTAATAGGAGGCATTAGCCAAGCATAAATCTCTCCCTTTAAAACTACAAAGTCGTTACGGAATGGAAGCCCGCAATCCAATTGGATAACTTAATTTTTAACACGTACTTATTTTCTAAAAAAAAATATTAAATTGATAAATATTGCATGTGATATCAATACATTTTTTTTTATCTAAATATTATGTACCTCGTTAAATTTTCCAACCAACATTTATCTCAAATTTTTCACTTTAACATCGTTCAAAATCATCAAATCAAAATTTCGAAAAAAAATCAAGTTTTTTTGCTTTTTCCGAAAAAAAAACTCATACCAATTACGAACAATTGAAAAAAAAAATTTGAGCAAAAGGGGCCAGCCGTTCCCACTTGATCAATTACTGTACACTATTCACACCATTTTTGTACATATAGATTTCACAATAATCCGACATTTTCCAAGCATCACAACGAATTTTCCACCTTTACGTCGTCTGAATTCATCAAATCAAGCGATACAATGGAAAATTTCGTGGAAAAATCCAAAATTTGCGAGTTTTTTTTTCGGAATTTTCCGAGATTTCCTTCAACAATTTTTGTATTTTTGCATTCGAAAAGTCATTTCGGAATGATTATCCGAAATTTTTCACATTTACTTCATCCAAAATTATCAAAATTTCGTCAAAAACAATCAAATTTTTGGAATTTTTCCTTAATTTTTCAACCAAAATTGTCCATATTTCCATATGAAAAGCCACTACGGAACAATTGCAAACTTAATTTTATACAAAAATTCAATGTGCGATTTTCATCAAATCAAGCGAAACAATGCAAAATTTTGCCGAAAAATCCAAATTTTTTGAGTTTTTCCGGAATTTTCTGAGTTTTCCACGTTTTCACAGTTACATCGTCCAAAATTATCAAATCATACGATAATATGCAAAATTTTGTCGAAAAAAAAATAAAAATTTTCGAATTTTTCCGGAATTTTTCAGCAAAATTTTTCTTTCGAAAAGCCATTTGTATCAATTGCACACAAAATTCCAAAATCCAAAATTTCCGGTTTTTCCAATTTCTCGACTTTTCCGGAGGGTTTTCTCAAAATTTTCTTTCACATAAACCTTCTCCTGGCAATTACCAACAACTGAAAAAAATTTCAGCAAAATCGGTCCAGCCGTTCTCAATTGATGAATTACTATACATTTTTGCCACCATTTATATATATATAGATTACTCGATTTCTAAAGTGGGCGGAGTTGTACATTTGAATGGGAGGTATCAGACACGGCGCGGCTGGACTTTTTTTCTCCAACACTTTATCCTGTTATAGCTTTACTAAAAACAGAATTTGGTCACGATCGCTTTGGGTGTATTGGTATTAAGTATTACTTCATCTCTAAAGGGGGCGGAAAGGTACATTTGTATGGGAGGTACCATAAGGGTCGTCGCTACACTTCCTATTCTTTTTCTCTAAAACTTTATCCTGTTATAACTTAACAATATACAGAATTTGGGCACGATCGTGTCGAGTGTATTGATATTATTTTTCCATCTCTAAAGTGTGCGGAGTGGTACATTTGTATGGGAGGTAACAGAAGGGGCGTGTCTAGCCTTCCAGATTTTTTCTCAAAAACTTTATCCTGCTTGACCTTTACTAAATACAGAATTTGGGCACGATCGCGTCAGGTCTATTAATAATATTAATCGATTTCTAAAGTGGCCGGTACCAGATGTGTATGGGAGGTACCAGATGGGGCATGGCTAGACTTCCAGTTTTTTCTCAAAAACTATATCCTGCTAAAGCTTTACTAAATAAGGAATTCTGGTACGATCGCGTTGGATTTATTGATATTATTACTCCATCTCCAAAGTGGGCGGAAAGGTACATTTGTATGGGAGGTACCAGAAGGGGTGTGGCAAGACTTCCGAATTTTTTTTCCAAAACTTAATCCTATTATAGCTTTACTAAGTACAGAATTTGGGTACGATCCCGTTGGGTGTATTGATATTATTACTCGATTTCTATAGTAGGCGGAATGATGTATTTGTATGGAAGATACCGGAAGGGGCGGGACCATATAGCCTATTTGCAATACCGTAAATACAGAATTTGGGTACGATCCCGTTGGGCGTATTGATATTATTACTCGATTTCTAAAGTGGGCGGAAAGTTGTATGTCTATATAAATCCTGTAGGTGGCGCTGGGATGGAATTATTTCGAAAATTTATATTTTTGATGCGATATAACTCATACTCAAAATGTATGATTATTTGGAGATGATAAAATTTTTATATATATTTGAATACACTCCGTGGCGCTTGGGTTGGGTAAGGTTAGTTTATGGACATGTGTGATCTGGTTAAAACCAGCTCACACTACACAAGGTGATCTATTGATCCATTGTGATTGTCCGATATAAAAGTAGAAAGGGAAAAGAAATTAATATATACATTTTATTATGATAATATTGGTATGGTTCAATTATCCATCCGATGGTACAAATTGTCAATGACGCTGACTCATAACACTATGCGACAGTCCAAATCGGGATGGGATGAAACCAACGGGAAATGTTATATCGGTCAAAAACAATTTATACGTGGCCCGGAGTTTCACTGGGTCACGTCTAGGAATCGAGATATATCGATTTGAAGTTTGTAGTTTGAACCCTTCCCGATCACTGACCCCTACCATTTGTTTCACAGTGTAATTAACGTTCTAGGCCGTTAATGTTCCCCATCCTTATCTCATCCTTTAGCTCTTGAATTGTTGCTGGCTTATCCGATGTACACCTTTTCTTTCAAATAACCCCAAAGAAAGAAGTCCAACGGTGTCAAATCACATGATCTTGGCGGCCAATTGACATCGCCACCGCGTGAGATAACACGGCCATAGAATTTGTCGCCCAAAAGAGCCATTGTTTCGTTAGCTGTATGGCAAGTGGCACCGTCCTGTTGAAACCACATATCGTCCACATCCATATCTTATAAATCGGGCCAGAAAAAGTTCGTTATCATTTCATGATAGCGAACACCATTCACAGTAACTGCCTGACCGGTCTCATTTTGGAAAAAATACGGCCCGATGATGCCGCCAGCCCATAAACCGCACCAAACAGTTACTCTTTGTGGGTGCATTCGTTTTTCGACAAGCGTTCTTGGATTATCATTATGAGGCAATTCTGCTTATTGACGAATCCTTTGAGGTAAAATATGCCTCATCACTGAAAATGATTTTCTTCGAAAATTTATCATCCATTTCTTGCGACCATTCTCGAGTTATGTCAAGCAAAAGATCATAAAACGTGACAAATACCCTATATGATACTTACTAACTTCAAATCGATACTAAATTATTATGGCATGTAACTTGACCAAACGATTGATGTATAACTTATTCTTTTTGGGACTATTTTCACGTGCAGTTCTCAGAACTGAGACTCTAAGAAATGAGCTGAAAAATGTTGTGCTGTGTAATAATTAAGAAGCTCTATATTTAGTAAAAGACACGAAATCCTCTGAACTGATGGTCCTAAAATATTAGCAAAAAAAGAGGGTGACGTTACGTAAAGAAAAAATAAATAATTTTTTCTTCTTTCGCGAAAAAACAAACCAGTGCGAATTGAGTCGGACTTTTTGGGAAAAACTATTTTTAATATAATTTGGAATATTATAAATTTGTATCTATTTTGTGAAACGTGACGTGACATAAATTTTCTTGTAAAAAATTATGACGAAATTATTTTAAAAAAAGAGTTTTTTATTTCCGAAATTAGGGAATACACTAAAGTTTATATATCAAAAAATATTTGATCACGAATATAACATCAGAACGTCAATAAAATAAAATAAAAATGTTGCAGCTAATGGATCATTATACCCTCACACTAAGGGTAGGAGGGTATATACATATCATTTGATACGACCCAAAAGTGTAACACATAGAAGAAGTCACTTTAGACCCTAGGTTTCTTTGAACCAAATACGATTCATGACTTTTTAAGTCGTTTGAGCCATGTGCGTCTGTCTGTCCGGCTGGTGCGCACGATAACTTTTGAAAGACGCAACCAAATGTTTTGAAATTTTGCACGAGTTAATATTTCCCCAAAACTTCTTACGGTATTGCAAATGAGCTACAGGGTCCCGCCCCTTCTGATACCTTCCATACAAACACATCATTCCGCCCACTTAAGAAATCGAGTCATAATATCAACACACCCAACGTAATCGTACCCAAATTCTTTATTTAGTAAAGTTATAACAGGATAAAGTTTTGGAGAAAAAAAATTGGAAGTCCAGCCACGCCCCATCTGGTACCTCCCGTATCCATCTGGTACCACCCACTTTAGAAATCGATTAATATTATTAACAGATCCAACGCGATCGTACCAAAATTCTGTATTTAGTAAAGCTATAACAGGAGAAAGTTTTGGAAAAAAAATTGGAAGTCTAGCCACGCCCCTTCTGGTACCTCCCAGACAAATGTAGAGATGGAGTAATAATATCAATATACTCGGCATGATCGTGCCCAAATTCTGTATTTTATGAAGCTATGACAGGACAAAGTTTTGTAGAAAAAAAACAGGTTAAGTAAGTACGTACCTGATACTTCTTTGCAATCCCAGTGAATTATATACCGCACGTAGAAAAATATTATAAGCGCCTCGAACTTCTGCGCTACTTCTCCAGCTAGTCACACAGAGTTCGGTAAGGTTCCCGAAGTGCGCACTTTCGGGTCTTTCCAACGTAGTTTTGGTTGCCCTCTTCTGCGCCGTCCATCAAGTTCATTGTCGAAGACTTTTCGAGCTGGAGCATTTTCGTCCATGCGTACAACATGACCTAGCCAACGCAACCGCTGCACCTTAATGCGTCTGACCACGTCAATGTCAGTCTCAAGCTCATGATTCATACGACGCCGATACTCTCCGTTAACGATGATGGGCCCATATATTTTACGGAGTATTTTTCTCTCGAATACCGCCAGAACCGATTCATCCGCTTGTGTCATAACCCTGGATTCTGAGCCATACATTAAGACAGGTAGAACCAGTATCTGGTATAGCTGGAGTTTTGTTCGTCGAGAGAGGGCTCTGTCATTGAATCGCTTGCTTAGTCCGTAGTAGCATTTTTTTGCAAGCAGGATTCTTCTCCGGATTTCGAGGCTGACATTATTCGCTTTGTTGATGGCGGAGCCTAGGTGGACAAAATTATCTACCACCTCGAAATTATAGTTGTCAACGTTCACGCAGTTTCCCAAACGAGTAGATTCTTTGTTCGTTGAAACTAATAATTTCGTTTTGTCCTCGTTCACCGTTAGGCCCATTTTCGCTGTATACCTTCCGTATACCTGAAAAGGCTGCAGTCACATCCCGCAGTTTTCGGTCGATGATGTCGATGTCATCAGCGTACGCGAGTAGCATGTGGCTTTTGTTGAATATAGTGCCACTCGTGTTTACTGCAGCTTTTCTTATTATCATCTCCATCACTACAAGGCCGTTGCCTTGTTTTAGGCCTCGTCTCGTACAGAATGGCTCCGTAAATACCTTGCCAACCTTCACTGAAGACTTCGTATCAGTCAGCATCATTCCGCAAAGACGTATCAGCTTCGCTGGAATACCAAACTCAGCCATGGCTTTGAGTAATTTCGTATCGGGCTTTTGAAGGCAGCTTTATAGTCGACGAAAAGATGGTTCGTATCGATCTGTTTCTCTTGGGTCTTTTCCAGAATTTGCCGAAGTGTGAAAATCTGGTCAGTTGTTGATTTTGCAGGTCTAAAGCCACACTGATAAGGCCCGATCAGGTTGGATAACACTGGCTTTAGTCTTTCACATAGCACTCTCGACAGGATCTTATATGCGATGGGTAAAAGGCTGATCCAGCGGTAGTTGGAGCACACACTTGGATAACCTTTTTTCAGCACAGGACATAATACGCTTGCATTCCAATCGTCGGGCATGCACTCTTTAAGCCAAACCGTGAGCAGGAGCTGGTGCATGCTCGTTATCAGCTCCTCGCCACCGGACTTTAAGAGCTCTGCGGGCAGAACGTCAGTCTGATTGTAGCGAAAAAAAATTAACATAAAATGTTAAACCTTATAACTTGAAAAATGCGTAACTTTTTTTGTAATGCGTAAGACGATTATAGTGGTATTATTATAAAAAATTATAATAAAATGGTTAAAAAACGTTTCCTACTGAAAGCCTAGTGCTTTCTTGCTACGTATCAATTAGCACTTAAAATCAATTTGTGTACACTGTACCCCCTTAATACCATCTACCTTATTGGAATTTTTTGCGTAAATTTTATTTTACCTTTTATCTAATCTCTCACCTGTTATAGCTTGTGTTAAGCACACATATACATACACATATTTGTGTTATACACCAACTAAACCTATTATAGTATATGTTGTCAGTCTATCGCAGATTCGTGACCTCCCCCATCCCCCATAAAATAATACACAAAAAAAAGGGTGGCAACTCAATATAACCATCTGTTGACTCCCTTTTATGAGTGAGCGCGTTACCAATTGCATTCAAATGGTTTTTTTTTGGGCATTTTTCAATCAACGCATGTAAATTTTTGTTGTTCTATTTTTAAACAAGGCTAAGCAAAAGCCAAAAAATCAAAGTCATTGACAGGGACTAAGTGATACACGTGCGTTAGGGTTTATCAAGGCAGGGACATTAATTGTGACCACTCTGATGTTTATGGGTATCTCCACTACCCCTTTACTGCATTTAGAATATTTGATCATTGTTTGTGTGGTAACTTTAGCGTGTGGGCTTTTAGTGTGACTGATGTTTGTTTTTGACATATTTCAAATCACTACAGGAAATTTGTTATGAATATCAATGAGAATGTCCCAAAACATGATGGAATATTATTATATATTCCACAGGGAAATAAAATATTATAAACAAAATTAAGTAGAATTTGTAGCTCAAAAAAAGTTTTAGTGGAAAATCAGCAGGGCTCACAAAATCTATGGGGATATAATAATTTGAGTTAATACAAAAAAATTGTGTATAGTAAACATTTGTTCCACAGTTTATGCCTTTGAAGGGGTAACAACATTCATGATTTGCCTATTCCTTAGCATGTAAAGCATTAGACATCCCAGTAGGAATTATTATCATACTTTGTCGTCAACGTTGTCCTCAAGACAAAATGTTTAAAATTAATATACTTGTTGTCAAAACACTCGATTGACGACGAGCTGACCGACAAAATACTAATGTTGTGCATCAAATAGGAAAATGTATTGTAACGGGACAATAACGACATGAAATTGAAGAGAGGAAAGAGGACGTAAAAAATGTTCAGTTTAATAAAAATAGCAGAGAGCGTCACTTCATGTACATATCGTACGTTTTCAATAAAACTACTTTAATTTTTGATTTTGACTTATTAAGCTCTGGTAAGGACAATTTGACCGACATTGTCGGTCATCAGGTCTTGCATGATTGTGTGGGCGACAGGTCACTTATATAGGCATCAACGACAATTTGACCGACATTGTTGCTCATGCACGACAAAGCGTCGACGATTTGTATGTACGGTCCCCTACATGTAATCAACGATTCACTATGGTCATACACCTATCCTTAAGGATGTCTTGCAGACACTTCCTACTGGGATGTTTATCTTTCTCGATTAGTATATTGACAGTTATAATAAGAAAATGATGCTATCCAGATATGAGAAGACTGAAAATATGAGAAGACTGCATTAACATCAGTCAACAATGATCTAACTCCTAATCTATCTATATATATAAAAATAAGTTGCATTGTGTTAGAAATTGATGTTCTCTGGAATGCATGAACCGATTTTGTTTCTGCAAACTTCATATGAAAGGTGACGTTAGTACCAAGGTTTTTATGTATAAACGGTCTCTGTATGTGCATTGGTTCTTGAGTTATAGCGAACACTGCATTCATTTCGAAACATGTATGTGTGTGTGTGTGTGTGGGGATGTGTGTATTGTTGTAACGTATGGGCTCGAAAACGGCTGGACCGATTTTGATGAAATTTTCAGGGAATCTTCCGAATAACCTCGCAAGTAACATAGGCTAAACATTGTTTGAATTTTTCCACATTTAGGGGGTGAAAAAAGAAAAAGGGATAAAAACTCCCCTTTCCTATATATATATGTTTGTATGTTTGCAACGTATGGACTCGAAAACGGCTGTGCCGATTTTGATGAAATTTTCAGAGCATCTTCAGAATAACCCCGCGGATAACATAGGCAATACATTGTTTGGAGTTTTCCACATTTAGGGAATAGAAATTGGCAATTCGTTGCTATTCCATTTTTTTTTTACTCAAACCATTCATTTAATTTATATACTTAGCTATTGTAAATCACATTTTCGGGGATCTATGAAATAAACGGCTTTTCTAATAGACCGATTGATACGAAAATTTTACCAAATGGTACTGTTGACCTGTTGATAGTCCCTGGCTATATTTGGTTGTGATTGGATAAAGGGGCGTGGCACCGCCCATACAACTTGAAAATTAAAAGGGCTATATCTCATGAACTATCAGAGGTATGAAGACGATATATATATATATGTGTTCCTCTAACTCCCATTGGAGCATAGGGCATCAATATGAAGATGAGATTTGGTATATATGTTGTTGGAGCAGTATTAATTACATCCAGGGAGGAAGTGGTCGGTGCCATGCCCTCTTTTCAAAAATCGCTCTAACGGCTTTTCTAATAGATCGATTGATACGAAAATGTTACCAAGTTGTACTGTTCACCTGTTGATAGTCCCAGGGTATATTTGGTTGTGGGGCGTTGGATAAAGGGGCGTGGCACCACCCATTCAACTTGAAAATTAAAAGGGCTATATCTCATGAACTATCAGAGGTATGAATATGAGATTTGTTACATATGTTGTTGTTGCAGTATGAATTACAGTAAATGTGGAAATGGGTTGTTCCACACCCTTTTTAAAACAAACGGTTAAAACTGTCAAAATTCCACAGTATATTTTTTTATTCGCAAAAATCGGAATCTACGATGAATTTAAAGAAAATTTCACCAAAAAACTTTGTGTCTAAAATCAATTCCTAGCTCGCGTTGGAAAGCATGAAGATTTCAAATAAAGATTTTTTTTGTTTTTAAATGAGCACAAACCGAAGGTATTACAGAAGCAAATCTATGTATTTGTTAAAAAGTTATGGCCTCTGAGAGTTGGCATACAGAAATTAAGTTTTTAAAAATCATTTTTCAGAATATTGGGCGGGATCCTAATAAAAAAATCAAAAATATACTATTCTTTTCGACTTGGTCTCCAAACATCGGAATGGTAGGTAAAAATTAGAGCCGGGCCCATTGGTCTGAAGTAACTGAATAATTGCTCATTGCTAAAAAAAATATCTCTACCTGAGGGTGCATATAATGAAGTGAAGTTGAGGTGCAGCTAATAGAAGCCATCGACGCTGTAGACGTTAGTGTGACAGGGGACTCGAATTTATCGAACCGACGTCTTTCTTAGCAACTCGGTCTCTACAAATGCTGAGGAAAGATCTTGGCCCACATTCATATAAAATCCAACTGGTAGAAGAACTAGAGCCAGTGGGCGGTCAATTGATTTTTTTTTATTTATCATGTCATTGCACATTATTTAAAGGAGAAATGGTTCCAACACGACGGTGTAACATGCCATACAGCGCGTGAGACCATCACTTTGTTAAGCCAAACGTTGGTGACCGATGTATCTCAAAAAATGGTAATACGAGTTCAATACAAAAATAGTATTCCGGATTATTCTTGATCCGTGTGAGAAGAAGACATGACAAAAGGAGTTTTTATGGCTAAAGGCATGAAGCTTCAAACGGAATTTTCATTTGCGGTCAATAGGAGAAGGCATAACAAAAATGTTTTTTTTATGACCAAAGAGATAGTTAGCATACAGATGGTTCATGCTACTACGGATCAACATAAATAATTTTGATCTTTAGAGGAATGTCTGTTTCCGATTTTTGGAAGAAGTGGTTTTTCGCCCTACATACAGAAAAAACTTAATCTACATGCCGGCACTAAAGGTATGACTTTGCTGATGAACTTTTTATTAGCATTTACAACAATAAAACTTAATTGGTTAACTTTAATGTTAAGGAGTTGCTTTAAATAAGTTACATAACTAAATAAACTCAAGATATTATTGTCGAGCTTAAGTACCGTTTTCAAAGTACTTTGTAGACCTAAATGTGAAATATATTACAAGTTAATATGCAATAGCGAAGCATTGCCGGGCCCACTAGTATACTTATATAAAAGGCTTGGGTGACTGACTGAACATTTCACAGCCCAAATGGCTAAAGCTACAACCTTGAAATTTGGAATGTAGATTCCTTTTAGAAATTCGGACTGCAAGCGGGTAAAATAGGCCTGGCACCACCCCATATAACTCGAATTTTGAAATGGCTGTATCTTTTACACCATTATAGGTACAAAGTCGAGTCGGTACGTATATCGGTCGTATAAGAAAAAAATACTTTTTTTGGGGAAAGTGGGCAGTGCCACACCCCTTTTTAGAAAATCGTTATATGGGCCAAATAAATTGACCGAATTCTATTATATTTTCTTTGTTTGATTCTGTCCATAGGACCATTATCATAGGCTTTATAAAAACATAGTTAGACAATGGGGCGTGGCACCGCCCACACAAACCGAAATTTGAATCAGTTATATCGCCCGAGCCATTAGGGGCATGAAGATGAGATTTGCTACATATGTTACTGGTACAAGGAGGATTGCGTCTCGCTGGAAAATGGGCGGCGCCATGCCCCTTTTGAAAAAATCGTTATACTTAATCATTCATATTTAACGATCCACGTAAGATATGAAGATGAGATTTCCTACGGGGAGCTAAAAGCTAAAAATGGATTTTTGGAAATTCATACTTTTAAGGGTAAAAATTACGAATAAGGGATACAAAAATATACCATCAACCAGATCAATCGGCGAAAATTGATTTGGATATGCTCACTATCAAATTGGATTGAAGGTTATTTTGAAGTCCGATACTTCTGAGTAAAAAAATCGAAAAAGGGATACAAATTTTACTATCGCCCAGACCAAATGGCTAATGAAGTAATCATGATTATTTTTATGGGCTTGCTCCAGGGACCGGCCGTGGCATAGTGGTTAGAACACGCGACTACCATGCGGGAGATCGCAGGTTCAAACCTGGCTCCAGTCGTCTTAAAAGAAAAAAAATAAATAAAATTTTCTTTCATTGTCGGCTCCCCTCGAATGTTGTTGACAGCAACTTCGCAGTATTAAGCGTCGATTCAATCGTCGTGTCTAGTAAGAGCTTCTCAAACAGTGACGTTCGCATTCGTCGATAAACAAGTAGGTGCCGTTAGTTGTGAATCTAAAAATAGAAAGCGTGTTAATTCACACCAACGCGAGAAGCTATTCATGGGGTGCAAAGGGAAATTTGGTTTTTTTTTAAGTTGTGCTCCCAGGAGGGTTCTCGAAATTCTTACCTTTTAGCGGTAAAAAAATGGCCGAAAAGGGATAAAACTGGTACTAAACGGCTTAAGGTATAGTCTCAAAAATTTAAATTTACTTATGCGATGTGAAGTAAATCTTCGAAATTCGTTCTTTAGTTGTAAAAAAACCGCCCAGACCATAGCCTAAAGTAAGTGCTACGAAAATGTATATAGAATTGCTCTCTATAGAATTAGAGAGCCGCCCGATAGGATTTTTAGAAATTCGAACATTTAGGGGTAAAAAGGCCGAATAGAGATAAAACTGGTACCATCACCCTGACCAAACAGCTAAGGCTATAATCGTATATGGGCATGCTTTCTATAGAATTAAACGAGTAAGTAGCCCCAAAATATCTAAAGTTCTAGATATTGAATAGGTACCATATATTGCACTATTTGGTACAACAAATTTTTACTGTTTGGTACCATAATTTGTTATTTTTGGTACCATAAATTTCAGTTTCTGTTGGTACAATAAATATATTTTTTCTTACAATAAATTAAACTTATTTTTGTTTGTAACCAAGTAATTGAGCAAATCAGTAAGAAAGTTTCAGTCGGGAAAACCGACTTACATATACCCTGACCCTCAATAAAACATACAATTTTCTAGTATATTGATATTATTACTCCATCTCTAAACCTTGGTATGATAGGTACCATAAGAGGAGGCGCTAGACTTCAATTTTTTCCCAAAACTTTATCCTATTATAGTTTAACAAAAAAAAGAATTTGGGCACGATCGTGTCAAATGCATTGATATTATTACTCCATCTCTAAAGTGGGCGCCGGAGTGGTACATTTGTATGTGAGGTACCAGAAGGGGCGTATCTAGACTTCCAAATTTTTTTTCTCAAAAACTTTATCCTGCTGGAGCTTTACTAATTACGGAATTTGGGCACTATCGCGTTAAGTCTATTTATAATATTCACCGATTTCAAAAGTGGGCGGTACCGGATGGGTAGGGGAGGTCCCGGATGGGGCGTGGCTAGACATCCAGTTTTTTCTCCAAAACTCTACCCTGCTATAGCTTTACTAAATAAATAATTTGGGTACGATCGCGTTGGATTTATTGATATTATTACTCCATATCTGAAGTGGCCGGAAAGGTAAATTTGTATGGGAGGTACTAGAAGGGGCGTGGCTAGACTACCAATTTGTTTCCAAAACTTTAAACTGTTATAGCTTTACTAAATACAGTATTTGGGTACGATCCCGTTGGGTGTATTGATATTATTACTCGATTTCTAAAGTGGGCGGAATGATGCATTTGTATGGGAGGTACCGGATGGGGCGTGGCTCGACTTCCAGTTATTTCTCTAAAACTCTATCCTGCTACAGCATTACTAAATAAAGAATTTGGCTACGTTCGCGATCAATTTATTGATATTATTACTCCATCGCTAATGTGGGCAGAAAGGTACATTTGTATGGGAGGTTCCAGAAGGGGCGTGGCTAGACTTCCAATTTGTTTTCAAAACTTTATCCTATTATAGCTTAATTAAATACAGAATTTGGGTACGAATTTGGTGGGCGGAATTATGAATTTGTAAGGGAGGTACCAGAAGGGGCGGGGCCATGTAGCCCATTTTCAATACATAAATAGTTTTGGGGAAATATTAACTTGGGCAAAGTTTTAAAACATTTGGTTTTGTCTTTCGAAAGTAATCGTGCGTACCAGCCGGACAGGCTGACAGACAGACGGACATGGCTCAAACGACTTAAAAAGTCATGAATCAAATTATGTTCAAAGAAACTTAGGGTCTAAAGTGACTCTTTCTATGTGTTACACTTTTGGGTCGTATCAAATAATATATACCCTCCTAACCGTAGGGTGAGGGTAAAAAAGGTAACAATTGGTGTGTTTTTTATAAAATACTAGTGGGCCTGGCAATGCTTCGCTATTGCATAACTGAAGAAAATTCAAATGACATATTTAACTGAATTGCCCAATAGGCGTAAGTGCTGCCATATTTTACTTTTAAACATACTTTGGAAACATTTCCTAAACCCTTATGAGCTAGCTTACTTAATTCCCTGCTCTAGCGATAAAACACTTTTTCCACGCCCCATCCGTCCACGTATAGAAAGAAAATATTATGTCTGTATATTGCCGAGTATATATGAGTATCAAATTATATCCGCTCCGCCCACTATTCCAAATGAAATGTTCGCCTTCATACGAATAAACATAAAATCGTTGTTTCAAATAGGGTTTAAAAAATCCGAAATTAAAAAAAAAAAAACACATTTTTTCAAAATATTTTATCTGTTGTGGTACTTATTATCTGCATATTCAATTGTATCGCTCTAATTCTATACACTATTTTAAATGGTATCTATGTAAGCCCAGGCCTAAAATGCAGTTTGACCACGCCCACTCCACCCCCCTTATCGAAAAATTATAATTGTTGTACCGAGTAAAATACATATATAAAGTTTTGAAATACAAATTTCGTCTGCAAACTTCAACCTCTCCTGCCGAGTACTACCTGTGTACCAAATTTTATATCTCAAGGGGTAAAATACAGTTTTGCCAATCCTCCCCCGCCCACTGGTTGAAAATAAAAATTTCGTCTGCAAATTTTAGCCATTTCTGCCGAGTACTACCTGTGTACCTAATTTTATATCTCAAGGGTAAAATACAGTTTTGACACGCCCCCACCGATCGAAAATTAAAAATTTGTCTGCAAATTTCAAACTGAAGTGTCGAGTACTATCTGTGTACCAAATTTTATTTCTCTAGCTCAAAAAAATGTTTTACCACGCCCGTTCCGCCCCTTTAATCCAAAATTTAATAAATATATAAGCTATTATATTTTCCATATAGAACAATATTCCGCGAAATATGTAAATAAATAAAATTTTTAGAGCGTTTTTATAGGAATTTTAGATATATTAAAAAAAGTGGGCGTAGAAATGGGCGTGGCCAATTTTTTTTTATATAAAAACCATTCTCGGCCTTTTACGAATATTATGACAAAAAACGTACGTGACGTTCGCATTGGTCGATAAACAAGTAGGTGCCGTTAGTTGTGAACCTAAAAATAGAAAGCGTGTTACTTCACAACAACGCGATAAGCTATCCCATACCTCATTCATGGGGTGTAAAGGGAAATTAAGTTAGTAAGTAAGAATGACAAAAAAATTGCATCATACAGATAAATGTGAATCTTTAATAAAAAAAATATTACCCGCTATTTTACTACAACTGCACTTGTAAGCTATTCCCCAGGGTTGTCGCCATGTCTTATCTTTACCTCTGTGCCATTATCTAGCATATTACTGTAATGTAATTTTGACTTTATAATTTATTCATTACGAAGCATTTAAACTTAATATCACCCTCCTTACCCCATCAAGTAATGCTTAAAGCACCAATATAATGCTTTTTTTGTTAACATAAAAAATATGCAAATTAGAAATGCGGAGTAAATCCTCTATTTGAGAAACACTTTAGCGCTTTTAATTTAATTCATAAGCTCATCAGCTTTGCTACTGTACAGTAATCGGACTTGGAATTAGAACATAGTAGTAAAAAGGATACACTTAAATACATCGTATTATAAAGGAACAATAACTAAACAAAACAATATGACGAATATATAGAATAGTCATCTTTTGGACAATAAAATACTTCTTCAAAGCTCTAATTACAAAATTTCTAATAACTTGTATACTGACGAATCATCTTTATTCAATTAGGGCCAAAATATGTACATTATGGGGACCGGCCGTGGCATGATTGGTAGAACACGCGACTACCAAATCATGAAATCATGGCTCCAGTCATCTATAAAAAAAATTTCTTTCATTTATTGATTGATTTTCAATTAATTTTTAGATTTAATAAAGTAAAGTTCTTATTTGTCTTCTAGATACTGTATACTTATTTGAATTTATAAAACCCACGTGTAGCGATGTGCTGTGCGCAATGGTCACTTGAAGGAAGTTAAGAGCTAAAAATGTATAAACGTCCATTCATGTGTCTGCCGTTTTTTTTTGTTACCCATTTCAATCATAATTGTGTTGCGTTTTACGTATTAAATACAACAAACACTAATGAGTTATATGAGTGCAATAGATAACACTGGTCATATAGATAAGCCAATTGAGATAAGTATAAATACTATCTATGTATATATGTTACGTGGCATATGAGTCATTTCATGATAAACTAAATGCAAAATTAAATTGGCAGCGAGGATTGTAGGATTTGTAGGTATTGTTTTGCCGACATCTGCAATGTTCATAGGCTAGTGACGAAACGTAAGTAAGTTGTTTAACAAGTGTCGGGAATTTTAATGGTACATTTAAGGGATGATAGGTGGCGTGAGAGTCATTTCTATAAAAGTGATGTTAACAAATTATGGACATATGGAAAAGCTTTTCGGGTTTCAGTCAGTCTGTCTACTAGAATTTCAAGATTCCCACAAATGCCGAATAATTTTATTACTTGCAAGTTGCTGTCTTAGACTTTAAAGTAGTGAACGGCAGCTCAATACAACCACTAAATGAGTTTGTGTTGGTGAATTGCCCTCTTCACGCTCTGAACGTAATCTATATATATAAAAGACTTGGGTGACTGACTGATTATTTCCCAGGCCAAACGCTTAAAGCTAGAACCATGAAATTTAGAATGTTGTTTTCTTTTATGACATAGGTGCGCACTATGAAGGGACATTTGGAAATTCGATCTGCAAGGGGGTAAATTGGGCGTGGCACCGCTCCATACAATACGAATTTTGATATGGCTATATCTTTTAAACCATTATAGGTACGAAGTCGATATTTGGTACGTAAATCGGTCGTATAAGACACCAGTAAGAAAGTTTCAGTCGGGCAACCCGACTTACATATACCATCACCCTCAGTACAACAAAAAATTTTTCTACTATACTGATATTTTTACTCGATTTCTAAAGTGGGCGGAGTAGTACATTTGTATGGAAGGTACCAGAAGGGGCGTGTCTAGACTTCCAGATTTTTTCTCCCAAACTTTATCCTGTTATAACTTAACCAAAAACAGAATTTGGGCACGATCGTGTCGAGTGTATTGATATTATTACTCCATTTCTAAAGTGGGCGGAGTTGTAGATTTGTATTGGAGGTTCCAGAAGGGTCGTGTCTAGACTTCCAGATTTTGTCTCCAAAACTTGATTCTGCTTGAACTTTACTGAGTACAGAATTCGGATACGATCGCGTTAGGTCTATTAATAATATTAATCGATTTCTAAAGTGGGCGGTACCAGATGTGTATGGGAGGTACCAGATCGGGCGTGACTAGACTTCCAGTTTTTTTCTCAAAAACTGTATCCTGCTATAGCTTTACTAAATAAAGAATTTGGGTACGATCGCGTTGGATTTATTGATATTATTACTACATCTCTAAAGTGGGCGGAAAGGTATATTTGTATGGGAGGTACCAGAAGGGGCGTGGCAAGGCTTACCACTTATTTTTTCCAAAACTTTATCATGCTATAGCTTTACTAAGTACAGAATTTGGGTACGATCCCGTTGCGTGTATTGATATTGTTACTCGATTTCAAAAGTGGGCGGAATGATGTATTTGTATGGGAGGTACCAGAAGGGGCGGGGCCATGTAGCCCATTAGCAATACCGTAAGTAGTTTTGGGGTAATATTAACTCATGCAAAATTTCAAAACATTTGGTTTTGTCTTTCGAAAGTTATCGTGAGTACTAGCCAGACAGACAGACGGACATGGCTCAAATGACTTGAAAAGTGATACATCGAATTTGGTTCAAAGGAACCTAGGGTCTAAAGTGAAGCCTTCTATGTATTACACTTTTGGATCGTATCAAATAATATATATCCTCATGCCTAAGGGTGATGGTATAAAAATACTTTGATTGTGGAAAGTGGGCGATGCCACGCCCTTTTTTCAGAAAATCGTTATATGGGCCAAATAAATGGAGCTATTGCAATTATATTTTCTATGTTTGATAATGTCCATAGGACCTCTATCATAGGCTACATGATAACATAGTTAGACAATGGGGCGTGGCACCGCCCACACAAACCGAAATTTCAATCGGTCATATCTCACGAGCCATTAGAGGTATACAAATGAGATTTGATACATATGTCACTGGTACAAGGAGGATTGAGTCTCGCTGGGAAATGGGTGGTGTCACGCCCCTTTTGAAAATATCGTTATATCGTTCATATATATCGACCGATTGCAATGAAATTTTCACTTTTGTACATAGGCCCTCTATCATACGATACATGAAAACATAATTAGTAAAAGAGGCGTGGCACTACCCGCACAAACCAAATTTTCAATTGGTGAGCCATTAAAGGTATGAAGATGATATTTGCCGATATTAAGGCCGAAAATGGATAAAACTGGTACTTAACGGCTAAGAGTAGAGTCGCAAAAATTGAGGTGTATATTTATTATATGGAGTAGTTGTGCGATATGAAGTAGTTTATCAAAATTCTTACAAGAGGGGTGAAAATTCCAAAAAAAAAAGGGATAAAACTAGTACTAACGCGCAGACCAAACGCCTAGTGTCGCGAAAATTATAAAAAAAAGTGCCCAATTTAGATTTAGAAAGTCACCAAATGCGGTTTTTAGAAACTCGTACTTTTAGGGGCAAAACATAAAACTAAGAAAACTGGTACCACCACCCCGACCAAACGGCTAAAGTTATAGGCGTTTAAGGACATTTACCCTTTATAATTAGAGGGAGTACCAGTCTGTCTTAGTTGTACGATTCGAATGGAATTTTTGGAAAATCGTACTTTTAAGGATAAAAAGGGACGGTACAATCATTAACATTCATTAACATATCAAAATGCTTTTTATACCCTCACCCAACTGGTAGGAGGGCATATAGCATTTGATACGACCTAATGGTGTGTCACTTTAGGCACTAGGTATCCTTCCTTTAGTGGTTTGTATCATGTCCGTCTGTCTGTCCGGGTGGTACGCACGATAACTTAGGAAAGACACAACCAACGAGTTAATATTTACCCAAAACTACTTACGGCATTGCAAATCGGTTACATGGCCACGTCCATACTGGTACCTCCCATACCAATACATCATTCCGCCCACCTTAGAAATCTAGAAATAATATCAAAACACCCAACGGGAACGTACCCAAATTCTGTACTTAGTAAAGCTATAACTGGATAAAGTTTTGGAAAAAAAATTGGAAGTCTAACCACGCCCCTTCTGGTATGTCCCATACACATTTGGTACCGCCCACTTTAGAAATCGATTAATATTATGAATAAACATAACGGAATCGTGCCCAAATTCTGTATTCAGTAAAACTATAACAGGATAAAGATTTGGAAAAGAATTGGAAGTCTAGACACGCCGCTTCTGGTACCTCCCATACAAATGTACCACTCCGCCCACTTTAGAGGTGGAGTTATAATATCAAGACACCCAACGCGATCGTACCCAAATTCTTTGTTTAGTAAAGCTATAGCAAAACACAGTTTTGGAGAAAAAATCTGGAAGTCTAGTCACGCCCCATCTGGTACCGCCCACTTTAGAAATCAATTAGTATTACACAGTGCAACACATAAATTGGTGCCACCTTCGTACCCAGCTATTTTTGAAGTATATACCGAAACTAAAAAAATCCCCAAAGGATTTGACCCCATTACATCAAAACATTTTTTTATGGATAATCCAATATTTTCTCCCCAACACGATTTTTTTTACCATTTTTACGGAGGCCATATTTCATAAACTGTTCGGAACTTTTTCTTTTCGTCTTCTGCAAAGTTGTAAATCTAAACCAGAGCAAAAAAATCTCAAATAGATACACTTACAAACATGCGGGAAATACGTGGTTCGATTCGCGTCTCCAGTTATCTATGTTTTCCTTTCATTGCCAGCCCTCTCGATGTTGTCGACAACAACTTCGCAGTATAGCATCGCGTCAATCGTGATGTCTACTAAAAGCTGCTCATTTTTTTCTACTAAACTCTTGTTAACGCAATTTTGTGCTGATTTCAGACGTTATCAAATTTAAATCCTATTTTATGATGATGTTGTTGTGACAATGACGTATTAATATCTGCAAGTGTTTGTAAGTGTATGGGTGCGTAACGCGGATATTCTTTGTCATTTTAGATAACAATATGTATACATCAGAGTTAGTATATGCTCTGTGGTTTTTTTTATATGTGTTAATAAATGTGTATACACTCCCGTATTAAGTTGTTTATACGTATGAGTAGTACTCATTCCCATTGTAATACTCATAATAATAGTACTCATTGAGTACGCCCGTTAGTGTTACATCCTCTGCTCTTTCTATGTGTTGGTGTTTATAGACACTTCATAATGGTAATTGTTATCAGCTATGACTTTGTTTAGATAATAATTTGGCGTGTTTGCATATTTTAGTTAATACTAAATTGGCACCAGTTTTGCGGTAGCAGTTAGGCTAAAGAAAGGATATATATTTTAACTTAATTTATTATTAATTACATTTTTTCGTGTTTTCCTCAAGATTATTAAAAACAAAAATTATTTTGACTTTAAATTTACATTTTGCCTAAAAACTAGTTCAATTAACTCTTTAACATACCACACAACATATCTGTAATATATATATATATTTTCGAACTATTTAGCAACTGCAATATTGGCCCTTAGTGTTGGCCAAAATTATTACTGCGTAGTTGTCATTATCATAACTCTGGTGATATTCTTCCTGGCTGTTTATTTAGTACAAAAATGATTGCTTTGTATATTAATGAAATTTTATTATTGTGCTTATGTTTTGTTTTTTTTTTTTTTGGCAAAAGCAATTACACACACAAATATAACAGCCACAGCCATAGGGTTAAAATAGGTCAAGTGTTAATTATGGAGATTTAATGTTGGTGACAGCATAAAAATTAATTGCTATTGACGCTTAAATGCGTAACGAGCAAAAGAGCAAATAAAATGTACAAGTAGTAGTAGTAGTAGTAGTAGTAGTAGTAATAGTTGTGGGCTTAAGGAGATTTTACGGGGATTAAGCGAGAAATTTGCGTTAAAATGTAATGTAAATATAGTGACAACATGAGCTCCTGGTGTAGCAGCAACAGTAAAGGACATTAACCTTTGACATTTGACGACATTAGTGAGTAAGTTTATTATATATAGTACGTTGAGAGCTCTTTAAAAGGTTACATATGGAAATTATATTGAAATGGAAGAAGAATTCATACAATTTTGTAGAATATTACTGAGTTGGCGTTAGTATATCTGTTATTTTCAAAGGTATTCAGTTATGCACCCTTATATTCAATGTGGTGGTATAAAAAAAAATTGTATAATAGACTTTAAATTCTATTTTTAGAAACCATTTTTTTATCTTTTACTTTGATCTGTTCATATAACATTTCCCTACATAAGCAACATTTTCACTTTTCCATTCATCAAATGATTTTGAACTGGGTTAATTTTGTAGCAGTTGCAATAAAATTGTTGCACTCCATGGCGTATGATTAACGTGGAATATTACTTATGATAATCATACGCCACCATATAACAATATAACAAAAGAGCCGAAAACGTGACAAATTCCCCTATACAATACTTACTAACTACAAATTGATACTAAATTATTATGGCATGTAACTTGATCAAACGAATTATGCAGAACTTCTTCTTTTTGGGGCTACTTTTACGTGCAGTACTCAGAATTGAATCCCAAATCAAAGAGCTGAAAAAGGTTGTACTGTGTTGTCGGAGGTGTTGTTGTTAAGACTGAATTTTCCGACTGCTGAACCAAGAGCATCTTTTTTTATTATTATTATTAGCCTTTAAAACAACTTGACATATATATATATATTTTTATCTTAGTGCCTAAGTCAGAGGCCGAAATGATCAATGATTTCCATTCGCTTCGATCTTGTGTGCACCGTCTCCAGTCAGTCCTACCAAGCAGCGTCAGTGATTCCTCCACCTGGTCCTTCCAAGGTAGTCGCGGTCTCCCTCTTTTGCGCCGTCCTTCGAGGTCTTGATAGAATACCTTCCGCGCTGGAGTTTCCTCATCCATTCTCACGACATGGCCTAGCCAGCGTAATCGTTGCACTTTGATTCGCTTGACGACATCAATGTCGTGGTATAACTCGTACAGCTCATGGTTCATCCGAATCCTAAACTCGCCGTTTACGCAAATGGGTCCATATATTTTGCGGAGTATTTTTCTCTCAAACACCGCCAGATGAGCTGCATCTGCCTGTGTAAGCACCCAAGATTCGGAGGCGTACAACAGGACCGAAAAAATTAGTACCTGGTACAGCTGGACTTTGGTAGTTCGAGATAGGGTGGTGTTTATAAAGTGCTCTCGTAGTCCAAAGAAACATCTGTTGGCGAGCACTATTCTCCGTTTTATTTCGAGGCTGACACTGTTGTTGTTGTTCATGGCGGATCCAAGGTAGATAAATTCATCCACTACCTCAAAGCAATAGTTTTCAACGTTCACGCTGCGTCTCCAACGGGTGGACACTTTGTTCGATGATACCATTAACTTCGTCTTGTCCTCATTCACTGCCAAACCCATTTTCGCTGACTCCCTTTCAACTGATGAGAAAACAGCTGTTACCTCTCGCATCGTTCGACCAATAATGGTGCCAGACATGTTAACCGCTGCTTTCCTTAACACCTTCTCCATCACTATGTTGAACAGCATACATGACAAACCGTCACCCTGTCTAAGACCTCTCGTCGCATCGAATGGTGCAGGTAGATCCTTGCCAATCCGAACAGAGGATTTGGTATTCGTAAGGGTACACCGGCAGAGACGAATTATCTTCGCAGGAATACCGAACTTAGACATGGCTTCGTATAGTCGATGCCTGATGGGACTATCGAAGGCAGCTTTGTAATCGACAAAGAGGTGGTAAGTGTCGATTTGCTTCTCATGGGTTTTCTCAAGAATCTGTCGTAGTGTAAATATCTGATCCGTCGTGGATTTGCCTGGTCTAAAGCCGCACTGATAAGGTCCAATCAGGTTTTCCACAATTGACTTTAGACGTTCACACAGTATGCTAGACAGGACCTTATACGCAATCGGTAAGAGGCTAATTCCACGATAGTTTTTACACTCACTACGGTCACCTTTTTTGTAGATTGGACATAGCACACTGAGATTCCAATCCTCTGGCATGCTCTCCTGAAACCAAATGTTCTCTATGAGCTGTTGCATGCTTAAAACAAGCTCATCTCCACCCGCCTTAAACAACTCAGCTGGAAGACCATCAGCCCCAGCGGCCTTGTTGTTCTTTAGGCGGGATATGGCAGTTGTTATCTCAGCTTGGCTCGGAGGTGGACACTCGATGTTATCATCTCGGATTGGTGCACAGTCTTCTTCCGTCAAGTTTTCACACATCAATAGGCTGCAGAAGTGATCTTTAAATATTCTCAGTACGCTCTCGGAGTCAGTAACGAGATGACCATCCTTGTCTTTACAGGAGGGAAGACCTGTTCCATGCACCTTTCCTTTAATCTTCTGATAGAATTTTCGGGCTTCACCTCTGTTCCTGTAATCTTCAATACACACATTATTCCGCTCCTTAAGCTCTCTTTTTTTTCCATCTTCACTTCCTTATTTATCATTTCAATCTAATAGAAAAGTGGTAATGCCATGGGCAGGCAGCGGTCATATATTTCCTCTATGAGCTCATAGAATAGATCTTTGATGTCCTTGTCTTGGTGTGTCCACAAATAAGCGTGATGTCCAACCAATACTGAAATTCCAGTCAGTTGAACTGACTGATAAATACCCTCACCCATTGGGTGTATTGATATTATTACTTGATTTTTAAAGTGGGCGAAATGGTACATTTGTCCAGAAGGAACCAGAAGGGGCACGGCTACACTTTCAGTTTATTTCTTCAAATTTTATCCTGCTATAGATGTACTAAACAATAAATTTAGGCACGATCTCGTTGCGAGTTTTAATGTTATTACTCGATTTCTAAAGTGGGCGGAATGGTAGATTTGTATGGTAGCAACCAGAAGGGGCGTAGCTAAACTTCCATTTATTTTCTCCAAAACTTTATCCTGCTATAGCTTCACTAAATACTGAATTTGGGCACGACCTCGTCGGCTGTATTGTTATTATTACTCGATTTCTATTATTACTCGATTTCGATATGGTACATTTGTATGGGAGCCATGTAGCCCAATTGTAATACCGTAAGTAGATTTGAGGAAATATTAACCCATGCTAAGCTTTAAAACAATTGGCTGAGTCTTTCGAAAGTTATCGTGCGTACCAGTCGGACAGACAGACGGACATGGGTCGAAAGGCTTAAAAAGTCAAGAATCGAATTTAGTTAAAAAAAACTAGAGTCTATAGAGACTTCTTCTATGTGTTACACTTTTGGATGGTATCAAATGATATATACCCCTTTACCCGAAGGATGAGGGTATAAATATTCCGACTTGATGCGGATAGTGGCTACTCGGTCACTTACAGGGTTAACCCACGAGACCAGGTGTCGAAGAGTCTTGCCGTCTATGAATCCACATTCAGAGGCACCATATCTGTAAAGAGTTCGTCGGACATTCCTGGTACATATCCGTAAACCATGGTCATTATAACGGTTGTGGGGATCATCAACATTTGGCCGGATCTTGTTTTTTATGTAAAGAGAGTGTCTGTTTAGGCCACCACGCCCGATTCTAGTTTCTTGGGGCTGCTAAAGCCACTTAGCAACTAATGTTACCTACTCCCTAAGGCTGATGCCACACTGGCGTTTTGTTGACACGGGTTTTTAAAAGCTAGAACGCCAAAAAAAAAGCTCAACGTCACATACGTTTCCGGGACCGGCCGTGGCATAGTGGTTAGAACACGCGACTACCATGCGGGAGATCACAGATTCAACTCCTGGCTCCAGTCATCTTAAAAGAAAAAAAAAATTTTTCTTTCATTGTCGGCTCCCCTTGAATTTTTTTTTTTTGCTGGCAAGGAGATAAAAATGCATTCTTGCATTCACGATACGCCGTCGCCAGTCGTGATATGTCGGGCTCTCCCATTTGGGCCTGCCGACTAAAAAACACCCTTGTATTCATCCTGAAAATAAGTCCACCCCGGGACCGCGTTTGCATTACTTCGGGGTGGTTTTCTGTAGGCTGAGTCAGCCAGCAGGACATTCTTATGTGGGGTTCAGTCTGCTGCATCCAGATCGGGTTTTTTCAACCGCAGGATGTCTTCGCAGTACTGTTTTATTACTCGCCAGTTACCTTCATCTCTCACCATCAATTCCGTAAGATTTGACGCCGATATTGGTCCTTTGACATCTTCCACTTGTCGCCTCTTCTGGGCCCATCGGGTACATTTAAAGAACGTATGTTCGGCATCATCTATTTCGTCCTCATCTTCATACAGGCAGTAAGGTGTGCAACACTTGCCCAATCTAAAGATATACTTCCTGAAGTATCCGTGTCCAGTCAGCATCTGCGTCAAGTAATAATCTACTTTTCCATTTTTTCTGCTTAACCAATTATCAAGACGTGGAATTAGTTTGGCCGTCCATCTGCCCTTGCTTTCCGCGGTCCATCTTGACTGCCAAGTCTGCAGGGTATGTTGCCTTATCTGTTCCTCTTTGCCTTCTTCTAACGCATTTGTTTGCTTCTTCTGCCATATTTTCCTTCTCTTCTATATTCTAAGATCTATTGGGATTGTATCCGCAATGACGAGAGCGGCGGCAGCCGAGACTGTACGGTATGCCGAGGTTATCCTCACGGCAGCGGTTCGCTGAACTGCAAGTAAGGCGTTTGCCCTCTTCTTCCATCTCATTGCATCTTCCCAAATCTCTCAGCCATAAAGAAGAATGCTGTTGCTGGTATCCATCAGAAGTCTACGCTTTGATTGTAGTGGCCAACCTAATATTCCACAATTTTAAAGAACATCTTTTATCTAATTTGTATAACACTACTGCTACTGCTCATTAATGATTCACCCTAATTCTGGATCAGTAATTCTGTTTCTTCTACTTCTATTTCTACTTCTACTTCTACTTCTACTTCTACTTCTACTTCTACTTCTACTTCTACTTCTACTTCTACTTCTACTTCTACTTCTACTTCTACATCTACTTCTACTTCTACTTCTACTTCTACTTCTACTTCTACATCTACTTCTACTTCTACTTCTACTTCTACTTCTACTTCTACTTCTACTTCTACTTCTACTTCTACTTCTACTTCTACTTCTACTTCTACTTCTACTTCTACTTCTACTTCTACTTCTACTTCTACTTCTACTTCTACTTCTACTTCTACTTCTACTTCTACTTCTACTTCTACTTCTACTTCTACTTCTACTTCTACTTCTACTTCTACTTCTACTTCTACTTCTACTTCTACTTCTACTTCTACTTCTACTTCTACTTCTACTTCTACTTCTACTTCTACTTCTACTTCTACTTCTACTTCTACTTCTACTTCTACTTCTACTTCTACTTCTACTTCTACTTCTACTTCTACTTCTACTTCTACTTCTACTTCTACTTCTACTTCTACTTCTACTTCTACTTCTACTTCTACTTCTACTTCTACTTCTACTTCTACTTCTACTTCTACTTCTACTTCTACTTCTACTTCTACTTCTACTTCTACTTCTACTGCTACTTCTACTTCTACTTCTACTTCTACTTCTACTTCTACTTCTACTTCTACTTTTTTCGCTGCAGCAATATGTCAACTATTACCATTCCTGCCCATTCCTGCTGCATTTTAAATTTCATCCTTAATTTAAAATTTGTTACACCGATTCCCTTTTCAAATTGTAATCCTTATAATGTGATCCATAACTCTAACATGTATATTACAGCCTTTATGTTACAATTTATGTCATCTTCTATCATGTCAGACACATGCATTACATAAAGTGCACACATATACACAACATATGGCCCTATGCTTCCTATACCCAACATAATTATTTGTACACATAAAGGACATTTTCTTACCTACTGTCTGTCAATTCACATAAGTGTTGCCTTAAATTATAAAATGTTCATGAATATTACAAATATAATATATCCTCTGACATTGTCAGGATATTTCTGTTGTACCAAAATGGAGTAATGTTTGTTTATAGAAAAATAGATTTGCACTGCATCACTAACTTCTGAGTAATGTGAATGAAGGATACAAAAGAAAATTTACACAATCTAAACTTGAATAGCTGTGTAAACAAAGTGAATGTTAAAAGGGTTGCGTATGGAATGCCAGAAAATTTTAAGGTGCGAGCAAACATGGGTGTTGTACCAAGAAATGGAAATACTTAATATTTTAATGGCAAAAGTGCAAAATATTTTTCCGACTTAGGAAAATGATTTATTATTTTTCACTAAATTACTGTAATCTATATATATAAAAGGCTTAGGTGACTGACTGATCACTCCGCAGCCCAAACGGCTAAAGCTAAAACCGTGAAATTTGAATTATAGGTTCCTTTTATGACGTAGGCGCGCACTAAGAAGGGATTCGGACTGCAAGGGGGTAAATTGGCAGGACCCCATACAACTGGAATTTTGAAATGGCTGTACATTTTAAACCATTATATGTACGAAGTCGAGATTTGGTACGTATATCGGCCGTATAAGAAAAAAAATACTTTGTGGAAAGTGGGCGATGCCACACCCCCTTTAGAAAATCGTTATATGGGCCAAATAAATGAAGCGATTGAAATTTAATGTTACTGGTACAAGGAGGATTGCGCCTCGCTGGGAAACGGGAGGTGCCACGCCCCTTTAGTAAAAATCGTTATATATATATGTTCCCCTTTCGAGTAAACGTCAGCTAAGAATGGATTATTTGGAAATTCGTACTTTTAGGGGTAGAAATGACCAATAAGTGTTAAAAGTTATATCATCACCCAGACCAATCGGATAAAGCTATTTTCGCGAAAATTGACATAGGAATACTCACTATCAAATTGGATTGGTGGTTTTTTTGAAATCCGATATTTCTAGGTAAAAAAGGCAGAAAAAGGATAAAACTGGTACTAAACGACTAAAGGTATAGTCGCAAAAATTTGAGTAAATATTTTAGTTGTGCGATGTGAAGTAATTTTTCGAAATTCGTTCTTTAGTTAAAAAAAACTGAAAAAAAGATAAAACTGGTACTATCGCACAGACCAAATGTCTAAAAGTAGAGTTACGAAAATGTATATAGAATTCCTCCCTATAGAACTATAGACCCGTCAGATGGGGTAAAAAGGCCGACGAGGGATAAAACTGGTACAATCACCCATACCAAACGACTAATGCTATAATCGTATATGGGCAGTTTCCTATAGAATTAGAGGGGGTACGAGTAAATTTTAGGTGGGTAATACGAATTTATCTTTTGAAATTCGACTAAAGCGATACAATCACTCAGACCAATGGGATAAAGCTACAATCACATAAATGAGGTGTTCGTTCGTCTTATGAAGCGTTCCATTTTATCTGCCTTGCTTAAATTCATAAGAAGATTCGTTGTAAGTACGGGTGAACCAACGCGAGACGGGTAAGCTAGTTTTACATAAATGAATCAAAATGAAGTGTATCCTCAGCTCAAGATCAGAGTCTTTTGAAAATGTTTAAGTTGATTGTACCAGTAAGTACTTTTATTGTACCGCAAACAATTTTTGTTGTATTAAAAAGTACACCTTATTGTAACAAAATGAATTCTAATTGTAACAAAAAGTACTTTTATTGTAACCAAAAACAAAATTTTTTTTTGTACCAATATTTTTTTTTTCAAAAAAGTACTTTTTTTTTGCCAAAATGTATAATTATTTGTACAAAAGTATTTTTTTTATTGTACGAAAACTAACTTCATTTGTGCCAGAAAATACTCTTATTGTACTAAAAAGTACTTTTATTTTCTAAAACAGACTTTGTATACTTTTTGTACCAAAAAGTTTTTTTTTGTTTCAAAAAGTACCGTTTTTTTATTAAAATGTAAAATTAGTTATACAAAAATTTTATTTTTATTGTATCAACAACTAATTCTATTGCAAGAAAATTAATATTTTTTGTTCAAAAAAGTACTTTTATTTGACCAAAATACACTTTTTTGTACCAAAAAGTTATTTTTTGGTATCAAAAGTACCTTTTTGTTTTAACAAAATGTACAATTATCTATTTATGCCATAAAGCACCTTTATTGTACCAACAAGTACTTCTATTTGACCAACAAATAGTTTAATTGTACCAAAAATTTTTTTTTTATCAAAAAGTATCTTTTTGTGCTAAAGTGTACAGTTATTTGCACAAAAGTAGTAATTTTATTGTACCAAAAGGTTTATTATTATGTCAAAAAGAACTTTAAATTTACCAGAAATGTCATTTATTGGACCAAAAAGTACTTTTATTGGACCAACAAATAATTTTATTGCACGAAAATTAAAATTTATTGTACCAAAAAGTACTTTTCTTTGACCAAAATACACTTATATTATACCAAAAAGTTAATTTTTGTATCAAAAAGTACCTTTTTTTACTAAAATGTACAATTATTTGTACCAAAATAGTACTTATTTTTACCAAAAGGTACTTTATTTGTGCCAGAAAGTACTTTTATGGTACCAACAAGTACTTTTATTTGATCAAAAAATAATGTAATTGTATTAAAAAGATTTCCAAAAATTCCTTTTTTGTGGAAAAAAGTACAATTTATTGTACCAAAACGTATTTTTATTGTATTACTTTTATTGTAAAAAGTACCTTATTTAACAAAATGTACAATTATTTGTACAAAAATAGCACTATTTTTTTTATCAAAAGGTACTTTATTTGTACCAGAAAGTACTTTTATTGTACCAAAAAGTACTTTTATTTGACCAGAAAATAATTTAATTGTAGTAAAAAGGTTTTTTTTTGTATCAAAAAGTAAATTTTTTTACCAAAATGTGTTGTACAAAAATTTCCTTTTTTGTACAAAAAAGTACAATTTATAGTACCAAAATGTATTTTTCTTGTACCAAAAATGGTTATTATTGTACCAAATAGTACAGTATTGCATCAAATATTACTGTGATTGCATCTGAAAGTACTTTTACTGCACGAAAAATTACAAGTACTTTATATGTACCAGAAATGGCTTTTATATACCAATAAGTACTTTTATTGTACAAAAAGTACAATTTATTGCACCAAAAAGCAAAATTGTTTGTACCAAAAAGTTTTTTTTTATATCAATAAGTATTTTTGTTTACCAAAATGTAAATTTTTTTGTACAAAAGTAGTAGTTTTGTTGTACCAAAAAGTACTTTTTTTGTATCAGAAATTACTTTTATTGCACCAAAAAGTACTTTTACTAAAAACTTCTTTTATTGTACCCTTAAGTTTTTTTTGTACTAAATGTACCTTTTTACAAAAATGTACAATAATTTGTACAAAATTAGTATTTTTATTGTACCAAAAAGTACTTTTTTTGTAATGGAAAGGACTTTTATTGCACCAATAAGTATATTATTGTGTTAAAAAGTGTATTGAATTTTCCAGAAATTACATTTATTGTACCAAATAGTTTTTTTTTGTACCAAATAGTACTTTTTTTGTACCAAATAGTACTTTTTTTGTACCAAATAGTACTTTTATTGTACTATTTGGCTAAAATTTATTGTACCAAAAAATGCTTTTATTGTACCAAAACGGCACCAAAAATTACTTTTGTTGTAAAAAAAGTACAATTTATTGTACCCAGGAATACAAGTTATTGTTATTGTACCAAAGAGTTGGTTTGTTTTACCAAAAAATACTTTTGTTACACCAAAAAAGTACTTTTGCTGTACCAAAAAGAACAATTTTTTGTACGAAATGTACTTTAATCGTCCTAGAGAGTGCATGTTATTGTACCAGAAACTACTTTTAATGTACCAGAAATATATTATGTGGTATTATAAAGTGCTTAAATTGTACCATAAAGTACTTTTATTGTGCCAAAAATTACTTCTTGTACCAAGCAGTACATTAATTGCAACAAACATATTTTTATACCCTTCACCATGCGCATGAACAGAGTGAAGGGTATATTAATTTTGTTCTTCCATTTGTAACGCCCATAAGAAGGCGTGGTAGGTATGTCCGTCCGTCTGTCCCCGCGATTACAGACTCAGTTTAAGAGATATCGAATTTTGTATGTAAGCTTCCCTACACTAAGCGGAGGTTGAGTAGTAAGATAAGACCGATCGGGGGGGTGTCCGTATGTCAGTCACCGCGATTACAGCAGTAATTTAAGAGCAATCGAGCTGAAATATTGTATGCAAGCTTTTCTGCTCTAAGCGGAGGTTGAGTATTAAAATGAGACCGATCGGTCAAAAACTACTCTCACCTCCCATGCAAACTCTCCCTTTTTGGGGTTTGTCCCTGCGATTGCAGCCGTATTTTAAGAGGTATATAGCTGACATTTTGTACGCAAGATTCAATATCTAAGCAAAGGCTACTTTCTAAGATAAGCAATGTCGGTCAAAAACTACTCCCACCTCCTATTCAAAGTACCTTTTTTGGAGTGTCCGCGTAACTGCCCCCGCGATTATAGGTTAGGAAACGGAATGGATGTATGAAGCTAAAAGTAACGTCCACTTCTCAGCAACTCCCCTGTTTTGTGGTACAAAGTTTAATAAAATATAGTTGTAGTGCAAATAACCAGTTTTACCACCATTTTTACAAATGGTGAAGGGTATCTGAGCTTCGGCATAGCCGAAGATAACCGCCTTACTAGTTATTTATGATTTTGTCGTAAGGTTTTTTTCTGGATATCAAAAATTATTTTACAATTTAAAAAAACTCTCACATTTCCTAAAATTTTTCGCATAAAAAATACTACATCCTTATCTAAAGCTCCTATTTGAACTTCTTTGTACAGATATTGGAATTTTCTGCATAAGACATCAGTCTACAGTGAGTATTTGCAAATGAATGTAATTTTCTTGTCTACTTCGAATACAATTGGGTTATAAGAACTCTTTTGTATGGCTATGTGCGTGTGTGTATGTTATGGTGAAAAACATTACGCATGTGTTGTATTATTGCCAGCTTATGTATATAGAAGTGATGTAGTATGTCTGTATGTTGGATACATCCGCAATTACTTGCAGGTGAAGGAAGATATATTTGTATATTTGCAATAACCCTTACATGTGTCGACAGTGCATTCAGTGAGTCTAAGGTGATTCCTTTGATGTAGTCACAGTAAGAGGACTCAATTTATGTGGAAGAGAAAATATAATAAAGGTTAAGGTTGCCACGAGAGTAACCAGTAGGTCGTTAATTGGAATGAGTAGCAACTTCTGAATGTAAAACTATGTTTTTTTTTTAACTCATAGAATATATTTTTATACAAAACTCAATATCTTTTTATTTCCATGCCACATTGACGCCTCCTACATGCCTTTACTATTAAAGGCGAACTTAAGATACTTTACTTTTAGCTATTAATTCCATATTACTGCTGCGTCATTTCTTCGAGAGTCACCCTAACACCCATGTCTGTATATGACTGAAATGATTTCACATCAATTTTTATGGTTTATTGTAATACAGATTTTGTATTTCATACTTATGAATATGTGTGTTTCTAAATATAATCTTACATACCACACATGCATTGCTGTGCATGTGTGTTGAACGAAATGTGTGTACATGAGTTATTGAATATTTGTGTAATTCTTTTTACCGTAAAAGTTTAATAGGATTTGTTAAGGAAATCGGATGTTAACAATATTGAATTTGTTAAGAGATAAATTAAATAAAAATTTAAAAATTAAACAATTTGGACACCTTATTTGCTCTTTTTGGTTATCAAAGAAATAGAATTAGAAAATAATTTAGAGATTTTCAAGAGTTAACAATTACACAGTACGACACATGATTTTGGGACTTAGTACTGAGAACTGCACGTGAAAGTCACTCCACAAAGAAGAAGTTCTGCATCATTCGTTTTGTCAAGTTACATGCTGTTAACGTCATTTTCTCATACCTAACGAATCCCTAAAAACTTATCAAAAATACCAGAAGTTCCTACCAATCTATTCAAAAGCTCGCGAACATGAACAATCACGGTTTGCTTTCGAACATATTTACGCCTACAAATTAAAACGACATCTGTCGTACAACTTCCGTAATACAACGTAGCTACTCCTTCTTGTTCTTTAGCCGCATTGCTACTGGTAAGATCGATCTCCAGAAGAAAATAAACTTCTTAAAATCCATACAATCCTAAGTTGTTTTATTTTCTATCTATTCCATTTTTCCATTTCAATACCTCCTTGGATTTCTATAACGAATATTTGGTGGAGTCACAAAG
Organism: Muscina levida; assembly: GCA_964034835.1. Classification (NCBI taxonomy): domain Eukaryota; kingdom Metazoa; phylum Arthropoda; class Insecta; order Diptera; family Muscidae; genus Muscina; species Muscina levida. Next base: position 127,839,421 of record OZ035883.1, on the reverse strand, counting down.
TCTCAATTGTTTTATGTAATTGAGAATTTGTGTCGAATTTGCTCACGAGAAGTTTCAAATTCCATCCTCAGATTGCGCTCCCCTTCATCTTAACATTGGTCCAGTACGAGCCGGATTTGCAACTTTGGAGTCTCTTAAATTGATTGTGGGAAACATTCTCGGAGAATTTCAGTTCCAGTTTCAACTCCACTCAAAATATACTTAATACAAAAACAGGTTGGTTTACATTTTGTCTTTGTGCTCCGAGTTATTTGTTGTGATAGTGCGATAGCGAAATGTTAACATAAAATTACACACGTGCGAGAAATTATGAATATTACGTAAAATTAAATATAAATATAAACATAAGGATTGCGAATAATAAACATAAAGATAAACATAAGGATTGCGAATAATAAATACCCTGAAGATTCCTGCCAAGTCTGGGAATGGTGAATTAGTGAGGCTAGAGGAATACAATTCAAAAGGACAACTATTCAAAGGAAGACGTCCCAATAGACGGTCGGAGTATATCATAAGACAATCATATTCGTGGTGAGTTCTCTAATCAGGAGACAATTGGTTTCGGTGCTGTGGACAGGTATTTTTTATTTGGTCACAGATATTATTTCGCGATTTATTTGTTCCTAAAATATGGCTTAGTGATTAAATCAAGTGTGCACTTTGTTTTAGGCAACACTGTAACCATGAGTTAACAAAAAATGTTACGCATGAAATGTTAAATTCTCAAATTATTTTCAGCACATGTTATTATTTCTATTTATGTAACATTCCACACTTAACATTCTCTGTTTAATTTCTCACGCTAACATTCTCTAAGTCTCTCCATCTTATTAACTAACACAAAGGCACAGCTTACTCTTGCAAGCCCGCTCTCTGTCTCATATTTAATAATACGTTTCGGAGAATAGCATTTTAACATTTCTATTGAGTGCTGTAGTGCTAATTTGACATTGACATTGAAATCCAATTCAATTTCGTTCCTACAAAAGTAGGTCAAGGTCTGACCTACTTTCTTGTCCTATTTTGCGTTTTACAAACAGCTGATTGAGCTAAAGATATAATTCCATACCCAGCAAACCAATTATAAATGTGTACATTGCACCAATTATTTTCTGAAATTTTGGTCTTAAATCGGTACTGTTGTGTAGATTTGTGGAAATATTTATCAGCATTACTCTCAAATATTGATAGATTGATTTTTTTGGACTAATAATATATTGTCTTTTAACATAAACTGGTATACAAGACATTATAAAACCAATTTCAAACCAAGGTGGCATATTTCAATTCAGACTCTATCGTTGAGATATCTTTAGAATACTTATTTCTAACCCGTTCCCTATTTTTTATGTTATGGTCTGACACCTTGTATTAGTTTCTTGTTCAACATCAGATAAAGGTTATAAACTGAACAAATATAACAAAATCGGAAAAGACCGTTTGGTTTTACATAGTTTTTTTTGTATTTCTACTACACAATTGCTGCCGCTATTTCGCATTATACCGTCATCATGTCTCTAGACCATTTCATTCGGATGGCAGATAGCCTGGTTGAGTTTCAAGCTGGCTTGAACGACAAGAAGTTTCCAATGGATTCTATTTATTCAATAGAAATTCATAAAGATGAATTAAAATGTATCTGGGGAAACCTTAAAATATCTTATGAGAAATGTCTCTCAGATATAGCTAAGGAAAGTCAAGACGATGACAAAGAAGATGATGACGATGATGCGTCCATGGTGGAAACAGTTAAAAGCAAATTCAAGAGTGCATATGTTACTTATTGTAGCTGTATTACATGCCTCCGAGAAGCTGTGTCCACTCTTTCGTCACCCGATCCCACTTATTCAGAGCAACAAATCTCTAATTCCCAGACCAGTTTTCACCTTCCTCCGTGCGAAATTCCAGTTTTTAGTGGAGATTATGCATCATGGCCTACCTTTAAGGACATGTTTACGGCAGTTTGTGTCCGTAACTCGAGACTGAGTTCTGTAGAAAAACTTTTCCACCTAATCTAAAAAACAAAAGGTGAACCTAATGATATTGTTAAGAAAGTTCCCTTAACAAATGAAAATTTTAATCTAGCTTGGAACAATTTATGCGCAAGGTATGAAAATAAAAGAGTTTTAGTGAACAACCAGTTAAAAAAATTGTTTAGCCTGCAGAATATATCCACTGAGTCTGCGACGGCTTTAAAAATCATGCAAAGAGACATTAACTCTAGTATAGCATTATTAAAAATCTATGATATAAAAGTAGAGTCGTGGGATCCAATTTTTGTTTTCCTATGTTGTAATAGATTGCCAGATAACACTCTTTCTTTATGGGAGCATACTTTAACAGATAAAGCAGCTATACCCAAGTGGTCTGAGTTAGATACTTTTCTTACAAACAGGCATAGAACACTTGAGTCGGTTTCGGAAATTAGAAAGCAACCAGACTCATCTTCTTCCAATTCTAAGTCCAAACTATCAAATAGTTCAAATTTGAATAATAAATCCAATACGGGCAAAGTTAACACTTTCCAGACAAATATTTCAGAGTCGCAATGTAAGTTGTGTCCGAATGAGTGTCATGTTATTCGGAAATGTCCGAAATTTCTGAAAATGTCGCATAGTCAAAGATTTTCTGAAATCAAAAACAGCAAACTTTGCTTAAACTGTTTCTCAAAACTTCATTCAGTTAAGAACTGTACCAGCAAACACAGCTGTTTTAAGTGCAGCAAACGACACAACACTCTGCTCCATAAAGATTTAGAAGTACAGAATTCTGCAGCAGCTCCGCCACCTTCTTCAAATCTGAATCCTAATTCGACATCATTTTCTCAAAGATCCTTTATACAGTCCACTAATCAGAATGAAAATGGTACCATTCAGACATGTTTTTCTACTAATTCCAGAGGTGTTTTATTAGGCACAGCGGTTGTTAATGTCCATCATAATGGACTAAAATATCGTGCCAGAGCATTAATAGACTCTAGATCTGAGGGCACTTTTATTTCAGACAAACTTTTTAACATTCTAAAGCTTCCCTTCAAAAGAACTTCGGCAAAGATATCCGGTTTAAATAACACCATCTCTGCAGCTGTTCAAAAAGAATGTTCTTTTGTTATTGGTCCAAGTTATGATGATAGTTTGAAAATTACTATTTCCGCTTTAGTTGTCCCCCACTTATCGGGCAATCTTCCTTCTCGAACAGTAGATCCAGTTTCGCTTGCTGATCTGCCTAAAATTCCACTCGCTGATCCTCGATTCTACGAAAGCTCCAAGATAGATATCCTCCTTGGAGGAGATCTGTTTCCCTCTATTATGTTGTCAGGCATTGAACGTCAAGTTTGTGGGTCCTTGGTGGCACAACAAACGATATTCGGATGGATACTTACGGGTCCTATCCCGACTCAATCCACACCTTCAATATCAACGGTTGTTTCTTATTTTTGTGAAATATCGTTAGATCAAACGATTTCACGATTTTGGGAGGTGGAGGACGTACCACGGAAGAAATTTATGTCCCCATCCGATCTTTTTTGTGAGAATTTGTACCGCCGAACAACAGTAAGGGATGAAAATGGAAGATATATAGTGTCATTGCCATTTAAAGAAGATTTTGGAGTAAAACAAGTGCTAGGACAGTCTAGAAATACTTCAATTGCTAAATTCTTAAAAAACGAAGCTCGGCTTCTGAAAAATCCTGATTTGAAAGAAGAATATGATATTGTACTTGAAGAGTATATTTCTTTAAATCACATGTGCGAAGTACCTGCACCCACTCTTTCCCAGTCTAATTCTCAAGATCATTATTACCTTCCACACCACGCCGTTATAAAACCGGAAAGCACAACAACGAAAGTTCGTGTGGTTTTTAACGCGTCGTCCGGTACATCTAACGGTGTGAGCCTTAATGACGTTTTGCATGTCGGGCCAATATTACAAAATGATCTTACCATACTTATTATAAAATGGCGATTTTTTCAATATGTTTTCAATGGCGATATAACAAAAATGTATCGTCAAATTTTAGTTAATCCTAACCATACACGTTATCAACGTATCCTACATAGAAAAGGTCCTAACGATTCTATCCATGATTACGAACTAAAAACTGTCACATTTGGTCTGAATTGTGCGCCATATTTAGCTATCCGCACAATTAACCAGTTGGCAGATGATGTTGAAACGATTTATCCATTAGCTAGTAATGTCCTCAGAAACTACATGTATGTCGACGATGCCTTAGCTGGCGCACACTCCATTCAAGATGCAATTGAAATAAGAAACCAACTTATGCATGCATTACAATCCGCTGGCTTTTCAATGAGAAAATGGACATCTAATTCCAAGAGCATTATTTCCGATATTCCTGTCAATCAATTGCTATGCGAAAGTTTCCTTCAATTTGATGAATGTAGCATTACAAAAACTTTGGGTATCCGTTGGAATGCTATATCAGACTCTTTTTACTTTTCAATGAAGCCATTCCCGGATACGACTAATTACACAAAGAGGGTTGTATTCTCTCTAATTTCAATGCTGTTTGATCCAGCAGGATGGCTTGCTCCCTGCATTGTAATATCTAAATTGATAATGCAAAAAATATGGATTGAACGAACCGATTGGGACACTGTGATTTTTCCAGAATCACTGTCACAATGGTTATCATTTCTTTCCAACCATTCCCAAATTAATTCTATTAAAATTCCTAGGTGGTTTAATTATACACCGAATTGTGAGGTCCAGTTCCATGGCTTTAGCCACGCCTCGGAAAAGGCGTATGCTGCAGCTCAGTATATTCGGATTAAGAAAGATACGGTAATTCATTCATATTTAGTTTCATCAAAGACTAGAGTCGCTCCAATCAAGACATTATCCATTCCTAGATTAGAATTGTGTGCCGCTCTTTTATTATCTGAACTGATTGACAACATTATTCCTCAATTACAGATAGAAACCTACTCCATATTTTGTTGGTCTGACTCAACAATTGTCCTTTCATGGTTAGCAAAACCTCCTTGCTTTTGGACAACTTTTGTTGCTAATAGAGTGTCAAAAATAACACAAGTTGTGCATCAATCAAATTGGCATCATGTGCCTTCTGAGCTTAATCCAGCGGACTTGGCCAGTCGTGGTGTATATCCGAAAGATCTAATTAACAACGATTTATGGTGGCACGGTCCACCATGGCTCAAAGAACACCCGACTAACTGGCCTAAGATAGACCTCCATTTAGAAGAAGACATCAGTACAGAAAGAAAACCAATAAAAGTGCACTTTTCCTATTTTGATAGTTTCGAAGACATTTTAGATCGTTTCTCATCTTTTCCCAGAGCAATACGAGTTATTGCATATATATACAGATTTTATTATGCTACTCATCCGCAATATCGATCCACTTATTTTAAAGATAACAAACTTGTTACAGCAAGTGAAGTACTGCATGTTCGTAATCGACTAATATCCATGAGTCAAAAGGCATATTATCCTAATGAGTACATGGCATTGTCCGCCAAAAAGCCTATTGTATCCTCTAGCTCCATAGTGAGTTTGAATCCGTTTTTAGATCCAGAAGGAGTATTACGTGTTTGTGGTAGACTCGTATCTTGTTCTATATTGTCATATGATGAACGTCATCCCGCGATACTGCCCTACAATTGTCAACTTTCTCGTCTTTTGGTTAAATTTATTCATGACATATCGTTGCATGGTGGTAACCAATTAGTCCTACGTCTTCTGAGAACACAATTCTGGATTCCAAAGGTTAAAAATATGATAAAATCCATGATTAGAAATTGTAAAGTTTGTACTTTGTACAAGAAAAGATGTTTAAAACAAATAATGTCCGCCCTGCCGTCCGAAAGAGTTGAAATTTCTCGACCCTTTGCCCACACAGGGTTGGATTTCGCCGGACCATTTGAAATTAAAACATATACAGGCAGAGCTTGTCGCATTACTAAGGGTTATGTTTGTATATTCGTTTGTTTCTCCACAAAGGCTATCTATTTGGAAGCCACCTCGGAACTATCCACTCCCGCGTTTTTAGCAGCATTTAGTCGGTTTGTTTCTCGCCGCGGATGTCCCTTGCATCTACACTCTGATAACGGTTTGGCATTCGTCGGGGCATCCAAAATCCTTGCAAGGGAATTTATCCAAACTTCCCAACAGGCAATTACCTCTAGATATGCCCATCAGAACATAACATGGCACTTTATTCCGCCAGGGGCACCGCATATGGGAGGTCTATGGGAAGCCGGGGTAAAAAGTTTTAAACAACATTTTAAAAAGCAACAACCCACCGAAAACTTAAAAGAAGATATGATGGTAGTGATCAAAGACGAAACTTTACCACCAAATTCCTGGAGACTTGGCAGGATATCAAAATTACACTTTGGCACAGATAATCGGGTTCGCGTGGCAGAAGTTTTAACGGCAAGAGGCATGATTAAAAGGCCTATAACCAAGTTGGTAGTTCTACCTACTAATTCAAACTCGCATTGATTTTAATTCGTTCTACTACGTAAATATTAAAATAGTCTAAGAGATCTATTGTATTATACTATTATAGCTAAGAATGGGTGGCTACAAAAACAACAGCAACAAACGGAATTTCAAGTGCCAAGATGGTAACAAGAAACGGCCCCATTACATATGCAGAGTTTGCCGATACCCTCATCCGCTACGAAAATGTCGCCGTTTTTTGGATATGAATATTACCGAACGTAAACAAGCTGTTAAAAGGTACGGGTACTGTACAAACTGTTTGGCTCATGACCATTCACAAGGGTCATGCTTCACAAAGACCGGATGCAAGTATTGCCACAAAAAACACCACTCACTTCTACATTTCCATTCTCGCCTACAAAAAGAACAAACATCGCATCACCGATCGCCGTCAACATCCTGCAAATCCCTCCCTTCATCCAAAGCAACTGATCTGAATCAGAAACCCCAGCAATCGACAAGTTCCGACACCGCTACACTATCTTCTATTCTTAAGCAGAACTCGATCACCGTGCTTCCTACCGCGCTGGTTAGAATCAACACAAAACAAGGTCGAAAATTTATGAGATGTCTCTTGGACTCCGGATCTAGAAACAGCTGCATATCGTCGGAAATTGTAGAAAGTTTTCACCTAACTACATTGTCACTAGACGATGAAACCATTTGTCCATTGACGTTATATTCCATAATAAATAGCGACGTTCAGATCGAGGTGACACTAAAAGTAAATAATCGCATTACTATAACTACGCCAAGTAAAAATTTGCCGATGTCCATTAAAACCCACTTTCAAAATATAGTATTGGCCGATGCCGATTTCTATAAAGCAGGACCTGTCGACATTATTATGGGGGTTGATATCTGCTCTAAGGTTATAAACGACGGTATCATAAATCGAGCGGGTCTGCCATTTGCCCAAAATACGATTTTTGGGTATATACTATACGGGCTCTATGCCAATTGATTTTTTAGTTAATAATTTTCCGATTTTAATGGAATTATAATACACAATGAATTATAATACAAAATGAATTATTATACAATTCTAATTCCTAAACGTTGTTTCGCACTATCACCAGAAAACAAAGATAAATGAAACCATACCAGTATTTTTTATATTATAAATATATGAATTTTAATGTACATATTTCAAATAATGAATTTTATAATTTTTAAGTTACTTTTCCAACACATCTACAAATATAATGAATTGTAATATATTTATGTAAACGGAACGTACGACAGATATAGTGAATTGTTAATTGCAGTCGCACTGCAAGGCGGGCGGCAATGTTAACGTCATTTTCTCATACCTAACGAATCCCTAAAAACTTATCAAAAATACCAGAAGTTCCTACCAATCTATTCAAAAGCTCGCGAACATGAACAATCACGGTTTGCTTTCGAACATATTTACGCCTACAAATTAAAACGACATCTGTCGTACAACTTCCGTAATACAACGTAGCTACTCCTTCTTGTTCTTTAGCCGCATTGCTACTGGTAAGATCGATCTCCAGAAGAAAATAAACTTCTTAAAATCCATACAATCCTAAGTTGTTTTATTTTCTATCTATTCCATTTTTCCATTTCAATACCTCCTTGGATTTCTATAACGAATATTTGGTGGAGTCACAAAGTCTCAATTGTTTTATGTAATTGAGAATTTGTGTCGAATTTGCTCACGAGAAGTTTCAAATTCCATCCTCAGATTGCGCTCCCCTTCATCTTAACACATGCCATAATAATTTAATATCGATTTAAAGTTAGTAAGTATCGTATAGAGGAATTTGTTACGTTATATTGCAAAGTGAAACTGTTGCTTATGTAGGGAAACGTCATATGAATAGATTAAAGGAATTGTAATTTTAGTTTTTATACCATCACTCCTAGGGATGAGGGTATATATCATTTGATACGAAAAAAAGTCTTACGCATTAAAGGATACGAGTTAGAACCCAAGTATCTTAAGACCAATTTGCTTTTGAGGGCTTTTTAAGACGATTGAGCTATGTCTGTCTGTCTGGCTGTTTGCCTGGATGGCTGGCCTGCAGGATAACTCGAGTAAACCTTAACGGATCGGTATGAAAATTTACCAGTCTTAATATTTTTCGAAACAAACTAATGACATTGTAAATGAGCAGAATAGCCCCAACCCTTCTGGTACCTCCCATACAAAATTACCTATTTTTGGGTAATTAATATTCCTTACATAACTTTCAAACAGATGACCGGAGGATATTTAAATTTGGTCACTTTATTTATCTTGCAATAGTAGACAAACCCTAAGAAAACCGAAACCTTTGCCACACTTCTTCTGGTACCTCCCATACAAATGAGCGAACTCATCCACATGATCTTAAATACCTATATTTTTTTGTTAGTAAACTGAATTCACTCAAATTTTGCGTATGATGTTCGCTTATGAAACTCAGGAATGAACATGGACTATATCGGTTTACCGCTTTTGGTACCTCCCATAAAAAATTACCAATTTTTGGAAAATTTATATTTCTCAAATAACTTCCAAACGGACTCTTGGGGGTTAATGAAATCAGAGAGCCTAACTATTTGATACACCCCTTCTAGTACCTTCCATATAACTAACCGATTTTTCCCCTTTTACATACATACATATAATTTTTGTATGTACTCTGAATTCAAACAAATTTTGCCAAGGTAAGCGATGTAAGATGAGCAATATCGCTGAAAAACAATAAATCAGCTGGTGCCGATGGTTTTCCGGCAGAACTCTTCAAGTCCGGTGGCGAGAAACTGATAACGAGCATGCACCAGCTCCTGCGCAAGGTTTGGCTTAAAGAGTGCATGCCCGACGATTGGAATTTAAGCGTATTATGTCCTGTGCTGAAAAAAGGGTGATCCAAGTGTGTGCTCCAACTTCCGCGGCATCAGCCTTTTACTCATCGCATATAAGGTCCTGTCGAGTGTGCTATGTGAAAGACTAAAGCCAGTGTTATCCAACCTGATCGGGACTTATCAGTGCGACTTTAGACCTGGAAAATCAACAACTGACCAGATATTCACATTTCGGGAAAACCCTGTAAAGACCCAAGAGAAACAGATAGACACGCTCCTACTTTTCGTCGACTATAAATCTGCCTTCGACAGCCCGATACCGCAGAAATTACTCGAAGCCATGGCTGAGTTTGGTATTCCAACGATGCTGATACACCTTTGCGGAATGACGCTGACTGACACAAAGTCTTCAGTGAAGATAGGCAAGGACCTTACGGAGCCATTCTATACCAGACGAGGCCTAAAACAAGGCGACGGCCTATCGTGTGACCTTTTCAACATAGTAATGGAAATGATAATGAGGAAATCTGCAATAAACACGAGTGCCACGATATTCAACAAAAGCCACAGGCTACTCGCGTACGCTGATGACGTAGACATCATCGGTCGAAAACTGCGTGATGTGACTGCAGCCTTCTCAGGCGTACAGAAGGAATCAGCGAAAATGGGACTAACGGTGAACGAGGTCAAAACTAAGTTATTAGTTTCAACGAACAAAGAATCTACTCGTTTGGGAAACTGCGTGAACGTTGACAGCTTTAATTTCGAAGTGGTGGATAATTTTATCTACCTAGGCTCCGCCATCAACAAAGCAAATAATGTCATCCTAGAAATCCGTAGAAGCATCCTGCTTGCTAATAAATTACTGATCCCTCTTTTGACGAAAAAAAGTCCAGCTATACCAGATACTGGTTCTACCTGTCTTGATGTACGGTTCAGAATCCTGGGTTACGAAACAAGCGGATGAACCAGTTCTGGCAGTATTCGTGAGAAAAATACTCCTCACAATATATGGGCCTATTATCGTTAACGGAGAGTATCGGCGTCGTATGAATCATGAGCTTTACGAGCTGTACACTGACATTGACGTGATCATTAAGGTGCAGCGGTTGCGTTGGCAAGGTCATGTTGTATGCATGGACGAAAAAACTTCAGCTCGAAAAGTCTTCGACAATGAACTCGATGGACGGCGCAGAAGAGGGCGACCAAAACTCCGTTGAAAAGACCAGGTTACTGAGAACCTTACAGGTGAAGAAGCGCTGAAGATCGAGGCGCTTATAATATTTTGCGGTATATAATCCACTGGGATTGCAAAGAAGTACCAGCTAAGTAAGTTAGTAAGTGAGCGATCATTGAACGTTGATTTACGAAAAAAATCAGACACGTTGTGCTGCTGTACCTTCTGTAGCAATAGGTCAAATTTTTTACATTTTTGCTCTACATGCAGACAGAAAATAATACATTAGTAATTTTATTTTAATTAAAAATCTATTAATTTCAATAACTCAAGACTTAAACAATATCTTTTATTGGGTGATAGTATTTAGCAGTCAGTTTACCTGACTGAAATTTCTGTACTGATTTTAAATTTGTTTCAGCTAAATCGGACTAGTGGTTCTCGAGTTATGTCAAACAAAAGAGCCTAAAACGTGACAAATCCCCTATACGATACTATCTAACTTTAAATTGATATAGCATGTAACTTGACAAAACGAATGATGGAGAACCTCTTCTTTTTGAGGCTACTTTCACATGTAGTTCTCAGAATAGAGTCCCAAAATCAGGTGTTGGACTGTGTCATACAATAAGTCTTTAACAACAAATTCTCTTTTTAACAAACACATTCATCTATACTCAGACATATAAAAAATACAAGATTAATTAAATTTTATGAAATTACCTACGAACCCTCTAGCAACAGCTGGAATAATCTCGTTAGCCAACCATCAGTGTTAACATCATAGAAAAACTTAATCCTTAATTGCGAACTCCTACACGAATGATAACGACAATAAAATATCGATAATAGTAACAAAAAAAACGCTCATAAAGACAAAGTAGGCAACAATTTCAAATGGCTAAGCAGCAATAGCAACAACACCACAGCCATCATCATCATTGTCATCATTAACAGCAGCAGCAACAAATAAAGAATCCTTGCAAATATGTAGCAAGGCAAGCCAGGCAACATCACTGAATTGGCCTAGTTATACTTTATACCAATGATAACGATGATGCACAACTGGAAAAGTGAGACGACGGTGATAGAAACACTATCAGTGTGATATAACAACGGCCATGTTGCAGATGTCGGCGATGATGATGAGCTGGGTGAACAGAACCGTACTAAGGCAGATATGGCTGATGATGTGATGTTTACTTAGATATATGACTGGCTGGCTGTCTGAATGTTATGTCTGTGTAACCATCTAATGTTAAAGTTTGCCCTTCTATTACTTGCATCACCCTACCCACATATTATTACATTCGTTGTTCTCTGTAGGGGGTCTCAGTTGATTTGTAATCTTTTAGATTACTTTTGTTGGTCTATGAATATTGTTGCTTTCCCTTTTTGTTGTTTGTATATACTTTGAGGTTATCCTATATTGCTGAAGTAAGAGCAGACATTTTTATTGGAATATTTGCTATAAATAGCTAAGGCAATTTCTTTTGATGTTTCAAATTCGAAACTTATAGCACGTAGTAAATAGAATGATATTTAACTTGGTTAAATCAAAATTGAAACGAATTTCATTAATTCGTTTTCTTTGTGTTTGTGAGCATCATTATTCTATTAACTAGGATTTATTTCCAGTTTAAAACGTCTACCTGCTAAACATTGGAAACTGTGATTTTTGCAGTGGGAGTTAAAAAGAAGACTTAACAATACAATATGTATCCTAGGATTGTACTTATGTGACTTCCCAGCAAAACTGAGCTCACGCAGAAGTAATGGAGTAAAGGAGGAGAATTGCTGAACCAGAAGTACTTCAAATTTGGGTGACTTTGATAGATAGGAAAGGTTGCTGCCTTTATTTATATTATTACAATAAAAGATTTGCGCCAGAATTCACAACAAAATGAGAATTCTTTCTTGAGTGCATAGACTCGAAAAACTTTGCAACCATTCACTATGAGAAACCATTTGCTTAAAAAAAAACTTCTTTCAATAAATGGTCTTGAGCTTGAAAAAAATTCTAAATCAATGTTCAATTGACCAGACCGAATAAAAACAAACAAAGCAATTATACAAAAACGTACTTTTGAGTACAAAAAAAGTACAATAAAACATATTTCTGACACAATAAAAACACTTACTGGCACTATAGCAGAACGTTTTGGTACAACAAAAGTACTTATGTTGCAAGAAAATTTCTTTTTGTCACAATAAAAGTATTTTTAGTTACAACAAAAGTACTATTGGGACATTAAAAGTATATCCTGTTAGAATAGAAGTACCTTCTGTATATACAAGAGTACTTTTGGAACATTAATAAGACATCCTGGTACAATGGCAGTACCTTCTGTACAAACTTTTTTTAGTACTTTTTGGTACAATAAAAGTACTTTCCAGACAATATAAATAATTTTGGGTACAAAAAAGTACATTTTGTCCAAAAAAGTACTTTTTGTTCAAAAAAGTACTTTAAAAATAATCTCTTACGCGGTGGAAGCACTTTTTGGCTGAAGACAAAAAAAATGTTGTCTAACACTAAAAGTACTTTGTGGTGCAATCAATTTCCTTTTTGGCCAACAAAGGTACTTTTTGTTATATTAAAAGTATATTCTGGTACGATAAAAGTACCCTCTGTGCAATAAAAGTACTTTCTGTAAGGTAATTTTACTTCTTGGTGCAATAAAAGTACATTTCGGTATAATAAAATTACGCTTTTGTACATTGTGGTACATTAAAAGTACTATTTGGTGTACCTAAAGTACACTTGGTTCAACAAAAGTACTTTTTGATACAACAATAGTACTTTCTGGTACAATAAAAGTACTAGCAAAGTACATTTTAGTACAACTTTCCATAAACAAAAAGTACCCTATTGTACAAAAAAGTTATTTTTCGTACACCAACGGTCCTTTTTGTAACAAAAAATAATTTTACTTTTTGCCACATAAAATGTACTATTTGGTAGGCTTATCGTTATAATTTTTTTTTGGTTTTTTTCAGTCTTTATTTATTCAACTTTGAAAATTTAGAAATATTACATTAGGTTACAAGTAGTACAACAAAGGTACTTTTTGGTTCAACAAAAGTACTTGTCGGTAAATTGAAATGATTTTTGATACATTAAAAGAACTTTATGTTACAGTAAAATTACTTTTGTCACAGGTTAATTATGTTTCGGCACAATAAAGAAAAATAACTAAAAGTACTTTTTGGAGCATTAAAAAGATAATTTCGGTAAAGTACTTTTTGATATAATAAAGTGAACTTTTAGTCTAATAAAAGTACTTTTCTACTTTTTAAAATTACTCTTTGATACAGTAATAGTACAACAATAGTAGCAAAACAAGTACCTTTTGGGTAAACAAAAGTACGTTTTGGTACTATTAAAGTACATTTTTATACAATAAAGGTACTTTTTGGTACAACTAAAGTTCTGTTTGGTACAATAAAAGTACCATTTGGTACAAAATATAACTTTTACATTACAGTCGAAGTACATTTTCGTATAATAAACATAATTTTAGATAAAATAGAAGTACTTTTTGGTACATCTTATTTACTTTTTGGTACAAAAAAATACATTTATATTTCATTAAAAGTACCTTTTTATACGTTAAATAATTCTTGATGCAAAAAATTTTTTGGTTCAACAAAAGCACCTTTTAGTACAATAAAAGTACTATTTGGTTCAACAAAAGTACTTTTTGATATATTCAAGTTATTTGTTGGAACATTCAAATTACTTTTTGGTACAATAAAATTAGCCTTTGGTATAATAAAAGTACATTTTGGTACATTTTGTTACAATAAACATAATTTTTGATACAATAAACAAAAGTACCTATTGGTACAATAAAAGTATCTTTTGGTACGAACAAAGTACTATGTTGCACGATAAAAGTACTTTCTAGTACAGCTAAAGTGCTTTTTGGTACAATAAAAGTACTTTTTTGTGCTATAAAAGTACTTTTTGGTACAAAAATTACATTTATATTACAATAAAAGTACATTTGATACAATAAACATAATTTTTGATACAATAAATTTTATTTAAGAACATTTTTTTTGATAAAAGTACTTTGTGGTACATTCAAAGTACTTTGTAGTATAATAGATATACGTTTTGGATCAAAAAAAGTACCTTTTGTTACAATAAACATAATTTTTGATACAATACATTTTTTTCGGTACAATAAAAGTACTTTTGGGTTCTACAAAAGTACTTTTTGATATATTCAAGTTATTTGTTGGTACATTCAAATTAAGTTATGTTACAATAAAATTACCTTTTGGTATAATAAAAGTACTTTTTTGTTCAAAAAAAGAACTTTCTATAACATTCAAATTATTTTTTGTATAATAAAAGTACTTTCTGGTACAATAAAAGTACATTTTGTAGCAATAAACATAATTTTTAATACAATAAAATTTTTTCGGTACAATAAAACCACTTTTTGGTTCAACAAAAGTACTTTTTTATATATTCTAGTTATTTGTTGGTACATTTAAATTACTTTTTGGTATAATAAAAGTACCTTTTGGTCTAAAAAAATGTACTTCCTGGTAAATTTAAATTATTTTTGTATAATTAAAGTACTTTCTGGTACAATAAAAGTACTTTTTGTTCCAACAAAAGTACTTTTATATGTATTCAAGTTATTTGTCTGAACATTCAAATTACTTTTTGGTACAATTAAATTACCTTTTGGTATAATAAAAGTACTTTCTGGTTCAAAAAAAAAACGTACATTCAATTTATTTTTTGTTTCATAAAAGTGCTTTCTGGTACAAAAAAGTACATTTTGTTGCAATAAACATAATTTTTTAAACAATAACATTTTTTCGCTACAATAAAAGTACTTTTTGGTTAAAAAAAACTTTTTAATATATTTAAGTTATTTGTTTGTACATTCAAATTAATTTTTGGTACAATAAAATTACCTTTTGGTATAATAAAAGTACTTTTTGGTTTGAAAAAAAGTACTTACTGGTACAATAAAAGTACTTTTTGGTCCAACAAAAGTACTTTTTGATATATTAAAGTTTTTTGTTGGTACATTCAAATTACTTTATGGTACAATAAAATTACCTTTTGGTATAATAAAAGAACTTTTTGGTTCAAAAAATTTACTTTCTGGTACATTTTAATAAATTTTTTAATAAAAAAAGTACTTGTTGATACAAAAAAAGTACATGTTGTTACAATAAACATAATTTTTGATGCAATAACATTTAGTTTATTGATATTATTATTACATCTTTAAAGTGGGCGGTACCAGATGTGTATGGGAGGTACCAGATGGGGCGTGGCAAGACTTCCAGTTTTTTTTCTCAAGAACTGTATCCCGCTATAGCTCTACTAAATAAAGAATTTGGTTACGATCGCGTTGGATTTATTGATATTATTACTCCATCTCTAAAGTAGGCGGATAGGTACATTTGTATGGGAGGTACCAAAAGGGGCGTGGCAAGACTTGGAAGATTTTTTTTCCAAATCTTTATCCTGTTATAGCTTTACTAAATACAGAATTTGGGTACGATCCGGTTGGGTGTTTTGGTATTGTAACTCGAATTCTAATGTTGGCGGAATGATGTATTTCTATGGGAGGTACCAGAACGGGGCGGCGCCATGTAGCCTAGACCGGATCAGGAAAAAATTTTCCAAAAATTTTCGAGGGCGAATATTAAAGATCACCTCGATACAACTTCAAAAAAAATTTTTTTTCCTTCCCCAACCCGCGGAAAGACAGTCAAAATCGTGTTTTTATCACTCCATTTTTGTTTGTGGCTCAATCGTAACATACAAGACATCAGTGTATAGGTCTCGACGAGTACTTCATTTGTCCTATAGATGTCGTTGACATACGACATTATCTTGTAATGATGGCCTCAATTAGAGCAATTTCTACCCCTAAAATTTAAAAATATTTTTTCCTAGGATTAAAGTCCTTTAAAAACCAAGAACATTTTGGTTTGGAAGTATACAGTTTTATTGAAAAACAAATAAGTTACGTATGAAAAGATGTATTTACATCATCAACACTAATATTTTTTCCTGTTGTTTGCATTTTTATTATATTTGATTTAACGATTGAGCCGCAAACAAAGAAGCTGCGAGGGAGGAAAAAAAAATTTTTTTTTGAAGTTGCCTCGATGTTTTTTTAATATCTGCCCTCGACTTTGGAGAAAAAAACATTTTGTATGGGCACCGACCCGGTCTAATGTAGCCCATTTGCAATACCGTAAGTAGTTTTGGGGAAATATTAAATCATGCAAAATGTCAAAACATTTAGTTTGCGTCTTTCGAAAGCTATCGTGCGTACCAGACGGACATGGCTCAAGCGACTTAAATGAATCGAATTTGGTTCAAAGAAACCTAGGGTCAAAAGTGACTCCTTCTGTGTGTTACACATTTGGGTTGTTTTAAATGATATATACTAGGTTGATTCTTATTTGGCAAAAAAAAAATGTTTTTGGAATTTTTCATGGGCCAAGTTAAAATTTTATTAAGACGTATAAAAAAACTCTATATGAATTTTTTTAATTTTTTTCTTAAAGGTTTAGGGGTCGCTACCGGGGTTCAAAATTCAAAATTTTACCGCCATCCTGAGGGATAAGCTAAATAACTCGAGTAAACCTTAACTGATCCTTATGAAAATTTTTCAGTATTAATAATTTCCATAACGAAGTAATGGAATTGTAAATGGGCAGAATTACCCCACCCCTTCTGGTACCTCCCATACAAAATTACCTATTTTTTGATAATTAATATTTCTCCCATAACTTTCAAACGGGCAGATGGATGGCATTTGAACTTGGTCAGTTTAATTAACTTGCAATAACAGATAAACTCCCAGAAAATAAAAACCTTAGTCACACCCCTTCTGGTACCTCCCATACAAATGACCGAATTAACCCCCACATTTTTGGCTACATATCTTTTTAGTAAAAATACTGAATTCAATAAAATTTTGTGTGAGATGAACGCATGCAAAAATTTGACTCGTGAGTGAATATGGACTATATCGACCAACCCCTTCTGGGACCTCTCATACAAAATTACCTATTTTTAGACAAAATATTTTTTACCAATAATTTCCAAACGGACTGCTGGATGGCATTTAAACTTTGTCAGTTTAATAACCTTGTAATAACAGATAAACCCCCAGAAAATCAAAACCTTTGTCACACTCCTTCTGGTACCTCCCATACAAATGGCCGAATTAACCCCTATATTTTTATATACATTTTTTTGTAAGTATGCTGAATTCATTTATATTTTGCTAAAGATATATGCTTATTGTAATTTTACTAATGCTTATCTTAAATTTAAATCTAGTTTAATGAATGTTATTAGATATTCAACATAGATAATGCAACGCTATTGTCTTGCCCCCCTCCACTAATTTGCAGTCCACCTTAGGAATTTTTACAGTACAGTTAATAAGAAATGATTTATTTCAAATTTGTTCATCAGTTTTTGTTGTATTATTATTTAAAAAGTTACATTTCGAAAATAAAAATTAAATTAAACAGTTAAAAAATAATATTAAAATAAAAATTTAATATATTAATATTAAACATGAATTCATTGCATGAAAAACTTAACATTAAAAAATATAATTATAAACAAATGTATTACTGCTTACAATTTTCTTTAAATTTTAAAATATTGTAAAATATTATTTACACATGGTCGATTTTTTTGGATCTATATATTATTTTCTAAATTCTTTCACCAATAATAATAGGAACTGCTTCTGTTCTTCATTATGTGTATGAAATTTATTGTATTTCTGCATCAAGGCCACTCCGTGTTCAGCAATATCATTAACAACCTTCAACCTAGAACGAACTAATTCTTTACTTAATTTAAAGTGTGCATCTTGCTCCCAATCTTCAACATTTTTTTTAGGAAACCCGATTTAATACCCGTTATGCTGAAAAATCTAAGAGTATTGTTGGATACAAAATGCTCAAGACTTTTGGAATGTAGTAGGTTTCCATCCACTGTAACTCGTTTTTCTGGATTATCTACTCCTTCTATGTTTAAAGCACTTACCATCTTCTTCTTAATTTCATGAGAAACTTTGTGATCAAAAATGCAAATCCAACTAGCTCTTCCTAAAAATACCAGAGATGACCTAGAATTTTTTTAAGGCTATTGCCGCTGTCTTTTTATTAATTGTTGCATAAGACTTTAAGTCTTTTAATAACTGGAGGTCATTTCTTGAAGCAGAAGGTGGATTCAAACCAATACTTAAGGTAAATATTAATTATAAAAATGCAAAAATCCTGTATTCCACATAATTCGCTTTCGTTTAACTTGAACTGCTCTCTGAATAAATATATTTTTAAGGAATATATTGCCTTAGCCTTTCATCTAGCACGGTGAAGACCTGCTGGTGCTCTGAAGAATATTTGTGTTTTTGGAACATCCCGCAGAATATTATTGTCAGCTTAAGTAGCTCTTTGTAGTCCTCTCGTGGCTGAAACTCTTTAAGCTGATTTTCGGCGAAACAAATAGCATGCGCAGAATTCTTTACTTGTCTTAATATGAGATCATCCGATATGCCAGGTTTAAAATTGGAATGATCAATTTTTGTCCAGGCATTTTTAAACCTCTTAAAAAGTAATATTTCAGGACCGGTTGATATTCTCGAAATACAATGCATAAGTCATATTATATGACTTCTACGTTTAAAACTACGCATTATTTTGTACGTCTTAACCAAATTTTAAGTTAACCTATGAAAAAAATCAAAATTTTCTGTCAAATAAGTAGCATAAATATGTAAAACTATGAGGGTGAATTCGGTCATTTGTATGGGAGGTACCAGAAGGGGTGTGACAAAGGTTTTGATTTTCTGGGGGTTTATCTGTTATTACAAGGTAATTAAACTGACAAAGTTTAAATGCCATCAAGCTGTCCGTTTGGAAATAATTGGTAAAAAATTATTTGTCTAAAAATAGGTAATTTTGTATGGGAGGTACCAGAAGGGGGGATATAGTCCATATTCACTCACGAGTCAAGTTTTTGCATGTGTTCATCTCACACAAAATTTTATTGAATTCAGTATTTTTACTAAAAAGATATGTAGGCAAAAATGTGGGGGTTAATTCGGTCATTTGTATGGGAGGTACCAGAAGGGGTGTGACAAAGGTTTTGATTTTCTGGGGGTTTATCTGTTATTACAAGGTTATTAAACTGACAAAGTTTAAATGCCATCCAACTGTCCGTGTGGAAATTATTGGTAAAAAATTATTTGTCTAAAAATAGGTAATTTTGTATGGGAGGTACCAGAAGGGGTTGGCCGATATAGTCCATATTCACTCACGAGTCAAATTTTTGCATGTGTTCATCTCACACAAAATTTTATTGAATTCAGTATTTTTACTAAAAAGATATGTAGGCAAAAATGTGGGGGTTAATTCGGTCATTTGTATGGGAGGTACCAGAAGGGGTGTGACAAAGGTTTTGATTTTCTGGGGGTTTATCTGTTATTACAAGGTTATTAAACTGACAAAGTTTAAATGCCATCCAACTGTCCGTGTGGAAATTATTGGTAAAAAATTATTTGTCTAAAAATAGGTAATTTTGTATGGGAGGTACCAGAAGGGGTTGGCCGATATAGTCCATATTCACTCACGAGTCAAATTTTTGCATGTGTTCATCTCACACAAAATTTTATTGAATTCAGTATTTTTACTAAAAAGATATGTAGGTAAAAATATGGGGGTTAATTCGGTCATTTGTATGGGAGGTACCAGAAGGGGTGTGACAAAGGTTTTGATTTTCCGAGGGTTTATCTCTTATTACAAGATTATTAGACTGGCCAAGTTTAAATGCCATCCAGATGCCCGTTTGAAAGTTATGGGAGAAATAATAATTATCAAAAAATAGGTAATTTTGTATGGGAGGTACCAGAAGGGGTGGGGCAATTCTGCCCATTTACAATTCCATAACTTCGTTATGGAAAATATTAATACTGAAAAATTTTTATAAGGATCAGTTAAGGTTTACTCGAGTTATTCTGCTTATCCCTCAGGATGACGGTAAAATTTTGAATTTCGAACCCCGGTAGCGACCCCTAAACCTTTAAGAAAAATATCAAAAAAATTCACATAGAGTTTTTTTGTACGTCTTAATAAAATTTTAACTTGGCCCATGAAAAATTCCGAAAACATTTTTTAAGACTCACCCTAATATATACCCTCATCCCTAAATGTGATATTACAAAAAAAACGCGTTATTATAAGAACTCCATTGTTACAGAGTTTTTCAACAAATAACACAAGAAAACTGAAAGTAAATCAATTTTAAGCTCCTGAAACGTTATAAAACATCTCAACGTAAATGAATAGCGTTATTTTAAAGATTTTCTCAGAATTGCGACAAAAATATATTACAAGTCATATTTAAACTTTTATATAAAAACAAAATTTTTCTACACGCACCAGTTAATAATAATCTAACAATAAAAAGAAAACATATGTAGGTAATTTACCATGTGTCGCATAACAGCGAACACGTGTAAGAGCACAACCGACTAAGCATATGAATTTTTTGGTGTTTGTGTAAAACTCTTAAACTTATTTACTTACACTGGTGAACATTTACATTCCCTCCTCCTCCTCAAGTTGTCGTCTTTCTCAACACATGTCAAACAAACAAAGAAATCATTGTCCTTATTGTAAGCGGTGTTAAGGAGACGAAACTGGAAACGGATTGAAAGAGAAAAACGAAATGAAACAAAAAACGACAAAGGATAAAAGTACTTGACATTCTCTTGGCAGAAAGAAGAAGTGCAAGGAAAATTCATAAGGAACATTGGTGTGAAAAGTGTGAAAGTATTATGCTTTAAAGATGATGACGATGACAAAAGCTGGTGGAAATAATTTGGCGTGTAAATAGATTATGGGTATTTGGTATAAAAAAAGTACTTACTGGTACATAAAAATCATAAAAATAACTACCAGGTACAACAAAATTGATTTTTGGTACAATAAAAGTACCTTTTAACACAATAAAATTAATTAAATTTAAAGTTAAATTAAAAGTACTTTTTGCCATAATGGAAATAACTTTTGGAACAACGAAAGAAATACTTGTACAATAATTGAACTTGTTGGTATAGGTATAGACCCCTCCAGGGTCTTCGCAACGACCCTCAAAACCTTACGAAATAAAAGAGTGGATTTTCTCTGACTAGGGCAAGATATTTTAGGCTGGTTAGCTTCGCAGCGGGAAGGAACATGGTAGTGAGTGGAACCAGATTCCAGCACAAAGATTTCCACAAGGCAACTTGGATATCCCCCGATCAAAACACCAAAAATCAAATTGACCAAATTGTCATGGACGTGCGTGTGATCCGTGGTGCTAATATTGGCTCGGATTGTTATCTGGATCATTACCCAAGGTGCGCACAAGATTAAGCAGAGCAAAAAACGCACGTAACCAAACACAAAGAAAGCTGGACATCGCGAAGCTGCAAACCCCAGAGATAGCTACTGCCTACTTCAACCAGCTCTCCCAACTTTTACGACACAACGCCTCTACTTCTGACGTTCCCGATACACAGTGGCAGCATATTGCGCATTCCATGGCAACCGCCGCAACAACCGTGCTAGGATATGAAAAGCGGCGCTCAGACGAATCTTGGTACGAGTAAGAATGTCGCATAGCGTCTGAGGAACAGGCTGCCCGAAAATTCTACCAGAAAGTAAGAGCAAATGGATACTGTAATGGCATCCCCACCTGTAAGGACAGTGATGGAAATCTGGTCACGGATACGCGGAGTGTGCTGCACATATGGAGAGAACACTTCCAGCAACTGCTGGTTCCAGAAGGCAGCGCATGTGAAGTTATCACGCCAATTGTCGACGATGGCTTAGATTGCCCACCACCAAGTCAAGCCGAGGTAAGTAGAGCGATATCGCGGCTGAAAAACAACAAAGCAGCCAGTGCCGACTGTCTGCCGGCAGAGCTCTTCAAGTCCGGTGGCGAGGACCTTATAACGAGCATGCACCACATCCTGCGCACGGTTTGGCTTAAAGAGTGCATGCCCGACGATTGGAATTTAAGCATATTATGTCCTGTGCTGAAAAAAGGTGATCCAAGTGTGTGCTCCAACTACCGCAGGATCAGCCTTTTACCCATCGCATATAAGGTCCTGTCGAGAGTGCTATGTGAAAGACTAAAGCCAGTGTTATCCAACCTGATCGGGCCTTATCAGTGTGGCTTTCGACCCGGTAAATCAACAACAGACCAGATATTCACACTTCGGCAAATCCTGGAAAAGACCCAAGAGAAACAGATCGACACGTACCATCTTTTCATTGACTATAAAGCTGCCTTCAACAGCCCGATACAGCAGAAATAACTCGAAGCCATGGTTGAGTTTGGTATTCCAGCGAAGCTGATACGTCTTTGCGGAATAACGCTGACTGAAACAAAGTCTTCAGTGAAGATTGGCAAGGACCTTATGGAGCCATTCTACACCAGACGAGGCCTAAAACAAGGCGACGGCCTATCGTGTGACCTCTTCAACGTAGTGATGGAGATGATAATGAGGAAAGCTGCAGTAAACACGAGTTGCACGATATTCAAAACTCGCAAACGCTGATGACGTAGACATCATCGGTCGAAAATTGCGGAAAGTGACTGCAGCCTTCCTAGGTATACAGAAGGAATCAGCGCAAATGGGTCTAACGGTGATCGAGGACAAAACGAAGTTATTAGTTTCAACGTACAAAGAATCTACTCGTTTGGGAAACTGCGTGAACGTTGACAGCTATAATTTCGAGGTGGTAAATAATTTTGTCTACCTAGGCTCCGCCATCAACGAAGCAAATAATGTCAGCCTAGTAATCCGGAGAAGAAACTTGCTTGCAAATAAATGCCACTACGGACTAAGCAAGCGATTCAATGACTGAGCCCTCTCTCGACGAACAAAAATCCAGCTATACCAGATACTGGTTCTACCTGTCTTAATGTATGGTTCAGAATCCTGAATTATGACACAAGCGGATTAATCGGTTCTGGCAGTATTCGAGAGAAAAATACTCCGTAAAATATAGAGGCCCATCATCGTTAACGGAGAGTATCGGCGTCGTATGAATCATGAGCTGTACACTGACATTGACGTGGTCAGACGCATTATGCTGCAACGGTTGCGTTGGCTAGGTCATGTTGTACGCATGAACGAAAATGCTTCAGCTCGAAAAGTCTTCGACAATGAACTCGATGGACGGTGCAGAAGAGGGCGACCAAAACTCCGTTGCAAAGACCAGGTTACTGAGAACCTTACAGAACTTGGTATGACATACTGGAGAAGAAGCGCATAAGATCGAGGCGCTTATAATATTTTTCTACGTGCGGTATATAATCCACTGGGATTGCAAAGAAGTACCAGCTAAGTAAGTAAGTAAGTACTTTACAACAAAAGTACTGTTGGTACAATCACAGTATTAATGGGTATTAAAACCAGTTAGAAAGTTTTAGTCGGCCAACCCGACTTGCGTATACCCTTACCCTCAGTAAAACGTACAATTTTCTATTATATTGATATTATTACTCGATATAAAGGGTGGGCGGAGAGGAACATTTGCCTGAGAGGTACCAGAAGGGACACGGCTAGACTTCCAGTTTTTTTTGCCAAAACTTTGTCCTGATTCAACTATACCATATGCAGAATTTGGGCACGATGGCATTGGGTGTATAGATATTATTACTCCATCTCTAAAGTGGACGAAAGGGTACATTTATATGCAACGTACCAAAAGGGGCGTGGCAAGACTACCAATTTTGTCACCAAAATTGTATTCTGTTATAGCTTAACAAAATACAGAATTAGGGCACGATCGAGTCGAGTGTATTGATATTATTACTCCATCTTTAAAGTGGGCGAAGTGGTACATTTGTATGGGAAGTACCAGAAGGGGCGTGTCTAGACTTCCAGATTTTTTCCCCAGAAATTTTGCGAGCTTGAACTTTACTAAATACATATTTGGGCACGATTGCGTTATGTCTATTTATAATAAAAATCGATTTCTAAAGTGGGCGGTTCCAGATGGGGCGTGGCTAGACTTCCAGTTTTTTTCTCCAAAACTTTATCTTGCTATAGTTTAACAAAATACAGAATTTGGGCACGATTGATATTATATCTAAAGTGGGCGGAGTGGTACATTTGTATGGGAGATACCAGAAGGTACGTGTCTAGACTTCCACATTTGTTCTCATAAACTTTATCCTGCTTGAGCTTTACTAAATACAGAATTTGGGCACAACCGCGTTGGGTCTATTAATAATATTAGTCGACTTCTAAAGTGGGCGGTACGAGAGGGGCCTGGCTAGACTCCATTTTTTTCTTCAAAACTATATCCTGCTATAGCTTTAGGAAATAAAGAATTTGGGTATGATCGCGTTGGTTTAATTGATATTATAACTCCATCTTTGAAGTGGGCGGAAATGTACCTTTGTATGGGAGGTACCAGAAGGGGCGTGGCTAGACTTCCAATTTTTTTTCCAAAACTTTATCCTGTTATAGCTTTACTAAATACAGAATTGGGATACGATCCTGTTGGGTGTATTGATACTCCATTTCTAAAGTTGGTGGAATGATGTATTTGTATGGAAGGTACCAGAAGGGGTGTGGGCACCTTCTGGGGGCATCATTCTACCAACTTTAGAAATCGAGAAGGGGTGGGGGGGCACCTTCTGGTACCTTCCATACAAATACATCAATTCATCAGCCCATTTGCAATACCGTAGGTAGTTTTGGGGAAATATTAACTGGTACAAAATTTCAAAACATTTGGTTTCGTCTTTCGAAAGTTATCTTACGTGCCAGCCAGACAGACGATCATGGTTCATACGACTTAAAAAGTCATGAATCGAATTTGGTTCAAAGAAACCTAGGGTCTAAAGTGGCTCCTTCTACCCGTAGGGTGAGGGTATAAAAAGTACTTTTTGTTACAGTAAAAGTACTTTTTGGAATAACTAAATTAGTATTTGTTATATAAGAGTTTGTTACAATGAAAGTAAAAGTACACTGAAATAATTTTTCGATACAATAAAAGTACTTTTGGTGTATTGAAAGTACATTTTTTTTAAACAATTACAGTACTTTAATATTATAATTCAATTATTTTGTATACTATAATAGTACTTTTTAGTACAATAAAATAACTTATTGTTATACAAAAAGTACCTGCTGATACAATTAGAATAACATATGACACATTAAAAGTACATTTGGTGCAATATAATGGATTTTTGGTAAAATTAATTGTTGGTGCAATAAAAGTACTTTGTGGTGTATTGAAAGTACTTATTGATACAATAAAAGTACTTGTTGTTACAACAAAAGTACTTTTTGGTACAATAAATGTACTTTTTGTTACAACAAAAGTAATTTTTGATAGTAAGATTTAACTTCGCAAAGTTTACTGCATTAACATTACATTTCATTGTACTTAATATTTCGTACCACCTTTCACTTTCTGACAGATTGGAAGAGTATATGGATACCTCCACCCTTTTGTATTTCTCAGAAAATATGTGATATATGTGAAGCTCCCACAGCTGCCTGGAGCCCTTCGCATACATTTTATAGTAACTGCCGAGTAACTAAAGATCAGAAAACTTAAGTAAGTTAATCCTCCATTATTTGTGCTTAGCTGTGTTTACTACCAAGACTAATTCACATATATGCCTTCCCTTAAAGTGTGTTCATTTTGTGATTACACAACATAATTAATATTTCCTCTTAAAAACTACTTGTGGTCAATAATGTGTGGCACACAGCCAACCTCTAAAGGACCATCAAAATCAGCCCTCATACCACATCGTTGAGCTAAGTAATAAATCCTTATGGCCTGCAGTATATTTACATGTGGTCAAAAATAGAAATATTTCCATTATACTACAAGCAAATACATGTTACGAAAGGATATTGTTCCGACATGTGTATGCACTTGAGGGATACAACCAAGCAACCAACCAAGTAACCAGCAAACCAGTTTGGAAGAAAATTGACTTGATAGCTTTAGCCGGAATTGTTTTGACCTTCGTGAATTAGGGAGAATAACATGGTAAGAGGAATTACAAAGATTTGTGTTGTTTGGCATCAAACATTGTTTTTGTTGTTGTTGTTAATTTCCCTTTTATAAGTGGTACTAAAGTCATGCAAGGCAGTTGAGATTGTTAACAAGCACAAAAAGGATTTCATAAGAATGAGCTTGGAGGCTGTCGATTAAGTTGTTTATAGAGGACTTGTATGTTTTTCGTTATAAACTATTAGCAATGTGTACGATTTCATAAGATATTGTAGGTCAGCAGTGGTTGACGAAGAAAACTTTAAGTTATCCATATCGGTTAATTCCTGTTTCAATAGAATTGTATTAAAAAGGACATTCATATGTATCAAGTAGCAAGATATTAATGATATAACTGTTTTATGCCGTGTAACTCATATCTATATATTATTTGGTATATTTGTTTGTTGACGCATAATTGCACAAATTAATATTATTGTCATGTGATACTATGTGACTGTTGTCCATACAACCATTAGTTAATCCTTATTGATTTCTTGTTTTCTCTCTAATGGCATAAGTTGTCATAGAAATCTCTCTATAAATGGCATTTACTTTAATTATTTATGGCTTATATATATATATATTTGGTTTCCATATCTTAATCCTATACACATGGACATACACACACTAAATGTGTGGACATGCAAGGATAACACTTGTATCTTCATACTTCACAAATACTAACAAATTAGACTCTAGTTATTAAAGCTGAGTTATATGATGTGACTCAATGGCCACAAGGCGATAACTTTGTGATATATGTACTTGTATTATAGGTTACATTGAAATTTATATAGGATTTAGCATAAGTGAATGAATTATGTATAGAGATTTTTATACCATCACCCTTAGGGATGAGGGTATATATCATTTGATACGAAAAAAAGTGTAACGCATTAAAGGAGACGCGTTAGACCCCAAGTATCTTAAGACCAAATTCGTTTCAGGACTTTTTAAGACGATTGAGCTATGTCCGTCTGTCTGGCTGGATGGCTGGATGGCTGGTCAGCAGGATAACTTGAGTAAACCTTAACGGATCAGTATGAAAATTTACCAGTATTAATATTTTTCAAAACGAACTTACGAGATTGAAAATGGGCGGAATAGCCCCACCCCTTCTGGTACCTCCCATACAAAATTACCTATTTTTGGATAATTTATATTTCTTTCATAACTTCCCAACGAACGATCGTAGGATATTTAAATTTGGTCAGTTTATTTATCTTGCAAAAGTAGATAAACACTACGAAAACCGAAACCTTTGCCATACCCCTTCTGGTACCTCCCATACAAATGACCTAATTGACCCTCATAGTTTTACATACATATCTTTTTTGTAACTAAACTGAATTCACTCAAATTTTGCATATGATGTTTGCATATGAAAACTGGACTCAGCAATGAATATGAACTATATCGGTTCACGCCTTCTGGTACTTCCCATACAAAATGACCTATTTTTGCAAATTTAATATTTCTCCCATAACTTTCAAACGGACACTTGGAGGATAATGACAAATGGTCGGTTAATTTATCTTGCGATAGGAAGCAAAACTTCAGAAAACCTTACTATTTGACGCACCCCTTCTGGTACCTCCCATACAAATTTACCCTCATAGTCCTACATACATATCTTTTTTTGTAAGTACAATAAATTCAGTCAAATTTTGCGTATGATGTTCGCTTGTGAAAATAGACTCTGGAATGAACATGGACTATATCGTTTGATGCCTTCTGGTACCTCCCATACAAAATTACCTATTTTTGGAAAATTAATATTTCTCCCATAACTTCCAAACGAACACTTGGAGGGCAATGAAAATTGGTCGATAAATTTATGTTGCGATAGGAGGTGAAACCTCAGAGAGCCTAACTATTTGACACACCCCTTCTGCAACCTCCCATACAAATGACCGAACCCACCCCCATAATCTCACATACATATCTTCTTTTTAAGTACACTGACATCAGTAAAATTTTGCGTAAGGTATACGGTTATGAAGATTTGAATCGGGAATGAACATGGGCTTTATCGGTTCACGCCTTCTGGTACCTCCCATACAAAATGACCTTTATTTGGAAAAGTAATATTTCTCCCATAACTTCCAAACGGACACTTGGGGGGGTAATAAATTTTTTTCGATAAATTTATGTTGCGATAGGAGGCGAAACCGCAGATAGCCTAACTATTTGGCACATCCCTTCTGGTACCTCCCATATAAATATATGGGGTTTTTCCTCCTTTACATACATATAATTGTTGTATGTACACTGAATTCAAACAAATTTTGCCATCAGACACGTTGTGGTACCCCTAATTGTACCTTCTGTACAAATAGGTCAAATTTTGTATGTTTTTGCTCTACATGCAGACAAAAAATAATACATAAGTAATTTTATTTTAAAAATCTACTAATTTCAATAACTCAAGGCATAAACAATATCTTATATTGGGTGATGGTATTTATCAGTCAGTTTACCTGACTGAAATTTCTGTACTGGTTTAATATTTTTGTTATTAAAATTCTGATTCTTAGTAAGTGTATAGAACCCCTTGCGTCGTCGACCAAACTAAAACATTCGTCGAATAAATTAATTAGAACAACTCCAAAATTATTTGTCCTCTCCCACATGTTTGCCATCTATTGTGTTGATATAAGACCATGATGCAAGTCGTATGTATATAAAAAAAGCTAATATTAACTGTGTCTCTGAATTGTGCGAAATAATTATTTGCTTATTAAACTATAAAATCAATAAACGGAGTACATTCAGCACTGTTTTTAACATAGTACCATTATCACAAGGTTCAATGCAAAATATACAAACAAGATGATGTGGATTGATATATACAATACGAACATACGACTAAATTCTGTCTTGGTATATTAAAAGTACTTTTTGCAGCAATAAAATAACTTGCCGGTACAATAAAAATTCTTTTTAATACAATAAAAGTACTTTTTCGGACAAAAAAAGTACTTGATGATACAAAAATTTATAATTATTGATACTGTAAAATAATTTCTATACACTAAAAGAACTTTTATGGAAAGGATAAGTAAGTTTTGGTAAAATTCGGTACATTAAAAGTGCTTTGTGGCAAAATAAAGTACATGTCGGTACAACAAAAGTACTTTTTAGTGCTGTAAAAGTGCATTTTGGTAAAGGGTCCGCCAAATCACTTTTTTTTGTTGAAAATGCTATAAAAAAAACTACTGAATATTTTCTCAAATTTCTTTTTTTATTTGAAAGTACAATCCTTCCGGTTAGTAATGGAAAATAATTTCATTCAAATGGCTGCCTCGGCTGGCCATGCAGTAGCCGGTTCAACTTTTAAGCACATTATCGATTTTATGGCTTCACGAATATTGTCCTTTAAAGCGTCAATTGTCTCTGGCTTGTCGGCGTAGCACTTATCATTGAGGGCACCCCATAAATAATAGTCCAACGGTGTCAAATCGCAGCTCTGAGGTGGCCAAACGACATCAGCTCTGCGGCTGATAATGCGATCTTCAAAAACAGGGCTTAAAACATCGAGTGTAGCTTCGGCTGTGTGGCACGTAGCGCCGTCCTGTTGAAACCAAATGTTGCCAATATTCTCCTCTTCAATTTTTGTGAACAAAAATTCGTTTAACATGGCCCGATAATGATCGCCATTGACTGTAACGGCCACTCCTTGCTCATTTTCGAAAAAAAATGGCCCAATTATGCCTCTGGACCAAAATCCGCACCAAACAGTGACTCGTTTTGGGTGCATCGGTTTTTCAATGTATCCGTGCGAGTTTTCTGTGCCCCAAATGCGACAATTTTGCTTGTTTACATACACATCTTCTGTAAATCGATCGTAGGCCCACTTAGAGAAGCGAAAACGCTTTGGATGGTCAGTTGGCTTCAACTCCTGAACCAATTGGACTTTGTATGGCATCATACCAAGGTATGATAATGTCTCCGAAATGTTCAATTGTTGAGAACGAAGGTGAATAAATGTTGATGGCGCTTCACGCACACTTTCTGCCACAGCAGCAATATTCTCGGGTATACGCACTGTTTTTGGCTTTTCACGCTTTGGTTTATAGATGAGGATGCCAGTTTTTTCACTTTTTCACAAGATAACGAACATACGGAGCTGACGGTGCTTCTCTTCTTCCAAAATCCGTTCGCAACTTTCGCAGACATTCTGCAACATTACCAAGATTTTCAAAGTAATGTCGCAATATTTCCCAGCGTTGTTCAAGCGTATACACAACCATATTCGTTCAGCGGAAGGATAAAACTAATTATCTGTCAAATCAGACATGAGCTAAGTGTTACCATTCACGAAATAAGCACTAGTTGAAAAAAAAACGTTAGATGGCGGACCCGTTATAATAAAAGAATTGTGAATAGCAGAAGAGTAATTATCGGAACAACAAAAGTTATTTTCAGTACAATAAAAGTAATTTTTGGTACAATAAAAGTACTTTTTAGTACAATAAAAAAAATCTTAGTACAACAAATACTTTTTAGTAGAGCAAAAAGTACTTTCTAGTAGTTTTTAGTACAATAACAGCATTTTTAAATACAATAAAAGTACTTTTAAGTACAACTAAATTAACATTACAAGTTGGTAACATAAAAGTACTTTAGGGTACAATGAAAAAAGTACTTTGTTCACAAATAAAAGTATTAATCGGTACAAAAAAAATTTAAAAAATTTAAAAATTTAAAATTTTAATTTAATGGATGTCATTTGCGGTACAACAAAAGTACTTTTTGGTACTATTGCAGCAATTTTAGGTACAACAAATGTATTTTTTTACAATAAATCTACATTTTTCTATATCATTATATATCATTTAATACGACCCAGAAGTGTAACACATAGAAGAAGTCTCTTCAGACCTTAAGTTTCTTTGAACCAAATTCAATTCATATCTTTTTAAGTCGTTTGAGCCATGTCCGTCTGTCTGTCTGGCTGGTACGCACGATAACTTTTGAAAGACGCAACCAAATGTTTTTGCACGAGTTAATATTTGTCCAAAACTACTTACGGTATTAAAAATGGGCTATATGGCCACTCCCCATCTGGTACTTCCCATACAAATGTACCATTCCGTCCACTTTAGAAATCGAGTAATAATATCAATACATCTAACGTGTTCTTGTCCATTGTTATCTTGTATTTTGTTAAGTTGTAACAGTTGGATAAAGTTTTGGATAAACAACTGGAGGTCTTGCCACGCCCCTTCTGGTACATCCCATACAAATGTACATTTCTATCCAATTCAGAGATGGAGTAATAATATCAATACATTCAACGCTATCGTGTCCAGATTCTGTATTTTGTTAAGCTATAGCTGGACACAGTGGATACAGTTTTGGAGGAAGAACCTAGAAGTCTTACCATGCCCCATCTGGTACCTTCCATACTTACCTGGTACCCACCCACTTTAGAAATCGGTTAATATTAGTAATACTCTCAAAGATTTTGTAAACCTCAAGCAGGATAAAGTTTTGTAGAAAATTTTGAAGTCTTGTGGTACCTCCCATACAAATGTACCACTCCGCCCACTTTGGAGATTGTGTAATAATACCAATACACTCAACACGATCCTACCCAAATTTTGTATTTTGTTAAGCTATAACAGGACAACATTTTGGAGAAAATAACTGGAAGTCTAGCCGCGCCCCCTTCCGGTACCTCCCATACAAACGTACCACTCTGCCCACTTTAGAAATCGAGTAATAATTAATAATATCAAAATAATAGAAAATTTTATGTTTAACTGAGAGTGAGGGTATTTGTTAGTCGGATTGCCCGACTGAATCTTTCTTACTGGTTTCGATACCGCTAAATTTTGAGAGTTTAAAAAAAAATCATGGGTTTAAAATTCGCAAGGTGGGGAAAGGGAAAAAAGTCTAAAACAAGACCCGCCACTGCCCCGACGTCGCCCCTATATGGGTAAAATGTATGACCAACCCCCACTAATTTATCCCTTAAAAAAATTTTTCCCCAACTTACCTACCGCCTATTTTTACTTTCTATAGGGGCTTCCATACAAAAATTAAATTTTTATAAATTTTAGTTCCACCGTACTAACTGCTCCAAAGGAGCCCCTAGACGAGTCCAATGTATGACTGAACACCACCACTGTTTTAGAAACCCTAACAGTATCTCTGATGATATGTTACCTCTATATTCAATTCTTAAGATGATCCCCATACAATTTTTTTATTTGTTATAATTCTTTTTTATGAAATCTGTCACTGCTGCCGCTTTAATGGAGCCTTAAATGGAGGTGAAATGTATGACCAATCCCCAATGATTTTTCCAGAACATACCTACCGCCTATCTTACTCCCTGAAGGGTCTTTCATACAAAAATTTAATTTACTAATTGCCCTAAAAGAGGAGTCTAATGTATAACCGACAACCACTGTTTTAGAAACCCTAAAAGTTTCTGCGAATATATCTACCCTCTATCTTTAACCCTTAAGGTGGTCCCCTTGCAATTTTGTTTATTTGTTACTTTTTTAATGAAATCAGCTCCTACCGCTGCCATGGTGTCTCCCAGAGGGGTAAAATGTATGATCAACCGCCACTCATAACTTCATAACATTTTTCCCTAACATTCCTTCCGCCTATCTTCACTTCCTATGGGGGATTCCATACAAAACACACCGCTCTAACTGCCCCAAAGGTGCCTCTAGAGGAGTCAAATGTATGTTTGCAACCCCAACAGTTTTGCAACGTATATACCCTCTATCTTCAACCCTAAATTGGTCTCCATACAATTTTTTTAATTATATTTTGCCTCCAAGAGCAGTAAAATATACGATCGACCCCCCACTGATTCTTTCTTTCTAACACTTTTTTACAAAAATTTAAATTTGTATCGAAAATTAGGGAAACAAATTTTGGCACAAATTTGAAATTTGACAGCCAAAAACACCATAAAAAGACATTGAGAGGTCAAAAATTCCTAGCAGATAAATGTTTTCTTGTGTATTTGTAACAAAAATCTTTATTATGTATTTTTGTGACAGTCTTTAGGTTTACGAGTTACAGCTCATAAAAGTTTTGAAGTAATTTTACTCCATCACTAGGGTGACTGGCAGGTTTGCAAACTGATGGAAAGAATTTTTTCATAGATATTTTTCTATACCCAATCTCTATTGTTAACTCAGTAAAAGTACTTTTTGATACCAAAAAAAAAATTGTTTCATACAATAAATGGAAATCATTGTATGTCTGTATGTGTGATACAGACTCATAAACAGTTCAGTCAATTTTGTTGAAATTTTTTCAAGATATTATTAACATAATTAATTCTGTTTCTGGCATAATATAATTCAATGAAAACGAACGCAATTTCTATAAAATTTCAACAGAAAAACTATCAAAAAGAAGATATAAAACAGAAAAACCTCAAAATGATTGATACAACGATGTTCCATTTAACTAAAAATTTAACAGCGCCTATTTGTATTTACTTTTCTTTCATTTATTATTATTTTCGACAATTTCAACCTTTCTCTCTTAGTTCGAACTTAAAACGTACTTGAAATCTAAGTAAACATTACGCTAAATTTAATCGAAACACTTGTTGTTGTGCAAACACTGCTTCAATAACAAATTTTCAAATTGTGCCAGTTCTTGTATAAATTGAAGCTATTTAACAAAGTATCAATTTAGTTTCTACTAAATTTTAGTTAACATTTAACATGCGCGGCTTTCACTTTTTATTCTTGCTATTGGCCTTAATTGGTCTACTGGCTGTGACAGCAGCAGCCCCAATATCTGAGAAAGATACGAATGTTGCAGCTAAAGGTGAAGATGTAGGCGAAGAAGGTGTGATACTCCTCGATCCTGAGGAGGATGAGGAAGAAGATAATGGCGATGACGTTGAAGAGGAAGACGGAGAAGACAATGGTGATGAGGAGGAAGAGGACAATGGAGATGAAGAGGAAGAATATAACGGGGATGAGGAGGAAGAGGGCAATGGTGATGAGGAGGAACAAGACTATGGTGATGAGGAGGAAGAGAACAATGGTGCTGAAGAGGAAGTTTGAATAATTAAAGACATACATTCGAATTAGCACTAATCTGTACCAAATATTAAAATTGTAGATTTCGTAAAATTATGAGACAAATTTCGAATTTAAAAAAATAGCAGTAATGCTTCTTGAAATATATTAATATCTTAAAGTTATATAAATTACAATTATGTATAGTTTTTTTTTTAAATTAAAGAAAATAAGTGAACAACGGGTGTCACAATGGGTCCATAAGGACCTAAGTGTTCTCCTCGAAGATGGAGATGCCCGCACACCAACCAAGTGAACAATTCATTTTGTGCCTACGATTTTTTAACAATAAAAATTCAAATTTCCAAAAAATATCACGTATTACCTCTTTTAGGCTGATAAATTTTCGAATTTTTATAAGTATAACTGGAAAACTAGGTAATGTGTACGTGTCTCTAGAAATATTATGTTTGCAAAATTTCGAAATTGTGACAAATATTGAATGGCATTCATTACGTGACTTAATTTTCATCAAAATTTTCTTTCACAATTCTTGGCTTTCCTCTGAAAGCACCCACAAACCTAATAGGACTGTTCCATACATTTTTATACCATCACCTTTAGGGATGAGGGTATATATCATTTGATACGAGAAAAAGTGTAACGCATTATAGACGACGTGTTAGACCCCAAGTATCTTAAGACCAAATTCGTTTTAGAACTTTTTAAGACGATTGAGCTATGTCCCATTTCGCTAACTGTAGAGATGGAGTAGCAATATCAATACACCCAACGTCATCGCGCCCAAATTCTGTACTTAGTAAAGCTAAATCAGGATAAAATTATGGGGTAAGTCTAGCCACGCCCTTGAATACAAATGTACCACTCCGCTAACTTTAGAAATCGAGTAATAAAAACAGTAAGAAAGTTTCAGTCGGGAAAACCGACTAACATATACCCTCGCCCTCAGTAAAACATAAAATTTTCTAGGCGAATTGGTACATTTGTTTGGGAGGTACCAGAAGGGGCGTGGCTGGACTTAAAGTTTTTTCTCCATAACTTTGTACTGATTTAGCTTTAGTAAATACAGAATTGATATTACTACTCCAACTCTAAAGTGGGGGGAAAGTTACATTTGTATGTGAGGTACCAGAAGGGGCGTGGCTAGACTTTCAATTTGTTCTCCAAAACTTTATCCTACTTCAGCTTTACTAAATACAGAATTTGGCCACGATCGCGTTGGATCTATTAGTAATATTAATCGATTTCTAAAGTGGGCGGTCCCTAATGGTTGTGGGAGGTACCAGATGGACGTGGCTAGATTTCCAGTTCTTTATGAAAAACTTTAACCTGCTATAGCTTTACTAAATATAGGATTTGGACGCGATCGCGTTGGGTGTATTAATATTATTACTCAATTTCAAATTGGTCGGAATGGAACATTTGTATAAGAGATACCAAAAGGGGCGGTACAGTTGTATGGTACATTTGTGTGGGAGGTACCAGAGAAGGCGTGGCTAGACTATCAGTTTTTTCTCCAAAACTTTATCCTCTTATAGTTTTACTAAATACAGAATATGGGTACGATCGCGTTGGGTATTTTGATATTATTACTCAATTTCTAAAGGGGGCGGAATAGTACATTTGTTTGGGAGGTACCAGAAGGGACGTGGCCATGTAGCCCATTTTAAGTAGTAAGTAAGTAGTTTTGGAGAAATATGAACTTGTGCAAAGTTTCAAAACATTTGGTTTCGTCTTTCGAAAGTTATCGTACGTACCAGCCGGACAGACAGACGGTCATGGCTCAAACGACTGAATAAGTCATGAATCGAATTTGGTTCAAAGAAACTTAGGATCTATAGTGACTCCTTCTATGTGTTACACTTTTGGGTCATATCAAATGATATATACCCTGCTACTCGTAGGGTGAGGGTATTATCAATATACTAGAAAATTTTATGTTTTACTGAGGCTGAGGGTATATGTATGTATGTCGATTTTCCTGACTGAAACTTTTTTACTTGTTTCTAAGTACACTGAATTCTATCATAGTTGGCGAATGATGCACGCTTGCAAAAATTTGATTCTGGAATGAATATGGACTACATTGACTGATCCCTTCAGATACCTTCCATACAAAATGACCTATTTTTGGAAAAATAATTTTTTTTCCATTAATTTCAAACGGACAACTGGAAGATATTTGCATTTGGTCAGTTTCAGATTATTTTCAAATAGTAGACAAATACTTTGGAAACTTAAATATTTGCCCCGCCTCTTCTGGTACCTCTCACGCAAATGACCGAATTTACCTTTATAGTTTTACATACATTTTTTTTGGTAAATACTTTGAAATTGGGACCGGCCTTGGCAATGTGGTTAGATTACGCGACTACCATGCGGGAGATCGCAGGTTCAAACCTCGCTCCAGTCATCTTAAAAAAAATTGTTCTTTCATTGTCGGCTCCCCTCGAATGTTGGTGACAGCAACTTCGCAGTATTAAGTGTCGAGTCAATAGGCGTGTCTAGTAAGAACTTTTCAAACAGTGACGTTCGCATTCGTCGATAACAAGTAGGTGCCGTTAGTTGAGAATCTAAAATAGAAAGCGTGTTAATTCACAACAACGCGAGAAGCTTTCCCATACCTCATTCATGGGGTATAAAGGGAAATTAAGTTTTTTTTTTAAATACCTTGAAATAAGTCATATTTTGAGCGGGATGTAGGCTTTTTGAAATTGACTCAGGAATGAATATGGACTAAATCGGCTTCTCGTACCTCCCATACAAAATAACCTATTTATGGAAAATACATATTGCCATCCCTTAACTTTCGAATTGCAGTGCATTTAAAATTTGTCAGTTAAATAATCTTAGTAATAGTAGGCAAGACCTTAGAGTCATCTATTCTGGAAACTCTCTTATACAAATTACCAAAGTCACGCCCCTAGTTCAACATATATATCTTTTTTGTAATTACACAGATGCTCAACAAAGTGTGCGTTTATATTAAAATCGTTGATTTTCGATTGAAACTTGGACACAATGTGCCCTTTCTGACACTTCCTGTACTCCGTTGAGCTTTTTTTACTTTTAATATTTTGCAGTTACAGGTGATACCTAATATACCGGGTTTACCTCATCCATTAGAAATTTGGATTTCTTTAGAGATTTTTGTGCGAATTAATTAGAGAATTTTTCATTCATTCTCAATTGGATCCTTTTAGTACCCCTATAAAAAATTACCGCATATATCCAGAGATATTGAATTTAACATTGGACCTTTGTGGACTGTAACCTTTTCTACAGATTTACTATAGATCTCGTCTGGCCATACGATGGAAAGTCGTATGGGTAATGGTATTTATCAGTCAGTTCACCTGATTGAAATTTGTGTACTGGTTATACCATCACCCTAAGGGATGAGGGTATATATCATTTGATACGACCCAAAAGTGTAACACATAGAAGGAGTGATTTTAGACCCTAGGTTTCTTTGAACCAAATTCGATTCATGACTTTTTAAGTCGTTTGAGCGATGTCCGTCTGTCTTGCTGTCCGGCTGGTTCGCACGATAACTTTCGAAAGACGTAACCAAATGTTCTGAAAATTTTTTACTTACGGTATTGCAAATGGGCTACATGGCCCCGCCCCTTCTGGTACCTCCCATACAAATACATCATTCCGCCCACTTTAGAAATCGAGTAATATTATCAGTACACCCAACGGGATCGTACCCAAATTCTGTATTTGGTAAAGCTATAACAGGATAAAGTTTTGGAAAAAATTTTGAAAGCCTAGCCACGCCCCTTCTGGTACCTCCCATACAAATCTACCTTCCCACCCACTATATAGATGGAGGAATAATATCAATAAATCAAACGTGATCGTACCCAAATTCTATTTTTAGTAAAGCTATAACAGGATAAAGTTTTGAGGAAAAAAAATTAAGTCTATCCACGCCCCATCTGGTACCTCCCATACACATCTGGTACCGCCCACTTTAGAAATCGATTAATATTATTAAAAGACCTAACGGAATCGTGCCCAAATTCTGAATTTTGTTATGTTATAATAGGACAAAGTTTTGGAGAAAAATTTGGAAGTCTAGACACGCCCCTTATGGTACCTCCCATACAAATGTACCTTTCCGCCCACTTTAGGGATGTAGTAATAATATCAACACACCCAAGGCAATCGTGTCCAAATTCTGTATTTAGTAAAGCTATAACAGGATTGAGTTATGGAGAATAAATCCCCTTCTCGTACCACCCATACAAATGTACCACTCCGCCCACTTTAGAAATCGAGTAATAATATCAATATAATAGAAAATTATTTGTTTTACTGAGGGTAAGGGTATATGTAATTCGGGTTGCCCGACTGAAACTTTCTAATTGGTTTTAATTACAAATCGGTTAATTTCAATAACTCAAGACTTAAACAATATCTTATAGTGGGTGATGGTATTTATCAGTCAGTTCACCTGATTGAAATTTGTGTACTGATTTTATATTTAAATAGTTAAAAATTTTTGGCCATTCTTCTTACTGTCGAGTAAAATAGTTTAAGATTTTTGATATTTTCTTCATATACTTCAGTTAGCATACGATAGGTGGCGTGCTATTTAATTTATTAAAACTAACACTACGTTAATCGTACGTTACAAAGCTTCGCCTTACTAACACCATATGTGGCATAGTGGCATTGATGCTATGCTCATCTTATAAATTAAACTTAATATACTTATCATTTTGTTATTAGCTCATAAGTCTATACTTGCTGCATAGAACCACCTATGTTGCCCAAACTATGACGTGGATGAAAAATATATTAAAAAGCTCAACTCTAAGGTTTTTTGTCTTCTACCACAAGTATTGTATTAATCTATTGTATTGATATAATCGAAGCGACTTCGCGAGACAATACATATCAAAAAAAGAGCAAATATTTTGCGGTTTCGTTGAATTCTGTGAAAAGTTTATTTGCTTATTTAGAATTAATATTAATAAATGTACAGACACTCTGCTTTGCTATTAACATTAATATATGCGTTGTATAATTTTTGCGTGACTAAACATGTGAAATTTATATTAGGTTATGTGGGGAAAATTCCCTCGAAGACTGACCCTTAAAACCGTTGAAAAGGGGGCTAATTAGAGACGTTTTTGTTAGGTCAAAACCATTTACCTTGAGTAACAAAAAACAACAGCACTTTCTGATACAGTGAAGGACGATTTAAAATTGTTTCGCCCAGGATCTTCTGATTTTTGATGAAAATACATTTTTCAGCACATTGATTTGGGAGTCAATTCTGAGAATTCCACATGATAGTAGACCCAAAAATAAGAACTTTTGCATCATTCATTCTGTCAAGTTGACTGCATAAATAATTTAATGGCCATGCGAAATTTTTTGTCCAAGGTGGATTTTAAGCACTTTTTCTATATATCATGGACAGGACAAGGATGTTAGCGAAATAAAAATGGCGACATCCATACAGCTGCCATGCCGAAAGGCACGAATTTGGATGTGGATTTGTAGTTGGCGAGAGACTCAGACATTTTGTCTCGCGATTCAAACTTGTTAGTGACCGGCGGAAGATAAAAACGGTGAGATTAAAGATGCATTTAACGAGAACCTAGAGGAAACATACGACCGCTGCCCAGGTCACGACATTACAATTTTTATGGGAGACTTTAATGCAAAAATAGTAAGGGAAGATGTTCTTGGTCCATCGATCGATCACGTCAGTCAATGGGTTAAGGCTGGTTAGCTTCGCAGCGGGAAGGAACATGGTAGTGAGTGGAACCAGATTCCAGCACAAAGATATCCACAAAGCACATTGGCTATCCCCCCATTAAAACACCAAAAATTAAATTGATCATGTGGTAATTGATGGCAGGCATGCATCTAGTGTCATGGACATTCGTGGTGCTAATATTGGCTCGGATCATTGCCTGGTTGCAGCCAAGGTGCACATAAGATTGAGCAGAGAGAAAAACGCACGTAACCAAACACAAAGAAAGCTGGACATCGCGAAGCTGCAAACCCCAGAGATAGCCACTGCCTACTCCAACCTGCCCTCCCAGCGTCTCTACTTCTGGCGTTCCCGATACACAGTGGCAGCATATTGCGCATTCCATGGCAACCACCACAACAACCATGTTAGGATATGAAAAACGGTGCTCAGACAAATCCTGATACTACGAAGAATGTCGCATAGCGTCTGAGGAACAGGGTGCTGCCTATAGGACAACGATACAGCCAATTGTAACCCGTGCTGTAAGGGAACAGCACAAGGAGACAGTAAAACAGGCGAGACAGCTATTTAAGCGAAAAAAAATGTCAAATGAAGGTAAGGGAGAACGAGGATAGAGAGCGATACAAGGGTAGAGGTGAGGCCGAAAATTTTACCAGAAAGTAGAAGAGAAAGGCTACGGTAATGGGCTCCCCTTCTGTAAGGACAAGGATGGAAATCAGGTTACAGAAACGCAGAGTGTGCTGCATATATGAAGAGAACACTTCCAATGACTGCTGATTCCAGAAGTCAGTGGACGTGCAGGTATCACGCCAATTGTCGACGACGGCTTAGATTGTCCACCACCAAGTCAAGCCGATGTAAAAAGAGCAATATAGCGGTTGAAAAAAAATAAAGCAGCCGGTGCCGACGAACTTCCGGCAGAGCTCTTTAAGTCCGGTGGTGAGGAGCTGATAACGAGCATGTACCAGCTCCTTAGCACGGTTTGGCTTAAAGAGTGCATGCCCGACGATTGTAATATAAGCGTATTATGTCCTGTGCTAAAAAAAGGGTGTTCCAAGTGTGTGCTCCAACTACCGCGGGAACAGCATTTTACCCATCGCACATGAGGTTCTGTCGAATGTGCTATGTGAAAGACTAAACCTGGCCTTATCAGTATGGCTTTAGACCTGGTAAATCAACAACTCACCAGATATTCACACTTCGGCAAATCCTGGAAAAGACTCAAGAGAAACAGATCGACACGTATTCGTCGACTATCAAGTTTCCTTCGACAGCCCAGAACGGCAGGGATTGCAGGGAACCGAATACGCCTTTGCGGAATGACGCTGACTGGCAAGGACCTTACGGAGCCATTCTATACCATTCTATACCGAGGCCTAAAACAAGGCGACGGCCTATCATGTGACTTCTTCAACATAGTGATGGAAATGATAATAAGGAAAGCTGCAGTAAACACGAGTGGCACGATATTCAACAAAAGCCACATGCTACTCGAGTACGCGAAAACTGCAGGATGTGACTGCAGCCTTCTCAGGCATACAGAAGGAATAAACGATAATTGGGTCTTGACGTGGTCAGACGCATTAAGGTGCAGCGGTTGCGTTGGCTAGGTCATATTGTACGCATGGACAAAATGCTGCAGCTCGAAAAGTTTTCGACAATGAACTCGATGAACGGCGCAGAAGAGGGCGACCAAAACTCCGTTGGAAAGACCAGGTTACTGAGAATCTTATAGAACTTGGTGTGACTTACTGGAGAAGAAGTGCAGAAGATCGAAGCGCTTATAATATTTTTCTACGTGCGGTATATAACCTAATGGGATTGCAAAGAAGTGCCAGCTAAGTAAGTAAGTATTATCATAACCCATGAAGAACCTATCTTGATATTTGCTCATATTGAAAAGAAAAGTTTGAGCAATTTTCAGATATAAAATTAAAAAAAAAAAATAGGACAAAGTTTGTGAGAACAAATAAGAAGTCTAACCACGCCTCTTCTTGTACCTCCCATACAAATGTACCTTTCCGCCTACTTTTGAAATCGAGTAAAAATATCAATATCATAGAAAATTTTACGTTTTAGGGAGGGTGAGGTTGTTATGTTAGTCGGGGTTACAATGCATTATAAAATATACTTAGACCATATCATTACATTGTATATAAGTAATTTTTTTATGTAAGTTTTATAACGGCTTTGATATTCTTTACGAAATTTCAAAGTGATTCTTTGACTTCTTTTTTTAGGTGGACATGGAAATGTAAATCAAAGTGTGTCTGTGTGTATAGTATAGACTCATAAACAGTTGAGCCGATTTTGTTGAAATTGGGCAAACACTTTACTAACATACGCGATTCTGTTTCTAGCATAATAAAATTAAACGAAAGCAAAGGTAATTTTCCAATTTTTTTTTTAACAAATTGAAGTATAGAAAAACAACCACTACACAGTCTTCTTAAGAAAATTAAAAATGACTGGAATTTTAAATAAAATAAAAACAACAATAGAATGAAAGACGTAAAATAAAATGAATAAATGAATTGGACTGGCCGTGGTATAGTGGTTAGCACACGCGACTAACATGCGGAAGAGCCGTGGTTCGATCCCCTGCGCCAGTCATCTACATTTTTCTTTACTTGCCGGCTCCCTAGATGTTGTCAATCGGCATGTCTAGTAGAAGCTTCTCAAACAGTGTCATTCGCATTATCATTAAAAAAATTGATCGTGGGCAAATTCCAATTCCAGCCAGCAGGACATAGTTTTGGAGAACAAATTGGAAGTCTTGCCACGCCCCGTCTGGTACTTCCCGTACAAATGTACCACTTTAGAGATGGTTATAGTAATATCAATACACCCAAAGTAAATCAGTATAAAGTTTTGGAGAAAAGAACTTGAAGTCTACGCACGCCACTTCTGGTACCTTCCAGTCCAAATGTACCTTTCCGCCCACTTCAGAGATGGAGTAATAATATCAAAACATCGATCGTGCCGAATTTCTGTATTTAGTAAAGCTTAAGCAGGATAACGTTTTGGAAACAAAATTGGAAGTGTAGCCACGCCCCTTCTGGTACCTCCCATACAAATGTACCACTTCGCGCACTTTGAATACTAGAAAATTTTATGTTTTACTGAGGGTGAGGGTATATGTAAGTCGGGTTTCCCGACTGGAACTTTCTTACTGTTTGTTTTTGCCAATTTCAACATTTCTCTATTAGACCGAACTGAAACATACTTTAGTTCTAAGTAAACAGCTCGCTAAAGTTGTTCGAAACACTTGTTGTTGTGCAAACACTACTAAATAATAAAACTTCAAATTGTGCCATTTATTGTATAAATTTAGGCTATTAAACAAAGTGTCTATTTAGTTTATATAAAAATTTAGTCAACGTTTAACATGCGTTGCTTTCACTTTTTTCTCTTGCTATTGGCCTTAATTGGTCTATTGGCTGTGGCAGCAGCAGCCCCAATATCTCAGAAAAATACGAATGTAGTGCAAGTGGATGAAGCTGAAGGCGAAGATGTAGGCGAAGAAGGTGATCTAGCTCCGGAAGGGGAAGAGGAGGAAGATGATAATGGTGATGAAGAAGAGGAGGAGGATGATGATAATGGTGATGAAGAAGGAGAGGAGGAGGGTGATTATAATGAAGATGAGGAGGGAGACGACAATGGTGATGACGAGGAGGAGGAAGGAGACAATGGTGATGAGGACGAAGAAGGTTATGGTGATGAGGAGGAGGAAGATGATAATGGTGATGAGGAGGAAGGAGACGATGGTAATGACGAGGAAGACGACAATGGTGAAAATGAAGGTGAGGAGGATGATGAACAAGAAGACAATGGTGATGATGAAGATGCAGCAGAGGATAACGATATTAGCAGCGATCCTCAAGAGGAAGAAAACAGTGATGATGAGGTAGAAGAAGACAATGGCGAAGAGGAAGATGTAGAAGAGGGCAGCGATGATAGCAGTGCTTCCCAAGAGGAACAAGACAATGGCGATGACGAAGAAGCAACGGAGGGTAGCGATTCCCAAGAGGAAGAAGACAATGGTGCTGAGGAGGAAGAAGACTATGATGATGATGGAGAAGATGATGAGGATGCCGAGGACAACAGCGATTATGAAGATGAACAAAGTGCC
Source organism: Muscina levida (assembly GCA_964034835.1). Taxonomy (NCBI): domain Eukaryota; kingdom Metazoa; phylum Arthropoda; class Insecta; order Diptera; family Muscidae; genus Muscina; species Muscina levida. Next base: position 127,794,927 of record OZ035883.1, on the reverse strand, counting down.
GAGGAAGAAAGTAGTGGAGAAGATTATGACGACAACAATACTAATATATTGGTTGTAGCTCAAAAGCCTGTAGCATCACCCTCTCAACAACCAAAACCTCAAGCTCCAGCTAAAGTGTCAAATCACCAGCAGAAACCTGCTAATAAGAAACCGAAAACTAAAAAACCAGCGGGTAAAAAACCACCAAGTAAAAAACAACCAAAGAAGAAATCTAAAGCCAAAAAACCGTCAGCGAAGAAGCAGGCGGCAAAGAAGCAAGCGGCAAAGAAACCAGCAGCACAAAGGCCAGTGGTGCAGAGGCCAGTGGCACAAAAGCCAGTGGCTCAAAAGCCAGTAGCTCAAAAGCCAGTGGCACAAAAGCCGGCAGCCCAGAAGCCTGCATCCCAAAAGCCAGTAGCTCAAAAGCCAGTGGTACAAAAGCCAGTGGCACAAAAGCCGGCAGCCCAAAAGCCAGTAGCTCAAAAGCCAGTGGCACAAAAGCCAGTGGCTCAAAAGCCAGTGGCACAAAAGCCAGTGGTACAAAAGCCAGCTGCTCAGAAACCATCGATCCAAAAGACAGCGCCCAAACAACCAGCTAAAAACCAGGCTGGCAATAAAAGACAGAAGAGAGCCTTTGTATATACGAGACAGTGGAAAAAAGAAAGCTTACTAAACAAAATCAAAAATATCTTTTAAAATATTGCATAAATAAACCATAACAAAAAAATATTTCATAAAATTTTTGTTTTACTTATAAAATGTGATCCATTTATAGCTTTGGTTTTTAATATTGAATAAATTAATTGAAATAAATTTGGATATTGGAATTTTTATGATGATCCCAAAGAATATTTTCTGACAATTTACTTAAAAGTAAAGGTTAAAATTTCGACAAAGATTTTTGACTTTCAAAAAAAAAAAATTCTTAAAATAAAATCTTTTACTATTTTTTGTTCTTATAAAATACTAGTGGGCCCGGCAATGCTTCGCTTTTACATAATTGATGAAAATTAAATTAAATTAAAACCCCTAAAACACAGTTTGACCACGCCCACTGGTGGATAATTTATATCTGTTGTACCGAGTAAAATCTATATATCAAGTTTTATCTCTCTAGGTCTAAAATACCCTTTTGCCACGTCTCCTCCGCCCATTGATTGAAAATACAAATTTTGTCTGCAAATATCAACCAGTACTGTCGAATACTATCTGTGTACCAGGGCGAAAACAAAGTTTTGCCACGCTCGCACTGCCCACTGAACGAAAATTATTCTTATTCTTAATTGTGCTGCAGAGTGCTCTCACGATATCAAATTTTATCTCTGTAGGACATAAATACAGGATAGCCAAGCCATTTCCGCCCAAAAATCAAAAAAATAATTCGTCTGCAAATTTGAAACTTAAGTCTCGAATACTATCTGTGTACCAAATTTTATCGCTCTAGCTCAAAAAAATGTTTTGACACGCCCACTCTGCCCATTAAATCCAAAATTTAAAACATGTATATTCTATTATTTTTTCATATATACAACGTTATAGAGCCAAATCTGTAAAGGAATTAAATTTTTAAACAATTTTATAAGAATTTAAGATATATTAAAAAAGTGGGCGTAGAAATGGGCGGTCCCAAATTTGTTTGTTATATAAAAACCATTCTCGGACTATTACGAACATTATAGAAAAAGAATTAGTCAAATCGGTCCATGCGTTCTCAAGTAATGGCCTCACCAACGCACTACAATTCATTTTTATATATAAAGGGTGGTTAAATTTTAAGGACCGATGTTGATTTTGAATACAACACGAATTATTTAGGAAATTATTGTCATTCCTTTTTATTATGATAATATTGGTATGGTTCAATGGCCGCCGCGACTTCGGCGGCACACCTCCATCCAATGGTCCAAATATTCGATGACGCTGAGGCATAATTAAGGTTCTATGCCGTTAATGTGCCTCATCGTTATCTCATCCTTTAGCTCTTGAATTGTTGCTGGCTTATCGACGTACCCCTTTTCTTTCAAATAACCCCAAATAAAGAAGTCCAACGGTGTCAAATCACATGATCTTGGCGGGCAATTGACATCGACCCAACGTGAGATAACGCAGCCATTGAATTGGTCGCGCAAAAGAGCCATTGTTTTAAAAAGTTCGTTATCATCTCACGATAGCGAACACCATTCGACGTAACTGCCTGACCGGCCTCATTTTGGAAAAAAAACGGCCCGATGTTGCCGCCAGCCCATAAACCGCACCAAACAGTCACTCTTTGTGGGTGCATTGGTTTTTCGACAATCACTTCTGGAGTATCATACGCCCAAATGCGGCAATTCTGCACTCTACTGAGGTGAAAATGTGCCTCATCACTGAAGATGATCCTGGGTTATGACACAAGCGGATGAATCGGTTCTGGTAGTATTCGAGAGAAAAATACTCCTTAAAATATATGAGCCCATCATATGTATTATAATTAATATTATAATTTTTTTTACGTGCAGTATATTATCCAATGGGATTGCAAAGAAGTGCCAGCTAATTCAGTAAGTATTCAAAAGATCCGTTTTGCTAGCATTGCCTGGCGATATCAGGCGATACATATTGACTTCTATGTTTCCAATCATTCTACGTTTAAATTAAAAACAAAAATGGTCTTACTGATATGGATATGGCATTGGTACAAATAGAAAATGTTAATGGTGGCGTATACAATATTTTAAAGATTGTTTATAACTCGTACGTACATTTAAGATATACTGCAATGGCTGGTAATCCATCTATCGACTGTAACTTGTACTATTCCACAAATCATAGTAGACTATTATATCAAATGTTTTATAGTTTCATCACCATCAAATAAACTATGTATTCCCAGTATGTAATAAATACAGTATGAAGCAAGATTACTCTTTTGATCGGTTTAACTTGGCAAACCCAGGGCGATCCTTGCCAATTGCACTTCAAGTCTACTCACAAAGATCCGTATTCGTGGTACTACTGCGGACAGAGTGGTTACACGTGGAACAGGTGCCTCCATCCAACTAGCGAAAGTCCTTGAAGAATACAAGGCTGACATAACCGCTTTACAGTAAATTCGGTTGACGGGACACGGGTGCTCGCGCTTGAAGACGTGCGACATCTACTATAGTGGCCATGCGGACAAGCACGAGTTTGGATGTGGATTTGTGGTTGGCAAGCGATTGCGACACCTATTCTCAAGGTTCAATCCGGTGTGTGAACGCATAGCCACCATAAGAGTCAAAGCAAATGTTTTCCACATAACACTTACATGTGCCGAAAGACGAGTTCTACGAGAACCTAAAAAAATTTATATGACCGTAGCCCCAGCCATGAAATCAAAATTGTACTAGGCGATTTTAACGCCAAAATAGAAAGGGAGACCGCATTTGAGCCTACCATCGGAAAATTCAGTCTGCACACTGAAACGTTGAACAATGGCATCAGACTGATGGATTTCTCTGCGGCAAGAAATATGGTAGTTAGCAGCACTGATTTGATCACTGAAATATTCATAAGGCAACATGGCTATCTCCAAATCAATTGACGAGGTAGTCGATGGAAGGCACGCATCGAGTGTTCTGGACGTGCGAACATTGACTCCGATCACTTCCTTACCGCAGTTAAGGCACGCACAAGGCTAAGCATGGCGAAAAACGTACGTAACCAGGCACAACGAAAGCTGGACATCGGTAAACTGCGGACCACAGAGGTAGCGGACGCCTACTCCAACCACCTAACTCAAATGCTGCGGAATGCTCCAACCCCTGATAATAGAACCTCGACTCTTTAATACGAGCTGCGAGAAGCGTACTTGGGCACTTAAGGCCGTCTCAAGAAGATGCCTGGTACGACGATGAATGTCGCAATGCCAAAAGAGAGACGGATGCTACATACAGGGCGAAACTGCAGCCAATGGCAACGCGAGCTGTTCGTGAACGGCACAGGGAGAAAGAAGGAGCTGAAAAAGAGGCAAGATGAGTGCACAGAGTTGCTCCGAAGTAGAGGGCAAGCCCGAAAATTCTACAAGAGAGTTAAGGCGAGAATGCGTGAAACAGGGTTGCCCTCCTGCAAAGACGGCGATGGTCAGCTAGTGACGGACTATGGAGAAATCATTTCATATTGACGGTTCACTCTCGAGCCAGAGCGAGATACGTGTGGAATCTCCCGCCTTAAAAACAACAAAGCTGCTGGAGCCGATGGTCTCCCTGCTGAATTATTTAAGGCTGGCGGGGAGGATCTGATTAGGAGCATGCATCAGCTCATGGAGAACAAATGGCTAGAGGAGTTCATGCCCAGGGATTGGAGTCTCAGTCTGTTATGTCCCATATACATGAAAACAGATCATAGTGAATGTAAGAACTACCGTGGAATAAACCTATTACCAATTGCGTACAAAGTCCTTTCGAGCATATTATGTGAGTGTCTAAAGCCAATTTTAGGAAAACTAATTGGACCTTATCAGTGCGGCTTTTGACCTGGTAAATCTAAGACTGATCAAATATTCTAAAAAAAAAACTTAATTTCCCTTTGCACCCCATAAATGAGGTATGGGATAGCTAGCTTTTTACTTATATTCACTTTACGACAAATTCTGGAAAAAAAAACTCATGAAAAACAGATCGATACCTACCACCTCTTTGTCGAATACAAAGTTGCCTTCGACTCTCTGATAAGGAATAGGCTATATGAGGCCATGTCGGAGTTTGGTATTCAAGCAAAGCTGATTCGACTTTGCAGATGTACCTTGGAAGACACTAAATCCTCTATTATGATATGTAAGGATCACTCTGAACTATTCAACACTGAAAGAAAACTCAGGCAAGGTGATAGCTTGTCCTGTACACTATATAATATAGTTATGGAGAAGGTGGTGGAAGGCTGGTGTCAACATGTCTGGCACCATATTCCACAAGAGCCACATGCCAGTAGCCTATACCGATGATATAGACATCATTGGCCGAAATCTGCGGGATGTTACTGCAGTTTTCTCATCACTAGAAAAGGAGTCAGCAAAAATAAATTTAGCGGTCAACGAGGACAAAACAAAAATTATGATTTCGACGAACAAAGAGTCCTCTCGATGGGGACGCACCGTGAACGTTGACAATTATTGTTTTGAGGTAGTAGATGAATTTATCTACCTCGAAACTTCCGTCAATAATAAAAATAATGTCAGCCAATAAATCGAACGTAGAATAGTGCTCGCCAATAGATGTGTCTACGGACTTCGGCAGTACTTTAGTAACATCACTTTATCTCGGAATACTAAGAAACAGCTATACCATGTGCTAATCTTACCCGTTCTATTGTATGCTGCCGAATCGTGGGTGCTTACGATAACGAACATACAAAACCTGAGAGTATTCGAGAGAAAAGTACTCCTAGAAATATAAAGACCTACCTGGGTCGACGGCGAGTTTCGCCTTCGGATAAACCATGAGCTGTATGAGCTTTACCAAGACATTGGCGTAGCTAAAAGAATCAGAATCCAACGACTACGATGGTTAGGACATGTTGCCAGGATGGATGTAAATGCTCCAGCGAGAAATGTGTTTGAAGGCGAACCTTAAGGACGGCGCAGTGCAGGGAGTTCCAAACTTCGTTGGAAGGAGCAAGTGGTAGGCGATGTGCCATCATCAGGTAGGACTAACTGAAGAAGGCATGTAGAAGACCGAAGCATATGGAATTCTTTAATATTTCAGGCCTTAAATTTATGAACCACGTTCGTAAATTGTAATGGGCCACTTAAGTAAGTAAGTAAGTAAGTAATAAATAAACTTAAGGTGCTCACACACATCAACAAATTCTCTTAGTCATATTATAATTTCTTTAAACCATTTAACTGGTCCAACTGTCTCTGCTTAAACTTTCCCCCTCTTAAACCAACTTTATAGTTTAGTAATTGATACCATAATATGCCAACTTTTTAGCTTTGTTGTAACTTTTCTTTCAGTTGCTATTATCCTCAATAACATACTAACAACCATAACGACAATTTTCGTTCAAATAACATTTGTATTAAATTCAATAGTATGTTAAAAACTATGTCAAGAAAATTTGTGTAAATTGCAGTTTGTGCAATGAGTTGATAATTGAGTTAAAAATGTAGATTAGTATTTGGATGCAAAGTACTGTGAATAATCACAATATTTGTTATATTAAAATTATAAAGAGAAAAAGTGTCGATAGTTTGATTCGTAGAGTATTTTCAACAATGCCTAAGAGACTGCTGAAAATGCTGTTTCTGTCTGTGTGTTTGGCTAAGGATCTTATACATTTAATGCGATTTAAATGAAAATTTGTAAAGATGTTGCTGACATACATGATGAAGTTTTTATAATAGTATATTACACATAAGCAGGCTGGTATGGACGGCACAGCTTGCTAAATTGGCAAAGTATATGATATAAGCAAAAAGGAAAAAGATTTTAACAAAATTACAATTTAAATTGAGTAACTTTCGAGGGAAAAATAATAATCACAAAATTTAGTACATTATAACGTTTTCTTAGGGCCGAGAAATATACTAATAAAACTAATGAAATATCATATGGGCTTGTCAAATTAAATATTATCTGCAAATTTTTAGTTAACTTAAAAACAACATATTGAAAAAAAAATAACATAACTAAGTATTGCAAATATTAACAACAAAATATTTGCCACAACAAGTCTATAACAATGGAATTTAACTAAACGCCTTCTAGAACAAATTTGTATTCGACACCATAATAGCTAATTTAAACATAATCAGCCACTCGTTTTTGGCTAAATAAATTAAAAGCACACTTTGTTAGTAAATAAACAAGCGGTAAGAAAACATCTGTTCTAATGCAAACCTAGAACGCACAAGCATGCCTCTTTAATCGTTATATTACTGCCCACAAAATTTCTCTATAAATTTGGCGTCTAATTAAGCATAGAATCAGTTCATACGATAGTTTTGACTTAAGACTTAACATGCGCTGTATCCACTTGTTTCTCTTGCTGGTGGCCTTAATTGGTCTGCTGTCTGTTGCCACAGCGGTTGATGTTACTGATGTGTTAACGGATGTAGTTGCTCCCACAGAGGGCGATGGTGACAAAGATCAGACTGATGTTACGGAAGGAGGCGAAGAAACATCTCCCTCTGTTCCAGAAGTTACCGACAAACCTGTTATAGAGCCTCAGCCTGAAACTCCTACTAAGGCACCTACCAAGAAACCAAAGAAGCCTAAGAAGCCCAAGAAACCTAAGAAGCCCAAGAAGCCTAAGAAGCCCAAGAAGCCAAGGAAGCCCAGGAGGCCAAATAGAGGATAGGAAGCCGTTTTTGTAAAAAAAAAAAATTTATTCTGAGCACAAGAATATTGTAAAATGAGAAAACCAGTAAGGAAGTTTCAGGCGGGAAGCCCGACTTACATATACTCTCACCCTCAATAAATCATAAAATATTCTAGTAAACATATTGATATTATTACTTCATCTCTAAAGTGGGCGGAAAGGTACATTTGTTTGGAGGTACCAGAAGGGGTGTGGCTAGCCTTCCAATTTCTTCTCCAAAATGTTATCCTGTTTAGGCGGATCGCGTTGGATGTATTGATACTATTACTCGATATCTAAAGTGAGCAGAAAGATGTATTTGTATGGGAGGTACAAGAAGGGGCGAGTCTAGACTTCTAGATATTTTCTCCAAAACTTTATTCTGCTATAACTTTACAAAATAAAGAATTTTGGGTACGATCGCGTTAGGTCTATTAAAAATATTAATCGATTTCTAAAGTGGGCGGTACCAGATGTGTATGGGAGGTACCAGATGGGGCGTGGCTAGACTTCCAGTTTTTTTTTTTTTGCTCAAAAACTAATGAACGAATTTGGGTACGACCGCGTTGGATTTATTGATATTATTACTCCATCTCTAAAGTGGGCGGAAAGGTACGGTTGTATGGGAGGTACCAAAAGGGGTGTGGCTAGCCTACTAATTTTTCTCCAAAATTTTATCCTTTTTAGGCTTTACTAAATGCAGAATGTGTGTACGATTGCGTTGGATGTGTTGATATTATTATTCGATTTCTAAAGTGGGCGGAATGATGTATTTATATGGGAGGTAGCAGAAGAGGCGGAGCCAAGTAGTCCATTTACAATACCGTAAGTAGTTTTGGGAAAATATTAACAAAATTTCAAAACATTTGGTCGCGCCTTTCGCGCGACTAAAGTGACTCCTTCCATGTGTTACACTTTTGGGTAGTATTAAATGACATATACCCTTCTACCCATAGGGTGAGGGTAAAAAAAACATTATATATTGAATGATTTAGAAGATATCGTAGAAGGATAATAAAAATACTAGCGTTTTAAATGTTAACAGTGTAGGAACGAACGTTCATTGAATTTAGGGGTATAGGCACCATTATGACAAAAGTTGATATGTCCTTATTTGAAAATTTTAGAGGAAGCAAGACCGGCCGTGGCATGATGGTTAGAACACGCGACTACCCAACTGGTGGCACGTCGACGACCACTTGGTCCTTCCAATGAAGTTTGGGTCTCCCTGCTCTACGCCGTCCTTCAGGTTCGCCTTCAAACACCTTTCTCGCTCGAGTATTTACATCTATCCTGGCAACACGTCACAGCCATCGTAGTCGTTGGGTTCTGACTCTTTTAGCTACGTCGATGCCGTGGTACAGCTCATGTTTTATCCAATGACGAAACTCGCCGTCGATACAGATAGGTCCATAAATTTCGGGGTACTTTTCTCTCGAATACTCCCAGGTTTTGTATGTCCGTTGTCGTAAGCACCCACGATTCGGCGGCATACAATAGAACGGGTAAAATTAACACCTGGTACAGCTGTTTCTTCGTAACTCGAGATAAGATGATCTTACTAAAGTGCGGCCGAAGTCCGTAGAAACATCTACTGGATAGCACTATTCACCGCTTGATTTCTTGCCTGACATTATTTTTTTTGTTGACGGAAGATCCGAGGTAGGTAATCTCATCGACTACCTCAAAACAATAATTGTCAACGTTCACGGTGTCTCCCCATCGAGAGGACTCTTTGTTCATCGAAATCTTAATTTTTGTTTTGTCCTCGTTGACCGCTAAACTTATTTTTCCTGACTCCTTTTCTAGCGATGAGAAAACTACAGTAACATTCCGCAGATTTCGGCCATATCATCGGCATAGGCTAGTGGCATGTGGCTCTTGTGGAATATGGTGCTAGACATGCTGACACCAGCCTTTCTCATTACCTGCTCCATAACTATTTTTATAAAATAGTGTACTACAGCACAAGCTATCACCCTGCCTGAGATCTATTTCTGTGTTAAATGGGTCTGAGTGATCCTTACTAATCTTAATTGAGGATTTGGTGTTTTCCAAGGTACATCTGCAAAGTCACATTAGTTTTGCAGGAATACCAAACTCAGACATGGCCTCATATAGCCTATTTCTTATGGGAGAGTCAGACAGCTTTGTAGTCGACAAAGAGGTGTTAGGTGTCGATCTGCTTTTCATGAGTCTTTTTTCCAGGATTTGTCGTAAGGTGAATATTTGATCCGTCGTAGATTTACCAGGTCTAAAGCCGCACTGATAAGGTCCAATTAGTTTTTTTACAATTGGCTGTAGACGTTCACACAATATGCTCGAAAGGACCATGAACGTAATTGGTCGAATTAGTTTTGCAAGAATACCAAACTCAGACATGTCCTCATATAGCCTATTCCTTATCGCAGAGTCGAAGGCTGCTTTGTAGCCGACAAAGAGGTGTTAGGTTTCGATCTGCTTTCCATGATTTTTTTCCAGGACTTGTCGTAAGTTGAATATTAGATCCGTCGTAGATTTACCAGGTCTAAAGCCGCACTGATAAGGTCCTATTTGATTTTCTACAATTCACACAATATGCTCGAAAGGACCTTGCACATTCACTACGATCTCCTTTCTTGTATATGGGACACTACAGACTGAGACTCCAATCCGCGGACATGCTCTCCTCTGGCCAGATGTTCTCTATGAGCTGATGCACGCTCCTAATCAGCTCCTTTCCTCCTGCCTTTAACAATTCAGCAGGGAGATCATCGGCTCCAGCTGCTTTGTTGTTTTTAAGGCGAAATATTGCCACACGTATCTCACTCTGGCTCGGAGGTGGACAGTTAATACCATCGTTATGGATTAGAGCGGGGCCTTCCGGAGTGATGTCCGTATCCAGTAAATTTCTAAAATGATCTCTCCATATCTTCAGAAGGTTATCCGAACGTCACTAGCTGGCCATCGCTGTCCCTTTTTTACAATTTCCGAAAAACCGAACGAAACCGGTTAACCCGGTTTTTCACTAAATCAAGAATTCGAAAACCGCATGGTGGAAAAAAACGTATTTTTCGAATAAACCGGAAACCGGTTTTCTGAAACATTCAAGTATTTGAACACTATAAGGGCAACCCTGTGCCACGCATCCTCGCCTTACCTCTCTGTGCTAGAATTTTCGGGTTTCCCCTCTGCTTCGGAGCAACTCTGTGCCCTCATTCTGTCTCTTCTACAACTCCTTCTTTTTCCGTCTAAAAAGACGAGTTGCCTCTAGTCTCTTCTTCATGTGCCGTTCACGAACAGCTCGCGTTGCCATCGGCTGCAGTTTCGCCCTGTATGCAGCATCCGTCTCTCTTCTGGCATTGCGACATTGATCATCGTACCTGGCATCTTCTTGAGACGCCTTTGAGTACGCAAGTACGCTTCTCGTAGTCCGTTCTATGCAGGGGTTGGAGCATTCCTACCATATTTCTTGCCGCAGAGAAATCAATCAGTCTGATGCCATTGTTCGAAGTTTCTGTATGCAGACTAAATTTTCAGATGGTAGGCTCAAATGCGGGGGAACGGCCGTAGCATAGTGGTTAGAACACGCGACTACCATGCGGGAGATCCGAGGTTCGATTCCCGGCTCCAGTCATATACAGTTTTCTTTCATTGCCGGCCCCCTCGATGATGTCGACTATCGAGTTAATCGGCATGTCTAGTAAACGCTTCTCATACAGTGACGTTCGCATTCACAACAACGCGAGAAGCATCCCATACCTCCATTCATGGGGTATAAAGGGAAATTACGTTTTTTAAGCCACAAATGCGGTCTCACTGCCTATTTTACCATTAAGATCGCCTAGTACAATTTTAATGTCATGGCTCGGGCTACGGTCATATACATTTTCTAGTGGAAAATCTTTGTCTTGACTCTTATAGTGGCTATACGTTCACACACCGGGTTGAACCTTGAGACTAGATGTCGCAATCTCTTGCCAACCACAAATCTAGATCCAAACTCGTGCTTGTCCGCATGGCCACTATAGTAGATGTCGCACGTCTTAATGCGCGGGAACCCGTGTTCCGTCCACCGGATTTTCTGTAAAGCGGTTATGTCAGCCTTGTATTCTTCGAGGACTTTCGTAAGTTGGATGGAGCCACCTGTTCTATACAGTTTTCTAATATTCCAGGTGCATATCCTCAAATCATGGTCCCTAATTCGTTTGCGGTGGTCGTCAACATTTTGGGGGGTCCATTTTATTATGTTATTACTTCTTTTCATTGCAATAGTTTAAACGTCGGTGGTGGGTTGCAAGCCCATCGAACAAGTCGCAGTTTTCTTCTTCTGCCAGGATTTTATTGCAGCCTCCGATTCTGGGTCAGACGATGACCATGGCTCACTCTGAGCCGACGTGCCTGGGTTTTAAGTTTCGCCCCTCACAGTTAGCCGTGCTCTGACGGGTGTCAAAGGCACGTTTCTAGGCGTCACCACGTGGAGGTACTCCTTCCGCAGTAGTACCACAAATACGGAGCTCTGTGAGTAGACTCGAAGTGCAATTGGCAAGGATCACTCTAGGTTTTGCCAAGTTAAACCGATCAGAAGCTTTACCTGGCATCACACTTCCGCTCCCCGATTTTATGTTACAGTAAAAGTAATTTTTAAGACATTAAAATGACCTTTACGTACATTAACAGTACATTGTGGTATTTTTTTGTATCGAAAACTGTTTGATGGTAAAACAAAAGTACTTATCAGTTTATTGAAAGTATTTTTCGGTGCAGCTTTTGGAACAACAAAAATGTTGTAACAAAAAGTAAATTTATTATACTAACGAGTACTTATGATCTACCAAAAATAGTTGTTGTATACAATAAGTACTTTTCAAGTACCTTAAAGAGCTTATATCCAGCGACATATTTGATATAGCAGTTTTTGGTACAATTACAGTACAATTTAGGTACTTTTTGATACAATGTTGATTTACAATTCAAGTAAATTTCGGTACAACAAAATTACTCTTTTATACACTTACAGCACAGTTTGATAAAATAAAAGTACTTCTTGGTTCAAATAAATACATTTTTGTTACAATAAACGGACTATTTGATATAAGAAAAGCAAACAGTTAAAAAATTAGTTAATACTAAAAAAAGTACTTTGTCACATGTCTTCAACAACGAGGAGTCTAATTAAAAGTCTTCTAAAACAAATTTGTTTTTAACTGCATCATAGCTTATTTAAACAATTTCAGCTACACGTTTTTAAAGAGTAAATTAATACCACACTTTGCTAATAAAAAAAACACATCGCAAGAAAACACTTGTTCTAATGCAAACCCAGGACGCACAAGCCATATTAAAATTGCAGCTACAGAATCTACTATAAATTTGGCATCTTCTGAAGCATAGAATCAGTTCATACGATAGGTTTGAAAAGACTTAACATGCGCTGTTTCCACTTGTTTCTCTTGCTGGTAGCCTTAATCGGCCTACTGTCTGTGGCCACAGCAGTTCCTATTCCCGACGAGGAAACTCAAGTTGAAGATGCATCTGCACCAGCAGATGAGGGAGACGATACTCAAGATACAGCTGGACCAACTGATGAGGGTGGTGCTGGAGAGGAGGGCGCTCCAGAGGGTGAGGATGACAACGACCAGACTGATGTGGAGGAACCAACTGACACACCAGTTACTCAGCCGCAACCACAACCCCAACCTCCTACTAAGGCACCTGTTAAGAAACCAACTCCTCCCAAGAAACCCGCAAAGAAACCCAAAAAACCCTCGGGAAAGAAGCCCAAGAAGCCTAAGAAGCCTAAGAAGCCCAAGAAGCCAAAGAGGAAACCAGCAAAGAAACCCAAGAAGCCTAGTGGAAAGAAACCAGCGGGAAAGAAACCCGCCGGTAAAAAATAAAAAAGAAAACATGACATAGGAAAAATTTTACATTGATCCCATTTATATTATCCGGTATAGTAAAAAAGTGAGAAAAAATATAATCATATTAACAAGGATGATATCTTTGAAGAATAATGAGAATATTAATATATAAAATTCCAAAAGTGGCGTATTCCCAACGGCATGCCTCGTTCCGGCCCACCGATTTTTTTTTATAAATAATACCGCGAACATGTTTTGGACCAATGGAACTTTTTTGCGTCCATTGATGTTTTCAGTTTTTTATAGTATATGGACAATTCCGCCTGAGCCTAGTATTAAAGTAGGCAGCTGTTAAAAAGTAGTAGGGATTTTGCGATATTCACACTTTCGTACATACAAAAATGCCGAAATAGGTATGGAACTGATACTATCACCCAGACCTAACGGCTAAAGGCTGAAGAATTTTTACAATAGTTTTTTTTGGTAAAATTAAATTACTTTATATATATAGATATGTGATCCTCTAATTGTCCTATTGTAGCATAGGGCGTCAGTTACAGCCGTCCGCCATCGCACACGGTTTTGTGCAATCCATCTTAATTGGTTCCAGGATACGCCGAGGTTACTCAATTCGTTTTCGGTGGAGCGTCGCCATGTTATACGTGGTCTTCTACGCCGACGACCTGCCTGATGAAAGGGATTCCATTTAAGTGCTTGCTTAGCCACGTTGTCATCATTTCGGCGAAGAGTATGTCCAATCCACTAGCACTTACGCTTACGAATTTCCGTTGCCAGTGGTATTTGCCGTGATCGCGACAACAGTTCTGCATTTGAGATGGTACGGGGCCAGAAAATACGGAGTATGCTTCTAAGGCAGCGGTTGACATAAGTTTGAAACCGATTGGTAATACTACTGGTAACTTTCCAAGTTGTACATCCATACAGAAGTACAGACTTCACACATGCTTCGAAAATTCGCAGTTTTGAATGGAGGCTGATTTTGTTACTTGGCCCTATTGGAGCCAGTATACCGAACGACGATCTTGTTATTCTGCCCTCTACATCTAAATCAGAACCTCCTTCAGCATCAATCTCACACCCCAGGTAGCAAAAGTTAGGAGCATATTTGTAGGTTACATCACCTACCCTTAATGGCGCTGTTGATTCGGTTCCTATGCTAAGAGTCTTTGTTTTGCTGGTGTTTATTTTAAGACCCGTATGTTGCAACTTTTCCTGGAGTTCTAATGTTGTCCGTTTTAGATCACACAGCCTATGAGAAAGCAATCAAATATCGTCTGAGTAGGCCAGGTATTTTAGAAATTTGCCGTTGATTTGCCATTGTATACCTTGGCTTCGGTTTTCGATGAAACTAAGAACATTTTCCATAACTACTAGGAATAATAGAGGTGACAATATGCATCCCTGACGCACTCTACTTTGAACATAGAATGGGTCTGAGAGCTTTCCTTTATGGAGAACGAAGCATCTGGCCTGGTTATAACTTTCCTTGATCAGAGATATTAGTTTTTCTGGTATATATCTTCTTCGCAAGGCTAACCATATGTATTCACGGTTGATGCTGTCAAACGCTTTCTCAAAGTCCACAAAGAAAAGATGAAGATTGGAATTGAATTCCAAACATTGTTCCACAATAATGCGCAGCGTATTGGTGTGATCTGCACAGGAATATCCACTGCGAAAGCCTGCTTGACAGGAGCTGATACTATGTTCTAGGTGTTCTTTAATTCGGTTTAGAATTATTTTTGCCATTAGCTTTGCTATCGTTGGGAGAACACAAATTCCCCGCCAGTTGTTACAATTTTTCAAGTCTCCTTTTTTTTATCAATTTTGACAATTATCCCATTTTTCCATTCTTCAGGGAAGGACTCAGTTTCCCAGGATTCCGTATATTTGAGCAGGGATACCATCTGTGCCGGCGGCTTTACCGTTCGGAAGTTGTTTTATCGCTGCTATAATTTCGGATAAACTAGGTGGTGAGGTTCCAATCCTGTAGTTTGTGGTATTTATTGAACTTGCAGGTATAGGTAGTTCAGCTGTTGGGTCTATTATGTTATTTAAGACTATGGAAAAAATGTTCTTTCCATCGTTGCAGTTGTTATTACAAAACTTGAGCACGATTGCGTTGGGTGCATTGATATTACTACTCGATTTCTAAAGTGTGCGGAATGGTATATTTGGGAGGTACCAAAAGGGGCGAAGCACCGCCTTAAACCAAAATTTTAATTTAACATATCTCACGAAGCATTAAGGGTATGAAGATTAGATTTGCTACATATGTTACTGGTACAAGGAAGATTACGTCTTGCTGGGAAATGGGCGGTGCCCCGCCCTTTTTTGGAAAAATCTTTATATTAATCATAGTAATGGACCGATTGTAACGTTCTTTGCACTATGTGGCACTGTTGGTAGAGCCTCTACATGATAGAGCCATGACATGATAACCTGATTAGACAATGGGGCATGGCACCGCCCACACAAACCAAAATTACAATCGGTCATATCTCACGAGCCATTAAAGGTATGAAGGTGAGATTTGCTACATATGTCATTGGAACCAAAAATGCTATGCTATAATATTAGATTAAAGTTTTTTTTCGAAATTCGCACTTTCTAGGGTAAAATGTTACTATCGCCTTTTAGTGGTAAAAGAGGTCGAAAAGGAATAAAATTGAACTAAACGGCTAAAAATAGAGTAAAGAAAATGTATATAGAATTACTACCCAGATGGGGAGCAAAGAAAACTGGTACCATCTGCCAGACCAAATGGCTAAAGCTATAATAGTAAATGGTCATTATCACCAGACAATTAGAGGGAGTTCCAGTCCATCTTGTTATGCGATAGGAAAGGATTTTTTTTTTTTTAAATTCGTACTTTTAGGGATAAAAAGGGACAAAAGTGGTACAAACACGCAGTTCAAATGGATGCAGATGTAATCAATCCTAGCGTACCACGTCGCAGTTTTCTTCTACTGCCAAGATTTTATTACAGCCGCCCATACCAGGGTAATTGTCAAGAATTAATCTGGATTGCCAAGTTAAACCGATCAGAAGCTTTACCTTGTATCACACTCCCGAAGCCCCTTAGTCCACCCTCCTCAAGCTAAAAATTATAGTGGCGAAGAATTCACAATATAGTCTAACTTCAATAATCTCTCTTAAATTCCTTTACTAATTGTTTATCAACCCATCATTATCCTTTTACTGTTTGAGTGTAAATTTAGCATATCCGTACATCCTTTGTCGTCATAAGCATCTAAGTATCATCATAATAATGTTTTTATATTATACAATACAACATCGAATTACTTTCGTTATCAACGACGAAATTATGATAAACAATTCAAATCTCTGCTTGTCATAACAAAGACTTACGCAACACTTGAGTTTGGCGGTAATAACAATTCATGTAATAAAACAATGTCACAGTTACTCCAGAATTGCAACAAATGGATAAAAGAATATATTTCAATTGGTTATTTTATTTTCTTTTGTAAATTAACATAATGCAAAAAAGCTGATTGTTTACATTTTCCAGGATGGGGGCAGGATTTCCGTAAGAGTGTTTGCCAATCTCATTTCTTTTTGTCCTTCTCATCTGATTGGTTTAGAGAGAATGTTAGACATTTTGTCCACAACGCATCATCATTACTTTAATTCAATTTACTGTTTGTAGACGCGCCAAGAGATCCCTGCTCTGCATCTCTCACCCACTTATATGACAAATATAGTTTTACATCACTTTGTCACTGTAGTCTCGTTTTTTATTCTCGTCATCAGGATAAAGTTATACCATCTTGTGTTGTATAGATATAAAAGTTATTGCATTGCTGATTTGTTGTTTTGTTTGTTTTCATTTGATTCTTTGTTGTTTATGGGTCTGGGTGGCATTACATGAACTCGTGTCCTTATGGTTGTCAGACTGACGTACTGACTGACTGACTGACTGTTTCCTGCTGTCTTCTACTGATGTATGTCTCTAATGGTCAGCTCTTTTATACACACACTCAGGGTAGTCATAGGGTATAAGTGGATGTCAGTAGGTATGAGAGTTGTTGTGGGTGTATGTGTGTGTGTGTTGGCAAATGTCCTGTTTGTAAATAGGATATTGTTGTGCCAATACCTTTGTAAGCTTGTAAACTTTTTGTGTTACACATCACATAATTTGTCCTTTTTGAGGAACAAATTGTAAACAATCTCTGATTACACATGTCGGAAAATTATTGTAATGTAAGAGTTCGTGGGCTATTGTTGGATGGAAAAGTGTGCCGCGTAGATTTTGTATAATGCCATTGTAATGGGTAAAACTGTTGTCTAATTCATTGCGGAACCAGTAAGAAAATTTCAGTCGGGCGACCCGACTTACATATACCATCACCCTCAGTAAAATACAAAAAATTGCTATTATATTGATATTATTACTTGATTTCTAAAGTTGGTGGAGTGGTAAATTTGTATGGGAGCTACTAGAAGGGGCGTGTCTAGACTTCTAGGTTTATCCTCCAAAACTTTATCCTGTTATAGCTTTACTAAATACAGAGTTTGGGCACGATAGCGTTAGATGTATTGATATTATTACTCCATCTCTGAAATGGGCGGAAAGGTACATTTGTATGGGAGGTCCCATAAGGGACGCTGCTAGACTTCCAATTTATTCTCCAAAACTTTATCCTTTTATAACTTAATAAAATACAGAATTGGGGCACGATCGTGTCGAGTATATTGATATTATTACTCTATCCCTAAAGTGGGCGGAGTGGTACATTTGTATGGGAGGTACCAGAAGGGGCGTGTCTAGACATCCAGATCTTTTCTCCAAATCTTTATCCTATTATAGCTTTACTAAATACAGAATTTGGGCACGATCGTGTCAAGTGTATTGATATTATAATTCCATCTCTAAAGTGGGCGGAAAGGTACATTTGTATAGTAGGTACCAGAATGGGCGTGCCTAGACTTCCAGATTTTTTCTCCAAAACTTTATCCTGCTTGAACTTTACTAAATACAGAATTTGGTCACGATCGCGGTAGTTCTAATAATAATATTAATCGATTTCTAAAGTGGGCGGTACCAGATGTGTGTGGGAGGTACCAGATGGAGCGTTGGTAGTCTTCAGTTTTTTTTTCTCAAAAACTGTATCCTGCTATAGCTTTACTAAATTAAGAATTAGGGTTGATTTATTGATATTATTACTCCATATCTAAAGTGGGCGGAAAAGTGAATTTGTATGGGAGGTACCAGAAGGGGCGTGGCTAGACTTCCAATTTTTTTCTAAAACTTTATCCTGTAATTGCGTGCCTCTATTCAACTGGCGGATGTCCTCGAAGAGTATAGACTGACATTACTGCTATACAGGAAATCCGGTGGACTGTATATGGATTCTCGCGGATGAGGATGTGTGACGTGTACTACAGCTGTCACGCGGATAAGCATAAGTTTGGTTGTGGATTTGTGGTCGGCAAGATACTACGACACCTGGTCTCTAGGTTTACTCCTGTCAGTGAACGAATCGCCACCATAAGAGTTAAGGCAAAATTTTTCTATATCACGCTGATATGTGCTCATGCTCCGACGGAGGAGAAAAGTGAAGAGGCTAAAGACGAATTCTAAGCCCAACTTGAAGAAACATATGACCGTAGCCCGGGCCATGATGTTAAAATCGTGCTGGGAGATTTTAATGCCAATATAGGCCGGGAGAATGTCTTTAGCCCAACAGTCGGAAAATTTAGTCTGCATACTGACACATCGCCAAACGGAATCAGACTGATTGATTTCTCTGCAGCAAGGAACATGGTAATTAGCAGCACACGATTGGACCACAAAAACATTCACAAAGCAACGTGGATATCTCCCGATCAAGTAACGAGAAACCAAATTGATCACGTGGTAATCGGTGGAAGGCACGCGTCAAGTGTCTTAGACGTGCGAGTGATCAGAGGTGCGAACATCAACTCGGATCATCACCTCACTGCAGTCAAGGTGCGTACTAGGCTAAGCAGGGCGAAAACCCTGCGTAACCAGGCACAGAGAAAGCTGGACATCGCTAAACTGCAGACCGCGGAGATAGCCAATGCCTATTCTGACCAACTCACTCAACTACTTCTTGATGCTCCAACTCCCGAAAATACTAGCGCGCAATGGCAATATATTGCCCACTCGATGGAAAGGACTACGCGGTCCGTACTGGGGTATGTGAAGCCCTTTAACAATGATGCCTGGTACTATGACAAATGCCGCGATGCCACCCGGGAACAAGATGCTGCATACAGGGCCAAACTGCAGCCAATGGCAACGCGAGCTGTTCATGAAAAGCACAGGGAGAAGAGGCGGGAGGCGACTCGACTATTCAGGCGAAAAAACAAGAGCTTAAGGAGCGGAATAATGTGTGTATCAAAGATTACAGGAACAGAGGTCCGAATATCCTACAAGAAGATATAAGGTAGGGTACATGGTACAGGTCTTCCCTCCTGTAAAGACTTGGATGGTCAGCTCGTTACTGACTCCGAGAGCATACAGAGAATATGGAAAGATCACTTCTGCAGCCTATTGATGTCTGAAAACTCGGCTGATGAAGATTGTGTACCAATACGAGATGATAACATCGAGTGTCCGAGTCTCCGAGCCAAGCTAAGATAACAACTGCCATATCTCGCCTAAAGAACAACAAGGCCGCTGGGGCTGATGGTCCTTCAGCTGAGTTGTTTAAGGTGGGTAGAGATGGGCTTGTTCTAAGCATGCAACAGTTCATAGAGAATATTTGGCATCAGGAGAGCGTGCCAGAGAATTGGAATCTCAGTGTGCTATGTCCTATCTACAAAACGGTTACGGTATTGAGTGTAAAAACTATCGTGGAATTAGCCTCTTACCGATTGTGTATAAGGTCATGTGTAGCATATTGTGTAAACGTCTAAAGCCAATTGTGGAAAACCTGATTGGACCTTATCAGAGCGGCCTTAGACCAGGCAAATTCACGAAGGATCACATATTTACAATACGGCAGATTCTCACTGAAAACTCATGAGAAGCAAATCGACACTTTCCACCTCTTTGTCGATTACAAAGCTGCCTTCGATAGTTCCATCAGGCATCGACCATACGAAGCCATGTCTGAGTTCGGTATCCCTGCGAAGATTATTCGTCTCTACCGGTGCTCCCTTACGAATACCAAATCCTTTATTCGGATTGGCAAGGATCTATCTGCACCATTCGATACGACGAGAGGTCTTAGACAGGGTGATGGTTTGTCATGCACACTGTTCAACATAGTGATGGAGAAGGTGTTAAGGAAAGCAGCGGTTAACATGTCTGGCACCATATTTAATAAGAGCCATATGCTGCTCGCATATACCGATGATATGGACATTATCGATCGGACGATGCGAGAGATAACAGATGTCTTCTTATCTGTGTAAAGAGAGTCAGCGAAAATGGGTTTGGAAGTGAAGGAGGACAAGACGAAGTTAATGGTATCATCGAACAAAGTGTCCACCCGTTGGGGACGCAGCGTGAACGTTGAAAACTATTGCTTTGAGGTAGTGGATGAATTTATCTACCTCGAATCCGCCATGAACAAAAACAACTCTGGCAGCCTAGAAATAAAATGGAGAATAGTGCGCGCCAACGGAACCACCAAAGTACAACTGTACCAGGTGCTTATTTTAGAGGTCCTGTTGTATGCTTCCGAATCTTGGGTGCTTACACAGGCAGATGCAGCTCATCTGGCAGTGTTTGAGAGAAAAATAATCCGCAAAACATATGGACCCATATGCGTAAAGGGCGAGTTTAGGATTCGAATGAACCATGAGCTGTACGAGTTATACCACGACATTGATGTGGTCAAGCGATTACACTGGCTAGGCCATGTCGTGAGAACGGATGAGGAAACTCCAGCGCGAAAGGTATTCTATCAAGACCTCGAAGGACGGCGCAAAAGAGGGAGACCGCGGCTACTCTGAAAGGACCAGGAATCACTGACGCTGCTTGTTAGAACTGGCTGAAGACGGTGCGCACAAGATCGAAGCGAATGGAAATCTCTAATCATTTCGGCCTCTGACTTAGACACTAAGATAGAAATATATATGTTGTCAAGTTGTTTTTAAGGCTAATAATAATGACGACCGGCTAATGGCTAATTGCGAGGCACGGTGTCTGGTAGATGTTTCCGGCAACAGCTCGACATCCTCGGCAGAACTGACGTTCTGGGGCTGGCATCTCCTGACAACGTCCCGTTTGGTCCTATACCCTTCAAGGTTGGTGGCCAAACGGCGCTGTGTTTGCGCAGTTGGTGTCAGACGGCCTGGGAATCTGCGACGGAATTCGCGCTGCGCCAACACCACAGACAAATTGTTACGCAAAAAAATAGACACAATTATTCCGCGTTCCTGGGGAGTGTATTGCTTCATTGTATTCTACATCTGTCTAGTCCATAAATGTCAAAATAGATTTGTCATTGGCGGCTATTTGCAAATGGGATGATAGCTCATGCACCATGTTCGACTCAATCAATGTAAGTGTCAATTGTTCCCCAAATATTTTGCTGTGCAACATTTAAATTATGCATACGCATTTTTGTACACTTCGGGTTTAAGTCCTGTCGCCTTTATTGAATTTTACAAAATGCCCCTTTCAATGTAGAGGATTTTCTGTCTCCGTTTCCCGTTAAGGACAACGAGGAGTTATAAAAAATAATTTTATGTTTGCTCTTAAGATTGCATAGCAATTTTTTTCTCCTTCAACCCAAACGGAAAATACTGCGAATCTCAATATTCATAAAAAATGTTAAAATCAGACAACAACAACAACTTTGGCCATAAATAGCGGAAAGCAAAAAAGAAAGAAAACAAAATAATTTTTAATTTAAAGATTACACGATTTCCTATTTTAACGACCATCGAAGGGAGGAAAAGCAAACATGCAGGCAGAGAAAGAGAGGAGATAGAGAGACACAGGTTACATAATGGTCATAACCAAAGCAAGGACTTGGCCGCTAAAGGAATATAACCGTGGGAAAGGACATACCCTGTGAAGTATGGCTAAAATCGATGCGAAGGCCATTGCCCAAGCCCAGTCATGCTAGTTGAATGGACCCTGCAGTCTACTAACGACGTTAATGGAGACGAAGGCTGGCAACAGGTTGTAAAAAATATTTGTATTTTTACCTTTCATCGCTTAAGTTGTACAAAATGCCCTTGGTAGCTTAATTCAAACCAACGATGACAGTAATGTTTCCACAAACATTTGATTACATTCTCTTGAAGTTTTTAAGTTCGTTCGCTTAAAGCCTATTGCCAACATTGGCAACTGCTGCCTTAAGGGGGGCATTGGTGTTGTTATCACGAAAATAAAATCAGTTGGTTATACACCAATTATTGGGAACTTGATAGGCTGTCATTAGTGTCAGGGTACATTTCTTTGTGTTAAGGTCTATTTCAAGAGAAAAAAAACTTTACATACAATCAAAAACTATGGTTGTTCATTTTGGAATACGTTGTTTCACATATTTTGCCATATCTTAGGTTGGGTTTGGTAGTAGGGGCATCCGAATAAAATCAGCTCATATAGATCAATTAAGGATTCTTGTGTTATCAGAACCAACATGTCTGATGATACAAAAAGTTATCAATACTGAAAAAAGGTGATCCAAGTCTGTGCTCGCATATAAGGTCCTGTCGAGTGTGCTATGTGAAAGACTAAAGCCAGTGTTATCCAACCTGATCGGGCCTTATCAGTGTGGCTTTAGACCTGGAAAATCAACAACTGACCAGATTTTCACTCTTCGGCAAATCCTGGAAAATACCCAAGAGAAACAGATCGACACATACCATCTTTTTGTCGACTATAAAGCTGCCTTCGATAGCCCGATACGGCAGAAATTACTTGAAGCCATGGCTGAGTTTGGTATTCCAGCGAAGCTGATACGTCTTTGCGGAATGACGCTGACTGACACGAAGTCTTCAGTGAAGATTGGCAAGGACCTTGCGGAGCCATTCTATACCAGACGAGGCCTAAAACAAGGCGACGGCCTATCGTGCGATCTCTTCAACATTGTGATGGAGATGATTACTAAGAAAAGCTGCAGCAAACACGAGTGGCACTATATTCAACAAAAGCCACATGCTATTCGCGTACGCTGATGACGTAGACATTATCGGTTCAAAACTGCGGGATGTGACTGCAGCCTTCTCAGGTATACAGAAGAAATCAGCGAAAATGGGTCTAACGGTGAACGAGGACAAAACGAAGTTATTAGTTTCAACGAACAAAGAATCTACTCGTTTGGGAAACTGCGTGAACGTTGACAACTATAATTTCGAGGTGGTAGATAATTTTGTCTACCTAGGCTCCGCCATCAACAAAGCAAATAATGTCAGCCTAGAAATCCGGAGAAGAATCCTGCTTGCAAATAAATGCTACTACGGACTAAGCAAGCGATTCAATGACAGAGCCCTCTCTCGACGAACAAAACTCCAGCTATACCAGATACTGGTTCTACCTGTCTTAATGTATGGTTCAGAATCCTGGGTTATGACCCAAGCGGATGAATCGGTTCTGGCGGTTTTCGAGAGAAAAATACTCCGTAAAATATTTGGGCCCATCATCGTTAACGGAGAGTATTGGCGTCGTATGAATCATGAGCTGTACAAGCTGTACACTGACATTGAAGTGGTCAAACGCATTAAGGTGCAACGGTTGCGTTCGCTAGGTCATGTTGTACTCATGGACGAAAATGCTCCAGCTCGAAAAGTCTTCGACAATGAACTCGATGGACGGCGCAGAAGAGGGCGACCAAAACTCCGTTGGAAAGACCAGGTTACAGAACTCGGTGTGACTAACTGGAGAAGAAGCGCAGAAGATCGAGGCGCTTATAATATTTTTCTACGTGCGGTATATAATCCACTGGGATTGCATAGAAGTACCAGCTAAGTAAGTAAGTAAGTACATGGGTCTTGGTATTATCACGTCCGCTGGTGAATTGGGTGGATTGCATGCTGGGAAACCGTGTCGATAACCCAGAACTTGGTAAAAGCTGCGTGAAAAAGATTGTTACTAGAGACATCACAGGGGAAAGTCCTGTCCCCTCTTCAATGGCTCCTTGTGCTAAACGGAATACTTAAATCATTCAATGATGATGGTACGAATATTGTGCCATATGCGTAATAAGTGACCATCGAAATGTGACTTTTGCAAACTTCCCTCGAAAAGCAGCTACGATGGCCCATGATTTGTGGTCTGAGTGGTGAACTGGGTTCGTATTGGCTAGCCTGCGATCCGTGTTTTCGAAAATTGGCTCTTAGCTCGCGAGCCAAGAGCCCAAAAAAGGGCTGGCTCGCTAGCCGAGAGCTACATAATTCAAATGAGTTCTCAGCTCGCTAGCCGAGAGCTACAAAATTTCAAATGATTACTTTTTTATGCCAAATAGTACTTTTATTAGCCCAAAAACACTTCTGTTGCACAAAATACTGTTTTTTGTAGAAGAATACTTTTTTGTACCAAAAAGTACTTTTATCGTAGCCGAGAGCCGAAAAGAGAACTTGTTAGTAGAACTTGTTATCCTTTCGTAGTACTAATAATCCTTGTTTAGAGACGCCCTACTTGAGGGACTCTGATCTAGTAACCTTGCGGTAGAATTTGTTATTCTTACATAGTAACAATTATCCTTGTTTAGAAACACCCTGCTTGAGGAATTCTGATCAAGTATCCTTGCGGTAGAATTTGTTATTCTTACGTAGTACTAACTAACCTTGTTTTGAGACGCCCTGCTTGAGGGACTCTGATCAACTATCCTTGCAGTAGAATTCGCTATCATCTAGTAGTACTAATTATCTTTGTTAAGAGACACCCTGCTTGAGGGATTCTGATCAAGTATCCTTGCAGTAGAACTTGTTATCCTTTCGTAGTACTAACAATCCTTGTTTAGAGACGCCCTTACTGAGGGACTCTGATCAAGTAACCTGGCTGTAGACACCGATATCCTTGCTGTACGAGCATTCTTACCATCGCCCTCGTTAAATTTACTTGCGTATTATCTCTCATGCAAGTAAATGGTATTTAACGGACTCTGTACACCACTGAATCTATCCTAGCTTCAAAGAGAAGAAACTCGTCGTTACAACACTGGTTAACTGCCTTTGTTGCGAATAGTGCGGTTAGTAGTTTGGATAAATTCAAGATTCAGCAAATTGCTCTCTTGAATATAGCTGTCGGTTTTCTAGAACAGGTATAGATTCTGCAACTATCTATTAATGTGTTTGTGGCTAGGAGTACCGCTTTTGACTATTTAAAGTTAAAAACCAGTAAGAAAGTTTCAGTCGGGTAACCCGACTTACATATACTCTTACCCTCAGCAAAACATAAAATTTTCTATAATATTGATATTATTAGTCGATTTCTAAAGTGGACGGAGTGGTACATTTGTATGGGAGGTAGCAGAAGGGGTAGAGTTCCATTTTTTATACCATCACCCTTAGGGATGAGGGTATATAACATTTGATACGACTCAAAAGTGTAACACATAGAAGGAGTCACTTTAGACCCTAGGTTTCTTTGAACCAAATTCGATTCATGACTTTTTAAGTCGTTTGAGCCATGTCCGTCTGTCTGTCTGTCTGGCTGTCCGGCTGGTGCGCACGATAACTTTCGAAAGACGCAACCAAATGTTTTGAAATTTTTCACGAGTTAATATTTCCCCAAAACTACTTAATGTATTGTAAATGGGCTACATGGCCCCGCCCCTTCTAGTACCTCCCATACAAATACATCATTCCGCCCACTTCAGAATATTAATACACCCAACGGGATCGTACCCAAATTCTGTACTTAGTAAAGCTATAACAGGATAAAGTTTCGGAAAAAAATTGGAAGGCTACCCACGCCCCTTCCGGTACCTCCCATACAAATGCACCTTTCCGCCCATATCCAAATTTCCGCGATCGTACCCAAATTCTTTTTGTAGTAAATCTATAGCAAGATACAGTTTTTGAGAAAAAAAATTGGAAGCCTAGCCACTCCCCATCTGGTACCTCCCATACACATCTAGTACAGGCCACTTTAGAAATCCATTAATATTATAAAAAGACCTAACGCAATCGTGCCCAAATTCTGTATTTAGTAAAGTTCAAGCAGGAAAAAGTTTTAGAGAAGAAAGCTGGAAGTAAAGACACGCCCCTTCTGGTACCTCCCATACATATGTACCACTTCGCCCACTTTAGAGATGGAATAATAATATCAATACATTGTACGCGATCGTGCCCAAATTCTGTATTTTATTAAGTTTTAACAGGATAAAGTTTTGGAGAAATAATCTGGAAGTCTAGACACTCACCTTCTGGTACCTCCCATACGCCCACTTTAGAAATCGAGTAATAATATTAGTATAATAGAAAATTTCTGTTGTACTGAGGGTGTTGGTATATGTAAGTCAGGTTGCCTGACTGAAACTTTCTTACTGTTTTTTTTTTAAATTCCAACTTTTTCGTAAATTTACTTAAAATTTTCGATTTTCATCGTCAATGCGCCCTGGTAAGACATTCATCCTACAAGGGTGTTGTCAAACTCCTCGTCCGTCTCATAGTAGAGAAAGTCCTCATCAGATGCATAGAGGAGTTTGGAAATGTCACACAGTGTTCAATGATATGTAGTCGTCTTTGGAACCCGTAAACACGGATGATTCTTATGTAAAATGACCTCCTTAATCCGAATATCACGGCGCAGTTGCAAATACGCTATATGTTGGTGTGTGTGTGTATGTAATACAATATATGTTTGTGTGTGTGCATGTGTTTTTTAATGAAAACTTCTACTACTTTACTATCATTTATTTGCATAACCACTACGCACTAATGATGTGGTCAATTATTGCCATTCAATGGATTACAGTAAACATTTTCCAAATATTAGATAAATTAATTACGAAGAAATTTGGGTTTCCGCCTAAAATGAACATTTCCAGGAAATTTAATATGACTATGACCTTTTCATTACAACAATTAAGGCCAATTCTATTTGCCCCCTTTACCGTCATCAACTAAATAAGTAATCACTCATCCATTAATTTCCCTATTTATATAATTTTATCTGTCGTTACAGCCAGTGGTCGTCGTCCTGCCGCAGAGACAAACAGGATTACGCCAGCTATTGCGGTTATTATAGCAAAAATCAAAAGCTCAAAATTCAAAAAATACCCCCCAAAGAGCCACTTTGTAACACCCACATAATCCACAGTTTGTAAAATATTTGCAAATTTATTTGTTGTTACTCGCTGTTGTCGTTGTTGCCGTCGTTGTCGCTGTCTGCATTGCCATGGTTATGGTCAGTTCAGCGGTTCTGGGTGCCGCTGTCGGCAGTGGGTTGGCTCTAATGGTGGCCGTAACCATCGTGATGTATCGTTACTATTTGCTGCGTAAACGTGGGAAAGAATGGGATGAACTGGATCGTTGGGAGGAAACGCGCATTATGCGTAAATTGCAAATGAAGGTGAGTGAGTGAGTGAGTGCAGTCATGTGTGACTTAACAAGTGTTTGATTAAATGTGTGTGTGTGTATGTGTTAACTCTTTAACTTGATTTGTGTTTTAAATTTTAATATCGAACAGTTAAGGTTGCAGTGCAAATGACATGTTGTAAAATTTATACATAATTTGCTTAACGTAACATACTGATAATGTTGCAATAGAGCAACGACGATACCACCTGCAGTGCAATCGATAAGGATAAATAATTACTTTATGTTGAGCAAGGTTAAGAGAAAATTTATTGCATGTTTCGAGGTTTGGTGTAGATTAAGAAGACATCACGGCAGGACTATAGTATATACTGCAGCACAGAACTTACAAAATCTAGTACCTACAATTTTGAAATGCTCAGCAAAAGTCTAAATTTATAGAAATGTACATTTTGGTACAACAAAATTACTTTTTGGTATATTCAAAGTACTTTTTGTTTCAATAAAACTACGACCGGATACTTTAACACTAAAATTCCTCTAATTGATGGAGTGCAGCTACAGTTTGCTACAGAAATGTATGGTAACTAGTGACAGAGAGGGTCTCAACTGATGCTTTATTCACAAATTCAATGCTAGGGAAAATGCATACAACTTATCGTGCTTAGGTTATCTTAAATCAGTAAGAAAGTTTCAGTCGGGCAACCCGACTTACATATACTCTCATATATTGATATACCCAGCAGCGGAAAAGACGAGGCATTGTAAAAATATGCCTGCAAACATGCCTTCAAAGGCAGTTGGTTGACATTCAATTACGCCTTCCTTTTCCAGGCATGTATACAGGCTATAATAAGTCATTCACTAAGCCTAATAAAAAATTCCATTCCATTGACGTTCATAGCCATGCACTTGTCACTTCTTCGATTAGGCCTGTTGACAGGCCTCTTTAGGGAAGGTAAGACAGATGCTATTGTTGATGAAAACCACATGTATGTTATTTGTCGTACAACAACTATATCACGTGATAGCCGAGTAGGTAGCATGCCCAACTATAAGTACTGAGGTCGCCAGTTCGATTCCCGCTGCTGGAGTTTAAAAATAATAGTTATTACAAATTATAATAAATGTTGTATTAAAAATGTATAAAAAGTAGGAAATCATTTAATATGGAAATAATTCGCATATGTTTTTTTTATGGTCTGCCGTAGCAATGCCTCATAGAAGGCCCTTGTTATTAGGACTCCAAACAGGACATACTAGGCATGCCTACTGAAACGCCTTCAATGAGAAAGGGAATGTACAGGCCTTGCCTGCCTATGGCACCCTATGTTAATTTGGAATGAAGACTGCATTTGAAGGGTAGGGCTTCTGACTGCCTTTGCAGGCCTGTAAGAAGGCATGCAAAGCCTCATTTTTTGCTGCTGGGTAATTACTCGATTTCTAAAGTGGGCAGAGTGGTACATTTGTATAGGGGGTACCAGAAGGGGTGTGGCTAGACTTCCAGTTTTATTCTCCAAAACTTTATCCTGCTTGACCTTTACTAAACACATACAGAATTTGGGCACGATCGCGTTATGTCTAATAATAATATTTATCGATTTCAAAAGTGGGCGTAATGGTACATTTGTATGGGATGTACCATAAGGGGTGTCGCTAGACTTCAAATTTTTTCTCCAAAACTTTGTCCTGTTATAGCTTAACAAAATACAGAATTTGGGCACAATCGTGTCGAGTGTATTGATATTATTACTCCATCTCTAAAGTGGGCGGAGTGGTACATTTGCATGGGAGGTACCAGAAGGGGCTTGTCTAGACTTCCAGTTTTATTCTCTAAAACTGTATCCTGCTTGAGCTTTGCTAAATACGGAGTGTGTTCACGATTAATAATATTAATCAATTTCTAATGCGGGGGTTACCTGATGGGTATGAGAGGTATAAGAATGGGTGTGGCTAGACTTCTAGTTTTTTCTCCAAAACATGAATTACTTAACTGTTTGTTGACCGATTTTTACAAACAAATATGCGTTTAACTCGTGATAGCGTGCACTTTCTGAATAAAATAGTAAACATTAGGGTGTCCTTATAAAATAGTGGCTATAAACTTCGTCAAACTTAAAAAATAGTGAAAAAGTCACAAAAGTTTGAAATTTCGAGGCAAAAAACAGACCTTTATGATAAGTATTCAATAGGACTATATATACCATACCAGGCCGTGGTCTCTTCTTTATAAAACGGCTGAGAAACTTCAAATCGGTTGATACTTAATCACGTTACTGGCTTTTAAGTGAGTAAAGGTACAACAAACCGGTATCCTAGAGGTCTTTCTGAGCTATGTAGATTGTCTAGATCCGTTAAGATTGTATTGGTATGTTCACGAAAATTATTCAACTTGACCATGGCTATATTTTTGGCGAACATTGTTAGTGAAAAATTTCGACTCCCTCAAAGTAATGCCCAAAGAAGTAAAAAATTAAAATTTTTTTAAAATTGTTTTTGAAAAAGTGCAGTGATAACCAACCTTTTTGACATAAATTGTTAATAAAATTAGAGCGCAAAACTCCCAGCTACAATATTGCCGAATATAGTTTAGCGCTATCACGAAATGTGACTTAGCTGTTGGACAAAAACTGATGACACCTTTTTTCGAGGGGCTCACTGATTTTGAGAATCTTTTGGGTTCAATAAAAAAAAATTGCTCACCAATCTCGCCAAACTGAGTATAGGGTTTTATTACCCTTCGATAGTAGAATCGAACCTATACTGTCTAGTTGTTGTATTTTACAAAAAGTCGTCATTTGTTGCATAGTGATGTATGTAACACTATGGGGGTAAATTCGGTCATTTTTATGGGAGGTACCAGAAGGGGCGTGTGAGGTTATGCCTCCAATTACAAGATAAATTAACTGACCAAATCTGATTGTCCCCCAGGTGCCGGTTTGGAAGTTTTGGGGAAATATTAATGTTCCAAAAATAGGTAATTTTGTATAGGAGGTACCAGAAGGCGTGAACAGAAATAGTCCATATTCATTCCTGAGTCCAATTTTTCTAACCGTACAACTTACCCAAAATTTGACGTAATTCAGTGTACTCACAAATAAGATATGTATGTAAGACTATGGAGGTGAATTCGGTCATTTGTATGGAAGGTACCAGAAGGGGTGTGTCAAATAGTAAAGTTTTCTAGGGTTTTGCATCCTATCACAATATAAATTTATCGACAAGTTTTCATTACCCCCCAAGTGTCTGTTTGAAAGTTATAGGTGAAATATTTATTTTCCAAAAATAGGTAATTTTGTATGGGAGGTACCAGAAGGCGTATACCGATATAGTCTATATTCATTCCTGAGTCCAATTTTGATAAGGTTACAAAATTTGAGTGAATTCAGTTTACTTACAAAAAAGATATGTATATAAAACTATGAGGGTCAATTCGGTTATTTGTATGGGAGGTAACAGAATGGGTTTGTCAAAGGTTTCGGTTTTCATAGGGTTTGTCTACTATTGCAATATAAATAAACTGACCAAATTTAAATATCCTCCGATAGTCTGTTTGGCAGTTATGAAAGAAATATTAATTATCCAAAAATAGGTAATTTTGTATGGGAGGTACCAGAAGGGGTGGAGATTTTTAGCCCATTTACAATCCCATAAGTTCGTTTTGCAAAATATTAATACTGGTAAATTTTCATACCGATCCGTTAAGGTTTACTCGAGTTATCCTGCTGACCAGCCATCCAGCCAGCCAGCCAGCCAGACAGACAGACGGACATAGCTCATTCTTCTTAAAAAGTTCTGAAACGAATTTGGTCTTAAGATACTTGGGGTCTAACTCGTCTCCTTTAATGCGTTACACTTTTTATACCATCACCCTTAGGGATGAGGGTATATATCATTAGATACGAAAAAAAGTGTAACGCATTAAAGGAGACGAGTTAGACCCCAAGTATCTTAAGACCAAATTCGTTTCAGAACTTTTTAAGAAGAATGAGCTATGTCCGTCTGTCTGGCTGGCTGGATGGCTGGTCAGCAGGATAACTTGAGTAAACCTCAACGGATCAGTATGAAAATTTACCAGTATTAATATTTTTCAAAACGAACGTATGGGATTGAAAATGGGCAGAATAGCCCTACCCCTTCTGGTACCTCCCATACAAAATTAGCTATTTTTGGATAATTTATATTTCTTTCATAACTTCCCAACGGACGATCGTAGGATATTTAAATCTGGTCTGGTCATAAATCTGCAAAAGTAGACAAACACTACGAAAACTGAAACCTTTGCCATACCCCTTCTGGTACCTCCCATACAAATGACCTAATTGACCCTCATAGTTTTGCATACGTATCTTTTTTGTAACTAAACTGAATTCACTCAAATTTTGCATATGATGTTTGCATATGAAAACTGGACTCAGCAATGAATATGAACTATATCGGTTCACGCCTTCTGGTACCTCCTATACAAAATTACCTATTTTTGGCAAATTTAATATTTCTCCCATAACTTCCAAACGGGCACTTGGAGGATAATGACAAATGGTCGGTTAATTTATCTTGCGATAGTAAGCAAAACCTCAGAAAACCTTACTATTTGACGCACCTCTTCTGGTAACTCCCATACAAATTCCCGAATTCACCCTCATAGTCCTACATACATATCTTTTTTTGTAAGTACAATTAATTCAGTCAAATTTGGCGTTACTTGTACAGTTATGAAAATTTGAATCAGGAATGAATATGGATTATATCGGATCACTCCTTCTGGTACCTCCCATACAAAATTACTTATTTTTGAAAAATTAACATTTATCCCATAATTTCCAAACGGACACTTAGGGGGTAATGAAAATTGGTCAATTAATTTATCTTGTGATAGGAAGCAAAACCTTACAAAACATAACAATTTGACGCACCCCTTCTGGTACCTCCCATACAAAATACCGGACATACCCCCATAGTTTTAAATACATATATTTTTGTAAGTACAGTGAATACAGTCGAATTTTGCGTAAGTTGTACAGTTATGATAATTTGAATCAGGAATGAATATGGATTATACCGAATCACCCTTTGGTACCTCCCATACAAAATGACCTTGTTTCGAAAATTAATATTTCTCCCATAATTTCTAAACCGGCACTTGGAGGATAATCAAATTTGGTAATTAATTATCTTGTAATAGGAATTATTATTACCTGACTCAAATTTCTGTACTGGTTATATATATAGATTAATCGATTTATAAAGCGGGGGTTACCTGATGGGTATGGGAGGTATCAGAAGGGGTGTGGTTAGACTTCCAGTTTTTTCTCCAATACTCTATTCTGCTGCACTTTTACTAAGTACTGAATTTGGGCACTATCGCGTTGGGTGTATTATTGTTATTACCCGATTTCTAAAGTGGGGGAAATGGTACATTTGTATGGGAGATACCAAAAGGGGCGTGGCTAGATTTCCAGGTTTTTCTCCAAAACTTTATCCTGTTATAATTTTACTAAATATAGAATTTTGGTATGATCCCGTTGGGAGTATTGATATTATTCGATTTCTCAACTGGGCGGAATGATGTATTTGTACGGGATGTGCCAGAAGGGGCGTGGCCCATTTGCGATACCGTAAGTAGTTTTGCGGAAATATTAACTCGTGCAAAATTTCAAAACATTTAGTTGCGTTTTTCAAAAGCTATCGTGTGTACCAGCCAGACAGACAGACATGCCGACATGGTTCAAACGACTTAAAAAGCCATGAATCGAATTTGGTTCTAAGAAACTTGGGCTGTGACTACTTCTATGTGTTACACTTTCGGGTCGGATCAAATGATATATACCCTCCCTCCTACCCCTAGGGTGAGGATATAAAAACGACGACTATTGTAAACTTTTATGTTTGGCAGCACAATATTTATTTTCGGTTTCCCACTATTCATTCAAATTATGATGGTTGTCTTTGATATTTTATAACGGTTTCTAGTTGTTGTCTTAGATATGACAAATAGTAGTCTGAGTGGTAGTCTTAGATATACCATGGTGATTGTCTGAGATGTAAGTGATATAAATTTCCCAATTGGAAATTTATATACAGGGAAATTATTACCCCAATGTTTTCAGGTATGAAAGGAATAAAGTAAATTCACAAACCATACGGTAAATAAAACATTTTCATATTAATACTGGGAAGTGTTCATTTTACTGTAGAGTTAACTAAATAATGGAGAACAGTTTAGAGTTGAAAGATACTATAAAGAAAAGTGTGTAAACAGCGTGGGTTTGATTTGATATTCAATAATATCGAAAATGAAAAAATAAGTTTATGTATATAGTATAACAATAGTAAACTTCAAAGTACTAGTTTAATAATAACATCAAAACTGGGACAATCGATGTATTCGGCATGTAAGCACACATGTCAGTCAGTTATTTGTGAGGTGTTTTGTACAGCCTCAAGACAATTTGTCTAACTGAATACATGACCGATGATTGAACTCGGTATCAATTCTATGTCCTGCGCCTAAAAAAGGAGATCCAGTTGAGAGCACCAACTATCGCGGGATCCAACGCATATAAGGTACTGTTAGGCTGAACGTGGCATGATGATTATAACACGCGACTATCATGCGGAAGATCTATGGTTCAATTCCAGTCTCAGTCATCTATATATTCTTTCAAAGCCTGTCTTTCGATGTTGTCGACTGCAACTTTGCAGTATAGTGTCGATTTAATCGACATTTCTAGTAAAAGCTTCTCAAACAGCTGAAGTTCGCATTCGTCAACAAACAAGTAGGTGCCGTTTGTTATGAATCGTAGAATATAAAGCGTGTTATTTCACAATAACGCAAGCAGCTACCGCATACTTTATTAATGGGGTGTAAAATTAAATTAAGTTGTTCTTAATCTAAAGTCCTGTCGTGTGTGTTATGTGAATGACTAAAGTCCATCACAAAACAAATCCTGGAGAAGACCCTAGAAATTCAGACAAACATTTACCATTTGTTTACCGATACAAAGCAGCATTCGACAATCATATACGACAGAAACTATATGGTACTATGTCAATGTTTGGTATCCGTGCTAATCTTATACGACTTTGCGTGATGACACTGACTGACATAAAGTCTTCATTGAAAATAGTCACAGCCATTTTCTACTAAGCGAGGCTTTAGACAAGGCGATAGTTTGTCATGCGATACCTTTAATATCACAATAGAGATCATCATGCCGAAGGCTGCAGTAAACCCGACCGGTAGTATTTTCACTAAAAGTCACATGCTGCTCGTGTATGCTAATGATATAGATATCATTGGCCGAGGACTGTGGAAATTACTGCGGCCTTTTCAAGTATTGAGAAACGATCGACAGAATTGGATCTGGTGATAAATGAGGACAAAATGAAGTTTTATGTTTTAACGAACATAGGGATGCTGTATAGCGTTGTCAACTAAAACTTTGAAGGGGTAGATGATTTTGTCTACCTTTGGTCCGCCGTAAATAAAATAGTAATGTCAGCCTGGAAATCAAGAGACAAATACTGTTTGAAAATCGTTGCTACTATGGGCTAAGCAAGCGATTTAATGACAAAGCCCTCTTTCGACGAACAAAGATTCAACTCTACCACACAGTGATCGTACCTGGCTTACTCTACAGCGCAGAAGCGTAGCAATCTATTCTGGGAGTCTTCGAGAAAAAAATACCTTGCAAAATATTTGAATCTATTTTCGTTAATGGAGAGTACCATCGTCGTATGAACCATTCGCTGTATAACGACATCGACGTTGTCAAGCACATTTAAATAGATGCAATGAGCTGACTGGGACATGTTGTACCAATGGCAAAAAATACTTCAGCTCGAAAAGTCTTCGGCAATAAACTATATAGGCTGCGCCGGAGGTGACGACCAAAATTTCGTTTAGTGGACCAGTTGAAAGAGGAGTATAAGATGCGTGGACTCGGCCAGCTCGTTTAAATGCTCGTAAGAGAAGTGAACTAAGATGATTAAAGTAGTAAATGCCTCAGATATAATCGTAAAGTTCGGAGGCATAATGTCTAAAGACGTTATCGAAACATAGTTGATTGAAATATCTTGATACAATTGGGTTGAATGATATTGAAATGGATAGAACACAAACTGGTGCATCTTATTGCCGTCAGTCAGTGCATATTTCATTGGTGTTGCATTTACCATTTAGTATGTTCAACAAAGCTCATAAGCAACTGTCGTTACTCTTGGTATAAGGACTCAATGTGAGCAATTCGTAGTATGCCCATTGGAACTCTCATTCACTTAAGGCGCTACATTGTATAAGTATATACGCTTGACTAGCAGTAGTCGTCAATCCCTAGCCGAACTTCGACCAGTGCAGACCATAAGCCAAAAGTTCTTTTAATAACTTGTGACTACCTTTTTATACCATCACCCTTAGGGATGAGGGTATATATCATTTGATACGACCCAAAAGTGTAACACATAGAAGGAGTTTCTGTAGACCCTAGGTTTCTTTGAACCAAATTCGATTCATGACTTTTTGAGTCGTTTGAGCCATGTCCGTCTGTCTGTCTGGCTGTCAGGCTGGTATGCACGATAACTTTCGAAAGACGCAACCAAATGTTTTGAAATTTAGCACGAGTTAATATTTTCCCAAAACTACTTACGGTGTTGCAAATGGAAATCGCTTAATATTTTTAATAGACCTAACGCGATCGTGCACAAATTCTGTATTTAGTAAATCTATTATAGGTTAAAGTTTTGGAGAAAAAATCTGGAAGT
Source organism: Muscina levida (assembly GCA_964034835.1). Classification (NCBI taxonomy): domain Eukaryota; kingdom Metazoa; phylum Arthropoda; class Insecta; order Diptera; family Muscidae; genus Muscina; species Muscina levida. The sequence goes on along the minus strand of OZ035883.1, from coordinate 127,758,571 downwards.
TGTATTTTGATAAGGTATAACAAGACAAAGTTTTGAAGAAACAAACTGGAAGTCTAGCCACGCCCCTTCTGGTACCTCCCATAAAAATGTACCACTCCGCCCACTTTAGAAATCGAGCAATAATAATATCAACAGATTAGAAAATTTGTTATTTTACTGAGGTTGAGCGTATATGTAAGTTGGTTTGCCCGACTAAAACTTTCTTACAGGTTTTAATTAAAAATCGATTGACTTTAATAGCTGAAGACTGCTATTATCTTATATTGAGTGATGGTGTTTATCAGTCAGCTTATCTGACTGACATTTTTTTACTGGTTTGAAACATCGCCTGATGCTTCTGATTGGGTGATAATACATACTCACAGCGACTTCGGTTGTATGTTCCCCCACCGCGGCTTCGGCTGTTTTTCCCCCCACAGCGGCTTCGGCTGTCTGTTCCCCCACCTCGGCTTCGGCTGTCTGTTTCCCTAAAGCGGCTTCGGCTGTCTGGTTCCCCCACCGCGGCTTCGGCTGTCTGTTCCCCCACAGAGACTTCGGTTGTCTGTTCCCCCACAGCGGCTTTGGCTGTCTGTTCGTAAGATAGTTTATAAGTATATTATAAGAACAAATGTATGTATATAACTGGTAAACTGAAGCCGAGCTTATGCTGCAACTTCAAACCCGACCCTGAAATCCGAACCTGCTAGTCGTAGCCGAGTTTACTCCACGATCCCGAACCTGCTATACGAATCGGGCACCCGAGTTGGCCCTACGAATTTGGCCTCCGAACATGAAATCCGAAACCGAACCAGGTAATCGGAACTTATGACAGAATTCCTTTAACCGTACCAGTACTGGGCTAATTAAATAGTTCTCGATTATCTGCAAATAGACATCTTTAGCGACTCGCAAATGTATCCAGCGCAGATATTTGGTTTCAGCCCGAAAAGCAGTTGTTTGTTGCCGTGAACCTATAAGTTATCTGCCGTATTTCTAACACAAGTGTATAAGAAGAAAATCAAACCATAATAAACACCATTTACTAGCCCTAGTCAGGGAAATCACTTGTGTTCTTATTTCGTAAGGTAGGTGGATCCTTATGCAGACCCTGGACGAGATTGAGTATACCCCACCCAAAGAAAAACTCACGTTACAGGGTAGGGTCATTTGATACGACCCAAGGTGTAACACATAGAAGGAGTCACTTTAGACGCTAAGTTTCTTTGAACCTAATTCGATTCATGATTTTTTAAGTCGTTTGAGCCATGTCCGTCTATCTGTATGTCTGGCTGTCCGGCTGGTACGCACGATTACTTTCGAAAGACGTTGCCAATTGTTTTGAAACTTTGCACAAGTTAATAATTCGCCAAAACTACTTACGGCATTGAAAATGGGCTACATGGACACACCCCTACTGGTACCCTTCATACATATGTACCATTCCGTCCACCCAACGCGATCGTGCCCAAATTCTGTATTTAGTGAAGCTATAACAGGATAAAGTTTTAGAGAACAAATTGGATCCCTAGCCACGAACCTTCTGGTACCTCCCATACAAATGTACCATTCCACCCACCCAACGCGGTCGTGCCAAAATTCTGTATTTAGTTTAGCCATAAGAGTATAAACTTTTGGAGAACAAATTGGATCACTAGTCACGCCCCATCTGGTACCTCCCACTTTATATATCGATTAATAATATCAATACAACCAACCCGATCGCGCACTAGTATTTTGTTAAGCTATAACAGGATTAAGTTTTACAGAACAAATTGGATCCCTAGCCACGCCCCTTCCGTTACCTCCCATACAGATGTACCATTCTGCTCACTTTAGAAAGCGAGTTGTAATATTAATACAATCGACACGATCGTACCCAAATTCTTTATTTTGTTAAGCTAAAACAGGATAAAGTTTTGGAGCAAAAAACTGAAAGTCTAGCCACGCCTCTCCTGGTACCTCCCATACAAATGTATCGATTATCCTTTAGAAATCGAGTTATAATATCAATTTACTAGAAAATTTTATGTTTTACTGAGGGTGAGGATATATGTAAGTTGGTTTTTCTGACTGAAATTTTCTTACAGGTTCTTAGATCCTTTCGCTATATATCATTTAAGGCATAATTGACGCTTAGAAAATTTCCAAGCCAGTGCCTCGCCTTGTCTACATGAGAGTTTAAATAAGGTGATATAAGTACCATGGATAATCTTATTCTTATTGAATATAACTTGCCGAAGAAACAAGTCATCTTCCCAAAAGAAAACCTACTACAGAGAGTAACATTTTGATTCCCTAATTTAATTTTTTCAAATTTGAATATCAGATTACATACCTTCTCAGATTAAGGCAGCTCATGGCGGAGATTAAGTACCATTTTGCTACTTTCGACATAAAAATCCCAAAGATCCACACTAGGATAGTGCTCATCATCCCGGTATTCATATGAGTTATATCGTGTTTTATTATTTTTTTGTATCCTTCGTGCATTCGTCAAAAAGTATGCATCGAGGTGAATTGTGGCTATTTGGGGACTAGATATTACAGTCTAACATGCAAATCCAAATTTACGTTCTTCTTCTTCAAAAAAATCAATTTTGTCCCAATTAACAAAGAGAGCTCTTTAATACTTAGTCAAAATGTCTGCTAATAGAAACGCCGAGAACATTTATTAATTAAAAATATATATATAAAAAAATAACATATTTAAACCTTACCCTACATATCAACATCCCACAACGCCCACAATCTAAAAACTTCAGCATCCCATTAACTGAGACAGCTCGATGTATCAACAAAATTTCACCCCCTATGCAGAGGAACACACGGAAATAATATCCTGAAAAATAGTTAACACCACCACCTTTACACAAATTTTCAAATACTTTCGAGTACATTTCAAGAAGGCAGCGGACGACAGTTGAAAATCACATAAATCCTAAAAGGTTACGCTTGTAACAATATCAATAAAATATCAAAATGATATAAAACAACAATTGAGAGAAAAAACCAAAACAAGATAATGAATATAATATTAAAATCAAAAAGACACAAAGAAGAAAAGTATCCCCTCACAAACATTTGACAATAACCATTGGCGGAGAGGGTAGCAAAGATGGTACGAGCTGATTTGTACAACCATGAAAACTATACAATGAATATCATCAATGCTATGATACGAGAACGGCCATTGTAGGAAAGGGATACTCTCACACACACACTCAAACACATATACACTGCCTTAGAGAGAAGACACACGGCAATGGTAATTTGTGTGTGCACTACAATGCATTGTTGGTTTTTAGCTACAAATGTTGCATGCAACATGGCGGCAGGCGTCATTATGGAAAATCTATACGCAATACAACAATGTATTCTCTTCAATGTAACTGAAATGATAACAACAAATTAACTAACAAAACAAACAGAAATCAAAAAACTATGACGACAACTGCCAAGAGAAGGACTAAAGGTTTCTCTTAACAGCGGAGCGTGTGTGTTATACTTGATGATATGTGGGGTGGTTTTTCTTCGATACTGTTACTGTTGTTGCAAACGCACAAAACTCGTGCTATAGTTTGAGGATTTATATCAATGTGTGTGTTTTTTTTCTCTTCTTCTTATTGTGTTTCAGTGTTTTATTAATTTCCATATGCTATTTAATTTAAAGGAATACAAAACACGTGGTGGATTCTGTTGTTCGTTTTGTAAGAGATTTTTATTAAGGTTATATCCAACACCGGGCCTGGTATGGTACGTGGTATCGTGGGATTTAAATTGAAGGGGAATTTTGAAATTTTTTTTCGAATTTGCTGTTTATTAAAACTACTAGCTGGGCTGGCAGACTCCGTTCTGCCTCAAAATTATTGTAAAAGATATTGAGTGAAGTTGAAATCTAATTACGATTGTTTTATTACTTTGGCCTCTGAAATATTTCAATTTAAAGGGCGAGTTTTCTCAGACATGTTTTTTACTTCATAAATCTTAAAGATTATTATATTTTATTGTAAGAATTCCTAAAATGGATCAGCTGAGTCGTCCATGATTTGATGAAAACTTACTTATTGATAGGCATATATTCAAAAATCAAATTTTGTAAGCCGATTAACTGACCTATAACGTTCTGCGTTGATGTACTGGGTGATTGGCCTGAGCCATAATTGCACTATGCCTCAGTTTATCACAAGGAGTACGAATTTCCAAATATACCTTCATGTGACTCAACAACCTTATTAACAGTTTGGTCTGAATGATAGCGAAAGTTTTTATACCATCACCCTTAGGGATGAGGGTATATATCATTTGATACGAAAAAAAGTGTAACGCATTAAAGGAGACGAGCTAGATTCCAAGTATCTTAAGACCAAATTCGTTTCAGGACTTTTTAAGATGATTGAGCTATGTCCGTCTGTCTGGCTGGATGGCTGGTCAGCAGGATAACTCGAGTTTACCAGTATTAATATTTTTCAAAACGAACTTATGGGACTGTAAATGGGTGGGGCTACCCCTTCTGGTACCTCCCATACAAAATTACCTATTTTTGGATAATTTATATTCTTTTCATAACTTCCAAACGGACGATCGTAGGATATTTGAATTTGGTCAGTTTATTTATCTTGCAAAAGTAGACAAACCCTAAGAAAACCGGAACCTTCGCCATACCCCTTCTGGTACCTCCCAAACAAATGACCTAATTAACCCTTATAGTTTTACATACATGTATTTTTTGTAAGTAAATTGAATTCACTCAAATTTTGAGTATGATGTTCACTTATGAAAATGGGACTCAGGAATGAATATGAACTATATTGGTCTATGCCTTCTGGTACCTCCCATACAAAATGACCTATTTTTGGAAAATTAATATTTCTCCCATAACTTCTAAACGGACTCTTGGGGGTAATGAAAATTGGTCGATTAATTTATGTTGTTATAGGAGGCAAAACCTCAGAGAGCCTAACTATTTGACGCATCCCTTCTGGTACCTCCCATACAAATGACCGAACTCACCCCCATAGCATGACAAACATATCTTTCTTGTAAGTAAACTGAACTCACTAAAAATTTGAGTATGATGTTCGCTTAAGAAAATGGGACTCGGGAATGAATATGGAGTATATCGGTTCACGCCTTCTGGTACCTCCCATACAAAATGACCTATTTTTGGAAAATTAATATTTCTTCCATAACTTCCAAACGGACTCTTGGGGGGTAATGAAAACTGGTCGATTAATTTATGATGTTATAGGAGGCAAAACCCCAGAAAACCCCTTCTGGTACCTCCCATACAAAGGACCAAACTCACCCCCACAGTCTTACATACATATCTTTTTTGTTAATACGTTGAATTCAGTCAAATTTTTCGTAAGTTGTGCGTATGCAAATTTGAGTCAGGAATGAAAAAGACTGTATTGATTCACCCTTTTGGTACCCCCTATCAAAATAACTTTTTTTTTTGTAAAATTAATATTTCTCACATAAATTCTGCGGTCCCTATACCTCCTATACAAATAAGTCAAGTTTTGAACGATTTTGCACCACAAGCAGGGGAAAAATTATACATAAGAATTTTATTTTAATTAAAAGTCTATTAATTTCAATAACTCAGGACTTCAGCAATATCTTATATTGGGTGATGGTATTTATCAGTCAGTTTACCTGACTGAAATTTCTGTACTGGTTTAATTTTCAGGTTTGTCCCCTAAAAGTTTGAAATGAGTAAAACCACTTTGTCGAACTCTCTAATTCTATAGAAAGTGCGCCAATATTAATGTTCGCCTTAAGGTCTCGGCGACCATCTACAGCCCATCCCCAAATTTACATCTATTTGTATACCCTTACCCTACGGGTAGGAGGGTATATATCATTTGATACGACCCAAATGTGTAACACATAGAAGGAGTCACTTTAGACGCTAAGATATTTTGAACGTAATTCGATTCATTACTTTTTAAGTCGTTTGAGCCATGTCAGTCTCTCCGTCTGTCTGTCTGTCTCGCTGTCCTGCTGGTACGCACGATAACTTTCGAAAGACGCAACTACATGTTTTAAAATTTTGCACTAGTTAATATTTCCCCCAAACTACTAACGGTATTGCAAATGGGCAACGTGGCCCCGCCCCTTCTGATACCTCCCAAACAAATGTCCCATTCCCCCCACTTTAGAAATCGAGTAATAATATCAATATACCCAACGGGATCGTACCCGAATTCTGCATTTAGTACAGCTATAACAGGATATGCCACTGAACATCCGTTCAGTGATAGCAAATGTGAGACGGCGAAATGTTGAATAACCTAATCGGCATGCTTCCATCGATGCGTCTTAGGAAGTTGGTAACAGAAGTTACTAAAGCTCATCACAGAGGCTCTCTTAGTGGCTTTGGCAGCCCCAAGAAACTAGGATAGGGCGCGGTGGCTTAATAAGCCACTCTCCTTAAAAACAATTATTATGAAAACACGAAGAAAAGAAAAAACAAGAACCCCCCAAATGTTGACGACCCGGTAAACCATATACGGACCATGATTTATGGATATGCACCTGGAATGTCCGAACTCTATGCAGGGATGGTGCCCCTATCCAACTGACGGATGTCCTCGACAATTACAAGGCTGACATCACCGCCATACAGGAAATGAGATGGACGGGACAGGGATGCACACGACGGAAGAACTGTGACATCTTTTACAGCTACCATGCAGAAAGACACGAATTTGGATGTGGCTTCATAGTCGGCAAGAGACTTCGACACCTGGTCTCGCGGTTTAACCCTGTAAGTGACCGAATAGACACCATTCGCATCCGGGCGAAATATTTTTACATTACGCTGATTTGTGTACACGCCCCGACGGAAGACAAAGAAGATGTCATTATAGATGCATTCTGTGAGCGCCTGGAGGAGATATATGACCGCTGCCCTGCATATGACATTAAAATTGTTTTTGGTTCAGCAGTCGGAAAATTCAGTCTGCACAACAACACCTCCGATTCAGACTGGTTAGTTTCGCGTCGGCAAGAAATATGGTTGTGAGTGGAATCAGATTCCCGGATAAAGATATCCACAAGGCAACCTGCATATCTCCCGATGAAAATACAAGAAATTAGATTGATCACGTGGTAATTGATGGACGGCACTGCCGCAACGACCGTACAGGGTTATGAAAAACAACGCTCAGACAAGCCCTGGTACGATGATATATGTCGACAATTGCGATGACGAAGCGTTATAAAAAGAAAAGGGGGGAGATGAAACGAATGTTCAAACGGAAAAAGTGTCTGTGAAAGAAAAGAGAGCCAGGATATCAACGATGATGAATGTCGCCAAATGTCTGAGGAAATGGATGCTGCATAAAAGGCAAACCTGCAGCCAATGTTGTCGCGTGCGCTGACGAAGCGTTATAAAGAGAAAAGGAGGGAGATGAAAAGAAAGTTCAGACGGAAAAAGCGTCTGTGAAAGAAAAGAGAGAGCCAGGATATCGAAAACTACAGGGATATAGGTGAGACCCGAAAGATCTGCCAAAAGGTTAAAAGCAAAGTTGTTGGAATAGGGATCCCCACCTGTAGGGACACAGTCGGAAATCTGGCCACGGACACTCAGAGTGTGCTGCAAATATGGAGAGAACACTTTCAATCTCTACTCGTTCCCGATGGCCGCATAACTGACGAAATCACATCAATCATCGCCAATGATGTAGACTGCCCACCACCTAGCCAAAACGAGATCAGCATGGCAATTACACGGCTTAAAAATAATAAAGCTGCGGTAGCCGACGGACTGCCGGCAGAGCTTTTTAAAGCCGGCGGTACCATGCATGCACCAGCTCATAAACACGATTTGGCTCAGGGAGTGCATGCCCGATGATTGGAATCTGAGTGTCCTATGTCCCGTGCTTAAGAAAGGCGATCCAAGTGTGTGTACTAACTATCGCAGGATTAGCCTTTTACCCATCGCATACAAGGTCCTGTCTAGTGTGTTATGTGAAAGACTAAATCCCATTCTGGCAAAACTGATGTAACCTTATCAGTATGGCTTTAGATCTGGTAAATCCACCACCGACCAGATATTCTCACTACGACCAATCCTAGAGAAGACCCAAGAAATGCAAATCGACACCTACTATCTGTTCATTGATTACAAAGCTGAATTCGACAATCCGATACGACAGTAATTGTTGGATGCTATGGCTGAGTTTGGTATCGCCGCGAAGCTAATTCGACTTTGCGGAATGACACTGACTGACACGAAATCTTCAGAGAAAATTGGCAAAAATCTGTCAGAACCATTTTCTATCAAGCGAGGCTTTAGACAAGGCAATAGTCTGTCCTGCGATTTCTTTAACATCTTAATGGAGATCATCATGCGGCAGGCAACAGTAAACTGGAATGGTTCTATCTTTAACAAAAATCACATGTTGCTGGCGTATGCCGATGATATAGTTAAAATTGGCCGTAGATTGCGAGATGTTACTGCGGCTTTTTCGAGCATTGAAAAGCAGAACGCAGAAGTGGGTGTGATGATAAACGAGGACAAACCCAAGTTATTTGTTTCAACGAACAAAGAGTCCATTCATCTGGGACGCTGCGTGAACGTTGACAACTATAACTTTGAGGTGGTAGATGATTTTGTCTACCTTGGCTCCGCCATAAACAAAAATAATAATGTCAGCCTGGAAATCAAAAGACGAGTATTGATCGCAAATAGCTGCTACTATGCGCTAAGCAAGCGATTTAACGACAAAGCGCTCTCTCGAAGAACAAAGATCCAGCTCTACCAGACTTTGATTCTACCTGTCTTGCTCTACAGCGCAGAATCCTGGGTAATGACACAAGTGGATCAATCTATTCTGGATGTCTTCGAGAGAAAAATACTCCGCAAAATATTTGGACCCATCATCGTCAACGTCGAGTACCGTCGTCGAATGAATCATGAGCTGTATGAGCTGTACAATGATATCGACGTTGTCAAGCGCGTTCAAATAGACCGAATGCGCTCGCTTGGACACATTGTACGAATGTATGAAAACGCTCCGGCTCGAAAAGTCTTTGGCAATAAACTCTATTGGCGGCGCAGGAGGGGGCGACCAAAACTCCGATGGATGTACCAGGTGAAAGAGCTGTAAACTAAGCTTGGTGTGACGAACTAGCTATGGAGCGCAAAAGGCCGAAGCGCTTGGAATACTTTTCTACGTGCGGCTACTGATAGATACATTTCTGTTATTGCTGGCATTAAAGAAGAAGAAGAAGAAGACCAATCGGCTAAAGCTATAATCGTATATGGGCATGCACCCTATAGAATTAGAAGTCCATTTTAATTGTGCGATACGAATGTATCTTTTGAAATTCTAACTTGAAGGTCTAAAAGGAACTATAGCGGTACAATCACTCAGGCCAATGTGATAAAACTTACTTGAACAAAAAAACTCAATTTCCCTTTGCACCCCATGAATGAGGTATGGGAAAGCTTCTCGCGTTGTTGTAAATTAACACGCTTTATATTTTTAGATTCATAACTAACGGCACCTACTTGTTTATCGACGAATGCGAACGTCACTGTTGGAGAAGCTCTTACTAGACACGCCGACTGACTCGACACTTATACTGCGAAGTTGCTGTCAACAACATTGGAGGGGAGCCGACAATGAAAAAACAATTTGTTTTTTTTTTGTATGTTGACTGGAGCCAGGTTTGAACCTGCGATCTCCCGCATGGTAGTCGCGTGTTCTAACCACTATGCCATGGCCGGTCCCAATGTGATAAAACTAGATATCCAGGCAACCCCCATGGTCGTGGTTACGTATTTTAACCATCATGTCACGGTTGATACAAAAACTTTACTTTAAAGAACATCCGTCGAAAATAAGTAACCCCACTATAATTCTCTGCAACGCAGAGAAAACAGCATCATTCGGTCGACTTTAATCGTCATTTACTGCCTACTCTACCTTTTACCTAACATACATAACAACTTTACTCTGTCGTTACAACATTTCTCCCTTTAATTCCCGTCGATTGCTCATTACCACTGCCGAGTCTTGAAAATCATATGTTGACATTTGGTTTTGTATTTAAATTAACATCCTGTTCTACATATCCTTTTGTATCCCTTGAATTTAGATTTTTATACAATGGTTGTGTTGTTTTACTGATGATTGATAAAGTGTTTTTTAAACATTGTTAACTTATTAAAATGTTGTAATTGTATTGTATAATGATTGTGATAATGAACAACAACAACAAAATGTAAATGTATGTCAACAATGGCCGCCAGTCGAAAGTGGTCCTTTGGGTGCGTTCGTTGTTAGTTGAAATCAGGATGCTTTTAAGTCGGCAATAGAGAAAAAGAGGTGGTGTTCGTTTGTTTGTTGTTTTAAACAATGATTGATAAGATGTTGATGGATAAGTTGCGTGAATATGGCTAAAATTTTTAATTAGTTGTTTATATTAACTGATGAGTTTTTATGCATTAAAATAAATAACACTAATATGCAAATTGTAAGGATATCATTATAAATATAAATATTATTCAAATTTAGTATGAAGTATATTCAGATGAAGGTACGGGAGAACGAGGATGTAGAGCGATATAGGGATAGAGGTTAGGCCCGAAAATTTTAACAGAAAATAAGAGCAAATGGCTACGGTAATGGCCTCCCCTCCTGAAAGGACAAGGATGGAAATCTGGTCACAGATACGCAGACTGTGCTGCATATATGGAGAGACCACTTCCAGCAACTGCTGGTTCCAGAAGGCAGCGCACGTGAAGTTATCACGCCAATTGTCGACGACGGCTTGGATTGCCCACCACCAAGTCAAGCCGAGGTAAGAAGAGCGATATCGTGGCTGAAAAATAACAAAGCAACCGTTGCCGACGGTCTGCCGGCAGAGCTCTTCAAGTCCGGTGGCGAGGAGCTGATAACGAACATGCACCAACTCCTGCGCACGGGTTGGCTTAAAGAGTGCATGCCCGACAATTGGAATTTAAGCGTAATATGTCCTGTTTTGACAAAAGGTGATACAAGTGTGTGCTCCAACTACCGCAGGATCAGCCTTTTACCCATCGCATATAAGGTCCTGTCGAGTTTGCTATGTGAAAGACTAAAGCCAGTGTTATCCAACCTGATCGGACCTTATCCAACCGCCGCTGGATCAGCCTTTTACCCATCGCACATAAGGTCCAGTCGAGTGTGCTATGTGAAAGACTAAAGCCAGTGTTATCCAACCTGATCGGACCTTATCAGTGTGGCTTTAGACCTGGTAAATGAACAACATACCAGATATTCACACTTAGGTAAATCATGAAAAGACCCAAGAGAAACAGATCGATACGTACCATCTTTTCGTCGACTATAATGCTGTGTTCGACAGCCCGATACGGCAGAAATTACTTTAAGAAATGGCTGAGTTTGGTATTCCAGCGAAGCTGATACGTCTTTGTGGAATGACGCTGACTGACACGAAGTCTTCAGTGAAGATTGTCAAGGACCTTACGAAGCCATTCTGTACCAGACGAGGCCTAAAACAAGGCGACGGCCTATCGTGCGATCTCTTCAACATAGTGATGGACATGATAATGAGAAAAGCTGCAGTAAACACGAGTGGCACTATATTCAACAAAAGCCACATGCTACTCGCTGACGTTGACATCATCGTTTGCAAAACTGCAGGATGTGACTGCAGCCTTTTTAGGTATACAGAAGGAATCAGCGAAAATGGGCCTAACGGTGAACGAGGACAAAACGAAGTTATTAGTTTCAACGAACAAAAAATCTAACTGCGTGAACGTTGATAACTATAATTTCGAGGTGGTAGATAATTTTGTCTACCTAGGCTCCGCCATCAACAAAGCAAATAATGTCAGCCTTGAAATCCGGAGAAGAATCCTGCTTGCAAATAAATGCTACTATGGAATAAGCAAGCGATTCAATGACAGAGCCCTCTCTCGACGAACAAAACTCCAGCTATACCAGATACTGGTTCTACCTGTCTTAATGTATGGTTCAGAATCCTGGGTTATGACACAAGCGGATGAATCGGTTCTGGCGGTATTCGAGAGAAAAATACTCCGTAAAATATATGGGCCCATCATCGTTAACGGAGAGTATCGGCGTCGTATGAATCATGAGCTGTACGAGCTGTACACTGATATTGACGTGTTAAGACGCATTAAGGTGCAGCGGTTGCGTTAGCTAGGCCATGTTGTACGCATGGACGAAAATGATCCAGCTCGAAAAGTTGTCGACAATGAACTCGGTAGACGGCGTAGATGCTTATTCAAGGGTTTTTCATGCTGTTTTAAGTACTGAAAACCGTTTTTTTCGTGCTGAAAAATGGTCGCCCTAGTCATTACCCAGGATCTGCGCTGTAAAGCAAGACAGGTAGGATCAGAGTCTGGTAGAGATGGATCTTCGTTCTTCGAGAGAGAGAGAGATCGCTCTGTCATTAAATCGCTTGCTTAGCGCATAGTAGGAGCGATCAATACTAGTCTTTTGATTTCCAGGCTGACATTATTATATTTGTTTGTGGCAGTGCCAAGGTAGACAAAATCTTCGACCACTTCAAAGTTATAGTTGTCAACGTTCACGCAGCGTCCCAGACGAGTGGAACAAATAACTTGGTTTTGTCCTCATTTATCACCAGACCCACTTCAGCCGACTGCTTTTCAATGCTCAAAAAAGCCGCAGTAACATCTCGAAATCCACGTCCAATTATATCTTTATCATCAGCATACGCCAGCAACATGTGACTTTTGTTAAAGATAATACCATTTCTGTTTACTGCAGCCTTTCACATGATCATCTCCATTATGATGTTAAAGAGATCACAGGACAAACTATCGCCTTGTCTAAAGTCTTGCTAGGTAGATAATGACTCTTTCAGATATTTGCCAATTTTCACTGAAGACTTCGTGTCAGGCAGTGTGATCCCGCATAGTCGAAGTCGAATTAGCTTCGCGGGGATACCAAACTCAGCCATAGCATCTAACAATTTCTGTAGTATCGGACTCTCGAATGCAGCTTTGTATTCGATGAACAGATGGTAGGTATCGATCTGCATTTCTTGGGTCTTCTCCAGGATTTGTCGTAGCGTGAATATCTGGTCGGTGGTGGATTATGGATTACTGGGTGTAAAGCCACACTGATAAGGTTCAATCAGTTTCGCCAGAATAGACTTTAGGCTTTCACATAACACACTAGACAGGACTCTGTTTACGATGGGTAAAAGGCTAATCCCGCGATAGTTGGTACACACACATTTGGATCGCCTAAACAGGCATATAATCTCCCTCCTTTTCTCTTTATAACGCTCCGTCATCGCACGCGTCGCCATTGGCTACAGTTTTGGCTTGTATGCAGCAAGCCATTGTCTCAGACTTTTCGCGGCATTCATAATCGTACCAGGGCTGGTCTGACAGTGGTTTATCATAACCCAGTACGGTCGTTGTGGCAGTGGTCATATAATTCGCAATATGCTGCCACTGTGTATTGGGAATATCAGAGCTTGGGAGTTGTGTTTGAAATAATTGAGAGAGTTGGTTGGTTGGTAGGCATTGGCTATCTCGGTGGTATGCAGCTTTGTGATGTCTAGCTTCCTTTGCGTTTGGTTACAAGTGTTTTTACCACTACTTAATCGTGTGCGTACCTTGGCTGCTACTAGATGGTGATCCGAGTCAATATTTGCACCGCGCATCACACTCACGTCCATAACGCTTGAGACATGCCTTCCATCAATTTCCACGTAATCAATCTGATTTCTTGTATTTTGATCGGGGGATACCCAGGTTGCCTTGTGGATATCTTTATGCGGGAATCGTTCCACTCACTACAATGTTTCTTGCCCACGGGAAGCTAACCAGTCTGAATTCGTTATCGGAGGTGTTGTTATGTAGACTGAATTTTTCAACTGCTGAACCAAGAGCATCTTTTAATGTCATGTGCAGGGCAGCGGTCATATATCTCCTCCAGGCGCTTATAAAATGCATCTTTAATGTCATCGTCTATGTCTTCCGTCGGGGCGTGTACACATATCAGCGTAATCTAAAAATATTTCGCCCGGATGCCAATAGTGCCTATTCGGTCACTTACAGTGTTAAACCGCGAGACCAGGTGTCGAATTCTCTTGCAGACTATGCAACTTGAAACTTAATTTCCCTTTACACCCCATGAATGAGGTATGGGACTGCATCTCGCGTTGTTGTGAATTAACACGCTTTCTATTTTTAGATTCACAACTAACGGCACCTACTTGTTTATCGACGAATGCGAACGTCACTGTTTGAGAAACTTACTAGACATTCCGATTGACTCGACACTTATACTGCGAGGTTGCTGTCAACAACATTCGAGGGGAGCCGACAATGAAAGAATATTTTTTTATTTTATTTTTTAAGATGACTGGAGCCAGGAATTGAAATTATGATCTCCCGCATGGTAGTCGCGTGTTCTAACCACTATGTCACGGCCGGTCCCGACTATGAAACCACATCCAAATTCGTGTCTTCCTGCTCATGGCAGCTGTAAAAGATGTCACAGTTCTTTCGTGGTGTGCATTCCTGTCCGTCCATCACATTTCCTTGTATTTGACGAGGACATCCGCCAGTTGTATAGAGGCACCATCTCTGTAGAGAGTTCGGAAATTCCAGGTGTATATCCTTAAATCATGGTCCTTATAACTTTTGCGGGGGGTCGTCAACATTTGGGCGGGTTCTTGTCTTTTCTTTTCTTCGTGTTTTCATAATAATTGTTTTGTTTAAGGAGAGTGGCTTATTAGGCCACCGCGCCCGATCCCAGTTTCTTAGGGCTGCCAAAGCCACTAAGAGAGTCTTTGTGTTGAGCTTCGGTAACTTCTGTTACCTACTTCCTAAGACGCATCGGTGGTAGCATGCCGATTAGTTTACTTAACATTTCGCCTTCTCACATTTGCACTCAAAAACACAAAAAGTTAACTTAAGACTATTTTACAGGATACCGACCAGTATGTATGATCTATTTTATAGATATAGATCATATACCACTTACTCTCCGGTACAAACTCTCAAGTACACATGTAAAACTACAAGGACATTTTCAAAGTATACCTCAAAATAGTCAAGTAAACCCCTATCTAACTGCAATAAGTTTCCCAAGCAATCTAGCTACCTCTATTAACTAATAAAGGATCTTTCTAGCCGCCATATAATAAATTACACTTTTGTACTACTTTTAAACCTATCAATACTTGAATCTCTTCTGTACACATCCCTCAATGACATTAATATCCCATTTAAATCACAACAATCCTTTAAATGTCAATTTCTCTAACCGACAACACTAAATTCAAACAGGTCCTTTTGCCCATTGTTGTGGTGGTCAACATCCCACAACAACATTCATAAAACTCACTGACCACAATTCATACAATTTATTGCTAACAGAATAAAAAGTAGAATCATAAAAACTTAAATGTCATTTTATGGCGACACTTTACACAAAAAGAAAACTATTTTTCAAAATCAAACCCCATCAAAAAGTCCTTTTGGGCCAACCAAAACACAACCCAAGGACCTTTGCAAATCGAGCTGCTTTCCAAAATAAAAAATGTGTCCTTTTTCCAACAAAACAGAAAACAATAGGGACACCAAGTATGAGAAGAAAACCAAAAAAACATTTCATCAATGAAAAGGTACTTCAAACTATGAATGACCAAACAACAAATACAGGACAATGCATCAATGAATGAAATAAAGAGTGAAGAGAAAGTATGAATGAATAGCCAAGGCGATGTGCAACACAAAGAAATAAATGAATGAATGTAGAAACTAATGCAAGAATGTGAAACAATAAAACTGCAAGATCACTGCAAGTGCATTAACTATAAGTACTATGTACCCAACGGGCGAGCACAGTTTGACGACCATTCGTTTGTAAGAGGTCCTTGTGTCTTATGAATTACCTTGATCCTGCCATGATGATCCTGAGAGTCTTTTGTTTAAGACTTTTCATTAGTTGTTGTTTTTTTTGCAATTGTTTCTAGTTTTTTAAGACTCTCTTTCTCACTACTTTTTTAAATCAATTTATTAATTTCATTACAAATGGATTTCTTTTGGTTTGTCGGTCGGCTTTTGGCTTGTGATGTTTTGTAGGATTTACTTTTGTCAAAATGACGAAATTTAATTTCGCTTGATTTTTGTCCTTGTGTAGGATTCATTTATCGTTTGTTTATTGTTTTGGAAAATTATAAATGAATTTTATTGTTTAGGTGACAATTTAGCAGAGGGATTATTACGCAAGTATTTTTAAGTTGGACGATTTTTAAAATATCGGCGCAGACAGTCTGTCGCCTAAATGACTTGCTAAGTATTTTGAAGGACCACCAAAGTACATATCACATCTTTAATTATATACCACTGATTAAGACGATAAAGTGTTTTTAGTAGAAGAAATCTTGTAGACTGCACTTTATTGTAGATCTACTACAATTATACAATGTTTGAGTATGTTCAAATATGATTTGACGTTGATCAACGAAACTTTTCTATGGCAAAATAAAGTCTAAAAGTTAATCTGAATTTTTATAATTATAAATATTATTTAGATTAAATCTCACTCACCGCTCTTAATATAGGATTAAACTTACCAAATTTCTCTAAGGTTCGATTACTTACTTACTTAGCTGTCACTTCTTTGCAATCCCATTGGATTATATACCGCACGTAGAAAAATATTATAAGCTCATCGATCTTCTGCGCTTCTTCTCCAGTTAGTGACACCAAGTTATGTAAGATTCTCAGTAACCTGGTCTTTCCAACGGAGTCTTGGTCGCCGTCTTCTGCGCTGTCCACCGAGTTCATTGTCGAAGACTTGTCGAGCTGAAGCATTTACGTCCATGCGTACAACATGACCTAGCCAACGCAACCGCTGCACCTTAATGCGTCTGACCACGTTAATGTCAGTACAGCTCATGATTCATACGACGCCGATACTCTCCGTTAAAGATGATGGGCCCATATATTTTACGGAGTTTTTTTTTCTCTCGAATACTGTCGGAATCGATTTATTCCCTTATGTCACAACCCAGGATTCTGAACCATACTTCAAGACAGGCAGAACCAGTATCTAGTATAGCTGGAGTTTTGTTCATCGAGAGAGAGAGCTCTGTCATTGAATCGCTTGTTTAGTCCGTGGTAGCATTTATCAGCAAGCAGGATTCTTCTCCGCGATTTCGAGACTGACATTATTTGTTTCGTTGATGGCGGAGGCTAGGTAAATAAAATTATCCACCACCTCGAAATTATGGTTGTCAATGTTCACGTAGTTTCCCAAACGAGTAGATTCTTTGTTCGTTGAAACTAATAACTTCGTTTTGTCCTCGTTCACCGTAAGGCCCATTTTCGCTGATTCCTTCTGTATACCTGAGAAGGCTGCAGTCACATCCCGCAGTTTTCGACCGATGATGTCTACGTCATCAGCGTACGCAAGTAGCATGTGGCTTTTGTTGAATATAGTGCCACTCGCGTTTACTGCATCTTTCCTCATGATCATCTTCAACACTATGTTGAAGAGGTCACACGATAGGCCTTCGGCTTGTTTAAGGCCTCGTCTGGTAGAGAAAGGCTCCGTAAGGTCTTTGCCAATCTTCACTGAAGACTTTGTGTCAGTCAGCATCATTCCGCAAAAGCGTATCAGCTTCGCTGGAATACAAAACTCAGCCATGGCTTTGAGTAATTTCTGCTGTCAAATGCAGCTTTATACGAACTACCATGTGGGAGATCAAAGGTTCAAGTATTAGTGTCGAGTCCATCGACATGTCTAATAAGAGCTTCTCAAAAAGTGACGTTCGCATTCGTCGATAAACAAGTAGGTGCCGTTAGTAGTGCATGTTAATTCATACTAACACGAGAAGCTTTTCCATACCTCATTAATGGGGTGTAAAGGGAAGTTAAGTTAACTTGTGTAGACTTAATTTTCAGACTGCTGAATCAAGAGATTTTTGTATACCCTCACCCTACGAGTAGGAGGGTATATATGATTTGATACGACCTAAAAGTGTAACATACAGAAGGAGTCACTTTAGACCCTAGTTTATTTTGAACAAAATTCGATTCATGACTTTTTAATCGTTTGAGCCTTGTCCGTCTGGAAACACGATAACTTTAGAAAGACGCAACAAAATGTTTTGAAATTTTGCACGAGTTAATATTTCCCCAAAACTACTTACGGTATTTCAAATGGGCTACATGTTCCGCCCCTTCTGGTACCTCCCATACAAATTCATCATTCCGCCCACTTTAAAAATCGTACCCAAATTCTGTATTTAATTAAGCTGTAACAGGATAAAGTTTTGTAAAAAATTTTGAAGTCTAGCCACGCCCCTTCTGGTATTTCCCGTACAAATGTACCTTTCCGCCCACTTTAGAGATGGAGTAATAATATCAATAAATCTAACGTGATTGTACCCAAATTCTTTATTTAGTAAATCTATAGCAGGATAAAGTTTTGGAGAAAAAACTGGAAGTCTAGCCACGCCCCATCCGATACCTCCGATAACGATGTGGTACCGGCCACTTTAGAAATCGTTGAATATTATTAATAGACCTAACGCGATCGTGTAAAATTATAACAGAAAAAAGTTTTGGAGAAAAAGCTGGAAGTCTAGCCAAGCCCCTTTTGGTACCACCTATACAGATGTACCATTCCGCCCACTTTAGAAATCGTGTAATAATATCAATATGCTGAAATAATAGATTTAGTAAAATTATAGCAGGATAAAGTTTTGGAGAAAAAACTGGAAGTCTAGCCACGCTCCATCCGGTACCTCCGATACCCATATGGCACCGCCAACTTTAGAAATCGGTGAATATTATTAATAGAACCAACGCGATCGTGTCTAAATTCCGTATTAAGTAAAGCTGAAGCAAGACAAAGTTTTTGAGCAAAAAATCTGGAAGTCTAGACACGCCTCCCATATAAATGCTCCGCCCACTTTGGGGATGGAGTAGAACTATCAATAGACTCGACACGATCGTGCCCAAATTCTGTATTTTGTTAAGCTATGACAGGATAAAGTTTTGGAGAAAAAAATTTTAAGTCTAGGGACTCTCCTTATGGTACCTACCATACGAATATATCACTCCCACTTTGGATATGGAGTAATAATATCAATATAATAAAAAAAATTGATGTTTTACTGAGGGTGAGGGTATATGTTCTTACTGGTTTCCTATTTTAGCATTAAAATATCCCAGAACAATTTTAATGTCATAGACAGGACAGCAGTGATATATTTTTAAGGAGGGTGACTTATTAGACATCTGCGCCCGATCCGTAGAAAAGAGTTCCAAGCGCTTCGTGATTTGGGCGCGGGAATAGATAGTTTGTCACACCAAGCACCAAGCCATTGGAGTTTTGGTCGCCCCCTCCTGCGCCGCCCATCGAGTTTATTGCCGAAGACTTTTCGAGCCGGAGCGTTTTCGTCCATTCGTACAACGTGCCCAAGCCAGCGCATTCGGTCTATTTGAACGCGCTTGACCACGTCGATGTCATTGTACAGCTCATACAGCTCATGATTCATTCGACGACCGTACTCGCCGTTCTCGATGATGGGTCCAAATATTTTGCGGAGTATTTTTCTCTCGAAGACACCCAGAATAGATTGATCGGCTTGTGTCATTACCCAGGATTCTGCACTGTAGAGCAAGACAGGTAGGATCAGAGTCTGGTAGAGCTGGATCTTTGTTCTTCGAGAGAGCGCTTTGTCATTCAATCGCTTGCTTAGCGCATAGTAGCAGCGGCTTGCGATCAATACTCGTCTTTTGATTTCTAAGTTGACATTATTATTTTTGTTTATGGCGGAGCCAAGGTAGACAAAATCCTCTACAACCTCAAAGTTATAGTTGTCAAAGTTTACGCAGCATTCCAGATGAGTGGACTCTTTGTTCGTTGAAACAAATAACTTGGTTTTGTCCTCGTTTATCGCCAGACCCACTGCAGCCGATTGTTTTTCAATGCTCGAAAAAGTCGCAGTAACATCTCGCAATCCACGGCCAATAATATCTATATCATCAGCATACGCGAGCAAGATGTGGCTTTTGTTAAATATGATGCTATTCCTGTTTACTGCTGCTTTCCGCATGATCATCTTCATTATGATGTTAAAGAGATAGCAGGACAGACTATCGCCTTGTCTGATGCTTCGCTTTGTAGAAAATGGCTCTGACAGATTTTTGCCAATTTTCACTGAAGATTGCGTGTCAGTAAGTGTTATCCCGCGAAGTCGAATTAGCTTCGCGGAAATACCAAACTCAGACATAGCATCCAACAATTTCTGTCGTATCGGACTGTCGAATGCAGCTTTGTAATCGATGAACAGATGGTAGGTGTCGATCTGCATTTCTGGGGTCTTCTCCAGGATTTGCCGTAGCGTGAATATCTGGTCGGTGGTGGATTTACCAGGTCTAAAGCCACACTGATAAGGTCCAATCAGGTTCGCGAGAATGGGCTTTAGTCTTTCACATAACACACTAGACAGGACCTTGTATGCGATGGGTAAAAGGCTAATCCCGATGGGTAAAAGGCTAATCTTAAGTACGGGACATAGGAAATATAGAAATATGGAAATAAATATATGAAATTTCATATAAAATTTAAAAAAAAACTCCGTATGTAACGGGTAAACTCAAATACTACTGAACCTATTTTAAGAAAACTTTCACTGAAACATTACAAAACAACTAGTGTATAGAATAGTGTAATTTATTTTTGTTAATGGTGTTCAATGTATTTGTGACAAATTAAAGAACTGCCGTCTATGTGACCACCCAATTAACTTAATCTCAAGAAACTCTATTCTACTTGGCATTTACCAATACTCTATTCATATTCCATCGATTTCCAGCAATATCATAAGAATTCAATTTAATGAATGAAACTAAGAAAATGTTTCAATAACACAACGGTTTCCTTCTTAGAAAAAGTATTATGAATATGTTCCTTTGGCGGCCACTGAACAATTGGCAAAAGGCAATTTTGCTCAATTGTTTTCGCAGTCGTAGTATGTAAAAATACTTAAAAATTTCCAAAGAATCACTTACACGTGGCTGCCTCCACAAAAGAACAATTGCAAGATCTACAATTAGCCATAACACCTCCAGAGATGCAAAAAAGGACAATGGCAAAAAAAGAACACTCAATTGATTTTAAGCAACAAACACACACAAAACAGTTTACAAGGAAATCCAAGACGGAAGTTGCCGCTGGCACAAGCAGCAGCAAAATAAAAAAACAAGGCGGTCAAGATCACCAAAAGTACTTAAGAATTAAAACCAAACAAAAGATAAACTAAACCTAAAAACATTTTAGCCAACAACAGAAACGAACAGCTTTACACAATTTCATTGTGGGCAGGTACGCCAAGTACACCAAGCACGCTTCAAGCGGACGTGCAAAAATTTTATATTTAATACAAAAAATACACACCAAATATTGCAAAAAGCAAAAAAACAAAAAATCTGTTACAACAGCAGATGTCGATGCAATGCAGACAAACCTAAATTTAAGAAAATTTTTATTCATTTCATTCATTCCTTAATTGTATAAATATCCATGAAAAGGTTCATGCCAATTTTTTTATTTATAAATTTGACATTAAAATGTGTTAAGTACCTACTTATAAATGTCATTACGATTTGTAACACACAAACACACACACACACTGACTACTGATTCCTCATAAGGATCCTTGGCATTGTATAAAGGACCCACCTCCGTGACAAATGTTTCATGTTTATTGGTTTATTGTTAAAATTACACAATTAACAAGATTTTATAACCACTTAACATATGATGTCATACAACAAATGGCAACAACAACACCGACATCAATACAAAGAAACACACAACGATAGTTCTTAAAATGTGTGCCAGCTAGTGTGTGTGTAGTCCCTTCATTCAGTAATTTCTTTCCCTTTTTCTCTTTACGATTCTTACAGAGCTGTGATCGAACACGAGTTCTTTCATAAATTCCAAACAGTCGATCCGATTCAAAAGTCACAAAAGGACAATTATCAGAAAATACAACTGATTCTTCAATGAAGAATGTCCTGAAAGACAATAAGATTTTCTCAACTTTTAAATACAATTTGACAAATAGCCAAATAGACACCATCAACAACATTTGCCGCCAAAATTCAGAGAAATTTTGTGTAAATTCTTCTACACACACACACACATACATGTTTAAGGATTTAAACGAACAAAATGTCATGTCGAGGACAATTGGAGACAAGTCAGTAGGATCAATCAGCTTAGACATTGACTTCTGTGTCTATTGGATTGTAGGAGAAACCTTAATACTTGCTGTGTATTCTGGTGTTATGTCATTATCCTAAATGGATTTAAAGAATTAAGGAGTTTTTCTTAAATGAGATTAGCAGAAAAAGACATAAAATTAAAATGTTGCGAAAACTGTGGAAGGTACGGGAAAGAGCTCATTTAGGGCAAACGCAGATATGAAGTCAATGGAGATCGAAACTATAATTATACTGAGGCAATAATTCTGTAACGCCGTGAAGGTGTCACCGAACCTGGAATCTTAGTTATACAGAGTCTTGCGTCTTAGCTTAAGTGTGACTTGCGCGACAGGCTGAACATGGGACAGCTTCTCGCATTGTTGTGAATTGACACGCTTTCTATTTTAGTTTCACAACAAACGGCACCTACTTGTTTATCGACGAATGCGAACGCCACTGTTTGAGAAGCTTTTACTAGACATGCCAATTATCTCGACACTTATACTGCGAAGTTGCTATCGACAACATCGAGGGGGCCGGCAATGAAAGAAAAATGTTGATGATTGGAGGCGGGCATCGAAACCGGGATCTCCCGCATGGTAGTCGCATGTTCTAACCATCATGCCACTTCCTCCCTAAGTCATTTATATTAAGCCTAAGGACTCTGAGAATGGGACTTTGCCCAGAGGTTGAAAGTTACTAATTGTTACTCACTTGGGAGTGACCAGAAGCGATTCCTTTGTGGTACTGTCCAACCAGCTAACTACTTACGGTCTTAGACCAAGTATTCCCCGGGCAATGACTTTAAAGCAACCGCTTAGAAGTAAGCTAGAGTTAGAAGGCGAAATCTAATCGGCATGCTACCACCGATGCGTCTTAGGAAGTAGGTAACAGAAGTTACTGAAGCTCAACACAGGCTCTCTTAGTGGCTTTGGCAGCCCCAAGAATCTAGGATCGGGAGTGGTGGCCTAATAAGCCAATCTCCTTAAACAAAATTTATTATGAAAACACGGAGAATAGATAAAAACAAGAACCCCCCAAATGTTGACGACCCCCGCAAACGATATAAGGACCATGATTTAAGGATATGCACCTGGAATGTCCGAACTATTTACAGAGATGGTGCCTCTATCCAACTGGCGGATGTCTTCAACAAATACAAGGCTGACATCACCGCCATACAGGAAATGAGATGTACGGGACAGGGATGCACACGACGGAAGAACTGTGACATCTTCTACAGCTGCCATGCAGAAAGACAAGAATTTGGATGTGGTTTCATAGTCGGCAAGAGACTTCGACACCTGATCTCGCGGTTTAACCCTGTAAGTGACCGAATAGCCACCATTCGCATCCGGGCGAAATATTTTTACATCACGCTGATTTGTGATTTGTTAATGCAAAAATAGGAAGGGAAGATGTTCTTGGTCCATCGATGGGTAAATTCAGCCTGCATACCGACATGTCAGACAACGGGAAGGAACATGGTAGTGAGTGGAACCAGCTTCCAGCACAAAGATATCCACAAGGCTACTTGGCTATCAAATTGATCATGTGGTAATTGATGGTCCTAATATTGGCTCGGATCATTACCTGGTTGCAGCCAAGGTGCGCACAAGATTGAGCAGAGCGAAAAACGCACGTAACCAAACACAAAGAAAGCAGGACATCGCGAAGCTGCAAACCCCAGAGATAGCAACTGTCTACTCCAATCAGCTCTCCTAACTTTTACGACACAACGCCTCTACTTCTGACGTTCCCGATACACAGTGGCAGCAAATTGCGCATTCCATGGCAACCGCCGCTACAACCGTGCTAGGATATGAAAAGCGGCGAATCCTGGTACGATGAAGAATGTCGCATAGCGTCTGAGGAACAGGATGCTGCTTATAGGGCAACGCTACAGCCAATTGTAACCCGTGCTGTTAGGGAACGGCATAAAGAGAAAGCAAAACAGGCGAGACAGCTATTTAGGCGAAAAAAACGTCAGATGAAGGAACGGGAGAACGAGGATATAGAGCAGCCGGTGCCGACGGTCTGCCCGCAGAGCTCTTCAAGTCCGGTGGCGAGGAGCTGATAACGAGCATGCACCAGCTCCTGCTCACGAGTTGGCTTAAAGAGTGCATGCCCGACGATTGGAATGTAAGCGTATTATGCCCTGTCCTGAAAAAAGGTGATCCAAGTGTTTCACCGCGGGATCAGCCTTTTACCCATCGCATTTAAGGTCCTGTCGAGTGTGCTATGTGAAAGACTAAAGCCAATGTTATCCAACCTGATCAGGTCTTATCAGTGTGGCTTTAGACCTGGAAAACCAACAACTGACCAGATTTTCACTCTTCGGCAAATCCTGGAAAAGACCCAAGAGAAACAGATCGACACGTACCATCTTTTCGTCGACTATAAAGCTGCATTCGACAGCCCGATACGGCAGAAATTACTTGAAGCCATGGCTGAGTTTGGTATTCCAGCGAAGCTGATACGTCTTTGCGGAATGACGCTGACTGACACGAAGTCTTCAGTGAAGATTGGCAAGGACCTTACGGAGCCATTCTATACCAGACAAGGCCTAAAACAAGGTGACGGCCTATCGTGTGATCTCTTTAACATAGCGAGTGGCACTATATTCAACAAAAGCCACATGATGCTCGCGTACGCTGATGACGTAGACATCATCGGTCGAAAACTGCGGGATGTGACTGCAGCCTTCTCAGATATACAGAAGGAATCAGCGAAAATGGGCCTAACGGTGGACGAGGACAAAACGAAGTTATTGGTTTCAACTAACAAAGAATCTACTCGTTTGGGAAACTGCGTGAACTGCGTTTCGAGGTGGTAGATAATTTTGTCTACCTATGCTCCGCCATCAACAAAGAAATAAAAATCGGCCTAGAAATTCGGAGAAGAACCCTGCTTGCAAATAAATGCTACTACGGACTAAGCAAGCGATTCAATGACAGAGCCCTCTCTCGACGAACAAAACTCCAGCTATACTGGTTCTGGTTCTACCTGTCTTAATGTATGGTTCAGAATCATGGGTTATGACACAAGCGGATGAATCGGTTCTGGCGGTATTCGAGAGAAAATACTCGGTAAAATATATGGGCCCATCATCGTTAACGGAGAGTATCGGCGTCGTATGAATCATGAGCGTCAGACGCATTAAGGTGCAACGGTTGCGTTGGCTAGGTCATGTTGTACGCATGGACGAAAACGCTCCAGCTCGAAATGTCTTCGACAATGAACTCGATGGACGGCGCAGAAGAGGGCGACTAAAACTCCGTTGGAAAGTCCAGGTTACTGAAAACCTTACAGAACTCGGTGTGACTAACTGGAGAAGAAGAGCAGAAGATCGACGCGCTTATAATATTTTTCTACGTGCGGTATATAATCCACTGGGATTGCATTGAAGTACCAGCTAAGTAAGTAAGTAAGTCACTATGGGTATAGATATCGCTAATACCTCACTTAAAGCGGTTTGTAAAATTACCGCTGGCAAATGCAATACCTATTACTTACCCACGTCTGTTACGGCTCTACGTATGTTCGTTGCCTTGATTCAACAAAACAATATCCAGGTTTGCAAGCGCATCTAGAAGTACTTTCCCGCGAGAGGTAGTACGTGGACATCCCCAATCGGTAGCCCACGCGTTGATGTCACCGGTGATCACTACCTTCTTACGTTTGGCCGCATCAAACGATAAACGATCTACTATGCTTCTGAATACGTCAATATCGTGTCAAGGAGCAATATATTTGGTTGCGTCGTTCCTCCACGATAGAATTTCTGCTACCTTATAATGCTCTTTTAAAAGCGCTACGTCCACTTTTTCTTCGATTACACTTTGCCTTAGTAGGCATTGTGCTGCTTCGCAGTGATTAAGATTTAACGGAAGTACTAAACCTAGTTGCTCAACTATACAGAAGCTTGAGTCTCAGCTTTACAGTATTTTGTGTATGAGATTAGTCAGTCTATGCAATACTTCGCCTTATGTCTCAGCTGTACTGAGCCTAGAGTATCAGACATACTAAGTCTTGTGCGTCAACTATACTAAGTCTCAGCTTTACAGTGTTTTGTGTTTGAGATTTACTGAGCCTTGAGTCTCAGCTATTCTGAGATTTCAGACTTAGTCTGTATCAGCAATACTGCGCCTTAATTCTCAGCAGTACTGAGCCTTGAGTCTCAGATATACTAAGCCTAGTTTCACAACTATACAGAGACTTGAGTCTCAGCTTTACAGTGTTTTGTGTATGAGATTAGTCAGTCTCTGCAATACTTCGCCTTATGTCTCAGCTGTACTGAGCCTAGAGTATCAGATATACTAAGTCTTGTGCGTCAACTATACTGAGTCTCAGCTTTACAGTGTTTTGTGTTTATGATTTACTGAGTCTTAATTCTCAACAGTACTAAGCCTAGTTTCTCAACTATACTGAGCCGTTGATCTCAGATATACAGAGCTTTGCGTCTGAGCTTTACTGAGCCTTGAGTCTCAACTATACTGAGTCTTGAATCTCTGCTTTACAGTGGTTTGTGTCTGAGATTTACTATGCTTTGAGTCTGAGCTATACTGGGACTTGAGTCTCTGTAATACTGCGCCTTAGGTCTTAGATGAACTGAGCCTAGAATCGCAGATATACTAAACTGAGTCTCAGCTATTCTGAGATTGGAGTTTTAGTCAGTCTCAGCAATAATGCGCGTTCAGCCTCAGATGTACTGAGTCTAGAGTCTCAGATATAATAATCCTAGTATCTCAACTATAATGGTGCTTTGACCTCAGCTATAATGAGCCTTGAGTCTCAGCTTTACAGAGGTTTGTGCCTCAAGTTTACTGAGCCTTGGATACCAACTTTACAGGTTCTTGAGTCGCAGCTGTACTGAACCATAAGTCTAAATGAAAAACTACGATTCTGTTTTTGATTATGTTTATTTGAATCATTAGAATTTTTTTGGTTAAGTCGAGAAGATGATATCTGCCAAATGGTCGCCGTCACCGTCAATTGCAATACGGGCAATTTTTATGGCATCTTTCATCACTTCGGGCGACAGAATCTCGAACTCGTGTCAAATGCTGTCCTCGAGGGCTTCCAGGGTCTCAGGTTCGTTCACGTAAACACGGGACTTCACGTTGTTGTGAATTAACACGCTTTATATTTTTAGATTCACAACTAACGGCGAACGTCACTGTTTGAGAAGCTTTTTACTAGGCATGTCTAGTAAAAAAGATTGATTCTTATACTGCTAAGTTGCTGTCGACAGCATCAAGGGGGCCGGCAATGAAAGAAAAATGTCGATGACTGGAAGCGGAAATCTAACCCGGGATCTCCCTCATTGTAGTCACGTGTTCTAACCATCATGCCACGTTCTATCTATGTCATTTATACTAAGCCTAAGGACTCTGAGCCTAGATTCTTAGATTCATTGAGTCTTTTGTTTCATTAAACGTCTGTCAACTTAATTTGCTATACCTAGGGAGATTATCCTAAGTGAAAAAAAGAGACATCTGAAGTATTACCCATATCAATTATTAGATTTTATGTTAGTACCATTCATGTGAGATAGGTGGCGCATCTTAATGAATTAATAAGCTTAAAATGAATGTAAGGGAATATGTTAGAAAAACTACTTCTCCATACAAAAAAAAAACACAAAATTACCAACAAAAGTCCCCCCATGCACTCTCATGATTCCCAGGCCCAATACCTTTTAGCACATTATCATTATCAACATTCACATCAGTTACTAACATATGTATGTTATTATTGTATTTCATTATCATTTATATCCTTTTCATTGAGACAAACGAAACAAACCGCAACTTGCAGCTTTCATTCGTTATCACTCAACCATAGAAGATACATATATTGTATACATTAGTTTGCAAATTAAACTGATATAAAATAGAAAATCAAATATGAATAAAACAATCCCACAATCATATTCTCGCACACACACAAACAAACTGATGATCGTGGCAGCAAACCAAACAACAAAATAAACAATAGTCCAAAGGATATGCTTAAGGCTACGGAAAACAAAGATTAAGGGTTACCAATATTATCATTGGTCATATAAACCAAATAAAAAACACTAACATACGAACATACATACGTGAATAAAAGGATATAGGACTTATTATTATTGTTACTATTGTATGTTTCTTTATATGTTTGTTTTGGTAAAGCCGCAACATTTATGTGTTAAACATAGCAGCAATGGCAAGGACGATGAGAGTTTGCCGCCGTGCAGGAGTGTGCGGACTCTCATCGGCCATGAGTGGAAATCTGTCATAGTAATTGACATTAACTGACAGTGACATTAATATGTGGTTGATTGTTAAACATTGAAATGAAGTTATTATTTGAATCAATGTGCCATAAAGTTGTTGTATAGAGTTGTTTGACCATATTTTTTTACCATGAAAAGCGGTAGGTAGGGAGCGACGAACGCTATGGTTAGGCCACCGCCTTCAGGTCCTACACCGACTATAAAAAAACACGAAAATGAAAAAGTAACAAACGGAACTGCCCAAATGTTGATGACTCCCCGCAAACGTTATAAGGACCATGATTTAAGGATATCAGGACCAGGAACGTTCGAACTCTCAATAGAGAAGGTGCCAATATCTGACTGGCGGGTGTTCTTAAAAAAATACAAGGCTGACATAATCGTCATCCAGA
This sequence comes from Muscina levida, assembly GCA_964034835.1. NCBI lineage: Eukaryota > Metazoa > Arthropoda > Insecta > Diptera > Muscidae > Muscina > Muscina levida. Next base: position 127,729,656 of record OZ035883.1, on the reverse strand, counting down.
AGAAAAAGTGGATAGGACGGAAATTCTCGCAACGTAATAACTACGACATCTAATACAGTTGTCACGCGGAGAAAGAACTAATTTGAATATGAATTTGTTATTGGGCAGAGAATCAGACATCATGCCTCGCGATTCAATCTGCATCAAGGCGAAATATTTCTACATCACGCTGATTTGTGCTCATGCCCCGACAGAAGATAAAGACGATGAGATTAAAGATGCACTTTACGAGCGCCTAGAGGAAACATACGACCGCAGCCCTGACCACGACGTTAAAATTGTTCTGGGAGACTTTAATGCAAAAATAGGAAGGGAAGATGTCCATCGATCAGTAAATACAGCCTGCATACCGACACGTCAAACAATGGGTTTAGGCTGGTTATCCAGAAAGTAAAGGCAAAAGTTTACTGTACTGGGCTCCCCTCCTGCTAGAATAAAGACGGAAATCTGATTATTATTACGCAGAGTGTCCTGCATATATGTAGAGAACATTTTCAGCAACTGCTGGTTCCGGAAGGCAGCGCAATTGAGGGTATTACGACCAATTGTCGACGATGGCTTAGATTGCCCAACACCAAGTCAAGCCGGAGTAAAAAGAGCAATATCGCGGCTGAAAAACAAAAAAAGCAGCCGGTGCCAGAGGACTTCCGGCAGAGCTATTTAAGTTCGGTGGCGATGAGCTGATAACGAGCATCCATCAGCTGCTACACACGGTTTGGATTGGAATCTAAGCGTATTATGTCCTGTGCTAAAAAAGGTAATCTAAGTGCGTGCTCCAACTTCCGCGGGATCAGCCTTTACCCATCGCATATGGGGTACTGTCGAGAGTGCTATGTGAAAGACTAAACCAAGTGTTATCCCATCAGATCGGGCCTTATCAGTGTAGCTTTAGATCTGGAAAATCAACAACCGACCAGATATTTACACTGCGGCAAATCCTGGAAAAGTCCCAAGAGAAACAGATCGACATGTACCATCTTTCCGTCGACTATTAAGCTGCCTTCAACAGTCGGTACGGCAGAAATAACTTTAAGCCATGGCTGAGTTTGGTATTTCAGCGAAGCTGATAAGCCTTTGCGGTCTGAAGCTGACTGATACGAAGTCTTTAGTGAAGATTACCAAGGACCTTACGGAGCCATTCTATACCAGACTACCAGACCTAAAACAAGGCAACAGCCTATCGTGCGACCCCTTCAACATAGTAATGGAGATGGTAATGAGGATAGTTGTGGTAAACTCGAGTGACACATAATAGACATCAACGGCCGAAAACTGCGCAGTGTGACTGCAGACTTCTCAGGTTTACAGATGGAATCAGCAGAAATGAGTTTAACGGCGAGCGAGGACAAAACGATGTTAGTAGTTTAAATGCTGCGTTAACGTTAACAACTATAATTTCGAAGTTGGTTCGAAGATGATTTTATCTTCCTAGGCTCCGCTTTCAATAAAACTAATAGCGTCAGCTTAAAATCCGAAGAAGAAACCAGCTTTTACCTATTTTGGTGTCAGAATCCTGGATTGTGACACAATCAGATGAATCGATTGTGGCAGTACTCGAGAGGTAAGTACTCTATAAAATATATAGGCCCATCATGGTTAACGAAGAGTATCGACGTCGTATGAGTCATAAGCTGTGTGCCGACATTGTCGTGGTCAGTTGCATTAAAGTACAGCGGTTGCGTTGGATAGGTCACGCTGTACGCGTGGTGGAAAATGATCCAACAAGTCCATTAACTTGATGGACTGCGCAGAAGAGGGCATGATGGTTAGAACACGCGATTGTCATGCGAGAGATTCCAAGTCCGATTCCCGCCTACAGTCATCTACAGTACAGTGTCAGCAAAAAGCTTCCCAAACAGTGACGTTCGCTTTCGTCGAGAAACAAGTAGTTGTCATTAGTTGTGAATCGGAAAATAGAAAGCGTGTTAATTCACAACAACACGAGAAGCTATTCTATACCTCATTCATGGTGTGTAAAGAAAAATTAAGTAAGTTAAGATGCATTTAGCTGTAGCGGTTTCGTTGGCTAGGTCTTGCTGCCAACGTGGTCGAAAATGATCCAACTCGTCCATGAACTCGATGGACTGCGTAGAAGAAGGCCACCAAAACTCCGCTGGAAAGACCAGGTAACTGAAAATCGTGCAAAACTTGCTGCGATAAAATTGGAGGAGAAGCGCCGAAGATCAAAGTGTATGCAATATTTTTCTACGTGCAGCATATAATCATAATCTACGATTGTATGGAAGTGTCAGCTAAGTAAGTAACAAAATTTAAGGTATAATAAAAGTACTTTTTGGTACTAAAGGTACGTTGGATTCTAAGTCGATGTCGTGGCAAAGCTCATACAGCTCATGGTTCATCCGATGGCGAAACTCGTCGTCAACACAACTAGGTCCATATATATTTCGAAGTACTTTTCTCTCGAATACTTCCAGGTTTTGCATGTCCGTTGTCGTAAGCACTTACTTTACTTTAGCTGGTACTTCTTTGCAATCCCAGTGGATTATATACCGAACGTAGAAAAATATAATAAGCGCCTCGATCTTCTGCGCTTCGTCTCCAGTTAGTCACACCAATTTCTGTAAGGTTCTCAGTAACCTGGTCTTTCCAACGGAGTTTTGGTCGCCCTCTTCTGCGCCGTCCATCGACTTCATTGTCGAAGACTTTTCGAGCTGGAGCATTTTCGTCCATTCGTACAACATGACCTAGCCAACGCCACCGTTACACCTTAATGCGTCTGACCACGTCAATGTCAGTGTACAGCTCGTACAGCTCATGATTCATACGACGCCGATACTCTCCGTTAACGATGATGGGCCCATATATTTTACGGAGTATTTTTCTCCCGAATACCGCCAGAACCGATTCATCCGCTTGTGTCATAACACAGGATTTTGAGCCATACATTAAGTCAGGTAGAACCAGTATCTGGTATAGCTGGAGTTTTGTTCGTCGAGAGAGGGCTCTGTCATTGAATCGCTTGCTTAGTCCGTAGTAGCATTTATTTGCAAGCAGGATTCTTCTCCGCGATTTCTAGGCTGATATTATTTGCTTTGTTCATGGCGTCGCCTAGGTAGACAAAATTATCTACCACCTCGAAATTGCAGTTGTCAACGTTCACGCAGTTTCCCAAACGAGTAGATTCTTTGTCTGTTGAAACTAATAACTTCGTTATGTCCTCTTTCACCTGTTAGGCCCATTTTCGCTGATTCCTTCTGTATACCTGAGAAGGCGGCAGTCACATCCCGCAGTTTTCGACCGATGATGTCTACGTCATCAGCGTACGCGAGTAGCATGTGGCTTTTGTTGAATATAGTGCCACTCGTGTTTACTGCAGCTTTTCTCATTATCATCTCCATCACAATGTTGAAGAGATCGCACGATAGGCCGTCGCCATGTTTTAGGCCTCGTCTGGTATAGAATGGCTCCGTGAGGTCCTTGCCAATCTTCACTGAAGACTTCGTGTCAGTCAGCGTCATTCCACAAAGACGTATCAGCTTCGCTGGAATACTAAACTCAGCAATGGCTTCGAGTAATTTCTGCCGTATCGGGCTGTCGAAGGCAGATTTATAGTCGACGAAAAGATGGTACTCTTGGGTCTTTTCCAGGATTTGCCAAAGTGTGAAAAGTTGTCGTAAGCACAGAACGGGTAAAATTAACACCTGGTACAGCTGTTTCTTCGTATCCCGAGATAAGGTGGTGATACTAAAGTGCTGCCGAAGTTCGTAAAAACATCTAGTGGCTAGCACTATTCTCCGCTTAATTTCTTGGCTGCCATTATTTTTCTTTTTGACGGAAGATCTGAGGTAGGTAAACTCATCTACTACCTCAAAACAATAATTTTCAACGGTGACGGTGCGTTCCCATTGAGAGGACTCTTTGTTCGTCGAAATCCTAATTTTTGTTTTGCCTTCGTTGCCGGCTAAATTTTTGCCATTTTTGATGACTCCTTTTCTAGTGATGAGAAAACTGCAGTAACATTCCGCAGATTTCGGCCAATGATGTCTATATTAATTGGCATAGACTAGTGGCATGTGGCTCTTGTGAAATATGGTGCCAGACATGTTGACACTAGCCTTTCTCATCACCTTCTTTATAACTATATGAAATAGTGTACAGGACAAGCTATCACCCTGCCTGAGACCTTTTTCTGTGTTGAATGGCTTAGAGTGATCTTTACCAATCCTTATAGAGAATTTGGTATTTCCCAAGGTACATCTGTAAAGTCGAATTAGCTTTGCAGAAATGCCAAACTCAGACATGGCCTCATATAGCCTATTTCATTATCGCAGAGTCGAAGGCAGCTTTGTAGTCGACAAAGAGGTGTTAGGTGTCGATCTGCTTTTCATGATTTTTTTTCCAGGATTTGTCGTAAAGTGAATATTTGATTAGTCGTAGATTTACCAGGTCTAAAGCCGCACTGATAAGGTCCATTTAGTTTTTCTACAATTGGCTTTAGACGTTCTCACAATATGCTCGAAAGGACCTTGTACGCAATTGGTAATAGGTTTATTCCACGGTAGTTCTTACATTCCCTATGATCTCCTTTCTTTTATTTGTTATTTTAATACACTTCCTTGGCCTTATTAATAATATGAAACATGTTTTCTAATTTGAGCATTTAACAATATATCTCCATCGTCCATCCTCTTCTCTAAATACAAATTGTATACGCAATTGAAAATTCATAGATTTCGCATACAAAACTTACAAATCATACAAAAAAGCTTTACGCGCCAAAACTCTAAAAACCAGAATATTTAAAAAAGAAATCAATGATACATTAAAATCTTGCCTAAACTACCATGAAGCATGAAATCTAACGCACACAAAAGAAAAAGGACTACAACTATCACCCGTTGCAGCTTCAAACCAGAAAAAGGCATCATGCCAATGGCAACATAGAAAACAATAACGAATGAATGAATGAATACGATTTTACATTTTGCTTAGAGTTACTCAGCTACCTGATTTTTTTTGGGAATACAAGGACTTGTCTAAGGGCGGAGCATATCGTTTACTCACTCTCTTCTCATAAATATCATTTAAAGTCATTAACAAGCTAAACGGCATAACTATTTGTCTAATTTGTCAGAGGGAGAACGTTCACACAACTCTGTGAATAAGAAATGAGTGCAACGCACACACACACTTAGGAAATAAAATACATGAAAAAATAAATACAATGGTGTTTCCTTTGTTAACCTTCAATGCAATAACAACAACCCTCAAATTATAATTTGTTGTGGTAGGAAGTTGGTAGGCTTTACTAACTATACCAACAACAATAGCAACTACATACATGTTACCACCACCAACAAGGGTAGTTTTTGTGCTACTACCCAAGCAATGAGCAATGAATAGCAGCTATAGTAGCTTAAGGGTGGTGTGCTATATAAGAGCGGATCTACGTGGCAGAGAGCATCAGTTCACCTTTAGCAGTGATCGTTTCAACAACTCTCGATTTGGTTTTATTTTTTTAAACGAAAGTTACTTTTAACGTGATTTTTATTTCTCAACTGCATCTACGAAAATGTCTCGTTCGTTTTTAATGGATTCTTTACTCAGCGATAATATGCCACTGAAAAAGGATAATTTGGGATCACCCACAGCCTCCAATGTGGCTACGACGGCGGCACATGCGACAGCTGCTGCTGCGGCCGCTGCCATGTTACCCAATATTCCCATGTTGCCGTATCCAGCTAGCTATGTGGGCAGTTATCTATTCTCCTTGGGCATCCAGCAACAACAACAGCAGCAACAACAACAACAAGCCGCTGCAGTAGCAGCCGCTGCACTGCATCAACAGTCATATCATCCCTACGCCTCACTGTTGGCCCAAAAACGCAAAGCTTCAGCATCTTTCGAAACCTATACACCTCTACCAGCTCCAGTGTCCGCCATGCCTTATGGTGCCATTCTACCTTTGGGCGATAGTGTTTATTGCACCTCGCCATCAGCTTCATCATCGACCTCGACTATGGATTATCCCTCAAATGATGAACAGCAAAACAAAAGATTCAAACATGATTCTTCCTGTTCGCCTTCCAGTTCTCCACTGAAACCGGCGCATCATGCCGCAACTACAACATGCCACAATTCCAATTCTGGTTCACCTACTGGCGACATAGCTCCAGTTATCAGCGATTATGCCGATTCCAGCAAACGCATACGCACCGCCTTTTCCAGTACTCAATTACTCGAATTGGAGCGTGAGTTCTCCATGAATCCTTATTTGTCGCGTTTGAGACGCATTGAGATTGCCAACCGCTTGCGTTTGTCCGAGAAACAAGTAAAAATTTGGTTCCAAAATAGACGTGTCAAGCAAAAGAAGGGCTCCGACTCGCCCACCTTCAACATGTCCAGCAACACTCCCACCAGTCCCTCCCAGTCGCCCAGTCATCAGTGCAGCAGCAGTTCAGGAGAATCTCCTGCGAAAGCCTCGGATTACTGTGTAATCAAGAGAGAGCAGTGAAGAATTCGTAGTATAAAGAAATTGTATATATGTATAGCTGTGTAGTTAAAGAGAAGGTTTAGTTATGTAGTTTTAATGTAAAGTTAACGATTTTATTACATTTGTAATTTAGAATATATGAATTAATTTAAGAAAAGTTTAAAATATAGCATAAATTAAAAAATAATGAAAAATTTAAATTTGACTTTGGTTTTTTTTTGTAATAACGGTAAGGGTGAAATTTTAAATTCGTTTTGGGGATTTCATTAAAAAATGAGGATGGGAGAGGAAGAGAGGATATCATAAATTAATAAAGCCGTCGGTTTTTGAATAAGTTTTAAGGATAATACTACTAATAACAAGCGACAGAAACCAGCAGTTTCATATCATTAATAGCCAAAAATGCTACTTACACAGTCTACAATAACACAAAACTGCATATTCTTTAAAAAAGGATGTCAGTCATATATCCTCCACCTAGGAATGTCATCCTGTCGTTCTAATTTTGCAACACTTTTTGAAGCATATCCTGTCCTTTATTGAGATAATTCGGTGACCACACTTTTGGTGATGTTTCCCCGCACTGTATGACTGTGCAGTCTTGTTGTAACCATTTCTACTCCAAATGATTCGCAATGACATGAGGATAAAGAAACATTCACATTTGCCTGTAGCGTTTCACAGAGGTTGCCGTTTCATACAAAGAGCGGCCAAAAATAGAAGGAGTTTTCATAGGTGAATAATATTTGGCATATCTCAACTTCTCTTTTAATGACCACAATTTCTGAAATTTGGTTAAAATCTGTGAAAGGATTCAAGGACCTCACTTAGATCTTGAAAATCAAAATTTTATAGTAGGCACATCCATTGATTCTATCAATCTATGACTAAATCTAAAATTTGGTCAATGTTGGACAAAGGATTCAAGGACCTCTCTAAGATCCTGTAAATTTAAAATTCACAGTAGGCACACCAAAGTCGACATATCCATTGATTCCATCAATCTATGACTAAATCTAAAATTTGGTCAATGTCGGACCAAGGATTCAAGGACCTCTCTAAGATCCTGTAAATTTAAAATTCATAGTAGGCACACCAAAGTCGACATATCCATTGATTCCATCAATCTATGACTAAATCTAAAATTTGGTAAATGTCGGACAAAGGATTCAAGGACCTCTCTAAGATCCTGTAAATTTAAAATTCATAGTAGGCACACCAAAGTCGACATATCCATTGATTCCATCAATCTATGAGTAAATCTAAAATTTGTTCAATGTCGGACCAAGGATTCAAGGACCTCTCTTAGATCCTGAAAATCCAAATTTTATAGTAGGCACACAAAAATCGGCATATCAATTGATTGTATCAATCTATGACTAAATCTAAAATTTGGTTAATGTCGGACCAAGGATTCAAGGACCTCTCTTAGATCCTGAAAATTTAAATTTCATTGTAGGCATACCAAAGTCGGTATATCCATTGATTCCATCAATCTATGACTAAATCTAAAATTTGGTCTATGTCGGATCAAGGATTCAAGGACCTCTATTCGATCCTGAAAATTAATATTTCATAGTAGGCATACCAAAGTCGGTATATCCATTGATTTCATCTATCTATGACTAAATCTACAGTTTGGTCAATGACGGACAAAGGATTCAAGGACCTCTCTAAGATCCTGTAAATTTAAAATTCATAGTAGGCACACCAAAGTCGACATATCCATTGATTCCATCAATCTATGACTAAATCTAAAATTTGTTCAATGTCGGACCAAGGATTCAAGGACCTCTCTTAGATCCTGTAAATTTAAAATTCATAGTAAGCACACCAAAGTCGACATATCCATTGATTCCATCAATCTATGACTAAATTTAAAATTTGGTCAATGTCGGACCAAGGATTCAAGGACCTCTCTAAGATCCTGTAAATTTAAAATTCATAGTAGGCATACCAAAGTCGGTATTTCCATTGATTCCATCAATCTATGACTAAATCTACAGTTTGGTCAACGACGGACAAAGGATTCAAGGACCTCTCTTAGATCCTGAAAATTTAAATTTCATAGTAGGCATACCAAAGTCGGACTGATTTCATCTATCTATGACTAAATCTAAAATTTGATCAATGTTGGACAAAGGATTCAAGGACCTCTCTAAGATCCTGTAAATTTAAAATTCATAGTATGCATACCAAAGTCGGTATATCCATTGATTTCATCTATCTATGACTAAATCTACAGTTTGGTCAATGACGGATAAAAGATTCAAGGACCTCTCATAGAGTACACATTCAAAAAAAATGACACCGAAAACGGTGAGGCCCCTTTGTTCTATTGAAGATAACTCAACAATCCGCAAATTTCCGCAGCTAAAATTTACATCATATAATCTGTAAATATTGGTAAACATTTTGCAACAAATTTGGTTGTTAACTTCGATTGACTTCGCAACTAAAACTCTAAGTGAAATTTAAGTCTACACACGAGTTAGTAATGAAATAGGCACATGTAATAAATTAATTTTATAAAATAGACACAGCATGCTGAGAAGTTTTTAATACTTTTACATAATAGTTAATACCTTTCTATACAAAATTTAATTAATTCTTCCATTGTTTAAGCAATCTTTTTTAAAGAGGTTTTTACGTTTTATTTTGGACCTTCACTTGAAAGTTACTTACGCTGCGAAACAAAATTATTTTCATAGTCTGCCTTTGGCAGGTATTCTTAAAGAGGATAGGTTGAATAAAGCAAAAACAATAGTAATTTAAAAGAGCAAAATCTATTGTGAGATAGTCTTGCCACAGTTTTACCCAGAATTTTGGATTAATTTTTTTATTTTTGGCCTATGGGACGACCACTGTGCATTCGCCATTCATGGATTTGAAGACATAAGGGCCGTTGACGCCTTCGGCATGTGAATTACACTTAACTGAGATTTTTCGTGATATATTGTAGTCCAAAGAGTCTCATGTGACTTCTATATGTCTACATAGCCGTTAAGCCAGAAATAAGTCTTATCGCTGAAGATGGATTGACGATACAAATCTGGTTCAAGTTGGTCGAACAAAAACCCCAAATTTTTAATTGTTAACGTCGTTCTGGTATCAGATTAAGCATGTTGATTTGCCAAAATAAAACTCAAACACACTTCAATAGTATGACAGCTATTTTTACAGGTATTCCTAACGGAATTTCTAGATGTCTAAAAAAACACTTTATACGGATTTTTCTTTACAGACGGGTCGATGTTGTAATCACATAAACCAAGTTGTGTATGAGAAATTAACGAATTTGTTCTTTTCATTCCATAGAACTTTGTATGCTAAATATGTATATGGCACGTATTCCAATTTTCAATGACTCTGCCGCATAGTTCTGGCAGAATTTGTGTGATGTTCTGAAGTTATGTTGACTTTGAGGGCACCACTCGATTGCAGGTTATGTGAATAGGTCTACAATTTGAAAAAATCCCATAGGAAAATGTCAAGCGTAGTCATAATGCACATTAGGCTAGGTCGCCAATTCATGTCACCTCTGCTATCCTGGTGACTGCTGTGTGATACTTAGCAGGGTCCTGCTGCTACCGCATGTTCTTTCTGTAGCACTTATTCACCGCAATTGGGGTGTAGGTCCTTCTATCCGGAGGACTTCTGGGAGTATAACCTGCGCTTACCTGAGAGAACCACCGGCAGACCGTCTTGCCGGCCCTGCAGTGGCGAAAAGCAAAAGAAACGGCGTATGCTTGTAAAAACTCCTACCCGGGGTTAAACTGATACTATGTGAAGTCAGATTTGCTCAAGGCAGTTTATTAAAGGTTTGCTCTTAGCAGTTTGCCTTGGGTAAACTACCTGCCGGATCGTTTGGGTAAGGAACCCAAAGGAATTAAGGTTCGTTGAAACATAAGCTGGCGACCGACTTATATAAACAGAACTAAACAAAGAGTGTTAATTCTAGTAGAACGAAGAATGGTAATTTTTGAATGATCATAGCAGTGCAAACACACTGAGATCGTAAGATGACTTCTCCTAGCCTGACGGGAAATTTAGTTTCTGGCCGATTGTGGTAATTATACACTCAAAAAAAATCCAGTATTCCGTACTAAAATCATTCCCTAGCGGTGTCAAAAGTACGGTAAGTACGGATTTTCTTAAATCCAGTACAAAATGCTTGATCCAAGAACGGAAAAACATAGCCTGGAATTCGTATTTATAGATGTACTAACTTACTTACTTACTTACGAACGTCGTTCATAAATTTGAGGCCTGAAATATTAAAGAATTCCACACGCTGCGGTTATCTGCGTGAATTCTCCAGTTAGTCCTTCCTACAAAGTTACTGTTTTCCTGCTCTGCGCCTACCTTCAGATTCGTCTTCAAACACCTTTCTCGCTGGAGCATTTACATCCATCCTGGCAACATATCCCAGCCATCGTAGTCATTGGATTCTGACTGTTTTAGCTACGTCGATGTCGTGGTTAAGCTCATACAGCTCATGGTTCATCCGATGGCGACACAGATAGGTCCATATATTTTTCGGACTACTATTCTCTCGAATACTCCCATGTCCGTTGTATGTCCGTTGTCGTAAGCATCCACGATTCGGCAGCATACAACCTGGTACAGCTGTTTCTTCGTATCTGGAGATAAAGTGGTGTTACTTAAGTGCTGCCGAAGTCCGTAAAAACATCTATTGGCGAGCTCTATTCTCCGCTTGATTTCTTGGCTGACATTATATTTTTTTTGTTGATGGAAGTTTCGAGGTAGTTGAACTCATCTTCTACCTGAAAACAATAATTTTCAACGTTGACGTTGCGTCCCCCTTGAGAGGACTCTTTGTTCGTCAAAATCATTATTTTTGTTTTGTCCTCGTTGACCCCTAAACCCATTTTTGCTGACTCCTTTTCTAGCGATGAGAAAACTTTAGTAACACCTCGCAGATTTCGGCCAGTTATGTCTATATCATCAGTATAGTCTAGTGGCATGTGGCTCTTGTGGTATATGGTGTCAGACATGTTGTCACTAGCCTTTCTCATCTCCTGTTCCAAAACTTTATTAAATAGTGTATAGGACAAGCTATCGCCCTGCCTGAGACTTCTTTCTGTGTTGAATGGCACAGAGTGATTCTTACCAATATTAACAGAGGATTTGGTGTGTTCCACGGTACATCTGCAAAGTCGAATCAGCTTTGCAGGAATACCAAACTTAGACATGGGCTCATATATCATATTCCTTATCGGAGAGTCGAAGGCAGCTTTGTAGTCGACAAAGAGGTGGTAGATGTCGATCTGTTTTTCATGAGTTTTTTTTTTCCAGGATTTGTCATAAAGTGAATATTTGATCCGTCAAGGATTTTTCCAGATCTAAAGCCGCACTGATATGGTCCAATTAATTTTTCTACATTGGCTTTAGACGTTCACTCAATATGTTCGAAAGGACCTTGTACGCAATTGGTAATAGTCATATTCTACGGTAGTTCTTACATTTACTACGATCTCCTTGCTTGTATATGGGACATAACAGACTGAGACTCCAATTGCCCAGCATGCTCTCATCCAGCCAGTAACTCCCCGCCTGCCTTAAACAATTTAGCAGGGAGACCATCGGCTCCAATTGCTTTGTTGTTTTTTAGGCGGGATACTGCGACACATGTCTCGCTCTGACTCGGAGGTGGACAGATAATACCATTGTCATGGATTGGAGCGGGTTATTCTGGAGTGGTGTCCGTATCTAGTACATTTCTGAAGTGATCTCTTCATATCTTCAGAACGATATCCGGGTCCGTCATTAGCTGGCCATCGCTGTGCTTGCAGGAGGGTAACCCTGTTCTACCCATTTCGCCTTAACTCTCTGGTAGAATTTTTGGGCTTCCCCCCTACTTCATAGCAACTCTGTGCATTCATCGTGTCTTTTCTTCAGCTCCTTCATTATACCCTCACCCTACGGTTAGGAGGGTATATATCAGTTGATACGACCCAAAAGTGTAACACATAGAAGGAATCACTTTAGACCCTAGGTTACTTTGAACCAAATTCGATTCATGACTCTTTCAGTCGTTTGAGCCATGTCCGTCTGTCTGTCTGGCTGTCCGGCTGGTACTCACGATAACTGTCGAAAGACTCAACTAATTATTTTGAAACTTTGCACGGGTTAATATTTCCTTCAAAACTACTTACGGTATTGAAAATGGGCCACATGGCCCCGCCCCTTCTGGTACCTCCCATACAAATACATCGTTCCGCCCACTTAAGATATAGTGTTATATCAATACACCCAACGGAATCGTACCCAAATTCTGTACTTAGTAAAAGCATAGCAGGATAAAGTTTGAAAAAAAATTTGAAGTCTAGCCACGCCCCTTCTGGTACCTCCCATACAAATGTACCTTTCCGCCCACTTTAGAGATGGATTAATAATATCAATAAATCCAACGCGATCGTACCCAAATTTTTTATTTAGTTAAGCTATAGCAGGATAGAGTTTTGGAGAAAAAAAACTAGAAGTATAGTCATGTCCCATCCGGTACCTTCGATACCCATCAGGTACCGCCCACTTTAGAAATCGGTGAATATTATTAATAGACCTAACGCGATCGTGCTCAAATTTCATATTTGGTAAAGTTGAAGCAGAATAAAGTTTTTGAGAAAAAAATCTGAAAGTCTTGACACGCCCCTTCTGGTACCTCCCATACAAATGTAACACTCCGCCCACTTTAGAGATAGAGTAATAATATCAATACACTCGACATGATCGTGCCAAAATTCTGTATTTTGTTAACTATAACAGGATAAAGTTTTAAAGAAAAAATTGTTAAGTCTAGCGACTCCCCTTATGGTACCGCCCACTTTGGGGATAGAGTAATAATATCAACACACAAAACGCAATCGTGCCCTAATTCTGTATTTAGTAAAGGTATAAAAGGATAAAGTTTTGGAGAAAATTTTGGAAGTCTAGACACGCCCCATCTGGTACCTCCCATATAAATGCACCACCAACCAATTTGGGGATGGAGTAATAATATCAATACACCCAACGCGATCGTGCCCAAATTCTGTATTTAGTAAAGCTAAAAAAGGATTATGTTTTGGAGAACAAATCTGGAAGTCTAGACACGTCCCTTCTGGTACCTCCCATAAAAATGTATTACTCCGGCCACTTTAGAAATCGATTAATAATATCAATATAATAAAAATTTGTATGTTTCACTCAAGGTGAGGGTATATGTAAGTCGAGTTGTCCGACTGAAACCTTCTTACTAGTTTGGTAGAATTTCGGGTTTTTCCTCTATCCCTATAAGTCTCAATATCTTCGCTCTCTCTAGAGAGAGTACTTTGTACTACTTTTAAATTAACTTTAGACAAAAATAATAAATTTTGCCGTCCATGGAAGAGATTTCGTTGCTGTAATATCAACATTTTTGAAGATTGAAGATAATTAAAACATCCACAAATACAACAAAAAATTCAACGAACATCCACCCATCCCTCCTCTAACTATATCCCTTATTATTAAACCAAAATAATAATAGTTAACGTATTCCCCTGAGGCAAAAAAATTTACACATCATATTGGACATCATATTCAATTTGTATGTCTTTTATTTGCTGCGTAAATCCTTTCAAAGCGATAAATTTTCATAGAAATCCTTAATATTAACATGTATGAAACTACAACAATTGACAATTGGCCAGACCATAGAACCATAGAATTTGTCTACTACACTGTCAGTCAGTCCTTGCATTGTAATAAACAATTGTCAGTCAGCTTAAAAAAATTTCACACATCTCCGATTTGTGTCCTTCCTTCCGTCAGTGTTTGAAATGTGAGGAGTGAAATATATCTCTCTTCGTTCATGCTCTCTGCCATACCATTCATATGCAGCCTCTTAGTATTTGCATGTGCACAATGATACGTTTAAGCTGACATCCATAGCTAAATCGCCTGGATAAGCCACTGTAAGTAATTGTTGTCGATAAATACTTCCGTATGAGAATGAAATTGGAACATTGACAGACAGGAAGACTACCACTGAGAGAGAAAGAGGGAGAGAGAGCCAGTTAATAGTTAGACACAATATCACAATAAATATTAAATGGAACTGGATTAAGAGTCGTATAGAAATATCAGCGAAAATCACGTTAAACTATGAAATTGGTAAACGAAATTGAATTTTTTTTTTGGGAAAGAAATTCTTTTTGATTTTAGTATGGACATATGATGTCATATAAACGAATAGTAAGGTAAAATTACCCTCACCTTATGTATGTCATTGTTTAACTATCGAGTTAATTAATTTAACAGATTTTAAAATGAAATTACTTATGTCGCACTGTCACGATACAGACGGTTGCTGCATACAGGACGAAACTGCAGCCAATAGCAACGAGCGCTATGCGTGAATTTCAGAAATCTGCTGGATACGCACACCACTCCAGAAGACCCCGCTCAAATCCATATCGATGGTATTACCTGTCCACCTCTGAGCCAGAGTGAGATAAGTGTGGCAATATCCCGCCTTAAAAATAACAAAGCAGCTGGAGTTTATGGCCTTCAGGCTGAATTGTTTAAGGCAGGTGGAGAGGAGCAGACTTCAACTCATGCAGAACATCTGGCTGGAGAAGACAATGACCGGGGATTGGAGTCTCAGTCTGTTATGTCCCCTATATCAGAAAGGAGATCGAAGTGAGTGTAAGAACTACCGTGGAATAAGCCTAGTACCAATTGCGTACAAGGTCATTTCAAGCATATTGTGTAAACGTCTAAAACCAATTGTAGAAAAACTAGTTGGACCATATCAGTGCGGCTTTAGACCAGGTAAATCTGCGACGGATCAAATATTCACTCTACGACAAATTTTACGATAAAAAAACTTATGAAAAGCTGATCGACATCTACCACCTCTTTGTCGACTACAAAGCTGCCTTCGACTCTCCGATAAGGAGAGCTATATGAAGCCATGTCTGAGTTTGGTATTACTATAAAACTAATTCGATTTTGCAGATGTACCTTATAAAACACCAAATTCTCCGTTAAGATTGGTAAGGATCAATCTGAACCATTCAACGCAGAAAGAGGTCTCAGTCAGGGCTATAGCTTGTCCTGTACACTATTTAATATAGTTATGGAGAAGGTGATGAAAAAGGCTGGTGTCAACATGTCTGGCACCATATTCTGCAAGAGCCACATGCCACTAGCCTATGCCGATGATATAGACATCATCTGCGGGATGTTACTGCAGTTTTCTCATCGCTAGAAAAGGAGTCAGTATAACACAAAATCTTCTACTATATTAATATTATTACTCGATTTCTAAAGTGGGCAGAGAGGTACATTTGTATGGGAGGTACCAGAAGGGGCGTGGATAGACTTCCAGATTTTTTCTCCTAAACTGTATCCTGTAATAGCTTCGGCTATATGAGGCCATGTCTGAGTTTGGTATTCCTGCAAAGCTAATTCGACTTTGCAGATGTACCTTGGAAAATACCAAATCCTCTATTAAGATTGGCAAGGATCACGCTGAATCATTCAACACAGAAAGAGGTCTCAGTCAGGACTAATAATTACTCTATTTCTAAAGTGGGCGGAGTGGTACATTTATGTGGGAGGTACCAGAAGGGACGTGGCTAGACTTTCAGAGTTTTGTTCCAAAACTTTATCCTGTTATAGCTTAACTAAATGTAGATTTTGGGCACGATTTCGCTGGGAGTATTGATTTTATTACTCCATCCATAAAGTGGGCGGAATGGTACATGTGTCTTGGAGGTACCAGAAGAAGCGTGGCTAGACTTCAAATTTTTTCTCTAAAACTGTATCCTGTTATAGCTTAACAAATCAATTAATTTGGGCAAGATCGCGTTGGGTGTATTGATTTTATTACTCGATTTCTAAAGTGGGCGGAGAGGTACATTTGTGTGGGAGGTACCAGAAGGGACGTGGCTTGACTTAAAGATTTTTTCTCCAAAACTTTATTTTGCTTGAGGATTACTAAATACAGATTTTAGGAACGATCGCGTTGGGTGTATTAACAATAGCAATAGATATATAAAGTGGGGTACTATATGGGTGTTGGAGGTACCAAATGGGGCATGACTTCCTTTTTCCTAAAAAACTTTAACCCGCTATAACTGTACTAGAATTTGGACATGGGTGTTTTGATATTATTATTCGCTTTTTTAAGTGGGCGGGTACAAGAAGGGGCGTGGCGAAACTTCCAATTTTTTCTCCAAAACTTTACGCTCATTTAGTATTACTAAATACAGAATTTGGGTACGATCGTTTTGTATTCTGATATTATTACTCGATGTAGAAAGTGGGCGGAATGGTACATTTGTATGGGAGGTACCAGAAGGGGCATGTCCATGAAACCAATTTTCAATACCGTAAGTAGTTATGGGGAAACATTAACATGTGCAAATTTTCAAAACATTTGGTTTCGTCTTTCAAAAGTTATCGTGCTGACCAGCCAGACAGACAGACGGACATGGCTCAAACGACTTAAAAAGTCTTGAATCGAATTTGGTTCAAAGAAACTTGGGCTCTAAAGTGTCTATTTCTATGTGTTACACTTTTGAGTCGTATCTAATGATATATGTATATACCCTCCTACCCTTAGGGTGAGGGTAGAAATAATGATTTCGACGAAGAAAGAGTCCTCTCGATGGGAATGCATCGTCAACGTTGAAAATTATTTTTTGAGGTAGTACAAGGTGGCGCAAAAGTAAACTTCCAATGTTTTTTGGCTGTAATTTAAAAAAAAATGAAAAACTTTGATTCTTCTTGTGGATTATTTTTATTTGGTCTTTTAATTTTTTGTACATCAAGTCGAGAATATGATGTCATGTAAATGGCCGCCGCCACAGTTGATTGTCATTTGAGAAAGAAGTCTGGAGCGGTCAATTCAGGCGATCTTGCTGGCCAGTGCAAATCGCCAAAACGTTAGATTAGGCGCCCGGGAAATGCATCCTTCAGCATATCGGTTGTTTTCCAATCCCAATTCATCATGTTGCGGCAAAAAGAACTCGTTGATCATTGCTCTGTTGCGCTCACCATTCACAGTAACCGTTTGGCCCGCAACGTCTTCGAAGAAAAAAGGTCCGAAGGCTCCTCCAGCGAAAACAGCACACAATACAGTGACATTGAGCGGGTGTAATGGCTCTTCGTGGGTTACACGCGGATTTTCAGTGCCCCAGTAGCGTAAATTTTGTTTATTTACGTACCCGCTAAGATGGAAATGGGCCTCATCACTCATTACTATTTTTGATGAAAAATCATCTTCCTCTTGGTGGTGATTTAGGAGCGTATGTTAGACGCGATTGACGGTCAGCAGCTAACAGCTAATGCACCGTCTGGACTTTGTACGGAAACATCTTTAAATCTTGTACCAAAACTCGCTGTTAAGACCGTCGACTGATACCCATTTGCGTGGCACGTCGTCTGGTCGATGTCGACGGCGCTTCCATGACATCCTCGGCTACAGCAGCAATATTCTCTGCAGAACGGCTACTCCGGGGTCTGCCACGCCTGGCAGCATCTCGTGTTGTGCTAGTCTCTTCCAGGCGAGCGGCTAAACGTCGCAGTGTTTCACCAGTAGGCGTTGGACGGCCAGGAAATCTGCTACGAAATTTACGTTGTGCCAAAGTCACCGGCCGATTATTGGTCAAATAAATAGTCAGCAATATTCCGCGTTCTGGAGCAGTGTAGCATAACATTGTTTATTAACGTGTATTTCGCATGTGTTTACTACACAAATGTCAAAACAGAACTGACATTAGGTGCCAATCGCAAAATTTATAGCATTTTCTGATAGGGGGATTACTTTTGCGCCACCTTGTATATGAGTTTACCTACCTCGGATCTTCCGTCAACAAGAAAAATAATGTCAGTCAAGAAATTATGCGGAGAATAGAGCTAGCCAATAGATGTTTTTACGGACTTCGGCAGCACTTTTATAACACCACCTTATCTCTGGATACTAAGAAATAGCTGTACCAGGTGTTAATTTTACCCGTTCTGTTGTATGCTGCCGAATCGTGGGTGCTTACGACAACGGACGTACAATGAACTTAAGAGTAATCGAGAGAAAGGTACTCCGAACAGTATATGGACCTTTCTGTGTCGACGGCGAGTTTCGCCATCGGATGAACCATGAGCTGTATGAGCTTTACTACGACATCAACGTAGCTTAAAAAGTCAGAATCCAACGACTATGATGGCTGGGACATGTGCTAGGATGGATGTAAATACTCCAGCGAGAAAGGTATTTGAAGGCGAACCTGAAGGACGACGCAGTGCAGTGAGACCCAAACTTCATTGGTAGGATCAAGGGGTAGGGGACGTGCCACCGTCTGGTAGGACTAACTGGAGAACGCACGCAGAAGACCAAAGCGGGTGGAATTCTTTAATACTTCAGGCCTTTTGATATATGAACCACGTTCGTAGGTTGTAATGGCCCACTTTAGTAAGTAAGTAAGTATGAAATATTATTTTCTGCTTGTGGAGGATAACTTGTTGAGCAGAGGACTTTCAGTCGTATGGCTGTTTACGTTTACATACATGTAGCAAA
The DNA here is from genome assembly GCA_964034835.1 of Muscina levida. Classification (NCBI taxonomy): domain Eukaryota; kingdom Metazoa; phylum Arthropoda; class Insecta; order Diptera; family Muscidae; genus Muscina; species Muscina levida. The sequence goes on along the minus strand of OZ035883.1, from coordinate 127,710,637 downwards.
ACTGTCAACAAATGTAAAAAATGTAATACTATACTATATCTAGAATTATGAGTAACACATTGCATCATTAACGGACACACATAATTTATACATGACTTTCAAAACCTTAAAAAATAATAAATTTCCTTTCAGTGGAAGGTCCTTTTTGCATTGCAACACCCAAACCGCAATTACAACTAGCATCATACAAAAAAAATCATTAAAATTTGTAATAAATCACATTCCCACAGGTGGCCTACACTCCCATCAGGTTCTCACGACACTTGAAACTGTCAACGTAATTAGTAAATTAACAATATCTTAGCCTTAGATATTATCTGCAGTTTGCAATTATATCGGCTTTAATGATACAGCAAAAAAATAACAAACTTAACTTTGTGTTAAAATCTAATCTAAGTAAACAATCTGATCCTGGCCAAAAAATAATACTCAATTGCAATTGAGCGTAAAACGACAACAATGTTACCTCAATTTTCGCAAGGCCTCCTCATAGCCGTACATTGTTGTCCTCTCGCCTGCTGAATATTCTTACTCTAGGGATGAGTTTTATGTTTTGTTTGTCTCTCTGGCCATAGAACATTATTTCTCTTAGGGAAACTTAGGCTAATAAACGCAATTGCACCTACTCCTATAGATCTTAAGAATTTCTGCAGTTCTTTTGTTTTGCAGCGTACAACATTCAATGACGCTGTCGGTGATTTTACAATGAATTGATACTGTCCGTGTGCAATCCTTGTACCTGCCCCTTACCTTTAGCGATCGCTCTGTCTTTTGATGTCCCACTGAGTTTTTCAATTGCAACATCGTTCGTTCAAGTGTTGTCCACTCCAAACTCAAGTTGTTGCTTAGGTAACCAGCATGCTGCACTCTCTGCTAAGCAAAGATCACCACCACCACTCGTGCAGTTAGCTCTTATCTTTCGAGTACTCGGTGTTTTGTCTTCTCAATTGGCTGTGTAACTCATTCATTAAAATTCAAGTGCAACGACAATCAATCGTCTGTGTTGATCCTGCTGTGTTAGCTGTTAGATATGTGTTTGTATTTTTAGTACCTCAGCTGATCAGGTGGGAGAGAGCGATATTTATTTGTGATTTTGTGCTGTGTACAAAAGATCATAAAATCTTATGTTTTACAAGGTGAAAATTGTAGTGATTTTTGTATCGCTCGTAAAGTGAAATAAGGATTTTCCAGCAATTAAACTAAATTTGTAAGATGTGCAAATTAGTTTTTAGTTTTTATAGATTTTTACAGATGTGATGAGATCGCAGATAACATAGTGTGTTGGCCTTCTTAAGATTAGCAAGGTGTGATATTAAGGTTAAGTAGATGATGGTACCTTGCTGAGTTCTAGCACCTTGCAATAAAGTCAATGTACGATGTACATTTAGTTATCACACACAGCAATAAAGCCAATAGCAATAAAGTACATATAGAGTATTAATTATCACTCCCAGCTATAAAAATTGTATAGGGGCTATAAATTTCAGTAGCTGATTTAGTTTTAATATCACATATTGCACACGGGTGCGAAATATTTTATGTATGTCAGTACTGTGTACGAAATAATTCAAGTTACTCGTAATATGGAAATAGTTATAATTAAATTTGGTTGTATTCTATATTCTACACAATGCAACCAAATATTTTTGTATTTGTTATGTAACTAGTGGACCCGGCAATGTTTCGCTATTGCATACTTACTTAATTTCCCTTTGCACCCCATGAATGAGGTATGGGATAGCTTCTCGCGTCGTTGTGAATTAACACGCTTTCTATTTTTAGATTCACAACTAACGGCACCTACTTGTTTATCGACGAATGCGAACGTCACTGTTTGAGAAGCTCTTACTAGACACGACGATTGAATCGACGCTTAATACTGCGAAGTTGCTGTCAACAACATTAGAGTGGAGCCGACAATGAAAGAAAATTTTCTTTATTTTTTTTCTTTCAAGATGGTTTAATCTGAGATCTCCCGCATGGTAGTCGCGTGTTCTAACCACTATGCCACGGCCGGTCCCATACTTGACGTATACTTATAATATGTTTGGCTTCCTTACTTAAAGAGCTAAGCTTAGGACAGACCATCGCATTGTATAAAGCCTCGCTTGGTAAAAATGGCTCTGTCAGATTTTTCCCAATTTTCACTGAAGACTTCGTGTCAGAGAGTGTCATCCCGCAAAGGCGAATTAGCTTCGCTGGGATACCAAACTCAGCCATTGGATCCAACAATTTCTGTCGTATAGGACTGTCGAATGCAGCTTTGTAATCGATGAACAGATGTTAGGTGTCGATCTGCATTTCCAAGGTCTTCTTCAGGATTTATCGTAGTGTGAATATCTGGTCGCTCGTGGATTTACCAGGTCTAAAGCCACACTGATTAGGTCCAATCAGGTTCGCCAGAATGTTCTTTAGTCTTTCACATAACACATTAGACAGGACCATGTATCCGATGGGTAGAAGGCTAATCCCGCGATAGTTGGTACACACACTTGGATCGTCTTTTGTAAGCACGGGACATAGGACACTCAGATTCTAATCATCGGGATTGCACTCCCTGAGCCAAATTGTGTTCATGAGCTGGTGCATGCATGTTACCAGCTCATCGCCGCCTGCTTTAAAAAGCTCTGCCGGCAGTCCGTCGGCTACCGCAGCTTTATGATTTTAAAGCCGTGTAATTGCCGTGCTAATCTCGTTTTGGCTCGGTGGTGGAAAGTCTACTCCACCGTCGATGATAGGTGCGATTTCGTCACTTATGCTGCCCTCGGGAACGAGTAGTAGTAGGTTTGTTTGAAGTAATTGGGAGAGTTGGTTTGACTGGGCATTGGCTAACTCGGTGGTATGCAGCTTTGTGATGTCTAGCTTCCTTTGCGTTTGGTTAGCACTACTTAATCGTGTGCGTATCTTGACTGCAACAAGGTGGTGATCCGATTCAATATTTGCACCGCGCATCCATAACGCTTGAGACATGCCTTCCATCAATTATCACGTGATCAATCTGATTTCTTGTATTTTGATCGCCAGATATCCAGGTTGCCTTGTGGATATCTTTATGCAGGAATCTGATTCCACTCACAACCATGTTTTTTGCCGACGCGAAACAAACCAGTCTGAATCCGTTATCGGAGGTGTTGTTGTGTAGACTGAATTTTCCGAGTGCTGAACCAAGAGCATCTTCCCTTCCTATTTTAGTATTAAAATCTCCCAGAACAATTTTATCCCCCAGAATCATATGCGGGGCAGTGGTCATATATCTCCTCCAGGCGCTCATAGAATACATCTTAAATGTCCTCAGGTTTGTCTTCCGTCGGGGCGTGTACACAAATCAGGGTAATGTAAAAATATTTTGCCCGGATGCGAATAGTAGCTATTCGGTCACTTACAGGGTTAAACCGCGAGACCAGGTGTCAAAGTCTCTTGCCGACTATGAAACCACATCCAAATTCGTGTCTTTCTGCAGGGCAGCTGTAAAAGATGTCACAGTTCTTTCGTCGTGTGCATCCCTGTCCCGTCCTTCTCATTTCCTGTATGGCGGTGATGCCAGCCTTGTATTTGTCGAGGACATCCTCCAGTTAGATAGAGGCACAATCTCTGTATAGTGTTCGGACATCCCAGGTGCATATCCTTAAATCATGGTCCTTATATCGTTTGCAGGGGTTGTCAACATTTGGGGGGTTCTTGTTTTTTCTTTTCTTCGTGTTTTCATAATTATTGTTTTGTTTAAGGAGAGTGGCTTATTAAGCCACCGCGCCCGATCGTAGTTTCTTGGGGCTGCCAAATCCACTTAGAGAGCCTGTGTTGAGCTTCAGTAACTTTTGTTACCTACTTCCTAAGACGCGTCGGTGGTAGCATGCCGATTAGGTTACTTAACATTTCGCCTTCTCACATTTGCTATCATTGCCCGGGGAATGCGTGATCTCACGGAAGTTGTGAGCTGCTTGGGAACCTCCAAAGAGAGCTTCTGGTTATTCCCAAATGAATAACAATCAGAAAGACTCAAATTAGAAAATTCCCCAAAAAGGGAAGAATGCTTTACAATAAAATAAAGAGGTAATAAGAATATTTATAGTTGATAAAAGTGGTAAAACGATAATTCCGGTGGATTCTCTCCTTCAACTTCGAATATATACAAGTGGTGAGATTACGTGGGAACACTATATTCCACTGCCCTTAAGCCAGCTCGAACCATCAGTGAACTTCGCTAGATTCTCCATGTGAGACTATCAAAACACCATATTCCATTGTCTAGTACTATCTGTGCACCAAATTGTATTTCTCTAGGTCTAATATAGAGTTTGCCACGCCCCCTTCGACTACTGATCCAAAATGACAATGTCGTCTGCATATTAATATTCGTGTTGTCGAGTTCTATGTATTTGTGTACCAAATTTTATCTATTCGTGGCTAAAATACTCCGCCCACTGATACGAAATTAAATTCCGTCTGCATGTTCATATTCATGTTGCCGAACACTATCTGCGTATCAAATTTTCTCTTCCTAACTCAAAAATGTTTTGCCACGTCCAATTATCCCATAGGGTAAAGAATTTAAAAGTTATAGCCCACGGTAATTTCCATGTAGTACACTGACTGTCTTCCAAAATACATTGGAATCGGTTATTCCGTTTAGGCGTGATTGAGCAACAAACATACAAACAAACACATTTTTAATATTAATAGGACAAAAATTTTATATCCAAATTTTTTTATTGCTATTTTATAAACATTTTTATATTATTTGCTTTTTATCAATATATGAAAATATTCTACAAGTCTTTACAATTAATTTATAAATTTGTTTTTCTTTTTTTTTTGATAGGTAAGCTATGGTAATTGGAGTGTTTTGAATGGTTCTCATCGACATCGAATCGAAATCGTTATAATCGCAGCATCGCTTAAAATAAAAAAAAACAACGTAAGTTTTATACCACAGATGTTCCAGGTTAAATTATACTAAAATCTAGTAAACAGAGGTACGTTCAAAAATTCTCGATGGAAATACTACCTCAACCAACGAAAATGTCACATTGCCCACGTTACAGCATGCTGTGGAAGCAATAAGACACACAAGATCATCTTTGATAAAGTTATCAAATATACCAGCTATATTTTGCCGTCGATTATCGTTATCTTATCGTCTAAACTTGGTTGTAAAATGAAGAGGTGCAATAATTGATATCTTACATATAAAAATCTCGTGTCACGGTGTTTGTCGCAGCAATTCTTTGAAACGGCTGGACCAATCTTTGTGAAATTTTGTAGTTATAATTGGTAGGTATGAGAATAGGTACAATTGTACCGATAGGTGGCTCTGTGGTGGATTTAAATCGAAAATTTGAATCAATGGACCAATTTAACTGAAATTTCACTATATATATTTGTTTGATAATGATGAAACAATTGTATGTACAAACCGACCCGATAGGTGGCACTGTGGTGAATTCATACAGAAAGTTTTAACGAATGGACCAATTTACCTGAAATTCAGAATGTATGTTTGTTTGATCATTAGAACAAAGTATTTGTATACATGGAACCGGTATGGAACCGGCACTGGAGTGGACTTATTATGTTTCATCATGAGAAAAAAAATTCATGTACAAATGAACTTTATCGAAAAATTTACCGAATCAACCAATTTAAGTGAAATTTATAACGTAGATTTGTTTGCCATGAGAACTTTTTATACCCTCAACCTCAATATCATTTGATACGACCCAAATGTGTAACACATAGAAGGAGAAACTTTAGACCCTAGGTTTCTTTGAACCAAATTCGATTCATGACTATTTAAGTCGTTTGAGCCGCGTCGTCTGCCTGTCTGTCCGATTGGTTTGCACGATAACTGTCGAAAGATTTAATCAATTGTTTTGAATTGTTTTGCACAGGCTAATATTTCCCCCACAACTACTTACGGCATTGCAAATAGGCTACATGGCCACGCTCTTTCTGGTACCTCCCATACAAATGTACCTTTTCGCCCACTTAACAAGTCGAGTAATAATATCAATACAGCCAACGTGAGCGTGCCTAAATTACATATTTAGTAAAGCTATAGCAGGATAAAGTTTCGGAGAAAGTGCTTCAAGTCTAGCCACACCCCTTCTGGTAGCACCCATACAAATGTACCTCTCCGCCCACTTTAGAGATGGAGTAATAATATCAATATACCCAACGCGATCTTGCCCAAATTCAATTCAGTATCAGGATAAAGTTTTGGAGGAAAAATTGGAAGTCAGACAGACAGAACTTGACATCTTTTACAGCCATGCAGCAATACACGAATATGGATGTAGTTTTATAGTCGGCAAGTGACTTCGGCACATAGTCTCGCGGTTAAACACCGTAAGTGACCGAATAGCCACTATTCGCACCTGGGCGAAATAATTTTACATTACGCTGATTTGTGTACACGCCCCGACGGAAGACAAAGACGATGACATATAAGACGCATTCTATGAACGCCTGGAGGAGATATATGACCGCTGCCCTGCACATGACATTAAAATTGTACAGGGAGATTTTCATGCTAACATAGGAAGGGAAGATGCTCTTGCTTCAGCAGTCGGAAAATTCAGTCTACACAACAACACTTTCGATAACGGATTTATATTGGTTAGTTTCGCGTCGGCAAGAAACATGGTTGTGAGTGGAACCAGATTCCCGCATAAAGATATCCACAAGGCAACCAGTATATCTCCCGATCAAAATACAAGAAATCAAATTGATCACGTGGTAATTGATGGAAGGCATGTTTCTGGACGTCCGTGTGATGCGCGGTGCAAATATTGACTCGAATCACCACCTAGTTGCAGCCAAATTACGCACACGATTAAGTCGTGTTAAAAACACTCGTAATCAAACATAAAGGAAGCAAGTTATCACAAAGCTGCATACCACCGAGATAGCCAATTCCTACTCCAATTTGGTCCAAACAAACCCCCCTAGTCATGATGTTCCCGACACACAGTGGCAGCATACTGCGAATTCTATGACCAATGCCGCAACGACCGTACTGGGTACCCTGGTACGATGATGAATGTCGCGAAATTACTGAGGAAATGGATGCTGTATGCAGCCAATGACGACGCGTGCGGTGACGGTGCGTTATAACGAGAAAAGGAGGGAGATGAAACGCCTGTTCAGGCGGAAAAAGCGTCTGTGGAAGAAAAGAGAGCCAGGATATCAAAAACTACAGGGATAGAGGTGAGGCCCGAAAGTTCTACCAAAGGGTTAATAGCAAAGCTTTTGGAACAGGGATCCCCACCTGTAAGCACAGAGACGGAAATCTGGCCACGGACACTCAGAGTGTGCTGCAAATGTGGAGAGTACACTTTCAATCTCTACTCGTTCCCGAAGGCAGCATAAGCGACGAAATCGCACCAATGATCGACGATGGAGTAGACTGTAAACGAGTAACCGAGATCAGCACGGCAATTGCACGGCTTAAAAATAATAAAACTGCGGGAGCCGATGGTCTACCGGCAGAGCTTTTTAAAGCCGGCGGCGATGAGCTGGTAACATGCATGCACCAGCTCATAAACACGATTTGGCTCAGAGAGTGCATGCCCGACGATTGGAATCTGAGTGTCCTATGTCCCGTGCTTATGAAAGGTGATCCAAGTGTGTGTACCAACTAACGCGGGATTATCTTTCTTCCCATCGCATACAAGGTCCAGTCTAGTGTGTTATATGAAAGACTAAAGACCATTCTGGCGAACCTAATTGGACCTTATCAGTGTGGCTTTAGAGCTGGTAAATGCACGACCGATCAGATATTCACACTACGACAAATACTGAAGAAGAAGCAAGAGCTGCAGATCGATACCTACCATCTGTTCATCGATTACAAAGTTGCGAAGTCTTCAGTGAAAATTGGCAAAAATCTGCCAATGTCATTTTCTACCAAGCGAGGCAAGGCGATAGATAATCTGTCCTGCGATCTCTTTAACATTGTTATGGAGATGATCATGCGAAAGGCTGTAGTAAACAGGAATGGCACCATATTTAACAAACGTCACATGTTGCTTGCGTATGCCGATGCTATGTGTAGACATCATTGGCCTGCGGCTTTTTCGAGCATTGAAAAGCAGTCGGCGGAAGTGAGTTCGGTGATAAATGAGGACAAAACCAAGTTATTTGTTCCACTCGTCTGGGACGCTGTGTGACCGTTGACAACTATAACTTTGAAGTGGTAGATGATTTTGTCTACCTCGGCTCCTTACTTACTTACTTAAGTGGCCAATTACAATTTACGAAACGTAGTTCATAAATTTGAGGCCTGAAGTAATAAAGAATTCCACACGCTTCGGTCTTCTGCGTGTGTTCTCCAGTTAGTCCTACCAGATGATGGCACATCGCCTACCACTTGGTACTTCCAACGGAGTTTGGGTCTCCCTGCTCTGCGCCGTCCTTCAGGTTCGCCTTTAAACACCTTTCTCGCTGGAGCATTTACATCCATCCTGGCAACATGTCCCAGCCGTCGAAGTCGTTGGATTCTGACTCTTTTAGCTACGTCGATGTCGTGGTAAAGCTCATACAGCTCATGGTTCATCCGATGGTGAAACTGGCCTTCGACACAGATAGGCCCATATATTTTTCGGAGTACTTTTCTACCATGGCTCCGCCGTAAACAAAAATAATAATGTCAGCATAGAAATCAAAAAACGAGTATTGATCGCAAATCGCTGCTACTATGCGCTAAGCAAGCGATTTAATGACATAGCGCTCTCTCGAAGAACAAAGATCCAGCTCTACCAGACTCTGATCCTAACTGTCTTGCTCTACAGCGCAGAATCCTGGGTAATGACACAAGCGGATCTATCTATTCTGGGAGCGAAAAATACTACGCAATATATTTGGACCCATCATCGTTAACGACGGGTACCGACGTCGAATGAATCATAAGCTGTACAACGACATCGACGTTGTAAAGCGCGTTCAAATACACCGTATGCGCTGGCTGGGACACGTTGTACGAATGGACTAAAACGCTTCGGCTCGAAAACTTTTCGGCAATAAATTTGATGGGCGGCGCAGGAGGAGGCGACCAAAACTCCGATGGATGGACCAGTTGAAAGAGCTGTTAACTAAGCTTGGTGTGACAAACTATCAACGGAGCGCAAAAGATCCAAGCGCTTGGAATACTTTTCTACGTGAGGCTACTGATGGATAAAGTTCTGTTGTTGCCATTAACTTCAGTTTTTAGCTGCGGTGTGTAAACTTATTTTAGATTTTTATTATAGAATTCGAATAACATTTTCAACATAATTCTAAATATTTTTTTTTGTATAACTCATTGATATCTTTCTTTTACATACACATACAGAGCCAGCATAGCAGTTGTCTCATTTTCGGTACAAGACCCCCGAGACTATTTGTTTACCAAGAAGTATCTTGACTGCTGATAATGCCCTCTGTCATTTGTTTGCCACACAATCTCTCTGCCAGATGTACAATTTTATGCTAAATTATCCTTTTTTGCGTTAACACAATTCACCTTCCAAAAACTGTAAGGACAAACAACCAAATAGCCTGCTGGGCTATTGCCTTAGCACACGCCCCCGCTGAGCTATTCACAGTGATCGGGAGAAGAATGAAAAAGACAATGAACGAACCTACAAATGCTACAGATGAATGAATGCGGACACGCTCAACGTAGGCAACCTCTTCAATTTGAAGTGTTAAACTCTTGAAACACAAGTACTTTTTGCCTATGAGTAATAAACAAACACTCAAGTAAGGTAGAGGTAGATACTAAAAGAGAGTGAGCGTATAATAAGAGAGCATCCAAAGGATCACCAAATAAGAGCTACTTGAGAGAATAACACAACATTTCGTTACGTTTTAATGAATGAATTGTTGAAACTATAATAAAGGACTATGTTGAGGATCAATGAATGATCGTCATATATGACAAAAGGACAGCTAGCAATAATAGCCGATAAGAGTAAAAGAGACAAGAAGTATAGAACATCATTTGTAGTGTAGGTTAGAATAAGAGGGTGGGTATAGAATACCATTTGTCCGGTGTGTTAGACAATGTGTGTAGGAGTGCCGCTTACATTTTAGGAGTCAAGGTTGGGAAATTCCCCTTTGTAACATTTTATTGCCCGCTGCAGACTTGTTAAAATATCATTAGTTTGAAATGTTATACAAATTTCCTAAGAACTTTTGACCGAACCACCCAGGTGTTTAATATTTCCCTAGCAGACAGACAGGACAACATAGAAAGCTAGAGAGAGAGAGAGAGAGAGATAGCGCATTGCGTTTTACTTTTCATGTCTTTTGTCTTGCAAATGGTCAGTGTTAACCTAAACAATGCTCTTTTCGTCTGTCTCTGATCCTGCCAGACAATTTGTCGCCAAAATTTATGTAGAATTTTTGTTTTTGTTAAACTTTGGCTATTCATCTTTTCTATTGTTTATTGGTGTGGTCTGCTTAAGTTTTTGTTTGTATGATTACCCGATGACTCTCAAGAGCAAAATTAAGGACATCTATGAATATTTCATATACGAGGAGTGACCATGGTTTAATTGCAATTTATCCTTAGGGAATAATTGATTTTGGATTTGCAAAAAAAGAAAATAAACGAAACAAAGGACTAGATATATGCAAATGTTGTTGAAACGACGAATAACACAATAGTTGTGCAGCTTTGTTAGTCACTTGTACAGTAAGGTGTGGAAAATTTGTTTGTTAAATGCTTTGACTTTTTAAAATGAATTCTATAGCTGCTGATAGATGCCCAAGGTAGAATGTATTGTTGTTCAACCACAAATGTATTTTTTTTTTTTTGAATATTTGCTAGATATTCGACGTTAACAGGACATACAATATAAGATTCAATGTCATGATGTAAGGTAGAAAGTTATATACCATCTTATATATAACTAGTAAGGCGGCTATCTTCGGCTATGCCGAAGCTCAGATACCCTTCACCATTTGTATAAATGGTGGTAAAACTGGTTATTTGCACTACAACTATATTTTATTAAACTTTGTACCAGAAAACAGGGGAGTTGGTGAGAAGTGGATGTTACTTTTAGCTTCACACATCCATTTTGTCAGTAATGTTGTATCGATTGTATTCGATTTACCGATAAGTTTATGAGTTGGTGAGTTGGAGCTTATTTTTATGAATTTTGTAACTCCCCAAAAATGGGAAGTTGTGTGGGATGTGGGAGTAGTTTAAATCCGATCTGGCTTATCTTAGAACTTAACCTCTGCTTCTGGACAGAAGCTTACATACCAAATTTCAGCCCGAAAGCTCATAAATTGTAGGGACATACAGACGGACACCCCCAAAAAGGGGAAGTTTGTATGGAAGGTGGGAGAAGTATTCGTCCGATATTGCTCATCTTACAACGTAAGCTCCTATTATAGGATTAAAGCTTGCAAATAAAATTTCAGCCCAATATTTCCTAACCTACGGCTATAAACGCGGGGGCAGTTACGCGGACACCCCAAAAAAGGTAGTTTGATGGAAGGTGGGAGTAGTTTTTGACCAACATTGCTTATCTTAGAAAGTAGCCTCTGCTTAGATATTGAATCTTGCGTACAAAATGTCAGCTACATACCTCTTAAAATACAGCTGCAATCGCAGGGACAAACCCACAAAAGGGGGAGTTTGTATGGCAGGTGAGAGTAGTTTTTGACCAATCGGTCTCATTTTAATTCTCAACCTCCGCTTAGATCAGAAAAGTTTTCATACAATATTTCAGCTTGATTGCTCTTAAATTACTACTGTAATCGCGGGGACTGACATACAAACACCCCCAAAACGAGGGATTTTGTATGGGAGGTGATAGTAGTTTTTGACCGATCGGTCTTATCTTACTACTCAACCTCCACTTGGTGTAGGCAAGATTGCATACAAAATTTCAGCTTGATTGCCCTTTAACTACAACTGTAATCGTAGGGATACCCCAAAAAGGGGGATTTTGTATGGGAGGTGGGAGTAGTTTTTGACCGATCGGGCTCATCTTAGAACTCAACCTCGATTGAGAGCTGCAAAGCTTGCGAACAATATTTCAGCTTGATTGCTCTTAAATTACTCCTGTAATCGCGGGGACTGACATACGGATGCCCCCAAAAAGAGGGATTTTGTATGTGAGGTGGGAGTAGTTTTTGACCGATCAGGCTCGTCTTACTACTCAACCTCCGCTTAGTGTAGGGAAGCTCACATACTAAAGTTCAGCTTGATTGCCCTTAAACTACAGCTGTAACCGCAGGGATAGACCCAAAAAGGGGGATTTTGTATGGGAGGTGGGAGTAGTTTTTGACCGATCGGGCTCATCTTAGAACTCAACCTCGATTGAGAGCTGCAAAGCTTGCGAACAATATTTCAGCTTGATTGCTCTTAAATTACTCCTGTAATCGCGGGGACTGACATACGGATGCCCCCAAAAAGAGGGATTTTGTATGTGAGGTGGGAGTAGTTTTTGACCGATCAGGCTCGTCTTACTACTCAACCTCCGCTTAGTGTAGGGAAGCTCACATACTAAAGTTCAGCTTGATTGCCCTTAAACTACGGCTGTAACCGCAGGGATAGACCCAAAAAAGGGGGAGTTTGTATGGGAGGTGGGAGTAGTTTTTGACCGATCGGGCTCATCTTAGAACTTAACCTCCGCTTTGATGATAGAAGCTTGCATTCCAAATTTCAGCTCGATATAACATAAACTGCGGCTGTAATCGCGGGGACAGACAGACGGACAGACGGACAGACGGTCACCCTTAAATCGACTCAGATTTCGATGCTGATCATTTATATATATATATTGTTATACCTACCACGCCTCCTTATGGGCGTTACAAATGGAAGAACAAAATGAATATACCCTTCACTCCGTTCATGCGCATGGTGAAGGGTATAAAAATGAATTGCTGTGCAGTTGTCTCGCTAAAACTCAAAAACGGCTGGACCGATTTTCAAAATTTTTTTTTGTTTTGTTCGCTATAGCTTCCGGATGGTTTAAAAGGTTTTATTTTTTCAAAAAGTGGGCGGCGCCACGCCCCTTTTTTCAAATATCGCTCAGACGGCTTTTCTAATAGACCGATTGATACAAAAATTTTACCATGAGATACCGTTGACCTGTAGATAGTTCCTGACTACATTTGGTTGTAATTGGATAAAGGGGCGTGGCACCGCCCATACAACTTGAAAATTAAAAAGGCTATATTTCATGAACTATCAGAGGTATGAAGATGAGATTTGGTATATATGTTGTTCGTACAGTTAGAATTACAGACGAGGTGCAAGTGGGCGGTGCCACGCCCTCTTTTCAAAAATCGCTCTAACGGCTTTTCTAATAGACCGATTGAAACGAAAATTTTACCAAGTGGTACTGTTGACCTGTTGATAGTCCCTGGCTATATTTGGTTGTGATTGGATAAATGGGCGTGGCACCGCCCATACAACTTGAAAATCAAAAGGGCTATATCTCATGATCTATCAGAGGTATGAAGATGTGATTTGTTACATATGTTGTTGTTGCTGTATGAATTAGAGTAATGGTGGAAGTGGGCTGTTCCACACCCCTTTTAAAACAAACAGTAATAACTGTAAAAATTCCACAGAACATTGCTGTTCGCCTAGAGATATGAACAGTAAGCATAAAGATTTCTGTTAGAGATTTTTTTTTTGTTTTTAAATGAGGACAATCCGAAAACTGCAGATAATTATTTTTCGAGACCTTCTGCGTAAAACTAACTTCCCAGCAAACTAAATAAGATATTACAGAACCAAATCTATGTATTGGTTAAAAAGTTATGGCCTCTGAGAGTTGGCATACGGAAATTAAGTTTTTAAAAATCATTTTTCAGAATATTGGGCGGGATCCAAAACAATGTCAAAAATATGCTATTCTCATCGTCTTGGTCTCCAAACATCGCAATGGTAGGTCTGACGTAACTAAAAAATTGCTAGAAATATATCTCAACCTGAAATCTTCTTGCTTCTCAGCGCGAACTAGGAATTGATTGTAGAAATATAGTTTCTAAGTGAATATTCTAAGAATTTATTTCGATACTGGTATACGATTACCACATTTTTTTAGACGCGAACAAATTGTTCCGCCCTAATCAAGAGGCTAATTGGAACTTAATAAGTAATAAGTGCCGAGGAGCTGCCCACGCACTTCAATAGTTGAATTTATAAACTGTATCAAATAATGGTCCGTACAACAGTTACTTTTCATTTACTTTTCAGGAGAGCGAATCGGTAATAAATAATGCATATAGAAAAATAAAGCAATATTCATTGTAGTTATACTGGAAAACACCTTTTGTTTTATTGGGGCACAATTTAAATTTTTATAGTATGTCAGAGGTAACATTAGCAAACATTTGTAAATAACCTATGTATGGGGTAATTTTTTTTTTGACGTATAGAACTTCTGATAGTTATAAGTCTAAATCTAGCTGTCATACTAATGAAGTGTGATAGACTTTCTTTTAGTATACTTTGAAAAATCACCATGTAAAAACTACACAAGAACAACGTTTACAAATCTTGCAAATTTATTTTCAAAATGCACGTTCTGTTCGCTATACTTATGTACCCCTTTGTGAAGTTGAGGGTGCATATAATGATCCATCTGAGCAGCTTATAGAAGCCATCGACGTTGTAGACGTAAGTGTGACAGGGGACTCGAATTTATCGAACCGACGCCTTTATCAGCAACTCGGTCTCTGCAAATGCTGAAGAAAGATCTTGGCCTACATCTATATAAGATCTAACTGGTGGAAGAATTTGAGCCAGTGGACGATCAATTGATTTTTTTTATTTATCATGTCATTGCACATTATTTGAAGGAGAAATGGTTCCAACACGACGGTGTAATATGCCATACAGCGCGTAAGCCAAACGTTGGTGACCGAATAATCTCAAAAAATGGTAATATGAGTTCAATACAATAATAGTATTCCGGAATATTCTTGATCCGTGTGAGAAGAAGACATGACAAAAGAAGTTTTTATGGCTAAAGGAATGAAGCTTCAAACTGAATTATCATTTGCGGTCAATAGGCGGAGAAGGTATAACAAAAGTATTTTTTATGGCCAAAGAGACAGTTAGTATCTGCTTCTACAGATCAAAATAAAAATTAAATTTTGATCCTTAGCGGAATATCTGTTTCCGATTTGTGGAAGAAGTGGGTTTTCGCCCTACATGCAGAAAAAACTTATTCTACATCTCGGCACTATAGATATGACTTTGCTGATGATCTTTTTATTAGCATTTACAACAATAAAATGTAATTGGTTAAATTCCATGTTAGGGAGTTACTTCAAATTAGTTATATAAGTTAATAAACTCAACATATTATTGTCGAGCTGTACCGTTTTCAAAGTACTTTGTAGACCTAAATGTGAAATATATTACAAGTTAATATGCAATAGCGAAGCATTGCCGGGCCCACTAGTCTTTATATATAAAATTCTACCGTACGTGTGTTGTGACTGAACTCCTCCTAAACGGCTGGACCGATTTGCATAAATTTTTTTATATGCGTTTGGGTGGCTCCCCGGATGGTTTAGATTTACAATCCGGTCCAATTGGACAAAGGGGCGTGGCACCGCCCATACAACTTGAAAATCAAAAGGGCTATATCTCATGAACTATCAGAGGTATGAAGATGAGATTTGGTATATATGTTGTTGAAGCAGTATTAATTTCAGCCAAGGTGGAAGTGGGCGGTGTCACGCCCCCTTTTCAAAAATCGCTCTAACGGCTTTTCTAATAGACCGATTGATACGAAAATTTTACCAAGTGGTACTTTTGACCTGTTGATAGTCCCTGGCTATATATAATACGCTGTGATTGGATAAAGGGGCGTGGCACCGCCCATACAACTTGAAAATCAAAAGGGCTATATTTCATGAACTATCAGAGGTATGAAGAAGAGATTTGGTATATATGTTGTTGGAGCCGTATTAATTTCAACCGTGTGGAAGTGGGCGGTGCCACGCCCCCTTTTAAAAAATCGCTTTGCAGGCTTTTCCAATAGACAGATTGATACGAAAATTTTACCAAGCGGTACTGTTGACCTGAAGATAGTCCCTGCCAATAATAGGTTGTGATTGGTTAAAGGGGCGTGGCACCGCCCATACAACTTGAAAATAAAAAGGGCTATATCTCATGAACTATCAAGGGTATGAAGATGAGATTTGGTATATATGTTGTTGGAGCCGTATTAATTTCAACCGGGTGGAAGTGGGCTGTGCCACGCCCCCTTTTAAAAAATCGATTTGCAGGCTTTTCCAATAGACAGATTGATACGAAAATTTTACCAAGTGGCACTGTTGACCTGTAGATAGTCCCTGGCTATAATTGGTTGTGATTGGATAAAGGAGCGTGGCACCGCCCATACAACTTGAAAGTAAAAAAGGCTATATTCTCATCATCAGAGGTATGAAGATGTAATTGGTTACATATGTTATTGTTGCTGTATGAATAACAGTAAGGGTGGAAGTGGGCTGTGCTACACCCTTTTAAATCAAGTAGTTATAACTGTCAAAATTCCACAGTATGTTGCAGTTCGCTCAGAGATATGAATAGTAAGGTGGGCCAATTTTTTTATTCGCAAAAATCGTTTAAATGAGCACAAACCGAAAACTTATGCGTAAAACTGACTTCACAACAAACTAAATGAAGTATTTCAGAAGCAAATCTATGTATTGGTTAAAAAGTTATGGCCTCTGAGTGTTGACATACAGAAAACAATGTCAAAGATATACCATTCTCTTCGTCTTGGTATCCAAGCATCGGAATAGTAGGTACAAATTAGAGCCGGGGCCCATAGGTCTGAAGATTTCAATAGTTGCTCATTGTTTAAAAAAAGTTGCTAATGAACAGGATATTTGGGACTTAATAAGTAAAAAGTGCCGAGGCTATGCCCACGCACTTCAATATTTAACTTTTTAACTATATCAAATAATGGTCCGTACACCAGGCAATTTTGGACACACGCAGCCTAAAACAGTGATTTGTTTTTAATTTACTTTACAGATATGAATTTTTTAATTACTTTTCAGGAGAGCGAATCGGTTATAAATCCTATAGATAAAATGCGCGTTCTGTTCGCTAAACTTATGGAGCCCTTTGTGAAGTTTAGCGTGCATATAGTCATTCATCTGAGCAGCTAATAGAAGCCATCGACGCTGTAGACGTAAGTGTGACAGGGGACTCGAATTTATCGAACCGACGCCGTTCTCAGCAACTCGGTCTCTGCAAATGCTGAGGAAAGATCTTGGTCTACATTCATATAAAATCCAACTGGTAGAAGAACTAGAGCAAGTGGACGATCAATTGATTTTTTTTATTTATCATGTCATTGCACATTATTTGAAGGAGAAATGGTTCCAACACGACAGCTTAATATGCCATGCAGCGCGTGAGATCATCACTTTGTTAAGCCAAACGTTGGTGACCGCATTATCTCAAAAATGGTAATACGAGTACAATATATAGAGAGTATTCGGGTATATTCTTGGTCCGTATGAGAAGAAGACATTGCAAAGAAGGTTTTTATGGCTAAAAGCACGAAGCTTCAAATGAAATTTTCATTTGCGGTCAATAGAAGGAGAAGGCATAACAAAAGTGATTTTTACGCCCAAAGACATAGTTAGTATACAGACGGTTCCCGCTACTACAGATAAATATAAAAATTGAATTTTGATCTTTAGAGGAATTTCTGTTTCCGATTTGTGAAAGAAGTGTTTTTTCTCCCTACATACAGACAAAACTTAATCTACATGTCGAAACTATAGATATGACTTTGATGATGAACTTTTTACTATCGTGATAGAGCATATCATATTTAGAATTTAAAACAATAAAACTTAATTAGTTAACTTCCATGTTAAGGAGTTACTTGAAATTAGTTACATAAGTTAATAAACTCAACATATTATTGTCGAGCTTAAGTACCGTTTTAAAGTAATTTGTAGACCTAAATGTGAAATATATTACAAGTTAATATGCAATAGCGAAGCATTGCCGGGACCACTAGTTCAATATATAACTTAACAAAAATATGTTTATAATGTTAACTGAAATAAAAGGCTGCACTAAGCTTCTAAGGCTGTTATAAGCTTTATATAAAAGCTTTGAACGCCGTTTTCTATGTTATGGTTGTGTAACGTATTGTCATTTAAATAGTGTTGGAAAAGCTTGGTAAAGGTTAACAGAAAGCTTTCAGGCATTGTCAAGTATTTACAGTAGCTTTTAAAAGCTTTTTAAGTTTATGTTAACAATACAGCTATACAAAGCTAAATGCCTAATTTCGTAATATGTCATTAAATAACATATTACGAAATTAAATTAATTAGAGGAAAAGCAAAAGTTTCACTAATTTTTTGCCGTTTTGTCCATAAGCTGTAAGCTACTTATTTTATGTAATGTACGTGGCAAGCGACTAACCCGCGGGAGATCGGTGGTTCGATTCCCAGCTGCTGTCATCTACAGTTTTCTTTCATTGCCGGCCCCCTCGATGTTGTAGACAGCAACTTCGCACTAAAGAGTCGAGTCTATCGGCATGTCTAGTAAAAGCTTCTCAAACAGTGACATTTTCATTCGTCGATAAACAAGTAGGTGCCGTTTGTTGTGAATCTAAAGTAGAAAGCATGTTAATTCTCAACAACGGCAGAAGCTATCCGAATCCTCATTCATGGGGTGTCAAAGGAAATTAAGTTTATTCAATGAATATTCTAAATGTTAGGCAGTCTGTATAACTATTTAGGATTCAGCCACGAATCCTCTACGTCAGGAGACTTGATACAATGATTGTGAAATGTATATTTTATACGCATCATTACATAGAGTACATATACTCGAAAAACTTCACAACCATTCGCTTTGAGAAAACATTCGCTAATAACGACGGGAGCCAAGAGTCAGCTCGAGAGCCCATTTGAAATTTTGTGGCTCTTGGCTCGCGAGCTAAGAGCCAATATTTAGGAAAAGAGCAGCTCGCGATCCTAGTCAATAAATAAAAACCAAATGCACGAAAATACCAAATAGTACTTTTATTGTACTTTTTGATACTAAGTACTTTCTTTTGTACTAAAGTACTTTTTTGTGCCAAAAAGTACTTTTATCCGCCCAAAAGCACTTTTCTGTTGCACAAAGTACTTTTTCTGTACTAGAGTACTTTTAATGTACTTTTCAAATGTTCAAAAAAGTACTTTTTGGTTCAAAAAAGTACTCTGGTACGAAAAAAAGTACTTTGTGCTACAGAAAAGTTCTTTGGGCTAGTAAAAGTACTTTTGGGTGCAAAAAAGTCCTTGGTACAAAACAAAGTACTTTGTGCCGAAAAAGAACTCTGGTACAAAAATAGTATTTTGTGCAACAGAAAAGTGCTTCTGGGCCAATAAAAGTGTTCTTTGGTACAAAAAAGTACACTTTATTGCACAAATAATTATTTTTATTGCACCAAAAAGTACTATTAGTGTACCAAGAAACAAAGTTTTCTGTTGAACAAAGTATGTTTTTTGTACCAAAATGTACTTTTAATGAAATGTTCGGTACAAAGCACTTTCTTTTGTACTAAAGTACTTTTTTGTGCCAAAAAGTACTGTAATTCGCTTAAAAGCACTTTTCTGTTGCACAAAGTACTTTTTTTGTACTGGAGTACTTTTAATGTACTTTCCAAATGTTCAAAAAAGTACTTTTTGGTACAAAAAAGTACTCTGGTACGAAAGAAAGTACTATGTGCAACAGAAAAGTTCTTTGGGCTAGTAAACGTACTTTTGGGTGCAAAAAAGTCCTTTGGTACAAAACAAAGTACTTTGTGCCGAAAAAGTACTCTGGTACAAAAAAAGTATTTTGTGCAACAGAAAAGTGCTTTTGGGCCAATAAAAGTGTTTTTTGGTACAAAAAGTACTTTGGTACAAAAAAGTACTTTGTCCCGAAAAGTACATCTGGTACAAAAAAGTACTTTGTGCAACAGAAAAGTGCTTTTTAACCAATAAAAGTAAATTTTTGTACAAAATAGTACACTTTATAGTACAAAAAAGTACAATTTATTGCACAAATAATTATTTTTATTGCACCAAAAAGTACTATTAGTGTACCAAGAAGCAAAGTTTTCTGTTGCACAAAGTATGTTTTTTTTTTGTACCAAAATGTACTTTAAATGAACTGTTCGGTACAAAGTACTTTCTTTGTACTTAAGTACTTTTTTGTACCAAAAAGTGCTTTTATTGATCTAAAAATAGTGTTATTGCTCCAAATGTACAAAAAAAATACTTTTTTGGTACCAAAAAGTACTTTTATTAGCCCAAAAACACTTTTCTGTAGCACAAAGTATGTACTTATTTTTGGTACCAGAGTATTTTGTGCAACAAAAAAGTGCTTTTGGACGTATAAAAGTACATTTTGATTCAATATGTACTTTGGTACAAAAAAGTACTTTGGGCAACAGACAAGTGCTTCTGGAACAATAAAATAACTTTTTGGTAAAAAAGTTGCGAACTTTTTGATACAAAAAAAGTACTTAGTATCAAAAAGTACAATAAAAGTACTTGTATTGCTATTCCGAAAAATTGGATCTTAGCTCGCAAGCCAAGACCTCATTTAAAATTTTGTAGCTCTTGACTCGCGAGCCAGCTCTTCATGTGGGCTATTGCCTTGCGACCCGAGAGCTCGTTTGAAATTTGGGGCTTTTAGCTCGCGACCAAGAGCTTTTTTGTAGTTTTGAGGCTCCTGGCTCACGAGTCGAAAAGAGCCAAGACCGACAAAATATCAAATGAGCCCTTGGCTCGCGAGGCAGCTCTTCATTTGGGCTCTTGGCTCGCGTGCTAAGAGCCAATTTTTAGATAGAAATACAAGTACTTTTATTGTACTTTTTGGTTCAAAGTACTTTCCTTTACTTCTAGGTACACTAATAGTGTTTCCGGTACAATAAAATTAACTTTTTGTACAATAAATTGTACTTTTTGGTAAAATACACTGTATTTTTTTGGTACAGTAAAGTGTACTTTTTTCTGCAATAAAGTGTACTTTTTGGTACAATAAAGTGTACTTTATTATTCACTAAAATCACTTTTTGGTACAACAAAGGTCTTGTTTGGTATAACAAAAGTACCTTTCGGTGCAATAAAGTGTTATCTTTGGTACAATTTAATTACATTTCGGTATAACAAAAGTACCTTTCGGTACATTAAAGGTACTTTTCGGTACAATAAATTGTACTTTTTGGTAAAATAAATTGAACTCTTTGGTACAATAAATGCTACTCTTGTGTACAATAAATTGAACTCTTTGGTACAATAAATTTTATTTTTTCTGCAATAAATTGTACTCTTTGGTACAATACATTATACTTTTGGGTACAATAAATTTAATTTTTTGGTACAATAAATTTTACTTTTGGTTATAAAAT
Source organism: Muscina levida (assembly GCA_964034835.1). NCBI lineage: Eukaryota > Metazoa > Arthropoda > Insecta > Diptera > Muscidae > Muscina > Muscina levida. Next base: position 127,689,254 of record OZ035883.1, on the reverse strand, counting down.
TTTTGGTACAACAACAAAAGTAGCTTTTGGTGAGATACATTTTACTCTTTGGTACAATAAAAGTAATTTTCTGTACAATTAATTTTAGTTTTTGGTATTACAAATTGTAATTTTTGGAACAATAAATTGTACTTTATGGTACAATTAATTTTACTTTTTGATACAACAAAAATAGTTGTTGGTACAATAAATTGTACTTTTTGGTATAAGCATTGTACTTTTTGGTACAATATATTATATTTTTTGTTAAAATGAAAAAAAAAACTTTACTACAGCACAAGTACTTTTTGTTACAACAAAAGTACTTTTTGATTCAATAAATTGTACTTTTTAGTAACATTAATTTGCACTGATTAGTACAATAAATTTTACTTTTCGGTACAATTAATTGTACTTTTTGGTACAACAAAAGTTGTTATTGGTACGATAAATTTTCCTATTTGGTACAATAAAATTTACTTTTTGGTACAATTAAAGTACTTTTTGGTACAATATAACTACATTTTAATACAACAAAAGTACTATTTGGAATAACAAAAGTACTTTTCAGGTTAATAGAAGTAATTTTTGGTACAATAAATTATACTCTTTTGTGCAATTAATTGTACTTTTTTTTACTGTAAAGTGTACTATTAGGAGCAATAAAAATTCTTTTTGGTACAACAAAAGTACTTTAAGGTTTAACAAAAGTACTTTTTGGAACAACAAAAGTACTTTTTGGTACAACAAAAGTACTTTTAGGTTTAACAAAAGTACTTTTTGGTACAACAAAAGTACTTTAGGGTATAACAAAAGTACTTTAAGGTATAACAAAAGTAATTTTTCGTACAATAAATTGTACTTTTATGTGTGTGAGAACGAGAAAGAGTCCGAGACGATGGAACATATTTTTTTGTTGCTGTCCCACTCTAGCCATAGGCGGCTAAGCTAATAAGGGAAGAGTTATATAGAAACTGACTGATCATACCATCACCCAATATAAAATATTGTTTAATTCTTGAGTTATTAGAATTAATAGATTTTTAATAAAAATAAAAACACTTATGCGCTATTTTTTTGCCTGACTTATTTGTATAAGAGGTACAATTAGGGACAGCACAACGTGTCTGATTTTTATTACATAAATCTACGGTCAATAAACGCTTACCTTGGCAAAATTTGACTGAATTCACTGTACATACAAAAGTGATATGTTATGTAATGGGGCAATTTCGGTTTTTCATATGGGAGGTACCAGAAGGGTCGTGACAAATAGTTAAGGTTTCTGAGCTGTTGCCTCCTGTGAGAAGAAAAAATAACTGACCAAATTTGGTTATGGGAGGTACCAGAAGGGCTGTGCCAAATAGTTAGGTTTTCGGATGTTTTGCCTCCTATCACAAGATAAATGAACCGACCAATTTTCATTACCCCCAAGTGTCTCTATGGAAGTTATAAGAGAAATTTAAATTTTCCAAAAAATAGGTAATTTTGTATGGGAGGTACCAGAAGGCGTGAACCAATATAGTCCATATTCATTCCTGAGTCCAATTTTCATAAGCGAACATCTTACGCAAAATTGATATGTATGTATATAAAACTATGAGGATCAATTCGCTCTATTGCATGGGAGGTACCAGAAGGGGTGTGGCAAAGGTTTCGGTTTTCTTAGGGTTTGTCTACTTTTGCAAGATAAAAAAAACTGAACAAATTCAAATATCCACCGGTCATCTGTTTGAAAGTTATGAAGGAATTATTAAGTATCCAAAAATAGGTAATTTTTTATAGGAGGTACCAAAAGGGGTGGGGGCTATTCAGCCTAGTTATAATCCCATTAGTTCGTTTTTAAAAATATTAATACTGGTAAAATTTCATACTGATCTATTAAGGTTTACTCGAGTTATCCTGCTCACCAGCCATCCAGCCAGACAGACAGACAGACATAGCTCAATCGTCTTAAAAAGTCCTGAAACGAATTTGGTCTTAAGATACTTGGGGTCTAACTCGTCTGTTTTAGTGCGTTACACTTTTTTTCGTATCCAATGACATATACCCTCGTCCCTAAGGGTAATGGTATAACAATAGAGTCTCTCTCCTCAGTCCAACTTAAGTCAACTTAAGATGTTTTATGCAGTGTCTTCTATGGCTAACTGGGTCAATATGGTGATTGGGGTTCAATTCCAGTTCTCCCTCTTCCTTCTCCACTTCCCTTTCTCATTTTTCTAACGGACAATCACAATGCATCAGCAGGACTCGAACCCATGATAGTTGCCTTCCTGCTTCCTTACTGCTTCCTTCCTGCTTTCTTCTTTTAGTTTCGTTCAACTGTTGAACCTTAACTTTTCAAAAGAAATTTTACTTTGTAATATCAAAATGAACAAAATGTAACAAAACTCTGTTATAGTATAACCCGTTACCAACATCACAGCTCATTCGTTCATGATAACCAAATAAATGTAATTTTAACACTTCAACACATCAATCAATTGAGCTTTAAGAAGTTATCAATCACCAATCCACAGCTTATTAATGACGTACGCTCAAGATGTAAGAGGTAAAGGTCATATTCTTTAATGTCATCAGCGAAAATCTTCCTTAATAATATTATATAAAGGTCATAGGTCGCACATGTATCTTACATCAATTGTGTTAATCACTTCCTTACCTTTTTCAACTTTTTTTTATATTTCACTCATTTGGCAAAAGTATGCTACACTTTTCACCTATGTTTTTACTTATTAAAGCCCCTTTAAGTTATGCCAATTTTTTATGTGTCTCCTTGCAATGCCTTACCCCACCACACCTCTTGGAAACATTAACCTCATTTGGAAAACTTGTAAATCATGTGAGCTGCCTAGTTGCTCGTTGTAAAATCGAGCTGCTTAATACAAAATTTGTTTTTATGTTTTTTTGTTATTGTTGTTGTGTGTGTTAGTGGTCTTCTGTGCGCGAGTAATTTTCAACCGCCAAGCGATTAATTGTAAACCAAATTATCACTTTAGGTAAATCTATAAATGTCACGCAATGTGGCCGCCTAGACTGTAAACGTGAGCATGTGCTGTTTGCGAGGAGCAACATAATTAGCAACATAATTATGCGTATTTGTCTACACGCAAGCGATAGGATTTGCTAAAGTAAACTTTTATTTTCCAATTGGGAATAATCTTTGCCTCCCTTGATGAATATGTACGCGTCTTACAAAGATATTAGTGTCAAGGTAAACATTAATAAAGGAAGCATAATTTTAGGCTTACAAACAAATTGATATTTGTTTTTGTTTACCGAGTGTGCAAAATGTTGTGGGTTGAATAATTTAAAATTTACAATTAGATGTTGATACTGTATAATTAATAAAGCAGAGGAGAAGAGTATTTAGATTATTGAGGTTTATTGAAATGCGTGTTTAACTCGTGTTTAGCATAATTTTAGGCATATAGCATTAACATGTTTTAACATAAATTTTACGATCGCCAGTTCATATAATAATAGTTTGCAAACAAAACAAAAACACAGCCACTATAACTTTCTCATGTTGGCGTGTTAGTCATGATGACAGAGTATAGTAAAAGGACTTTGATAGAAGCTAATGGAGTCCACCAAAAAATACGGCAAATTACAAGTATTTCTGCTAAAAGTTGAAAAAAAACATTACGCTTTTATATTACAGTATGTTACTATAGCCATAGCAAACTGAGTTTATGGGCAATTTTTCTTTAGAATATTAGGGTTCCAGATACTCAGTCTACAATATGCACGATGTATTTAATATTAAAGTTTTATACGATCACCATGAGGGATGATACGAAAAATAGGGTAACGTATTATAGGAGACGAGTTAGACCCCAAGTATCTTGAGACCAAATTGAGACCAAATTCGTTTCAGGACTTTTAAAGACGATTCAGCTATGTCCGACTGGCTGGATGGCTGTTCAGCAGGATAACCCCAGTAAACCTTAACGGACCGGCATGAAAATTTACCAGTATTAATATGAACTAACTGGATTGAAAATGGGCAGAACAGCCCCACCCCTTCTGGTACCTCCCATACAAAATTACCTATTTTTGGATAAATAATATTTCTTCATAACTTCCAAACAGATGACCGAAGGATATTTAAATTTGGTCAGTTTATTTAACTTGCAAAAGAAGATCAACCCTAAGTTAACTGAAACCTCTGCCCCTTCTGGTACCTCCCATACAAATGACCGAACTGACCCAAATAGTTTAAAATACATATCATTTTTGTTAGTTAACTGAATTCACTCAAATTTTGCGTATGATGTTCGCTTATGAAAATTGGACTTAGGAATGAATATGGACTATATCGGCTCACGCCTTCTGGTACCTCCCATACAAAATGAACTATTTTTGTAAAATTAATATTACTCCCATAACTTCCAAACGGTCACTTGGGGGGTTATGAAAATTGGTCGATTAATTTACATTGTTATAGGAGGCAAAACCTTAGAAAACCTAACTATTTGACAAACCCCTTTTGGTACCTCCCATACAAATGACCGAATTCACCCCTATAGTCTTACATACATAACTTTTTATACCCTAACCCAAAGGGTAAGACGGTATATATCATTTGATACGGCCCAAAGGGGTAACACATAGAAGGAGTCACTTTAGACCCTAGGTTTAGTCGAACCAAGTTCAATTCATGACTTTTTAAATCGTTTGAGCCATGTCCGTCTGTACGACGCAACTAAATGTTTTGAAATTTTGCACGAGTTAATATTTCCCCAAAACTAATTACAGTATTGAAAATGGTCTACATGACCACGCCCTTCTGGTACCTTCCATACAAATGTACAATTCCGCCCACTTTAGAGTTGGAGTAATAATATCAATAAAACAAACGCAAAATTGTGGATCAATGGTTTAATAACACAGTGCAATAGCCTTTCAGGGGTGAGAAGTGCGAAGTCGGGCTGAAGGTATTCTTCTTCTTCTTAATTGGCAGCAGCAACAGAAATTCATCTATTAGTAGCCGCACATAGATAAGAATTTCAAGCGTTTCGGTCTTTTGCGCTCCGTAGATAGTTAGTCACACCAAGTGTAGATAACAGTTCTTTCACTTGGTCCATCCAACGAAGTTTTGGTCGCCCCCTCCTCAGCCGCCCATACGAAACGAAAACCTTTCGAGCTGGAACATTTTCATTCATTCGTACAACGTGTCTCAAGCCAGCGCATTCGGTCTATTCCAACGCGTTTGACAACAATACTCGCCGTTAACGATGATGGTTCCAAATATTTTGAGAAGTATTTTTCACTCGAAGACTCCCAGAATAGATTGATCCGCATGTGTCATTACCCCGGATTCTGCGCTGTATAGCAAGACAGGTAGGATCAGAGTCTGGTAGAGCTGGATCTTTGTTCTTCGAGAGAGAGAGAGAGAGAGAGAGAGCGCTTTGTCATTAAATCGCTTGCTTAGCGCATATTAGCAGCGGTTTGCGATCAATACCCGTTTTTTTTTATTTCCAGGCTGACAGTATTATTTTTGTTTATGGCGGATCCAGGGTAGACAAACTCATCTACCACTTCAAAGTTATAGTTGTCAACGTTCACGCAGCGTCCCAGACGAGTGGGCTCTTTGTTTGTTAAAACAAATAACTTGGTTTTGTCCTCGTTTATCACCGGACCCACTTCAGCCGACTGCTTTTCAATGCTCGAAAAAGCCGCAGTAACATCCCGCAACCCACGGCCAGTGATATCAATATCACCGGCATACGCGAGCATCATGTGACTTTTGTTGAAGATGATACCATTCCTGTTTACTGCAGCCTTCCGCATGATCATCTCCATTACGATGTTAAAGAGATCGCAGGACGGACTATCGCCTAGTCGAAAGCATCGCTTGGTAGAAAATGGCTTTGACCGATTTTTGCCAATTTTCACTGAAGACTTCGTGTCAGTCAGTGTCATCCCGCAAAGTAGTATAAGTTTTGCGGGGATACCAAACTCAGCCATAGCATCCAACAATTTCTGTCGTCGGACTGTCGAATGCAGATGGTAGGTGTCGGTCTGCATTTCTTGGGTCTTCTCCAGAATTTGTCGTAGTGTGAATATATGGTCGGTCGTGGAATTACCATGTCTAAAGCTACACTGATAAGGTACAATCAGATTCGCCAGAATGGCCTTTAGTCTTTTACATAACACACTAGACAGGGCCTTGTATCCAATCATCAGGCATGTACTCCCTGAGCCAAATCGTATTTATGAGCTGGTGCATGCATGTTGCCAGCTCATTGCCACCGGCTATTAAAAGTTTTGGCGGCAGTCCATCGGCTACCGCAACTTTATTATTTTTAAGGTTTGCCATCGCCGTGCTGATCTCGTCTTGGCTCGATGGTGGACAATCTACTCCGTCGTCGATTATTGGTGTGATTTCGTCACTTATGCTGCCTTCGGGAGCGAGTAGAGAACGAAAGTGTTCCCTCCATATTTGCAGTACACTCAGTACACACGCGTCGCTATTGGCTGCAGTTTTGCCTTGTATGCAGCATCCTCATAATCGTACCAGGGCTTGTCTGTGCGTGGTTTTTCATAACCCAGTACGGTCGTTGCGGCTGTGGTCATAGAATTTGCAATATGATGCCACTGTGTGCCGGGAACATCAGAAGTAGGGGGGTTTTTTTAAAGTAATTAAGAGAGTTGGTTGGTTGGTTGGTAGGCATTGGCTATCTCGGTGGTATGCAGCTTTGTGATGTCTACCTTCCTGTGCGTTTGATTACAAGTGTTTTAAGCACTACTTAATCTTGTACGTACCTTGGCTGCAACTAGGTGGTGATCCGAGTCAATATTTTAATCTGAATTCTTGTATTTCGATCGGTTGATATCCAAGTTGCCTTGTGGATATCTTTATGCGGGAATCTGGTTCCACTCACTACCATGTTTCTTGCCGACGCAAAACTAACCAGTCTAAGTCCGTTAACGGAGGTGTTGTTGTATAGACTGAATTTTCCTACTGCTAAACCAAAAGCATCTTCTCTTCCTATTTTAATATGAAAATCTCTCAGAACAATTGTAATGTCATGTGCAGGGCAGCGATCATATAGCTCCTCCAGGCGCTCACAGAATGCATCTTTAATGTCATCGTCTTTGTCTTCCGTCGGGGCGTGTACACAAATCAGCGTAATGTAAAATATTTCGCCCGGATGCGAATAATGACTATTCGGGTTACACTTACAGGGTTAAACCGCGAGACCAGGTGTCGAAGTCTCTTGCCAACTATGAAGCCACATCCAAATTCGTGTCTTTCTGCGTGGCAGCTGTAAAATATGTCACAGTTCTATCGTCGTGTGCATCCATGTCCCGTCCATCTCATTTCCTGTATGTCGGTGATGTCAGCCTTGTATTTGTCAAGGACATCCGCCAGTTGGATAGAGGCAACATCTCTGTATAGAGTTCGGATATTCCAGGTGCATATCCTTAAATCATGGTCATTATATGGACGTTTGCGGGGGTCGTCAATATTTGGGGGGGGAGGGGGTTTTGTTTTTTCTTTTCTTCGTGTTTTCATAATAATTGTTTTGTTTAAGGAGAGTGGCTTATTAGGCCACCGCGCCCGATCCTAGTTTCTTGAGGCTGCCAAGGCCACTAAGTGAGCCTCTGTGAAGGTATTAGATCAGTATAGTAAAACGACCAAAGAGTTGGCGTGATATCGTGATATCACTTGCTACTACGCTGCATGAACATTTAAAATGTAATCTTTTAGAATAAATTCTCTGTTTTTTTTGGGCTAGGCAATCACAATTTTACAGTGGTTGTTCTTTCAAACCTGTTCAAATTCATGACATGTGTAATTTATAAAGATACTCTTACGCGCTTTTAAATACCGATAATGTAAATTGATGTGATAAGATCTCGTGTTTCTGTTATTTACAGAAAATAACAACAACAACAACAAAAATTATATAAATTCCATAGCGTTGTTTAACAACGTTTTGCCTAAGGTATGTTCTTAAAGAAATTATCTCCCAAAAATAGGCTTCACTTTTTACTTGTCTCTCTCATATAGACATTTATTGTTGTTTTATGTTAATACATACTTACTACATATGTAGGTAAACATTGCAACATGCCAAGGGTAGAGAAACTTGACGATAAATAATACTGTCGTGTATAATGAACTTTCCATACCTACAAGTACGTATGTATGTACATTTTATTTACATATCTAAACACTAGCTAACATTTTCATAATGATGTTTGTTTTTTTTCCTTCTACAGTATACTTTTAGGGGTGGTAGACGCGCTTTATAAATGTAAATGGCACACACACAAAAAAATATGCTTAGTTTAGTTTCGCTTCGTTTTGTGTGTTTATTTTTTTATGGCACAAGTTTATTCTTATATTCAGACGATTTATTTCAACTTGTTGCTGATGACGACAATGATGATGACTACAGTTGCTGCTGCTACTGTTACTGTAACTGAATGTGGTTTTTACACAGCTTTATTGACAACAACCTTGGCAGCAGCATTTGAGGGGGGTGGGAAGGGGGGCTAAATTGTAACAGCGTGAGAGGGGTTATGGCGTCTATGGCTATGTGACAGACTGGCAATGTTAAGGCTTACACTTGCAGCCGCAACAATAGCTGCTGTGTGCAAAAACACTAAATATCACAAAACTGTTGCATACTTTTAGGCTTAAAACTGTAAGTGTTGTGCCCTTACCACTCTACATAACATTGCTGTGTGTGTGTGTGTGTGTGCGTTGTCGGTTGTCTATGTATGCGTAAACAGTGTCTGGAGGTCATATCTCATCTGTGTGTGCACAAGAGAGACACAAAGGAAGAAAATACGACGCATAAAGGAAGACTTGTTTGCGTTTGTTCAAGACATGTCTAACAGCCATATGGGCACAAAAATGTCTGCTCCATAGAAGACCATAACTTTAGGCCCTGGAGAGGGAATACAAATTAGTAACTAATTATAGGCTTTCTTAATATTTTTACAAAAAAAAAAATTTACATTATCAGGCAAAACATAGCCTACGTCAGGGGGTTTGGGTAAATAAACCATATATTCTTAACATTTTCTGTTAAAACAGGTGGCAGACGTTCCTTCCTCAAGTTTCTTAGCTTACAGTTATATCACACACACACACCGCTGTTGCGAACTCTCATTCGTTTCATGTTTCTCATGTTTCTTTACACACTGCCCTCATTTTTATTGTTCTTTACTTCATATCGCACTTTTGCCTCCCTCACAACTCCACCTAAGTTTCAAGGTGAACACGATGTGAAGTTTTGCTTTTTGTATTGTCTTACAAAAGCTTTGCTAACGCCTACGTCAATTCGCCTCCAAAGCTTTTGCACATTGCTATTTACTAATTTTGTTTTCGCATCTTTTGTCACATTTTCTTTGTATTACATCTCCGAGCGGTTACTAAGTCATTGACTTCTTTCTTAAACGTTGTCTAGTTGTTGTTGTTGTTGTTGTTGTTAACTTTTTTCAGTTTTCTTCTGTACGTTTTGTTTTGGGAGCTGTGTGAGGAAATTAGATTTTATAGATTGAATTTCATTTGAAATGCTTCATTGAATTGAATCCTTACAAAAGTATGCAAAATAGTTTGAAACAAATTGTCGCCTAAAAATAGGTAAAAGTTTGTTGTTGAGCTTAAGACTGTGTAGTTTTAAATGGAGGGTTTTTGTTATTTTGGTTTTAATGTGAGTTATTGATTTTGAGCTGAATGAAAGTGAATGATGGCAGGTGCGAGGTCAAAAATCTTTGAAAAAAACACGTGAATTGTCGTGATGTCCTTAAGAGACTCCCTGAGTGCGAGTTGCTGTGTAGATCTACATAGTTTTACATCGTGAGAAGTTGGGAAGTTGCTGTGTATATCAACATAGTTTTATGGAGAAACTGAGTAACCTCAAATATTGTCTGATGTTTCAAGCAAATGTCTTCATTTCGCCTGAAACTATGCTACGGATTAGTAAGATTGTTGTGATGTCCTTAAGATGGCAAATTGGGCGATGGGATTTGAGAGTCTTCTTGAGGGGAAGTTGCTGTGTATATCAACATAGTTTTATGGAGAAACTGAGTAACCTCAAATATTGTCTGCCGGTACAAGCACATGTCTTCATTTCGCCTGAAACTATGCTACGGATTAGAAGGAAATAATAATAAAGCGCTTCTGAACGTGTTCTTTTAAAAAAACTTTAAAAATGTCATTATAAAAGTAATCTAAAAATCTGCTTCGAAACGTACAACCAGTACAGAAATTTCATTCACACAAACTGACTTATAAATACCCTGACGCTATTCCAGATATTGTTTAAGTCTTGAATTATTGAATTTTTTATTTAAAATTCGTATGTATTCTCATCTGCCAGCTTGTTGAGCGTAAACGGTTGGAGGTGGAACTTTTGGTCGTATGGCCAGACGCGACCTATATGGGGGTACCGAAAGGATCTTTTACGGTACCAACTGACAAACAAAAACTCTATCTAAAGTACTATCTGTGCATCAACAAGTACTTTTGTTGTATCAAAAAGTACTTTAGTTGTACCGACAACCACTTTTCATGTATAAAAATTACTTATAGTGCTATCGGCAGGAGACTTTGTTGCATGGTCTCGCGGTTAAACCTGTAAGTGACCGAATAGCCACTATTCGCAACCGGGCGAAATATTTTTACATTACGTTGATTTGTGTACACGCCCCGACGGAAGACAAAGACGATGACATTAAAGATGCATTCCATGAGCGCCTGGAGCAGATATATGACCGCTGCCGTGCAGATGACATTAAAATTGTTCTGGGAGATTTTAATGCTAAAATAGGAAGGGAAGATGCTTTTGGTTCAGCAGTCGGAAAATTCAGTCTACACAACAACATCTCCGACAACGGATTCAGACTGGTTAATTTCGCGTCGGCAAGAAACATGGTTGTGAGTGGAACCAGATTCCCGCATAAAGATATTTACAAGGCAACCTGGTTATCTCCCGATCAAAATACAAGAAATCAGATTGATCACGTGGTAATTGATGGAAGGCATGTCGATCACCACCTAGTTGCAGCCAAGTTACGCACGCGATTATGTAGTTCTAAAAACGCACGTAACCAAACGCAAAGGAAGCTAGACATCGCAAAGCTGCGTACCACCGAGATAGCCAATGCCTACCAACTAACCAACTCTCTCAATTACATCAAACAAATCCCCCAAGTTCTGATGTTCCCGACACACAGTGGCTGCATATTGCGAATTCTATGACCACGGCCGCAGCGACCGGTTATGAAAAAGCCCTGGTACGATGATGATTGTCGCGAAATGTCTGAGGAAATGGATGCTGCATACAAGGCAAAACTGCAGTCAATAGCGACATGTGCGGTAACGGAGCGTTATAAGAGAAAAGGAGGGAGATAAAACGCCCGTTCAGGCGGAAAAAGCGTCTGTGGAAGAAAAGAGAGAGCCAAGATATCGAAAACTACAGGGATAAAGATGAGGCCCCAAAGTTCTACCATAGGGTGAAAAGCAAAGGTTTTGGTATAGGGATCTCCACCTGTAAGGACTGAGACGGTAATCTGGTCACGGACACTAAGAGTGTGCTGCAAATATGGAGGGAACACTTTCAATCCCTACTCGTTCCCGAAGACAGTATAAGTGACAAAATCATACCAATCATCGACAATGGAGTAGACTGTCCGCCACCGAGCCAAAACGAGATCAGCACTGCAATTGCACGGCTTAAAAGAAATAAAGCTGCGGGAGCCGATGGACTGCCGACAGAGCTTTTTAAAGCCGGCGGCGATGAGCTGGTAACATGCATGCACCAGCTCATAAACACGATTTGGCTCAGGATGTGCATGCCCGATGAGTGGAATCTGAGTGTCCAATGTCCCGTGCTTAAGAAAGGCAATTCAAGTGTGTGTACCAACTATAGCGGTATAGCCTTCTACCCATCGCATACAAGGTCCTGTCTAGTGTGTTATGTGAAAGACTAAAGCCCATTCTGGTGAACGTGATTGGACATGGTAAATCCACGACCGACCAGGTATTCACACTACGACAAATAGTGGAGAAGCCCCAAGAAATGCAGATCAACACCTACCATCTGTTTATCGATTACAAAGCTGCATTCGACAGTCCGATACGACAGAAATTGTGGCATGCTATGGCTGAGTTTGGTATCCCCGCGAAGCTAATTCGACTTTGCGGGATGTAACTGACTGACACGAACTCTTCGGTGAAAATTTGGAAAAATCTGTCAGAGCCATTTTCAACCAAGCGAGGCTTTAGACAAGGCGATAGTCTGTCCTGCGATCTATTTTACATCATAATGGAGATGACCATGCGGAAGGCTGCAGTAAACAGGAATGGTACCATCTTCAACAAAAGTCACATGTTGCTTGCGTATGCCGATGAGATAGGTATCATTGGCCGTGTATTGCGAAATGTTACTGCGGCTTTTACGAGCATTGAAAAGCAGTCGGCGGAAGTAGGTCTGGTGATAAATGAGGACAAATTCAGGTTATTTGTTCCACTCGTCTGAGATGCTGAATGTTGGCAACTATAACTTTGAAGTGGTAGATGATTTTGTCTACCTTGGCTCAGCTATAAACAAAAAATTAATAATGTCAGCCTGAAAATCAAAAGACTAGTTTGAAAAACAAAGAGCTGCTACTATGCTCTAAACAAGCGATTTAATGGCAAAGCGCTCTCTCGAAGAAGAAAGATCAAACAAAACATTTTTTTGTTTCAAAAAGTACTTTGTTATCAAAGTACTTATTATATCAGAAAGAAATTTAATTGTACATAAAAGTACTTCTATTGTGTAAAGTGTGACGTTGGCATTCGTCGATAAACAAGTAGGTGCCGTTAGTTGTGAATCTAAAAAAAGCAAGCGTGTTAATTCACAACAACGCGAGAAGCTATCCCATACCTCATTCATGGGGTGTAAAGGGAAATTAAGTTTTTTTTCTGTAAAGTACTTTTACTATATGGAATATAGTACTTTTATTATACCTAAAGTAATTTTGGTAACATAAATTTACCAAAAGATCGTTGAGGACCGCAGAAGGACAGTGAAGTAGTTTAGTTCGTGCACATATACAGCATAAATAGCCACGTAAATTGATGTACCTTAAGGTATGTAATCATCAATGACGACTTGAGCGACATTGTCGCCAATGTTGTCGTGCATGATTTATGCGACACTTGTGTGGAAAAGTCATAGACGATTTGTATGGACGGTGGTCGATAAGTCTTCAACGGCTTAACATGGTCGTGCACCCATCCTTGAGGATGTCTTTAAGACATGGCCATCTTTGTTGTATTAAAATTTTAGTGGTATGTGTTGGTGTCAGATCGCTGAGTTCTCATCTATTTCCAAGTGAAAAAACCTGACTAAAGCCAGTGTTCGTCCTTCCAGACTGTCTTGAGGACAAGGTGAGTGGGCTTGGCCAGGAATTCAAACAAGTTCAGAGTCGTATGCAGGATTAGACCGCATGCTGGGCACACGTATGGAGTATTTGGCTCACTCACCAGTCGTTTAGAGCTGTCTAATAAGCACGTTGGTTTAGAGGATCTCTCTCTTGTAGCACCGAAAATCCCTCTCTAGATCATGAAGATCTTTTTGTCTATGTACGGGTGTTATACTCAACCCTATTAGTTGTTGATTAGGATGATATCTCCGGTGGCACCCCAGCAGGTAATGCTTAGGCAACATTTCATTGTGAACCCGTCCGGAGTTGGCTTCTTCATGCAGGTGTTCTTCCGAGAAGGCATTCAATTGGTTCTTCTTAGCGTCATATTCTGGTAGGTCTGGGCTTTTATCCACTGCCGACCGCTTGCCGTACGAATTGAACCCACTATACAAAGCGGTTAGGCCTGCCTAATACCGGCGTTAATCTTGAGGCTCTTTTATATAGAGCCGAAATTCCCTCTCTATACAAGGAAGATCTTTCGTATATGTCGTGGTGGGATAGGCAACTCTATATGATGTTGATTAGGGTGGTTTCTCCGGTGGCACCCCAGCAGGTAATGCTTAGGCAGCATCTCATAGTGAGCCCGTGCGAAGAGCATCTTAAACTTTTCAAACACTTGTCTTTAAGACGACATGAGAAGGCATCCCATTGGTTGCTCTTAGGGGCCACTTTCTAACTGCGAGTCGCTTTAATTTGCTTACCACACTGGCGCTACGTAGTTGACCACAGACCGGCCTATCGCTTCATATGTACATAACAAGGTTTCCTTATCTGTGCCCCATGCGCTGCCAGCCAACTACTTGAGGATTATGTTTCTACTTTGCAGCTTGTCGCATATCGCTATGGTGTGCGCCGACAACATAAATAGGCTGTCGAATGTGACACCCAAAATGTTGGGGTAATTGACGGTAGGAATCGTTACGCCATTGACCAACACATTCAATTTAAGTAGTACTTCTGCCATCAAGGCAGAACATAGTGTGGCTGAGGATTTGGCGGCAAAAGATCCTAAGATTTCTAGCAGTGAAGTAGTTTGCAAATGATTTTGAATTCGAAGACAAGATCGTACAGTTGTCAGTATACATATGTTACGATCTTAACGCCATCAGGTATAACATTGTAAGCTGCCTTTGAGGTACTCCCTGCTTCACTCTATAGGGTTTCGACTTCTGGTTTCTGAATTCCACCCACAAATTACTGCCGACCACACATAAATTAGTTTCAAACTGGCATAATGTCCTCCAAGAAAAAGGCATAATTTGCAGTGTCGTATACCTTCGACAGGTCGAGTGCTACGAAGACTGCCCCATCGCAGGTCCTATTCCGATTTAGGCTGAAGCTTACATGTGTGATGATGGCGTGCAGACAGGTTTTTTTAAATGTTGTTAACGTAATTCATGTTGATGATCAGCAATTACATGTCCTTTGAGGCTCGGGGGGATAACTTTCTCAAGCGTCTATGCTACTAGTGAGAGTAAGAAGTTTCTTCAGTGAGAGTCTCCCAAATTCGCCTTCTATACAGGCTTCAGTAGCGGGACCACTCTGCCCATTTTCCCGGCATCGAGTATAATTAGAGTGGCTAATGAAGTTAACATAAGGAAAGAGATTCCGTCTGGGTCCAGCAAATTCGATGGTTTTGATTTGTGGATGACATCAACTACCTCGATTGCAGCAAATTGTTACAGCTCATGTTCGATTCGGAGCTCTTGGATGTGGTCGTTTGGTCGAGTGCCACGAGGACTGTCCTATCGCAGGACCAATTATGATTTAGGCCTCGTCTTATTTTGTGTGGTGACAGCGTACAGCGCAGTTGTATTGCTATGTTGCCAACGAAATCCATGTTGATGACAAGAATTTAGAAAATGTCCATTGAGGCCCGGCGGTATAAATGTCTCTGGGCTCTTCGCTACTGTTAAGAGTAACGATATTGGCCTGTAAGAGTCTCGCATCCATTCCAGGCTTAAGAAACAATTTGAGATTCTGGCGGGGCTCAGCGCTTTTGATTGTTTTGCGTTGCGGATGTCATCAGCAACCTAGCTTGCAGCTTAATTGCAACGGCTTATCTTCATTGTTCTTGGATATGGCGAATGCCTCTCATTTTCACCTTGTTCCTCTCTGGGTACTCAATAAACTGCCGGTTCAAATAACTTACGTACCTATTCAGATCAGATCCTGCCTTGTCATCAGCAACCTAGCTTGCAGCTTAATTGCAACGGCACATCTTCGGTGTTTATGGATATGGTGCATGACTTTCATTTTCACCTTGTTCCTCTCTAGGTACTCAATAAACTGCCGGTACAAATAACTCACTTACCTCTTCGGATCAGTCAGTAGACTTGTCGCCGAATTTGGCTGCATTCTGATTGTCCCATTTGGTGGGTTTGGGAGAAATTTGGCCGTTGTCCAAAATTTTCGATTTCCGGTGCTGAGGTTTCACTACTTCAAATAGTCGATCTATTTACTCTGTTGTATTCTTCGACTAGTCTGGAGATCTCCCCGTACAGTTTCCTAATATAAGGGTTTCCAGGAAGTTTGGTCTTATAGTGAATATTCGACCAGCAAAGATAAAAAGACCGTTGATGATGCTCTCAATTTTACATTGGTTATTATTTTCGTTGATATAAACCCTTTTTCGAAAAACATCACCATTCATAACCTGCCTTCGCCGAGTTCCTATTTCTATTATAATAGAACAACACACGATTTTAGGACTCGTCTAGTGCAACTATCCAATCAATCTAAACGAACCAAAATAATATCATATGCATCTTTCATATCCACCTATCACAAGTTTACTATTTCCAAAAAAAAGCAAATCCCCCAAAGATTTGCTGTCAAAATTGCGCATAAATTGTATTGAATAAATAATGTATGCCAAATGAAAAACACAATCAAGACCAAGACCTTAAGCTTTCTATTCTGTGTGCAGAGTGCACAATGTCACATAGGTACTACATGTGTAACAGCTTCGTGGCCATACAAAGTGTAACAGGTTTTTTTTTTTCTAGTATTTTTACCAACGTCAACAATTCGCATATACGAATACAACAACAGCAACAACAAGTAGTAACCAAACAACAAAATAACCATAAATTTTACCATACTGCTAGATATATGACCAACAAATGCTGCAACACTTCGTTAACACACAATATGCCAAAAAGTATGCAACAGCTGTGTTGGGGCCACAAAGAAACACAAGAAGGAAAGTAAACAAAAAAAAAAAACAAGTAACACCAGTCTAGCATACTACTAACACAAGACAACTGTAAATCGCCAAACTCTCTTGCTCTTTAAACCTCTCGCTCTCTCGAATGTTCGATATGTTATTATACAGTTTGTGTGAATGTGTGGTGTGACTGCGTTGCAGAGTATAGCTGTTACTCTCACCATTACTAATACCATTATAAGTAATTCTTTTACTTTAACACATACACTCGTTTCTACAATAACTGTAAGTGGCAACAAGTTGTGGTAAAGCTTTCACACGTTTGTGCTGTCAAAGCTTTACTCCCGTTTTTGTTGGGAGTGTTTTGACAAAGAAAAATTCAATGTCATACGCAATATACGTACCAATACCATGAAACGGCATGTACTGAAGCAACAACAACAGGAAAAATCATCTGTATTTTGCATGAGAGTTGCCAAAGTTGGAAACTTGCGAAAATTGTAAAGTTTAAGGATAAACAAAAAAAATTTAATTATTTGATGAAATTTAAAAGAATTTATATTAAACCTCTCAAAAATATTATTATTATTTTATTAATAGATTCATATTATGTATTACAATTCAATATAAGTGTTAGTATTATTTGTTAATATAATTATGAACTATAATTGGCGAAGCATTTATTGCTGTAGCCAGATTGACAAAAGTTAAAAAGTTTTTAGCAAATCAAAGTTTTCCTTACTTTATATAATGTAAACGTATTAAATGTAATGGAAATGGAATATAATAATTGATTAAACCTCAAATTCTTTCATTATTAAGTTTCTAAATTTCAAACATGATTCTAGATATAAATATAGCGAGTTGAAATTGATGCCATTTAATATATTAATTACTTCATTATGATCTAGGGAAATATAGCCAAAATGTATTCTTCTTATTTCTCTGTAAATAGGACAAATGCCAATGAAATGGAATGTATTTTCTGATTCGTGCATGTTGCACATTGTACAAATGCCATTAGTATTGTTCTTGAAGCATCTAGCATTCAGATCTAATAGCCCACACCTAGCTCTTATAATCAGACTCGTAGCCCGCGCTGAAAATTCGGCCGTCAATAATGGCGTAACACTGTAGTCAAGCTGAGAATACAGATCGTGAAACTGGGAATTGGAAGCATCGACGACAAATTTTTCTCTCTCCTTAATCGCCACTAAATCTACGATCTCTTTCCAGTATAGACATACAGGAATGTCATTATCAGGAGGAGAAAAATTTACCGTATTACATAAATTCACCCATTCTCTAGCCCAAAATACGTTCATTCTTATTATCGTTTCCGCCAGTATACGAGGTAATCTATCTGCACTTAAGGAAAGTACCCTGTTCACATAGGAGAAGTGTAGTTTCAGTGAAGAAATATAAAGAGAGCTATACCCGGTTTCCAAATATAACACATAATTCGGAGCATTAGCTGGAAGGTGCAGCATTTTCTTAATGAAAAAACGGAACAGCTTCTCTACATCATCATATTTTACGTAACCCCATATTTGAGCAGCATACAACATTATAGATTTTGACGCAGCATTAAAGATTTTCAATTTGTTAACATTAGATATCTTTGGATTATTAATATATTTTGACCATGTCGAACTTATAGCAACTTTGGAAGCAGAAAGTTTGTTCTTTAAATGACTTCTAAAAGATAAATTGTATGTTATGTCCACCCCAAGATACACATAATTATTGACAATTTCTATATTGTCTTCCCCATAATGCCACTTCAAATTCTGAGAAATCCTAGTACCGTTTCGAAAAACCATTATCTTAGATTTTAACAAATTGACTTTTAAACTCCACATGGAACAATAACTCTGAAGAGCATTAATCATATCCTGTAGTCCATTAGGTGTATCAGAGAGTATCACAATGTCATCTGCGTATAAAAGGATCTTCACATTAATACCAGCCACATTCAAGCCACCTGGCAAAAAATCTGGAAGGTCATTTATGTAAAGTGAAAATAACAATGGACTCAATATACACCCTTGCTTGACACCTGTTTCTACTGCAAAATAGTCAGAGAACATATTTCCGTCCCAAACCCGGCTTTCTGTAGTATCATACAGAGATTGCAGAACCCTAATAATCTTGGATGACAGGCCTATACAAGATAGCTTATAGAACAGACTATTTCTGGAAATCATATCAAATGCACATGAAAAATCAACAAAAAATGCATATGTATATTTACCACTTAGTTTGTTCAAATTCACAACATTAACCAGATTAAATATATTGTCCACCGTAGAATACTCCCTTCGAAAGCCAGCCTGGAATTCGTTCAAAACACTGTTTTTGGATAACCAACCGGATATGCGATTCAAAAGAATATTGTTGAAGATCTTGCAGATTGTATCTATTAGCGACAGACCCCTATAATTAGTGACCAAATTTGGATCGCCTTTTTTATATAATGGAATTAAAATAGACTGCTTAAAAGACAAAGGAACATTTTCCTGTAAAAATATTTTGTTAAAAACAAACAGAATCTCGTTAATAAGGCACGGAGGGGCATATTTATAAAATTCATACGGAATTCCATCAGAACCTGGGGATTTATTCGGTTTAAGGAGTCTTACAACTGCATATAGTTCACAGAGTTCTATAGGGGAGTCCAAAACAGAGTCGACATTACAGGGCATACACCAGCTAAGAACCTCAACCTCATCTTGGTTTCGTAACATTGAGCTAAAATGCAAGTAAAAATCGTCAGCATCCAAGTTACAATTCGGCAAATGTTTCCTTGTCTTTAAAAAATTGGAAATGTTCCACCATTCTTTGCTACAGGTGACTTTATCAAGCATACTAATATTTCTATTTTGATACTGCAGTTTTTTTAATCTACACAATTCCAGGTAGCCAGACCTGGACGAAAGAAAGCGAGTTCTGTTATGAGCACCTCTCAAAAATATTCTTTGCCCCATACCGACTCATTACACAGTACAACATTTTTCAGCTCATTGATTTAGGGACTCAATTCGGAGAACTACACGCCACAAAAAGAAGAAGTTCTGCATCATTCGTTTTGTCAAGTTGCATGCCTTAATAATTTAATATCGATTTGAAGTTAGTAAGTATCGTATAAGGCATTTTTAACGTTTTAGGCTCTTTTGTTTCACATAACTCGAGAATCACAATTCCTTTAATCTGTTCATATAACGTTTCCCTACATAAGCAACAGTTTCACTTTTCATCAAATGATTTTGAACTGGGTTTATTTTGTAGCAGTTACAATATAACTTTTGTACTCCGTGGCGTATGATTTACGTGGAATATTACTTATGATAGTCATACGCCACCATATAACAAAAGAGCCTACAACGTGACAAATTCTCCTATACGATACTTACTATCATCAAATCGATATTATATTATTATGGCATGCAACTTGACAAAACGAATGATGCAGAACTTCTTCTTTTTGGGGATACTTTTACGTACAGCTCTCAGAATTGAGTCCCAATTCAATGACCTGAAAAATGCTGTACTGTGTAATGAGTCCCAAAATCATGTGTTGTACTGTGTTATCAGTGACTGTTGTGAAGTAATTTCTGCATGCTCGATGTCCTTTATTTTGGCTGTTTTTTTTTAACTTAGCTTCAAAAACAAATTGAAATGTGGATTAAAATTGGTAGGAGTGTTAGACGTTTGGTACCTTCTTTACTAATGTCAGTGACCAAATAGCCACCATCAAGGTGAACTATTTGTAAAAAAAACTTTCCCTTTACACAATATGAATGAGGTATGGGATAGCTTCACGC
The DNA here is from genome assembly GCA_964034835.1 of Muscina levida. Lineage (NCBI taxonomy): Eukaryota > Metazoa > Arthropoda > Insecta > Diptera > Muscidae > Muscina > Muscina levida. The sequence goes on along the minus strand of OZ035883.1, from coordinate 127,668,842 downwards.
TTTCTATTTTCAGATTCACAACCAACGGCACCTACTGTTTATCGACGAATGCGAACATCACTGTTTGAGTAGCTTTTACTAGATATGCCGAATGACTCGACACTTGATACTGCGAAGTTGCTGTCGACAACATCGAGGGGGCCGGCAATAAAAGTAAAATGTAGACGACTGGAGCCAGGAGGCGAACCTGGGATCTTCCGCGTGGTAGTCGCGTGTTCTAACCACTATGCCACGGTTTGTCCAACTATTTGTACAATTCGAAAAAATCAATTTGATTTCTGTACATGGTCCAACGGAAAACAAAGGCGAGGAAAAAAAATTCATTTCATGAAGAAAAACATATGGTCATTGCCCTGACCATGACACTGTAGTTTGCAGACTGCTTAGCTTCATAGCTCTAGGAAATTGGTACTGAGTGGACATTAATATTCTCTGAATAAAAGACGCGAATCCAAAGTGGCGCATGAGATTATAAAGTACATACTTACTTAAGTGGCCAATTACAACTTAAGAACGTGGTTCAAAAATTTGAGGCCTGAAGTATTAAAGAATTCCAAACGCTTCGGTCTTCTGCGTGTGTTCTCCAGTTAGTCCTAACAGATGGTGACACTACGCCTACCACTTGGTCCTTCCAACGGAGTTTGGGTCTCCCTGCTCTGCGCCGTCCTTCAGGAGCGCCTTCAAACACCTTTCTCGCTGGAGCATTTACATCCATCCTGAAAACATGTCCCAGCCATCGTAGTCGTTGGATTCTGACTTTTTTAGCTACGTCGATGTCGTGGTAAAGCTCTTATAGGTCATGGTTCATCCGATGGCGAAACTCGCCGTCGACACAGATAGGTCCATATATTTTTCGGAGTACTTTTCTCTTGAATACTCCTAGGTTTTATATGTCCGTTGTCCTAAGCACACATGATTCGGCAGCATACAACAGAACGGGTAAGCTGGTATAGCTGTTTCTTAGTATTCCGAGATAAGGTGGTGTTCTAAAGTGCTGCCGAAATCCCTAGAAACATCTATTGGCTACCACTATTTTCCGCTTAATTCCTTGGCTGACATTATTTTTCTTGTTGACGGAAGATCCGAGGTAGACAAACTCATCGACTTCCTCAAATCCATAATTGACAAAGTTCACGGCGCGTCCCCATTGAGAGGACTCTTTGGTAAACCCATTTTTGCTGACTCCTTTTCTAGCGATGAGAAAACTGCAGTAACATCTCGCAGATTTCCTGTTCAGGACAAGCTATCACTCTGCCTGAGACCTCTTTCCGTTTTAAATAGTGCAGAGTGATCCTTACCAATCTTAACCGAGAATTTGGTGTTTTCTAAGGCAGATCTGCAAAATTGAAATACTTTTGCAGGAATACCAAACTCAGACATGGCCTCATTTAACCTACACACTATCGAAGGCAGCTTTGTAGTCGACAAATAGGTGGTATGTGTCGATCTGCTTTTCATTAGTTTTTTTTTCTAGGATTTGTCGCAACGTGAATATTTGATCCGTCGTAGATTTACCAGGTCTAAAGCCGCTCTGCTAAGGTCGAAATAGTTTTTCTACAATAGGCTTTAGACGTTCACATAAAATGCTCAAAAGGACCTTGTACGCAATTGGTAATACGCTTATTCCACTGTAGTTCTTGCACTCACTACGATCTTCTTCCTTGGTTATGGGACATAACAAGCTGAGACTCCAATCCCCGGGCATGCTCTCCTCCAGCCAGAGGTTCTCCACGAGCCGATGCATGCTCCTAATCAGCTCCCCTCCATCTGCCTTAAACAATTCAACAAGGAGACCATCGGCTCCAGTTGCTTTGTTAATTTTAAGGCGGGATATTGCAACACGGATCTCACTCTGGCTCGGAGGTGGACAGTTAATACCATCGTCTTGGATTGGAGCGGGATCTTCTGGAGTGGTGTCCGTATCAAGTAAATTTCTGAAAGAATCTCACCATATCTTCAGGACGTTATCCGGGTCCGTCACTAGCTGACCATCGCTGTCCTTGCTACAGGGCAACCCTGTTCTACGCAATATCGCCTTAACTCTCTAGTAGAATTTTCGGTCTTTCCCTCCACTTCGGAGCAACTCTGTGCACTCATCTTTTCTCTTCTTTAGCTCCTTCTTTTGCCGTCTAAAAAGACGATTTGCCGCTCGTCTCTTCACCCTGTGCCGTTCACAAACGGCTCGCATTGCCATTGACTGCAGTTTCGCCCCGTATGCAGCATCCGTCTCTCTCGTGGTATTGCGACATTCATCATCGTACCAGGCATCTTATTGAGACGGCTTTGAGTACCTAAGTACGCTTCTTGCAGTCCGTTTTATGGAGTCGGCTTTATATTGCCACTGCGAGGTAATATTATCAGGGGTTGGAGCATACCGCAGCAGTTGAGTTAGGTGGTTCGAGTAGGCGTCCGCTACCTCTGTGGTCCGCAGTTTACCGATGTCCAGCTTTTGTTATGCCTGGTCATGTAATTTTCTCGCCAAGCTTAGCCTTGTGCGCAGCCTTCTCTTGCCGCAGAGAAATCAATCAGTCTGATGCCATTGTTGAATTTTTCGGTGTTCAGACTGATTTTCCCGATGGTAGGCTCAAATGCGGTCTACCTGCCTATTTTAGCATTAAAATCGCCTAGTACAATTTTGATGTTATGGCTGGGGCTACGGTCATAAACATTTTCTAGGCTCTTGTAGGACTTATCTTTGTCCTCATCGTTTTTTTCTTCTGTCGGAGCATGGGCACTAAACCGTATCACAAAAAAAAGTTATCCGTACACCAGCGAATATGAAACATTGTTCCAAGGACATTTCAAAAAATTCGCTATATCAAGCTTTAAGATCGGACTGTTAATATGGAAGATATAACGAAAAATCTAAAAAGGCGACCCCTAAGTTCGGCAAAAAAATTTTTTTTTAAATGTCCTTGGAACAATGTTTCATATTCGCTGGTGTACGGATAACTTTTTTTTGTGTGCCTGTAAGGTGATACGGCACATATAAGTGTTATATGAAAAAACTTTGTCTTGACCCTTATGGTGGCTATACGTTCACATACCGGGTTGAACCTTGATACTAGGTGTCGCAGTCTCTTTCCAACCACAAATCCACATCCAAACTCGTGCTTGTCTGCATGACCACTATAGTAGATATCCAAACTCGTGCTTGTCTGCATGACCACTATAGTAGATATTGCACGTCTTTATGCGCGAGCACCCATGTCCCGTCTACCGGATTTTCAGTAAAGCGGTTATGTCAGCCTTGTATACTTCGAAGACTTCCGCCACTTGGATGGAGGCACCTGGTCTATAAAGTGTTCTAACATTCCAGGTGCATATCCTCATATCATAGTCCTTAATTTGTTTGCAGAGGTCGTCAACATTTTGGGGGCGATATTGGCAATAGAGGAAATTGTAAATCGAAAATAGGACATATTATGAGACTCATATTAAGAAAGGGGACACCTGATACCAATCCTCGCGCCACCTAATAATCCCAGATCAACTAGAAAACACCTCAATCATGCGAAAGTTTGTTTTAGAACGGCGTTTACGTGCACGAATCTGCTAACAACGCAGCTAGTGTGCCTTGTTGTTAACATTTTTCTGATTAGACATGCCTATGATATATTCCCATGCCAGTGACCCCCTTTTTTAGTAGTAGGAATTCAATAGCATTAACAAGTAATTTGCCAAATGTTACGAAAATTTCTCCAAAGAAGTCCATGATCATTTTACACACTTTAGCAACGATCTGTCTCATCACCGCTTATCATAGGCAATACTATTCGATTTCCTTCTTATGCGCCTTAAGTGTATGCTATATTTTTTCCAATACATTTAAAAAGCGGTTGAACTGCGTTTACATTCACGAATCTCATAAAAACGCAGCTAGGGTGCCTTGTTGTTAACATTTTTCTGATCAGACATGCCGTTGATCGATTCCCATCCCAGTGACCATCTTTTTCTGGTAGTAGGATTCAATAGCATTAACAAGTAATTTGCCAAGTGCTACGAAAATTTCTCCAAAGAAGACCATGAACATTTCACACACTTTAGCAACGATCTGTCTCACCACCCGCTTATCATAGGCAATACAATTCGAATACCTTCTGATGCGCCTTAAGTGTATGCTATATTTTTTGTAACACATTTAAAAAGTAGTTGAATGGCGTTTACGTGCACGAATCTGCTAACAACGCAGCTAGTGTACCTTGTTGTTAACATTTTTCTGATCAGACATGCCGTTGATCTATTCCCATCCCAGTGACCCTCTTTTTCTGGTAGTAGGATTCAATAGCATTAACAAGTAATTTGCCAAGTATTACGAAAATGTATCCAAAGAAGACCAAGATCATTTCACACACTTTAGCAACGATCTGTCTCATCACCCGCTTATCATAGGCAATACTATTCGATTTCCTTCTGATACGCCTTGAATGTATGCTATATTTTTTGTAACATATTTAAAAAGTGGTTGAACGGCGTTTACATGCACGAATCTGCTAACAACGCAGCTAGTGTATCTTGTTGTTAACATTTTTCTGATCAGACATGCCGTACAACAATTTATCCAAAAAAGACCAAATAATTTCACACACTTTAGCAACGATCTGTCTCACCACCCGCTCGAATACCTTTTGATGCGTCCTAAGTGTATGCTATATTTTTGGCACTACATTTAAAAAGTGGTTGAACGGCGGTTACGTGCACGAATCTGCGAAAAACACAGCTAGTGTACCTTGTTGTTAACATTTTTCTGATCAGACATGCCGTACAACAATTTATCCAAAAAGGACTAAGATCATTTCACACACTTTAGCAACGATCTGTCTCACCACCCGCTTATCATAGGCAATACAATTCGAATACCTTCTGATGCGCCCTAAGAGTATGCTATATTTTTTGCAATACATTTAAAAAGTGGTTGAACGGCGGTTACGTGCACGAATCTCCTAAAAACGCAGCTAGTGTACCTTGTTATTAACATTTTTCTGATCAGAAATGCCGTTGATCGATTTCCATCCCAGTGACCATATTTTTTTGGTAGTAGGATTTAAAAGCATTAGCAAGTAATTTGCCAAGTGCTACGAAAATTTCTCCAAAGAAGACCATGAACATTTCACACACTTTAGCAACGTTCTGTCTCATCACCCGCTTATCATAGGCAATACTTTTCGATTTCCTTCTGAAGCGCCTTAAGGGTATGCTATATTTTGTAAAACACATTTAAAAAGTGCTAATAACTGGCAAACGCCAACTAATGGCATCTCCGTTACTGACACGCTTACTTCGTAGCATACACTCTCATTTACACTTACTGCGAAAACATTCCTAAGGATATTCGAAAGCATACAAATATTTTAACGCAAATACACAAGGAAACCTGTGAAGTTTAAAAGTGAGTATGCGGTGGTACGCTCAATCGCATTTTTCTCTCTTTTAGTCTCTCCATATACTCGTTACTACCATCCTCCCCACCTCTCTCTCTCCACGGCACGCTTAGGTGATGGAATATCAGGATACACAAGGATTTCGTTAGACAACTTGTTGGCTCCATGTGAAGTAAAAAAATTTGGCTTGTTGTGTGTGGCTCTAGTAACTGTTACCAGAGTTGTTGGTGTTGTTGTTGTTGTTGAGTGAGTAAAAGGACGAAATCGCACATACAAATACAACACCAAAAAGGGAGAATGTTCACATACATTTCTATATAGATATATAAATATACATACGTACAGAAACGAGTCCTGTATCTGTATGTTAAATATTTGCGCAAGAGTTTCGAATGTATCAGTAGTAAAAGTGTCGTGGCGAGTGAAGTTTAAACGTAACGAATGAAATTCGCACTAAATAACTAAAAAAAATTTTAATAAAACAAAAAATTGATTAAGAAAATTACAAAAATTTCAACAAAAAAATATCAAGCAAGAAAATTTAGAAAAGAAATTTTTAAAATTTAAAAAAAAAATAACAAAAAGTTATAACAAAGTTCGCTATATTCTCAAACTCCATAAGGATTTGAAAATCGTTCGTCGTGTGTGTTTTGAAAGATACTCTATCGTCGCTTTGTTCATCAAGTCTGTTTGTGTATTGTAGCTTTTCTAATTCAAATTTTCTTTGGTGTATAGATAAAAATCAAGATTCTTTTTGCCATTTTCAAAACAAATACAACAACAACAACCACAATAACAAAGAGCTTTCCTACGTCCTGCCAGAGCATAGCCATAGCCAGCCATCCATCCATCCATCGACCGTTGTCGTCCCAACAACATTAGCGCTGAGTGTATTAAGAGTACACAGCTGGAATATATACTCGCACATACAGGCATACCATCATTTACAACACCAACAACGACAACAAATCGTGTATATGGCTATGTGTTGTATATTACATGAATTTGTATTCATCAAAGTTTGTATTTAATATTTATAAGAAGACTCGAAATAAAATGTGTACGTTATTCGGGATCCTTTTGCTGCTGTTGCTCCCCGTGCCGCTGCTTGTAACATCATAAGCTTTAGGATTATGGTTAAGTTAGTAAGAAAACCCCAAGAACAACCATCCCTAGGTGTTGTTTGGCGCACACACACACAAACATATTAGTCGCTGCCTGACGACGACGAGTATGATGATTAAGACGCAGAAGACTTGGGGGGATAGGGACGGCCAAAGAAAATACAATAAATTATGAATTCATTTTAACCCTGAGCTCTTCTAAGTTAATACAACAAGTCGTAGAGGTTAACAACATTTCGCACTGGCAAGAAATTGAAGTTGGTAGCCAATACTACACCTGTGTTCAAGCAAACAGCGACTCCTAACGACAGACAGCAGATTTGCTTTATAATGTATTTAACAGCACGCCGTTTGGGTATGCAACAGTTTTTTGTTTGTTTTTCTTTTCGCTTTTGGGTATGTGTGTTGGTAGTGTTTCTTTTTTGTAAGTTTCAGCTTCATATGAAGCGACGACTATGTTTTGAAATACATAAAAAGAATATGCTAGCAGTGATGCAAAATAACAAATGAGCTGCTGTTTTCTTTGAATAACTTTGTAAGCAGCCTAAGAGTATGCAAACATTTCGGTATAGTTTAAGGAAATATAATTACAAAAATTAATTCGATTAAACTGTAGAAACTCGTGGAAACCGGTAGACTTTTAGTTTCAAAGGAAATATGCAAGAATTTACTATTCTTCCTCAAGATCCGCAAGGTATGCAACGTGTTTAAGATAATTTCGTAGAACGTTAAGCACCTGATGTAAAACGTGAACCAGAGAATGTTTGATTTTAAATAATTTCCATACTCAGATGTAACAAATTTTTTGGGGCGATGTAACTTTTTTACGAAATAAAAGCATTACGTGAATATATTAAAATTCCTGTAGGATAGAGTGCCCCTAGGTTGAACATTTTTAAGGTCCGGTAAAGTTTTCAGTTAACCTAAAATAGAGTTCGAAAAAGGTTGTAAAATACTATGTTTTTTATTTTCTTAGTGCATTTCCGATATCAGATGTCTTCACTGAAATTTAACGAGGTGTTTTACTGTGGAATATTTTAACTCTCTATAACGACTCCCTACGTGTCCTTTTCTTCCCTATATCGAGAAGCATCAGAAAAGTGACTATAGGACATTTAGATTTTTTAAAAAAATTTTTGCTTGTAAAAGTTAAAGCCGGGCATTCTAAGACAATATTTACTTACTTACTTAGTTGGCACTTCTTTACAATCCCACTGGATTATATACCGCACGTAGAAAAATATTATAAGCGCGGCGATCTTCTGCTCTTCTTCTTCAGTTAGTCACACCAAGTTCTGTAAGGTTCTCAGTAACAACGGAGTCTTGGTCGCCCTCTTCTGCGCTGCCCATCGAGTTAATTATCGAAGCCTTTTCGAACTGAAGCATTTTCGTCCATGCGTACAACATGACCTAGCCAACGCAGCCGCTGTACCTTAATGCGTCTGACCACGTCTATGTCCGTGTACAGCTCATGATTCATACGACGCCGATACTCTCCGTTTAGAGTATTTTTCTCTCCAATACAGGCAGAACCGATTCTTGCGCTTGTGTCGTAACCCAGGATTCTGAACCGTACATCAAAACAGTAATTTCTGCCGTATCGGGCTGTCGAAGGCAGCTTTATGGTCGACGAAAAGATGGTGTGTGTTTCTCTTGGGTCTATACCAGGATTTGCCGAAGTGTGAATATCTGATCTGTTGTTGATTTACCAGGTCTAAAGCCACACTGATAAGGCCCGATCAGGTTGGATAACATTGGCTTTAGTCTATCACATAGCACTCTCGACAGGACCTTATATGCGTTGGGTAAAAGGCTGATCCCGCGGTAGTTGGAATACACACCTCGATCACCCTTTTTCAGCACGTTTAATTCCAATCGTTGGGCATGCACTCTTTAAGCCAAATAGTGCATACGAGCTGGTGCATGCTCGTTATCAGCTTCTCGCCACCGGACTTGAAGAGCTTTGCCGGAAGTACGTCGGCACCGGCTGGTTTATTGGTTTTCAGCCGCGATATTGCTCTTCTTACCTTGGCTTGACTTGGTGGGTGGGCAATCTAAACCGTCGTCGACAATTGGCGTGATACCTTCACGTGTGCTGCCTTCTGGAACCAGCAGTTGCTGGAAGTGTACTCTCCATATATTCAGCACACTCTGCGTATCTGTAACCAGATTTCCAACCTTGTCCTTACACCTCTATCCCTGTATCGCTCTATATCCTCGTTCTCCCGTTCCTTCATCTGACGTTTTTTAGCTTAAATAGCTGTCCGCGTGTTTTGCTGCCTCCTTGTGCAGTTCTCTAACAACACGAGTTACAACTTGCAGTAGCGTTGCCCCATAAGCAGCATCCTGTTCGTCAGACGCTATGCGACATTCTTCATCGTACCAGGATTCGTCTGAGCCCCGTTTTTCATATCCTAGCACGGTTGTTGCGGCGGTTGCCAAGGATTGCGCAAGATGCAGCCACTGTGTATCGGGAACATCAGAAGTAGAGTCGTTTTGTCGTAGAAGTTGGGAGATCTGGTTGGAGTAGGCTGTAGCTATCTCTGGGTTTTGCAGCTTCGCGATGTCCATCTTTCTTTGTGTTTGGTTACGTGCATTTTTCGCCCTGCTCAATCTTGTGCGCACCTTGGCTGCAACCAGGTAATGATGCCTGCATGCCTGCCATCATTTACCACATGACCAATTTGATTGTTGGTATTTTGATCGGGGGCCAAGTTGCCTTGTGGATATATTTGTGCTGGAATCTGGTTCCACTCACTACCATGTTCCTTCACGGTGCGAAGCTAACCAGCCTTAACCCGTTGTCTGACGTGTCGGTATGCAGGCTGAATTTACGGATCGATTGACCAAGAACATCTCTTCTTTTCTATTTTTGTATAAAAGTCACACAGAACAATTGCGGTTATTCGATCATTAACTGGGTTTAATCGCAAGACAAGATATCTGAGTCTCTCGCCAACTATAAATCCACATCCAATTTTATGCTTTTCGGCATGGCACCTGTAATAGTTGTCGCAATTTGTACGTGGCGAGCATTCTTGTCCTTTCCATCTTATCTCCTGGATGGCGGATGGTGACACCTTCTCTATATCCTTAAATCATGGTCCTTATTTCGTTTGCGGGGGTCGTCAAGGTTTGGGGGGTTCCGTTTGTTACTTTTTCTTTGTGGTGTTTTCATAGCCAGTAAAGGACCTGAAGGCGGGTGGATAGCCCAACCATCAGGGTTGGTCGTTCATTATCAGCCGCTATTCATCATAAAAGATATCAGGAACACCGTTGGTCAGGTGTTCTTATGGTATGCTACGGATTTCCATATAAAGCCATCGAAGGAAATGTCAGTGCAGTTGTGTTGAGCTTATTTTCCACAAGCCAAGATTAAGCGTTTCTATTTAAAGGAAACGTCTCTAGGTATGCTACAAATTTGAAGAAACCTGCGAACATTTAGGTCGGTGCTTTAAAAACTTGCAAGCATTTTCTGCTGCTTGACGAACTCCCTACGATATGCAACAGATTTCTAAACTATTTCATGGAAGGTAACGCCGATGCAGTTTTGTTTTTTACTCTAACATAGTTTTATAGAAAATTTTTTCAGTTCATTACAAAAATTATTTTCATAACGCTATGCAATAGTTTTCTATTGTTTGTCATATTCTTTACGGTGTACTACAGATTTCTATATAACTCCAGTAAAAACTTCTTAATTTTTTCTAATCATAGCCACAAACATTTCTATTAACTGTAGCGTCAGATCCTTAAATACACGCATTTGGGTTATTTCATTGCCAATATGCAAAACATGGTTTATTGTGCTACATACGCCTTAAGGATTTTAAAGTATTTTTTACAAGGTAGCGGCAATGCAGTTATGTTTATAAAACATTTTCATACTGTGTATCAAAAAACTTAATGTATGCTACAAATTTGACAATTGTTTAACAGAAATTTAAATCAGCGCTTTATAGAATTACGTTTTAATTACTTTCATTCTCCTTACGGTATGCAACGGATCTCTGAATAATTTTAAGGATGTAACGCCGGTGTAGTTGTGGTTATGAACTATAATTATACATAAATGCAAGTGTATCTATTGTATAGCAAACTCCTTAATGTATGCAACAACATTTGAAGAGAGTTTAACAAAAAATTTACTTGTATGCATTTAAAATTTGCGTTTTAATTATGTTCATGTCAAAATGTAAGTGTGGCAAACACGTTAACGGTATGCAACAGATTTCAAAATATTTCAAATGATGATAAAGCCAGAGTAGTTCTGATTTTCTAAACTTTTCATACAAAAAAGCAAGAATTCTCTTTGTATAGTCAACTCCATCTTACACGAAAAGATTTTATGCTATTTCTATAGATATTTACGTTAGTGTATTAAATAATTGAGTTTTAGTTATTTAAGGGAAAATAAGCAAGAGAGCGAACTCCTTGCGGCATGCAACAGATTTGAGTTTAAGTCTTAAGATGGTAACATCAGTGCAGTTGTGATTTCATAACATTTCCACAAAGCAAGAGTGTATTACTGTATATGAAACTCCTTAATGTATGAAGCGGATTTGAAGACAGTTAATGTAGGTCAGTTTATTAAAGACGTTTTGTGTCGTAATAATATATATTATATCTGTTGCATAACAAACTAATTATAGCATGCCACAGATATTACGCACTGACTTTGTGATGTTATAATTTTCATACAAATATGCAATAGTTTTGTTTAGCTATACAGGAAACTTCTTAATATGTGCAAAAGGAAAAGGAAATTCACATAAATTTAAGTCAGCGCTTTAAAGACTTCAAGCGGCGTAAAGACATACTTTACAGATTTATTTACATGTCAGTATGCGAGATTTTCCTATAACGTGCTAAACTCCATACAGTATGCAACCTATATCATCATAATTCCAATGAATTACTGACGTCGTGATATTTTATAATGTTCGTAGAAATATGCAATAGATTTTTTTTTTGCATAACTAACTCCTTAATGTATGCAACAGATTTATAGGCAATTCCAAAGAAATTTACGTTGTTGCATTAAACACTTTTGGCGTTTTCTTTATTGTCATGCTCTATTGTGTGACTATCGCCTTACGATATGTAACAGATATCCAATAACAGGAAAGAAGGTAACTCCTTAATGTATGAAACAGATTTTACGATAGTTAAACAGACATTTACGTTAGTGATTTAAAGGCATTTTGCTATTTAATAATATCTATGCGAGCATTTTCTCAGGCATGACATACTCCTTAACGTACGCAAGGAGGGTTACACAATTGCTGCTTGGATTTCTATTCATTTCCTCATAAAACTGTAAGAGTTTAGTTTATTGTTCGAAACTCACTGCTGTATACAAAAGGTTTGAAGTCAGTTTTACAGAAAATTAATTCAGTACTTACAGTACATGAAAGACTTACGTTTTAATTATTTGCATGTTAATATGTAATAATCTTCTAGTGAGTGGCAAACACCTTACGGTATTTAATTGATTTCCAAATACTTCCAAAGAAGGTAACGCCAGTGCACAAGTTTAGAATCAAAACTAATCCTTATTCACACAAATATCGAATGGATGTGAAGACAAAAATTTAGGTATGTATGCAATAGATTTTAAGGTAATTCCACAGAAATTTACGTCAGCATTACTTTCATGCTGATGTGTTCATTATTTTCATGCCAATATGCAAGCGTGCTATAATGGGTGGCAAACTCCTTATGTTATGCAACATGATTTCAATGTAATTCTAGTGAAAGTAATGTCAGTGCAATGATGTCTTGATTTGTAATCCTTTTCTTTCGGTGTTCAACAGATTTCAAAGTATCTGCTTTGAAAACCAATGTTGCGCCATTGCAGTTGCGAACTATCGCCGAGGAGCTTTGAAATCGAAATTAAATTTTCGTGAAAAATTCTTGTCGCTTTAAATTTTGAAAATCTGTAAGTCTGTAAATTTCTGAAAGTGTCTGAATGCTGTACAGGGGAGGGAGGGTGTTATATGTTTGTTCCCAAGTTTTTAAAATCATGGGCACTTATACAGTCCACTAATAACACTATGCGACAAATTGTAGGGGTCCGGGATTGGCGGGGGTTTTGACTACCGAGAATAGTAATATCGGTCAACAAAAAGTTATAGCAATCAAGATATATCGCTTTTAAGTTAGTAAGCAGTAGATATGTGGAATATGCCATGTATCGGGGGTATTATTTCTAAAATTGTTGTTGGTATAGAACTAAATTTGGCTCAAGCCTGTGTTAACGTTCGTAGCAGCCGTGACCCCTCTCCATTCGGACAGTGGAAAAAATAGCAGAAGCATCCCAATAAGTTGAGTTAGCGAACTGTTTACCCCCAGATCATGTAGTGATTATACTATGCTATAGCCAAAATGGGCGGCAGTGCTGATTATCGGGAAAAATTATATGGCTCAAAAAAAAAGTTATACGCGCCTCGGCGTTTCGCTGGGTCACGTCTAGGTATCAAGATATACCGATTTGAAGTTAGTAAGTATCGGGGGCTGAAGTTTAGGATATGGTGCGGGAGACCCAAAACAAAACAAATGTACCATTCTCTCCGTTTTGGTCAATTAACTTCTAAATGGTTGGCACCGGGGATCATGGGACCTTAGGGGGTGTGTCCTTGGGTTCTTTGCTGAACCCATATAAGCGGGTACTCAAATGATAGTTATTTTTAAGACGAATCCAACAGATGAGGATAAAGTACACCCAACGGGGGTCGTACGGGTATGAAACCCTTACTTTTACCTAACATTCCGATGTTTGTGGACCAAGACAAGGGGAGTGCTATATTTATACCCTCAGCCTACGGGTAGGAGAGTATATATCATTTGATACGACCCAAAAGTGTAATACATAGATGGAGTCAGTTTAGACCCTAAGTTTCTTTGAACCAAATTCGATTTATGACTTTTTAAATCGTTTGAGCCATGTCCGTCTGTCTGACTGTCGGTTGGTACGCACGATAACTTTCGAAAGACGGTTCTACTACTAAAGGAATTGTATATGGGCTACATGGCCACGCCCCTTCTGATACATTCTATACAAATGTACCATTCCGCCCACTTTACAAATCGAGTAATAATATCAACACATCCAACGCGATTGTGCCCAATTCCTATATTAAGTAAAACTTTAGCTGGATAAAGTTTTGGAGAAAAAACTGGAAGTCTAGCCACGCCCCATCCGGTACCTTCCATACCCATTAGGTACCGCCCACTTTAGAAATCGATTAATATTATTAATAAAGCTCAAACAGAATAAAGTTTTGGAGGACAAATTGGAAGTCTAGGCACGCCCTTTCTGGTAACTATCATACAAATGTACCACTCCGCCGACTTCCACGAAATCTGGAGCGTAGTCCTACTTATCGAGAGAGTTCTTAATTATACTGACCATAGAGTGCACAGCTGTCTCAGTTGGTCTTCCTTTTGTGAAGGCATACTGAGATTTTGATAGTAAAATCTGTGGGAGATTAGTTCGAACATGGATTTCTAGTAACCTATCTAATTATACCCTCAACCAACAGGTAGGAGGGTATATATACGACCCAAAAGTGTAACACATAGAAGGAGTCACTTTAGACACTAGGATTCTTTGAACCAAATTCGATTCATGATTTTTTAAGTCGTTTGAGCCATAACCGGCTAGTACGCACGATAATTTTCGAAAGATGCAACCAAATGTTTTGAAACTTTGCATGGGTCAATATTTCTCTAAAACTACTTACGGTATTGCAAATGGGCTACATGGGCACGCCCCTTCTGGTACCCTCATACAAATATATCATTTCACCCTCGTTTTCGAGATAAAATTGGAAGTGAAGCCACGCCCCTTCTGGTACCTCCCTACAATGTGTTAAACGATTGCTGTAGGTAATATATTACTGAAAACTTCCACGATGTCAGGAAAAATCATCAGAGCGTAGATCTCAAGAGACTTCTCGATAGTACTTCCCATAGAGTTGACAGCTGTCTCGGTTGACCTTCCTTTAGTGTAGGCATGTCGAGATTTTGATAGTAAATTCTGTGGAATATAACTTTGAACATGGATTTCTAGTAATCTCTCAAATCTTTTATGGCCAAAGATGGGAGACCGATCCGCCGAAAGTCTTTTGCTTTAACATGCCAGTTTTCGGGACGAAAACTACTGTTGTTTGCTTTCATATGTTGGGAAATACTGGCAGCTCGAATCAGAAATTACTTCTAACCAACAACAAGTTAGGTAAAAGGTCTCCTGTCTGGTCCAGGCTGATTTATAAGGTTTCAATCATTCGATGACTCATATCAGATTCTTCCTTCCTTCCTTCTTTCATCTTCTATGTTAAAATACTGTCTAGGAAATCGTGATTTGTATCAAGGTTGAATATTTACTTGTGGCGAACTTGCACAGCATGGATAAAGTGCTTTGACCAGCCTTGGTTAGAACACGCAACTTCCATGTGGGAGCTCTCGGGTTCGATTCCCGCCTGCAGTCATCTACATTTTTCTTTCATTGCCGGCACCCTCGATGTTGTCGACAGCAATATCGCAGTGTAAGTGTCGAGTCAATCAGCATGTCTAGTTAAAGTTTCTCCAACACTGACGTTCGCATTCGTCGATAAACAAGTAGGTGCCGTTTGTTGTGAATCTATAATAGAAAGTGTGTTAATTCGCAACAACGCGTGAAGCTATCCCATACCCCATACATGGGGTGTAAAGGGATAGTAAGTAAGTAGGAAGAAGTATTAGAATTAATATTTCTATAGGTTGCATACAGTACTAATAAAGTTTTTCTTATAGAAAAACCTTCGAGTCGTCATTTAGCACCTCTTGTCCTATTCTTCAATTTTTAAAACAGAAAATATACAGAAAGTTCAGACGCCATCTAGCGGATTCCGCACACAATGATTTCATTGATGCGCTTCGGATGTATTGCAATATTTTCCTAGTTTTATTATTATGACCATTAAAACAATTTCCAATTGGCTATCAATTAAAATTGGTTAATTTAATTAAAATTCCTCCAAAATAAAAATTAAAATAATATAATAGAATTGAAGTGAATTTAAATGACACCCATTGTCCTGGTAAATGTTGCGCCCATTCTCCAGTCAACAATTTAAGATTTATTACGTGCCTTTTGGCAGTTTTTGCGTATTGCCCCAATGCCAACATAAAATAGCTACACATACACACAATTTGATTTTGTATTTACCCATACAAATGCTCTTACATTTATTTCATTTCATTTTAGGCAACGAGGAACATAATTATTTAATTTTCTTCGCATTATGCTAAATTGTTGCCTACGTTTAGGAGCCACCGTGAAATGAGATGCATACTCCTTTGGGTGTGTGTGTGCGAGTGTATGGTGTAATGTATGCGTAGCTCTAGATTCAAATCTGTTGCCTAATTTGCATAATTACTTGTTTACATGTGCATTCCTATGAAACGTTGTGGGAATTTTTAAAACGCTTTAAACAAGGAAACGGGCTTTGTTAGAAGTACGTTTTCAAAAAGTACAGCATACCTTTAGGGCTAGTTATTTGTGTTTTGGCAACGACAGACAGAAAGGATGTAATGTATGAAAGTTTTCTGCAGGATGTTTATAGAATTTTGTTACACATATGTAAAGGAGTGAGAAAAAACAACGGTGAAAACAAAACTGTTGCTTAGTCATACCAGTCAACTCCTAAAGGCAAGACAAAAAAATTTAAATTTAGCCTAACTGTAACTTTGTTTATAAATAATGTTAGGTTCTAGTTTTTTTACGGCCCTTTTGTACAAGTGTTTTCACTTTATTAGAGTGTCGCTTTTGTGTGCTAAATTATTTAAATTATAGCTACTACCAGTAGTTGTTTTTGTTATTTTGTCTTAGTTTGTGTATGTAACGCAGTGTGCACTAATAAGTTTTGTTTTGTGCTAATGCCCCATTGCATATCCCCAGGCGACATATGAAATATGATTGAAATCTGTTGGTAGTTTTTTTTTTTTTGTTGTGCATATCATACTTAGCTTCGTGTCCACATGTTGAACATTGTACAACGTTTTATTATTTATAAATTATAATATAATTGTTTAGTGGTCATTGGAAATAAAAACCACTGCAGAGTTTGCGAGAGCGTCGCCTGTAAAAATAATCAATTTTATATCATACACGTGACAATTTTAAATAATTAGTTGTTTTTCCTGGGACTAGGTAATTAAAAGCATTTGTTCAGAGCTAGGACAAAGTTAGTGGCGAGGTAATTGTAAATTGAAATTAATTACATTCTAATGTAATTCCGTGTAACATGAGGGAAATGTGTGTCATACCTGTAGTATTAAATTATAGGTTATTTATGGCGGAAATCATTTTTTTTTCTCAATTTGTTGCATACACTATGCAAAATAAAAACGTTTTCGCATGGCTTATAATAATACAGAACATGATTTTGGGACTCAAAGCTGAGAACTTCACTTGAAAGTAGCCCTAAAAAGAACAAGTTCTGCATCATTCGTTTTATCAAGTTGCATGCCATAATAATCCAATATCGATTTGAAGTTGGTAAGTAATTTGTCACGTTTTAGGCTCTTTTGTTTGACATAATATAAATAATATATGGTGGCGTATGATTATCATAAGTAATATTCCACGTAAATCATACGCCACGGGGTACAACAGTTTTATTGTAACTGCTACAAAATAAACCCAGCTCAAAATCATTTGATGAATGGAAAAGTGAAAATTTTGCTTATGTAGGGAAAAGTTATATAAACAGATTAAAGAAATTGTTATTCTTATTTTTTTAAATTTGTTTCAGCTAAATCGCTCTAGTGGTTCTCGGGTTATGTCAAACAAAAGAGCCTAAAACGTGATACCCATACGATACTTACAAATTTCAAACGATATTCAAATATTATGACATGTAGCTTAACAAAACGTATGCTGCAGAACTTCTTCTTTTTGGGGCTACTTTCACGTGCAGTTTTCAGAATTGAGTCCCAAATCAATGAGCTGAAAAATGTTGTACTGTGTAATTATCATTTTCTTCCATCCTTCCCCTCCGAATCCGAATTACAACATACTACGACATGATTCCCATGTAATCATAATTGTAGATCATTTGCACAAACCACTTTCTTTAATTAGTTGCCATATTTTAAAAATTTCTTTAAAACAGCTTTACTCCTATTTCACCGCCTCCTTCTTCTCTGTCTCTCCCTGAAAGTATGCAACAATCCAAGCAAGAAATTAACTCCTGAACGTAGGCAAATATTAAGCATAACTTTTGCTACGCAAATATAAATTACTATACCGATGACAGCTAGCGCCCGGATAAAGTCAAAAGTTCTCAAAGTTATTTTGTGTTTGGTTTTGAAATCTGCATTGCGTTGCTATTGGCGACGACGATATTGTTGAGGGTGGAAGTTGTGATGAATTGTTGACTCTCGGAGGGGGATGGATAATACTTACTTGCTTACTTCCTTAAGTGGTCCATTACAACTTACGAACGTGTAAGTATTAAAGAATTCCATACGCTTCGGTCTTCTGCATGCGTTCTTCAGTTAGCCCTACCAGATGGTGTCACGTCGCCAACCACATGGTCCTTCCAACGATGTTTGGGTCTCCCTGCTCTGCGCCGTCCTTTAAACACCTTTCTCGCTGGAGCATTTACATCCATCATGGCAACATGTCCTAGCCATCGTAGTCGTTGGATTCTGACTCATACAGCTCATGGTTCATCCGATGGAGAAACTCGCCGTCGACACATATTGTTCGGAGTACTTTTCTCTCGAATACTCCCTAAGTACCCACGATTGGACTGCATACAACAGTATAGGTAAAATTTACACTTGGCACAGCTGTTTCTTCGTATCTCGAGAAAAGGTGCTGCCGAAGTCCGCAAAAACATTTATTGGCTAGCAATATTCTCCGCTAATTTCTTGGCTGACAATATTTTTCTTGTTGACGGAAGATCCGAGGTAGGTAAACTAATCTACTATTTAAAAACAATAATTTTCAACGTTGACTGTGCGTCTCCATCTTTGTTCGTCGAAATCATTATTTTTGTTTTGTCCTCGTTGACCGCTAAACCCATTTTTGCTGACACCTTTTCTAGCGATGAGGAACCGGCAGTAATATCCTCCAGATTTCGGCCAATGATGTCTATATCATCGGTATAGGCTAGTGGCATGGGTCTTGTGGCTCTATGGTACCAGACATGTTGACACCAGCCTTTCTCATCACCTTCTCCATAACAATATTAAATAGTGTGCAGCATAAGGTATCACCCTGCCCGAGACCTCTTTCTGTATTACATGGTTCAGAGTGATCCTTAACAATCTTAACCGAGGATTTAGTGTTTTCCAAGGTACATCTGCAAAGTCGAATCAGCTTTGCAGGAATACCAAACTCAGACATGGCCTCATATAGCCTATTCCTTATCGGAGAGTAGATGGCAGCTTTGTAGTCGACAAAGAGGTGGTAGGTGTCGATCTGCTTTTCATGAGTTTATTTCAGGATTTGTCGTAGAGTGGATATTTGATCCATCGTATATTTACCAGGTATAAAGCCGCACTGATATGGTCCAATTAGTTTTTCTACATTTGGGGCTTTAGACGTTCACACAATATCCTCGAAAGGACTTTGTAAGCAATTGTTAATAGGCTTATTTCATGGTAGTTCTTACACTCACTACGATCTCCTTTCTTGTATACGGGAAATTACAGACTGAGACTCCAACCCCCGGTCATGCTCTACTCTTGCCTGATGTTCTCCATGAGCTGATGCATGCTCCTTATCAGCTCTTCTCCACCTGCCTTAAACAATTCAGTAGGGAGGCCATCTGTTCCAGCCGCTTTGTTGTTTTTAAGGCGGGAGATTGCCATACGTATCTCACTCTGGCTCGGAAGTGGACAGTTAATACCATCATCATGGATTGGTGCGGGGTCTTCTGGAGTGGTGTCCGCATCCAGTAAATTTCTGAAATTATCTCTCCATATCTTCAGAACATTATCCGGGTTCGTCACTAGCTGTCCTTGCAGGAGATCAACCCTGTTCCACGCATTCTCGCCTCTTTGGTAGAATTTTCGGGCTAACTCTTTGGTAGAATTTTCGGGCTTCCGCTCTACTTCGGAGCAACTCTGTGCACTCTAATGTCTCTTCTTCAGCTCCTTCTTTTTCCGTCTAAAAAGACGTTGCCATTGGCTGCAGTTTTG
Source organism: Muscina levida (assembly GCA_964034835.1). Classification (NCBI taxonomy): domain Eukaryota; kingdom Metazoa; phylum Arthropoda; class Insecta; order Diptera; family Muscidae; genus Muscina; species Muscina levida. The sequence goes on along the minus strand of OZ035883.1, from coordinate 127,649,140 downwards.
CCCTGTATGTAGCATCCGTCTCTCTCGTGACATTGCGACATTCATCATCGTACCAGGCATCTTCTTGAGACGGCTTTCAGTACCCAAGTACGCTTCTCGCAGTCCGTTCTATGGAGTCGGCTATATATTGCAACTGCGAGGTTATATTATCGAGGTTATATTATGAGTTAGGTGGTTGCAGTAGGCATCCGCTACCTCTGTGGTCCGCAGTTTACCGATGTCCAGCTTTCGTTGTGCCTGGCTAAGTACGTTTTTCGCTATGCTTAGCCTTGTGCGTACCTTAACTGCTGTATAGAAGTGATCGAAGTCAATGTTCGCACCCCTAATCACTCGTACGTCCAGAACACTCTATGCGTGCCTTCCATCGACTACCACGTGATCTATCTGATTCCTTATGAATATTTTTATGGTCAAATCTAGTGCTGCTAACTACCATATTTCTTGCCGCAGAGAAATCAATCAGTCTGACGCCATTGTTCGACGTTTCGGTGTGCCGACTGAATTTTCCGATGGTAGGCTCAAATGCGGTCTCCCTGCCTATTTTAGCATTAAAATCGCCTAGTACAATTTTGATGTTATGGCTGGGGCTACTGTCATATACATTTTCTAGGCTCCCGTAGAACTCGTCTTTGTCCTCATCGCTTATCTCTTCTGTCGGAGCATGGGCACATATGTGTTATGTGGAAAAACTTTGACTCTTATGATGGCTAAGCGTTTACGCACCGGGTTGAACCGTGAGACTAGGTGTCGCAATCTCTCGCCAACCACAAATCCACATTCAAACTCGTGCTTGTCCGCTTGGCCACTATAGTAGTTGCAGCACGTCTTCATGTGCGAGCTACCGTGTCCCGTCCACCGGATTTTCTGTAAAGCGGTTATGTCAGCCTTGTATTCTTCGAGGACTTCCGCCAGTTAAATGGAGGCACCTGGTCTATAACATTCCAGATGCATATCCTGAAATCATGGTCCTTAATTCGTTTGCGGTGGTCGTCGACATTTTGGGGGCGTCCGTTTTTTTCTTTTCTCACTTCTTTTCATTGCAATAGTTTAAACGTCAGTGGCGGGTTGCAAGCCCAGCGCACTACGTCGCAGCAATCTCCTCCTGCCAGGTCAGCGTCTGACCCAGAATAATGTAAAATAAATTAAATTTTTTGTCAAAAATATTTTTCTGAGACACAAGTTGGATCTACAAAGTTATCATATTTATGTCTATAACTGCTACTACTCCGAAAAGTATGCAACACGTGGCGACATAACGTGTAGTTTCGCAATAGCTATTTTTCACCACAAATAAGCCTTAACATATTAATTTATATTCGCAAGTATTAATCTCTAGCTTCTCCCCCCCCCCCCCCCCCCTTTACACATTTAAATTACTACCAAATTCCCCCTCAGAAACCATCTAAGCCTTCACTACAACCCTTCTTCAGAAAATTCTTTTCAGAGCTGCCGAAGAAAATTTTCAGTTTATTAATTAAGTCCTTCCATTTAATTGGCAGCCAAAAGTGTTAAAACCTTACTCAGGCAGCTTTAAGAAATCATTTGGGTTTCCGTCCTCCTTTGAAGTATGCAACAGTTAGTTGCAATTAAAAACAACCAAGTTAAAGTATGCAATTAAGGAAACAGCACAGGCAAAAAGTTGCTTGCCAAGGAAAAAGTAATTAACACACCTTCCAGCACTCGCCACGACAAAAAAAAAACAACGAGTGTGAGATGCAATTAATGTAAAAACTTAAAATATTTCACACAACTACAGAAGGTTAAGAAATTTCAGCGAACATGAAGAGCAGCAAATAATTTAACAGTGGAGTGGACCCTTAACATATGCTATGCATACAGTATTTAGTTCAAGTATGTAATGTACGAAATTTCTTAAGGAACTAAGGAAAGTAGGCTGCACTTGGTGAGACAGGAATATCTTTTACAATGCAACATAAAAATTTATTTGTAGGAACGTCAATGATAACACTAGTTTACAATGTAGAATGAAATGTATCTCCTTTGAAATATAAATTTATTTTTGAAAATATTGGAAGTCTAGCCACGTTTCTTCTGGTACCTCCCATACAAATGTACCTTTCCGTCCACTTTAGAGATGGAGTAATAATATCAATAATTCCAACGCGATCGTACCCAAATTCTTTATTTAGTAAAGTTATAGCAGGATAGAGTTTTGGAGAAAAAAACTGGAAGTCTAGCCACGCCACATCCGGTACCTCCGATACCCACCTGTGAGGGTATATGGAAGTTGGGTTGCCCGACTGAAACTTACTTACTGTTTTATTTTTTAACATTATGGCTTTAATACGCACAAAAGAAAACAATATTTGTGTGCGTATTTATTGATTTATAGGTACAAAAGCCACTTACTGTATTTCCCACTTCTCGAAGTCCAGGAGACATATCATTAGCAGCCAAAGGAGAGAAGTGATTGAACACACCCTGTAGTTGTGTTGCCAGTAGTACATTTTCTTAAATGGTAGACATCCAGATAAGAAGTAACTATGTGTTCGCTTAACATAATGTCTATCCATCCACCGCTGGTCCGGGTACATCTACTGCCATAAGGAAGGTCCTTATTGCGCTCAAATGAACATTTCACAGTACAAAACATGACTTTGGGACTCAATTCTGAGAATTGCACGTGAAAGTAGCCCCCAAAAGAAAAAGTTCTGCATCATTCGTTTTGTCAAGTTACATGCCATAAAAATTTAATATCGATTTGAAGAAAGTAAGTATCGTGTAGGGGAATTTGTCATGTTTTAGGCTCTGACTGCCGATCCGTATAATAAGATGGGTTTAATAACTGAGTCGCATAACCAGTTCACGTTTTTGGGACTAAATCCCCAATTGAGGCCGATTGCCCTTTTGCAGCAGTATAGAACCGGCGCTGCTTTGCTAATTCTGGTGTGAGTGTTCAGATTTCAATTCAGTTTACTAACTAATAATAGCCCAAGGTATTTGGCACTATCAGAGGGTGTAAGTATGACTCCATTTAATCTGGGTTTGACAAATTGAGGGATTTTGTGAATAGAACCCAGTCCACAGTTATGACACCATTTTAAAAGAAGTTTCAGCGCAGATTCCATTTGCTCAGAGAGTGGTTTAGGATCCTTGCCGGTGACTATTAGTGCTACGTCGTCCGCATATGCGACGGTTGTACCAGCACGTTTTTTCTATCGTCCTCAGGAGAGTATTGATGTTGAGATTCCATAGTAGTGGAGACAGTACTCCTCCTTGTGGAGTACCGCGAACCGCCACCTTGGAAATATTTGACACGCCCAGACTGGATCCAATGCGCCTAAATTTGTATTAGTTCATCAACTAAGGCGATGACCACTGGATGAATTTCCAGTTGTACCATTGAGTCAATTACCGATTAAGGTCATTGACATTATTAAAAGCTTCCTCAATATCCAGTAAGGTAGCGATAGCGCATTCCTTGTAGTTCAGGGATTTTTCAATGAGGCTGGCTAACGAATGTAATGCTGAGCCTTGGACAGGACTTCCGGTTTAAGAGATGATCTGATATATGCATCAATTATTTTCACCATAGTCTTGGGACCGACCGTGGCATAGTAGTTAGAACATGGGACTATCATGCTGGAGATTCTGGGTTCGTTTCCCGCCTCCAGTCATTTAAATTTTTCTTTCATTGCCGGTCCCATCGATGTTGTCCATAGCGACTTCGCAGTATAAGTGTCGAGTGAATCGGCATGTCTAGTAAAAGCTTCGCAAACAGTGACGTTCGCATTCGTCGTTAAATAGTAGGTGACGTTTGCTGTGAATCTCAAATAGGAAGCATGTTAATTCGCAACAACGCGAGAAGCTGTCCCATACCTCATTCATGGGGTGTAAAGGGAAATTAAGTTGTTTACTCTTAACCATGCGCATGAACAGAGTGAAGGGTATATTAATTTTGTTCTTCCATTTGTAACGCCCATAAGAAGGCGTGGTAGGTATGACAATATATATATATATATAAATGATCAGCATCGAAATCTGAATCGATTTAAGGGTGACCTTCTGTCCGTCTGTCCTTCCGCCCGCTGACATTTGGAATGCACGCTTTTTTCCTCAAAGCGGAGGTTAAGGTCTAAGATGAGCCCGATCGGTCAAAAACTACTCCCATCTCCCATACAAACTCCCCCCTTTTCGGGTCTGTCCCTGCGATTACAGCCGTAGTTTAAGGGCAATTTGAAATTTTGTATGTGAGCTTCCCTACACTAAGCGAAGGTTGAGTAGTAAGATGTGACCGATCGGTAAAAAACTACTCCCACCTCCCATAAAAATTACTCTTCTTGGCGGTGTCCGTATGTCAGTCCCCACGATTACAGCAGTTATTTAAGAGCAATCAAGCTGAAATATTGTATGCAAGCTTTTCTGCTCTAAATGGATGTTTGGTTCTAAGATGAGACCGATCGGTCAAAAACTACTCTCACTTCCCATACAAACTCTCCCTTTTTGGGGTCTGTCGCTGCGATTGCAGCCGTATTTTAAGAGGTATATAGCTGACATTTTGTACGCAAGATTCAATCTCTAAGCGCAGGCTTCTTTCTAAGATAAGCAACGTCGGTCAAAAACTACTCCCACTTCCCATTCAAACTCTACCTTTTTTTGGGGTGTCCGCCTAATTGCCCCCGCGATTTCAGCCGTATAGAAATAGCGAGCTGAAATTTGATATTCAAGCTTTAATCCTATAGTAGGAGCTTACGTTGATTTATGATCAATATCGGACGAATACATCTCCCATCTTCCATACAAACTCCCCCTTTTTGGGGGTGTTCGTCTGTATGTCCCTGTAGTTTATGAGCTTTCGGGCTGAAATTTGGTATGTCCAGAAGCAGAGGTTAAGTTCTAAGATAAGCAACAGCGGATTTAAACTACACCCACATCCCAACCAAATTCCAATTTTTGGGGAGTTACAAAATTCATAAAAATATTCTCCAACTCACCAACTCATTAACTTATCGGTAAATCGACTAAAATCGATAAAAAATATTGACAAAAAATGGATGTGTGAAGCTTAAAGTAACGTCCACTTCTCAACAACTCCCCTTTTTTGTGGTACAAAGTTTAATAAAATATAGTTGTAGTGCAAATAACCAGTTTTATCACCGTTTTAACAAATGGTGAAGGGTATCTGAGCTTCGGCATAGCCGAAGATAACCGCCTAACTAATTAAGTTAGTCTTAAGAAAGAAGAAAGATAGGCTAATTGGTCAAAATTCATGGCCTTAGTGTGGGATGCCTTACCCCCTTGAGGGATAAATGCAATTTTGTAGGTTGTGCATCTCGTTGGAATGTGTTACAGCTTGATACAGTCTTTGAAGATTGTCAGAAGTCAGGGCTTCAATATTTCGATGTTATTTTGTACAACCGCGGTAATAATTCCATCGGGTTCCGTTGACTTGAAAGAGTGGAAACTTTTGATAGCCCATTGAATTCGATGTTCAGTAATCGGTATGTCTGAGGTATCAAAGTTATAGCTAACCGAGTTTTTTATAAACTGGTTGTCACCTTTCCCGACAACCTGGTAAAAATACAATTTTGTAGGTTGTCCATCTCGCTGGAATGTGCTACAGCTAGAGACAGTCTTTGAAGATTGTCAGAAGCCAGGCCGTCAATACTTCGATGTTATTTTGTACAACCGCGGTAACAATTCCATCGGGTCCCGTTGACTTGAAAGAGTGGAAACTTTTGATAACCCATTGAATTCGATGTTCAGTAATCGGTATGTCTGAAGTGTAAAAGTTATAGCTGACCGAGTTTTCCATAAACTGGTAGTCACCTTTCTCGACAACCTGCGAAGCACACTTCCCATTAGCGCACGTTCATCAAACTTCAACTAATCCGTTTTTAACGGAGAAGAAAGACCACAAGAAGAAAATGTCTCCAAATGTCCTGCCACAAAAGATTCACAGAAGTTCGTACAGCTGATGTCAATTATATCCTGCCCATTGAAATTCCTAAAAATAAAGCCTCTATCATCTCAATTACCTTTTGCTCACTTTTATAAAGTCTTCTGCTATTAATACAACTAACCATTGCTGTAAATTACGTAAACTATAGCCATTCCCTGCCAACACCTTAAAATATGCAACTATTTTACCTATTTGCTCTAATGCCTTTTACAAGCAACATTAGCTTACATTAGCCAGCCAATGTATAACTTTGTAAATCACTTAAACTAAGTTAATTTTTAATACCTTTGCACCCATTCAACTTAACCTCTGAGAGTAGCAACAACGTTTAAAAGACTCAAACGCCCATAGCCACACAGACGACCACCACGACATTTATTTGCCTCTGGGGTCATGCAAATTTTATGCAAAAACTAGTTTGTATTTCGAAATGCCTAATCTGCAATGATATTGCCTTAATTAAATTAAACTAATAAAATGTTTGAATGCACAAGTGAAAAGTTTACTATCCCACTCCCACTACACCCCACCCAGCAACCGTTCATTTATTCACATTCCCCACCCCCGCAAAGTATGCTGCAATTTTAATATTGAAATGTTGTTATTTAGTCTTTTGGGAGAGCCGACAAGCAATACGTTGCAACAATGTCTGTACTAGTACTGGTTAAACATGAAATAGCTTTTTAATAGTTTGCATATTTCATGTGGCCAAAGCAGTACTGGGCAGGGCAGGAAGGGTAAAAGTAGATGCCGGTGCGAGGAAATAGCTTGGAAACCAGCTTAAAATGTAATTTCCGACAGGTTTTTCTATTTTCATCTTAAGTCTCAAGTAGACAAGTAGTTGCTTGGTTTTTTTCTTCTTATTATTAGTTCTTGGTTATGAGGTGCAGCTTTGTTGATGGCCAGGAATGTGAAACTCTTTGAAAGATTGGCTGGCTGGCTCTATTGACAAGTGGATTAGGTGGTAATGTTTTGTTATGCCCTAAAGTATGCAATGGAATGCAATGCAAAGCATAAAAATGTTGTTATCGACACAATAAATGCATTAGGAAAATAAACTAAATTGTACAAAGGATTTTCAAGGGGAATTTCTTGGGAAATTTTTAAAACCATATTCAATTCAAACTAACAAAAAAAAATAGAAAATCTACTTAATTGATCAAAATGTATTTCAGCATTTCAAAAGAAGACTTTACACATGTAACAGCAAAAAAAAAATATATATAAACATATTTTTTTAAAGAATTTGAACTTAATGTCACACAATTTCTATAAAATATGCTTTATACGTATCTGTGTGGAAGAGAGGGAGACACTACAAATCTGATTGAATCATTTTGAACCAAGCGAGGCTTCAGAAAAGGCCATAGTCAGTCATGCAATCCTTTTTAGTAGGTGCAGTACCATATTGAAGATTACAGGAACAGAGGTGAAGCCCGAAAATTCTATCAGAAGATAAATGGTAAAGGACATGGAACAGGTCTATCCTCCTGTAAAGACAAAGATGGTCATCTCGTTACTGACTCCGAGAGCGTACTGAGAATATATAAAGATCACTTCTGCAGCCTATTGATGTCTGAAAACTCGGCTGATGAAGACTGTGTACCAATCCGAGATGATAACATCGAGTGTCCACCTCCGAGCCAAGCTGAGCTAACAACTGCCATATCCCGCCTAAAGAACAACAAGGCCGCTAAGGCTGATGGTCTTCCATCTGAGTTGTTTAAGGTGGGTTGAGATGAGCTTGTTTTAAGCATGCAACAGCTCCTAGAGAATATTTGGCTTCAGGCTTTAGTGTAAGAGGAGTGGAATCTCAGTGTGCTATGTCCAATCTACAGAAAAGGTGACTGTAGTGAGTGTAAAAACTATCGTGGAATTAGCCTCTTACCAAATGCGTATAAGGTCGGGTCAAGCATACTATGTGAACGTCTAAAGCCAATTGTGGAAAACCTGATTGGACCTTATCAGTGCGGCTTTAGACCAGGCAAATCCACAACGGATCAGATATTTACATTACGGCAGATTCTGGAGAAACCCCATGAGAAGCAAATCGACACTTACCACCTCTTTGTCGATTACAAAGCTGCCTTCGATAGTCCCATCAGGCAACGACTATACGAAGCCATGTCTAAGTTCGGTATTCGTCTCTGCCGGTGTACCCTTACGAATACCAAATCCTTTGTTCGAATTGGCAAGGATCTATCTGCACCATTCGATACGACGAGAGGTCTTGGACAGGGTGATGGTTTGTCATGTATGCTGTTCAACATAGTGATGGAGAAGGTGTTAAGGAAAGCAGCGGTTAACATGTCTGGCACCATATTTAATAAGAGCCACATGCTGCTCGCATATGCCGATGATATCGACATTATCGGTCGAACGATGCAAGAGGTAACAGCTGTTTTCTCATCAGTTGAAAGGGAGTCAGCGAAAATGGGTTTGGCAGTGAATGAGGACAAAACGAAGTTAATGGTATCATCGAACAAAGTGTCCACCCGTTGAGGACGCAGCGTGAACGTTGAAAACTATTGCTTTGAGGTAGTGGATGAATTTATCTACCTCGGATCCGCCATGTACAAAAACAACAGTGTCAGCCTCGAAATAAAACGGAGAATAGTGCTTGCCAACAGGTGTTTCTTTGGACTGCGCGAGCACTTCATAAACACCACCCTATCTCGAACCACCAAAGTCCAGCTGTACCAGGTACTAATTTTACCGGTCCTGTTGTACGCCTCCGAATCTTGGGTACATACACAGGCAGATGCAGCTCATCTGGTGGTGTTTGAGAGAAAATACTCCGCAAAAAATATGGACCTATTTGCGTAAACGGCGAGTTTAGGATTCGGATGAACCATGAGCTGTACGACTTATACCACGACATTGATGTCGTCAAGCGAATCAAAGTACAACGATTATGCTGGCTAGGCCATGTCGTAAGAATGGATGAGGAAACTCCAGCGCGAAAGGTAATCTATCAAGACCTCGAAGGACGGCGAGGGAGACAGCGACTACGTTGAAAGGACAAGGTGGAGGAATCACTGATGCTGCTTTGTAGGACTGACTGGAGACGGTGCGCACAAGATCGAAGCGAATGGAAATCTCTAATCATTTCGGCCTGTGACATAGACACTAAGATATAAATATCTTATAATAATAATAATTGTTCCATATTTAAAAAGGACATATGTGTTCGTGACATCGATGTTATAGATATCATTTTCCGAGGACTGCGGAATGTTACTGAGGCCTTTTTAAGTATTGACAAGCAGTTGGTAGAAATGAACGCTGGCTGGAATATGTTGTGCGATATGTCACCCCTCGAAAAGTCTTCGGCAATAGACTCAGGAGCCGTATACCAGAACATGGTTGGATAGTCCCCGCTAAGAAGTTGTTTTCCAAACTGGGCGTAACAAACTATCTACGTAGTGCCAAGAGCCGCAAGAACTTCATTACATTTAAATTTTTCATTCAATTGAAGAAATATATTTTAGTACCGCAAGTTTGCAACAAATATTCGCATTTTTTTACCCTGCAATTTTCATATCTACTACCAGTAGACTTTACATTGTGCCACTAAACTGAGTTTTGTTTGTGCACTGTAATTCTTTCTTTATTCCCCTTTTCCTTGTATTTTTTGTAATACATACAGCACTTAAGTTGTACACAGCTTCAAGAGAAAATTAATAGCTCTTGGTTTCCTCTCCATTAACTTAGACATGGTAATAAAAATATTTTCTTATTCCTGGCGCCTGTATGCAACATAACTTGTGACAACAAGAAGCCGCCTTTCGGCTAGGCAACATATTTAATTAAACTGTATAACTTAAACTTCCCCTTTTGTTGCCACCTCTCTCTCTCTCTCTCTCTTTCTTACTCCATTGAGAATATTTCAAATTGTTTTTTTTCTCTCGCTCTTTGTCCCACAGGAGATAGCCAATTTGTTGTAGCCCTTATGTGGGGTCATAAAATGTTGTTTTTTATTTATTTGACTTTTGTCCAAAAAAAAAGAGTAAACAACAAAAAAAAATAACATACTCCATATTCAAACTCATTTTATATTCAATTTACCCTTGAAGCAAATGCCAAATAGCAAATATGTGTACATATGTAAACATATATAGATGTCAGCATATGTACATATATCCTTACATCTATAGTTACGTATATGCATACCCATATTTAATGCTGGATATATACATACACAATAATACTGTTGTTGTTGGGTTGGGTGCTTTTAGTAAAAATTGATGTCAAATTTTAACAATATTTATTGCACTCCAAATGCTATGCAACAGTCGGTTGCCCTTGAGGGTATGCAACAAATATTTGGCAAATGTTTCATTTTTCATTTTTATTTTCAGTTAGTTTGCCAACATTTGTAGGAAATGGAAATAGTTAAATATATGTATATTAAATACTGTTGCCACTGCTGCTATGGTAGTTATAATTGCTATTCTACTGTTGCTAGGCACTGTTGATGATGGCAATGATGATGATTCAGTTGTTGTTTATGATGATGTTACTTGTGGATTTTATTATGGCAGCACTTGTAATAAATCGCCTTAAATATTTGATGCGCCTTGAGTTATGCTTTAGCTTTTAGTTTGCTAAAAGTATAAGTGGTCTAAAAGTCGTCTTGTAAAAGGAAGAAGGACTAATGATAGACCTAATTTTTGTAGTCAAAGTGTTTTAGGCTATTGGGAGAAAAAGGGGAAGAGGGTAATGTAGATGGCAAACGTAGGCTGTGTAGAGATATTCCATTTGAGGAAAACTATTTTTATGGACTACTAGACCTAAAGGACCTTTGCATCATTCAAAGTTACTCATAATTCATCGTCGTAGATATCGGGACTAAACTGATTCAATATCACCAGTATATACGACCAAAACAGCTGTAGTAAGCTTTTTTCGACAATAAGTGAGTCTCCTACTAGAAATTGTTATCAATAATCACAAACTGTTACTGCAGTCTCTCATACTTTCTGAATTAGTTAGAGAAAACCATTTTTAACAGACATAAACATGATTTATGAGGTGTATAGTAAATACGATTGTATGAGATTGTACTTAAGAAGTGAAGAGACAGTAATTCTAGTTGTTACTTAATCTCTCTCTGTTTAAGCTGTCTAAATCATATATTTAACACAAACTGTTTTTTTCGTATTGGAAAAATTTAAAAACAAGTGGCCGAGCTGGAATTCGAACCGGCACCCATCACCATACGCTATTCATTTTTAGGTTAGAAACTCATCAGCGGCATCGCCTTAACGAACTCAGCTATCCCGGCTGCTTGCATACAACCATCCAATTACCAGTTTTGTGTTTTTATGTTGTGTTCACACATCATGGAAGGTATTTGCCTCCTCATTGTGCCTTTCGTTTTAGTTTTTTGACAAAGCAACAACCTTTAGATTAGGGGATCTTTGATGGCGGGATGTTACTGCAGTCGGCTGACAGTTTAAATTCATTTTGTGCCTGAAATAGTTTTGAGGCTTATGGTGTGAAATACTTCACGTGGGACAACATGAATACAAATACGTAATAGTCTGGTTCCATGGAAAAACTAACCAATAAGCAAAAACGATGAAATGTTACTGCAGTCCCATCAAACAGTCATAATGATTGAGCGAAATCCACTTATGGCAGGCATAAATCCAAGTAAGATAGATAGAGAATATAGAGAAATCAATAACTGTTACGCACCTTAGACAGTGGCAAGTTACTGCAGTCGCCTGATAATTTGAAATCTAGATATCGCCCGAAATATTTTTGAGATTAACGGTGTTGGCTACATCTTTTTGAAAAATAGTATAAAAATATAAAAATCTGTTTTAGTCTAGTGCGAACGATGATACTAATTAATATCCAAAAAAACTCCGAAATGTTACTGCAGTTTTGTCATACTTCAAAAAACAGTTATCGTAATTGTATTTAGGTTGGTATAAATCCAATTTTAATTATTTAGTAAGATCAACCAATAGCCAATATATTGGAGGCTACACGACGTTTGATGGTGGGGTGTTACTGCAGCGGCCTAATAATTTAAAATTTAGTTTTCTTCCGCAATAGTGCGGTGTACAGTAAGCAGAAGGTAATTAGTTTAAATAATTGTTCGTTGGTTATGTTAATCAAAAACTACCAAATGTTACTTTGACGTTGGTATGTTACTGCAGTCGCCTAATAATTCGATAGTTATTTTTCACCCGAAATTGTTTTGAGGTTAACGGTGCCGTTTACATTTGTTTGGAAGACAGTTATAAAAATAAGTGTTAGTTTGGTGTGACGCAGAAACTAATCAATTACCGCATATCTTCGAAATGGTACTACAGTTCCATCATACTTCAAAAATAAGTTAATGAAATTGTATTTGTGTCGGTAGAAGTTCAAATTAATTTAGTTGGATAAAGCAATAGTCGATAGGATAAAAGGTCGTGACGCAGAATATAATTAATAATTAAAAAATCCGAAATGGTACCACAGTCCCATCATACTACAAAATCAGTTAGCGAAATTGTATTTGTGTAATAATTTGTTTATAATATAATTTGGTTAGATAAAGCAATAGTCGATAGGATAAAAGGTCGTGACGCAGAATATAATTAATAATCAAAAACTCCGCAATGGTACTACAGTCCCATCATACTTCAAAATTCAGTTAACGAAATTGTATTTATGTAGGCAAAAGTTCAAATTAATTTGGTTAGATTAACCAATAGTCGATAAGATAAATGGTCGTGACGCAGAATATAATCAATAATCAAAAACTCCGAAATGGTACTACAGTCCCATCATACTTCAAAATCAGCAAATTAGGTTAGATAGAGCAATAGTCGATAGGATAAAAGGACGCGACGCAGAAACTAATCAATAATCGAATACTCCGAAATGGTACTACAGTCCCATCATACTTCAAAAATCAGTTAGCGAAATTATATTTGTGTAGGCAAAAGTTCAAAGATAATTATTTAGATAAAGCAATAGTCGATAGGATAAAAGGTCGCGACGCTGAATCTAATTAATTACCGAAAACTCTGAAATGGTACTACAGTCCCATCATACTTTAAAGATAGGATAAAAGGTCGCGGCGCTGAATCTAATTAATTACCGAAAACTCTGAAATGGTACTACAGTCCCATCATACTTTAAAAATCAGTTAGCGATATTGTATTTATGTAGGCAGAAAATCAAGTTAATTTGGTTAGATAAAGCAATAGTCGATAGGATAAAAGGTCGCGACGCAGAAAATTATCAATAATCGAAAAATCCAAAATGGTACTACAGTCCCATCATACTTCATAAATCAGTTAGCGAAGTTGTATTAATGGAGGCAAAAATTCAAATTAATTTGGTTAGATCAACCAATAGTCGATAGGATAAAAGTTTGTGACTTTGACAGTAGTATGTTACTGCAGTCTCCTGACAAATTGCAATGTATATCCCAACGAAATAGTTTTTGGTGCGCTGTGAATTAAGCTAAACGTTATTATTTAAATTAAATATTACGATGGTTTTATAGGGACGCAGAAACCAATCAATTATCGAAGACTCCGAAATGGTACTACAGTCCCATCATACTTCAAAAATAAGTTAATGAAATTGTATTTGTGTAGGTAGAAGTTCAAATTAATTTGGTTAGATAAAGCAATAGTCGATAGGATAAAAGGTCGTGACGCAGAATTAAATTAATAATCAAAAAATCCGAAATGGTACTACAGTCCCATCATTCTTCAAAATCAGTTAGCGAAATTGTATTTGTGTAATAATTTGTTTATAAAATAATTTGGCTAGATAAAGCAATAGTCGATAGGATAAAAGGTCGCGACGCAGAAACCAATCAATAATCGAAAACTCCGAAATGGTACTGCAGTCCCATCATACTTAAAAAATAAGTTAATGAAATTGTATTTGTGTAGGTAGAAGTTCAAATTAATTTGGTTAGATAAAGCAATAGCCGAAAGGATAAAAGGTTAATAAAAGGATAAAAGATAATACAGTCCCATCATACTTCAAAAATCAGTTAGCGAAATTGTATTTGTGTAGACAGAAGTTCAAGTTAATTTGCTTAGATAAAGCAATAGTTGATAGGATAAAAGATTGCGACGCAGAAACTAATCAATAATCGAAAACTCCGAAATGGTACTACAGTCCCATCATACTTCAAAAATAAGTTAATGAAATTGTATTTGTGTAGGTAGAAGTTCAAATTAATTTGGTTAGATAAAGCAATAGCCGAAAGGATAAAAGGTTGCGACGCAGAGTCTAATCAATTACCGAAAACTTCGAAATGGTACTACAGTCCCATCGTACTTCAAAAATCAGTTAGCGAAATTGTATTTGTGTAGGCAGAAGTTCAAATTAATTTAGTTAGATAGAGCAATAGTCGATAGGATAAAAGGTCGCGGCGCAGAGACTAATCAATTACCGAAAACTCTGAAATGGTACTACAGCCCCATCATACTTCAAAAATTAGTTAGCGAAATTGTATTCGTGTAGAAAGAAGTTCAAATTAATTTGGTTAGATAAAGCAATAGTCTATAGGATAAAAGGTCACGACGCAGAAACTAATCAATAATCGAAAAATTCGAAATGGTACTACAGTCCCATCATACTTCAAAAATCAGTAAGCGAAATTTTATTTGTGTAGAAAGAAGTTCAAATTAATTTGGTTAGATAAAGCAATAGTCGATAGGATGAAAGGTCGCGGCGCAGAGACTAATCAATTACCGAAAACTCTGAAATGGTACTACAATCCCATCATACTTCAAAAATCAGTTAGCGAAATTGTATTTGTGTAGGCAGAAGTTCAAATTAATTTGGTTAGATAAAGCAATAGTCGATAGGATAAAAGGTCGTGACGCAGAATTAAATTAATAATCAAAAAATCCGAAATGGTACTACAGTCCCATCATTCTTCAAAATCAGTTAGCGAAATTGTATTTGTGTAATAATTTGTTTATAAAATAATTTGGCTAGATAAAGCAATAGTCGATAGGATAAAAGGTCGCGACGCAGAAACCAATCAATAATCGAAAACTCCGAAATGGTACTGCAGTCCCATCATACTTCAAAAATAAGTTAATGAAATTGTATTTGTGTAGGTAGAAGTTCAAATTAATTTGGTTAGATAAAGCAATAGCCGAAAGGATAAAAGGTTAATAAAAGGATAAAAGATAATACAGTCCCATCATACTTCAAAAATCAGTTAGCGAAATTGTATTTGTGTAGACAGAAGTTCAAGTTAATTTGCTTAGATAAAGCAATAGTTGATAGGATAAAAGATTGCGACGCAGAAACTAATCAATAATCGAAAACTCCGAAATGGTACTACAGTCCCATCATACTTCAAAAATAAGTTAATGAAATTGTATTTGTGTAGGTAGAAGTTCAAATTAATTTGGTTAGATAAAGCAATAGCCGAAAGGATAAAAGGTTGCGACGCAGAGTCTAATCAATTACCGAAAACTTCGAAATGGTACTACAGTCCCATCGTACTTCAAAAATCAGTTAGCGAAATTGTATTTGTGTAGGCAGAAGTTCAAATTAATTTAGTTAGATAGAGCAATAGTCGATAGGATAAAAGGTCGCGGCGCAGAGACTAATCAATTACCGAAAACTCTGAAATGGTACTACAGCCCCATCATACTTCAAAAATTAGTTAGCGAAATTGTATTCGTGTAGAAAGAAGTTCAAATTAATTTGGTTAGATAAAGCAATAGTCTATAGGATAAAAGGTCACGACGCAGAAACTAATCAATAATCGAAAAATTCGAAATGGTACTACAGTCCCATCATACTTCAAAAATAAGTTAATGAAATTGTATTTGTGTAGGTAGAAGTTCAAATTAATTTGGTTAGATAAAGCAATAGCCGAAAGGATAAAAGGTTGCGACGCAGAGTCTAATCAATTACCGAAAACTTCGAAATGGTACTACAGTCCCATCGTACTTCAAAAATCAGTTAGCGAAATTGTATTTGTGTAGGCAGAAGTTCAAATTAATTTAGTTAGATAGAGCAATAGTCGATAGGATAAAAGGTCGCGGCGCAGAGACTAATCAATTACCGAAAACTCTGAAATGGTACTACAGCCCCATCATACTTCAAAAATTAGTTAGCGAAATTGTATTCGTGTAGAAAGAAGTTCAAATTAATTTGGTTAGATAAAGCAATAGTCTATAGGATAAAAGGTCACGACGCAGAAACTAATCAATAATCGAAAAATTCGAAATGGTACTACAGTCCCATCATACTTCAAAAATCAGTAAGCGAAATTTTATTTGTGTAGAAAGAAGTTCAAATTAATTTGGTTAGATAAAGCAATAGTCGATAGGATGAAAGGTCGCGGCGCAGAGACTAATCAATTACCGAAAACTCTGAAATGGTACTACAATCCCATCATACTTCAAAAATCAGTTAGCGAAATTGTATTTGTGTAGGCAGAAGTTCAAATTAATTTGGTAAGATAAAGCAATAGTCGATAGGATGAAAGGTCGCGGCGCAGAGACTAATCAATTACCGAAAACTCTGAAATGGTACTACAGTCCCATCATACTTCAAAAATCAGTTAGCGAAATTGTATTCGTGTAGAAAGAAGGTCAAATTAATTTAGTTAGATAAAGCAATAGTCTATAGGATAAAAGGTCACGACGCAGAAACTAATCAATAATCGAAAAATTCGAAATGGTACTACAGTCCCATCATACTTCAAAAATCAGTAAGCGAAATTGTATTTGTGTAGAAAGAAGTTCAAATTAATTTGGTTAGACCAACCAATAGTCGATAGGATAAAAGTTTGTGACTTTGACGGTAGTATGTTGATGCAGTCTCCTGACAATTTGCAATGTATATCCTAACGAAATAGTTTTTGGTGCGCTGGAAATTAAGTTAAACTTTACTATTTTAATTAAATATTACGATGGTTCTATAGGGACGCAGAAACTAATCAATAACCGAAAATTCTTAAATGGTACTACAGTCCCATCATACTTCAAATATCAGTTAGCGAAATTGTATTTGTGTAGGCAGAAGTTCAAATTAACTTGGTTGGATGAAGCAATAGTCGATAGGATAAAATGCCGTGACTTTGACAGTAGTATGTTACTGCAGCCTCCTGATAATTTGCAATTTATATCCCAACGAAATAGTTGTTAGTGCGCTGTACATTTAGCTAAACGTTATTATTTTAATGAAATTTTACGATGGTTCTATAGGGACGCAGAAACTAATCTATAATCAAAGCACCGAAATGTTACTGCAATTCCACCATACTTTAATAATCAGTTAACAAAATTCGATTTTGGCGGTTATAAATATAAATTAGTTGTTTAAAAGAATAATGGTAAATACGTTATGCAATATAACGCGGCCTTTTCTGGTGGGATGTTACTGCAGTCACTTATTAATTTAAAATTCACTTTCTCCTTAACAGTTTTAAAGCAAATGGCGTGGTGTACTTCTTTTTGGAAGACAACAATATAAATACTTTTATATCTAATTAGATGGATATGCTTATCAATAACCAAAATGTTACTGCAGTCTCATTATACTTTATAGTTAATACAGGTCATACAATTTTGACAGGCATTAAACCCATGTAGTTGTTGAATTTAGCCTATTATAGTTTGTGCGACCTTATTCGAACTCTGACAGTAAGATGTTACTGCAGTCGCCTGATAAATAGAAATAAACCTCCTCCCGAAATAGTTTTGATGCTAACGATGACGTTTACAATTTGTTGGACGGCATTTAAATAAACGTGTTATTCTGGTTCGATGAAGGTACTAATTATTATTCAAAAAGTGATAAATGTTACTGCAGTTCCATCATACTTTAAAATACAGTTAGAAAAATTCAATTTTGACAGGCCTAAATCCCAGTTACTTGTTTAGACAAACCAACTTTCGATACGTTGGTAGACATAACGCAACCTTTGACACTAGGGTGTTACTGCAGTCGCCTGACAATGTGAAATTCACTTATCCCATTAGTGGTTTTAAAGCCTAAGGCGTTGTTCTTTTCCTTTGCGACGACATTAATGAAAATATATACGTGTAAGTCTGGTTTGATAAAGGTACTGATTATTATTCAAAAACTGATAAATGTTACTGCAGTTCCATCATACTTTTGAATACGGTTATAAAAATTCAATTTTGGAAGGCATAAATTCCAGTTACTTGTTTAGACAAACCTATTTGCGATACGTTGGTAGACATAACACAACCTTTGATACTAGGGTGTTACTGCAGTCGCCTGACAATGTGAAATTCAGTGATTCCCTAAATGGTTTTGAATGGTAAAGGCATTGTTTTCTTCATTTGGGACGACATTAATAAAAATAGGTGATAGTCTGGTGTGACGGAAATGCTAATCAATAACCAAAAACTGCGAAATGTTACTGCAGTTCCATAATACTTCTAAAATCTGTTAGTGGATTGCTATTTAAGTAGCCATAAATTCAAATTAATATGTTTAAATAAACTAATATGACACTTATTGGACACTAGGCTTCATGTTATTGCAGTCGCCTGACAATTTAACATTTACTTCCGCCGATACAGTTTTGAGGTTTACGATTCTTGTGGGAGGACAGTTATACTTATACTTGGTAGTCTGGTGCGACGGAGATACTAATCTATAACCAAAAACTGCGTAATGTTACTGCAGTCCAGTAATACATCTAAAGTCTGTAGGTGAAATAGTCCTTGAGTAGGCACAAATTCAAGTTTCCATGTAACTGCAGTCGCCTCAAGAATGTTAGACAATATAAAAGCAGAAGATTATTATAATTTAACTGCAGTCGCATTAAAAATTTAATGTGACATTAAAAACAAAACAAAATTTATAAAAGACTAAAATCTACGAGGACAAATTACTAAATGTTACTGCAGTTATCACAAGAACGAAAAAATCTTCCAAAATATATAAAAATATCAGAATTCTACAAATATTTGTTATTTTTAAGAGCCCATACAGGCTTAATCAAAGAAGTCGTGAAAAAATTGCCTCTAAGATGTAACTCCAGTTGCCTCATAAGAGATTAACGTTACAAAAAACCACAATATCGTAGGCTCTTAAATGCAACAGCAGTAGAGTTGTATATGTATACAATATGGACTTGGATACAAAAATCTATTTGTTTTTCTTCAGTTGTGGGATGTAACTGTAGTCCTTTCAAAAATTATAATGAAATTTGAAACAAATATTATTTGCAATAAACTTTCACTCAATGATATAGATAAGGCTTTAAAATATAATAAGAGGAATATAGTTGTTGACTGCTTATAAGTTTTATATTTTGCATTTAAAATATCCATAGATACAAATTATGAAATGTTACTGCAGTTCTCTTAAGAAAAAAAAAAGCTTTGAAACAAAGCAAAAGGAGGCTGCTTTAGTCATTTGTCGATTATAAATTCAGTATTATTTATTTATCAAAGCCTTTATTTTTTTCGAAGAATGACAAGGAGTGTCACTGCCACCGGCTCAAATATAGAGAGCCACATAAAAAATATCATTTATCGAAAACTTAATAAGTTATAAAAGAACAAAGACATTTGAATTCTCTTTCGAGGAAAGGGTAAGACCAGTAAGAAAGTCTTAGTGGGAAAAACCGACTTACATATCCCCTTACCCTCAGTAATTTTATTCCCCAAAATTTTATCGGGATTTGGCTTTACTAAAAATATTTAGCTTTACTAAACTTCATCTCTAAAGTGGGCGGAATAGTGCATTTGTATGGGAGGTACCAGAAGGGGTGTGGCTAGACTGAAAGTTTTCTCCAAACCATTATCCTGATTTAGCTTTACTAATACAGAATTTGGACATCATCACTTTGGGTGTATTGATATTACTACTCCATCTCTAAAGTGGGCAGAATAGTACATATGTATGGGAGGTACCAGAATGGGCGTGGCTAGTCTTCCAATTTGTTCCCCAAAACTTTATCCTGCTTGAGCTTTACTAAATACAGAATTTGGTCACGATCGCGTTGGAACTATTAATAATATTAAACAATTTCAAAAGTGGGCGGTACCAAATGGGTATGGGAGGTATCGAAAGGGGCGTGGCTAGTCTTTCAGTGTTTTCTCCAAAACTTTAACCTGCTTGAGCTTTACTAAATACAGAATTTGGACACGATCACGTTGGGTGTATTGATACTATTAATCGATTTCTAAAGCGGGCGGAAAGGTACATTTGTATGGGATGTACCAGAAGGGGCCGTGGCCCCCATACAAGGGCGTGGCTAGATTTCCAATTTGTTCTCCAAAACTTTAGCCTGTTATAGTTTTACTAAATATAGAATTTGGGAACGATCGAGTTAGACGTATTTATATTATAACTCGATTTCTAAAGTGGGCGTAATTGTAAATGTATATGGGAGTTACCAACAGTTACCAACCAACAGTTACCTTCCCATTTGATCCCCAAAACTTTATCCTGCTTGAGCTTTACTAAATACAGAATTTGATCACGAATGCGTTGAATCGATAAATAATAAATCCATTTCTAAAGTGGGCGGTACCTGATGGGTATGAGAGGTACCAAAAGGGGCGTGGCTAGTCTTCCAGTTTTTTCTCCAAAACTTTATCCTCATATAGTTTTACTAAATATTGAATTTGGAAACGATCGAGTTAGACGTATTAATATTATAACTCAAATTCTAAAGTGGGCGGAATTGTACATTTGTTTGGGAAGTACCAAAACGGGCGTGGCCATGTAGCCCTTTACCATAAGTAGTTTTGGGGAAATATTAACTTGTGCAAAGTTTCAAAACATTTGCTTTCGTCTTTCAAAAATTACGATGTTTACCAGCCGGACGGACAGACGGACATGGCTCAAACGACTTAAAAAGTCATGAATCGAATTTGGTTCAAAAAAACTTAGGGTCTAAAGTGACTCCTTCTATGTGTTACACTTTTGGGTCGTATCAATTGATATATACCCTCCTACCCGTAGGGTGAGGGTACAGAAATCACTAGAACGTTTGACTTTCATCCTTACTATTTACAAAAGTGTCGATCTGTAAATTCATTTCATGCTGCTTGCTGCCTTTTCCGTCTATATCAAATAATGTCTTTCATCATTTCCTTCTTACGATATTTCTATATCTTATTTTTTCCCTCTCTCTCTCTCTCTCTCTCTCTTCATCTTCAGCCCTGAGTCCCTTATCACCTAACAACCACAAAGATTTTCTCGCTTTCTTGATATTCCAACTTTATTGCTTGTACTCCCTTTTATCACATAAACAATCAATTTTCCTTGATTTAATATTTATTCACATTCACAGAATGCACGCCACAAACTATGCTACACATTCCACGCGCCCCACAGTTAGGCAACACAACATAACACAAACCAAAATAGAGAAAAAATGAAATTGAAATTTTTAAATTTTTGTACCATTGACTGAGAACAATTCCTGTGGGGTACAAGGTGCGTGTAGCCCCTTAGTTACTACCACATCCTCCGTGGTGGTACAATATGCACGAGGACATTGGAGACCAACAGCGATTTTACATTCTATGGCATTAATGGTAAAATAAAAAGGACCAAAAACTACGAATGACAGCCATTAGATGACAATAAACGAACAGACGATAAAGTGCCACAACAAAAAGTAGCAGCTGATGATGGCAAGGCGAACTTTAAGGACAAACAAAGCACAGCGCACCGGCAGTCATAAGAAACAGGGAAATGGCAATGACAACTGAACGACAAGACGACCATGATGAGAGAAGATAGAGCCGGCGAGGGGACAATTTCAAAAAACAATACAACAGAAACTTCGAAGCAAATTAAATGTCAACAAGGGACAATATTGTCAGCTAAACAATTTCCACCTGAGGTAGAAGTGCAGAAAAAAAAACACGAAAACGTAGAAATCGAAAACGGAACGTATACTAAATAACAACAATTTGCAAATCGTTTACGGTGAGGCAGTGAGTGTGTGCGTGTGAACAAGTGTGATTGTATAAACATCTACACTCGCTCAAGTATGTACATGACCGCTCTGTATACTCTTATCATGCCATAGACATATACAAACATATCGATATGGTGATATCTAGAAGAGAGAGAGAGAGAGCGAGATACAGTAACAGCGCTAAACAAATTGACACTAAACAAATTGTTAGATAGGGAATTATAACTGTGGGCCTTATAACTGACTTCAAATGTCAAACGAATGCTTTTGACAGTCCGTGAGTCTGCTTGACTGACTGCAGGGCCAGTCAAACGCTAGGCTGCGTCCATTGAAGAGCTCTAGGGCACAGTGGTTGGAAGCCATTTGTGGTATAAAGCCATAAAAAATCGCCTAAAATTTCGTCGTCAATTAAAATTAACAAAAATAATACAAATAATTTGCACTAGTACAGAAATTTCAGATAAACTGAGCGATAACTATACAAAATAAATTTACAGTTTTCCACTTTATTTCTAAGCAGAATTGTAGCTAAGGTTCAAATAAATAATTTATTGATATATGAACGAAAAAATTAAGTTGGATTAATTTTATCGAATGAACAATTTTCATTTATCGCCTTTTTTTTTTATAAATTTTTCCTAATAACTCAAAACTTTTGGTCATATATAGCTCGTCTCATCTGTGTTAAGAAGCAAGCTGATCATTGTTGATGATATTGAATGACGACCCTGACCAAAGTACTGCACTGTATATATGTAGCGAGTTTGCGTATGGTATTTGCTACATTTGTATAGGCTTATGCGGTCTATTTGGGTCATTTGTATGGCAAGTGCCAGAAAGGGTCAAGCCAATAAAGCCCGTAATCATTCGTAGGTCGGAATCCATAAACGCGTTCCTCGGGCACAATTTGACTGAATTCAGTGAGCTTACAAAAAAAATATGCATGTTAAACTATGAGAGTGATATCGGTCATTTTATGGCGGGTGCCCAAAGGGGTATGACACAGATTTCGGGTTTGTAAGGTTTTATATGAAGGGGTTGTGGTATACTACCTACAATAAACAATTGCATTGCTACCTTTAGAAAACTATTAACGTTGGCATATTGCTGTGAGGATCAGTGAAGGTTTACTCAAGTTATCGTGCCCACCAGCCAGATAGAAAGCACAATCGGTTATAACGTCTTAAAAAGTCCTGAAAAGAATTTACTCTTTAGATGCTATAGTCTAAGATGCCGTGTCTACGAGGATCGCCGTGATACCGCCTAAAATGTGCAAAAAAGTAATCGAAAAATACTTCAAAAGGATCGACTGCTGCTACCAATTTAGAGACGGTCATTGAAAAAACGTATGTATATTTTATGTAATGACGAGGTCCAAGCATTATAATGAAATAACAGTTTCATCGAAATCATAGCTTTATGTGTATTTGATATAACTTTACTTTTGAAACCGCAAAATGAATAAACCATTACTTAAGGAAAACTTTCCTGAGAAAGTTTTATTTTCGATTTCATATAAAAGATTCATTAAGTTTTTCATGTCAAACCACATACATAAAAAAATATAATTTTTATTTAGAATTGGTAGGTCTGAGCATAGGCACCGTTGTATTTTGATACCGATAGGTGGCGCGGGGGTGGATTTACATTAAAAATTTGAATAGATGGAAAAATTTAACTGAAATTCAGAATGTATGTTTGTTTCATCATGAGAAAAAAAAAATTTAAGTACAAATGGATCCGGTAGGTGGCGCTGTGGTGGATCTATATCGTATATTTCAATGAATTGACCAATTTAAGTGAAATTTTGAATGTAGGTTTGTTTGATCATAACACACAATATTATGTACAAATAGTTACGGTAGGTGGGGCTGGGGTGGATTTGTATCGAAAGTGTAACGAATGGACCAATTTAACAGAAATTTAGAATGTATGTTTGTTTGATCACAAAATATAGTTTTGCCACGCCCCACCGCCCTCTAATCGAAAATTAAAATTGTGTCTGAATATTCATAACTGTGTTGCATAGTACTGCTAGGATATTAAATACAGTTTTTCCACGCCCCCTTGGCCCACAGACTGGCAAATAAACCAGTAAGAAAGTTTCAGTCGGGCAACCCGACTTACATATACCATCACCCTCAGTAAAACAAAAAAAATCTATTATATTGATATTATTACTCGATTTCTAAAGTGGGCGAAGTGGTACATTTGTATGGTAGGTACCAGAAGGGGCGTGCCTAGACTTCCAATTTCTTTCCAAAACTTTATCCTGTTTTAGCTTTGCTAAATACATAATTTAGGCACGATGGTGTCAAGTATATTGATATTATAACTCCATCTCTAAAGTGGGCGGAGTGGTACATTTGTGTGGGAGGTACCAGAAGGGGCGTGTCTAGACATCCAGATTTTTTCTGCAAAACTTTATCCTGCTTGCACTTTACTAAATACAGAATTTGGGCACGATCGCGTTAGGTCTATTAATAATATTTATCGATTTCTAAAGTGGGCGGTACCAGATGTGCATGGGAGGTACCAGATGGAGCGTGGCTAGACTTCCAGTTTTTATCTCAAAAACTGTATCCTGCTATAGCTTTGCAAAAATAAAGAATTTGGGTACAATCGCCTTGGATTTATTTATATTACTACTCTATATCTAAAGTGGGCGGAAAAGCACATTTGTATGGGAGGTACCAGAATGGGCGTGGCTAGACTTCCAATATTTTTTCTCCAAAACTTTATCCTGTTATAACTTAACAAAATGCATAATTTGGGCACGATCGTGTCGAGTGTATTGATATTATAACTCAATCTCTAAAGTGGGCGGATGTGTACATTTGTATGGGAGGCACCAGAAGGGGCGTGGCTAGACTTCCAGATAATTTTTCCAAAACTTTATCCTGTTATAGATTTACTAAATATTGAATTTGGGAACGATCGAGTTCGATGTATTGATATTATTACTCGATTTCTAAAGTGGGCGGAGTTGTACATTTGTATGGAAGATACCAGAAGGGGTATGGTTATATAGCCCATTTTCAATACCGTAAGTAGTTTTGGAGAAATATTAACTCGTGCAAAATTTCAAAACATTTAGTTGCGTCTTTCGAAAGTTATCGTGCGAACCAGCCGGACAGACAGACAGACGGACAGGGCTCAAACGACTTAAAAAGTCATGAATCGAATTTGGTTCTAAGAAACCTAGGGTGTAAAGTCACTCCTCCTATGTGTTACACTTTTGGGTCGTATCAAATAATATATACCCTCATCCCTAAGGGCGATGGTATAAAAATTCGTCTACGGATTTCAACCAGTCCTGCTGAGTACAATCAGTGCACCAAGTTGTACCTCTCTGGGGCCTTCGACCACTGACTGACAAATTAAAAAGTTGTCTAAGAATTTAAACCAATCCTGTCGAGTATTATCTGTGTACCATATTGTACTTTTCTGGGGCTGAAATATAGCCACGCTACCACCGCCCACTAATCGAAAATTAAAATTTCGTCTGCATATTCATAATTGCGTTGCAAAGTACTATTAAGATATTGAATTGTATCTCCCTAGAACTTAAATACAGTTATGCCACGCCCCCTCCCCCCACTGATCGAAAATAAAAATTTCATCTGCAAATTAAAACTTTAAGAGCCGAATACTATCCGCTTACAAATTTCATCTCTCTAGTTCCAAAAAAAACAATTTGCCAAGCCTGCTTCGCTCATTGGATCCAAAATTTAAAAATATATAATTATTCATATCGGTACCAGCGTTCTCAAGTGATGCGCTTAACAACGCACATATAAAATAACACAAAATTTTTAAGACCTTCGCTAAATTTATACCCTCACCCTACGAGTAGGAGGGTATATATCATTTTATACGACCCAAAAGTGTAACACACAGAAGGTGTCACTTTAGACCCTAGGTTTTTTTGAACAAAATTCGATTCATGACTTTTTAAGCAGTTTGAAACATGTCCGTCTGTCTGTCGGGCTGGTACGCACGATAACTTTTGAAATGCGCAACCAAATGTTTTGAAATTTTGCACGAGTTATTATCTCCCCAAAACTACTTACGGTATTACAAATGGGCTACATGGCCCCGCCCCTAACATACAAATGCATCATTCCGCCCACTTTAGAAATCGAGTAATAATATCAGCGGTATCGTACCCAAATTCTGTATTTAGTATAGCTATAACAGAATAGTGTTTGGGAAAAAATTGGAAGTCTAGTCACGCCCCTTCTGGTACCTCCCATACAAATGTACCTTTCCGCCCACATTAGAGAAGGAGTAAAAATATCAATAAAATCCAACGCGATCGTACACAAATTCTTTATTTATAGCAGGATACAGTTTTGGAGAAAACAACTAGAAGTCTAGCCACGCCCCATCTGGTATCTACCATACTCATCGGGTACAGCCTACCATAAATAGAAATCGAGTAATAATATAAATATATATAATATAAAATGTTATGTTTTACTGAGGGTGAGGGTATATGTAAGTCGGGTTGGCCGACTAAAACTTACTTACTGTTTTTTTCTTTAAATTTTACAATTAGTTTCATCTGCCTTCAAAATCAGTTATGGCCCTTAACCACTGTCGATGTATTGCAAAATATACGAGAGCGGTGAAGCTTTCAGCTAAATTGAAAAAAAAAATCCATAAAATGTCAAAGACAACAAGAACAACCACAGCAACAGCAAAAAGTTAAATAAAAAACAAACCAACAACATACTCATGCCAATACAATACCACTAAAAGTAAGCGAACCTGACAAACAAACTCACACACACACACAGCGATTGACACACAAGAGCAAAAGAGCGATGAGCACGACGTCAGACACAAACATATCCTGGCAATAACAAAGCCGATGATGATGATGATATGTATTGGTATAGTACACAAGTATAAGCACAAACAAATATGAGTGCCACAGTAAAGGTGAATCTGAGTGCGTGAGTGTGTGTATACACTTGATTGTTTGCGTGTTCTATTGTAATTGTAGTGGTGTCGGTGGCGGCGGTGGTGATGATGGTCTTCGTAGTATCAGTGAAGTAGATGGCATAAATGCTGAAATTAGAGGTCTATGTTCACAACAGCACTTTACTCGCACTAAACGTACTAAAGTGTTTTTAGTGTTTTTGTTGTGTGTGTGTGTGTGTGTGTGTAGTATATATTTTTCTAGTTTTTATTGTTGTTGCTTTGTTTCGTTTTTTGTTTGTTATCCTGGCAGACTATTTCAAATTTAAAAAGTTAACCAGTTTTGTCCATGTTTAAAGCTTTATGATAGTTCAGAGAGCATTAGGGTAGTGTTGTGTACTATATACTGGTCTTTAGGGGGGTATGTAGTGAAGTAGCGGAATGTTTTTTTTTTGTTTTATTTAACTTGACTGTAAAGCACTCAAAGATGTTTACTTACAACGTGTGTGGTCAAAACAATTTTAACTTAGATTGTTTGGAGCTTATCGACAAAGTTTTGCCATCCAACCTCTGTGTAGATTGTCTAGGTCTGTTTACATTATATTTCTTTGTGAGTACTTTTATAGTATTTAGTAAACTGTCGTCCTTCGTTGTGGTTAATGACGATTTAAAGAATACCTGGATATTTTAAGAAATTTTAAAGCAAAGTTGTTTTATACCACAGCATATAGTGTCTCTAACGATTAGGGATAGTGTCATAGCGTTTAGTCATTGCCAGGACTTTGTTTGATTTTAGAAATTCATTCATCAGTAGCCGCAGATAGAAGAGAATTCCAAGCAAAGAAAGAAGCCGACATCAAAATTTTATTTAAAGTTTTATTTATTGCCGTATTCATTTTACGACCCTTGAGTGTAACACATAGAAGGAGTCACTTTACACCCTAGGTTTCTTTGAACCAAATTCGATTCACGCCTTTTTAAATCGTTTGAGCCATGTCCGTCTGTCTGTCTGTCCGACTGGTGCGCAAGATAACTTTCGAAAGACGCAACAAAATGTTTTGAAATTTTTCACGAGTTAATATTTCCCTAAAACTACTTACGGTATTGCACATGGCCCCGCATGGTTCATCTATATTTACTTATATCTTAGTGTCTAAGTCAGAGGCCGAAATGATAAGAAACTTCCATTCGCCTCAATCTTGTGCGCACCATCTCCAGTCAGTCCTACCAACCACAGTCAGTATTCCCTCCACCTGATCCTTCCAACGTTGTTGCGGGTCCCTATTTTGAGCCGTTCTTCGAAGTCTTGATAGAATACCTTTCAAGTTTCCTCATCCATCCTTACTACACTGCCTAGCCTGCGTAATCGTTGCACTTTGATTCGCTTGACCACATCAATGTCGTGGTATAACTCGTACAGCTCATGGTTCATCCGAATTCTAAAGTCGGCGTTTACGCAAATGGGTCCATATATTACTTACTTACTTAAGTGGCCCATTACAACTTACAAACATGGTTCATAAGTTTGAGGCCTGAAGTACTAACGAATTCCGGTCTTGTGCGTGTGTTCTCCAGTTAGTCCTACCAGATGGTGGCACGTCGCCTACCACTTGGTCCTTCCAAAAGAGTTTGGGTCTCCCTGATCTGCGCCGTCCTTCAGGTTCGCCTTCAAACACCTTTCTCGCTGGAGCATTTACATCCATCCTGGCAACATGACCCAGCCATCGTAGTCGTTGCATTCTGACTATTTTAGCTACGTCGATGTCGTTGTAAAGCTCATACAGCTCATGGTTCATCCGATGGCGAAACTCGCCGTCGACACAGATAGGTCCATAAATTTTTCGGAGTACTTTTCTCTCGAATACTCCCAGGTTTTGTATGTCCGTTGTCGTAAGCACCCATGATTCGGCAGCATACAAAAGAACGGGTAAGATTAGCACCTGGTAAAGCTGTTTCTTAGTATTCCGAGATAAGGTGGTATTACTAAAGTGCTGTCGAAGTCCATAGAAACATCTATTGGCTAGCACTATTCGCCGCTTAATTTCTTGGCTGAAATTATTTTTCTTGTTGACCTAAGATCCGAGATAGGCAAACTCATCGACTACCTCAAAACAATAATTTTCAACGTTGACGGTGCGTCCCCATCGAGAGAACTCTTTGTTCTACGAAATCATTATTTTGGTTTTGTCCTCGTTGACCGCAAGACCCATTTTTCCTGACTCATTTTCTTGCGATGAGAAAACTGCAGTAACATCCCGAAGATGATGTCTATATCATCGGCATAGGTTAGGAGCATGTGGCTCTTGTGGAATATTATGTCAGACATGTTGACACAAAATATTAAATAGTGTCCAGGCCAAGCTATCGCCCTGTCTGAGACCTCTTTCCGCGTAGAATGGTTTAGAGTGATTCTTGCCAATCTTTAGCGAGGATTTGATGTTTTCCAAGGTACATCTGCAAAGTCGAATTTGTTTTGCAGAAATATCAAACTCAGACATGACCTCACATAGCCTAATCCTTATCGGAGAGTCGAAGGCAGCTTTGTAGTCAACAAAGAGGTGGTATTTGTCGATCTGCTTTTCATGAGTTTTTTTTCAGGCCAACCACCAAATCCACAACCAAACTCGTGCTTGTCCGCATGGCCACTATAGTAGATGTCGCACGTCTACTTGCGCGAGCACCCGTGTCCCGTCCACCGGATTTCCTGTAAAGCGGTTATGTCAGCCTTGATTTTTCGAGGACTTCCGCCAGTTGGATGGATGCACCTGGTTTATACAGTGCTCTAAAATTCCAGGTGCATATCCTGAAATCATGGTCCTTAATTCGTTTGCGGTGGTCGTCAACATTTTGGGGGGTCCGTTTTATTCTTAACTTACTTCTTTTCATTGCAATAGTTTATACGTCAGTGGCGGGTTGCAAGCCCAGCGCACCACGTCGCAGTTTTCTCCTCCTGCCAGGATTTTATTGCAGCCGCCCATTCTGGGTCAGACGCTGACCAGGGTACCGCTCACTCTGAGCTGACGTGCCTGGGTTTTAGGTTTCGCCCCTCACAGTTAGCCGTATTTCCCCTTGATGCGAATTGTGGCTATTCGATCACTAACAGCTAAATACAAATCCATCTCCAAATTCGTGCTTTTCCGCATGGCAGCTGTAGTAGATGTCGTTACTTTTATGTCTAGTACATCGCTGTCTTGACCATCCCGTCTCGTTGATGTCTGCCTTGTATTTTTTTAAGGATATTCACCGGTCGGATAGTGGCAACTCCTTTGTAGAGTGTCCGGATGTTCCCGGTGCATATCCTTAAAACAGAGTCCTTAGAACGTTTGAGAGGGTCGTCAACATTTGAAGGGGTTGCATTTGTTATCTTTTTTTCTTTATGTTTTCATAGCCAATAAAAAACCTGAAGTCGGTTGGCTAGCCCAACCATCAGGGTTCGTCGCTTACTGTCTCCTTAACGACACCCACAGACTTAAGCCCACTTAAATATCCTTGCAAATTTAATAAAACGGATAATCAGCCATTCGCAACAGACAAAGTGCCAATGCATTATGAAAATCAATCATCAGTCATCACAATTTCATCAAAAGTGTTTATATTTTCATACAAAATCCCGTATATCCTTCAACGCTATGATACTAATGATAAGAAGTGCAACGTTGCCTTGTGAATTTTTTTTTTTCTAAATATAATTCTCCATAACGACTTGGGATTATGACAAATAACTCCACTTTCCCACATCCTCCCACCCTCCCCCAACACCATATCAAGTTTCTCAATTTGAATTTTTTTATTTACTTATATTTTAAATAGTATTCTTAGCAGATTCTCTCTCATTCCACCCACAGACTAAACGTTGAGACACAAATTGTAAATTACTCATGTGCATAATAGCTTTAACAAACTTTAGTCGAGACGCAACACAAAAATCACATTAATTCTGTGGTATATTCCTAAGAGGAGGCTTATGCGGATGTGGTAAATTTCCAAGCAAAAGGTTGCTAACGCAACGTAACGCAAACGCCAGCCGGGGGGAAGGAGGGGGACCACCAGTGGCTGTCAAAGGAAGGAAATTGTTGATGGCAAGTAAGATCAAAGATTATTTTGTGTATGACTTACAGTGAGTTCTTTTTTGCTATCGTTTTTAATAAACATCAAAATACACTTGGCGGTTATTACAGTTAGATATACGACGCACTTACAAGGAGTGAAGGCGGCAGGTCTTACAGGGAAAAGAGAAATTATAAAGAAGTTTTATGGCATACTTTAAGGTGTAATGAAATCGATGAATAAATAGCATGATAAGGCAGCAACAGCAGCTACCGTATCAGGACTGTTTAATAATCGAATGCTATTTTACAGGTCCTGGCAATGTTTTCTCTTTATTAACTTTAGCTTTGCTAAGGAGTCTGGAAATAAAGGATAACGTTGCAATTCAAATATAATATTTTTGCTGCCGATTAGGAAGTTACCATTAAAATTATACAATCTTAATGTCGCAATTTAATATCTTAATGGCACAGGAGTAAAAACAGCATGGATATCATAAAATAAGGGGTAAATATAAGCAAAACTGCCAGGGGCCACGTTTTTCTATACAGTTTTTATGGAAAAGTTTATAAGTTAACGGTGACCCTAAAAGTATGCAAAAGTTTCACATCCTTTACAGATACACGAACAATTTTTCACATATGCAATTAAAAGAGTTTTAAAACGAGTAAATCAAATCAATCAAAGTAGTTTTGTTGGCAGATTAGATTACAGCCTAGAGAACATCCTGATAAGTATTAAATATTATAATGCGATTTTCTCGTCTGCTGAGGTAAGTCCCGTCGCCTGCAAGGTCGCCGTAAGGACCAAAAAAGTCTTACTGAATAAGGGCAATAATAACAATTTTGTTTATTGATGTTGTAATTCAAACTTATCATGCGGCAGACCAGGATACGATTCATGTCTCAGTCGTCAACATCTTAATCTTAGGCGAACCCCTCGATGTTGTCGACTGTAACTTCGCAGCAGTGTCGAGTCTAATCGACAGTCCAGGAAAACATACTAAACCAGCAAACAGTCGGATTCGTGGTAAAATTGTAAATTTCGTTGTGTGAATTTTGAAATAGAAGCTCGTTAATTCCCAATAATGCGTGAAGCTCTCTCTCTTTTTATACACTCATAATACGGGTAGGAGGGTATATATCATTTGATACGATCCAAAACTGTAACACATAGAAAGAGTCACATTAGACCGTAGGCTTCTTTGAACCAAACTTGGTTCATAACTTTTTAAGTCCGTCCGTCTGTCTGTCTGTCCTGCTGGTATGCACGGTCACTTTCGAAAGACACAAACAATTGGTTTGAAACTTTATAGAGATTAATATTTCCCCAAAACTACTTACGGTATTGCAAATGGGCTACATGGCCACGCCCCTTTTGGTACCTCCCATACAAATTTACCATTCCACCCACTTAAGTAAGAATATCAATACATCCAACGCGATCGTTCCCAAATTCTATATTTAGTAAAAATATAGCAGGATAAAGTTTTAGAGAAAAAACTGTAAGTCTAGCCACGCCCCTTCTGGTACCTCCCATACCCATCAGGTATCACGCACTTTAGAAATCAATAAATATTATTAATTGATCCAACGTGATCGTGGTCAAATTCTGTATTTGGAAAATCTACTTTATGTCTAGCCACGCCTCCTCTGGTACCTCCCATATGAATGTACCATTAAGCCCACTTTAGAGATGGAGTAGTAATATCAATACACCCAACGTGATGGTGCCCAAATTCTGTATTTAGTAAAGCTTAATCAGGATACAATTTTGGGGGGGTGGGGAAAACTGTGTGTTTAGCCACGCCCCTTCTGGTACCTCCCATACAAATGTACCACTCCGCCCACTTTAGAAATCGAATAATAATATCGATATACTAGAAAGTTGTATGTTTTACTGAGGGTGAGGGTATATGTATGTCGGTTTTGCCGACTGAAACTTTCTTACTGGTTTCGATGTAATTCAAACGTAGGATCTAGTGGATACAGCATTTAGATACGAAATCAATTCCGATTTGTATTTAGATTCAGCGTTTGCAATGTCTTCGGTTCTTTTAGTTCTACCCCGGCTGATTAACCAGAGTCGGATTAAGGCAACCGAAATTGTGTTCAACTAAATTAAGTCAGCTTAGACTGACCCAGAGTCAGGTTAAACCAGTCGCAATTAGGTTTAGCAAACTGTAGTTGGGTTATTTCGGGACCGGCCGTGGCATAGTGGTTAGAACACGCGACTACCATGCGGGAGATCGCATGTTCAAACCTCGCTCCAGCCATCTTAAAAAAAAGAAAAAAAGAAATAAATTTTTCTTTCATTGTCGGCTCCCCTCGAATGTTGTTGAAAGCAACTTTGCAGTATTAAGCGTCGATTCAATCGGCGTGTCTAGTAAGAGCTTCTCAAAACAGTGACGTTCGCATTCGTCGATAAACAAGTAGGTGCCGTTAGTTGTGAATCAAAAAATAGAAAGCGTGTTAATTCACAACAACGCGAGAAGCTATCCCATACCTCATTCATGGGGTGCAAAGGGAAATTAAGTAAGTAAGTTGGGTTATTTACGCTTAGGAGGGCAACTGAGAAGTTGGATTATATACCCTTAAACTGACCGGAGTCGGGTTAAACCAATCGAAATCGTTGAACCCAAAAACAACCAAAGTTGTATTCAACACAACGAAGTCAAATTAAAACGAACAGAATCAAGTTGGACCTACCGAGATTGGGTGCGATTGGCCGAAGTCCAAGTCAACCGGCCGGAGTCGAGTCAACTAGTCGTAATTGGGTTCAACCAGCCGATGTTAGATTCCGCTTAAACCTGCCAGAGTTGGATTAAACGAACCGAAATATGGTTTAACAGAGCGAAGACCGCTTAAACCGACCCGAAACGGGTTAAACCAATCGAAATTGAGTTAACCCAAAAGAAAATTAGATACATCAAACTGAAGTCTGATTAATCCCACTGAAATCCGATTGAAATAACTGATATTGGGTACAACCAACCGAGATTGGGTTCAACAGACCGAAGTCTTATTAAACCGACTGGATTTGGATAAAATCAAACAAACTTGGATTGAATCAACACAAATTGGATTATTAGCCCTTAGAAGGGCAAGTGGAACCGGGTACAATTCAACTTGAAAATAACTTTCGCTGCGATAGTATCCAACGACCTCACAAGCGAAATGCTTAACCAGTTAAGTAATTTTAGCTTTTGATGTAATAAGAATTACATCGTACAACAAATTCAGATAGGCATTGAAGCACAACTTTCTATGTGTAATAGAACAGTTTAGGTTAATTTGGCCTTCCGCATCGCTAAATTGGGTCCTTGTAACATTTTAAAATCCTTGCGCCATTTTATCCTACACTACTGGGTCAACGTCGCTCTAAAACTATTTCGTTGCTCTAATAAAGCCTGGAGGGAGACCCAAACTTCGTTGGAAGGACCAAGTGGTTGGCGACGTGCCACTATCTGGTAGGACTAACTGGAGAACGCACGCAGAAGACCGAAGCGTGTGGAATTCTTTAACACTTCAGGCCTCAAATTTATGAACTACGTTCGTAAGTTGTAAAAGTCCATTCAAGTAACTGAGTAAGTAAAAAATGCCGTGGATGTATCGCAGATCGCCTACTGATAAAAAAGTAGTGTCCATACTTTGGGACTCAATTCGAACACAAACTGCACGCGAAAGTAGCCCCAAAAACAAGAAGTTCTGCTTCATTCGTTTTGTCAAGTTACATGCCATAATAATTTAATATCGATTTGAATTTAGTAAGTATCGTATAGGGGAATTTGTCACGTGTTTGTCAGACTTCATTCAAATCTTACCGTTTACTTGATCAGTTGCGATACCCTTAACTGCTCTCCGTTTAATGGCAATCTACATAAATGTCGATGTGATGCCATCAACACTTAATTTCTACATGGTGACAATGGTTGATAAAGTACTCGCGGCGTATGAAAGTATTGTATAGCGGACACAATATTAAATTGCAATAACAACAGTAACTTCAACGCACACTTGCACATTTAAAACAAAAATACGTGTGTTTGTAGAGTATAACACAAACAACACTTCACACAATCGCGTGTCAAAAACACAAAGCCAGTGACATATATGCACTCAGAAAAAAGTCCGTACTAAATTTGAGTACAAAACATACTAGATTTGAGTTTGCAAAATTTACTCAAAACTAGTAAATTTGTACTTAAAATGAATAAATTATACTCAATTCGAATATGTTGTACTGGATTTGAGTATGCGTTGAAAAAGTGCATACTTCATATAAGTACGAAATTTTACTCAAATTGTATTCTTCAATATGAGTAAAATTTTACTCGCCTTAGGGAAAATATTATTCGTTTGAAGTATGGCATGTAAATATTTAAGTATGCAAAGTGTTGAAAACAAAATTGTATGGCAAAATGTAAGTTTAGTTCGCATTGTACTTCAATTTACTCCAAATATTAAAATTAAGTTCAAAGAAGTTGTAGAACAGAGTACACATGTATGATCGTTTCAAGTATAGATGTAGTAATTTTGAGTTACGGTGTACTAAAATAAAGGAAGATTATCTTCAGGAATATCGTACTTAAATTGAGTACGATTTTCTCAATTTTAGGTTGCAAATAATAAGATATAGGATATTGTAGACTTAAAATGGACAAGCAAACTACGTAAAAATAATACATTTGTAACAGAAATTTGTATTAAAATAAACTAGAATTTGGGGACGAAAAACTTAATTGTAGTATGCTCAACTTATATTAAAAGAGAATATTACCCAATGGCAGTTCGAAAAATAATCAAATATAGTAAGCATGCGTACTCAAATTAGGTAAACATTTACTTAAAAGTAAGACATTAAACTAAACTTGAGTTCATTTTGAATAAACAATTGTAACAAAATACTTATTTAAAGTAAAAAAGTCTTTAGCTATGTGCCAAATTTGTTGTCAAAAAGGGTATTCAAGTTGAGGGATATAGTTGTAAATATGAGAAGCGTCAAACTAAAGTTGAATACATTTGTAATTAATTTTAGTTCACTGTGTACTCAAATTAAGTTCATTCCCAGAAATACAGCTCTGTGTTCTCATAAGTACACACAAAATGTGAGTGAAAGAGATAAACTCTATGAAACCATAATGTGCAGCATTCAACAACTGTGAAACAAAAAGAGACAAACATTCGACAGCGATCGAACTATGTGATTTGTGTGTGTGTGTGCGTGTGTATAAGTGTTTGTGCGCATACAAGCTGGTATTTGTTGCGTTTAGAACAGTTTTGTTGAAGAGGTTTAGGAGTAAAGTGTTTATTTGGAGTGTCATGTTACTGTAAAAGAAATTAAATAGTGAAGAAGTGTTTTTCGGAAACTTTGTAAAAGGTAAGTGATAATAAGAACCTTAATTATCAATTTTAGATGTGAATAATTTAAGAAGATTGTTGGCGAAAAAGTCTTTGCGGTGGTGTTCTCAACCGTGGTGTTTTCAATAGGAAAAAATGGGTAAGTACAATTGTGTATTCGTTCATTGGTGTTGTGTGTGTGTGACCGGCGAAAATAACAAGCAATTTGAATTTCATTAGAAGCTCCAATTGCAAATTCAATAATATGTAATGAGTTCAAATTTACAATTAATGCTACTAAAGAAATTCAAATTGTATGGCGCTTGTTTTTAAAGAATTACGCGTATGTAGTGTGTGTGTGTGCAAAAATTTATGTTACAAATTGTATAGTAAAATCCAAATTGACTTGCAATTAGTAATTGGAATTTAGTGTGAAAAAATGAATTCAAATTCATTATTGTCATTTAAATTCGAATTCGTTTTTAAATATAAAAGTTCCTTTAATTTGGAATTCTTTCCACAAGTGTCAATTGCAAATTTGAATAAATTTCTGAATACCAAACTCCAATTTCTAATACTAATAATAATTTAAATTCAAATTTCAAAAATTACAAATGTATTTTACAAAAAATTATAAACTAAAAGTGTAGAACAGTTTATAATTTGTTATTGAATATTGAATTTAAATTTGTAATTTGCATTTGGTATTCAAAAATTAATTAATCAATTAAATGAATTCCAAATTGAAATGGAATTTAAATGGGTATTGGAGTGCAAATTTCAAATTAAAATTTAGAGGTGTCATTTAAATTAAGATTTTAAATTTTAGAATTATGTAATTCCAATTTGTAATTGGAATTTATATAAAAATATGCAATTTCTAATCATAATTTGAAATATGCAGTCAGTATCTGAGTTAAAATTAAAAAATAAATTTAAATATAAAATTAAGTTTTGAAAATTAAAATTGCATAATGAATGACAATTCGAAATCAGAATATAACATTTGAAATAAAATACTTATTCTGAATTATATTGCTATTATGATTTCATTCATTCTTAATACAAGAATACAGAATTCAATTTTAGAGGCAATTAAAAATTTAAATTAATTTGTGAATACCAAATTACAAATTCTAATTTTAATTGAAGGTTATTGCTGAATTTCAAATTTAAACTACAACTAAAAATTTGAATTCACTTTTGATTATTAATTTCCGTTTACTTATACTTATATAATTATAATTACAAATTTGAATTTATTCTTGAATTTCAAGAGTTCAATTTGAATATTTAAATTCATTTCGATATAACAAATTCTAATCCAATTACTAATCACAAATCGGAATTTATTCTTTCTAAATTCAATCACAAATCAAATTCCAAATAAACGTACAACATGAATTCAAAATTATTTTTGAATTTTAGATCAAATATCAATTGAAATACAATTTGTTAAACTGAATAGATTTTATTTTCGTTTTCTAAACATTTCAAACCCCCTTGTACTATTAAAACTTGATTTATCTTCGTTAATTCATATGCTGGAATGTTAGACAGATATTTATTATTGGCGTGATCTAAATAGTTTTAATTCTTGGCTTTCGCGTAATAATACTGCAAATTTTTTAATGGTTCAGTTTGCTGTCAGATAGTTAGACTTCTAGCGTGTGGCGGGGAGGCTCGTCCGTGTCACGGCTACTTATGATTTGAGACCTCCTCTATTAAGCTTGAACATGTAAATAAATAACCGTTTGCAATATAACTGACAATGATGAGACTGACGCAGTTTATTATGCCGCGGGGAAACCTAAAGAGCAGGTTCTAATTGTTTAGATCAATACCTTTATTATATATCAAGTCAAATATTAAATCTA
Source organism: Muscina levida (assembly GCA_964034835.1). Classification (NCBI taxonomy): domain Eukaryota; kingdom Metazoa; phylum Arthropoda; class Insecta; order Diptera; family Muscidae; genus Muscina; species Muscina levida. The sequence goes on along the minus strand of OZ035883.1, from coordinate 127,611,109 downwards.
TGTAACCATACGTAAAATAGTTCATCTGCACATTTTGTAGACAACTGTGTTATACATATTCATATGACTTACAAATTGTTATTCTGAAGTCAAAGTTGAAGTTTAAAAAAAAATTAGGAAAATTTAAGGAACTTGGGGAGAGACCTAGTGCATGGTGTAGTCGGGTACATCATGAATCTTGTAAACCAATGTTTCCTAACGCCCTCAAAATCTTGAATTATGGTTCGAAACCCTGTCTTATGAGCTAATAACTCAGTGAGTTCTGAACCAATTTTGAATTTATTAACTGGGTTGAAGAAAAGAATCTGAGACCTTTCCAACGATACACAAATATATATATTTTACTATAGATAACTAGCCACATTTGTCAGATTTTGCTCCCCAATTTTAAACCTTTTTTTTATTTTCTTCACTATTTTTGAAGTTTGAAGAAGTTTTTAGCCACTAATTTATTACATTACCCTTATGTTTGTTGTATTATTCAGAAAGTGCATTTAGCCATTTGTAAAACGCAGATTTGTTTGTAAAAATTGGTGAACAAATGGTTAAGTTATGAATGTTTTTTGAGGAACGCAATCTTCATATCCAAATTCGAAATTAACAACAACACCACAACAAAATATTTTTTTTTAACTGTTTGATTTTAGTATGGGATATGTTGTACTCGAAAAAAAATAATAAAAAACATTTTCGAATTTTAGATCAAATATCAATTGAAATACTATTAGTTTTTTCATTTCAAACCTCTTAGACTATAAAAATTTTATTTTATCTTCGTTAGTTCATATATTGTAATGTTAGACAGATATTTATTATTGGCATGATCTAGATAATTTTTATTCTTGGCTTTCGCGTAATAATACTGCAAATTATTTTACTAGTTCAGTTTGCTGTCAGATAGTTAGACTTCTAGCGTGTGGCGGGGAGGCTCGTCTGTGTCACGGCTACGTATGATTTGAGACCTCCTCTATTATGCTTGAAGCAGTTTACTCATGTAAACAAATAACCGTTTGCAATATAACTGACAATGATGAGACTTTGACGCAGTTTATTATGCCGCGGGGAAACCTAAAGAGCAGGTTCTAATTGTTTAGATCAATACCTTTATTATATATCAAGTCAAATATTAAATCTATGTAACCATACGGAAAATAGTTCATCTGGACATTTTGTAGACAACTGGCTTATACATTTTCATATAACTTACAATTTGTTATTCTGAAGTCAACTTTGCAGTTAATCAAATTTGTTTAAAAAAAAATAGAAAAAATTTAAGGAACTTGGGGAGAGATCCAGTGCATGATGTAGGTGTAGTCGAATACATCATGATTATTGTTAACCAAAGAATCTTGTTAAGTCTAATATCGGGTCTTTCATGACTTTTGAGCTAATAACTCAGTTAGTTCTAAACCAATTTTGAATTTATTTACATCTGAGACCTTTCCAACGATATATAAATATATATATTTTACTATAGATAACTTGCCACATTTGTCTGATTTTGCCCCCCAATTTTAAACTTTTTTGATTTTGTTCACTATTTTTGAAGTTTGAAGAAGTTTTTGGCCACTAATTTGTTACATTACCCTTATGTTTGTTGTATTATTCAGAAAGTGCATTTAGCCATTTGTAAAACGCAGATTTGTTTGTAAAAATTGGTGAACAAATGGTTAAGTTATGAATGTTTTTTGAGGAACGCAATCTTCATATCCAAATTCGAAATTAACAACAACACCACAACAAAATATTTTTTTTTAACTGTTTGATTTTAGTATGGGATATGTTGTACTCGAAAAAAAATAATAAAAAACATTTTCGAATTTTAGATCAAATATCAATTGAAATACTATTAGTTTTTTCATTTCAAACCTCTTAGACTATAAAAATTTTATTTTATCTTCGTTAGTTCATATATTGTAATGTTAGACAGATATTTATTATTGGCATGATCTAGATAATTTTTATTCTTGGCTTTCGCGTAATAATACTGCAAATTATTTTACTAGTTCAGTTTGCTGTCAGATAGTTAGACTTCTAGCGTGTGGCGGGGAGGCTCGTCTGTGTCACGGCTACGTATGATTTGAGACCTCCTCTATTATGCTTGAAGCAGTTTACTCATGTAAACAAATAACCGTTTGCAATATAACTGACAATGATGAGACTTTGACGCAGTTTATTATGCCGCGGGGAAACCTAAAGAGCAGGTTCTAATTGTTTAGATCAATACCTTTATTATATATCAAGTCAAATATTAAATCTATGTAACCATACGGAAAATAGTTCATCTGGACATTTTGTAGACAACTGGCTTATACATTTTCATATAACTTACAATTTGTTATTCTGAAGTCAACTTTGCAGTTAATCAAATTTGTTTAAAAAAAAATAGAAAAAATTTAAGGAACTTGGGGAGAGATCCAGTGCATGATGTAGGTGTAGTCGAATACATCATGATTATTGTTAACCAAAGAATCTTGTTAAGTCTAATATCGGGTCTTTCATGACTTTTGAGCTAATAACTCAGTTAGTTCTAAACCAATTTTGAATTTATTTACATCTGAGACCTTTCCAACGATATATAAATATATATATTTTACTATAGATAACTTGCCACATTTGTCTGATTTTGCCCCCCAATTTTAAACTTTTTTGATTTTGTTCACTATTTTTGAAGTTTGAAGAAGTTTTTGGCCACTAATTTGTTACATTACCCTTATGTTTGTTGTATTATTCAGAAAGTGCATTTAGCCATTTGTAAAACGCTTATTTGTTTGTAAAAATTGGTGAACAAATGGTTAAGTTATTAATGTTTTTCAAACGCAATATTCAAATCCAAATTCGAAATTAACAACAACATCACAACAAAATATTTTCTTTAACTGTTTGATTTTAGTATGGGATATGTTGTACTCGAAAAAAAATATTAAAAAACATTTTTGAATTTGGGATCAAATATCAATTGAAATACTATTAGTTATTTCATTTCAAACCTCTTAGACTATAACAATTTTATTTTATCTTCGTTAGTTCATATATTGTAATGTTAGACAGATATTTATTATTGGCATGATCTAGATAATTTTTATTCTTGGCTTTCGCGTAATAATACTGCAAATTATTTTAATAGTTCAGTTTGCTGTCAGATAGTTAGACTTCTAGCGTGTGGCGGGGAGGCTCGTCTGTGTCACGGCTACGTATGATTTGAGACCTCCTCTATTATGCTTGAAGCAGTTTACTCATGTAAACAAATAACCGTTTGCAATATAACTGACAATGATGAGACTTTGACGCAGATTATTATGCCGCGGGGAAACCTAAAGAGCAGGTTCTAATTGTTTAGATCAATACCTTTATTATATATCAAGTCAAATATTAAATCTATGTAACCATACGTATAATAGTTCATGTGAACATTTTGTAGACAACTTGCTTCTAAATTTTCTTTTGACTTAAAAATTTGTATTTTAAAGTCAACTTTGCCGTTCGCCAAATTTGATTTAGAGAAAACACAATTCAATAATTGAGTTAAAGATTTTCTTTTGAATAAAAACCTCCACGCGGCATATTATTTTATATTTGCTAATGGAATTTGATTTGTAGTATTCTTTTAAAATAATTTTATCTAATGAACGTGTTTTTGCGCAAATTAATGACAAATTCGAATAATATAATATAATATTCGAATATATAATTAATATTATAAACCCCAATCCTTCCTCAACTTTCTGAGCATGTTGGCCAAACATTAACTTTAATTCCTTTACCTAATATTTGAAGGCAGCGAAGTCGTTTTTTGCAGCGATGACGTACAATTTGCTGACATTTGTATATCTGCAGTTGGAAGTGGTATGTATTAGTTATGTAAAATAATTGTATTTTAAAATGAATAACTACTTGTACGCATGCGTGTTCTAGCATCAGACATGACCACGGCATTTCTGCAATATTAGTCAATTGCAAAAACAATTTATTAATAATAATAAAATAAAAGTTATTTATTTTGACAGCAATTTCTTTCTTTTAAATTATTTATAAGCTCATATAACGTAATTATTAAAAAAATTAAAGCTAGTTGGGGGAAATGCAAATATTACATTAACATGATTAAACTTAATTTTAGTACAATAAATCCAATTTTCCGTCCATTTGGTTGTACATTTAAGTATATTCTCGTTAATTTCAAGAAAGCATACTTGTTTTAATTCTTTGTGACTTCAATTAAGGGTAAAAAGCATACAAGCAAGTCTGGACGAACTTAAATATAGTACATATATATTCCACAATAGGATAGATAAACTTGAGCCAAGTTGACACTAAACTCAAATATAGTACATTCAGTCTTATAGTGTAAGACATTTATGTTCATATTTGCTACAATTTAACTCAATTTGAGTACAATCTGACTCAATTTCAGATCTGATTAGTTGTACATTTAAGTAAATTCTCGCTAATTCTAGGAGAGCATACTTGATTTTACTTCGTTGGTGATTTCAATTAAGTTCAACTATACTAAATTCCAATACGCATTAACATGTATCGTACTTAAATGTAGTTTAATTTGCATTAATACGGAGAAAATGCGGTCTTCAATTTAGAAAATTTGCTTTGTAGTAAGTCACATTTTTCTTTTTTTGAATACGATGCAAACTTCCATGATTGCCGCGTGTACTTATTTCAAGTCAATTAGTGGTTGACTTTAGGACATTTTCTGAATATCGGTAGTAAAATGTAAGAAGTGCATACTCAGTGAAACATCATTTCTCCTTATTTTAGAAATTTTGCACTCAAATCGTATCAAAAAAACTACGAATGAGTAAGTGCATACTTGATTATTGGCACATAATACTTGCTTATAGTATATGTCGACTAAGATTCAGTAACTTTTACTTGTCTTTATTCCAAATGTATTTGAATTTAGTAACAACTTTACTGAAATCAAGTATGAAATGAATTCAATCTGAGTAACCGTAATACTTGACTCCGAATTGATGGCCACTCTTACTCAATTTTAGTAAATATTTCCTTCAACTTAGTACATGTTTCTCCTAGTGCATACTTATTTGTAATACCAACTTACTACTTTTGATTCAAAATGTGTTCAAAAATAAGTCGTGTTGTACTCAAAACAAAGAAATGTATACTATATTTTAGTTCGCATTTTAGACTTATATTAAAGAAATTTGCAAACTCAATTTGAGTACTGTGTTACTTGGCGCCATATGAAGACTCATTTTACTCAATTCTAGTTCAATTTTACTTCAATTTAGTTCACTTTTTTCTGAGTGTGGAAAGTGTCTTGTGCCATCTATTTTGCTCTTTGTGTGGGTAAAAGAGAGAGAAAGAGACCGAGGAAATTGTATAATTTGTCAATATGAAACAGTACAAGTCAAAGTTGATGGAATATAATGTTTTTGAAGCAGAAACAAATACATTAATGACACTCAGGATGACAAAATTTGAACAGATTTAATATTGCGATGGTATTAAATAGGGAACCCAACAGTAATGAATGGCGTTTAGGCTTTCCAAAGAGGTTGTTTTCATATGATGTGTGACAAAATTTTATTACTTACTTAAGTGGCCCATAACAACTTACGAACGTGGTTCATAAATTAGAGGCCTAAAGAATTTCAGCCTTCTGTGTGCGTTCTCCAGTTAGTTCTTCCAGATGGTGGCACATCGCCTTCCACTTGGTCCTTCCAACGAAGTTTGGGTCTCCCTGCTCTGCGTCGTCCTTTAGATTCGCCTTTAAACATCTTTCTCGCTGGAGCATTTACATCCATCCTGGCAATATGTCCCAGTGATCGAAGTCGCTGGATTCTGACTATTTTAGCTACGTCGATGTCGTGGAAAAGCTCATACATCTCATGGTTCATCCGATGGCGAAACTCGCCGTCGACAAAGTCGGAGTAATTTTCTCTCGAATACTCCCAGGCTTTGTATGTCCGTTGTCGTAAACACCCCATGAATGAGTTATGGGATAGCTTCTCGCGTTGTTGTGAATTAACACGCTTTGTATTTTTAGATTCACAACTAACGGCACCTACTTGTTTATCGACGAATGCGAACGTTACTGTTTGTGCAGCTCTTACTAGACACGCCGATTGACTCGACACTTATACTGCGAACTTGCTGTCAACAACATTCGAGAAGTGCCGACAATGAAACAAAATTTTTTTTTAAGATGACTGGAGGCAGGTTTGAACCTGCGATCTCCCGCATGGTAGTCGCGTGTTCTAACCACTATGCCACGGCAGCACGGCAGAACGTGTGAAATTCACACCTGGTACAGCTGTTTCTTAGTATCTCGAGATAAGGTGGTGTTACTAAAGAGCTGTCTAAGTTCGTACACACATCTATTGGCGAGCATTATTCTCCGCATAATTTCTTGGCTGACATTATTTTTCTTGTTGACGGAAGATCCGAGGTATGTAAACTCATCTAGAACCTCAAAACGATAATTTTCAACGTTGACGATGCGTCCCCATTGAGAGAACTCTTTGTTCGTCGAAATCATTATTTTTGTTTTGTCCTATTTGATCGCTAAACCCATTGTTACTGACTCCTTTTCTAGTGATGAGAAAACTGCAGTAACATCCAGCAGATTTAGGCCAATGATGTCTATATCATCGGCATAGGCTAGTGGCATGTGGCTCCTGTGGAATATGATGCCAGATATGTTGACACCAGACTTTATCATCACCTTCTCCATAACTATATTAAATAGTGTACAGGACAAGGTATAACCCAGCCTGAGACCCCTTTCTGGATTGAATCGTTCAGAGTGACGCTTACCAATCTTAATAAAGGATTTGGTGTTTTCCAAGGTACATCTGCAAAGTCGAATTAGTTTTGCAGGGATACCAAACTCAGACATGGCCTCATATAGCCTATTCCTTATCGGAGAGTTGAAGGCAGCTTGGTAGCCGGTGGTAGGTGTCGATCTGCTTTTCATGGGTTTTTTCGAGAATTTGTCGTAAAGTGAACATGTGATCCGTCGTAGATATACCAGGTCTAAAGTCGCACTGATATGGTCCAATTAGTTTTTCTGCAATTGGCTTTTGACGTTCACACAATATGCTCGAAAGGACCTTGTAAGCAAATGGTACTACGATCTCCTTTCTTGTATATGGGGTATAACAGACTGAGACTCCAATCCCTGGCTTTCCAATCCACATCTTGCTCTCCTTCAGCCAGATGTTCTACGTGAGCTGATACATGCTCCTATCCAGCTCCTCTCCACCTGTTTTAAACAATTCCGTAGGGAAACAATCGGCTCCAGCCGCTTTGTTATTTTTAAGGCGGGATATTGTCATGCGTACCTCGCTCTAGCTCGGAGGTGGACAGTTAATATCATCATCATGTATTGGAGCTGCGTCTTCGGGAGAGGTGTCAGAATCCAGCAGATTTCTGAAATGTTCTCTCCATATCTTCTTCCGTCAATAGCTGGCCATCGCAGTCCTTACAGGAGGGCAACCCTGTTCCACGCATTCTCGCCTTAACTTTCTCCTCTACTTCGGAGCAACTCTGTGCCCTCATCCTGTCTCCTCTTCAGCTCCTTCTTTTTCCGTCTAAAAAGACGAGTCTCTTCTCCCTGTGCCGTTCACAAACAGCTCGCGTTGCCATTGGCTGCAGTTTCGCCCTGTATGAGGCATCGAGTCTCCGTAAGAGACTTAGGTATCTTGTCTCGCGATTAATCCTGTTAGTGATCGAATAGCAGCAATCCGCATCAAGGCGAAATATTTCAACATCACGCTGATTTGTACTCATGCCCCGACGGAAGATAAAGACGATGAGATTGAAGACGCATTTTACGAGCGCCTAGAGGAAACATACGACCGCTGCCCTGGCCACGACATTAAAATTGTTCTGGGAGACTTTAATGCAAAAATAGGAAGGGAAAATAATCTTGGTCCATCGATCGGTAAATTCAGCCTGCATACCGACACTTCAGACAACGGGTTAAGGCTGGTTAGCTTCGCAGCGGGAAGGAACATGGTAGTGAGTGGAACCAGATTCCAGCACAAAGATATCCATAAGGCAACTTAGCTATTCCCCGATCAAAACACCAAAAATCATATTGATCATGTGGTAATTGATGGCAGGCATGCATCTAGTGTCACGGACGTGCGTGTGATCCGTGCTGCTAATATTGGCTCGGTTTATTAGCTGGTTGCAGCCTAGGTGCGCACATGATTGAGCAGAGCGAAAAACGGACATTACCAAACACCCAGAAAGCTGGACATCGCGATGCTGCAAACCCCAGAGATAGCCACTGCCTACTCCAACCACCTCTCCAAAACTACTACGACACAACGCCTCTACTTCTGAGGTTTCCGATATACAGTGGCAGCATATTGCGAATTCCATGGCAACAATCGTGGTAGGATATGAAAAACGGCACTAATACGAATCCTGGCACGATGAAGAATGTCGCATAGGATGCCGCTTATAGGGTAACGCTGCAGCCAATTGTAACCCCGGCTGTCAGGGAACGGCACAAGGAGGCAGTAAAACAGGCGGAAAGCTATTTAAGCGAATAAAACGTCAGATGATGGGACGGGAGAACGAGGATTTAGAGCGATACAGAGATAGAGATGAAGCCCGAAAATTTTACCAGAAAGTAAAAGCAAAAGAATACGGTAATGGGCAATAATGGAAATCTGCTTACAGATACGCCGAGTGTGCGGAATAACATATATGGAGAGAACACTTCCAGCAATTGCTGGTTTTCGAAGGCAGCGCACGTGAAGTTATCACGCCTATTGTCGACGACGGCTTAGATTGCCCACCACCAAGTCAAGCCGAGGTAAGAAAAGCAATATCGCGGCTAAAAAACAACAAAGCAGCCGGTGCCGACGGTCTGCCCGCAGAGCTCTTCAAGTCCGGTGGCGAGAAGCTGATAACGAGCATGCACCAGCTCCTGTGCACGGTTTGGCTTAAAGAATGCAAGCGTATTATGTCCTGTGCTGAAAAAAGGTGATCAAAGTGTGTGCTCCAACTACAGCGGGATCAGACTTTTTCCCATCGCATATAAGGTCCTGTCGAGTGTGCTATGTGAAAGACTAAAGCCAGTGTTATCCAACATGATCGGGCCTTATCAGTGTGGCTTTAGACCTGGTTAATCAACAACTGACCAAATATTCACACTTCGGCCAATCCTGGAAAAGACCCAAGAGAAACAGATCGATACGTACCATCTTTTCATCGACTATAAAGCTGCCTTCAACAGCCCGATACGGCAGAAATTACTCGAAGCCATGATTGAGTTTGGTTTTCCAGCGTTGCTGATACACCTTTGCAGAACGACGCTGACTGACACTAAGTTTTCAGTGAAGATTGGCAAGGACCTTAGGGAACCATTCTGTACCAGACGAGGTCTATCGTGTGACCTCTTCAACTTAGTAATGCAGATGGTAATGATGAAAGCTGCAATAAACACGAGTGGCACGATATTCAACAAAAGCCACATGCTACTCGCGTAAGCTGATGACGTAGTCATCATCGGTCGAAAACTGCGGGATGTGACGGCAGCCTTCTCATGGAATACAGAAGGAAACAGCGAAAATGGGTCTAATGGTGAACGAGGACATAATGCAATTATTAGTTTCCACGAACTAAGAATCTACTCGTTTGGGAAACTGCGTGAACGTTGGCAACTATAATATCGAGGTGGTAGATAATTGTATCCACCTAGGCTCTGCCATCAAAAAAACAAATAATGTCAGCCTCGAAATCCGGAGAAGAATCCTGCTTGCCAATAAATGCTATTACGGACTAAGCAAGCGATTCAATGACAGAGCCCTCTCCCGGCGAACAAAAATCCAGCTATACCAGATACTGGTTCTACCTGTCTTGATGTACGGTCGCGAATTCTGGGTTATGACACAAGCGGATGAATAGGTTCTGGCAGTATTCGAGAAAAATACTCCGGCCCATCATCGTTAACGCAGAGAATCGGCGTCGTATGAATCATGAGCTTACGAGCTGTACACTGACATTGACGCATTGGTCAGACGAATTAAGGTGCAGCGGTTGCGTTGGGTAGGTCATGTTGTACGCTTGGACGAAAATGCTCCAGCTCGAAAAGTCTTCGACAATGAACTCGATGGACGGCGTAGAAGAGGGACATCATAACTCCGTTAGAAACACCAGGTTACTGAGTGTGACTAACTGGAAAAGAAGCTCAGAAGATCGAGGCGCTTATAATATTTTTCTACATGCGGTATATAATCCAATGGGATTGTAGAGAAGTGCCAGCTAAGTAATACAAGTAACTTTAGATATATTGAGGTAGATAATATAGTCAATCTTGTTTGTTGGTGGATTTTTTTGTCGTTGTTGTTGTATTATTCGCCAATTATCCGTATTTAAAATTGTATTTGCTTCAAAAAGTATGGTTTTCACTGTAGTTCAATTTATGTAGAATAGATGGCGTTCGAGTAGAGTGTATAGTAAGTGATGATGTACGTATGAGCTATAAAAATGTATAGCATAAAGTATACGCACTGTACTACCTTCCTTTTTATATTTGGCTTAAAGTATTTACCATTGACCCCATTTGTATATATTTTTTATATTATTTTCATAATATTAAACCTGTTTGGTATATTGGAGTTGTTGGCATTTTTGTCATCGTCGTCGTCGCCTGTTTGTAATTACTGTCATCCTGTTGTAATGATAGATAAAAACGAAGGCAACAGCAAAAACTGTTATATCGTAACGTAACAAAAAAGACACCAACGCCGACAGTAGACAATTTTAATGGCTATAATGAAATGAGTGCGCAATATATTTTTTTAATTTTTTTCCTTTTAATTTTTGTTGTTGTATTCTTTTTGCAAATATGTATGTACATATTTTGTTTATTGCTGCTGTCTAACTGCATAAATCTCTAAACGTTTGTACAATTTTTTCCTAGTTATTTTGCTCTTGCTGTGTTGACATGGCAGCTATTTTCCTCCCTGCCACATGGCCTTTAATACATTTACCTTCGAATTGTTGGCGTAATGAAAACCTTGAATTGACAGCTCAAACCAAATTTATGTTATACTATTACAAGGATGTTGGACAAAGGAATGATGTAAAATGATAAATTAGATATTAAATTGTCATAGGTAGAAATGAATGATTAGTTTGATTGTCCTCGAGTGAATTAAAGTTTGCTCACTCATATCAAAAGAAATATGAATTATTTTTTGAGATTTATTAACTTAAAACCGTGTCTTAAATTCCAATAAGGATTACATAGTAAAAATTAAAAAAATATTTATAATCCCTTAGGATCCTCTAGACCCTATATAGGACAGCCTTTGAAACATATTTGTGTCAACTTAAAACAGTGTCTTCTGTTCCAATAAGGATAACATAAAAAAAATATACAAAGAAAGTATTTGTTATCCCTAGGATCTTCAACGCTATATACAACAGCCTTTATATCTATCGTTGGCTCTGTTTGGCTGCTGTCCAAGACTCCTAAGACTATAATGCCCTTAAGTTCCGATTTAAACTCAATTGTGTATCACATCACATTTATTAGGTTGTAAAAATTCCATCATTTTCTTACCCTGCTGCTGCGTTCCGCTCACTGCTTACCTGCTTCTTGGTAACATGTCATTCACCTAGGGCCACGCTTTCTTGGAATAATGTTATAACTCGTGTTTCTGTTATCGTCGTTTTTCGGCGAATTACATTAACAATTACAGAGCGGCAACATCAACAATGGTAGCCAAAAAAAAAAGGAAAACACGGCACGTGGCTAAGTAATTCGTATGTTTTTTTCATATGTAACAAAAATTTTTCCTTTTGACATGGCTAATTCGCCCACAAACATATGACAACAGCTGTGTTGTTAAAAGAAAAAAAAACATAAACCTATTAATATCATATTATACTTGTGTTGCCACCTAGTACTGAAATTGGAATTCTTTGTTCACTAAGCGATGCAGAGTATAGATCAAAGCAGAAAATAAAAATATATGAAGTGTGATTCATTTAGAGGTTTCTTTGTTATCTGGTGTTTTCATACAGAATATGACTGACTAGTGTTAAGTTGTTACCTTCGTATTTATTAACTACTATTTGGCAATTTGTTTGAAATAGATGGCAATGGCCATAATGTCTCTAAGTTATTTAGCTGCGTTACGGTAATCAGCGTCCTGTGAAAAATGCTTTTTTAATTGCAAATATATGACAGTATTTGTGAAAGAAATGAAAAACATAGAACTGTTCATATCATTTAATGCTCATATTGCCTCCAATACTAAAATTACAATTGCCTGCTCACTTTGCGACGAAGGCTATGGATATAAAGAGAAACTTAAAAAATATGAAGTGTGATTCATTAAAAGGTTTTAATGTTATCTGGTCTTTGCTTACAGAACACGAGTGATTAGAGTCATGCTGTCATCTTAGTTGTATTAACTACTGTTCGGCAATTTGTACTGAAACCAGTAAGAACTTACATATACCCGACACATATACCCTCACCCTCAGTAAGACATAAATTGTTCTATAATATTAACATTGAATGGTATATTTGTATGGAAGTTACCAGAAGGGGCGCGGCCAGACTTCCAGTTTTCTTCTAAAAAACTTTATCCTGTTGTTGCTTAATTAAATACAGAATTTGGGTACGATCCCGTTGCGTGTATTGATATTATTACTCCATCCCCAAAGTGGGCGAAGAGGTGCATTTATATGGAAGGTACCAGAAGGGGCGTGTCTAAACTTAAAAATTTTTCTTCAATATAGTATCCTGTTATACCTTTACTAAACACAGAATTTGGGCACGTTCGCGTTAGGTCTATTAATAATATTCTTACTTACTTACTTAGCTGGTACTTCTATGCAATCCCAGTGGATTATATACCGCACGTAGAAAAATATTATAAGCGCCTCGATCTTCTGCGCTTCTTCTCCAGTTAGTCACACCGAGTTCTGTAAGGTTCTCAGTAACCTGGTCTTTCCAACGGAGTTTTGGTCGTCCTCTTCTGCGCCGTCCATCGAGTTTATTGTCGAAGACTTTTCGAGCTGTAGCATTTTCGTCCATGCGTACAACATGACGCAGCCAACGCAACCGCTGCACCTTAATGCGTCTGACCACGTCAATGTCAGTGTACTGCCCATGATTCATACGACGCCGATACTCTCCGTTAACGATGATGGGCCCATATATTTTACGGAGTATTTTTCTCTCGAATACCGCCAGAACCAATTCATCCGCTTGTGTCATAACCCAGGATTCTGAACCATACATTAAGACAGGTACAACCAGTATCTGGTATAGCTGAAATTTTGTTCGTCGAGAGAGGGCTCTGTCATTGAATCGCTTGCTTAGTCCGTAGTAAGATTTATTGGCAAGCAGGATTCTTCTTCGGATCTCGAGGCTGATATTATTTGCTTTCTTGATGGCGGAGCCTAGGTAGATAAAATTATCCACCACCTAGAAATTATAGTTGTCAACGTTCACGCAGTTTTCCAAACGAGTAGTTTCTTTGTTCGTGAAAACTAATAACTTCGTTATGTCCTCGTTCACCGTTTCGCTAATTTCTTCTGTATACCTGAGAATGCTACAGTCACATCCCGCAGTTTTCGACCGATGATGTCGACGTCATCAGCGTACGCGAGTAGCATGTGGCTTTTGTTGAATATAGTGCCACTCGTGTTTACTGCAGCTTTTCTCATTATCATCTACATCACAATGTTGAAGAGATCGCACGATGGGCCGTCGCCTTGTTTTAGGCCTCATCTGGTATAGAATGGCTCCGTAAGGTATTTGCCAATCTTCACTGAAGACTTCGTGTCAGTCAGCGTCATTCCACAAAGGCGTATCAGCTTTGCTGGAATACCAAACTCAGCCATGGGTTCGAGTAATTTCTGCCGTATCGGGCTGTCGAAGGCAGCTTTATAGTCCACGAAAATATGGTACGTGTCGATATGTTGCTCTTGGGTCTTTTCCAGGACTTGCCGAAGTGTGAATATCTGGTCAGTTGTTCATTTTCCAGGTCTAAAGCCACACTGATAAGGCCCGATCAGGTTGGATAACACTGGCATTAGTCATTCACATAGTACACTCGACAGGACCTTATATGCGATGGGTAAAAGACTGATCACGCGGTAGTTGGAGCACACACTTAAATCACCTTTTTTCAGCACAGGACACAATACGCTTAGATTCCAATCGTCGGGCATGCACTCTTTAAGCCAAACCGTGCGCAGGAGCTTGTGCATGCTCGTTATTAGCTCCTCGCCACCGGACTTGAAGAGCTCTGCGGGCAGACCGTCGGCACCGGCTGCTTTGTTGTTTTTCAGCCGCGATATTGCTCTTCTTACCTCGGCTTGACTTGGAGGTGGGCAATCTACGCCGTCGTCGACAATTGGCGTGATAACTTCACGTGCGCTGCCTTCTAGAACCAGCAGTTGCTGGAAGTGTTCTTTCCATATATGCAGCCAACTCGGCGTATCTGTAACCAGATTTCCATCCTTGTCGTTACAGGAGGGGAGCCCATTACCATAGCTTTTACTTTCTGGTAAAATTTTCGAGCCTGACCTCTATCCCTGTATCGCTCTATACCCTCGTTCTCCCGTTCCTTCATTTGACTTTTTTTTTGCTTAAATAGCTGTATCGCCTGTCTTACTGTCTCCTTGTGCCGTTCTCTAACAGCACGGGTTACAATTGGCTGTAGCGTTGGCCTATAAATAGCATCCTGTTCCTCGTCTTACCAGTATTCGTCTGAGCGCCGTTTTTCATATCCTAGCACGGTTGTTGCGGCGGTTGCCATGGAATGCGCAATATGCTGCCACTGTGTATCGGGAACGTCAGAAGTAGAGGCGTTGTGTCGTAAAAGTTGGGAGAGTTGGTCGGAGTAGGCAGTAGCTATCTCTAGGGTTTGCAGCTTCGCGATGTCCAGCTTTCTTTGTGTTTGGTTACGTGCGTTTTTCGCTCTGCTCAATCTTGCGCGCAACTTGGCTGCAACCAGGTAATGATCCGAGCCAATATTAGCACCACGGATCACACGCACGTCCAAGACACTAGATGCATGCCTGCCTTCAATTACCACATGATCAACATGATTTTTGGTGTTTTGATCGGGGGATAGCCAAGTTGCCTTGTGGATATCTTTGTGCTGGAATCTGGTTCCACTCACTACCATGTTCCTTTCCGCTGCGAAGCTAACCAGCTTAAACCCGTTGTCTGACGTGTAGGTATGCAGGCTGAATTTACCGATCGATGGACCAAGAACATCTTCACTTCCTATTTTTGCATTAAAGTCGTGCATTAAAGCAGCGGTCGTATGTTTCCTCTAGGCGCTCGTAAAATGCATCTTTAATCTCAACCTCTTTATCTTCCATGAAAATATACCACAGGAATTAATGCCAGAGATTGGTATTTCAGTTCATTGCACAGATGCTGGCATTGGGTTTTGTTTTAAGTGCTCTGCTTATAATCTAAAAACACGTTTTCAAATGAATCACCCATTATTAGGAGATAAGTATAAGTTTGGTTTTGTCATGTGGCAGTGGGAGTGGGACTTTCAACATGCCTACGCCGGGAAGTGAAATGAGAATAAGTAAGAGATGTTATTCATCCGTAGAAAATACCTTCTTCATGCATTCTTGGGCAAGGCATATAGAGAAGTGGAAGTTAAGGTAAAGACATTGCATCTTGCCTTTGGTGAAAGTGAAATGAGACTTAGTAGAAGATGATTTTCATTCACGAAAAAAGGCCTTCTTCATGCATTCCTGGAGACGTTATTTATTCACAGAATAGGCCTTAGTGGCATAGTGGTTAGAACACGCGACTACCATGCGGGAGATCCGGGGTTCGATACCCGCCTCCAGTCATCTACATTTTTCATTCATTGCCGGCCCCCTCGATGTTGTCGACAGCGACGTCGCAGTATAAGTGTCGAGTCAATCGGCATGTCTAGTAAAAGCTTCTCAAACAGTGACGTTCGCATTCGTCGATAAACAAGTAGGTGCCGTTAGTTGTGAATCTCATTCCTCATTCATGGGGTGGAAAGGGAAATGAAGTTTTTTTTAATTAGTAAAAGCTGGAGTTAGGTGATGGGGCCAACAGATATTCGGATTCAAGCGGTCATTTTACAAAAGAAACTGCTGTTTTGTCGGTTGTCCCTTAAGTTTCAGCTACACTTGATAGCTTGTTATCATTGAAGCGATTGATTAGTATACCGAGCAGTAAAATATATAACTTTCGGTAGATCTTCTGTATTGAGTATGATGTCTCCTTCTTTTTTTTAAAATTTATGGAAAATTACTATATTTTTCTAATATATTAGATTCAAATTGCAAAAATAGGGGTTTGGACACAAAAATCCCTCTGTGCAACGTAATCGCGGCTAACTTTTTAATAAAATGATATTTAATGTCAGAGAGTGTTCTTTCGGGTAATAGTGAAAATTTCGACGTTCCATTTCACTTTCAGTATTTAATTTAAAATAAAAAAAACAAGGTTCTAAATGAATCATCCTCTATTTTTCCCTACCTTTCACTTTCATTATAAAAAAATCATCTAATGGGTAATTTAATGCCTCTATTTCCTACATTTGTATATGAAAATGAGATATCTTAGTCTATTGAACATTTGAGTTCTCCCGCAGTTCTATTCATCGTTCGACTATAACGATACTACCGCATATGTCTACTTATTAACACACATATTCTGCGCTCATTGTCTAAGATATGACATTGATTTCATTATGTAAATGCCGGAGGTTGTTCATTCGGGTTATAAGAAAAGTTCTTACATGTCATTAAGTTTCAGTTATTTATTTCAAATCAAAAAACCATTTTATATTTTCCTTACTTAGCTTTTACTTACAAAAAACTCAATTACTAAGCCATTTAAATGACCATTGCTTCTACATTTGTATATATGACAGACATCTAAGTCTGTTAGCCTTTTTATGTTTGCTTCTGTTCCCCTCACCGTTTGATTATTACGATACTACAGCATGTTTATACTTTTTAATAAACTCCTTGTTCTACCATGACGTCATTGCCTGAGTCATAAGGTTATCCTTCATAATTAAATGACGGAAACTGTTCTTAGAGGTCATAATAAATTTTCTAACATCCAGTTCTACTTTAAGTGTTTTATTAAAATTATAAAAATAAAGGTTCTTAATGAATCACCCTTCCCTTTCCATAAACTAAGCTTTCATTTAGAAAATGCATCTAATAAATTATTTTAAACTCTCTTGTTTCTAAATCTATACAAATGGAAGAATTCTAAGTCCATAACCAATTCACACTTTTCTTCTTTTTCCTTCATTGATAGAACCGCAAATTCCTAATTTCTAACATACATCATATTATCTCATGACGTCATTGTCTAAAACATAGAATTTTTCTATATAATCAAATGCCAAAGAAGGTTCTTTGAGGTCATGGTAAAGATTCCAACATAGAATTGTATTTTAAGTAGTTTATTTAAATTATTCATATATAGGTTCTAAATGAATCACCCTTAACTTTTTCCTCAACTGAGTTTTCATTAAAAAAAAAGTCAACTTTTAAGGGTTTTTAATGTCTTTTGGTTCTGTATCTATGAAAATAAGAGAAATTTTAGTATTTAAGCCATGTTTGCATTGTTACAGTTTCCCTCTCCGTTCAACTATTACATTATTACCGCATGTTCCTACTTTGTAACAAACACCTTTTACTACCATCATGCCATTGTCTGAGATATAAAATTTTCTTTAATGACTTAATGCCACAGATTGTTCTTTTGGATATATTTATGGATTTTGGATTTATGATATAGATTTCAACCTGCATTTGTATCTAAAGTTTAAATTTAAATTACAAAATCCAACTTCTAAATGAATCACCTTTATATATTACTTAACTAAGGTTTCATTTAAAACACAAACTTCAAAATAGTTCAAAATGCCTTGTGTGGCTACTTCATTGAAAATTAGAGAAATCTTAGTCCTCCAGCCCATTTTGTTCACCACTCATGGTATCGTTATAGTTACAACCGCATGTTCCTACGATGTACTAACAAACACCTTCATTGCCCATGATGTCACATGTCTAAGTCCTTTCTAAACCTTAGAATTGTTATAATTATATAGTCTCTAATAATAATAAACCCCCAGTTAGTCGTAATGTAATAATATTAATACCAAAATCTAATCAAATTGCAATTTAACTGCTCAACACTCCTAAAAGTATACTACTGTTGCTATAGTTATACAAAAATCTCCACTCAAAATCCCCTACAATGATGTTATAATGGAAATTTATCACATTTTATGGCAAAAACTTTAAACATGCAAAATCGCTGTTGTTAACAGCAGCAACAGCAGTAAAAGCAACAACAACACTTCCACCACCGCCACCACCAATATACATTAGACCTTACACCATACACATGTCATTTTTATTTGAATTGTAAGGCGAAAGTTTTCAAATATGTGATAATTAAACAAATGGGGGGAAAAGTAGTTAAATTTGTTATAAACTGTCAAAAAGATATACTTGTATGCAATAATTATCAGTATCAAGAACTTGAAGAATTTTGTGAAACATTTGTAAGAAGATATTGTTGTGGCAGCCCCTTAAAATATGCCACATATATAATGAGAGCCCTAAACTATGCTACGGAAGTGGGGAGTGGGGAAAAATAGTTTTAATATTAACTGGAATTTTTCGTGGGGAATTTTAATTATGCGCAGCAAATTGTTAAGTTGTAAAGAAATAAGATTTTTTCTTAACAAATAAAAGAAGTCACTTTAAAGAAAATTTCTTGAAACGTATGGAGAGTCTAGGGTGAATGTTATACTTTGTGTAAACTTATACATTTCAAAAAAATTCTGTCTAGATGCAATTAAAATTTGGCAATTATTTATCTGTAAGTTACTGTAAGAATGTGATGAAAACTTTAGAATCAAATTATGTATAGAAATTTACGTTCAATACTTACTTACTTACTTAGCTGGCACTTCTTTGCAATCCCATTGGATTATATACCGCATGTAGAAAAATATTAAAGGCGCTTCGATCTTTTGCGCTTCTTCTCCAGTTAGTCACACCAAGTTCTGTAAGGTTCGCAGTAACCTTGTCTTTCCAATCGAGTTTTGGTCACCCTTTTCTGCGCAGTCCATCGATTTCATTGTCGAAGACTTTTCGAGCTGGAGCATTTTCGTCCATGCGTACAACATGACCTAGCCAATGCAACCGCTGCACCTTAATGCGTCTGACCACGTCAATGTCAGTGTACAGCTCGTACACCTCATGATTCATACGACGCCGATAATCTCCGTTAACGATGATGGGTCCATATATTTTACGGAGTATTTTTCTCTCGAATACTGGCAGAACCAATTCATCCGCTTGTGTCATAACCCAGGATTCTGAATAATACATTACGACAGGTAGAACCAGTATCTATTAGCTGGATTTTTGTTCGTCGAGAAAGGGCTCTGTCATTGAATCGCTTGCTTAGTCCGTAGTAGCATTTATAAGCAAGCAGGATTCTTCTCCGGATTTCTAGGCTGACATTATTTGTTTTGTGGATGGCGGAGCATTGGTTGATAAAATTATCTACCACCTAGAAATTATAGTTGTCAACGTTCACGCAGTTTCCCAAACGAGTAGATTCTTTGTTCGTGGAAACTAATAACTTAGTTTTGTACTCGTTCACCATTAGACCCATTTTCGCTAATTCCTTCTGTATACCTGAGAAGGCTGCAGTCACATTCCGCAGTTGTCGACCGATGATTTCTACGTCATCAGCGTACCCGAGTAGCATGTGGCTTTTGTTGAATATCGTGCCACTCGATTTTACTGCAGCTTTCCTCATTATCATCTCCATCATTATGTTGAAGAGATCACACGATAGGCCGTAGCCTTGTTTTAGGCCTCGTCTGGTACAGAATGGCTCCGTAAGGTCCTTGCCAATCGTTACTGAAGACTTCTTGTCAATCAGCGCCATTCAGCAAAGACGTATCAATTTCACTGGAATACCAAACTCAGCCATGGCTTCGAGTAATTCTTGCCGTATCGGACTATCGAAGGCAGCTTTTTAGTTGACGAAAATATGGTACGTGTCTTTTGCAGGATTTGCCGAAGTGTGAATATCTGGTCAGGTGTTGATTTACCAGCTCTAAAGCCACAATGATAATGCCCGATCAGGTTGGATACCACTGGCTTTAGTCTTTCACATAGCACACTCGACAGGTAGTTGGAGCACACCCTGGAATCACCTTTTTTCAGCACAGGACATAATACGCTTAGATTCTAATTGCCGGGCATGCACTCTTTAAGCCAAACCATTCGTAGGAGCTGGTGTATGCTCGTTTTCAGCTCCTCACCACCGGATTTGAAGAGTTCTGCCGGAAGTCCGTCGGCACCGACTGCTTTTTTTCAGCCGCGATATTGCTCTTCTTACCTCTGCTTGACTTGTTGGTAGGCAATCTATGTCGTCGTCGACAATTAACGAGATACCTTCACGTGCGCTGCCTTCTGGAACCAGCAGTTGCTGGAAGTGTTCTCCCCTCACATGCAGCACACTCTGCGTATCTGTAACCAGATTTCCATCCTTGTCCTTACAGAAGGGGAGCCCATTACCGTAGCCTTTTGGTTTTACTTGCTGGTACAATTTTCGGGCCTCACCTTTATCCCTGCATCGCTCTATATCCTCGTTCTCTCGTTTCTGCATCTGATGTTTTTTTCGTTTAAATTGCTGTCCGCTTGTTTTGCCGTCTCCTTGTGCCGTTCTCTAACAGCACGGGCTACAATTGGCTGTAGCATTGCCCTATAAGCAGCAACCTGTTCCTTGGACGCTATGCGACATTCTTCATCGTACCAGGATTCGTCTGAGCGCCGTTTTTCATATCCTAGCACGGTTGTTGCGGCGGTTGCCATGGAATTCGCAATATGCTGCCACTGTGTATCGGAAACGTCAGAAGTAGAGGCGGTAAAGTCTCACAGAACAATTTTAATGTCGTGGCCAGGGCAGCGGTCGTATGGTTTCTCTAGGCGCTCGTGAAATGCATCTTTAATCTCATCGTCTTTATCTTCTGTCGGGGCATGAGCACACATCATCGTGATGTCGAAATATTTCGTCTTGATGCGGATTGCGGCTATTCGATCACTAACTGAATTGAATCGCGAGAGAAGATGTCTGAGTCTCTCGCCAAACTACAAATCCACATCCAAATTCGTGTCGCAATTTTTTACTTTGCGAGCACCCTTGTCCTATCCATCTCATCTCCTGGATGGCGGTGATGGCAGCCTTATATTTTTTGAGGAGATCAGCCAGTCGGACAGTGGCACCTTATCTATAGAGAGTCCGGACGTTCCAGGTGCATATCATTAAATCATTTGCGGGGCTCGTCAACATTTGGGAGGTTCCGTTTGTTACTTTTTCTTTGTCGTGTTTTCTTAGCCAGTAAAGGACCTGAAGGCGATTTGCTAGCCCATATCTGAGAAGCTATGCACAAGAAGACATATATCATCACTGAAACGTCCAAATGGTAACGTTTGGTAACCAAAGGGCCGATACGTTGTCAAGGGCCGCCACAACCGTGAACTCAGGGAAAGTTTTCCCAAGTGATTCCTTCACCATTGTATAGCGCTATTTGCATGACTGTATCTAGTTCTACATTGAATAGAAGCTGAGAATGTACGCAACCGTGTCGTATTCCTGTATCCACTTTTATACTGTTACTTAAGGCTTTACCAAGCATGATATGGCAACTGGCGTTCTGGTAGAGAGCCTTGATGAGAGCGATAAGTTTCAGTGGCGCTTGCTTACAACCTAATGAGCTCCAAATAATGTTGTGGTTTAATTTGTCAAAAGCTTTTTCAAAATTAATAAAGTACAGATATAGGGGCGAGCGCCATTCCACGGATTGCTCGGCGATGTCACGCAGGCTGTTTATATGGTCTGTAGTCGACTTGTGAGGTCGGACTCCAGCTTGTTCTGGTCTCAGAACTGGTGTGATTTTGACAGTTATCCGTTTGCCAATTATATGTGCTATGACCTTGTTGACCATACAGAGTAAGGTGATGCCGCGCCAATTATTTGGATTCGTTAAGTCTACTTTCTTGGGAATCTTCACTAGCACGCCTTCCGTCAGCTCATTAGGTAAGCTTTCATTTTCCCAGAAATTGCGGGTGAGAGGAAGTTGAGCATTACGCTATGGTTTCTAGTCTACACAATTTTTGGTTTTAACAAATTAATAAAAAAGTTTACTACAAACTCGGGCAGCTCAACAAAGCCATCTTTAACTGCATAATATTTTCCAAAATAATTTTATAAAACTTACACCAGTGTACAGTCATTTTGTTTATGCAGCATAATTTCTTTACCAAAATCCATTTAGTACACTTCATATCATTCCCTTCAATAGCATCAAAAGTAATAGCAACAAGCCTTTGAATACCAATTGAAATTATTTCTAACGGAATTGTAATCATATGTAAATGACGCCTGAAAGTATGTCATATAGTATATGACCAAGCATACTCCTAAATGTATACTACATTTAATTTAGTCACACAATTTCATCCTATGGCTTTTTATATTAAAAGTCATTGTTACTTCCATATGTTTGTCTGTCTGTCAGGCAAATAAACTATGAGTTTATGTTGGTAAAACTCATTTTCCCGCCAGGGAGACCAATGCAGCAAACTCCAAACACCATCCATGGATCCACACAGGCATTAATGTGGCATCCACGGCAGCTGTTGCATATAATTTCTGTTGCTCTATAAAGTGTAGTGTATGGCATGCGGAGGATGTAAATGCAAATGCAGCAAAATGTCAGAGGCGCTACAATGAGATCGGGAAAGATATAAAGAACTGCTGTGTTCACGAACACACACACACGCTAGATATAAGAGAGGGAGTTAATGTATATGTAAATGAACAACGAGGTTGGTTTATAGAGTAAAAGAAAATGACTGCGTTACTCACGTAGCTAATGTCTCTAATACTAAATATATCTATCTGACTTGGGATTCAGGGACTTGCAGACTTAAAAACTAGTACAGAATCTACAGACACATGAACTGACTTGAAAATATCCTCACCTATGTCTATGAATTATCAAGGATATTGCTCTCAGAGCTAATGAATTGAATTGATTTTTAAGTGAAATTCCCTATTTATTATGGAGCGTAAACGGTTGAAGATAGGACTATCTGTCAACTGTAGACATGGTTAGAGTGTGGAAATTGTTTATGAATTCACCAACAAATAAAAAGTTAGATTTCCGTTTGGAAGTTCTCCCATAACTTTTATTTTCCCACAAATATGTCAAGTTGTATAAGAGGTATCTGTAGAGGTGATCCCATTCTGCTCTATTTACAATCTTATAACTACTTTTTGTAAAATATTTATAGTTGTAAATTTTCATAAGGATCAGCAAAGGTATACGCGGCTTATCGTGCCCACCAGTTAGCTAGACAGATGGACCTGCCTCAATCGTCCTACAAGGTACTGAAACGACCTTGGTCTTAAGATTCATGTGGTCCAACTCGTCTCCTTTAATGCGTTACACTTTTTATATACTCACGTGTATGAAGAATACACACGGAAGTAATGGATCTCCGACGAAACATGGCACAAGATCGAACAGCAAAAACAGGCAAAAGCAGATCTTAATGAAGCAAAAACTCGCAGCAGTAAACTTAGACTGCAAGCGCACACACAGTCACCTAGATAAAATAGTAAAAAACGGAGCGTCCGGCGAAATAAACGCAGATGGATAGACGGAGAAGAAAGAAGCACAGATAGCCGTAGAAACCCATCGCACAAGCAAAATGCATAGATCCTTGAGGAAACTGACAAATGGTTACACGACTTCACAAAGGCCATTGAGAAGATCAAATCACGAACTAGCTACATCCTTGCAGGATCAACTAGGTGTCTGGGCAAACTTTCATAGTGGTATACTCACATCTGTCGGACAAACTTACTTACTTAGCTGGCACTTCTTTGCAATCCCACTGGATTATATGCCGCACGTAGAAAAATATTATAAGCGCCTCAATCTTCTGCGCTACTTCTCCAGATAGTCACACCAAGTTCTGTAGGGTTCTCAATTACCTGGTCTTCCCAACGGAGTTTTGGTCGCCCTCTTCTGCGCCGGCAATCGAGTTCATTGTCGAAGACTTTTCGAGCTGGAGCATATTCGCCCATGCGTACAACATGACCTAGCCAACGCAACCGCTGCACCTTAATGCGTCTGACCACGTCAATGTCAGTGTACAGCTCATGATTCATACGACGCTGATACTCTCCGTTAAGGATGATGGGCCCATATATTTTACGGAGTATTTTAATACTGCCAGAACCGATTCATCCGCTTGTGTCATAACCCCGGATTCTGAACCGTTCATCAAGACAGGTAGAACCAGTATCTGGTATAACTGGATTTTTGTTCGTCGAGCAAGGGCTCTGTCATTAAATCGCTTGCTTAGTCCGTAGTAACATTTATTAGCAAGCAGGATGCTTCTCCGGAATCCCCGCCAGACAAAGCTACTACTTAAACTGCGGGTGTGACGAACACAGAGATGATGCGGACGTAGTGTCGATATGCCCCTGGCTGGACGAAATTGTTAATTCCATCAACAACTTAAAATCTAATAAATCACCAGGTGTAGATGGCATTGCTACTCCATCGTATCCGCAATATCTGGTAAAATAAAAGCTTACCTGATGAGCTGGCCAAAGGCATGGTAGTGAAAATACCCAAGAAACGAAACTCAACGAATCCAAATAATTGGAGCGGTAATACCTTACTCTGTATGCTCAACAAGGTCATAGCACATATAATTGGCAAACGGGTATCTGACAAAATTACAACAGTTCTGAGACCAGAACAAGCTAGAGTCCGACCTCACAAGTCGACTAGCAATCCGTGGAATGGCGGTCGCCTTTATATCTGTGCGTTATTGATTACGAAAAAGCTTTTGACATATCGAACAACAACATTATTTGGATGTCATTAGGTTGTAAGCAGGTACCACTGAAACTTATCTATCTCATCAAGGCTCTCTACCAGAACGGCAACTGGCGTTCTCATGCTTTGCAAAGCCTTATGTAATAGTATAAAAGTGGATACAGGAATACGACAAGGCTGAGTACATTCTCAGCTTCTATTCAATATAGGACTAGATACAGTCATGCAAATAGCGCTTTACAGTTGTAAAGGAATCACTTGGGAAAACTTCGCCTGCGTTCACGGTTGTGGCGGCCCTAGACAACGTATCGGCCCTTTGGTTACCATACGTTACCATTTAGACGTTTCAGTGACCTAGATTTCGCGGATGATATATGTCTTCTTGTGCATAGCTTCTCAGATATGGAAGGGAATCTTCTTAAATTTCTTGAGGCAACGGAAGCAGCAGGTCTAAAAATAAAAATTGCTAAAGCCAAATCTCTTCGCATAAATTCGACAATCCACGAATTGTTTACCATAAGCGGCAGCAAAATCGATGATGTTAGCCAGTTTTTTTTATCTTGGTAGTATAATCTCCAAAACAACGTCAAATATTCGGCCGACTAAAACCTATATGGAAGTCTTCATCACTCTCGCAACGTGTTAAATTTAACATCTTTCACAGATCAGCACATGATTTTGGGACTAAATTCGGAGAACTGCATGCGAAAGTAGCTCCAAAAAGAAGAGGTTCTGCATCATTCGTTTTGTCAAGTTACATGCCATAATAATTTATTATCGATTTGAAGTTAGTAAGTATCGTATAGGGGAATTTGTCACGTTTTAGGCTCTTTAGTTTGACTACTATATGTTGGCGTATGATTACTTACTTACTTAAGTGACCTATTCCTACTTACGAACCTAGGTTATAAATTTGAGGCCTGAAGTATTTAAGAATTCTACACGTTTCGGTCTTCTGCGTGCGTTGTCCAGTTGGTCCCACCAGATGCTGGCACGTCGCCAACTACTTTGTCATTCCAACGAAGTTTGGGTCTCCCTGCTCTGCGTCGTCCTTCAGGTTCGCCGTCAAACACCTTTCTCGCTGGAGCATTTACATCCATTCTGGCAACATGTCCCAGCCATCGTATTCGTTGGATTCTGACTCTTGTAGATACGTCGATGTCGTGCTAAAGCTCATTCAGTTCATGGTTCACCCGATGGTGAAACTTGCCGTCGACACAGATAGGTCTCTCGAATACTCCCAGGTTTGGTATGTCCATTGTCGTAAGCACCCACAATTCGGCAGCATAAAAAAGAACGGGTAAAATTAACAACTGGTATAGCTGTTTCTTCGTATCTAGAGATAAGGTGGTGTTACTAAAGTGCTGCCGAAGTCCCTAGAAACATCTATTAGCTAGCACTATTCTCCGTTAAAATTCTTGGCTGACATTACTTTTCATGTTAACGGAAGATCCGAGGTAGGTAAACTAAAAACAATAGTTTTCAACTTTAACGCTGCGTCCCCATCGAGAGGACTCTTTGTTCGTCGATATCATTATTTTTGTTTTGCCCTCGTTGACCGCTAAAACCAATTTTTGCAGACTCCTTTACTAGTGATGAGAAAACTGCAGTAACATCCCGCAGATTTCGGCCAATGATGTCTATATCATCGGCATATGATTGTGGCTCTTGTGGAATATGGTTCCAGATATGTTGTTGTAGTCTATTCCTTATCGGAGAGTCGAAGGCAGCTTTGTAGTCGACAAAGAGGCGGTAGGTGTCAATCTGATTTTCAAGAGTTTTTTCCAGGATTTGTCGTAGAGTGAATATTTGATCCGTCGTAGATTTACCAGGTCTAAAGCCGCACTAATAAGGTCCAATTAGTTCTTCTACAATTTGCTTTAGGCGTTCACACAATATGCTCGTAGGACATTGTACGCAATTGGTAATAGGCTTATTCCGAGGTTGTTTTTACACTCACTACTATCTCCTTTCTTGTATATGAGACATAACAGACTGAGACTCCAAACCCCGGGCATGTTTCCTCCAGCCAGATGTTCATCATGAGCTGATGCAAGCTCCTAACCAACTGAACTCCACCTGCCTTAAACAATTCAGCTGGGAGACCATCGGCTTCAGCCGCTTTGTTGTTTTTAACGCTGAATATTGCGACATGTATCTCGCTCTGGCGCGGTGGTGGACAGTTAATACCATCGTCATGGATTGGAGTCTTCTGGAGTGGTGAAACGCCGAATTGACTCTCGTCTCATCTCCCGTTGGCGTATGATTATCATAAGTAATATTTCACGTAAATCATACGCCACGGAGGCTCGGAGGTGGACAGTTAATACCATCGTCATGGATTGGAGTCTCCTGGAGTGGTATCCGTATCCAGTTAATTTCTAAAATGATCTCTCCATATCTTCGGAACGTTGTCCGGGTCCGTCACCAGCTGCCCGTCGCTGTCCTTGCAGGAGGGCAACCCGGTTCCATGCATTCTCGTCTTAACTTCCTGGTATCATTTTCGGGATTCCCCCTCACTTCGGAGCAATTCTGTGCAGTCTTCCTGTTTCTTCGTCAGCTCCTTTTTCCGTCTAAAAAGACGAATTGCTCTCGTCTCTTCGCCCGTTGGCGTATGATTATCGTAAGTAATAATCCACATAAATCATACGCCACGGAGTACGACAGTTTTATTGGAACTGCTACAAAATAAACCCAGTTAAAAATCATTTGATGAATGGAAAAGTTAAACTGTTGCTTATGTTATGTAAATTTGGTTTAGCGAAATCGGACTAGTGGTTTCCGAGTTATGTCAAACAAAAGAGCTTAAAATGTGATAAATTCCCCTATACGTTACTTACTAACTCATATCGATATGAAGTTATTATGGCATGTAACTTGACAAAACGAATAATGCAGAACTTCTTCGTTTTGGGGCTACTTTCACGTGCAGTTCTTAGAATTGAGTCCCAAATCAATGAAATTGTGATATCCTACTTAAAAGATTTTGTAAAATATCACATTCATTCTGGCACTTGCGATAATATCGTTTAAAAATATGTGCTGATAAGTGTTGTTGGAGGTTGCTGTAGCTTTACTTTATGGCCAACACTTTACGCAAATGTTAATGATATTTTTTTCCAATAATCTCTTACTGTTTTATAAAAGAAGATATAAATAAGGAAATTATTAAAGCAAATATGCATGCAATGCCAAAGGATTCCAACGGCAACGTCATAAACACTTTGTTGCTCAACCTACGCTCTCCATGTCCCCTAACTTTCCTACCCATAAAGGACATACTTTTTCACTTCCTTGCTAGATATTGTTGCAGTATCCTCTGTCGAACTAATGTTGCTCCCAATGATGTTGGCATTGTTGGGGGTATTCGCACATTTGTATTTTTATTACATTGGCATGTGTTGTCGTTATATATCTTTTCCGTTTTTATGTTATGCTATAATACGACAGCAGCAGCAACAGCAGCATTCTCTGCATGCAAGCTGGAAATTAAGCGCACATACCAACAATATCACCATTATCAGCGTCATCAGCATTAAATCGCAAACCAAGAGCAACAACATCAGCATTGTCCTAGTCATCAGGCTGGGGCTAAACAATCGTCATAGCCATCGCCATTGTGTCGTCGTCGTCGTCGTCGCCTCTGTCTTCATCGCTGTTGTTCTTCTCCCCCACAATGGCCAACGTAGTTTTCTTGCTCGTGATAATCATTTTCTTTGCTGTTGCTTGGAATTGTTTGTTGGCTGTTTGTTTCCACATCTTTTAATACATCCTTTCTTGCTGTGTATTGCTTTAAAACCATTTTTACATTTGAATCCTGTTGTGGCAACGGAACAATGGGCATTCTCTTTTCTTAGTTTCCTTTTTTTTCTAAAGGATATTAAAACGGATTATTGTCAGAATATATTTTGCGTCACTTAAAGCTGTGACACGAAGAAGAGCAACGTTTGAAAGTCGGTTTTTATATTTTTTTAAATTGCAATTCACGTTGTGTCGTGAATGACCCTAATCAGGGCGGCAGTCCTGTCAACGTTTTAAATCTTAGACGGCTGCGGTATGTGGAATTTTAAAAAGGTCTGTCCTTATGGGGGTAAAAAGCTTAAGAACTTATATTTGATAAGCACGAAAAATAGACAAGTGAATTTAGGTTTTAATTGAGAATATTTGCCTGGCAGTATCAGAGGCTGGTTGCTGTGCAAAGTAGTAGCAGGTTACTTGTTCCTACTTCCCAAAGCCAACAAGTGGCCTTTGGTTGGCTTTAATTACACAGTACAACACATGATTTTTGGGACTCAATTCTGAGAACTGCTCGTAAAAGTAGCCCCAAAAAGAAGAAGTTCTGCATCATTCGATTTGTCAATACGGGCGTCGGAACTGTGATGCAAGGTAAAGCTTCTGATCGGTATAACTTGACAAACCCAGAGTGATCCTTACCACTTGAACTTCCACGTAGTGACGCCTGGAAACGTTCCTTTGACACCCGTCAGATCACGGCAAACTGTGAGAGGCGAAACCTAAAACCCAGGAACGTCTGCTCAGAGTGAGCTGTACCCTGATCAGCGTCTAACCCAGAATGGGCGGCTGTAATAAAATCCAGGCAGGAGGAGAAAACTGCGACGGGGTGCGCTGGGCTTACAATCCGCTACCGACGTTTAAACAATTAGAATAAAATGGACCCCCCAAAATGTTGACGACCACCGCAAACGAATTAAGTACATGACCTGAGGATATGCACCTGGAATGTTAGAACACTGTATAGAACAGAAAAATACAAGGCTGACATAACCGTTTTACAGGAAATCGGTGGACGGGACACGGGTGCCCTCGCATGAAGACATGCGACATCTACTATAGTGGATTTGTGGTTGGCAAGAGACTGCGACACCTAGTGTCAAGGTTCAACCCGGTGTATGAATGTCTAGCCACCATAAGAGTTTAAACAAAGTTTTTCCACATACTTATATTAGCCCATGCTCCGACAGAAGAGAAAAACGATGACGGCAGAGACGAGTTCTACAAGAGCCTAAAAATGTATACGACCGTAGCTCGAGCTATGACATCAATATTGTACTGGGCGATTTTAATGCTAAAATAGGCAGGGAGACCACATCTGAGCCAACCATCGGAAAATTCAGTCTGCACACCGAAACGTCGAACAATGGCATCAGATAGATTGATTTTTTGGCGGCAAGAAATATGGTAGTTAGCAGCACTAGATTTGACCATAAAAATATTCATAAGGCAACATGGCTATCTCCAGATCAATTGACGAGGAATCAGATAGATCAGGCGGTTGTCGATGGAAGGCAGGCATCGACTGTTCTGACGTACAAGTGATCAGGGGTGCGAACATTGACTCCGATTACTAACTTACCACAGTTAAGGCATGCTGCGGACCAAAGGGGTAGCGCACGCCTACTCCGACCATCTAACTCAACTGCTGCGGAATGCTCCAACCCCTGATAATATTACCTTGCAGTGGCAATATATAGCCGACTCCATAGAACGGACTGCGAGAAGCGTACTTGGGTACTCAAAGCCTTCTCAAGAAGATGCCTGGTACGATGATGAATGTCGAAATGCCACGAGAGAGAGACAGACGCTCCATACGGGGCGAAACTGGCAACGCAAGCTGTTCGTGAACGGCACAGGGAGAAGAGGCGAGAGGCAACTCGTCTTTTTAGACAGAAAAAGAAGGAGCTGAAGAAAGGGCAGGATGAGTGCACAGAGTTGCTCCGAAGTAGAGGGGATGCCCGAAAGCCCTACCAGAGAGGTAAGGCGAGAATGCATGGAACAGGGATGTCCTCCTGCAAGGACGGCGATGGTCAGCTAGTGACGGACCCGGATAACGTTCTCAAGCTATGGAGAGAACATTTCAGATATCTACTAGATACGGACACTACTCCAGAAGACCCCCCCCGAGTCAATGACGATGGTATTAACTGTCCACCTCCGAACCAGAGCGAGATACGTGTGGCAATATCCCGCCTTAAAAAAACAAAGCGGCTGGAGCCGTTGTTATACCTGCTGAATTGTTTAAAGTAGGCGAGGAGGAGCAGTTGAGGAGCATGCATCAGCTCATGAACAACATCTGGCTAGAGGAGAACATGCCCGGGGAGAACATACCTGCAAAGCTTTGCAGATGTATCTTGGAAAACACCAAATCTTCGGTTAAGATTGGTAAGGATCACTCTGAACTATTCAACACGGAAAGAGGTCTCAGGCAGGTTGATAGCTTGTCCTGTACACTATTTAATATAGTTATGGAGAAGGTGATGAGAAAAGCTGGTGTCAACATGTCTGGCACCATATTCCATAAAAGCCACATGCCACTAGCCTACGCCGATGATATAGATATCATTGGCCGAAATCTGCGGGATGTTACTGCAGTTTTCTCATCACTAGAAAAGGAGTCAGCAAAAATGGGTTTAGCGGTCAACGAGGACAAGACAAATATAAGGATTTCGACGAACAACGAGTCCTCTCGTTGGGGACGCACCGTGAACGTTGACAGTTATTGTTTTGAGGTAGTAGGTAGGTGAAATTACCTACCTTGGATATTCCGTCAATAAGAACCAGTAAGAAAGTTTCTGTCGGAAAACCCGACATACATATACCCTCACCCTTAGTAAAACATTACATTTTCTGGTATATTGATATTATTACTCGAGTTCTAAAGTGAGCGGAGTGGTACATTTGTATGGGAGGTACCTGAAGGGGAGTGGCTAGACTTCCAATTTTTCTCCTAATCGTTATATGATATAGCTTTACTAAATACATAATTTGGGAACGATCGAGATGAGTCTATTAATAATATTAATCGATTTCTAAAGTGGACCGTACTTGATGGGTATGGAAGGTTCCAGAAGGGGCGTGGCTAGTCTTCTACTTTTTCTCCAAAACTTTATCCTGCTATAGTTTTACTAAATATAGGATTTGGACACGATGGCGTTTGGGTGAATTGATATAATTACTCGATTTCTAAAATTGGGAGGATACATTTGTATAAAAGGTACCAGAAGGGGCGTGGCTAGACTTCCAATTATTTTCGAAACTTTATCCTGCTTTAGCGTTACTAAGTACAGAATTTAGGTAAAATCCCGTTGGGTGTATTGATATTACTACTCCATCTATATAGTGGGCGGAAAGATACATTTGTATGGGAGGTACCAGAAGGGGCGTGGCTAGACTTCAAATTTTTTTTCAAAACCTGTTATAGCTTTACTATATACAGAAATTGGGCACGATCCCGGTGGGTATATTGATATTATTACTCTATTTTTAAAGTGGGCCGAATGATGTATTTGTATGGGAGGCACCAGAAGGGGCGGGGCCATGTAGCCCATTTGCAATAACGTAAGTAGTTTTGGGGACATTTTAACTCGTGAAAAATTTCAAAACATTTGGTTGCGTGTTTCGAAAGATATCGTGTGTACCAGCCGGACAGCCAGGCAGACAGATGGTCATGGATTAAACGACTTAAAAAGTCATGAATCGAATTTGGTTCAAAGAAACCTAGGGGCGAAAGTGGCTCCTTCCATGTGTTACACTTTTGGGTCGTATCAAATGATATATACCCTCCTAGCCGTAGGGTGAGGGTATAACAATACTGTCAGCCAAGAAATCAAGCGGAGAATAGTACTCGCCAATAGATGTTTTTATAAACTTCAGTAGCACTTTAGTAACACCACCTTATCTCGGGATACTAAGAAACATCTATAGCAGGTGCTAATTTTACCCGTTCTGTTGTATGTTGCCGAATCGTGGGGGCTTACGACAACGCACATACAAAACATGGGAGTTGTCGAGAGAAAAATACTCCGAACAACATATATGGACCTACCAGTGTCGACGGCGAGTTTCGCCTTCGGATGAACCATAAACTATATAAGCTTTAATACGACATCGACGTAGCTAAAAGAGTGACAATCCAACGATTACGATGGCTGGGACATGTTGCCAGGATGGATGAAAATGCTCCAGCGAGAAAGGTGTTTGAAGGCGAACCTCAAGGACGGCGCAGAGCAGGGAGACCCAAACTTCATTGGAAGGACCAAGTGGTTGGCGACGTGCCACCATTTGCTAGGACTAACTGGAGAATGCACGCAGAAGACCGAAACATGTGGAATTCTTTAATACTTCAGGCTTCAAATTTATGAACCACGTTTGTAAGTTGTAATGGGCCACTTAAGTAAGTTAGTAATGATAAGAAAGAAGAGGAGACCACGGAGCATCTTCTATGTCACTGCCCGGCTTTTTGTGACCAGAAATATGTCTTTCTCAGGGATAACAAACTCAGCCAAAACATTTAAAGCCATGCAATTGCCGACGTCGATGATTGGCTTAGTTTTGACACTTTTGCTGCATTGTAAAACGAGCTGAGTACGAAAAAGATCCCTCCATAGTTGCAGCACACTCTGCGTGACCGGGACCAGATTTACATCTGAGTCCTTACAGGGGGGCAAAAGTATTTTTACAACAAAAGTACACTGCGGAACTTTTGTAATCATAAATACAATTTTTGGGCCAATCAAAGTACTTTTTGGGTCAAAAATAGTACTTTTTGGTACATTGACAATAAAAACGTTATCATACATAGACCAAATCATTGCAATTTGTACTAATATATAACTTTTTCGATGTCCTCTTTGAAATTCTTTAAAAATACATGTTCGAAAGTGCTTTATCATCATCTCTTACTAATCTGCTTGTTTGTACTTTAAAAGTGATTCTTTCAGAATGTCTTCTCATGCATATTTTTCTGGTTCAAATTATCTTTCAACAAAATTATTGACTATTCCCTTTTTGCTGTTTATAATTTTCTATATTTTTTTTAACATAGCAATTTTGTTATTTCGGTGTAAATATAACAACAATAATTACACAAAGACTTTGTTAAAATGTTTAAACATTCTTAGCATTGAAAAGTAAATATTAGTACATATTTCCAAAAATAACCCACAATGGTTACACACAAAACAATGAATAGCTGCAAAGCTAGTGTAATTATTACAATTCCAATGAAAATCCTTACACACTTACATATCATACAACTAGTACAACATATAGATGACAAAACACATGCTTGGTCATGCTACATGACTTTGTTAGCCAGCAATAATAAAGATTTTAGCTTTAAGCTATAAAATTTTAATTGGAAAAGTGAAAGTGACACAGTGGGTAAACAGTGGAGGGCAATGTTTATAAGGCAGTGTTACAGACCGTTCTATACAGCCCCCTTCCTTTACAGTCCTCTTACCATCACTAACATATTGCTTAGCCTTACCTTGCCCAATTGTTGACATTACCACCCATGCCCAACCAAATTAAGTAGTGTAAGCACAAGTTGTTGTGTTCACCCAGCATCCTTAAAGTATGCAATAGTTTTGTTAATTAAGAAAAGCCACAAAGTATACTTGAAAGTTTTACAAAATTTAGTGGTTACAATGACTCAGTGTCGTTGACTGTGAACATTAAAGAAATCTCATTTGGTTTCATTTTTGCAGGAGAGATCATTGTGTTGGAGTACTAAAATTAAAGAATATGTGACCAAAAGTTTCTCGACCCCAAAAGTATTTGTGAGAAGCGATGCTAAGAAGATGAATGTTCTTGTATGTGCTTGTCAACACAAAAGTTAGATATTTCTCTGGCAAAGTGTAATTTATCTATGGTTTGTGAACTGCAATCGTTAGGTGAAGTGGTAACAAACACTGGGGTTATATAAACACTATAAAAAAGCGTATATACATTGCAGGATTTTAGTCCTGTCTATGATAAAGTTTGAAGCAATTTAAAAAACTTTGCATTACTATGAATTTATAATGCCAGTTGTTCTCTGTAAGGTAATTGATGGAGTTTGTTTTGTACAAAAAATCAAATCGACTAAAGGAAATACTTATATTTTGTGAACTTATGACACATTTCAAATTATTTGAAATTAAAAGGATTTACTAATACCCGGGCCGCCCATGGCATTATGGTTCGAACACGCGACTCATGGTTTCATTCCTGCCTCAGTCATCAACATTTTCTTTCATCGGGTGCCCCGTCGATTAATCTAATCTAATACTATCTTAAGTTAATACTGTACTAATCCTCATCCTACGGGTAGGAGGGTATATATCATTCGATACGACCCAAAAGTGTAACACATAGTAGCAGTCACTTTACACCCTAAGTTTCTTTGGACCAAATTCAATTTATGACTTTTTAAGTCGTTTGAACCATGTCCGTCTCTCTGTCCGGCTAATACGCACGATAACTTTCGGAAGACGTAACCAAAAGTTTTGAAACTTTGCACAAGTTAATAATTCCCCAAAACTACTTATGGTTTTGAAAATGAGCTACATGGCCACGCCTCTTCTAGTACCTCCCATA
Source organism: Muscina levida (assembly GCA_964034835.1). Classification (NCBI taxonomy): domain Eukaryota; kingdom Metazoa; phylum Arthropoda; class Insecta; order Diptera; family Muscidae; genus Muscina; species Muscina levida. The sequence continues at coordinate 127,575,791 of OZ035883.1, read as the reverse complement.
AAAATTTACCATACTTCAGAAATCGAGTAATAATATCAAAATACACTACGCGATCGTGTCACAATTCTATATTTATTTACTTACATAGCTGGCACTTCTTTGCAATCCGACTGGATTATATACCGCACGTAGAAAAATATTATAAGCGCCTTGATCTTCTGCGCTTCTTCTACAGTTAGTCACACAGAGTTCTGTAAGGTTCTCTGTAACCTGGTCTTTCCAACGGAGTTTTAGTCGCCCTCTTCTGCGCCGTCCATCGAGTTCATTGTCGAAGACTTTTCGAGCCGGAGCGTTTTCGTCCATTCGTCTATTTGAACGCGCTTGACTACGTCGATGTCGTTGTACAGCTCATACAGCTCATGATTCATTCGACGACGGTACTCGCCGTTAACGATGATGAGTCCAAAAATTTTGCGCAGTATTTTTCTCTCGAAGATTCCCAGAATAGATCCGCTTGTGTCATTGCCCAAGATTCTGCGCTGTCGAGCAAGACAGGTAGGATCAGAGTCTGGTAGAGCTGGATCTTTGTTCTTCGGGAGAGCGCTTTGTCGTTATTTCCAGGCTGACATTTTAATTTTTGTTAAAGGCGTTATAGCTGTCAACGTTCACGCAGCGTCCCGGACGAGTGGACTCTTTGTTCGTTGAAACAAATAACTTGGTTTTGTCCTCGTTTATCACCAGACCCACTTCAGCCGACTGCTTTTCAATGCTCGAAAAAAGCCGCAGTAACATCTCGCAATCCACGTCCAATAATATCTATATCATCAGCATACGCAAGCAACATGTGACTTTTGTTGAAGATGGTACAATTCCTGTTTACTGCAGCCTTTCGCATGATGACGATGTTAAAAAGAACGCAGGACATACAACCGCCTTGTCTAAAGCCTCGCTTGGTAGAATATGGCTCTGAAAGATTTTTGTCAATTTTTACTGAAGACTTCGTGTCAGCCAGTGTTATCCCACAAAGTCGTATTAGTTTCGCGGGGATACCAAACTCAGCCATAGCATCCAACAATTTCCGTCGTATCGGACTGTCGAATGCAGCTTTGTAATCGATGAACAGATGGTAGGTGTCGACGTGCATTTTTTTGGTCTTCTCCAGGATTTGTCGTAGTGTGAATATCTGGTCGGTGGTGGATTTACCTGGTCTAAAGTCACACTGATAAGGACCGACCATGTTGGATAACACTGGCTTTAGTCTTTCACATAGCACACTCGACAGGACCTTAAATGCGATGGGTAAAAGGCTGATCCCCCGGTAGTTGGAGCACACACTTGGATCACCTTTGTTCAGCACAGGACATACTGCGCTTAAATTTCAATCGTCGGGCATGCACTCTTTAAGCCAAACCGTGCGTAGGAGCTGGTGCATGCTCGTTATCAGCTCCTCGCCACCGGACTTGAAGAGCTGTGCCGGCAGTCCATCGGCTACCGCAGCTTTATAATTTTTTAGTCATGCAATTGCCGTGCTGATCTCGTTTTGGCTCGGTGGTGGACAGTCTACTCCATCGTCGATGATTGGTGTGAATTCGAGACTTATGCTGCTTTCGGAAACGAGTAGAGACCAAGAGTGTTCCCTCCATATTTGCAGCACTCTCTGAGTGTCCGTGACCAGATTTCCGTCTCTGTCCATACAGGTGGGAATCCCTGTTCCAAAAATGTTACATATTACCTTTTGGTAGAACTTTCGGGCCTCACCTCTATCCCTGTAGTTTTCAATATCCTGGCTCTCTCTTTTCTTCCACAGACGCTTTTTCCGCCTCAACAGGCGTTTCAGCTCCTTCCTTTTCTCTTTATAACGCTCCGTCACCTCACGCGTCGCCATTGGCTGCAGTTTTGCCTTGTATGCAGCATCCATTTAGGCAGACATTTCGCGACATTCATCATCATACCAGGGCTTGTCTGAGCGTGGTTTTTCATAACCCAGTACGGTCGTTACGGCGGTGCTCGTAGAATTCGCAATATGCTGCCACTGTATGTCGGGAACATCAGACTTTGGGGGGTTTGTTTGAAGTAATCGAGAGAGTTGGTTGGTTTAGACATTGGCTATCTCGGTGATATGCAGCTTTGTGATGTCTAGCTTCCTTTGCCTTTGATTACGAGTGTTTTTAGCAATACTTAATCGTGTGCGTACCTTGGCTGCAACTAGGTGGTGTTCCGAGTCAATATTTGCACAGCGCATCACACTCACGTCCATAACGCTTGAGACATGCCTTGCATCAATTACCACGTAATCAATCTGATTTCTTGTATTTTGATCGGGAGATATCCAGGTTGCCTTGTTAATGTCTTTATGCGGGAATCTCGTTCCACTCACAACCATGTTTCTTGCCGACGCGCAACAAACCAGTCTGAATCCGTAATCGGAGGTGTTGTTGTGTAGACTGAATTTTCCGACTGCTGTACCGAAAGCATCTTCCCTTCCTATTTTAGCATTAAAATCTCCCATAGCAATTTTAATGTCATGTGCAGGGCAGCGGTCATATATCTCTTCCAAGCGCTCATAGAATGCATCTCTAATGTCATCGTCTATGTCCTCCGTTGGGGCGTGTACACAAATCAGCGTAATGTAAAAATATTTCGCCCGTATGCGAATAGTGGCTATTCGGTCACTTACAGTGTTAAACCGCTAGACCAGGTGTCGAAATCTCTTGCCGATCTGTCCAGACCATCTCATTTCTTGTATGGCGATGATGTCAGCCTTGTATTTGTCGAGGACATCCGTCAGTTGGATAGAGGCACCATCTCTGTATAGAGTTCGGACATTCCAGGTGCATATCCTTAAATCATGGTCCTTATATCGTTTGCGGGGGTCGTCAACATTTGGGGGGATTCTTGTTTTTTTTTTTCTTCGTGTTTTCATAATAAACTACGTACGGTATTGAAAATGAGCCACCTCTTCTGGTACCTCCCATAAAAATGTACCATTCCACCTACTTCAGAAATCGAGTAATAATATCAAAATACCCAACGCGATAGTGCCCAAATTGTATGTTTAGTAAAACTATATCAGGATAAAGTTTAAGAGAAAAAATTGGAAGTCCAGTCAGGCCCCTTTTGATACCTTCCATACAAATCAACCATTCCGTCCACTGTAGAAATCGAGTAATAATATCAATAAGCCCAACGCAATCGTGACCAAATTCAGTATTTAAAAGTGTAGCTAAATAAAGTTTTGGTAAAAACCTGGAAGTCTAGCCACACCCCTTCTGGTACTTTCCATACCAATCAGGTACCGCCCAGTTTAGAAAACGATTCATATTATTAATAGATCCAACGCAATCGTGACCAAATTCTGTATTAAGTAAAGCTCAAGCAGGATAAAGTTTTGGAGGAAAAAAGGAAGACCAGCCACGCCCCATCTGGTACCTCCAATACTCATCTGGTTCCGCCCACTTTATATACAGATTAATATTATTAATACGCCTAACGCGATCGTGCCCTAATTCTGTATTTTTTTAAGCTATAACAGTATAAAGATTTGGAGAACAAATTGGAAGCCTATCCACGCCCCTTCTGATACCTCCTAGACAAATGTACCATTCCGCCCACTTTAGAGAGAAAGTAATAAAATCAATACAACCAGCACGATCGTGCCCAAATTCTACATTTAGTAAAGCTGAAGCAGGATAAAGTTTTGGAGAATACATTTGAAGCCTAGCCACGCCCCTTCTGGTACCTCCCGTACAAATTTACCATTCCGCCAAGTTTAGAAATCAGGTTATAATATCATTATACTAGAAGATTTTATGTTTTACTGAGGGTGAGGGTAAAATTAAGTCGGTTTTCCCTACTGAATCTTTCTAGCTGGTTTTATAAATGATTGTGATAAAATTCAATCATCTTCCTGAATTTCTTGCAATTTACCAATTTCTGGACAGTATCCACTTAGAGTTGAAAGATTCTCACTCTCTAAGCAAATTTGTCCTACTCCACAATAAGTCAACAAAAAATTTTGCCTCTGCCAAAAAAAGGGAAAATCTCTTATTCCTTCTCCCTACAATGCTCTCAATACTAATTTCCTTTGATAAACAGTAAACTATCTCGTTATTATCCTATTAAACAATAGTTGATATCAATGTGTAGTGTGTAAAAGGATTAAAAATCTTTCTCTCAAAACATCTACACCAAAAACACAATGACAATTACAGAAGCCAAAAGAATAGAAAAACATACAAAAAAAAAAAACTTCATATGTTCTATCTGCTGTGCTGCATGTGTAGATGAGGGCGGGGGGAAATAATGTTGCATGCAACGTATGTGGCCTAAGGCATCAAAAGTACTTAATGTATTAACAAATTACGCTGCCATTCATAAAACATGAAACAATACGTACATACAAAACACATGATCTGATGCTACAGAATCATTAGGCACCTAAAGGCAAAAAGGGTTGGCGGCTATCTTTTTTGATTTACATCTCTAGGAGAGTGTGTGTGTGAGTGTGTGTGCGTGTCATCAGTAAGTTGCCAATGATCCTCTCGGTTTTCGCACAACAGTCCATAGATATATTTGCACATTTGTAACAATTATTTGATTTGTGAGCTGTGTTGATTGATCTTAACCGCAAATAATGTCATTATATTGTTTTGTGATTTTGAAGAGATGACATTTTACAATTGTAGGCAAATCAAAGTACCTTTGCCGTCTGCTAAAGGATGTGTTTGTTTGCAAAACATCTTTTGCAAAGATAGTGATCTTTAGGCTTAACCGGAAGGGTTTCAGTTTTTTTTAACTGCAATACGTATGTATGTGAAATGCTTATATATTTAAAAGTCTAGAACGATTGTTGTACAAATTTTCTAATTTAGCGATTTCAAGGACCTTGACAGCTTTCAAAGAGTTTGATCATATTTTTCATACTGTCATTCATTTCAATACTACAAGTGAAAATATTTCAAAATTAAAATCATTGACAGGATTTTTTTTGCTATTTCAAGGATGTTGGTCGCTTTCAAGATATTTACTTTCAAGTTTTTCTTAACATTTCAGATTATTACAGCGGAAATATCGCTTATATATACAAATTCTAGTTTCAGAATTTTAAAAAGCAACTTAAAAATTCTCATTAAAATTTAAAAAAAAGTCGTCTTAAAATCTTTTTGTCGACGATGACCATCTGTTACCTACAGTCCGATGCTAGAAAATTTGTACGATGGCATGACTTACAGTGGTTTCCCTGCGAAACTGATATGTCTTTGCGGGATGACACCGAACGACACGAAGTCTCCAGTCTCCAGATAGGCAAACATTTTACAGAGTAATTTTCTATCAAGCCAGGACGATAGTCTGTGACACACATATAAAATTGATTCCTACAGCTCCAAGCAAGTGGGAGCAAAGGGTTGCATCTATATCGGCATCTATTTTATGCCATCAGATTTATTTCGCACTAATTCCAGTTTTGTTATTTCGGATTTCAACAACATTATCCAGGTGTTGCTGCTTCGTCTTCTGCTGCCTTGAGGTTTCGAATCAATTGTGATCTTAGATTTATTGTTCTGGGGTCTTTTTAAAACATGGCCTATACAGCTTCATTTTTTCTTTATAATTATACCCTTACCCGATTTCACTGCAATTTTGAGTGTGTGTGTGTGTGTGTGTGTGTGTGTGTGTGTGTGTGTGTGTGTACGAGTGGTTCCACCATGAAAATTAGAATACTTTTCCACCCGATAGGCGGCGCTGTTCCACAATGTTAACACCCTCATCCTTCCAGGAGGGTAAATATCATTTGATACGATCCAAAAGTGTAACATATAGAAGGAGCCACTTTAGACCCTAGGTTTCTTTGAACCAAATTCTATTCATGACTTTTTGAGTCGTTTGAGCCATGTCCGTCTGTCTGTCGGGCTGTCCGCCTGGCGCGCACGATAACTTTCGAAATACGCAACCAACTGTTTGGAAATTTTGCAAGAGTTAATATTTCCCTAAAACTACTTACGGTATTGCAAATGGGCTACATGGCCCTGCCCCTTCTGGTACCTCCCATACAAATACATCATTTCGCCCACTTTAGAAATCGAAGAATAAAAAAGCAATACAAATTAATCAGTACCCAAATTAGTAAAGCTATGACAGGAAAAAGTTTTTAGGAAAAAACTGTAGGTCTAGCCACACCCCTTCTGGTACCTAGCATATCTATCTGGTACCGCCCACTTTAGAAATCGATTAATATTATTAATAGATCTAATGCGATCGTGCCCAAATTCTGTATTAAGTAAAGCTATAACAGGATGGGACCGGCCGTGGCATAGTGGTTAGAACACGCGACTACCATGCGGGAGATCGCAGGTTCAAAACTGGCTCCAGTCATCTTAAAAAAAAAATTGTTTTTTCATTGTCGGCTCCCCTCGAATGTTATTGACAGCAACTTCGCAGTATTAAGTGTCAAGTCAATCGGCGTGTCTAGTAAGAGCTTCTCAAACAGTGACGTTCGCATTCGTCGATAAACAAGTAGGTGCAGTTAGTTGTGAATCTAAAAATATAAAGCGTGTTAATTCACAACAACGCGAAAAGCTATCCCATACCTCATTCATGGGGTGCAAAGGGAAATTAAGTTATAACAGGATAAAGTTTTGGAGGAAAATATTGGAAGCCTAGCCACGCCTGTTCTGGTAGCTCCCATACCTATCTGGTACCGCCCACTTTAGAAATCGATTAATATTATTAATAGATCTTACTCGATCGTGTCTAAATTCTGTATTTAGTAAAGCAATAACAGGATAAAGTTTTGGAAACAAATTGAAAGTATAGCCACGCCCCTTCTGGTAGCTCCCATACAAATGTACCTTCCGCCCACTATAGAGATGGAGTAATAATATCAATATGCCCAACGCGATCGTACCCAAATTCTGAATTTTGTTAAGCTATAACAGGATAAAGTTTTGGAAACAAATTGGAAGTCTAGCCACGCCCCTTCTGGTAGCTCCCATACAAATGTACCTTTCCAACCACTATAAAGATGAAGTAATAAAATCAATAAATCCAGCGCGATTGTGCCCAAATTCTGTATTTAGTAATGCTAAAACAGGATAAAGTTTTGGAGAAAAAATCTGGAAGTCTTGACACGCCCCTTCTGGTACCTCCCATACAAATGTACAACTCCGGACACTTTGGAGATGGAGTAATAATATCAATACGCTCGACTTGATCTTGCCCAAATTCTGTATTTTGTGAAGCTACATCTGGACAAAATTTTGGAGAAAAAACTGGAAGTCTAGCCGCGCCCTTCTTGTACCTTCTATACAAATGTACCACTCCGCCCACTTTAGAAACTGAGTAATACTATCCTATCCTATCCTATTAATATTATAAATGTGAATGTCTGCCTGTTTGTTTGTTTTTTGAAATTTGGAAGACAGTTAGTGTACTATATGGAAATTACCGTAGGCTATAATTTTTTTAATTTTTGACCCCATGAGCGGAATGGGCGTGGCAAAACTTTTTTTTGAGCTAGGAAGATAATATATGATACACAGATAGTACTCGACAACGCGAATGTGAATATGCAGACGAAATTTTAATTTTTGACCTAATGGGAGGAGTGGGCGTGGCAAAACTTTTTTTAGAGCTAGAAAAATAACATTTGATACCCAGACAGTACTCGACAACGCGAATATGAATATGCAGACGAAATTTTTATTTTTGATCTAATGGGCGGAGTGGGCGTAGCAAAACTTTTTTTTCGAGCTAGAGAGATAACATTTGATACCCAGACAGTACTCGACAACACGAATATAAATATGCGGACGAAAATTTAATTTTGGACCCAATGTGCCCAGTGGGCGTGGCAAAATTTTTTTAGAGCTAGAGAGATAACATTTGATACCCAGACAGTACTCGACAACGCGAATTTTTGAGAGATACAATTTGATACCAAGACAGTACTGGAAAATACGAATATACACAATATCTTTTGCTAAATTGTTCCACTCTAATATGTACCCTCCTAGCCGTGAGGGTGAGGGTATTAAGCAGGGACCGGTACACAAATATCACGATCGACTGCTAGAGTGGTAGTAAATGATTTTGTTTACTCTCTTTCAATATGTGTGCCCAGCAATGTAGAAGAGCAATGTAGAAAAGCGCCGCGTAGAGCATTTGCCAATCTATGGTATAAAGAGAAGAAGAATGGGTCTTGCCTATTAAAAATTAAGCAGATTTTTGTTGTAATTTCAAGACTTGCTTGATCAGTTGCTTTTTATTGGCCAGTTCCTCGACCTGGAATCGTAACGTGTAACTTAATATCGGAAATTGTTCTCATTCTGTTGGTGCCTTCTAATCACTTCCTATGACAGTACTCATAATTATGTCTAACCAGGAGTTGTCTTTTCTTGACAAACAAATCAATATGTTGGCCACAAAATAACAACAAAAATACTGCATAATTTTCAATTAAAATTTTGTATGTTGAAAATTACATTCAACAGGACAGACAAAGGACCAACAAATGAGGGCTTGTTGATTATAAGCAAACAAGAAATAGAAATATTGAAATTATGCCAGAGAATGTTGCCATAGTTGGGTCCATGCACATATGTCTGCAAAACATTGACAGTATTATTGTTTCCCTTCTCTCTCTCTCTCTCTCTCTCTTTCTCTTACTCTCTTTCTGTTGCAAATTTACATAATAATGGAATATATTTCCTATTTTTTTTGGACACATTCGTATTACTCATTCTTGCTGACATCTAACCATCTAAGTTGCCAACAAACAATAAAAACAAAAATTGCTGATGATGTGGCAACACATCAACTGAAGTTGTTGTTGTTGTCGATGTAGTCTTTGTTGCTGTTAAGAAAATGACAACATTCGCCGACAACGATACAAACAATTAAAAAAAGAAATTAACATTGACGTCATAAAGATGAACGCAACAACAACAAAAACGACACCAACAATGATTGTCCTGGGGATGCGTGGAGCATTGCATGAGTGCCAAATTGAATTTTCCTTTTTTTGTTGTACACGCCATTATATGTGCGTCTGTGGGTATATCCAACGTATGGATTCAAGGACTATGTCCTTAGCACACAGACAGAAAACAATTGAATTGACGAACACACAAAAGTAAAGGCTTAACTTAATTCGTATCCTGTGTGTGGCCTAAAGAGATTTTGCCATTAATTTCTCAATCAGTCCCACATGTGCTGTGGTCCTGGGGTGCTGGAGTCCTATGCCAAGCTTCCAAAACACTAATCACTATGCTGCGCGTCGCGTTAACATTCCATTACAGTCGTGCGCATCGCATCATTTGATGATGATTGTTGCGCTAATCTTGTGTCGAAGCGTAGATACCACCGCACAGTATTCCCACAACAATTTGGCCTACGGGGTGGCGGCAGCAATCTTTGCCAGCTATTGATTGTTTATAACAAAAGTGAAATTGGAAACATCAGCAGCAGTCACAGCACATCATCATCGATAACAAGAACAACAACAACAGCATACGACTAATGCCTAGCATTTGAACAGCTCATCCTCTAGGTGGTACCCAAGAGAACAAGCAGCAAAATCAACGCACAAAAACCTCAAACCGTATAAACGCCAGGATTTTTCTAGTGATTGTTCAGGCACAGTGCGTTGTTGCTGTTACTGACATGACGCAACATATTGACGTTTGATGAGCAGATTAAAGTCTAATCAAATATAAATTTTATTTTATTTTCATTTCTTCTTTTTTTTATAATACCCGTTTGGGATTAATTTTTTTCTTCTGGATAAGAACCAGAGTGTCGGTTATAGGGAAACGTATGTACCGAGAGCAGTAAAGTACGCACTGAGTATGTGTGAGTGTGTGGGTTTAGAATGTTAGATATCCTTGTGATTTCTAAGAAATTCGCGTTAGGATTATTTGTCTCACTGAACTGACAAGTGTTTCTGCAACGAATAACAGGAAATGTTGTAGAGATTTATTATATTTCGCAGCCTGAGGGGAATTCATGTTAGTTGAATGTAATTTATAAATATTTGTGCACACACAAAGTAAAAAAGAGCATGCAATTGTGAATACATATCGAGAGATACCTGTGAATTTTGGGAAGGCATAAAAACTATAACGAAATTATTAAATTAAAGTATAAGGGAAAATAAAATCCACACTACTTCCGTAGCAAGCGGAAGGGAAGTGAAGAGTATTTCTCATGGGAACCGACAAGTTTTAGGTTTATATTTAAAACTGAAAAGAAAAATTCCTATGGCGTTAATGGCTAAAAGATTTCAAGTCTTTAACATATGTTATTACATTGTTTAGTGGGGGAGTCATTTCCTTTCCACAGTACAACATTTTTCAGCTCATTGATTTGGGACTCAATTCTAAGAACTGCGCGGGAAAGTAGCCCCAAACAGAAGAAGTTCTGCATCATTCGTTTTGTCAAGTTACATGCCATAATAATTTAATATCGATTTGAAGTTAGTAAGCATCGTATAGGGGAATTTGTCACGTTTTAGGCTCTTTTGCTTGACATAACTTGAGAACATCTAGTCCGATATAGCTGAAACAAATTTAAAAGTGTAAATGTAAATGTAAAGTTAAATAAAGTTTTGTTTTTTGGCTTACATGTGGTCTCCCTATTTTAGCATTAAAATCGCCTAGTACAATATTGATGTCATAGCTCGAGCTACGGTCGTAAATATTTTTAGGCTCTTGTAGAACTCGTCTCTGTGGTCATTGCTTTTCTCTTCTGACGGAGCATGGTCACATATAAGTTTTATGTGGAAAAACGTTGTTTTAACTCTTATGGTGGCTAGACATTCATACACCTGGTTGAACCTTGAGACTAGGTGTCGCAGTCTCTTGCCAACCACAAATCCACACCCAAACTCGTGCTTGTCCGCATGGCCACTATAGTAGATGTCGTACGTCTGCATACGCTAGCACCCGTGCCCGTCCCCCCGATTTCCTGTAAAGCTGCTATGTGAGCCTTGTTTTCTTCGAGGACTTCTGCCAGTTGGATTGAGGCACCTTGTCTATACAGTGTCTTAACATTCCAGGTACATATCCTTAAATCATGGTCCTTCGTTTGCGGTGGTCGTCAACATTTTGAGGGGTCTATTTTATTATTTTCTTACTTCTTTTCATTGCAATAGTTCAAACGTCGGTGGCGGGTTGCAAGCCCAACGCGACATGTCGCAGTATTTCTTCTCCTGCCAGGATTTTATTACAGCTGTCCATTCTGGGTCAGACTCTGACCAGGGAACCGCTCACTCTGAGCAGACGTGCCTGGGTTTTAAGTTTCGCCCCTCAGTTAGCCGTGCTCTGACGGGTTTCAAAGGTACGTTTCCAGGCGTCAACACGTAGAAGTGCAATTGGCAAGGATCACTCTGGGTTTGCCAAGTTAAACCGATCAGCAGCTTTACCTTGCATCACGGTCCCTGGCAAAACGAATGATGCAGATCTTCTTCTTTTTGGGGCTACTTTTACGTGCAGTTCCCAGAATTAAGTCCCAGATCAATGAGGTGAAAAATTTTGTATTGTGTTGGATTTAAAACGATGCCCTTACATCCTTTGTGTGAGAAGTAAAAGAAACATTTGAAAAGTTTGCTTACATTACCATCCAAATGAAAATATTATAGGCCGGTTACACGATTCAACAAAGCTGAGGATTTGACCTAAACGGAGAAAGTTTCCTCACCAGTTAATACAGTTTGCTGAGAACTTTCGAACGGATCACTGTGTAGCTTCGGTACTCATTTTTACACCCTATATGTATCTAAGTATTACCTAGTTAAATTATAATAACGAAAACTGCAGATATTTACAAAACTATGATATGCTTTTTAAGCCTCCAAAACCTTTTACCCATTTTCAAAATACCAACAAATCTCTTCCATTGAATTTTATGATCTGTGACAAATTAAGTGTGAAAATTTTGCTCTTAAAACGTATTTAACACATAATAATGAATAATAAAATATAGAAGACCTATCTTCAAAACTAAACGAAAAATATAACAAGGCGCAAATAATTCACCCAACCCCTTAAGCTACCCCATACTCAACACACTCGACATAAACCCACATTTAAAAATCACGATGCAAAAATCGTTCCATCATACTTTGAAGGATATGCCCTGTAAAGGCAACGGAAACTAAGGAAAACACTCATACAAATGGCAATTTGTCATACATGTTTGATTTAATTTAATTTATTTAATACATCAGCAATGATAATGACAAATCGGTGAAGCAACGTTAGAGGAGCGTCAAGAGGGTTGTAATGTATACAAGTAGCCACTCGAAATGGTTGTGCTGGTGGTGGTGGTGATAGTGACAATGTTAGCAAGGATGATGATGGCGTTGATGGTGGTGGTATTGTATAGCACATGTCTGTACAATGTGTTTGTATTCATTGCTTTTTAAGAGCTGTTCTGCTTATTACTGGCAAGCAGACTGCAATGGGTGTGTCCAGTTTAAATAGATTTTTATAAATGTTACGCTATGTAATGACATTATTGTACTTTAATATCACAAACACAGTGATGATACTGATGCTGCGATGACAATGATATTTGAGGGTAAAAAGTTAAGACTTCTCGTTTAGGCTTTCGTTTTTGCTTTACATAATTTAAAGGCCTTTGTAGGGATTCCTTGAGCCTTTGCTACATTACCATTTTAGTTATATTCCACTTCATTGCTTGGTTGATTTTGTCTTCTCTCTTTGGAGTCATCATAGATATTGAAAAGTTATTTAATTTAATAACATTTGAATTCATATGAAATTGTTTCCTTTAGAGAAAGGCAACGCAAGACAACATCTTGTGTTTGACTTTTTGACCTTTAGTTAACAATTCCATTTGATTTGTTTATTAATGCAAAGTTCAAGCAAATAAAAGATGGCAAATTGCTTTGACCTAATCCCCGGACGCATTGTTAATTCGTATGTCTTCCCAGGAAACCTTAGAAGAAATGGTTAATGAAAGTTAAAAGGATTTAATTAAAAGTTTTGACCCCAAGAAATTGATTTTTTTTACTAGAGATTATTATGCGCGATATAATGCATATTAATAAGCTTTTAAATGAATAGAAAACATGAAGAGAAAATAAAGCAAAAAAATATGAAATACTGTTGGGGTATAATAAAATGCTCTTATATGCCTTATATGATCCTCTTATATGCCTATATAGGTAGAGGATCAATCTGGTGTGTGATTCATTTAGACGTATTTTTTTTTAATTGTTAATAAAATACTTACAATGGAACTTGATGTCGGAATCTTTATTACAGACTTAAAAACCGATCTCTGGCATTTTTATTCAAATATTATTTCATTCCAATTTTGGCTTTGACTATGCCATAGGTAGTCTATTCGGAAGGTACAACTTTCGATCACTTTTTCATGCTTTGCCATCTAAAGAAAAGAAAAAACTAATTCTTTCATTGCCGGCCCCCTCGATGTTGTCGACGGCAACCTCGCAGTCAAGTCTATCGGCATGTCTAGAAAAAGCTTCTCAAACAGTGACGTTTGCATTCGCCGATAAACAAGTAGGTGCCGTTAGTTGTGTATCTAAAAATACAAAGCGTGTTATTTTACAACAACGCGAAAAGCTATCCCATAACTCATGCATAGGGTGTAAAGGGAAATTGGGTTTTAAGATAAATGATATATGAATAAATCACACAGTATGGGCAGCCAACTGAGAAGCCCGAAACTTAAAATTAGATGTTCTCCAAAATTATTGCACGCTATATATTCCATAGAACAATATGATTTTAGCCAAATGTCGGTGACACCACGCGAATCAACTTTGTGGCTTATGTTCTGTCTGATTACAGTTGAAAAGAAATTCGAACCAATGATTTCTTCAGTTCATTCACAATATTTATTAGTTAATAGATAATATTTTTTTATGTTAATAGTTAATAGTTTTTTTTTTTATAATTTATTTATTTTCAAAATTACCAATATTACATGACTGTAGTTCCCGCGAAGCTTTACGCTTGTATGCAGGAAAAGTACTATTACATGAATACTTTTAAATTTCAAATATATAAATTACAAATTTGTATTATATTAAAATTTCGCTTCATTGCGAGTTTATAAAAAAATTCTTTACAAGTTTTTTGCGTTTAAATTTATTTCTATTATTTAAAAAGTTTTGTGGCAAGGAATTTATTATCGTTAATAGTTAATAGTTAATAGTTAATAGTTAATAGTTAATAGTTAATAGTTAATAGTTAATAGTTAATAGTTAATAGTTAATAGTTAATAGTTAATAGTTAATAGTTAATAGTTAATAGTTAATAGTTAATAGTTAATAGTTAATAGTTAATAGTTAATAGTTAATAGTTAATAGTTAATAGTTAATAGTTAATAGTTAATAGTTAATAGTTAATAGTTAATAGTTAATAGTTAATAGTTAATAGTTAATAGTTAATAGTTAATAGTTAATAGTTAATAGTTAATAGTTAATAGTTAATAGTTAATAGTTAATAGTTAATAGTTAATAGTTAATAGTTAATAGTTAATAGTTAATAGTTAATAGTTAATAGTTAATAGTTAATAGTTAATAGTTAATAGTTAATAGTTAATAGTTAATAGTTAATAGTTAATAGTTAATAGTTAATAGTTAATAGTTAATAGTTAATAGTTAATAGTTAATAGTTAATAGTTAATAGTTAATAGTTAATAGTTAATAGTTAATAGTTAATAGTTAATAGTTAATAGTTAATAGTTAATAGTTAATAGTTAATAGTTAATAGTTAATAGTTAATAGTTAATAGTTAATAGTTAATAGTTAATAGTTAATAGTTAATAGTTAATAGTTAATAGTTAATAGTTAATAGTTAATAGTTAATAGTTAATAGTTAATAGTTAATAGTTAATAGTTAATAGTTAATAGTTAATAGTTAATAGTTAATAGTTAATAGTTAATAGTTAATAGTTAATAGTTAATAGTTAATAGTTAATAGTTAATAGTTAATAGTTAATAGTTAATAGTTAATAGTTAATAGTTAATAGTTAATAGTTAATAGTTAATAGTTAATAGTTAGTAGTTAATAGTTAATAGTTAATAGTTAATAGTTAATAGTTAATAGTTAATAGTTAACTATTAATAGTTAACAGTTCAGCTGTAACCTTCTTAGCAGTCGGTCGTACTCTCTCGCACGTAATCAAATAAATTTGTTTTCAAAAAAAAAAAATATCATTCAACAAGTTTATCGGTTTTTCACTTTAACGACAACTTTAAAAAACTAGCAAAAATGAGCGTCAGTAAGAAAACGGTGCCTGAAATAATTTCTTCGGGATTAAATTGTGATACATGCAAAAACCAAATAAATTATTTGAATTATATTCAGTGTTATAATTGCGATCGCAAGTTCCACTTCTCCCCATGTACAGTCCTCTCTGAGAGCACTTGGTTTACAATGAGCGTTGTGAGGAAAACTGAGTGGAGATGTCAACATTGCAAACCGCGAAGCAAATCTCCAAACAACAACTATCACACATTCGTCTATAATGAACCCCAAAATCAACAAAAACATGGAAGAGAGGATGATGCGGGCGATAATAACGAAAACAAAAGAAGGAAAGAACTCACAATTGCTAGCACCAACAAAGTGTCACTGTCTCCTAGCACAAACAACAACGAAAACATCAATACATATCAATCTGATCTCGCAGATTTCAAGTCTGATATGAAGGAGTTAAAAGCCACAATGCAACAACTTGCTATGAGTGTGTGTACCTCACACACAGAAATAAAAGAGGAATTGGCCAAAAATTTAACGAAAATAAATGAAACACTTGAACATCTAACTACACAGGTGAATGACCTCAAGGACAGGGACAGTAAAAGAGAAAAACAATTTCAAGAATTGGATAAACGGCTTCAAAGGCTAGAACAAGAGGCAATAAACAAAAACATCGAGATCACCAATATATGCAGCGAAGAAACAGACGGAATAGAGACGATAAAAACAATATCTTCCTCTGTAGGAGCAGAAATAAGAGATGGAGATATTGTAAACTCATATCGTATAAAAAATAAAAACAAAATCGTTATCCAATTTGCAACTGTAGAAAAGAAAAGAGAATTAATGAGCAAGTTGAAAAATCGCAAAATTGATGCAATTGCTCTTAACATCAATAATAACAACCCAACACATAAATACATATACATAAACGACGAACTCACAGCTAACAATAGGCGCCTTTTATGGATGGCAAAAACAAGAGCAAAAGAGTTAGGCTGGAAATTCGTCTGGACACGTAATGGTCATATATATGCCAAGAAAACAGAAACTTCTTCCCTTATAATAATAGCAAACACAGCAGACATTGAAGCTATTACCGAATAAATATAAAAAAGAACATATTAAAGATTAAAAACAACTAAAATAAAAACTTTTCCCCACAATAATATATTGACATTTTCATACTTTTTTAAAATTTTTTTATTGAAAAAATTGCTTCTTCGGAAGAAACAAACAATTCTATTATAAAACTAATTAATATATAATTAACATAATATATTTGATAAAGTGAATTAACCTAAGTGAATTTCAAGACTGTTATAACCTTAAAACATTAATTAAAATGAATTCTCTAAACCAAACAATATATAATTTTAATGAAATCGATAAAAAATGGTTTGAGCACTCACTATTATTTATACATATGAATATACGTTCATTAAGAAAAAACTTCAATACATTACTAACTCAACTACAACCAATAATAAACAAAACACACCTAATAATTTTAACGGAGACCAATATAACAAACGATGAGAATATGTTATACCAAATAGCTGGTTTTAATGCAGTTTTTGTAAACAGAGAAGGCAGAGGAGGAGGAATAGCAATCTACATTAAAGAAAGCATAATATACCAACAAATCCACTTAACAAATACTTCTTTTGAAACAACCAAGACGTCGCTAACTAACGAACCTTCGATTAAAAAAAGAAACAATTATCCCTGGCTAAACGAACATTTATTAAAATGCTGTCATATCCGCGACAAACTTTATAAGAAATGGTGTAAAAATAAAAATAACATGTTAAATAATAACATTTACAAAAAATTCAACAACAGTTTGAACAAACAAATAAATTTTGCGAAAAATGCCTACAACTTCAATCAATTTGTAAAAAACCGGAAAAACGCACGCGCAACATGGCAATTGATAAATGAAATCACTGGAAAAAAGTCTGAAAATATTGATAGAACAATTCAAAGAAACTTTGCAACTGACAATTTGGAAGAAATCTCAAATAATTTTGCATTAAAATTTAATGAAAATGTGAAAAATATATTACATAACTGCGGCATTACAACGTTACGAGAAACCCTAATAAACAAACCAAATTCAATATATATAGAGCCTGCAAGTGAGCAGGAAATTCATAATATACTACAAAATATAAACTCGAGGAAAAGTGCAGGAGCGGATGGGATAAGGGCTATAGATCTCAAAAACAACGCTAAAAACTTAACGCCGGTATTAACGTCCCTAATCAACAGAAGTATTGAAGGTTCAATAGTGCCACAAATCCTAAAAATTTCAATAATTCGTCCGATATTTAAAAATGGATCAAAATCAGACTACAACAATTACAGGCCAATATCAATTCTTTCGGCTGTTGAAAAGGTCATGGAGAAAATTATAGTTAGAAGACTGAATAAATTTATATCCAAACATAAGATAATTAATGAAAATCAATTCGGATTTCAAAAGGGAAAGAACATTAATAAGCTCCTAGGATTCTTCTCAAACCACATAAACGAACGTCTTGATAAAAATCAACATTGCATAGGTCTGTTCATTGACTTCAGCAAGGCATTCGACACCCTATCACACACCAAACTAATCGAAGTTCTTGAAAGAATTGGAATAAGAGGTCAATGCATAGAGTGGTTTAAAAACTATCTTGATTGCAGACGCTATTTAGTTAAATTGGGAAACAAGATGAGTGATGAAGTTTCTTTAACAAATGGTGTACCTCAAGGATCTAAACTTGGGCCCATCCTATACATTTTGTATGCCAATGACATGATGAACATTCTTAAAAACAGCACTGCTTATGCTTACGCAGATGACACTGCACTAATCGTATCACATGATTGCAGTGACACTGCAATGGACATAATGCAGAATGAACTAAACCTTATAACAAGATGGTGCCATGACAGAGGACTCATCATTAACGCTTCGAAAACCAAATTGATGCATTTTAGGCCCCGACACCTGCCTCGAACTAGAAAATCACTGACTTTTCATAATTATGACTGCCTCCACAAGAACTACGGAACGAATGCACCGATAACAACAGAATCCTGTTCGACGACCATTGAACAGGTTGACATGTATAAATATTTGGGAGTTTACTTAGATGCAAACTTTAAATGGAAAACTCACGTTGAGCGATTACAATGCAAACTAAAGAGATGTGCTTATGCGTTATACCATCTAAGCAATTGTGCGCCCTGTGAAGTGACAAGGCAAGTATACTACTCCTTGGTAGAATCCAGCATACGACACGGAATAACGGCGTATGGTACATCAACACACTGTAGAAGCCTACAAAGAACACAAACAAGACTGTTAAAAATTCTTTATAAACACCAACAAAAATCGGCCTATCAGAACCAAATGTATCAAATTAATTCAATTCAGCAAGTAAATAACACAGATACAATCAATAATGTACAAAATCAAAACTCATATAACTCCAACAGATTGAACAAGTACCTCAACATACTTGATATAAGAAATATTTATAAAACAACAATTGCAAACGAATTTTTTGATAACCCTACTTTTTTACAACGAATAAACCACGAACACAATACACGAAGAAGAGCAGAAGGACGTTTCAAAATACCGCCTTTCCGGACAAATTATGGGAAAAATAGTCTAGCCGTGTCATTGCCTTCAATTCTTAATGGAATGCCCACAAATGTACTAAATATTAGAAATAATACAACAAGAAAGAAACTCATAAAAAGACATTTCTTAAGTATTATGTAGTCAACAAAATAAATCAAAGTCTTAAAATGATTAATGTTTTTGGAATACATAATTTAAATTATCTATATATGTTTTAAACAAAATATTATAAGAACAGCTGAGCTGTAAACAAGCATTTACCTTTTTAATTTTTGCATGGTATTATTTTTTATTTACGTAAATTTTTTAATGAATTTTCTGTATTTATACTCCTGCAGACAAGCCAAAGGCTTCGCGGGATGTTTTATTGAATATTGTATAAAAAATTTGTAAATAAATAAATAAAATAAAAAAAATAAAAAAAAAAAAAAAAAAAAAAAAATTGTTAATAGTTGATAGTTAATAGTTAATAGTTAATAGTTAATAGTTAATAGTTAATAGTCAATAGATAATAGTTTTTAATGACATTTAGTCCGAGTTAATAAAACAGAAATGTATTTGCAATTTAAGTTCTACAAGAATCCAGAAAGAATGTTTCAGTCGGGCAACCCGACTTACATATACCCTCAACCTCAGAGAAACATAAAATTGTCTACATATTATGTTGGTATTATAACTCGATTTCTAAAGAGGGTGGAGTGGTACATTTGTATGGAAGGTACCAGAAGGGGCGCCGCTAGACTTCTATTTTTTTCCAAAACTTTATCTTGTTATAGCTTTACTAAATACAGAATTTGGGCACAATCTCGTTAGGTCTATTAACATAATATTATTTATCGATTTGCAAATTGGGCATTACCAGATGGGTATGGGAGGTACCAGATGGGGCGTGGCTAGACTTCCAGGTTTTCTTCAAGACTTTATCCTGTTATAGTTTTACTAAATGTATACCTTGGGAACGATCGCGTTGTATGTATTGATATTATTATTCGATTTCTAAAGTGGGGGGAATGGTACATTTGTATGGGAGATACCAGAAGGCTCTAGGCATCCAGTTTTTTCTCCAAAACGTTATACTGTTGTAGCTTATCTAAATACAGAAATTGGGTACGATCCCGTTAGGTGTACCGATATTATCACTCTACTTCTAAAGAGGGCGGCACGACATATTTCTATGGGAGGTACGAGAAGGGGCGTGGCAATGTAGCACATTTCCCATACCGTAAGTAGATTTGGGTAAAAATATTAACTAGTGCAAGGTTTCAAATATTTGGTTTTGTATTTCGAAAGTTATCGTGCGTACCAGCCGGACAGCCAGACAGACAGACGAACATGGCTCAAACGGTTTAAAAAGTCATAAATCGAATTTGGTCCAATGAAACATAGGGTCTAAAGTGATTCCTTCTACATGTTACACTTTTGGGTCGTATCAAATGGTCACCCTACGGGTAGGGGGGTATAAAAATGTGAAATTTTCATTTTCGAAAAATTTCTAATTGTTTATAATCAAATTTTCTATCTTAATTTTGAGGCATATGTGGCGCCGGCAGTGGCATGATGGGTACAATAAGCAACTAACATGCGGGAGATTCATGTTTTGAATCCTGTCTCTGCATATTTTATTACGTTTTTTTTTTAGTGGAACCATTGACTGTGCTATTTATAATCCTTTGTCATTTGTATATCACATACGGCATTCGGTTTTCGTTTTCTGTCTCATCCTCCTTTATGCATTTGACTCTTTGGCATTTTAAAATGTACGCCCCCCCTTTACCTCTTAGCCGACAAGATACAATTTCAATTTCATTGAATTGAATATTTCATAAACTCTGACTGTTGTCGTGATTGTTGTTGCTCTTGTTGGGGCTGGTGGGATGCTGTGCCAAATGTTAACCGTGAAACCGAAACCCACATGTCAAATGCTGTATTTCCGGTACGAATGAACACATTTCCGGTGAATTAAAATTGTTTTTACCAAACCAAGCAAATGTTAGAGGAAATTAAGGGAATAACTAACTGGGTAACATGGCGAAGAATAACAAGTTACATATTAGGTACGGGAAGGGAAGAGAAGGAGGGAGCTGGTAACTTGAAATAGAGAACTGCCGAAGATTTTTGGGGGACATAACGTATATATTATGTAGTGTGGTGAAGTAGAACCTAAATAGGGCACAAGGCAAAAGATATTTGAAAATTTCTTGAATTGTGTTTTTCAGTTTCAAATTAATTCTCCCTATATAGAATTTTATTTGCCCTCTCCTTGCAGTTAACCTATCTTTCGTTCACTGTCAATGGATTGACAACCCAACCAACCACACATTGAGTTTTAATTTGTCCTGTTCGGTTCAGATCCTTCTGTTACCAATTTCCCCTAAGATTAACCAAGATTATGTAAACCAGATTAACTAAACTAAGTAGGAGGTCAACATAATCGAATAATTATAGAAGAATGCATACGGTTGCATGCTCACACGACAGATTAGGTACGAACAACACTGATGATGTTTGTAATGGTTGGTTTTTAAATTAATGTTTCGACATCAATATAAAAGGATATATGCATGCATCCTATTGCAATAGAATGTGGTACCTACCACCTATGCGTCTAAGGGAGTGGGTAACAAATGTTAAAGATGATCATCACAGCGGCTTTTTGAGTGGCGTTGGCAGCCTAAGATAAACTTATAACACTGCTCGACACTATTCCTGCTGATTTTTATGTAAAATTACCTCTTGAATCTAAATAACACCCCATTTTGCTCCATCACAGACCGCTTTCTGGGGACGAGCCCACCCACCCCCTACTCACATTTACTTAAATGATAACAGAAAGTGAAATATCATCGCCCGGCGTTTTCTTGAGACGGTGGGGGGTGGTTTTTTGGTTTTACTTGAGTGACTACAACAAGTGAAGTACATAACTGCTAGGAGGGGGTGTCCCAAAAAAACGGAAGGGAAAAAATGGTGGGTAATATCAAGATTCAGGGGGATTATTTTACATAAGAATCAGTCGTCTTCTCGGGATTATATAAATATATTGATTATTAATATGACCGACGTAACAACTGTTTCAAAATGGGCGTGGCATTGTATATGCGTGTGCGTGGCACTAAGTATGTTTTTATGTAGCCTATGATAGAGGCCATACAAATAGTAATAGGCAGTAAAAATTTTATTGCAATCGGTCCATTTATTTCGCCCAGATAACGATTTTTTCAGAAGCGGCGTGGCACCGCCCATTTTCCAGCGAGACGTAATCCTCTTTATATCAGTAATATATGTAACAAATCTAATCTTTATACCTCTAATGGCTCTTGAGATCACACCGATTGAAATCTCGGCTTGTGTGGGCGATGCCATGGCCCTTTGTCTAATGAATAGTACTACACAGTGAAAAATTTATTGCAATCGGTATATTTATTTCGAAGATATAACGATTTTTTCAAAAGGGGCGTGGCACCGCCCATTTCCCCGCGAAAAGCAATATTCCTTGTACCAGTAACATATATAGCAAATCTAATCTTTATACCTCTAATGGCTATTGAGATATGACCGATTGAAATTTCGGTTTGTGTGGGCGGTGCCACGCCCCTTTGTCAAATTTTGTTTTCATGTAGCCTATAATAGAGGCCCTGCGGACAGTACCTTACAGTGAAAATTTCATTACAATCGGTCCATTCATACAGCCAGTATAACAATCTTTCAGTAAAGGGCGTGGCACCGCCCACTTTCTATAAAATTATTTTTTCTTATACGACCGATATACGTACCAAATCTCGACTTCGTACCTAAAATGGTTTAAAAGATACAGCCATTTTAAAATTCCAGTTGTATGGGGCGGTGCCACGCCCATTTTACCCCCTTGCAGTCCGAATTTCCAAAAATCCCTTCTTAGTGCGCGCCTACGTCATAAAAGAAACCTACATTCTTAATTTCACGGTTCTAGTTCTATATATATAGATTACTCCATCTCCAAAGTAGGCGGAGTGGTACATTTGTAGGGGGGGTACCATAAGGGGCGTGTCCAAAACTTTATCCTACTTGAGCTTTCCTAATACAGAACTTGGGAACGATCGCGTTAAGTCTCTTCATAATACTAATCGATTTCTAAAGTGGGTGGTACCAGATGGGTATGGGAGTTACCAGATGAGGCGTGGCTAGACTTCAAGTTTTTTTTTCTCAAAAACTGTATCGTGCTATAGGTTTACTACATAAAGAATTTGGGTACGATCGCGTTTGATTTATTGATATTATTACTCCATCTCTAAAGTGGGCGGAAAGGTACCTTTGTATGTATGGGAGGTACTAGAAGGGGCTAGACTTACAATTTTTTTTCCAAAACTTTATCCTGTTATAGCTTTACTAAATACAGAAAGTGGGAACGATCCTGTTGGATGTATTGATATTATTACTCGATTTCTAAAGTGGGCGGAATGATGTATCTGTATGGGAGTTACCAGAAGGGGCGGGGCCATGTAGCTCATTTGCAATACCGTAAATAGTTTTGGGAAAATATTAACTCGTGCAACATTTCAAAACATTTGGTTGCATCTTTCGAAAGTTATCGTGCGCACTAGCCGGACAGCCAGACAGACAGACGGACATGGCTCAAACGACTTAAAAAGTCATGAATTGAATTTGGTTCAAAGAAACCTAGGGTCTAAAGTGACAACTTCTATGTGTTAAACTTTTGGGTCGTATCAAATGATATATATCCTCCTACCAGTAGGGTGAGGGTATAAAAAATGGGGTGATATTCGGATTCAGGAGATTTATTAACACGAGTGCAGGGCTGATTTTTATGTCGCGTCGTGTTACCATAAAGACTTTTACAAAAGACAAGTCAAGAACTTCGCTCCCAAAATGCTGAGGACACCCGCTAATGGTCATGATTTAAGGATACTCACCTGGAATGTCCTCACTCTACATAGATCCTGGATCTTTCAACTGGCGGATGTTCTCGACAAATGCAAGGCTGACATTAACGCCACACATGAACTGTGATGGACAGGACAGGGCAGGGATGCACACGACGGAAAAAAACTGTGACATCTCCTACTGACAAGAATTCGTATTTGTGATTCATAGCTGATAGGATGCTAAGACATCTGGTCTCGCAGTTTGAACCAGATAGTTACAAAATAGCCAGTATTCGCATCAAGGCGACATATTTTCACAGCACAATCTGCCCCCAAAACCGAGCCCCAATAATATCTACAAACATGTTACATGTTTGCCACTGGACATGTTTATGCCTGTTACTTATAGCCCACAACAAATACATTCTGCCTTATTGTATGCGCCAAAATTTGAAGATATTCGTTGTATCTGTACTCCACCACATGACCACCAAACTTCCTCCCTCCCTCCCTCCCTACTCTGCACTAACACCTCCAGCATAGCCATTAGCAAACATTTTATTAATTATGATGAGGTGTGGTCATTACTTGACACATGACTGAATTTCAAACCATGGCCAGCAAATGTTAAAGGTGGCCCACACACACACACACACTCTTACTAGCACCAATTTATGCATCACAGATTATGTCCTTTTTGATGTGCTATGATGCGTGTTGTTGCCTGCCTGGTGCTCTATCTCTTGCTCTCTTATGTGCTCATTGTAGCTTCTTCCCTTGTACTACTCGGATTTTTGTGTGTGTGTGTTTTTGTATTGTGTTATCTATTGTCCTGCGGCCTTGCACACGGCAGGGACAATAAATGCTTAAATATTACCAAAGCTGATATAAAAACGAACAAAACCTCTGCTAATCCCATTAATCAACACGTTTTTATGTTAAAAGTAACAAACAAAATATCAAAACACATTACAGATTTTCTTTTACCGTTTCGCATTAAACAAATACCCCACTGACAGCACCTCAATGAAATCCTCCACAAGAGAGAGATTCTTGATGCAGTGAAATAGAGAGGAAGAGAGTGTAGATGTGTGAATGTGTACGCATTTGATGATAATAACGATTTCCTGTGGGGGCATCCTACATTTTTACATTTCCTTTAACATTGAAGGCGCACGGACCGATGGGCAACACACGACCGCTATAAAAAGCGTGTGCTTTGCGAATATAAACGCTACTTATTGGCATAAAGACATTGTTATTATATGACAATATACGAGGTGTGTTAGAACATGGTTTGAAAAAAAAAATTAAAAATTTCAAATTTTTATTTTTTTTGTAAATTTTTAAAATTTAAAAATTAAAAATTAAAAATTAAAAATAAAAAATTAAAAATTAAAAATTAAAAATTAAAAATTAAAAATTAAACATTAAAAATTAAAAATTAAAAATTAAAAATTAAAAATTAAAAATTAAAAATTAAACATTAAAAATTAAAAATTAAAAATTAAAAATTAAAAATTAAAAATTTAAAATTAAAAATTAAAAATTAAAAATTAAAAATTAAAAATTAAAAATTAAAAATTAAAAATTAAAAATTAAAAATTAAAAATTAAAAATTAAAAATTAAAAATTAAAAATTAAAAATTAAAAATTAAAAATTAAAAATTAAAAATTAAAAATTAAAAATTAAAAATTAAAAATTAAAAATTAAAAATTATAAATTAAAAATTAAAAATTAAAAATTAAAAATTAAAAATTAAAAATTAAAAATTAAAAATTAAAAATTAAAAATTAAAAATTAAAAATTAAAAATTAAAAATTAAAAATTAAAAATTAAAAATTAAAAATTAAAAATTAAAAATTAAAAATTAAAAATTAAAAATTAAAAATTAAAAATTAAAAATTAAAAATTAAAAATTAAAAATTAAAAATTAAAAATTAAAAATTAAAAATTAAAAATTAAAAATTAAAAATTAAAAATTAAAAATTAAAATATAAAAATTAAAAATTAAAAATTAAAAATTAAAAATTAAAAATTAAAAATTAAAAATAAAAAATTAAAAATTAAAAATTAAAAATTAAAAATTAAAAATTAAAAATTAAAAATTAAAAATTAAAAATTAAAAATTAAAAATTAAAAATTAAAAATTAAAAATTAAAAATTAAAAATTAAAAATTAAAAATTAAAAATTAAAAATTAAAAATTAAAAATTAAAAATTAAAAATTAAAAATTAAAAATTAAAAATTAAAAATTAAAAATGAACCTCAAGCTCATCAGCACCAGGGTTTTCCATCTCCAGCCTCATCCTAAAAAAAAACTTAATTTCCCTTTGCACCCCATGAATTAGGTATGGGATAGCTTCTCGCGTTGTTGTGAATTAACACGCTTTCTATTTATAGATTCATAACTAACGGCACCTACTTGTTTATCGACGAATGCGAACGTCACTGTTTGAGAAGCTCTTACTAGACACGCCGATTGACTCAACACTTAATACTGCGAAGTTGCTATCAATAACATTCGAGGGGAGCCGACAATGGAAAACAATTTTTTTTTTTAAGATGACTGGAGCCATGTTTGAACCTGCGACCTCCCGCATGGTAGTCGCGTGTTCTAACCACTATGCCACGGCCGGCCCCATCTGGTTAGCCAAAAATTCCAATACTGTTTTAGAGTGTGATTGGTTCTTTCAGTCACTTCAAAGCTTAACGAGAAAAATTCTTTACTGCAGATCTTTTTGAAGTTAAATATAACTGGTTTGTCCATATGCAGAATTAAGTACAAAGAAAACAAAGTACTTTATCCGTACTCTATGTGTCATATGTATTCATTTCTCACATGTGTTATTGCATTTATACCGCAATACAAACAAAACATCATAAGGACAATGCTCACACACTTACATACCAGCAAACATTTATCTAAGGGTATATATATACGCTGTAGCAAACACATTCTACACATAGTGGCTATGATGTCGATAATCTTGGTGGTCATGATGATAAAACGTAATAATGAAGTTGAGGTTGAGGTTGTTAATTGTATAACGTAACAGGAATGGGAACATGTAAATCCTTTAATCCTGAATGTACTTTTTACAACTGACAATTATCTAGAGTTCTTTAACCAAGTTAATGGAAGGAAAATGAAAGAAAATTTATGAAAAATATAAGAAAAATGTCTCCATAGTACTTCTGTCGCAGTAAATTTCAACTTAAGTAGGTAGGAACCATGTATGAAATAAAATGTCCTTAAAAAAAGTACATTTCCTCAAAGCTCATTTCCTTCTCTAGCCTTCAGCTGTATCATTTGAGTTTGATGCATTAGGGGTGTTTTTATTAGCGGTCGTTGGTCGTTAAGTCTCTAGTACGTGTCGCATGTTATTGTCTTTGTCCTCTATATCCTGTGTACACATCCTCATATGTAATAATATCCTATATTTTATTATCGTTTAAAGTGACAAATTTCCACCCATTTTTCTACAGATTTTTATAGAAATTTCACATTTTATTTGCGCAATTTTGTCCCTTTTTCCTTTGTGCTCTCAGCAACAGCAAGTTAATGCAATATTTGCGCTGCCACGGCGAGAGTGAGCGGTAATTGATCGATGACTTTGGGTGGTGATGTCCTTTTCAGGGACATCGACGCTTGCATGAAATGTTAAGTGTATGTGTGTTTTGCTATGGGAATGGTGGTAGTTCAAAGAGTTCCGTTGTGAGGTCGGCTTTGGAGGATATGTTTTTGATTATGTAGCGAGTGGTACGAGTATATGTATGCCAAGGTTGCTTGGTACAACATGTAATTGTATATTATGGCTAATTATGGTTTCACATTAAAATATTTATACATTTATCCCTCCGAGTTTTAAGGGCGTTTCTCTTACTTTTGCTCTTAAAAGCGCTATTATTTATTAGGTGTGTGTGTGTTTGTGTGTTATGTAGAGGTGGAGCTAATAAATCCTTACTTATGAACAACCGCATTGATATAATTGCTACTTAAACGTAATTATGTTTACAAACAAAAACAATAATTAAAATTTCGTAAAGGAAAAAAAATTTTACTTACAAAAAGTTGAATGGAAATTGTGATTTTTGGTTAAAAGTATAAAAATAAAAAAATTTTTAAAATATAAAAATATAAAAATATAAAAATATAAAAATATAAAAATATAAAAATATAAAAATATAAAAATATAAAAATATAAAAATATAAAAATATAAAAATATAAAAATATAAAAATATAAAAATATAAAAATAAAAAATATAAAAATATAAAAATATAAAAATTTAAAAATATAAAAATATAAAAATAAAAAAATACAAAAATATAAAAACATTTTATATAAATATAAAAAATATGAAAATATGGATGTCCTTTATACGCTTTTCAAATTTCTGTTAACAAATAATTTAGTTAACATAATTGTCTAGTTGTGAAATAATATTTGAGAATTAACAAAGACAAAGACATTTAATACTTAAGATATTAAAATTGTGTTATCTTTAGGCGGCAGCAAAAAAGGATATATGTCACAGGGCAGACGAGTCAAGGCAATGTTTTGAAGGCAACTTTAAAATAAGTCGTAAAATATTTTTTTGTGCTGAGCAAAGTCATAAAAGTATACGACATTTCGGAGGGTATGTAAAGATATACAATAAACTTTCTACACACTCGCATCCCACACATATGTGAATGTTTAACACTTTCGAAATGTGTAAATAAATATACATAGTCAGAGTAATAATGTATAGTCTAAGAGGCCTTTTACGGGGCCTTACGGGATGTCCCAGTGTGCTTCTCATTGAAGTTCTGAACGAATTTAATAAATTTAATGAATTTAATGAATTTAATGAATTTTATGAATATTATGAATTTAATGAATTTAATGAATTTAATGAATTTAATGAATTTAATGAATTTAATGAATTTAATGAATTTAATGAATTTAATGAATTTAATGAATTTAATGAATTTAATAAATTTAATGAATTTAATGAATTTAATGAATTTAATGAATTTAATGAATTAAATGAATTTAATGAATTTAATGAATTTAATGAATTTAATGAATTTAAAGAAATTAAAGAATTTAATGAATTTAATGAATTTAATGAATTTAATGATTTTTATGAATTAAATGAATTTAATGAATTTAATTAATTTAATGAATATAATGAATTTAATGAATTTAATGTATTTAATGAATTTAATGCATTTAATGAATTTAATGAATTTAATGAATTTAATGAATTTAATGAATTTAATGAATTTAATGAATTTAATGAATTTAATGAATTTAATGAATTTAATGAATTTAATGAATTTAATGAATTTAATGAATTTAATGAATTTAATGAATTTAATGAATTTAATGAATTTAATGAATTTAATATATTTAATGAATTTAATGAAATTAATGAATTTATTGAATTTAATGAATTTATTGAATTTAATGAATTTAATGAATTTAATGAATTTAATGAATTTAATGAATTTAATGTATTTGCTGAATTAACTGAATTTAATGACTTTAATGAATTTTATGAATTTATTGAATTTAATGAATTTAATGAATGTAATGAATTTAATAAATTTAATGAATTTAATAAATTTAATGAATTTAATGAATTTAATGAATTTATTGTATTTAATGAATTTAATGAGTTTATTGAATTTAATTAATTTAATGAATTTAATGAATTTAATGAATTTAATGAATTTAATGAATTTAATGAATTTAATGAATTTTGTGAATTTAATGAATTTAATGAATTTAATGAATTTTGTGAATTTAATGAATTTAATGAATTTTATGAATTTTATAAATTTTTTTAATTTTTTGAATTTTATGAATTTAATGAATTTAATGAATTTAATGAATTTAATGAATTTAATTAATTTAATGAATTTAACGAATTTAATTAATTTAATGAATTTAATGAATTTAATGAATTTAATGAATTAAATGAATTTAATCTATTTAATGTATTTAATGAATTTAATGAAATAAATGAATTTAATGAATTTAATGAATTTAATGAATTTAACGAATTTAATGAATTTTATGAATTTTATGAATTTTATGAATTTAATGAATCTAATGAATTTAATGAATTTGATGAATTTAATAAATTTAATGAATTTAGTGAATTTAATGAATTTAATGAATTTGATGAATTTAACTAATTAAAGGAATTTAATGAATTTAACTAATTTAATGAATTTAATAAATTTAATAAATTTAATGAATTTAATGAATTTAATGAATTTAATGAATTTAATGAATTTAATGAATTTAATGAATTTAATGAATTTAATGAATTTAATGAATTTAATGAATTTAATGAATTTAATGAATTTAATGAATTTAATGAATTTAATGAATTTAATGAATTTAATGAATTTAATGAATTTAATGAATTTAATGAATTTAATGAATTTAATGAATTTAATGAATTTAATGAATTTAATTAATTTAATGAATTTAATTAATTAAATGTTTTAAATAAAAATGTAGGCCTACCTTGAGTACGCCCAGCTATTGCTCCCACTGTTTATAAAACACACACACACACATATGCATATTCCTGCGCGGGAATTCAATGCATGAATTCTATATGATTTCATGTAAATACCACGACGCCGATGCCGATTGTAGGTCTTTGTAAACACACTCGTTTATTATCCTTTTGTTTTGTCGGTTTAACAAAACGGAAACGGAAATGCCAAAACTGCCATTAAAGTGTCTTTATTAAACCTGGGTGGCTACACGAATAAATATGTAGAACATGCTTTGTTGGGTTGTCCCCCACCGAATGTATTTGATGGGGAAAAGGTACTTAACCAGCCTCCCTCTAGCTCTATTACACGTATATACAACATTTATTTGTGTATATAGTATACAGACATTTAGGTGCCCATTTAATGGCTAGTCGCAGTCGCAGGCTCATAATGCTCTCAATAAACAGAATGAATAGACGGAACCTTCTCCCATTAAAGAGTTAATGACAAAATTTAATAGGTTACTTTGGGGTAGCTCAAAGCCAAAAAGAATTGTGGCACTCAGCAAGGATATATTTACCAGTAATTGAGAGGAACGTGATGTGGGTCAATGGAACTTTAATAGAGCCATCATTATTCCGGCAGAGTAGCGAGGAAACGTATATAAACAATAAAATTGAAATAAATGGGAATTTGCGTAATTTTACCAATGGAATAGCTCAAAACTTTTATCACTTTTTTTATGCAGGGGGTCCTCCTACCGGATGGGGTCCTACGGCAACTAGCGGAAGTTGCCGAAGAGGCCAGCATATGGACGATTTATCGCTTATATATACAGAAAAATAAACTGGGGGCCAAATCGGATGGAGTACAAGCCTCGAGGTTGTACGCCTGCATATGAGATATGTACGATCTGAATATCTTAGTGTATAATTTAAATACTTTCCGTTCCATAACGTTGGTATTGTTGCTATCTGATCAGATCAACAAGACAATACTAGTTGTATTACACAGTGACATCTATCTTTCCAACTGGGAATTCACATCTAAATTCGTGTCTACCTTCAGGGCATATGTAAAAGATACCATAATTATTTTACAGACCCTTCCGTCGAATTTGACGTGTAGTGACAATGTCAGCCTTATATTTGTCAAGGACATTCGGCAATTGGAACGAGGCATTATCTTTAAAGAGAATTTTAACATTAAAGGAACATATCCTTGTCTTATAAAGTTTGCAAAAGTCGTCATCATTTTTGGAGGGAGGAAATCTTGTCATTTTTTGTAGAGCAGTGAACGGCAGCCAAATACAACCACAATATGAGTTTGTGTTGGTGAGTTGCTCTCTTCCCTCTCTCATTGTAGTGAAGGAAATTGCTAAAAAGTTTTTCCATAAATATAAGCAAAATTATAATATAAAAATCTAGAAATAAAAATAATTAGAATTAATTTTTACCAAAAAATAGCATTTCTTTTATTGTCATGCTAACAACAAGCGTCGAATGCTCAAGCGAGACTGAATGCATTTGTTTGTTTTCGTTGAATGTGTGTCAGAATACATGTGTGGCCCATGGGCTACCTTAAGCTGTTGACTGTTGTAGGGTCTACCATGACCACTAAGAGAATCTTTTTATTAAGCTTCGGTTACTTTTGTTACCTATTCCCTACGACGAATCAGAATTACCAATGCGTCTTCTTACATTTGCTACCATTGGACGGATGTTACGTAGCATCGCTCTGAGAGATAACATGATCTTTCGGATGTTGAGAGCTTCTTAGAGACCTCCACAAAAATGTTCCTGGTTATTTCCAAGTGAAAAAAACTCATAGGAAAAATTCGCCCATCCACACCATAAGTTCACAGATTTGTTATTTTAATACCCTTTAATACGACCAAAAAGTGTAACACATAGAAGGAGTCACTTTAGACCCTAGGTCTCTTTGAACCAAATTCGATTCCTGACTTATTAAGTCGTTTGGGCCATGTCCGTGTGTCTGTCTTTTTGTCTGGCTGTCCGGCTGGTACGCACGATAACTTTCGAAATACGCAACCAAATGTTTTAAAATTTTGCACGAGTTAATATTTCCCCAAAACTACTTACGGTATTGCAAATGGGCTACATGATCCCGCCCCTTCTGGTACCTCCCATAAAAATACATCATTCCGCCCACTGAAGAAATTGAGTAATAATATCAATACACCTAACGGGATCGTACCCAAATTCCGTATTTAATAAAGCTATAACAGGATAATGTTTTTGAGAAAAAAACTGGAAGTCTAGCCACGCCCCATCTGGTATCTCCCATACAAATGTACCACTCCGCCCACTTTAGAGATGGAGTAATAATATCAATACACCTGACACGATCATACCCAAATGTTATACTTAGTAAAGCCATAACAGGATAAAGCTTTTTAAAAAAAAACTGGAAATCTAGCCATGCCCCATATGGTACCTCCCATACACATTTGGTACCGCCCACTTTAGAAACCGATTAATATTATTAATAGACCTGACGCGATCGTGCCCAAATTCTGTATTAAGTGAAGTTCAAGCAGGATAAAGTTTTAGAGAAAATATCTGGAAGTCTAGACACGCCCCTTTAGGTACCTTCCATACAAATGTACCACTCCGCCCACTTTATGGAGTAATAATATCAATACACGCGACACGATCGTGCCCAAATTCTTTATTTTGTTAAGTTGTAACAGGATAAAGTTTTGAAGAAATAATTGGAAGTCTAGCGACGCCCCTTATGGTAGCTCCCATATAAATGTACCTTTCCGCCTACTTTAGAGGTTTAGTAATAATATCAATACACCCAACGCGATCGTGCCCAAATTCTGTATTTAGTAAAGCTTTAACAGGATAAAGTTTTGGAGAAGAAACCTGGAAGTCTAGACACGCCCCTTCTGGTACCTCTCATACAAATGTACCACTCCGCCCACTTTAGAAATCGAGTAATAATATCAATTTAATAGAAATTTTTTTGTTTTACTTGAGATCGGCCGTGGCATAGTGGTTAGAACACGCGACTACCATGCGGGAGATCACAGGTTCAACTCCTGGCTCCAGTCATCTTAAAAAAAAACAAGAAAAATTTTCTTTCATTGTCGGCTCCTCTCGAATATTGCTGACAGCAACTTCGCAGTATAAGTGTCAAGTCAATCGGCATGTCTAGTAAGAGCTTCTCAAACAGTGATGTTTGCATTCGTCGATAAACAAGTAGGTGCCGTTAGTTGGGAATCTAAAAATATAAAGCGTGTTAATTCACAACAACTTGACAAGCTATCCCATACCTCATTCATGGGGTGAAAAGGGAAATTAAGTTTTTTTTAAGGGTGAGGGTATATGTAAGTCTGGCTGCCCAACTGAAACTTTCTTACTGGTTTAGACTAGACTATTCCCTACGGGAAAATAAACTAACACAGAACAAGTCCTGTGACTGCTGCTTGTTAGGTAAGGACAGTTCCCAATTCTAACTCAAATATATGAAGGGGACACGTCACCTAAACATGGCTTTGTCACATGGCTTGGAATACTCCTGTGCCTGTTTTACAGTACCAGTGTAAGGACCAATGTCGAGCAACATGACTCAGACCACTCTTTCAGAATATCAGGAATTATAAGAAAGGATATATGTATACAATTAAACACTGCCGTTGAAAAAAAACAACACCGCAGAATTACTATAAAAAAAAAACTTACTTAAGTTCCCTTTCCACTCACTCCAAGAATGAGGTATGGGATTCTTCTCGCGTTGTTGTGAATTAACACGCTTTCTATTTTAGATTCACAACAAACGGCACCTACTTGTTTATCGAAGAATGCGAACGTCACTGTTTCAGAAACTTTTGCTAGACATGACGATTGATTTGACACTTATACTGCGAAGTTGCTGTCGAAAACATCGAATGGGGGTGGCAATCAAAGAAAATTATAGATGACTGGAGCCGGGAATCGAACTACGGACCTCCCACATGGTAGTCGCGTGTTCTAACCACTCTGTCACAACCGGTCAAATTGATATTTCTTTACCACTTTAGAACCAGTTTGGGGACACGTCTCTTTCTCACCTATCTCTGAACAGGTATTTTAGACAATTGCCACCTCATTTTCCGCAGGGATATTAACTGTTTGATGCCATACAAAAAAATTCCCACAATTATAATGTCATAACCAATGCAGAGGGATTTATATTTTTCCCTTTTTTCTCCACACCGAACTTCCGTAATCTCATTACTGTCATCCAGTAGTATTTATCAGTATTTCCTGTTCATAGCCGCTGCCTTTGTCACTAACAATTGTTTTACAATAGTTCTTTGACACACGACAACATCAAAGTATTGGTTAATCCTTTTTTAAATCACTGTTAATCCTCGACTTTGTGACTTATGCTAAGTCAGGGATTAAACAACATAATAACACTGTAAAATTGTGACTTTCTCCTGTGTTTCTTAATCGCTTAACAATTAGTGAGTTCCATTACAATCAGAGTATTGAGAACATAGAGATCAATGTTCTTAGCCTTAGAATTTGCATTTCCGTTTAATAACTTCCGCTTAACTGAGTAACAACAGATGGCATTTATGTTGGCAGTAGCAGCAGCACTACAATTACAATCACCACCACTACCATCACCATCATCACCGCCATTACCACCAATTTAACATAGACAATTAACAATTGTATCAGATGACAGAGTTATATTAACTATCCCCCCTCCCCCACCACACACTCACACACACCTGGAAAGGAAAATGATAACATATTGATTTCCCTGTATAGGTGTCAATGCCAATAGGTGTATGTGTATTGCGTATTGTATTGGATAGATATCTATGGTAACATACATTGCAGCATGTATGTAATATGCAAATATCACTGTTGTAAATATCTAACAATGCAACGTGGGGGTATAGAGAACATAGATACGTACGTCAAACTATCACAAGGATGCGTGTATGCTGAGCATCGTATCGTATCGTATATCTAATGAATGAATGAATAAGTTATTGCTTGTCATCATCATCATCATCATATGTTTTCCAATGCCAGTGTATATGTGAGAATCTGCAAACAACAAAACATTACCTTATGTATGTAAAAGTGTAGGAGTAAAGCAGTATGTATATGTGTAACTGTATACATTTTCCTCCACATCGTACAGTATATCCGGTGTGTTTAATATTTAAATCCTATTACAAATTTACATAATCTCATATGTAACATAACAAATGTATAAGGTAGCAGCAAAAATCAAACTGTGTGTTTGAATAATATGATCGAAGAATCATAACCTTATTGAGAATTCATTTATAATACCTTGTCTATTATGTAAGTAAAGCATAAGATTAAGGTGGTTACTACAATTCCAAGATTATGTACTTAATATTTTCATACGTCATGCTATTGAGGACGGTATGTTTAGCAGTTTCAGGCTGTTTAGAGAACTGTAGTTAAGACTTATACTGTTTAAATTTTGTAGATAAGATCGACAAACACATAACTGAGGATGCTGACGATGGTATGTCAGGTTGTAGAGTAAAAAGTAATACATGGTTTTAAATTTTCAATGATTCTTACTTACTTAACGTTTTAGACATGGTATTAAATCATATCACTTACTTATTGTGAGAATAACAATTTGTGTATTGTTATATAGGGTGATTCATTTAAAGGTTCGTTTTTTAAATATAAAAATAAAACATAACATATGATTGGATATTGAAAACTATATCTTGGCATAAGGGAACAGTCTCTGTCATTTACTTTGTAGGTGCTGTAGGTAGTCTATTCGGCAGGTACACATATTGTTCCGCATTTCCAGCACTGACACCAGTTTCTCGCGATTTATGCAAGTAATGCTGGTTCTCAAGCCTTGAATCGTAGCTGGAGACTATCGACTTCATACAAATCCCAAAGAAAACTAGTAAGGCGGTTATCTTCGGCTATGCCGAAGCTCAGATACCTTTCACCATTTGTATAAATGATGATAAAACTGGTTATTTGCACTATAACTATGTTACTAAACTATGTACCACTAAAAAGGGCAGTTGTTGAGAAGTGGACGTTACTTTTAGCTTTACACATCCATTTTTTGTCAATAATTTTTATCGATTTTAGTCGATTTACCGATAAGTTTATGAGTTGGAAAATATTTTTATGAATTTTGTAACTACCCAAAAATGGGAATTTGTTTGAGATGTGGGAGTAGTTTAAATCGGATGTTGCTTATCTTAGAACTTAAACTCTGCTTCTGGACATACCAAATTTAAGCCCGAAAACTCATAAACTACAGGGACATACGGACGGACACCCCCAAAAAGGGGGAGTTTGTATGGAAGGTGGGAGATGTATTCGTCCGATATTGCTCATATTACAACGTAAGCTCCTATTATACGATTAAAGCGTGCATATCAAATTTCAGCTCGCTATTTCCTAACCTACGGCTGAAATCTCGGGGGCAATTAGGCGGCCACCCCAAAAAAGGTAGAGTTTGAATGGGAGGTGGGAGTAGTTTTTGACCGACATTGCTTATCTTAGAAAGTAGCATCGTTTTAGAGATTGAATCTTGCATACAAAATGTCAGCTATATACCTCTTAAAATACGGCTGCAATCGCAGGGACAGGCCCCAAAAAGGGAGAGTTTTTATGGGAGGTGAGAGTAGTTTTTGACCGATCGGTCTCATCTTAGAACTAAACATCCATTTGGGACAGAAAAGCTTGCATACAATATTTCAGCTTGATTGCTCTTAAATTATTGCTGTAATCGCGATGACTGACATACGGACACCCTCAAAAAGACGAATTTTGTATGGGAGGTGGGAGTAGTTTTTTACCGGTCGGTCTCATCTTACTACTCAACCTCCGATTAGTGTAGGGAAGCTTGCATACAATATTTCAGCTTGATTGTTCTATAATTTCTACTGTAATCGCGAGGACTGACATACGGACACCCCCAAAAAGAGGAATTTTGTATCGGAGGTGGAAGTAGTTTTTTACCGATCGGTCTCATCTTACTACTCAACCTCCGATTAGTGTAGGGAAGCTTGCATACAACATTTCAGCTTGATTGCTCTTAAATTACTGCTGTAATCGCTGAACCTGACATACGGACACCCTCAAAAAGAGGAATTTTGTATGGGAGGTGGGAGCAGTTTTTATCGATCAGTCTCATCTTACTATTCAACCTCCTGTTAGTGTAGGGAAACTCACATACAAAATTTCACATTGATTGCTCTTAAACTACGGCTGTAATCGCAGAGACAGACCCGAAAAAGGGGGAGTATGTATGGGAGGTGGTAGTAGTTTATGACCGATCGGGCTCATCTTAGAACTTAACCTCCGCTTTGAGGATAAAAGCTTGTATTCCAAATTTCAGCCCGATATCTCTTAAGCTGCGGCTGTAATAGCGGAGACAGACGGACGGACAGACGGTCACCTTTAAATCGACTCAGATTTCGAAGCTGATCATTTATATATATATATATTGTCATACCTACCACGCCTCCTTATGGGCGTTACAAATGGAAGAACAAAATTAATATACCCTTCACTCTGTTCATGCGCATGGTGAAGGGTATAAAAATGCAGAGGTGTGACGTCAAACGGAACACCAAATTAGGTGCTCACAACGTTGAGAAATCGTTTTAATTTAGTTCCATTATTCTTGCTCTGTTCGCCAAACGTATAGAACACTTCGTTGAGTTTACGATGCGCATTATCGTCAATCTGAGTACGCAATACTATGAAAGGATTCATGACCACATTTACACTTTGAATAATATTCATCCAAATCGAAACTGTACCGAGCGTACAGAAGAAGCCATTGACGCTATAGACGTTAATGTGGCAGAGGTCTCGAATTTATCGATCTGACGCCATTCTCAGCAACTCCGATTTATTTTAATTTCATCCTAATAAAGCCAAAATGTTGGTCATTCCTACAAATAGTATAGGGCATAGGTTCTCAATAAATGTATTGAACTTAAAAAATTTAATTTCCCTTTACACCCAATGAATGAGGTATGGCATAGCTTCTCGCGTTGTTGTAAATAACACGCTTTTTATTTTTAGATTCACTACTAACGGCAGCTACTTGTTTATTGACGAATGCGAACATCACTGTTTGAGAAGCTTTTTACTAGACATGCCGATAAGGGGCCGGCAATGAAAGAGAAATGTAGATGACTGGAGGCGGGAATCGAACCTGGCATCTCCCGCCTGGTAGTCGCGTGCTCTAACCACTATGCCACCGACGGTCCCATGTATTGAACATATCTTTATTTTGGGTCAGCGCCTTCTCTTCAACCCAACTCTTTCCGATGCTGTTTACTTCCGTCTTAACCTCTCTTATCCATGGGGGATAAGGGCGTCCCCTTTTTCTTGTAGGTTCCAGTCTATGACAATTCTGGTGATGTCGTTTGGTTTTTTCTTAGGCCAATCCAGTGCCATTTACGTAACCTTACTTCAGTCGATAGCGGCTGCTCCCCTGATCTTCCACAGGGTAGTATTTGGTTGGTTATGGTTTTCGGCCAGAATACACGTAGTATCTTGCAAAGACAGCGGCTCACTAACACTAGCATCTGTCGTATGTCACGAGTGGCTACGTTCCAAGTTTCGCAACCGTATAAGGTCGGCTATTTTATATTCCCATTAAAGATTGCAATGTTCTAACGCAAAGATAGGGAGCATGAGTTCTAAATGAATCTAAGACGGTCAAATGTCTGATGGGCATACTGTAATCAATATCCTCGCCCGGTCCTCCATTTTTTGTGGATATGATGCTCCCAAGATAGCAGAATTAGCCGACATCCTCTTTATACCCTGACCAAAAGTGTAACACATAGAAGGAGCCAGTTTAGACCCTAGGTTTCTTTGAACCAAATTCGATTCATGACTTTTTACATCGTTTGAGCCATGTCTGTCTGTCTGCTGGTCTGGCTGTCCGGCTGGTGCGCACGATAACTTTCGAAAGACACAACCAATGTTTTGAAGTTTTGCACGAGTTAATATTTCCCCAAAACTACTTATGGTATTGCAAATGGGCTACCTCATTCATCGGGTGTAAAGGGAAATTAAGTAAGTAATATAACAGAAAAAAGTTTTGGGGAGAAAATTGGAAGTCTAGCTACGCCCCATCTGGTATCTCCCATACAAATGCACCTCTCCGCCCACTTTAGAGATGGAGTAATAATATCAATACACTCGACATGATCGTGCCCAAATTCTGTATTTTGTGAAGCTATAACAGGACAAAGTTTTGGAGAAAAAAACTGGAAGTCTAGCCCATTTTGTTCCTACCATACAAATGTACCACTCCGCCCCCTTTAGAAATTAAGTAATAATATTAATATAATAGAAAATTTTATGTTTAGCACTCGGGTGGCACTTCACTAGCACTGCTGCAATTGTATCAACATATGGAGATATGTTCCCCTATAGACTGTTGATAGAGTTCTCGATCTCCTTCACAGTGGGACATGCATTTTCAAAGTGTGGGATGTCCTCGCGTGATTTACATACACAAATAATCCATAGATGTTACCCATTCTCTGGTTATAGTGATCCGCCCTAACCCTAACCTGTTCTTCTTCGGTTGTCGCTAGTTCTCCATTAGATCGTTTAAGGTGCCTTTGTATTGGTTAATGGACACTTATAAGTTTTCGCTGTGATCAGTGATTTCCGCTGCGCTTTGCGTGTTCCTGCTAATTATCGGTTATCGGGCTATCTGCGTTCGCCCCGTCAAGCACTCCATTTCGCCTTCTAACTCTTTCCCTGAGTTCGACCGTGACATGATGACTGTAGAACACGCAACTATCAAGCGTAAGGCAAGGGTTTGATTTCTGTCGCAGTCATCTAGATTTCTTCTGTCGGCGGCCAACTCGATGTTGTCCACAGCAACTTCTCAGTAAAAGTCTAATAAAAGTTTCCCAAATAGCTGATGTACGATTCGTCTAAAATATTAATCCCGTTTTGTGAGTCTAGAACAGTCAACCGCGAGAGGTAGCCCATGGGCCACATGAGCGAGAGAGACACATATGTCTTCTCACACACATTGAACGAAAACAAACAAATGCATTCAGTCACGCTTGAATATTAGTCCGACGCGCTTGTGTCGACACTTGTTGTTAGCACGGCAATAAAAGAAATGCATTTTTTCGGTAAAAATAAATTCAAATATGTTAGTGTACTTTGCCACGCGCACTGTTGTAATATATATTAATTATTTCCTGGATTTTTATATTACAATTTTGTTTATAGTTATGAAAAAACTATATAACAATTTCCTTCACTACAGTGAGAGAGCGAAGAGAACAACTCAACAACACAAACTCATATTGTGGTTGTATTGGGCAGCCGTTCACTGGTCTAAAAATAGCAGCATGTTAATTCAAAATAACTGGAGAAGCTATCCCATACCTCTTTCATGTGGTGTTAAGAGAAGTTGAGTTTACTTAAGAGTTCTTGACCCATTAAGTTCAAAATTCGTCTTTTTGCTTAGTTCAATTATATGTCAGGTCTCGCCGGGAATCTAGTATTTTCTCAAGTTCTTGATACGAGCGAGAATCTGAAAGGCAGATTCTATATACATGAACATCACCCTTTCCCGTTCTATTAGATAGTGATTTAGGCAATATTAGATCGTGATTTTGGCAAGATCTAATATCTAATATTTAGTCTGCATACTAACACATCGCCAAACGGAATCAGACTGATTGATTTCTCTGCAGCAAGGAACATGGTAATTAGCAGCACACGATTTGACCACAAAAACATTCACAAAGCAACGTGGATATCTCCCGATCAAGTAACGAGAAACCAAATTGATCACGTGGTAATCGATGGAAGGCACGCGTCAGGTGTCTTAGACGTACGAGTGATCAGAGGTGCGAACATCAACTCGGATCACCACCTCACTGCAGTGAAGTTGCGTACTAGGCTAAGCAGAGCGAAAACCCTGCGTAACCAGGCACAGAGAAAGCTGGACATCGCTAAACTGCAGACCGCGGAGATAGCCAACGCCTATTCTGACCAACTCACTCAACTACTTCTTGATGCTCCAACCCCCGAAAATACTAGCCCGCAATGGCAACATATTGCCCACTCGATGGAAAGGACTGCGCGGTCTGTACTAGGGTATGTGAAGCCCTTTAACGATAATGCCTGGTACGATGACCAATGCCGCGATGCCACCCGGGAACAAGATGCTGCATACAGGGCCAAACTGCAGCCAATGGCAACGCGAGCTGTTCATGAAAAGTATAGGGAGAAGAGGCGGGAGGCGACTCGACTCTTCAGGCGAAAAAAACGAGAGCTCATGGAGCGGAATAATGTGTGTATTGAAGATTACAGGAACATAGGTGAAGCCCGAAAATTCTATCAGAAGATAAAAGGAAACGTACATGGAACAGGTCTTCCCTCCTGTAAAGACAAGGATGGTCATCTCGTTACTGACTCCGAGGGCGTACTGAGAATATATAAAGATCACTTCTGCAGCCTATTGATGTGTGAGAACTTGACGGAAGAAGACTGTGCACCAATCCGAGATGATAACATCGAGTGTCCACCTCCGAGCCAAGCTGAGATAACAACTGCCATATCCCGCCTAAAGAACAACAAGGCAGCTGGGACTGATGGTCTTCCAGCTGAGTTGTTTAAGGCGGGTGGAGATGAGCTTTTTTTAAGCATGCAACAGCTCATAGAGAACATTTGGCTTCAGGAGAGCATGCCAGAGGATTGGAATCTCAGTGTGCTATGTCCAATCTACAAAAAAGGTGACCGTAGTGAGTGTAAAAACTATCGTGGAATTAGCCTCTTACCGATTGCGTATAAGGTCCTGTCTAGCATACTGTGTGAACGTCTAAAGCCAATTGTGGAAAACCTGATTGGACCTTATCAGTGCGGCTTTAGACCAGGCAAATCCACGACGGATCAGATATTTACACTACGGCAGATTCTTGAGAAAACCCATGAGAAGCAAATCGACACTTACCACCTCTTTGTTGATTACAAAGCTGCCTTCGATAGTCCCATCAGGCATCGACTATACGAAGCCATGTTTGAGTTCGGTATTCCTGCGAAGATAATTCGTCTCTGCCGGTGTACCCTTACGAATACCAAATCCTCTGTTCGGATTGGCAAGGATCTATCTGCACCATTCGATACGACGAGAGGTCTTAGACAGGGTGACGGTTTGTCATGTATGCTGTTCAGCATAGTGATGGAGAAGGTGTTAAGGAAAGCAGCGGTTAACATGTCTGGCACCATATTTAATAAGAGCCACTTGCTGCTCGCATATGCCGATGATATCGACATTATCGGTCGAACGATGCGAGAGGTAACAGCTGTTTTCTCATCAGTTGAAAGGGAGTCAGCGAAAATGGGTTTGGCAGTGAATGAGGACAAGACGAAGTTAATGGTATCATCGAACAGTGTCCACCCGTTGGGGACGCAGCGTGAACGTTGAAAACTATTGCTTTGAGGAAGTGGATGAATTTATCTACCTTGGATCCGCCATGAACAAGAACAACAGTGTCAGCCTCGAAATAAAACGGAGAATAGTGCTTGCTAACAGGTGTTTCTTTGAACTACGCGAGCACTTTATAAACACCACCCTATCTCGAACTACCAAAGTCCAGCTGTACCAGGTACTAATTTTACCCGTCCTGTTGTACGCCTCCGAATCTTGGGTGCTTACACAGGCAGATGCAGCTCATCTGGCGGTATTTGAGAGAAAAAT
The DNA here is from genome assembly GCA_964034835.1 of Muscina levida. Classification (NCBI taxonomy): domain Eukaryota; kingdom Metazoa; phylum Arthropoda; class Insecta; order Diptera; family Muscidae; genus Muscina; species Muscina levida. The sequence goes on along the minus strand of OZ035883.1, from coordinate 127,532,844 downwards.
ACTCCGCAAAATATATGGACCCATTTGCGTAAACGGCGAGTTTAGGATTCGGATGAACCATGAGCTGTACGAGTTATACCACGACATTGATGTCGTCAAGCGGATCAAAGTGCAACGATTACGCTGGCTAGGCCATGTCGGAAGAATGGATGAGGAAACTCCAGCGCGAAAGGTATTCTATCAAGACCTCGAAGGACGGCGCAAAAGAGGGAGACCGCGACTACGTTGGAAGGACCAAGTGGAGGAATTACTGACGCTGCTTGGTTGGACTGACTGGTGCGCACAAGATCGAAGTGAATGGAAATCTTTGATCATTTCGGCCTCTGACTTAGGCACTAAGATATAAATATATATAGTATGTGTCAAGTTGTTTTAAAGGCTAATAATAATAATAATATCGGATTCCAAGACACCGGTATAAACAGCGGTGTCTTTTCCAACTTTCTAGTTATTCACATCGATAGGTCGGATACTATCTCTTATGCTGGTGGTTCGAATAGCTGCAAGTTTACATTGAATTTCCTGCTATATCTGCACCCCTGTAGCTGAGGAGAACTCCTGCAAGTTGCTGATTATCGTCAATTGTTGTTCCGTTTTTTGTTTCGGGGGTTACTTTGTGTGGGGGAATAACGACCCGAATAGCTGCGAATTAACATTGAATTTCCTCCAATAGTAGGTGTTGATCACTGGCTATATCTGCAAGCCTGTGGCCCCTCAGGGAATTTGTAAATCTTAATTTTTTTATATTTGTTTAGGACTAGTGGTTCTCGAGTTATGTCAAACAAAAAAGCCTAAAATGTGCAATTCTCCTATACGATACTTACTAACTTCAAATCGATATTAAATTATTATGACATGTAACTTGACAAAACAAATGATGCAGAACTTTTAATTTTTGGGGCTACTTTCACGTGCAGTTCTCAGAATTGAGTCCCAAAATCATGTGTTACTAGCAATTGTTTAATTAGTAAAAATTTTGAAAATTAGCATTATGGATAAAAATAACTTTTCACTTTCCTTAAATGCCACGCAACACCTGTTGCCATCCTACCCAACGTTCATCATGTAAATGTGCCCAAAAACTCTTTTTCTATTATCATCATATCCGGCGTCCTTCCACATTTTGACAGGTTTTGTCTTCAATGTTTTGCAAAGAAGGCGGATAGGTATGCCACCAAATTTTGTGCGGTTGCAATGCATTAAAACCATACCATAGACTGAGTAAACGTTAGTCTGCTCCTTCTCCTTTGTCCTCCTGCTACATTTAAGATTGACAAATGACCAAACGTTAACAAGTTTCGGTTAGACTCAGAATTGTAGGTGGTGGCGGCAACAATGATACCACTGAAATAGGGGAAGAACTGCAAACGATACGCCGCATCCATGATGACATGCAAGGACACACAGACGGATGAGTCTTTTGGTGGTTGGGGATGGGGCAAATATGGTCAGAAACCACAAAGGAAGCACACATAATTGCCAGGTATGGTCGACGCGCGTAATGATAATAAGGATATAATGAAGGCTGGCTATCATATGCTCTCAGCAAGGACACACCACATAATGGCCATGTGCAACAGAAACATGTAAAGGTTACTTTTGGCCACGACTAAGCAACTAAGAAAATTATGCAAATTGAAAAAGAATCTTGATAAATTATGCATAAAACCACAACAACCCAAGAATAATTTTACAAAAAATAAATTGAAGCTATTTATTAATTACAGCTTATAAATAAATCAATGATTTACAAACTGTGAAAATAACCCTCAAACGCGTGTAACGCCCCTTCGTTTTAGCCTTTTGCATAGACATAAACTTTAAAAGCCTTGACATTTTCAACTTCAACCTGTGTCTACACAATTCGCCAAAATATTTTCACAAATAATGAGTGGTCTTGGACCAGCAGCTTGCTGGCTTGCCCACAAACGCATTGAGTCATGGTCCCGCATGGCCAAGGAACGAGTCGGTGCCGTGCGCAAAGTTACTTTAGATCGCAATTCCGAGGAGTCGCCTACAACATCACAGCAACAACAACAACAACAACAGCAGCAGCAACAACACCAACAACATCAGATACCAACAAATAATGCGGCCGGCGGCCAAACGACGGGATCAACAGCACATACGCCACCACTGTCACAGCCTATGACACCGCCGCCATCGGCATCGTCGTTAACTTCGAACACAAGCGGCATCTGTAGTGTGACGGATAGCTATGAATTGCATACGGATTCGGAACAGGTGGGAACTGGCAAGGGCATGAAAATTGAATATACTGTCATCGTAGCTTGCTTTATTACAAAAACCTGGAAATGAATTGAAATTGATGTAGTCAGAGTATTTCACATTTTTTGTTTCTTTTCATTGCAGGAGGTTAACTTCACCCGAGAATCTCAGCCCATACAGCCGCAGGCAAATCTGGGCTCCTCTCATACGGTTAATGCCGATGTTTTACGTGGACCAGCTGAAGTTTTACACAGTCCCTTGCATTTGCACCATCAGTCACGTTCCTTTCCGCCACGACTACAGCGCACGCCTTCAATATCAAGCCAGTCTAGCGTAGATAGTGCACCTTCTAGGCAATCGGTAGGCAGAGAAATATAAGCAAAATAACTCTGATATATAGATTAAGCTTTATATTCTTTATATTACTCCTAAGTGTCATCGCGGTTCCTCGCCTCAGATACGCACCTTTGGACCAGATGGCCGCAGTTCATTGCCAAGCGAACCAATATTTCCCTACTATGTAAGTTGGCTGGAAAATCTCTCTTTAACGATATCCTTAACTTTTATTCTCTTTGCTCTTTGTCGCTTGTAGTTATCCCGTACCCCCAGTCCTATGCGCACCATATCCCTGGATGCTCGCGCCGCTAGCCAGGTTGCCGCCGAGGTCAGTGATTTGCGCACTCCCAGTCCTTCGCAGAATAGCTTGAACTCTTTGTCCAGTATACCCAATGCCGCGTTAACTTCACCCCATGGCAAACATGGCGGACGTTGCATTTCACCATTACTGATACCGCCACGAGTCCAACCAAATGCCGATCCTGCCATGGGACCCGCTTCACCATTGGGCGCCATACAACCAGATCTATATCGTGGACCAGATGGTCCCATTTACCTTAATGCTCCCGACAACAGTCCAGCTTTGGGGCGTCTGCACTTAAGGGTTAAATACGATTATCATTTGTTTGATCTGACTGTACATTTGATTGAAGGTAAGAGGAATGTATATGCCACAATATAATGGATCTTTTTGTATTGCTTTTGTTTAAAATTCTTCCTACGCATAGCTCACAATTTGTGCCCCATTGAGGAGGGCGGCTTTCGTGATCCTTATGTGCGTCTACTCTTGGAACCTGAAGTCGATAAGCGCAAACGTCAAACTCTGATACATCGTGGCGAATCGAATCCTTACTTTGATCAACATTTTAAATTTCCAGTTTCTCGAGATCAGTTGCAGGGCAAAGAATTGATCTTGCAGGTTTTGGACTACGATCGGTATTCGCATAATGACATTATAGGCGAGGTACGAGTGAGCATCGATGAGTTGGATCTCTCTAAATCGGTAGAGGTAGGTTCAGAGATTGTATTTCAATGTTAACTAAAAATTTAATATATTTTTTTTTACTTATTAAAGATTTGGGGTGATTTGTTGCGCACCAAGAAACCACCTGAAGATCGTCCCGAGTTGTTGTGTTCTCTGAACTATCTACCACAAGCTGAACGTCTGACTGTGGTTATAATGAAGGCCAAGAATTTGGATACGATTCAGGAGACCTATGTTAAGGTGAGTTTTGGAAAAAAATTTTAAACTATATACGTCCAGCCAACGTGACTTTCTTTCTTTATCGGAAATATTCCCAGCTTGTAATCGCTACAATGATCTCGTAGTCGACGAAAGATAGACATAACCAGTTCCCTACCTTTATCTTACCTGATCATTAATTTCCGACTCATCAGTGTAGAAATTCACGGATCCCTTTACGCCGAGAGCTCCGTTATTCTAAAATAGTCCATCCTATGTGATCAGTGTCTATTCGGCGGCGTCATCTCACTATTAGATCTCCCACTGGTATCATTAGTGGACTATTTTGCTGGATCATCTCACTTTGAGAGCTTTGGCATTTTTGGGCAGATGTTGAATTAATGGAAAGCCACATCGCAAATATTTCCAGCTTGTAATCACTGCGATGATCTCATAGTCGAGGAAAGATAGACATAACCAGTTCCCTACCTTTATCTTACCTGATCAATAATTTTCGACCCATCGGTAAGGAAATTCATGGAAATTCCGCCATTCTAAGAATTTCCCACCGGTATCATAAGTGGGCTATTCCGCTGGTCATCTCACTTTAAGATCTTCGGCATTCTTGGGCAGATGTTGAATTCCGGAATACTGGTACCTGGGACTTATCTTCCATATACTTACTTACTTACTTAAGTGGCTAATTACAACTAACGAAAATGGTTCACAAATTTAAGGCCTGCAGTATGAAAGAATTCCACACGCTTCGGTATTCTGTGTGTGTTATCCAGTTAGTCCTACAAGATGGTGGCACGTCGCCTACCACTTGGTCCTTCCAACGAAGTTTCAAACACATTTCTCGCTGGAGCATTTAAATCCATCCTGGCAACATGTCCCAGCCATTGAAGTCGTTGGATTCTGACTATTTTATCTACGTTGCTGTCGTGGTAAAGCTCATACAGCTAATGGTTCATCCGATGGCGAAACTCGCCGTCGACACAGATAGGTTCATACATTTTTCGGAGTACTTTTCTCTCGAATTCTCCCAGGTTCTGTGTGTCCGTTGTAATAAGCACCCATGTTTCGGCAGCATACCATAGAACGGGGTATAGCTGATTCTTAGTATTCCGAGATAAGGTGGTGTTACTAAAGTGCTGCCGAAGTCCGTAGACTCATCTATTGTCTAGCACTATTCCTCGCTTAATTTCTTGGCTAAAAATATTTTCTCATCGACTGCCTCAAAACACTAATTGTCAAAGTTAACGGTGCGTTCCCATCGAGACGACTCTTTGTTCGTCGAAATCATTATTTTTGTTTTGTCCTCGTTAACCACTTAACCCATTTTTGCTGACTCCTTTTCTAATGTTGAAAAAACTGCAGTAACATCCTGCAGATTTCGGCCAATGATGTCTATATCATCGGCATAGGCTATTGGCATGTGGCTCTTGTGGAATATGGTGCCAGACATGTTGACGCCAGCCATTCTCCTCACCTTCTTCATAACTATATTAAATAGTGTACAGGACAGGCTATCGCCCTGCCTGAGACCTCTTTCCGTGTTGAATGGTTCAGAGTGATGATTACCAATCTTAACAGAGGATTTGGTGTTGTCCAAGGTACATCTGCAAAGTCGAATTAGCTTTGCAGGAATACCAAACTCAGATATGGCCTCACAAAGCCTATTCCTTATCGGAGACTCGAAGCCAGCTTTGTAGTGTACAAAGAGGTGGTAGGTGTCGATCTGCTTTTCATGAGTTTTTTCCACGATTTGTCTTAAGGTGAACATTTGATAGATTTGCCAAGTTTAAAGCCGCACTGATATGGTCCAATTAGTTTTTCTACAATTGGCTTTAGAAGTTCCCCAATATGCTCAAAAGGACCTTGTACCCATTTGGTAATACGCTTATTCCACGGTAGTTCTTACATTCACTACGACCTCCTTTCTTGTATATGGGACATAACAGACTGAGACTCCAATACCCGGGCATGCTCTCCTCTAGCCAGATGTTCTCCATGAGCTGATGCATGCTCCTAATCAGCTCCTCCCCGCCAGCCTTAAACAATTCAGCAGGGAGACCATCGGCTCCAGCAGCTTTGTTGTTTTTAAGGCGGGAGATTGCAATACGTATCTCATTCTGACTCGGAGGTGGACAGTTACTACGATCGACAGCGATGGTCAGCTAGTGACGGACCCGGATAACGTTTTGAAGATATGGAGAGATCACTTCAGAAATTTACTGGATGCGGACACCACTTCCGAATACCCCGCCCCGCATCCAGCAAATTTCTGAAGTGATCTCTACATATCTTCAAAACGTTATCCGGGTCCGTCACTAGCTGACCATCGCTGTCCTTGCAGGAAGGCAGCCCTGTTCCACGCATTCTCGCCTTAACTCTCTTGTAGAATTTTCGAGCTTCCCCTCTACTTCGGGCAACTCTGTGCACTCATCCTGCCTCTTCTTCAGCTCCTTCTTTTTCCGTATAAAAAAACGAGTTGTCTCTCGTCTCTTCTCCCTGTGCAGTTCACAAACAGCTCGTGTTGCCATTAGCTGCAGTTTCGCCCTGTATGTAGCATCCGTCTATCTATCGTGGCATTGCGACATTCATCACCGTACCAGGCATCTTCTTGAGACGGCTTTGAGTACCCAAGTACGCTTTTCTCAGCCCGTTCTATGGAGTCGGGTATATTTTGCCACTGCGAGGTGAAACCATCAGGGGTTGGAGCATTCCGCAACAGTTGAGTTAGGTGGTTGGAGTAGGCGTCCGCTACCTCTGTGGTCTGCAGTTTATCGATGTCCAGCTTTCGTTGTGCCTGGTTACGTACGTTTTTCGCCATGCTTAGCCTTGTGCGTACCTTAACTACGGTAAGGAAGTGATCAGAGTCAATGTTCGCACCCCTGATCATTCGTACGCCAGAACACTCAATGCGTGCCTTTCATCGACTACCACGTGGTCTATCTGATTCCTCATAAATAGATCTGGAGATAACCATGTTGCCCTTTTGAATATTTTTATGAAACCGAATATTTCTGTAATCACTACAATGATTTGGTATTCGACGAGAGAAATTCAACCCCAATTCCCCAGAATAAACCTTTAACCTTAGCCGATCATTAATTTTTGACTCATTGGTGTTAAAATTTATATATCCTTCTTCTTCGAGCACTTCAAGAGATTATATCCGGTAGGATAAACGTCCATTCTGCTGCTATCCGGAAAGTTACTCCCACTGGCTCAACAAAATGTAGACATGCCCAGTTTCCCGCAGTATACCCCATAAGCTACTTGATTATAAATTTTAGACCCTTCCATGTAGATATGCATGTAAAACTTCACAGCGGCTGTTCTGTTATTTGACACGTCATCTAATTTTGAGATCAGCTGCATACTGAGGGAGATGTTGAATTCGGAAATGCTGATTTTATGAATCTAATAACAGTTTGACTATCAGAAACTACCATGCGGGAGATCACAGGTTCAAAGCCTGGCTCCAGTCATCCTAAAAAAAAATTCTATCATTGCCAGCCCCCTCGATGTTGTGTCGACAGCAACTTTGTAGTATAAGTTTAGAGATAATGGGCATGTCTAGTAAAAGTTTCTCACACAGTGACGTTCGCATTCGTCGATAAACAAGTACGTGCCGTTAGTTGTGAATCTAAAGAAAGCATGTCAATATACAACAACGCAAGAAGCTATCCCATACCTTATTCATGGGGTGTAAAGGGAAATTAAGTAAGTTAAGGCAGCCCTACTTTTGAAGAAACTACATGTGGGTCATATCGTAAGAAATTGGCACACTATACTAAATAAAAATAAGATAATAGCCTGAAAATATTCACGCGTGGTATTTAAAAAAAAATCCAATGAAAATATAAACCTCTCAATGAATCAGGCCACATTAGTTCCTTAATACCGGTATAGCTTTCTTATCAAAATCAACATTTATTCATGTTTTTATTTTCACATTTCAGATGTACTTAATACAAAATGGTAAACGTGTCAAGAAACGCAAGACCAGTATAAGCAAAACGGAAGATCCCGCCAACCCCACATGGAATGAACCTTTTACATTTAACTTACAATCATCGTATTTGCATTCAGCAGCTATAGAGGTAAGTTTAATGTTAGTTTTGAATTAAATGTTCATAAAAATATACTTAATGGTAGATTAGTTACCTCCGAAAGATTTGTTTGACCTAATATGAGCCCTAAAGGATTTACGAAATTAAGTTGAATATATTTTTATGATAATAAATATATATCTAGTATTAGAAAGGTTAAAGGCAAGTGGTTTTGTTAGCTGATTCCCTTAAAGGCGATGTCACTGATAAGCCTTCTAACCAAAGATCAAACGCGTATGATGGACTCGACCAGTTTCAAATCCAGCGTAAGAACACTGTATAGACCAGGTGCCTCCATTCCACTGGCGGAAGTCCTCGAAGGAAATCAGGTGGACGGGACAGGGGTGCTCGCGCATAAAGAAGTGCGACATCAACACAGTGGCCATGCGGACAAGCACGAGTTTGGATGTAGATTTGTGATTGGCAAGAGACTGCGACAACTAGTCTCAAGGTTCAACCCGGTGTGAATACATAATACTTATATTTGCCCACGCAAAGTAAATATATAAAACCGTAGCCCAAGCCATGACATCAAAATACCATCGGAAAATTCAGTCTGTACACCGATACGTCGAAAAATGGCATCAGATTGATTTCTCTGCGGCAAGAAAACATGGTAGTTAGAAGCACTAGATTTGACCACAGAAATATTCATAAGGCAACATGTTTATCTCCAAATCAATTGACGAGTCACGCATCGAGTGTTCTGGGGTGCGAACATTGACTTCGATCAGTACCTTACCGCTGTTAAGGTACGCACAAGGCTAAGTATGGTGAAAAACCTACGTAAACAGGCACAACGAAAGCTGGACATCGGTAAACTGCAGACCACAGAGATAGCGGACGCCTACTCCAACCACCATACTCAACTGCTTTGGAATGCTCCAACCCCTGATAATATTATCTTGCAGTGGCAATATATAGCCGACTCGATAGAACGGACTGCGATAAGCGTACTTAGCTACTCAAAGCCGTCTCAAGAAGATGCCTGGTACGGTGATGAATGTCGCAATGCCACGAGAGAGAGACGAATGCTACATACAGGGCGAAACTGCAGCTAATGGCAACGCGATCTGTTCGTGAACGGCACAGGGAGAAGAGGCGAGAGGCAACTCGTCTTTTAGATGGAAAAAGAAGGAGCTGAAGAAAAGACAGGATGAGTGCATACAGTTGCTCCGAAGTAAAAGGGAAGCCCGAACATTCTACCAGAGAGTTAAGGCGAAAATGCATGGAACAGGGTTGAACTCCTGCAACGACAGCGATGGCCAGCTATTTACTGACCCGGATAACGTTCTGAAGATATGGAGAGATCCCTTCAGAAATTTACTGGATACGGACACTTCTCCAGAAGAACCCGCACCAATTCATGACGATAGTATTAACTAGTATTAACACATTAAAAAACAATAAAGCGCCTGGAGCCGATGGTCTTCCTGCTGAATTGTTTAAGGCAGGCGGGGAGAGTCTGATGAGGAGCATGCATCAGCTCGTGGAGAACATCTGGCTAGAGGAAGGCATGCCCGGGGATTGAAGTCTCAGTCAGTTATGTCCCATATACAAGAAAGGAGATCGTAGTGAATGTTAGAACTACCGTGGAATAAGCCTATTACCAATTGCGTAAAAGGTTCTTTTGAGCATATTATGTGAACGTCTTAAGCTAATTGTAGAAAAACTAATTGGACCATATCTGTGCACCTTTAGACATGGTAAATCTACGACGGATCAAGTATATTACGACAAATCCTGGAAAAAACACATGAAAATCAGATCGACACCTACTACCTCTTTGTCGACTACAAAGCTGCCTTCAACTCTCCGTTAAGGATTAGACTATATAAGGCCATGCCTGAGTTTGGTATTCCTACAAAGCTAATTCAACTGTGCAGATGTACCTTGGACAACATTAAATCCTCGGTTAAGATTGGTAAACATCAGTCTGAACCATTCAACACGGAAAGATGTCTCTCGCAGGGTGATAGCTTGTCATGTACACTATTTAATATAACTAGTTATGGAGAAGGTAATGAGAAAGGCTGATGTCAACATGTCTGGTACCATATTCCACAAGGGCCACATGCCATTGGCTTATGCCGATGATATAGACATCAGTGGCCGGAATCTGCGGGATGTTACTGCAGTTTTCTCATCACTAGAAAAGGAGTCAGCTAAAATGGGTTTAGCGTTCAACGAGAACTAAACTAAAATAATGATTTCGACGAACAAAGAGTCCTCTCGATTGAAAATTATTGCAATTAGGGTAGTAGATGAATTTACCTACCTCGGATCTTTCGTCAACAAGAAAAATAATATCAGGCAAGAAATCAAGCGAAGAATAGTGCTTGCCAATAGATGTTTTTACGGATTTCGGCAGCACTTTAGTAACAAAACCTTATCTCGGTATACCAAGAAACTGCTAATTTTACCCGTTCTTTTGTATGCTGCCGAATCATGGGTGCTTACGACAACGAAGTATTCGGAAGAAAAGTACTCCGAAAAATATATAGACCTATCTGTGTCGACGGCGAGTTTCGCCATCGGATGAACCATGAGCTGTATGAGCTTTACCACGACATCGACTTAGCTAGAAGAGTCAGAATCCAACGACTTCGATGGCTGGGACATGTTGCCAGGATGGATGTAAATGCTCCAGCGAGAAAGGTGTTAGAAGGCGAACCTGAAGGATGGCGCAGAGTAGGGAGACCCAAACTTCGTTGGAAGTACCAAGTGGTTGGCGACGTATCAACATCTGATAGGACTAACTGGAGAACGCACGCAGAAAACCGAAGGGTGTGGAATTCTTTATTACTTCAGGCCTCAAATTTATGTACCACGTTCGTAAGTTGTAATTGGCCACTTAAGTAAGTAAGTAAGTATAGCAGGTAATCAAAATTTTTCAGCAATAAGTCGTAACATACTTTTAGGCGCACTTAAATCTGTTACATATAGCATATGCGTTGAGAAAACCCTTAATACTTTCTCCCATTGTTAAAATATTAAAACTTTGCTTAGAAAAATTGCAAAAAGCGTATAGAAGGGTGTACGAAATAAAGCTGCGCACAATAAATTAAGCAATGAAGTGTTCCAAACATTACATACATTAAAGTGGATAAGGTTAAGTGTTTAAACTGTATATTTTTGTAATACATATACATCCACATCATTCATATCAATACAGTTACATCCAACTACTTAATACTACAAGTACATATGTAGATACTACAACCCGCTACTACTACATGCATAGGTAAACACATTATAGGAATCTATGTACAAAATGCAACAAAACCCAATCAACTTTGACCTTATCTATGTTGTAAATAAACAATCAGTGAATCAAGCACCAGACAAAACTTCATAGCAATAGAAGTAAATTCGATAAACATACGTACGTACTCACTAGCTTCCATTGCAATAGGTGTTATTGTAATTGTATATGCACCAGAGATTACATATTTGCTATGGTTGTATATGAGAATTACAACAATTCTGTGGAATTTTTCAGAGAATTGTACATATTACTATGTGGAGGGGAAAGTAATTGAGCCTGATATATGGTTAGAAGGGTAAATATAGCTTGTAACAACATTTCAGAGGAATTTTTCAAATGTTTGTTTTTTTGAGTAAACCAGATTAGAACAAATTATAGGAAATGGAGCAATTGCTAATTCCAAATAGGAAGGGAGAGTTCGTGTAATCTGACATAATGTCTGTAGCAGCTTAATTAATTTTTCTGAGAATCTTTTAGTGGTCATCGTAATGAAGTTATGTCCTTACTCCTAGAAAATATTCAAGTTCTCGGAAAAAAAAAACAACTTTATCCTTTTGAGTGGAATTCATATTATAGTGAATTTGTGGTTTTGATTTTTTTTTTTTTTTAGCTTTTTTCAATGGTCATCATTGTATGTTGAGTTTCTATTACAATTCAGTCCTAGGAAATATTTGAGGTCCTAGAAAACCCCTTTATCCTTTCCAAGTGGAATTCATATTCTAGTCAATTGTATGTTAGGAAACTCTAATAATAAGTGCGGGTCGATTTTGCTATGGCATAAAACAAGATGTGTGTGAGATATGAACCAAATTCTTGCTGTAATTGAAAAAATTTTATATGCCATTTTTTTGTCAGAAATATTACGTTATTAAAATATTCGTGCAGGCTTCTTACGATGACTCGGATTCATATATGATGATTTGCAATAAATTGAAAAAAATGCACAGCAGGCTTTCAGGCGCATTTTCACTCGCATTTCAACAAACATTGTACATAATTAACTAGTTAATTAAATAACTTTTTTTTCTATTCTATATGAAATAACTTTTTGAACCCACAACATTTCAATTATAATTAAATTTTATCTATTTTTTTTCTTTCTAATTTTTCCATCTAACCTTTTAGATTTATGTGGTTTCAGCGGGTGGCGAATCCCAAGAGATTGGCAGTATTGGTTTGGGTCCACAGGAAAGTGGCACTGGCTGCCAACATTGGCATGATATGATCAATAATGCCCGGAAACCGACAGCAATGTGGCATTATGTGCGTTAAAATTTAGTACAATTCAATATAATAGTAATGTACAACAACAACAACAACATCAAAAGCTAACAAACAAATAAATTACACACAAAAAATATATAAATAACTACACAAGCATTCACATATAAATAAATTAAAACATATAGACACACACAAACACACAAACACACATACATAAATCACACATACTAACTACACAACAATATAAATAACATAAATTAGGTTAAACAAATGAAATATTATGATATATTACAATGTCAAAATAGAAAACAACAAAAACACCTAAAAGTATACAACAAAAAGTATACAACAAAAACACCTAAAAGTATACAACAATACAAAAATTCCTAAAAATAACATCCCGCAGCTAAAGGTGAAAAACAAAGGATATAACAAACAACAAAAAATGCTACAAAATATTACAAAAAAAAACAAAAAAAAAATATACATGAACCTTGTTAACAATAATTGAAACATTACTTTAAGCTCAGCAACAACAAAAAAACGGCTGTCGTCGACAGCAACAACATATTTACAGACTAAACAAGAAAACAAAATTGTAAATTGTAGAAAACAACCAGTAAAGTCCAATTTTGAGACAGATTTATATTTACTAGATCTTATTGACTTCAGCCAAAGTTATCGGAAAGAAATACTGAACCCTTAAAGAAATTATTATTTTTCTTTTTTTGAATATTTTTTTAAATATATTTCATTTCTTATTACAGTTTTCTAGAGAATTGATTTGAAGATTTAGATAGTGGTAATATTTATGCCAGGAAAACTGATGGACTATTTTGACTCATGTGTATTACACAGTACAACACATGATTTTGGGACTCAATTCTGAGAACTGCACGTGAAAGTAACCCCAACAAGAAGAAGTTCTGCATCATTCGTTTTGTCAATTTACCTGCCATAATAATTTAATGTCAATTTGAAGTTAGTAAGTATCGTATAGGAGAATTTATCACATGTTGGGATCTTTTATTATATTGTTATATGGTGGCGTATGATTATTGTAAGTAAAATTCCACGTAAATCATACGCCACGTAGTACAACAGTTTTATTGTAACTGCTACAGACTAAATCCAGTTCAAAATCATTTGATGAATGGAACAAGGAAACTGTTTCTTATGTTGGGAAACGTGATACGAACAGATTTAAGGAATTGTCATTCTTAATTTTTTGTTTAAATTTGTTTCAGCTTAATCGGTCTAGTGGTTCTCGAGTTATGTCAAACAAAAGACAAATTCCCCTATACGATACTTACTAATTTTCAAATTGAAATAAAATTATTATCGGCATGTAACTTGGCAAAACAAATGATGCAGAACTTCTACTTTTTGGGGCTACTTTCACGTGCAGTTCTCAGAATTGAGTCCCAAATCAATGAGTTGAAAAATGTTGTACTGTGTTATAAAGCCTCAAAGACTGTCTTAGCTGCAGGTCCTTGCTGCATTTACCAGCTCCTGTGCCATGTTCCATCTTCGATCCATCAGTAAAGACAGTAATGGAGTCACCATAATGAGTCCCGCTGTCATTCCAATATAATCGTTCCTGAGTTTTAACGCCTGCCTTACGGAAATCCACACGTTTCGTAATAAAAATCAGAAAGAGTTGTCACTACCCATAACCAGTAGAATACTTGCATGACCATATTTGGATTAGGCCGGCCGTGACATGACTTCCATGCGGGAGAATGATGGTTCGAATTCTATCTCCAGTCATCTCAATATTTCTTTCATCGACGGCCCCCTCGATGTTGACGACAGCAACTTCGCAGTATAGTTTCAAGTCAATCGGCATATCACGTGAAAGCTTATCAAACAGTGACGTTCGCATTCGTCGATAAACTACTAGGTGGCGTGTGAATCTAAATCTAGAAAGCGTATTAATTCACAATAATGTGAGAAGCTATCCCATACCTCATTCATGGGATGAAAAGATAAACAAAGTAAGTTTTGTGTGTGGATAGATGACAATCGTCCGCTTTCATCAGTCCGATTGCCTTCGGCCAGCATTTACTTTAAAGTACAAGTCCAGGAAAGGAAGGTACAGGAACACATGCAAGGCTGCTTGCGGTGTGCTACGTATAGTCCCACTGATCCCCATTGCAGCCATTCTTGGGACCTTGCTAAGCATTTTCAGTAAATTACTCTTATTTAGGCCCTGCCTTTAAAGTTCCTTTACGCATAAAGCGCATTGACGGCCCTCTTTAAATACACCTCGATGATCCTGGACCAATTTTGCTAAGTACTGCCTCGGTTGAGATCTTCTGTTCCACACCATTCAGTTTCGGTGGCCTGAAGTCTATGATTTTATATCCACGGTTAATGATAACCAATTACGTTGTCTGAGGGGTCACAACCAAGCCACATACCATGGCCCATCGTTCCAGTTTTCCAAAGATAGTTTGCATATGTGCGACCTCATCGTTGTTAAAAATTTCTCACCTATATTACAATTTTCGTACCATCCTTATTGGAAGATTAAAGTACACCACATATCACAAGAGGCCTTAGAAGAGGGGATAGGATACCTCCGCCTTTTATGGTGTTCCTCTAGTAGCTATAGCTTTCACCAAGTCGTCAACTCAGACGGCACGGTTTCCCAGCATACAATCCACCCAATTCACCGCCGGTTGTGTTACATTAGTGTTCTTCAGAGAGTTCCTTAAAATACGCAAGCTGTTCTTTAACTAGACATGCAGATTGACTGGACTATTCAGAAGTTGCAGCCGACAATATATTGCTTAGCGCATTGGGCAGCGGTTTGCGATAAATACTCGTCTTTTGATTTCCAAGCTGACATTATTATTTTTGTTTATGGCGGAGCCAAGGTAGACAAAATCATCTACCACTTCAAAGTTAAAGTTGTCAACGGTCACGCAGCGTCCCAACCGAATAAACTCTTTGTTCGTTGAAACAAATAACTTGGTTTTGTCCTCATTTATCACCAGACCCATTTCCGCCGACTAATTTTCAATGCTCGAAAAAGCCGCAGTATCATCTCGCAATCCACGTCTAATGATATCTATATTATCAGCATACGCGAGCAACATGTGACTTTTGATGAAGATGGTACTATTCCAGTTTACTGCAGCCTTCCGCATGATCATCTCCATTATGATATTAAAGAGATCGCAGGAAAGACTATAGCCTTTTCCAATGCCTCGCTTGGTAGAAAATGGCTCTGACAGATTTTTGCCAATCGTTCACTGACGACTTCGTGTTAGTCAGTGTCATCCCTCAAAGTCGTATTAGCTTCACCGGAATACCAAACTCAACCATAGCATCCAACAATTTCTGTCGTATCGGACTGTCAAATGCAGCTTTGTAATCGATGATTAGATGGTAGGTGTCGACGTGCATTTCTTTGGTCTTCTCCAGGATTTGTCGTAGTGTGAATATCTGGTCGGTGGTGGATTTACCAGGTCTAAAGCCACCCTGATAAGGTCCAATCAGGTTCGCCAGAATGGGCGTTAGTTTTTTACATAACCCACCAGACTGGACCTTGTAACATATGCGATGGTTAAGAGGCTAATTTCGCGATAGTTGGTACACACTCTTAGATCTCCTTTTTTGAGCACAGCACATAGAACATTAAGATTCCAATCATCGGGCATGCATTCCTTGAGCCAAATCGTGTTTATGAGCTATTGCATGCACGTTGCCAGCTCATCGCCATCGGTTTTAAAAAGCTCTGCCGGCAGTCCATCGGCTCCCGCAGCTTTATTATTTTTAAGCTGTGCAATTGACGTGCTGATCTATTTTTGACTCGGTGGTGAACAGTCTACTCCACCGTCGATGATTGGTGTGATTTCGTCACTTATGCTGCCTTCGGGAACTGGCAGAGATCGAAAGTGTTCCCTCGATATTTGCAGCACACTCTGAGTGTCCCTGACCAGATTTGAGTCATTGTCCAAAAACTTACCACCGCTGCATACCACCGATATAGCCAATGCCTACTCCAACCAACTCTTTTAATTACTACATACAAATCCCCCTAGTTCTGATGTTCCCGACACACAGTGGCAGCATATTGCGAATTATATGACCACTGCCGCAACAACCATACTGGGTTATAAAAAACAACGCTCAGACAAGCCCTGGTACGATGATGAATGTCGCGAAATGAAAGTTGTACCAAAAGGTACCTTTTTACCTTTTGGTACAACTTTCGGGCTTCACCTCTATCCCCGTAGTTTTCGATATGCTGGCTCTCTCTTTTCTTCCACAGACGCTTTTTCCGTCTGAACATGCGTTTCATCTCCCTCCTTTTTTCTTTATAACGCTCCGTCACCATACGCGTCGCCATTGGCTGCAGTTTTGCCTGGTATGCAGCGTCTATTTCCTCAGCTATTTCGCGACATTTATCATCGTACCAGGGCTTGTCTGAGAGGTGTTTTTCACAACCCAGTATGGTCGTTGCGGCTGTGGTCATCGAATTCACAATATGCTGCCACTGTGTATTGGGAACATCAGAACTTGGGGGATTTGTTTGAAGTAATTGAGAGAGTTGGTTGGTTGGTAGGCATTGGCTATCTCGGTGGTATACAGCTTTGTGATGTCTAGCATCCCTTGCGTTTGATAACGAGTGTTTTTAGCACTACTTAATCGTGTGCGTACCTTGGCTGCAACTAGGTGGTGATCCGATTCAATATTTGCACGACGCATCACACGCACGTCCATAACGCTTGAGACATGCCTTCCATCAATTACCACGTGATTAATCTGATTTCTTGTATTTTGATCGGGAGATATCCAGGTTGCCTTGTCGATATCTTTATGCGAATCTTATGGGTATCTGGTTCCACTCACTACCATGTTTCTTGCGGACGCGAAACTAACCAGTCTGAATCCGTTAACGGAAGTGTTGTTGTGTAGACTGAAATATCCGACTGCTGAACCAAAAGCATCTTCCTTTCCTATTTTAGCATTAAAATCTCCCAGAACAATTTTAATGTCATGTGCAGGGCAGCGGTCATATATCTCCTTCAGGCGCTCACAGAATGCATCTTATATGTCATCGTCTTTGTCTTCCGTTGGGGCGTGTACACAAATCAGCGTAACGTAAAAATATTTCGCCCGGATGCGAATAGTGGCTATTCGGTCACTTATAGGGTTAGACCGCGAGTCTAGGGGTCGAAGTCTCTTGAAACCACATCCAAATTTGTGTCTTTCTGCGTGGCAGCTGTAAAAGATGTCACAGTTCTTTCGTCGTGTTCATCCCTGTCCCGTCCATCTCATTTCCTGTATGGCGGTGATGTCAACCTTGTATTTGTCGAGGACATCCGCCGATTGGATAGAGGCACCATCTCTGTATAGAGTTCGCACATTTCCAGGTGCATATCCTTAAATCATGGTCCTTATCTTGTTTGCGGGGGTCTTCAATATTTGGGGCGTTTTGTTTTTTCTTTTCTTCGTGTTTTCATAATAATTGTTTTGTTTAAGGAGAGTGGCTAATTAGGACACCGCGCCCGATCCTTGTTTCTTGAGGCTGCCAAAGCCACTAAGAGAGACATTGTGTTGAGCTCCATTAACTTCTGTTACCTATTTCCCAATAAACTCATTAATAACAAAAAATACTAAACAAAAGTTAACTAATTTGTCAACTGGTAAGCAGTGAGCACTTCCCAGAATCCAAATCAACGTACAGTGGTGCTAAGAGAGGGGTGTGTTGAGTCGTATTCGCCCTAATGCTCTCCAACCATTGTGTGCGTGAAAATATGATTGACGATGACAAGTCAAGCACTTAAGGATCTGTACTTAAGATCATTTACTTGCAAATCCTTTGATGGTGACATCAACACTTGAGTGCTGAGCAGAAAGAAGGGTTCTCCCTCTCTCTGCCAGTTGCTGTTTGTAAAGATTACTTAAAGAAATTGTACTCAAATGTTAAATACACTACACATATCAATTATGCAAACTACTTAAAGGTAAGTTAAGGACTTTTGACAATGTCTTTTCATATATCAATCTCAAGGAAATATGTTTGTGACAGTTTTCTGAGTTGACGTCTTTTTGATGTTTGTCAAAAAAAAAACAAAAAAAATTGTCAAGTGTTTGTTTTTTTTCGGCCTAGTAGTTGATTGTTTTGTGTTTTCACTGAGAAAAGGACAATTTTGAAATTTATGAATGAATTATACAAATTCAGATGTAATTGAGCAATTGTTGTCATATGTCAACAAGAAGTGATTGAGCAATATAAGTTGTTAACATGTTTAGAGGGAGAAGAATACTTAGAATATATGTCAGCACAAGTCATAAGGGTGATTTTATTATTTCTTTTCACTGCTGGTACAGAAATTCAGTTGGTTTTAAAAAGGAATATTGATACTGCAAAAGATCCGACCGTGGCATGTTGGTATACTGGTACTTGCTCCCTGCCACAGTTGTTTACATTTCCTTGATCGGCGAACCCTCTCGCTGTTGTTGACATCAACTTCGCTGTAGTCCAGTTAAACGGCATGTCTAGGAAAAACATTTCTTACAGATGATGTTTGGATTCGTCGTTAAATTGTAGGTCGCCTTGTGTGAGTCTAAAACTACTTACTTACTTACTTAAGTGGCCCATGACAACTAACGAACGTGTTCATAAATTTGAGGCCTGAAGTACTAAAGAATTCCACACGCTTCGGTCTTCTGCGTGTGTTCTCCAGTTAGTCCTGCCAGATGGTGGCACGTCGCCCACTACTTGGTCCTTCCAACGGAGTTTGGGTCTCCCTGCTCTGCGCCGTCCTTCAGGTTCGCTGGAGGATTTACATCCATCCTGCCCCAGCCATTCGTTGCATTTTGACTCTTTTAGCTACGTCGATGTCGTGGTAAAGCCCATACAGCCCATGGTTCATCCGATGGCGAAATTCGCCGTCGACACAGGAAGGGCCATACATTTTTCGGAGTACTTTTCTCTCGAATACTCCCAGGTTTTGTATGTCCGTTGTCGTAAGCACCCACGATTCGGCAGCATACAACAGAATGGGTAAAATTAGCACCTGGTATAGCTGTTTCTTAGTATTCCGAGATAAGATGGTATTACTAAAGTGCTGCCGAAGTCCGTAGAAACATCAATTGGCAAGCACTATTCTCCGCTTAATTTCTTGGCTGACATTATTTTTCTTATTGACGGAAGATCCGAGGTAGGTAAACCCATCTACTACAATAATTTTCAACGTTGACGCTGCGTCCCCATCGAGAGGACTCTTTATTCGTCGAAATCATTTTTTTTTTGTTTTGTCGTCGTTGACCGCTAAACCCATTTTTGCCGACTCCTTTTCTAGTGATGAGAAAACTGCAGTAACGTCCCGCAGATTTCGGCCAATAATATCTATATCATCGGCGTAGGCTAGTGGCATGTGCCTCTTGTGGAATATGGTACAAGACATGTTGACACCAGCCTTTCTCATCACCTTCACCATAACTATATTAAATAGTGTACAGGACAGGCTATCACCCTGCCTGAGACCTCTTTCTGTGTTAAATGGTTCAGACTGATCTTTACCAACCTTAACCGAGGATTTGGTGTTTTCCAAGGTACATCTGCAAAGTCGAATTAGCTTTGCAGGGATACCAAACTCAGACATGGCCTCATATAGCCTATTTCTTATCGGAGAGTCGAAAGCAGCTTTGTAGTCGACAAAGAGGTGGTAGGTGTCGATCTGCTTTTCATGAGTTTTTCCAGGATTTGTCGTAGAGTGAAAAGCCGCTCTGATTTGGTCCAATTAGTTTTTCTACAATTGGCTTTAGACGTTCACACAATATACTTGAAAGGACCTTGTACGCAATTGGTAATAGGCTTATTCCACGGTAATTTTTACATTCACTACGATCTCCTTTCTTGTATATGGGACATTGCAGACTGAGACTCCAATCCCCGGGCATGCTCTCCTCTTGCCAGATGTTTTTCATGAGCTGATGCATGCTCCTTATCAACTCCTGCCCAACAGCCTTAAACAATTCAGCAGGGAGACCATCGGCTCCAGCTGCTTTGGTGTTTTTAAGGCGGGAGATTGCCACACGTATCTCGCTCTGACTCGGAGGTGGACAGGTAATACCATCGTCATGGATTGAAGCGGGTTTTTCTGGAGTGGTGTCCGCATCCAATAAATTTCTGAAATGATTTCTCCATATTTTCAGAACGTTATCCGGGTCCGTCACTAACTGAACATCGCTGTCCTTGCAGGAGGGAAACCCTGTTCCACGCATTCTCGCCTTAACTCTCTTGTAGAATCTTCGGGCTTCCCCTCTACTTCGGAGCAACTCTGTGCACTCATCTTGCCTCTTCTTCAGCTCCTTCTTTTTCCGTCTAAAAAGACGAGTTGCCTCTCGTCTCTTCTCCCTGTGCCGTTCACAAACAGCTCGCGTTGCCATTGGCTGCAGTATCGCTCTGTATGCAGCACTCGTCTCTTTCGTGGCATTGCGACATTCATCATCGTACCACGCATCTTTTTGAGACGGCTTTGAGTACCCAAGTACGCTTCTCGCAGTCCGTTCTATGGAGTCGGCTATATATTGCAACTTTGAGGTTATATTATCAGGGGTTGGAGCATTCCACAGCAGTTGAGTTAGATGGTTGTAGTAGGCGTCCGCTACCTCTGTGGTCTGCAGTGTATCGATGTCCAGCTTTCGTTGTGCCTGGTTACGTACGTTTTTCGCCATGCTTAGCCTTGTGCGTACCTTAACTGCGGTAAGCAAGTGATCGGAATCAATGTTCGCACCCCTGATCACTCGTACGCCCAGAACAGTCGATGCGTGCCTTCCATCGACTACCACGAGTCTAAAACTACAAGTGTGTTAATAATGCGAGAAGCTCTCCCATATCTCTCATGTCAAGAACTTTAAACTTTCTGATTAAAATGGCTCGATTATTTCCTATGTTGATCATTTAATAATTCTATCAAATTTTCTTCGAACTAGGATAACACTATGACACAATTTGAGGGTCATTCAAACGATAGCATTTAACTTCAGTAACAAAACTTTAAACTCCAATTTGCTTCACTACATCACAATTTGTTTTACAGTGATTTGAATTTTTATTTTTTTTTGTGACAAAAGTCAACCCAAGGAAATTGTTCTTAAGCCTCCAATTGTTCTTCGAATCAAGGATTAGTTATTAAAAATTCTTCATAGATTTCATTGATCGTGACAAAACCCGAACTTGACCCAAAGAAATTTAGCCGAGAGAATATAATATTTTTTATTGACTCATTTAAATTTTTAATTATAATTTCATTCACTTCACACAACTCTACAAAGTTTTTTCTCAAATCAAGAACTATGAAGAATAATGGGTTCTTAACATTACTAAGTCCTTTGATCACTTTTTATCCTTCCCACCTTTCCTTAGTAAAATTTACTAAATATAGGGATTTTTCACACACGCTCAAGAAATATTCTATTCCTAGTATCAAATAGTATAAGAAACACAAATACGTTTTATTAAACTCCAATTAGAAATGACAAGGAATTCAAATCAAATACATACACCAATACAAAGTTACTAATTAGATTTTAGCCATGATACAAACCCTATAAAGAGAACATTTTTGTAGTTGAGACACACAAGAGAAACTCGTCGAAGAGAGATAAATGGGAGATGATGGCAGTATCGTAACTGAGTTATGCTTGAATACAATTGGAAACTGCAGCTGTAGCGCAATCTATCGACCGATTTATCAAATCTACACGAAACACGAAGAGGGCATAGCAACTAGTTATCGATAACACTGTCGACATACAATTCCGTCGACAGACAGCTAGTCTGTGTGTCTTAATGTGATTTTATTGTATATACTACTAACACCAGTTTACAAATCTTCATTTTTTGTCAGCTGCAGAGTTCTTAATAATTTTTTTCTATAGATTTCGGCCTAATAAACACGAATATGAGATTTAAAAATTTTTCCTCTGATTAGTTTTCAAGATATGAATTTGAAAATTTTTTATGAGATGCATCAGCTTAATGGAGAATAATTCGTAAACGCGTCCAACGATTTGAACATGAGTGGTCTCCAATTAAAGGTAATCTGCTCCCCTAAAACTTTTCTATCCAAGCTTTTAACATCGGTTGAGTAGTTCTGATGGTAGGAGCATTTAAAGTTTAAAAAACTAATTTTTTTTTGCAAAAATCACTGTTTTAAATTGATAAAAAAATTTATAAAAAATATTAATCGCAAAAATAAATCCAATTTCATAAATTTAGTATTAAGATTGGACTTTTCCGAGGAAAACAAGCTATCATATATAAAAATTGGGTGATAAGAGGGAGAGTTACACGTTATTAAAGAGGACACTACAAATGGTAAATTTTTTGATATTTATCATATCACGGTAGACTTAAAGCTAAACTTTACGTTGCATGGAAATTACGATAAAAAGTGGAAATGCCACTGTATTCTGGGTTGATCATGCATCACAAAAATGCTTAAATTGTAATCCTAGCTGACCCTTTTTTTAGAAAATATCGATATTTTTCATTTCTGCCGACTGGACCAATAGTCTTTTTACTTTTTAAACGATGACAGAAAAAAACTGGACAAATGAAATAAAAACTGTTTATTTGTTTTTAAAGTACATAGACAGGGATTTATGCATGATCATTGATTATTTTGACATTGCTGCAACCTGGAGACTTAAAGTGCATTTGAATCCTAAATTTTAAAAAAAAAACTCTATATTTTTAGCCTCACGTATTGAGGTCATAAATCGACGCTGAGCTGTTGGCGTAGAACTTATCTTTCACGTGGCCCCAATGGAAGAAGTGGCAAGGTGTTAAATTACATGATCTCGGTGGTTAATTGTGATCACCTCTACGAGAGATAACACGGTCCAAAAACATACCCGTAAAATATCACTGGTTTCGTTGCTTGTGTTGCACGTAGCGTCGTCTTGTTGAAAGTAAACTTTGTCCAGATCAATGCCATCTAACTCCGACCATAAAAAAAAATCATTAATCATCTCTCGGTAGCGCAATCCATTCACCGTAACTGTTGATCCAATCACATTTTCGAAAATCCTGGGTTTTTTCAACACTTTTGGGCTACAGCAGCAATAACCTCAGTTGTTCTTGATGTGCATCAGTTTTATCACTTGTCCCAAAAGCTCGAATTTTTCCACAGATTTCTGTATTGCGGTCCGACAAGGTGCTTCACGACGACCAAAAAGTTTTTTAGTTTTGCGAACTGTGACTGCAAGATTTTCACCATTTTTGTAGTGAATTTTAATAATTTCAAAGCGTTGTTGAAGCGTGTATCGTTTCATCTTGTCAAAGAATAAAAGCTTCAAAAGTGACAGCTACCGAAATAGCGAGTCATTCACAATAACACCTCTCATTGGAAAACCCTTTAGTTTCATTATCCGTAGATCCTGTGGCAAACTCTTTAAAACCATTAAGAATAGTGTCGGCAATTTAGTTTTATTTGCGTTGGTCGTTTAAAATAATCGATTCGATGGAATTTGCCCTCATATCTAAAAGAGGTCCTTGAATCCTTTGTCCAACATTGACCAAATTTTAGATTTAGTCATAGATTGATGGAATCAATGGATATGACGACTTTGGTGTGCCTTATATGAAATTTAAATTTTCAGGATCTAAGAGAGGTCCTTCAATCCTTTGTCCGACATTGACCAAATTTTAGATTTAGTCATAGATTGATGGAATCAATGGATATGACGACTTTGTTGTGCCTAATATGAAATTTAAATTTTCAGGATCTAAGAGAGGTCCTTGAATCCTTTCAAAGATTTTAACCAAATTTTAGAAATTGGTGTCATTAAAAGAGACTGTGAGATGTGCAAAATATTATTCACCAATGAAATTTCCTTCTATTTTTGGCCGCCCTTTGTATTAAACGGCAAGCACTGTGTCCTGGAGGGTATGAATAAACCACGCAATATAATTTATAAAAATTAAAAATGTCTTATAAACCATTTAAAATTTTATTATATTTTTGTAAAATTAACAATCTGTTCAGTGAGTCAAAATTTCATCTAGATCGAAACAAAATTATTAAAGTTATTAAACAAATAAAACCGAAATGGTCACCCAGGTGGGTATTGGTAAGGCGTAAGTTAAACTTTCAAGATCACTTTACCACTCCATCTCTCTTTCGTTTTCTCTTCGATCGATAGAAACACACACCAGTGGCATGGGTTTGCCATAACACAACAACAAGTTTTAATTATTAAGGCATAATAAGAACACGTCCTGTTATTTTTTTCTAAAGAAACCTAACGTACTTTTAAAGCATTTATTTAATTACTAAAATATTTTATACACTAACTTAATATGTTAAAAATGGTTTTATGAATTTTTAGATAATAACAACAAAA
The DNA here is from genome assembly GCA_964034835.1 of Muscina levida. Classification (NCBI taxonomy): domain Eukaryota; kingdom Metazoa; phylum Arthropoda; class Insecta; order Diptera; family Muscidae; genus Muscina; species Muscina levida. Next base: position 127,508,108 of record OZ035883.1, on the reverse strand, counting down.
ACTAAATCTATAAAACATTTGTTTTTTTTAATGAAAACTAATAATGACATAACTAAAAATCGATTATCGTTAAAAACTACAATGGTTTCAGACATTTTTCACAAAGTTTCCGGCAATTATGAAACGAAAGGACCTTAAGGTCTTCTTAACAAGAAAAAAACCACTCCTTTGACACTAAAAAAATGCGTATATAATTAACAAACGGAAGTCATGTTTTATATTCATTATTTGTATAATTATTTTTTTTTCTATATTTCTAAAAAATCTTAACGAAACTAAATCAAATATGAAACATTACAAAATATTGTAATATAATGAAAAATACGCTTAACCCCAAAAAAAAAAACACATGTATGCTGTAATGTATTGTTATTATTACTATATAAATGTTGAAAATAAAATTTATAAATGTTATAAGAATGTTACAAAATAAACAAACAAAATTTATCAACAAATAATGTTAAAATAATAAAAATAATTAAAAAACAAAACAAATCAATGAAAAATCTAAAACAATAAGACAAACAACAAATTCTACTATTATATATTAAAATAATATTATTATGATTATTATAAATAAAGTACACAACAAAATATTTATATATATATATATATATATTATATATCTAAGATTGACAAGTAAATTAAACAAAACAATGAAAAAAAAACACTAAACTAAAATAAAACTATATAACAAGATAAATCTATATTGTAAAACAAGGAAAACATTTGAAATAACGATGAATTTAAAACAAACAAGACGACAAGTATTTAAAAAATAACTTCAAAACTTTAAAACTAATTTAAAAACAAAAAAAAAAAAACAATATAAAAATTACGAAAAAATTAACAACCAAACTAACTAGATTTATATACTATGTACTTTTTATAATTAATTTTACATTTTAATTAAGTAAAATTATTTGTTTCTTTGTAGTAAACACAATTTTGATTAATACGAATTTTTATATTCAACATTAAACCAAAAAAAAAACTGAGGAGCTTTGTTGAGAATATTAGAAAGGAATGTTGACAGAGGAGGTGAATGGAACATTATTATTATTATTATTAGCCTTTAAAACAACTCGACTACATATATACATATTTATATCTAAGTGTCTTGTGCACACCGTCTCCAGTCAGTCCTACCAAGCAGCATCAGTGATTCCTCCACCTGGTCCTTCCAACGTAGTCGTGGTATCCCTCTTTTGCGCCGTCCTTCGAGGTCTTGATAGAATACCTTTCGCGCTGGAGTTTGCTCATCCATTCTCACGACATGGCCTAGCCAGCGTAATCGTTGTACTTTGATTCTCTTGACGACATCAATGTCGTGGTATAACTCGTACAGCTCATGGTTCATCCGAATCCTAAACTCGCCGTTTACGCAAATGGGTCCATATATTTTGCGAAGTATTTTTCTCTCCAACACCGCCAGAGCAGCTGTATCTGCCTGTGTAAGCACCCAAGATTCGGAGGCGTACAACAGGACCGGTAAAACTAGTACCTGGTACAGCTGGACTTTGGTGGTTCGAGATAGGGTGGTGTTGATGAAGTGCTCGCGTAATCCAAAGAAACACCTGTTGGCGAGCACTATTCTCCGTTTTATTTCCAGGATGACACTGTTTTTTTTTTGTTCATTTTTCATTTTGTTCAAAGCAATAGTTTTCAACGTTCGCGCTGCGTCCCCAACGGGGGGACACTTTGTTCGATGATACCATTTACTTCGTCTTGTCCTCATTCACTGCCAAACCAATTTTCGCTAATTCCCTTTCAACTGATGAGAAGACAGCTGTAACCTCTCGCATCGTTCGACCGATAATGTCGATATCCTCGGCATATGCGAGCAGCATGTGGCTCTTATTAAATATGGTGCCAGACATGTTAACTGCTGCTTTCCTTAACACCTTCTCCATCACTATGTTGAACAGCACACATGACATACCGTCACCCTGTCTAAGACTCCTCGTCGTATCGAATGGTGCAGATAGATCCTTGCCAATCCGAACAGAGGATTTGGTATTCGTAAGGGTACACCGGCAGATACGAATTATCTTCGCAGGAATACCGAACTCAGACATGGCTTCATATAGTCGATGCCTGATGGGACTATCGAAGGCAGCTTTGTAATCGACAAAGAGGTGGTAAGTGTAAGTGATTTGCTTCTCATGGGTTTTCTCCAGAATCTGCCGTAATGTAAATAATTGATCCGTCGTGGATTTGCCTGGTCTAAAGCCGCACTGATAAGGTCTAATCAGGTTTTCCACAATTGGCATTAGACGTTCACACAGTATGCTAGACAGGACCTTATACGCAATCGGTAAGAGGCTAATTCCACGGTAGTTTTAACACTCACCACTTCAGACATCAATAGTCTTCAGAAGTGATCTTTATATATTCTCAGTACGCTCTCGGAGTCAGTAACGAGATGACCATTCTTATCTTAACAGGAGGGAAGACCTGTTCCATGTACCTTACCATTTATCTTCTGATAGAATTTTCGGGCTCCACCTCTGTTCCTGTCATCTTAAATACATACATTATTCCTCTCCTTAATCTCTCGTATTTTTCACCTGAAGAGTTAAGTCGCCTCCCGCCTGTTCTCCCTGTACTTTTCATGAACAGCTCGCGTTGCCATTGGCTGCAGTTTGGCCCTTCATGCAGTATCATGTTTCCGGGTGGCATCGCGGCATTCGTCATCATAACAGGCATTATCGTTAAAGGGCTTTTCATACCCCAGTACGGACCGCGAAGTCCTTCCATCGAGTGGGCAATAAATTGCCATTGCTCGCTAGTATTTTCGGGAGTTAGAGCATCAAGAAGTAGTTGAGTGAGTTGGTCTGAATAGGCATTGGCTATCTCCGTGGTCTGCAGTTTAGCGATGTCTGTGCCTGGTTACGCAGGGTTTTCGCCCTGCTTAGCCTAGTACGCACCTTGACTGCAGTGAGGTGAGGTGAATGGAACATTAATGAAAGCTAAAGTTTAATGTTATTTTTTTGTCGTTTATACACTCACTATGATGACACACATTTCGCTCAAGGTTAGGTTAATTCGACAGCCACGTTTTATTACAGCTCACTTGGGTCCTAGTATAAGCCTCGTTGTGATACCATTTTACAATTTTCGCACCAAATGTTCCTATTCTGTTCGATCAACGTCACTATCAAGCCATTACGTCGGCATTGGCTGCAGTTTTGCCTTGTTTGCAGCATCCATTTCCTCAGACATTTCGCGACATTCATCATCGTACCAGGGCTTGTGTGAGCGTGGTTATTCATAACCCAGTACGGTCGTTGCGGCAGTGGTCATAGAATTCGCAATATGCTGCCACTGTATGTCGGGAACATCAGACCTATGGGGGGTTTGTTTGAAGTAATTCAGAGAGTTGGTTGGTTGGAGTAGGCATTGGCTATCTCGGTGGTATGTAGCTTTGTGATGTCTAGCTTCCATTGCGTTTGATTACGAGTGTTTTTTAGCACTACTTAATCGTGTGCGTACCTTGGCTGCAACTAGGTGGTGTTCCGAGTCAATATTTGCACCGCGCATCACACGCACGTCCATAACGCTTGAGATATGCCTTCCATCAATTACCACGTGATCAATATGATTTATTGTATTTTGATCGGGAGATATCCTAGTTGCCTTGTGGATATCTTTATGTGGAAATTTCGTTCCACTCACAACCATGTTTCTTGCCGAAGCGAACTCAACCAGTCTGAATACGTTATCGGAGGTATTGTTGTGTAGACTGAATTTTCCGACTGCTGAACCGAAAGCATCTTCCCTTCCTATTTTAGCATTAAAATTTCCCAGAACAATTTTAATGTTATGTGCAGGGCAGCGGTCATATATCTCCTCCAGGCGCTCATAGAATGCATCTTTGATGTCATCGTCTTTGTTTCCGTCGGGGCGTGTACACAAATCAGCGTAATGTTAAAATATTTCGCCCGGATGGGAATAGTGGCTATTTAGTCACTTATAGGGTTAAACCGCGAGACCATGTGTCGAAGTCTCTTGCCGACTATGAAACCACATCCAAATTCGTGTCTTTCTGCATGGCAGCTGTAAAAGATGCCACAGTTCTTTTGTCGTGTGCATCCCTGTCTCGACCATCTCATTTCGTGTATGGCGGTGATGGCAGCCTTGTATTTGTCAAGGACATTCGCCAGTTGGATAGAGGTAGCATCTTTGTATATAGTTAGGACATTCCAGGTGCATATCCTTAAATCATGGTCCTTATATTGTTTGCGGGGGTCGTCAACATTTGGGGGGGGGTTCTTGTTTTTTCTTTTCTTCTTTTTTTCGTGTTTTCATAATAATTGGTTTTGTTTAAGGAGAGTGGCTTATTAGGCATTCCTCTATTCTAAGGCCGCTATTTCGGTCTGAACTATCCCACAGTGGTCTGGCAGTCTGATTGATAGTTGCTAATTCAACTTCTCCGAAAAGATTCCACAGTCTGCCCTTTTACTTTTATTTTGAAGCGTCCGTGAAAATTAGGATGACATTCTCTAAAGTTTAGGGCATTATCATTATCATCATAGTAGAACCTATCCGGTTCGAAGACAGGTTCTGGTGTAATCCGGTTCAGGTGTATTCCGTGTGTCAGCTCACATTTATTAGGTTCAGAATTTCGGCATGGCCATAGTCCAAAACTTACCATAACTTAAGCACAACTTTGTGGTTTACAAAAAATCTAATCATATATAGTTTTTAAATCTTTTCAATTGCTTGAGTACAGTGGTGGGCAAAAAATTTCAATTTTTTTTTTCTTTTCCTCTAAAAATTTTTAGAAAATTTTTCTAAAATTTGTATTAAATATTAAGATATTCTCTTGTTCTTCGTATATACATAAACATATTCCACCAAACGTACTCTTGCAATAAGATCGCTTATGTTTTCACCTCCAAAAAAGAATTGGTTTCATCACAACACCAATGGTTATTTTTTATTTCTGTCCATCGGAAACTTCCTAGACAAAGCTCGCATGAAAAAAAAATCAAACGAATATTTTTCTATAAATCTATATTTTTAACTCCTAAATAACTTTAAACTCTACCAACGATAGATCTCAATACAGACAACATACACACCAAAAAACTAAAACATAACAAATGACATTTTAAGGGAAATTTATTTAAAATATATATATATACATAAACAACTTATGAATATTTAAAGAAAATTTTTACAACTCCTATAATTCATAGTGAACAAATAAAATAAAAACCAATACTAAAACACAACCAAATAACATAATACTAACTAATACTATAAATGTGTCCTATTTAATAAAATATTTTTTATAAAAATTATTTTAAACTAACACTCAAACAACAACTGTAGAACAACACAGCAACAACAACTGTTAAGAAAAAGTCCAAGCATACAAAAAAACAAACAAATCAAAATCTATTGCTACATATAATACTATATCAATGTATTATTATTAACTCTATTATTAAATATTTTGTCTTTTTTTTTAACTAACCAATAGTAAAACTAATTTTAAAAACAACAACTTTTAACAAGTATACACCACACAAGGAATTCTAAAAAAATTAAAAAAAAAACATTTATACAATAGTATGCATTTTTTTTATAAAATTTTACTATAACTTTATACACAGCAGAGCCAATTGATAACAACAGAAAATATTTTAAAATTCCCATATTATTACTTTATTACTAAAACTACCGAAAAAATTTAAATAACATTACTATTAAATTTGAAAAAAAAAAAAAAACATTCTCACACACACACTGAGCCACAGACAGCTATACAATACTATTACTACTACTACCACTAATCAATAATATTTATTATTATAATTTCTATATAATTACAGAAGTGTACATATATGATTTACTTATATTATTACTAAATATTATATTAACTTATATAAATATATGTATATTTGTGTATAACTGTGTAATAAAATTCTTAATAAAAATTTAATAAACTAAAAAAAAACAAAAACAAACAAAACCTAGCCTTTGTTATTAATCGCAGAAGTGGAGGCATTTTTTTTTGCTTAAGTAAGTTTTCTTATTGTCGTTATATTATGATATGTACAACACTTCAAAATATGTCACCGTGTCGCCGATTAATTGATCTCCAGCTATAGTATACATCCTGTAGATCGCTTTACATGAGCTCACTACCAATTCTAAGCGATAGCCTTCTTGTCCAAAAACTTTACAGTACTCAACATTACTAAATCCACACAATTTTGTGTGTGTGCGTGTAAATGAAAGGAAGTACCTATGTTGTAAGTATTACATTGTAAGCGAATGATCTAAGTACTTAGAATGCCACGCGTGTATAATGTAAAAAATGCCGTCCACTTATTATAACATCAACTAGCTGACCCGGCAAACGTTGTTCAGCCATACAACTTCGGACCCAGCAAACTTCGTCTCGCTCTAAGGTAACGAATTCATGTAAGCTCCAGGGGTATAGGTAACAGTTAGTTCAAGTTTTAATGTGATTTATTTGAATTTAATCAAATTAGTGAAGAGGGATCTGATTAACAATGTTTTTCGATTTGTTTTTGGGCGTAAAAACAAACAATGAAGACGATTTGCTAATACGCGAACAGACAACGTACGGCTGATCTTGTGAAAAGCAGGGAAATTCGAGATTGATCCCACAAACTTTCAACGATAGGTATTGCTATTTATTGATTGTCATCGCAAAACCCAATAGAATGGGGAGTTGAATTCGCTTGAATTTGGAAGGGAAGATCGGTTAGAATAATAGGAATTCGTGGGATAAGGATTTCCTCTCCTTGAAATTTGCCCCTGATGAACGTCGCTTTAATCACATTGATGATCAGTTTCTTGGCCGACAAACTCGTACCGTTGCACAATATAAGATGATTCAGATTCTGCAACATGCTCCATCGATTCAACTTTGAGTAATAACATTCAAGCTATCGACGACCTTATTCTTCGATGGCCCGTTCACTTATCCAATCTAGATTTATATAATTTTTCCAATGTCGGGGAAAACTTTGTGATGAGTTCCTCCTTTGACGATGTAAACTCGAAAAAATTTGCCGGGAATGTCATCAATCCAGTTGAAACATGAACAGCAATTTGGCCATTACCAAGTGCCAGTAGCTGTCTTGAAAATTCAGTAACACAAAAATGAAGATTTCAGGCATGCGTTAATTTCATAAGCAGTAGTAGATTTTGGGATGACCGGAAGCGTTTGACGAAAATACCATAGCCACACCAAATCATCTCGAATCACCTCGTAAATCCTTAATCTTTTGGTCAATTGCCTCCAAAACTCGTTTATGTGCCATCGTGCATTCATCCCAAATGATGATTTTCCATTCTTGCAAAAATTTCGCTGCACGTTGGTTTGTCAACCGTGAGGAGATTAATTAGCAGCTTCGACCGCGTTTCTACAATGTGGCAGAAATACCAGCTGATGCAACAGCTAAAGGAATTTGCGAAGTTGACCAAATGTTGCCAGAATCAAAGAAATGACGAATGCCTTGCCTGGGGGAGCATCGAGAAAGTCTATGCCTCCCGTTCCATCGTCATAAAACCTCCATCATCGAATCGTACACGTTCGTTTGTTCAGCGTTCACTGGCGGCACATTTTTTCGGACTCTTTCAGTCAGCGATTGAATACATTGTGCATCGAACGATTTGACGCTGGTATTCCAATTTCGACAGTAGACATGCCGCACATGAGCACGCACATGTCTACGATCAGAAGTTAATTTCTAGATCGAAATTCGAACTTAAATGGAGAATGAAAAAAAAATTGATGACTTGTAAACAAACCATTTGACCATTTTTAAATTGAAGTGATAGCCATCCTCTCCACGACAGAACATCAACGGGTATTGAAGTGCATGATATGACTGATATTGAGAACAATATCGCGTAATTCCACATTCTTCCCAATCACCACCGCGACTTCATTTATAGTGGGAGCATTGAATTGTCCTGCATGGCAACCAGAGGGTCTTTTGTCTGCTCTGATAATGATTTTGTGGTGGTCGGAATGCATTGTATCCAATGCGATTTTGAACAATCGGACCAATGCGTTTTTCTCATGCAGAAGATTTTGAAATTGTTCGATCATTTCGTGTTTAGTATTTTAACATAATAATCCCAAATTTTTCAAGCATCATAAAGAATTTTCCACCTTTACGTCAACAGAAATCATTAAATCAAGCAATACAGTGCAAAATTTCGTCGAAAAATCAAAATTTTTCGAATTTTTACGGAATATTTCAAGAATTCCACCAAGAATTTTTCTATTATCCGAAATATTACAGAAATATTATGTAAACGATGTTACCAAAATTATCAATCATACGATAAAATTCTAAATTTCGTCTAAAAAAAATTAATTTGTTGGCATTTTTCTGTAATTTTTCAACAAAAATTTTCTATTTTTCCATTCGTAAAGCCACTACGGAACAATTGCACACAAAAATTTAACTATTAATTTTTATCAAATCAAGCGATACAATGCAAAATTTTGTAGAAAAAATCCGAGTTTTCCACCAAAAATGTTTCTATTTTTCCATTCGAAAAGTAATTTTGGAATAATTATCCAAAATTTTTCACAGTTCCATCGTCCAAATTAATTAAATCATACTATGAAATGCAGAATTTCGTCGAATAAACTCAAACTTTTTGAATTTTTCCGGAATTTTCCGCATTTTTCAACAAAAATTTTCCATTATTCTATTCGAAAAGTCATTCTGTAGCAATCGCACACAAAATTCCATACAAAAAAGGCAATTTTCGATTATCCTATTTTCCGACTTTTCCGGAAGATTTTTCCAAAATTTTCTTTCACATAAACCTTCTCCTGGCAATAACGAACAACTGTAAAAAAGTTTGAGCAAAATCGGCCCAGCCGTTCTCAATTGATGAATTACTATAAATTTTTGCCACCATTTATATATAGTATATAGATAGATTGAAATGACATCTTCGCTTACTTTGTAAGCGAGACCGCACCGATTAAACGGCCTATGACACTCCTATGCTAAATTTAAGCAGGAATACAAGCGAGAGAATCATCATTGATTGCTACTAAAAATAGCAGACATCAGTGATTACCAGGGCTACCGGAAATATGCTACAGCATGTTTTTTTTGCGACGTGATATTAACAAATGGGTAATGTATTTACATGTTCCATGGTCCTAAAAGTGTTTTGAGACCTATTTGTTAGAGCATATTTTGGCATATTTTACCCATAAAGTCATATTTCGGCATATTTAGGTTTTAGGGTCATATTTAGAAAAAAACCTAATTTTTTAAGCATCTATATATATAAAAATGAAATGGTCCACGTATGTAAACCCATTAATTGAGAACGGCTGAAGCGATTTGGTTGATTTTTTCTTCATTCGATTACACATTTTCAGGAGATGGTTTGTAAATAAAAACATTGCCGAAGCTCCGATACCCTTCACTATTTGTAAAAATGGTGATAAAACTGGTTATTTGCACTACAAATATATTTTAGGCTATGAAAAATATGAAAAATGCCCCAAATGCAAAATGCCCAAAAAAAAACGAAAAATTACCCAAAATAAAATTGGGCGAAAAAAAAATGAAAAATTACCCAAAACTCAAGAACGAAATTTTCCCCAAAAATTATGAAAAATATCCCAAAAAAATATTCTTCTAAACAAATCTAGCGTTATTAAAAGACGAATGCGGTGGGGGGCACATAATTAGCATAATTAAAAGATGCTAGATTTAATGCTGTAATCGCGGGGACTGACATACGAACACCCCAAAAAGAGGGATTTTGTATGGGAGGTGGGTGTAGTTTTATACTGATCGATCTCATCTTACTATTTAACCTCCGCTTAGTGTAGGGAAGCTCACATACAAAATTTCAGCTTGATTGCTCTTAAACTATGGCTGTTATCGCAGGGACAGACACCAAAAAGGGGAGTTTGTTTTTGACCGATCGGTCTCATCTTAGAACTTTACCTTCGCTTTGAGGATATAAGCTTGCATTCCAAATTTCAGTTCGATATCTCTTAAACTGTGGCTGTAATCGCGGGTCAGACAGACGGACAGACGGTCACCTTTAAATCGACTCAGATTTCGATGCTGATCATTTATATATATACTAGTGGGCCCGGCAATGCTTCGCTATTGCATATCAACTTGTAATATATTTCACATTTCTTGCTGTCCCAAATGCAATATAAACGCTAATTAATACATTTGTAGGTCTACAAAGTACTTTGAAAACGATACTTAAGCTCGACAATAATATGTTGAGTTTATTAACTTATGTAACTAATTTCAAGTAATTCCTTAACATGGAAGTTAATTAATTAAGTTTTATTGTTTTAAATTCTAAATATGACAGGCTCTATGACGATAGTAAAAAGTTCATCATCATATCTATCATATCTGTATGTAGGATATCAAATCGGACATTCTGCTAAAGTTCAAAGTTCAAAATTCAATTTTTATTTTTTTCTGTAGTAGCGGGAACCTTCTGTATACTAACTGTCTCTTTCGGCGTAGAAAAAAAATTTGTATGTCTTCTCCGCCTAATGACCTCAAATAAATATTTCGTTTGAAGATTTATGCCTTTAGCCATAAAAACCTCTTTCGACATGTCTTCTTCTCCCACGGATCAAGAATATTTCCGAATACTGTCTGTATTGAACTCGTATTAGCATTTGTTGAGATAATTGTTACACCAAACGCTTGGTTTAAAAAAGTGATGGTCTCACGCGCTATATGGCATGTTATGCCGTTGTGTTGGAACCATTTCTCTTCCCAATAATTTGCAATGACATGACATTAGAAATAACAAAATCAATTGATCGTCCACTGGCTCTAATTCTTCCAACAGTTGGATGTTATATAAATAGAGGCCAAGACATTTCCTCAACATTTATAGAGACCGAGTTGCTTAGAACGGCGTCGGTTCTCTAATTATAACTATAACTATTAGCTGCTCTGATCGATGTTTATGTGCACCGTAAACTTGACAAAGTGCTCCATAAGTTTAGCGAACAGAACGCGCATTTTTAAAATAAGTTTCGACGATTTGTAACCGTTGTTCTAGTGTAAGTCTTTGTATGGTGATTTGCCAAAGTATACTGAATGAACGTTTATCACACTTCATTAGTATGACAGCATGATTTACACTAATACCTAACAGAAAAATACCCCATACATAGGTTACTTACAAAGTTTGCTTATGTTACCTCTGACATACTATAAAAATTCAAATTGTGCCCAAATCAAACAAAAGGTGTTCCGGTCCAACTCCAATGAATATTGCTTAAATTTTCTATTTGTAGGATTTATTACCGATTCGCTCTCCTGGAATGTAATTGAAAAACACATACCTGTTAAAATATTAAAAACATATCACTGTTTTAGTCTGCGCAGCTAGTCTATGTCCTCAACTGTCTGGTATACGGACCATTATTTGAAACAGTTTAAAATTCAAATATGGAAGTGAGGGGGCAGCGCCTCGGCACTTTTCATTTATTTAGTTCCAAATAGCCTACTCATTAGGGCGGATCAATTTATTGGTATACCAAAATCAAAATCTAAGAAAATTTCACTAAGAAACAATATGTCTAAAATCAATTCCTAGTTCGCGCTAAAATCTTCCTGCCTCCAGCGGAAGCTAGGAATTGATTTTAGATACATAGTTTCTCGGTGAACTTTCCATAGAATTCATCATAGATTCCGATTCTGGGGACGCTTTTTGCACCCGCACCTAGAGGGTCATCATAGAATCCAAGAAGCTCTTATTTTGACCCCATGGGCTCCGGTTCGAACCTACCATTCCGATGTTTGGAGACCAAGGCGAAGAGAATAGTATATTTCTGATGCTGTTTAGGATCCCGTCATACATATTGGACTTCCGCCAAAGGCAAATATTCAAGAATTTCAAAAACTTAATTTCTGTTTGCCAACTTCCAAAGGCCATAACTTTTTATGCAACACATAGTTTTTCACAGAAGATTTTAAAAAGCGAACTGCATTATAATATGGAATTTAGAGGACGATCAAAGTATTACTATGGCAGTTATAACAAATCTCATCTATATACCTCTGATAGTTCATAAGATACAGCCTTACTTACTTTCAAGGTGTATGGGCGGTGCCACGCCCCTTTATTCAATCACAACTAAATATAGCCAGGGACTATCAACAGGTCAACAGTACCACTTGGTAAAATTTTCGTATCAATCGGTCTATTAGAAAAGCCGTTAGAGCGATTTTTGAAAATAGGGCGTGGCACCGCCCACTTTCACCCTGGCTGTGATTATTACTGCTCCAACAACATATATACCAAATCTCATCTTCATACCTCTGATAGTTCATGAGATACAGCCCTTTTGATTTTCAAGTTGTATGGGCGGTGCCACGCCCCTTTGTCCAATTGGACCGAATTGTAAATCTAAACCATCCGGGGCACCACCCAAACGCATACAAAAAAATTTATGCAAATCGGTCCAACCGTTTAGGAGGAGTTCAGTCACAACACACGTACGGTAGAATTTTATATATAAAGATACTAGCGGACCCGGCGAACTTCGTCTCGCCCTAAATTAATGCCTTCAGATAAACTCAGTAGAAAGTGGTATGATAAACAATGTTTTTCGATTAATTTTCCGCCGCAAAAACAAATAACGAATGCGATTCTCCAAAACTCCGAAAGGCAACGTTCAGCTAATCGCAAGAATAACGGAAATTCTAGATTAATCCCACATACTTCCAACGATTGGCTTTGCGATTTATTGATTGTCATCGGGGAATTGGAATGTATGATCAATTAGAATTTTCTGATTCGTAAGATTAGGACTTCCTCTTCTTTGAATTTGTTCTTGATGATCGTCGTTTAAATCACATCGTTTATCAGATTCTTGACAGACAACCGCTTTCCGTTGCACAATTTCTGTTGATTTAGATTCCGCAATATGATTATGATCGATCCCACCTTTATCTGTAAATTATGCGGCACATTAAGCCAGTGGAAAAATTCGGTCGGATTGTTGGTCGCTTCATAATCTACGGTCACGCTGTAAACATATTTGTACGAATGCAGTTCTCAAGCGATTTAACTTTCTAATTTGAAATTCTAGCTATTGATGTCTTTATTCTTCGCTGCTAGTAACATACTGCCCGTAAATTAATCCAATTGAGATTTTTATAATTTTGTGCAATGTTATGAGTTGATTTTCCAACGATATGAACTCGCATAACTTTGCAGGGAACGATATCAATTCAGTCGAAACATCAACATGACTTTGTCAAATGTCAAGCCCCAGCAGTTGTCTCGAGAATTAAGCAGAATGGGAGGTTCTGGAATGAGCCCCTAATATTTTGGTCAATTTCAACTTCTTGACATTGACGACGATTTCAAGTAAATCAGCAGCATTAGACATTGTGAGCAAAACAATAGCCCTACCAAATCTTTTTAAATCCCCTCGTAAATTCTTTATTTTTCGGTCAACTACTTCCAAAGCTCGTTTAATCGTTATCAGCATTAACAAAAAAAAAATATCTTGGCTGTCCCACACGGAGCATCGAGATAGTTAATGCCTCCCGTTTCATCGTCAACAACCTTCATCGGCGAATGATTGCAAAAAATGTACGAATTGGAATCGCTGACGCAGAACCGGTCTCATCGGCAAGTATTGAGTCCGTTTTCAGGAAATTTAAATTTTGGCAAGCCTCCCGAAATGCGGCACACAGAACACCATCCACAGTACGCAGGAAATTGAAGGATAGCATAGATAGAAGCATACACTTTGACGTGGATGAACTGTGTATAGTAGGACTAATTATTCCACTATGTTTACGTCATTTAAGGTTTGATCTTCTAATAGGAGACATTAGCCAAGCAAGTAACTCTCCTTAAAACACTACAAAGTCGTTACGAAATGAATGTCCGCAATCCAATTTGATAACTTAATTTTTCACACGTAAACTCATTTTCTCAAAATATGAAAAAATTGATAACTATAGCATAGGATATAAATATATATTTTTTATCTAAATATTATTTATCTCGTTACCAACCAATATTTAACGTAAATTTTCCACCTAAACATCGTTCAAAATCATTAAATCATGCGAAAATTGCAAAATTTCGTCGATAAAAAAAACAAATTTTTTCCAAAATTTTCCGAGATTTTACCTAAGAATTTTCTACTTTTTCATTCGAAAAGCCATTCCGTAACAATTGCACACAAAATTCCATACAAAAAACCAATTTTCGATTTTTCAAATTTCCCGACTTTTTCGAAGGATTTTCCCAAACCGGTCTCATCGGCAAGTATTGAGTCCGTTTTCAAGGAAATTTTAATTTTGGCAGACATGCATAACTACGTTTGTGTGTTTTTTCACTGTTCCACTGTGTAATAAGACGACATTACCTTATAACTCGGATTGTAGCCGAGTCGGCTTCAAATTACCTCATTTGAAAGCATCCATTATATTTTTGTGTGATGCAAAACGTTAAAACATAATAAATTTCACAATAATCAGAAATTTTCCAAGCATCTTAACGAATTTTCCATTTTTACGTCGACTGTAATCATTAAACTAAGCAACACAATGCAAAATTTCGTCGAATAATCCAAATTTTTCAAGTTTTTCCAGAATTTTCCGAGTTTTCCACCAAGGATTTTTTTACTTTTCTATTCGAAAAGTCATTTGGGAATAATTATCCGAAATTTTTCATATCAACATCGTCCAAAATTATCAAATCATACGTTAAAATTAAAAATTTTGCCGAAAAAGAAAATTCAATTTTTTTTTGCATTTTTCCGTAGTTTTCACACAAAAAAATTCCATCCGAAAATTCACTACGGAACAATTGCATACAAAATTTTATACCACAATTCAAATTGCAATTTTCATCAAATCAAGTAATACAATGTAAAATTTATGTGAAAAATCCATGTTTTGCAGGAATTTTCCGAGTTTTTCACCGAGAATTTTTCTATATTTGCATTCGAAATGTCGTTTCAGAATAATTATCCGAAATTTTTCACAGTTACATCGTCCAAATTTATTAAATCAATTAAATTTATTAAAACAATTTTTTTTTTTTAATTTTTACGGAATTTTTCGAAATTTTCAACAAAAATTTTCTATTTTTCTATTCGAAAATCCATTCCGAAACAATTCCACACAAAATTCCATACAAAAAGGCAGTTTTAGATTTTTAGACTTTTCCAAAGGATTTTCCCCAAATTTTCTTTCACATAAACCTTCTTCTGGCAATTACGAACTTTGATTTTCAATTGATGAATTACTATACATTTTTCACACCATTTTAAAATTTGAAATCTATATACTTTCACAATAATCCGAAATTTTTCAGCAACACAACGAATTATGCACTTTTACGTCGTCTGAAATCATCAAATCAAGCGATACAATAAAAGATTTCGTCGAAGGCATCCAAATCTTTCGATTTTTTTTCTGGAATTTTCTGAGTTTTCCTTCAAGAATTTCTCTATTTTTCCATTCGAAAAGTCATAATTGTTCGAAATTGTTCACATTTTTATCGCCCAAAATTACCAAAACATACGACAAAATCCAAAATTTTGTCGAAAAAAATTATAATTTTTTTTTGGCATTTTCCAACCAAAATTTTCTATTTTTCTATTCGAAAACAGACAAAAATTTAATTTGCGATTTTCCTCAAATTATGCGATGAAATGAAAGATTTTGCCGAAAAAGTTAAAAATTTTCGATTTTTTTTCGGAATTTTCCGAGTTTTCCACCGAGAATTTATTTATTTTTCCATTCGGAAAGCCATTTCTTAATAATTTTTCGCAAGATACATCGTTCAAAACTATCAAATTGTACGACAAAAAGCAAAATTGCGTCGAAAAATAGATTACAAACTTTTCGAATTTTTCGCGAATTTTCCAACAAAATTTTTTTATTTTTCCATTCGAAAAATTATTCGTAACAATTGCACACAAAATTCCATACAAAAAAGCAATTTTCGGTTTTTCCAATTTTCCGGCTTTTCCGGAAGATTTTCCCAAAATTTACAACTTACGACCGTGGTTCATAAATTAGAGGCCTTAAGTATTAAAGAATTCCACACGCTTCGGTATTCTGCGTGTGTTCCCCACTTAGTCCTACCAGATGGTGGCACGTCGGCAACCACTTGGTCCATCCAACGTATGTTGGGTCTCCCTGCCCTGCGTGGTCCTTCAGGCTCGCCTTCAAACACTTTTCTCGCTGGAGCATTTACATATATCCTAGCAACATGGCACAGACATAGTAGTCGTTAGATTCTGACTTTTTTAACGCTACGTCGATGTCGTAATAAAGCTCATACAGCTCATGGTTCAACCATAGGCGAAACTTGCCGACGATTCAGATAGGTCCATATATTTTTCGGAGTACTTTTCTCTCGACTACTACCAGGTTTTGCATGTTCTTTGCTGCAACATACAACAGAACGGGTAAAATGAACACAGCTGTACGTTTCTTCGTATCTCGACATGAGGTAGTGTTACTAAAGTGCTGCTGAAGTCCGTAAAACATACATATATTGGCGACCACTATTCTCCGCTTAATATCTTGGCTGACATTATTTTTCTTGTTGACGAAAGATCCGGGGTAGGTAAATTCATCTACTACCTCAAAGCAATAATTGTCAACGTCCACAGTTCGTCCCCGTCGAGAGGACTCTTTGTTCGTCGAAATCCTAATTTTAGTTTTGTCTTCGTTATCGGCTAAACCCATTTTTGCCGACTCATTTTTTAGCGATGAAGAAACTGCAGTTACATCCCGCAGATTTCGACAAATGATGTCCATATCATCGACTAGTGGCGCTTGTTGATTATGGTGCCAGACATGTTGACTCCAGCCTTTCTCATCACCTTCTCCATAACTATATTAAATAGTGTACAGGACAGGCTATCGCCCTGCCTGAGACCTCTTTCCGTGTTGAATGGTTCTGAGTGATCCTTATCAGTCTTAACCGAGGATTTGGTGTTTTCCAAGGTACATCTGCAAAGTCGAATCAGTTTTGCAGGAATACCAAACTTAGACATGGCCTCGTATAGTCTATTCCCTGTCAGAGAGTCAAAGACAGCTTTGTAGTCGACAAAGAGGAGATAGGGGTGTCCATCTGCTGTTCTTAAGTTTTTTTTTCCAGGATTTGTCGTAATATTTGAATTTAAATATTTGTTCCGCCATAAATTTATCAGGTCTAAAGCGGCACTGATATGGTCCAATTAGTTTTTTCTAGAAAATGTCTGTACTTTACAACGATACAAATATCAACAAGTGTGAGACATTGCCCAAAAAACATTTAGTTGGCAACCCATAGCAACTGTTGTCGTAGGTTGTGTTTATGTCCACCATACAACACAACAGCGCCCACCCTCACTCATACATGCCATGCAACATCGAACAACACTTGTTGCTGCCATCATGCCAACACAAGAGACACGAGTATAAGCTAAATGACCAAATGCCGACAGGAACAATAACGAAATGAAACAGTGACAATTAAAACAATAATGTACAAGAGAGAGAAAGAGCGCACGCTCTCAACGCAGTGATAACAAGTGAAACGTTATGGCAATGAGAAACTAGAAACCTCATTTTCCGATTTGAATACGGAAAATAAAATTTCAGTGTTTCGCCGCAAGTGAACGCGTGAATAACACGAAAAACCGGGCGCGGAGTCATAAAGCGATGATTAAATGATAAAAGTGTTTAAACAAATAAAAGAAAACAAATTAAAGTGAAAAATTATAAATAAACAAAAGTTTTATAATATTCTGCAATAGAAAAAAAAATCTATGAAAAAATTAAAATTTTCAAATTAAATATAAAAAAATAATAGAAAAAAAATCTAAAATAAAGTGGCAACAAAGTGTTTTGCAACCAAAAAAAAACAACAAATTGTTTAAAGCTTTAATACAGCATACATTTTGAATTTTAGTGGAAAAAGTGAGTGCAGTTGTTTAAGGTTTACGTAAAATTTAGATAAATTTCAAATAATTTTAATCATCTGTTTATATTTGATGCTGAATTTTAATTACATAGATATTCTTTTATATTGCGCTACGTATGCATGCATGTGTAACATTACGTATTACGAGTACGATGGTGCTATTTAAGATGAAAGGAATCTCTTGATGCACAAATACATAGACATGAAATGTACATAATACAGACGTCGCACGGCAGTTTACACATCTGAACTTGCATACATACGATATGCTATGTGGGTGGGTAATGTGGATTATGAATTTGCTACAAATGACATCAAAGGGATAAAGCTCATTTAACAGTTACAAATTTGAAAGGAACTGTCAAGGATTACGTACAGCGAGTGTTGATTAATTTATTTTTGCTTGAAATAAAATTTTAGTAGAGTAAAACAAAAAATATCAATGGATTTTGTGTATAAAGTCAAGAGGTTCAATATATCAGTTGTTGAACCAAAGACAAATCGCGACCTAAAGTCGCAAAGGGTAAAGGGTGTACAAAATTTTACAGCAGTTACAAAAAACTTTACGATTTCGTTTAACGACTTACTTTTTCAAATCTTTTAATGCAAGTATGTGTATGAAAGGTGACAACGCATATATTTGCCATTTCAATTTATCTTGCGTTCTACGTCAAAAAATACATTTAGGCAAAAAGTGGATTTACAACCTTTACGACTTTAGGTAGCGAAATACCGAATTGTCAATCGTAAATCACTGTGTATGATATATCTGTGTCGACAATTTTAATAACTACAAAGATATATTTCTATCAAATTATTGCATAGCCAATGCCTATTGCAACCTAATCCCACCATTACTGCAAACGGTGTAAGGAAATATATGACCATCACATCACATAAGAACACACATTTTGCTGGCAGCTTTTTATGCTTTAGTAGGAAAGGAAGTTTTTTTAGTATAGCAGTAGAAAAATGCAAAATTGCATACCCCTGAAATAGCCAAAGCCTATTGCAACCAATTACCTCCGTTACTGCAAATTTACTTACTTACTTAGCTGGCACTTCTTTGCAAGCTCATTGGATTATATACCGCACGTAGAAAAATATTATAAGATCATCGATCTTTTGCACTTCTTTTCCAGTTAGTAACATCAAGTTCTGTTAGGTTCTCTGCACTCTGGTGTTTCCAACAGAGTTTCGGTCGCCCTCTTCTGCCCCGTCCATTGAGTTCATTGTCGACGACTTTTCAAGCTGAAGCATTTTCGTCCAAGCGTACAACATGAGGCAACCGCTGCACCTTAATGTTCGTGAACACAGTTCGTACAGCACATGATTCCTACGACGCCGATACTCTCCGTTAACGATGATGGGCCGATATACTTTACAGAGTTTTTATTCTCTCGAATACTGCCAGATCCGATTCATCCGCTTGTGTCTTAACCCATGATTCGGAACCGTACGTCAAGACAGGTCGAACCAGTATCTGGTATAGCTGGATTTTTGTTCGTCGATATAGGGCTTTGTCATTGAATTGCTTGCTTAGTCCGTAGTAGCATTTATTAGCGAGCAGAATTCTTCTCCGGATTTCGAGGCTAACATTATGTTTTTGTTTGGATTGCGGAGCGTAGGTAGATAAAATTATCTATAGTTGTCAACGTTCACGCAGTTTCCCCAACGAATAGATTCTTTGTTCGTTGAAACTAATAACTTCGCTTTGTACTCGTTCACCATTAGACCCATTTTCGCTGATTTTTTCTGTAATCCTTAGAAGGCTGCCGTCACATCCCTCAATTTTCGACTGATGATGTCTACGTCATCAGCATACGCGAGTAGCATGTAGGTTTTGTTGAATATAGTACCACTCGTGTTTACTGCAGCTTTCCTCATTATCATCTCCATCACTATGTTGAAAAGGTCACACGATAGGCCGTCGCTTTGTTTTAGGCCTCGTCTTTTATAAATTAGCTCCGTAAGGTCCTTGCCAATCTTCACTGAAGACTTCAAGTCAGTAAGCATCATTCCACAAAGGCGTATCAGTTTCGCTGGAATACCAAACTCAGCCATGGCTTTGAGTAATTGCTGCCGTATCGGAAGGTCAAAGGCATCTATATAGTTCACGAAAAGATGGTACGTGTCGATCTGTTTCTCTTGGGTCTTTTCCAGGATTTGCCGAAGTGTAAATATCTGATCAGTTGTTGATTTACCAGGTCTAAAGCCACATTGATCGGGCCCTATCAGGTTGGATACCAGGTTGGCTTTAGTCTTTCACATAGCACACTCGACAGCAGCTTATATGCGAAGGGTAAAATGCTAATCTCGCGGTAGTTTGAGCACACAGCACAGCAGCACAGGACGCTTAAAATGCTTAGATTCCAATTGTCGGGCATGCACTCTTTAAGCCAAACCATGCGTAGAAGCTCTGCCGGAAATCCGTTGGCTTTGGCTGCTTTATTATTTTTCAGCCGCGATATTGCTCTTCTTACCTCGGCTTGACTTGGTGGTGGGCAATTTTAGGCGTCGTCGACAAGTGGCGTGATACCTTCACGTGTGCTGCCTTCTGAAACCAGCAGTTGCTTGAAGTGTTGTCTTCATATATGCTGCACACTCTTCGTTTCTTTGACCAGATTTTTATCCTTGTCCTTACAGGAGGGTAGCCCATTACTGTAGCTTTTTGGTTTTATTTTCTGGTAAAATTTTCGGGCCTCACCTCTATCCGTGTGTCTCTCGATATCCTCGTTCTCTCGTTCCTTCATTTGACGTTTTGTTCGCTTAAATAGCTGTCTCGCCTTTTTGACTGTCTCCTTGTGCCGTTCCCTAACAGCCTGGGTAACAATTGGCTGTAAAGTTGCAATATGCTGCCACTGTGTATCGGGAACGTCAGAAAAAGAGGCATTGTGTCGTAGTAGATTGGGAGAGATGATTGGAGTAGGCCGTGGATATCTCTGGGATTTGCAGCTTCGCGATGTCCAGCTTTCTTTGTGTTTTGTTACGTGTGTTTTTCGCTCTGCTCAATCTTGTGCTCACCTTGGCTGCAACCAGGTAATGATCCGAGCCAATATTAGCACCACGCATCATACGCACGTCCATGACTCTAGATGCATGCCTGCCATCAATTACCACATGATAAATTTAATTTTTTGATCGGGGATAGCCAAGTAACCTTGTGGATATCTTTGTGCTGGAATCTGTTTCCACTCACTACCATGTTCCAGCTATCCAGCCTCAAACCGTTGTCTGATGTGTCGGTATGCAGGCTGCATCTACCGATCGATGGACCAAGAACATTTTCCCTTCCTATTTTCGCATTAAAGCCTTCCAGAACAATTTCAATGTCGTGGCCAGGGCAGCGGTCGTATGTTTTCTCTAGGCGCTCGTAAAATGCATCTTTAATCTTATCGTCTTTATCTTCCGTCGGGGCATGAGCATAAATCAGCGTGATGTCGAAATATTTCGCCTTGATGCGGATTGCGGCTATTCCATCACTAACAGGATTGAACCGCGAGACAAGATGTCAAAGTCTCTCGCCAACTACAAATCCACATCCAAATTCGTGCTAATCGTCATGGCAGCTGTAATAGATGTCGCAATTTTTAAGTCGAGAGCATTCTTGTCCTGTCCATCTCATCTGCTGGATGGCGGTGATGTCAGCCTTATATTTTTTGAGGACATCTGCCAGTCGGATAGTTGCACCTTTTTCTGTAGAGAGTCCGGACATTCCAGGTGAATATCCTTACATTATGGTCCTTGTTTCGTTTGCTGGGGTCGTCAACATTTAGGGGATTCCGTTTGGGTGGGTGGCTAGTCCAACCGAATTACCTTAAATTTAAATTGATGCTCTGTAAAGACATCAACTGAACGTGTCATTCACGAATATTTGGGTATGAGAAATCTCTGTGCAAAGTGAGTGCCGCGCGAGCTCACTTTTGAACAAAAACAAGTCAGTGAAAACGATGGCTAAAATCCATAAATTGGGCTTCAAATTGCTTTGGCATTCACCGTATACTCCAGATCTGGGCCCAGCGACTATTTCCTGTACTCAGATTTCAAAAGAATGCTCGATGGGAAGAAATTTTCGTCGAATGAAGAGGTGTTCGCCGAAACTGAGGCCTTTTTTAAAGCAAAGGACAAATCGTATTACAACCAGTAAGAAAGTTTCAATCGGGCAACCTTATTGCATATACCCTCACCCTCAGTAAATCATAAAACTTTCTATTATATTGATATAGTTACTCGATTTTAAAGTAGGCGGAGTGGTACATTTGTATGGGAGGTACCATAACGGGCGTCGCTACACTTCCAACTTTTCTTCAAAGCTTTATCCTGTTATAGCTTCACAAATTACAAAATTTTAGCACGATCGTGTCGAGTGTATTGATATTTTTACTTCATCTCTAAAGTGGGCGGAATGGAACATTTGTATGGGAGGTACCAGAAGGGGTGTGTTTAGACTTCAAAAACTTTATCCTGCTTGAGCTTTACTAAATACAGATTTGGGCATGATGGCGTTAGATCTATTATTAATATTAATCGATTTCTAAAGTGGGAGTTACCAGATGGGTATAGGAGCTACCAGATGGGGCGTGGTCAGACCTGCACTTTTTTTCTCCAAAACTTTATCCTGTTATAGCTTAACAAAATACAAAATTTTGGCAGGATCGTGTCGTGTGTGTGTATATTATTACTCCATCTCCAATGTGGGCGGAATGGTACATTTGTATGGGAAGTACCAGAAGGAGCATAGCTAGACTTCCAATATTTTCTCCAAAACTGTATCTTGTTATAGCTTTACTAAATACAGAATTTTGTCACGAGCAAGTTGGATCTATTAATAATATTAATCGATTTCTAAAGTCGACGGTACGTGAAGGGTATTGGAGGTACCACTCGTGGCTAGACTTCCATTTTTTCTCCAAAACTTTATCCTGCTATAGCTTTACTAAATACAGAAGTTGGACACGATCGCTCATGGGTGTATTGATATTATTACTCGATTTTTTTAAGTAGGCGGATTGGTCAAAAGGGACGTGGCTAAACTTCAGATTTTTTTCTCCAAAACTTTATCCTCCTATAGGTTTACTAACTACAGATTTTGGGCATGATCGCGTTTGGTGTTTTGATATTGTTAGTCGATTTCTTAAGTGGGCTGAGTGGTACATTTGTAAGGGAGGTACCAGAAGGGGCGTGGCCATGTAGCCCATTTTCAATACCGTAAGTAGTTTTGGGGAAATATGGCCTTGTGCAAAGTTGCAAATCATGTGGTTGCGTCTTTCGAAAGTGTTCGTGCGTACCAGCCGGACAGACAGACAGACGGACATGGCTCAAACGACTTAAAAAGTCATGAATCGAATTTGGTTCAAAGAAACTTAGGGTTGAAAGTGACTCCTTCTATGTGTTACACTTTTGGGTCGTATCAATAGATATATACCCTCCTTTCCGTAGGATGTTTTTGTTGTTGTTGTTGTTGTAATAGCTGGTGGAAGTAGTAGTAAAGTAATTTTTTATATCGATTTTCAATTTATCTGCACTCGATCGGGCATGTAATCCAATTATCATACGATCATTGTTGGCAACTCAGTTTCGTTCCCTTGTAGATAACAAGGTGTGTGTCAAGGATTGCTAGTTGTTGTTGTTGTTGAGTTTTTAACCACCATTTTCCTCCAAGAGATGGCGCCAGCTGGTTTTGTTGGTTTATTTTTAAGATGTTGATAAATCATTACCTTTTGTCCTTGGTCCTTGCTCAATCTTCTTTTTTTTTGTTGTAGTGCAAGCATCTATGTTGAGTTTTGTTGGCTGGAGAACTCGAAAGTATTTGAAAAGTAATTTTTCATCGATGTTGATGCCAGTGTCCCGCCCGGGAATCGTACTCGGCACTTCGAATTGCAAATCTTCATCGCTTTCACTGAGCTATCAAAGGCCACTCTGTAGGGTTTAACGACATTTGCTTCACGCTGTATTTAGCAACGCTACCCATATGCGTTAACGTTTGTTAAAGTATCTTAGGTACTTTGATATCTTCTCCTCTCCTCTAATCCCTTGATGGCCCATCAAACCACTAGTAACGACCATGATAAACATTGCCGAGTTTGTTAGATTTGTGTGTTTGCAGCCTCTCGCTGGAGGTACCAAATAATGTACCGAAATTCCCCTTGATACATCCTTGAATTTCCCACACAGTCTCACACTCGTGCAATCGTGTCATTTACATTCATAATTAATACGCTCTATTTTTTCGTTTGACTTGCAAAAAAACCGTTAAAAATCCATTCACACACACACATACACACAAGTGTATGTGAAAGCGCGCGCCGGAAATGGTATCCTAACGGTATTATTGTACCTCTATACACACACACACAGAGAGGCAAGTTGAAAAACTACAACAACAAAAGACACACAAATTCACACGCAAGTACACACAAACACGCACAAAGAGAAAACCAACAACAACGCAAACAACAGCAACTCAAAAAGAACTAAAGAAAGCTAGGGCAACAACAGCGGCAACAACAAAAACAACAGCACCAACGACAAAGAAGAGCTTTAGTTTAAATACTCGTGTAGTCGGTAGTGTTCAAGCACACAGAAGAACACAGAACTCAGCAAAAACAACAACAACAAAAAACTACAAAAAGGATCCTATTTATGCCTGTGTGTGTGTGTGTGTGGACTAGTATGTCTGTACGCCTGAGTGTGAGTTTGTATGCCGTGTAATATGTCGGTCGTTCGTCCTGCATGTGGATATGGCCATGTGTGTGTTTGTTTGTGTGTGTGCTCGCTTGTTTTGTTTGAGAGTGTATGAGAGTGGGTGTGCATAAGAATGCCTTAATGGATGCAAGTGAAATGGATGATGATGATGATGTTGATGTTAAGGATGATGATTATGAAGTTGTGCATGTGCACGTGGACCTGGGCTTTGAACATAAAGATGTTGGCGTTGCTGTCGGTGATGATGATGTTATTCTCTTTTGTTGTTGTTAAGGGGATTATGCCGGCATACGAGGCTGGTTTTGCAGTTTTGTTTTTAATTGAATATGCAAACATGTTTTTGCCCAACAATAGGATGATGTTTGTTTCAGTTTTTCAAAGGCATTCAACACAGGAGGGGAGCGGATGGAGAGGGGGAGGGGGGTGGAGTTATTTGGCCAAAGTTTTCATAGAGATTTAAATGATAAGGGTGCAGAAGTTGGGTAATTGAGAGAATGCATTATATGCAAGGATAGATTGGGTCGGTCATGTGTATGGAAGGGACAAGAATGGGTGTGGCAAATGTTGAGGATTTCACACAGTACAACATTTTTCAGCTCTTTGATTTGGGAAGCAATTCTGAGAACTGCAGGTGAAAGTTGCCCCACAACGAAGAAATTCTGCATCATTCGTTTTGTCAACTTACATGCCATTATAATTAAATATCGATTTGAAGTCAGTAAGTATCGAATAATTTGCATAATTTTTTTTAATATGTATAATTTAAATAATTTCCAAACACTTTTACACTTTTTACAATTTTTAAAAATGTTTACAAATTTAATAATTTTTATAAAACTCTTATAAAAATCCTACAGGCTATAACAAATAATTGGCAAAGAAACGAACTTAAACCTAACTATGACAAAATCATATTTTTTTAATTTTTATAACTTTTATAATTTTTATCTTTTTTATAATTTGCAAAATTTTTATAATTTTGATAATTTATATTATTTTTATAATTTCATAATTTTTATAATTGTTAATTTAATTTTCATAAATTTTATAATTTTAATTACTTATGTTTTATAATATTTTACATTATTAGTAATTTTTATAATTTATATGATTTTCATAATTTTTATTATTTTTTTATAAATTTCACAAGTATCATCATTTTCATATTTGCATAATTATTGCAATTCTTATAACTGTTATACTTTTTATAATTTTTATAAATTTACATTTTTGATAATTTTTGCAGTTTTTTCATAATGTTTATAATTTTTAAAAATTTTACAATATTTATGATTTACATAATTTTCAAAATTGTTTTTATATTTATAATTTACAAAATTTTCACAATTTTGATAACTTTTGTTATTTTTATACCATCACCCTTAGGGATGAGGGTATATATCATTTGATACGACCCAAAAGTGTAACACATAGAAGGAGTGACTTTAGACCCTAGGTTTCTTTGAACCAAATTCGATTCATGACTTTTTAAGTCGTTTGAGCCATGTCCGTCTGTCTGTCTGTCTGTCTGTCTGTCTGTCTGTCTGTCTGTCTGTCTGTCTGTCTGTCGGGTGGCTGTCCGGCTGGTTCGCACGATAACTTTCGAAAGACGCAACCAAATCTTTTGAAATTTTGCACGAGTTATTATTTTCTCAAAACTACTTACGGTATTGCAAATGGGCTACATGGCCCCGCCCCTTCTGGTACCTCCCATACAAATACATCATTCCGCCCACTTTAGAAATCGAGTAACAATATCAATACACCCTACGGGATCGTCCCCAAATTCTGTATTTAGTAAAGCTATAACAGGATAAAGTTTTGGAAAAAATTTTGAAAGCCTAGCCACGCCCCTTCTGGTACCTCCCATACAAACCTACCTTTCCGCCCACTATGGAGATGGAGAAATAATATCAATAAATCAAACGTGATCGTACCCAAATTCTATTTTTAGTAAAGCAATAACGGGATAAAGTTTTGGAGAAACAAAATTGGAAGTCTATCCACGCCCCATCTGGTACCTCCGATACACATCTGGTACCGCCCACTTTAGAAATCGATTAATATTATTAAAAGACCTAACGCGATCGTGCCCAAATTCTGTATTTGGTAAAGTTCAAGCAGGATAAAGTTTTGGAGAAAAAATCTGGAAGTCTAGAAACGCCCCTTCTGGTACCTCCCATACAAATGTACCACTCCGCCCACTTTAGAAATAGGGTAAAAATATCAATACACTAGACACGATCGTGCCCAAATTCTGTATTTTGTTATATTATAACAGGACAATGTTTTGGAGAAAAAATTGGAAGTCTAGACACGCCCCTTATGGTACCTCCCATACAAATGTACCTTTCCGCCCACTTTAGGGATGTAGTAATAATATCAGTACACCCAACGCAATCGTGCCCAAATTCTGTATTTAGTAAAGTTATAACAAGATAAAGTTATGGAGAATAAATCTGAAAGCCTAGACACACCCCTTTTCGTACCTCCCATACAAATGTAATACTCTGCCCACTTTCGAAATTGAGTAATAATATCAATATAATAGAAAATTATTTGTTTTACTGAGGGTAAGGGTAAATGTAAGTCGGGTATTTTATAATATATAATAAAGAACTATTTAAGTACTAGTATCTACTTGCGACCAAAAAAATGGGCTAAAAACAGACAAAACAGACAAACCAAATAGCTTTAAAACCAGTACAGAAATTTCCGTCAGGTGAACTGACTGATAAATACCATTACCCAATATAAGATATTGTTTAAGTCTTGAGTTATTGAAATTAACCGATTGGTAATTAAAACCAGTTAGAACGTTTTAGTCGGGCAACCCTCAGTAAAACAAATAATTTTCTATTATATTGATATTATTATTCGACTTCTAAAGTGGGCGGAGTGGTATATTTGTATGGGAGGTACGAGAAGGGGTGTGGTTAGGCTTCCAGATTTATTTTCCATTACTTTATCCTGTTATAGCATTACTAATTACAGAATTTGGGCACGATTGCCTTGGGTGTACTGATATTATTAGTACATCCCTAAAGTGGGCGGAAAGGTACATTTGTATGGGAGGTACCATAAGGGGCGTCGCTAGACTTCCAATTTTTTCTCCAAAACTTTACCCTGTTATAACATAAAAAAATACAGAATTTGAGCACGATCGTGTC
The DNA here is from genome assembly GCA_964034835.1 of Muscina levida. NCBI lineage: Eukaryota > Metazoa > Arthropoda > Insecta > Diptera > Muscidae > Muscina > Muscina levida. The sequence continues at coordinate 127,480,260 of OZ035883.1, read as the reverse complement.
GAGTGTATTGATATTATTACCCTATTTCTAAAGTGGGCGGAGTGGTACATTTGTATGGGAGGTACCAGAAGGGGCGGGGCCACTTTAGAAATCGAGTAATAATATCAATACACCCTACGGGATCGTCCCCAAATTCTGTATTTAGTAAAGCTATAACAGGATAAAGTTTTGGAAAAAATTTTGAAAGCCTAGCCACGCCCCTTCTGGTACCTCCCATACAAACCTACTTTTCCGCCCACTATGGAGATGGAGAAATAATATCAATAAATCAAGCGTGATCGTACCCAAATTCTATTTTTAGTAAAGCAATAACGGGATAAAGTTTTAGGGAAAAAAATTGGAAGTCTATCCACGCCCCATCTGGTACCTCCCATACACATCTGGTACCGCCCACTTTAGAAATCGATTAATATTATTAAAAGACCTAACGCGATCGTGCCCAAAGTATGTATTTGGTAAAGTTCAAGCAGGATAAAGTTTTGGCGAAAAAATCTGGAAGTCTAGGCACGCCCCTTCTGGTACCTCCCATCCAAATGTACCACTCCGCCCACTTTAGAAATAGGGTAATAATATCAATACACTAGGCACGATCGTGCCCAAATTCTGTATTTTGTTAAATTATAACAGGACAAAGTTTTGGAGAAAAAATTGGAAGTCTAGACACGCTACTTATGGTACCTCCCATACAAATGTACCTTTCCGCCCACTTTTGGGATGTAGTAATAATATCAGTACACCCAACGCAATCGTGCCCAAATTCTGTATTTAGTAAAGCTATAACAGGATAAAGTTTTGAAGAAAAATCTGGAAGTCTAGACACGCCCCTTCTGGTACCTCCCATACAAATGTACCACTCCGCCCACTTTAGAAATAGGGTAATAATATCAATACACTAGACACTATCGTGCCCAAATTCTGTATTTTGTTATATTATAATAGGACAAAGTTTTGGAGAAAACTTTGGAAGTCTAGACACACCCCTTATGGTACCTCCCATACAAATGTACCTTTTCACCCACTTTAGGGATGTAGTAATAGTATCAATACACCCAACGCAATCGTGCCCAAATTCTGTATTTAGTAAAGCTATAACAGGATAAAGTTATGCAGAATAAATCTGGAAGCCTAGACACACCCCTTCTCGTACCTCCCATACAAATGTACCACTGTGTAAGTCGGGTTGCCCGACTGAAACTTTCTAACTGGTTTGAATTACAAATCGGTTAATTTCAATAACTCAAGACTAAAACAATATCTTATAGAGGGTGATGGTATTTATCAGTCAGTTTATCTGACTGAAATTTCTGTACTGGTTTTAATTTCTATAATTCTTATTATTTTCATTATTTTTTATAAATATTATAATTTTTTCCCAAATTTTATAATTTTCTACAAATTTTAGAATTTGCTAAATTTTCATAACATTGATTACACTAGTTTACAGTCATTTTGCTGCAGAGTTCTAAATAATTTTTTCTATAGATTTCAGCCTCCTAAACACGAATATGAGATTTAAAAATTTTTCCTCTGATTAGTTTTCAAGATATGAATTTTTGAATTATTTTGCAAATTTTTTATGAAATGCATCAGCTTATTGGAGAATAATTCGTAAACTCGTCTTACGATTTGAACAATATTGGTCTTCAATTAAAGGTAATGTGCTCCTCTAAAACCCTTCTATACAAGCTTTTAATATCGGTTTGGTAGTTTTGATGGTAGGAGCATTTCTAGTTGAAAAAACTAATATTTTTGTACAAAAATCACGGTTTTAAATTTATAAAAAAAAATTATAAAAAATATTATTCGCAAAAATAAATCCTATTTCATAAATTGAGTTTAAAGATTAGACTTTCCCGAGCAAAACAAGCCATCGTTTATAAAAATTAGGTGATAAGAGGAAGAGTAACACGTTTTATAAGAGGACCCTACAAATGGTAAATTTTTTTATTTCAAGCATATCACGGTAGGTTTATAGCTAAACTTCACGTTGCATGAAAATGACAATAAAAAGTGAAAATGCCACTGTATTCTAGGTTGATCATGCATCACGAAAATGTTTAATTTGAAATCCTAGGTGATCATTTTTTGACAATATCGATATTTTCCATTTCTGCCGACTGGACCAAAAGTCTTTTTACTTTTCAAACGATGACAGTAAAAAACTGGACCAATGAGATAAATACTGTTTATTATCAGAGTATACAAACAGTGAATCTTGTATGATCATTGATTATTTTGACATTGCTTTAACCTGGAGGCTTGAAGTGTATTTTAAGCCTACATTTTTAAAAAATATCGATATATTTAGTTTTTACACCGCGTAACCGCCTAAGAAGAATTTGTTCAGTATTAGAAAAGTGGAATATTTATTAATTGCAATATATGTATATAATATGATTTAAAATGAAAAATATAGATATTTTTCAGAAATGTAGGCTTAAAATGCACTTCAAGCCTCCAAATTGAAGCAATGTCAAAATAATCAATGATCATACAAAAATCCCTGTTTGTATACTTTTATAATAAATAAACAGTTTTTATCTTATTGGTCCAGTTTTTTACTGTCAGCGTTTGAAAAATAAAAAGACTTTTGGTCCAGTCTACAGAAATTGAAGATATCGATATTTTCTAAAAATGATCAGGTAGGATTTCAGATTAAACATTTTCGTGATGCATGATCAACCCAGAATACAGTGGTATTTTCATTTTTAATCGTAATTTTAATGCAACGTATAGTTTAGCTCTAAACCTACCTTGATATGCCTAAAATCAAAAAATTTACAATTTGTAGGGTTCTCTTAAAAAACGTGTAACTCTTCCTCATATCACACAATTTTTATAAACGATGGCTTGTTTTGCTCAGGAAAGTCCAATCTTTATACTCAATTTATGAAATTGGATTTATTTTTGCGATTAATATTTTTAATAAATTTTTTTACAAATTTAAAACAGTGATTTTTCACAAAAAAAATTTGTTTTTTAAACTTTAAATGCTCTTACAATCAAAACTACCCAACCGATTTTAAAAGCTTGTATAGAAAGATTTTAGGGGAGCACATTACCTTTAATTAAGGACCACTCTTGTTCAAATCGTAAGACGAGTTTACGAATTATTCTCCAATAAGCTGATGCCTCTCATAAAAAATTTGCAAAATAATTCAAAAATTCATATCTTGAAAACTAATCAGAGGAAAAATTTTTTAATCTCATATTCGTGTTTAGGAGGCTGAAATCTATAGAAAAAAATTATTCAGAACTCTGCAGCTCACAAAAAATAAAGATTTGTAAACTGGTGTTATTTGTATTATTTTTATAATTTTTCACAATTTTTATAATTATTGTAATTTTTTATAATTAATATAAATTGTATTACACTTTTTTATTCTATTATTTTAATAAGTTTTATAAATTTTTATATATCCTATAATTTTTATTATTTTTTTATAATTTATTATAAATTTCACAAGTTTTATTATTTTTATATTTGCTTAATATTTACATTTTTTAAAATTCTCAAAAGTTTCATATTTTTGATAGTTTTAATAATTTTTATAAATTTATATAATTTATAGTTTTTAAAATTTGTTTAGGTTTTTTTAAATTTGTATAAGTGTTATAATAATTATGATTTATATAATTTTCATAATTGTTTTAATATTAACAATTTTCTAAATTTTCATAAATTTTGCTTTTTCATAACTTGTAATATTTATTTAATTTTTCACATTTTTTTATTTTTTTGTAATTTATATAATTTTTATAACTTTTTTAAATTTTATAATTTTTTTAAGTTTATATTTTTTGAAAATTTGTATAATTTATTTAAATTCTATTTTATATTATTATTTTCATAAATTTTATAATTTTTTATGATTTCTATAATTTTTTTAAATTTTATAATTTTGATAATTGTTATAACTGTTATAATTTTTAAGATATATGTAATTTTTATAATTTTTATAACTGTTATAACATTTTTAATTTTTATAATTTTTATAATATTTGTATTTTTTAATATAGTTTATAACTTCTATAATTTTATAGCTTCTATAACTTATTATAACAGTCATAATTTGCAAACTTCATAATTTTTATAATCTGTAATATTTTTATAATTTTTTTTAAATTTTTAGAATTTTTTATAATTTCAATTATTTTAATAACTTACTATTCTTAATTTTTATAATTTACAATTGTTATAATTTTTGTAATTTGCAAAATTTTTATAATTTTTATTCTTTTTATACTTTTTCACAATTTTTATAATTTTTTATAATTTTTATAATATTTAAAATTTTTATAATTTTTACAATTTTCATAATTGTTATAATTTGTATTATTTTTATTAATTTACAAAATTGTTATAATTTTTTAAAATTTTTATAATTATCATAATTTTTATAACTTTTATAATTTTATTATTTTGATAAGTTTTATAATATTATATAATTTCTATAATTTTTTAGTTAGATCTGTAATGAATTATAACATTGTCACATTTCGATTAAAGATCAGTTCTATTGGCAATCATTTATTATTGCCAATAGGTTTTTATTCAAGAGTTGTGAAATGTATTATGTTGACAGCAGGTTATGCGTATGACGTCATTTCAACATTAATCACAATGTCTCGTCAGTGCCCTTTGCTGTGCCTTCTCCAATTTAGCAATTACTAAAATTCATAATCTTCACAAATTATTGCAATCGATAATCTTGCACTCTTTTCCGACCCGATGCATTTCTATAGACATTTAGTAACATCGATCTTCTTAAGGACGAAATTTTGTTAACAAAAGTCGCTTTGCTTGATGCCTCGAAACATACTGATTTTCTTGGCCTAAGAGTAGACGACACTATTTTTAAAATATGTATTTGCCTGCATCTACTTTTCCAAAATGAACAATCACTCTAGCCTTTGAGTTGTGAGGTGCTTTAAAATGTCTCTACATCTACCGATATGTAAAAACATCACACAGTTTCTTTGAAATCACATGCAATTACAATCCTTTTAAAGGATAACTCTTTGAGATCGATGCACACAAAGCATTTCGTTGCATAAACTTCCCTCGTAATTTATGACGTTATGAGGTTTTACAGACTCAGCGCATGGCGGCGAATTGTGTATTGTGTTTGTTGCACTACGACATACAGACATACATATACATACGTACATATGTAAGCCGGTATGTGTGTGTGTGTGTGTTTTGGCCCATAAATCGCTGCCTTGTCAGCCGTTTGATGTTTATTCTTCTTGTCTTCATTTTGCTCTTCTTTATGTAGTGGATCCTTTGAGTGAATAATAAAAAACAAACGACTCTGATGACGACAGCGGACGGACAGACGACGAGAACAACAAACTCCCCGCCATTCATTCATGCATTCATTCAACCAACCAACCAACCATCCATCTAGTACTCCATTTTACCCTAAATAGGTTTCGAATACTCCTCGAACATCAACACCCCCGTCCACGTGTAAGGTGCAGAGAGCGTGGGGTGGCGTAACTCTTCCACAGCAAGCGCGGCTATTAGGCCGTCTGTCCTTTATGTCCGTCCGTCTGTCCATCCATCAGGACGAAAAAGCGTGTTATTCCTGTTAAGGATGTATGTTAAAAAGTGTCCTCTTTGTGATGTTTAGCGGCACAAAGATTTATACCGTGAGGGGAGGGAGGGAGGATGGGACGGAAACATCAGCATGAGAACCTTTTGAGCCAACAAAGCAACGATAACAAAAAGCAACAGCAACTGCAACAGCAGCAGCTTCATACATTTACCCATTCTCAGCGTTTTGCACCGCACACAAACAAACGAAACAAAAAGAGCGCAGAGCGAGAGTACAAGAGCGAGAGAGTGGGCACACAAATCCTTTATGGGATGCCGACCTGCAAGCCAATGTTAAAGCCACAGAAAGCAAACAAAACAAACAAAAATCCAAACAACCAAGTTAACAACTAAATCCTTTATAAACGTGTTCCCACCGCTCCTCGCGCCTCGCTTTGCTAAGCTTCGCACCCTTTGTGGGAATTACATAGATGCACTCTAATACTCATTCCCTAAATTTGGCGATGCTTTGTGTTAGGGCTTTAAAGAGCCATCTGTTGGTTGGTTGGCGGCGAAATAAAACCGGGTTGATATGAAACGAATGTGGGAGAAGTGTTAATAAAAAAAAATTATAACAGTTAATAATTTTTGATTTTTAATAAGTTTTAAGGTTTTTATATTTCTTTTTAAATTTTTTTAACATTTTTAAATTTGCAATTTTTTTTATAAATTTTATAATTTTGGTATAATTGGTTATTTGTTAAAAATTTAAATTTTTAATATATTTTTTTTTTTTTTAAATAATAAATTTAATAATATGCAGTATTTGATAATTTTATGATTTTATTAACTATAACAATTTATAAAAATTATGAAACACTAAATTTGATAAAATTCTACAATTGTCATAATTTTAAAACTTTTTATTATCAAAATTTTACAAAATAACAATATTATGAAAATTATGAAAATTTATTAAAATTATGAATATTATAAAAACAAAAAAAAATCAATAAAAAATACAAATATTATACAATATATTTAAAATTTTAAAAATTAGAAAAGTATAACAATATAAAAATTATAAAAATTAAAAAAAAAATAAAAATAAAAAAAATTATAAAAATTTAAAAAAATTAGAAAAATTTAAAAAATGGTAAAAGTTATAAAAATCTTAAATATTATAAAAATTATAAAACTCATAACAATAATAACAATTATAAGTACTACAAAAATTATAGAAAGTGATAAATTATAAAAACTATAAAATTATAAAAAATCAAATTTATAAAATTTATAAAAATTATAAAAAATTAAAAAAATTATAAAAATTAAAATATTATAATAATTATAAAAATTATAAAATTTATAAAAATTATAAAAAATTAAAAAAATTATAAAAATTAAAATATTATAATAATTATAAAAATTATAAAAATTATTAAAATTATAAAAATTATAAAAATTATAAAAATTATAAAAAATATAAAAATTATAAAAATTATAAAAATTATAAAAATTATAAAAATTTTAACAATTCAAACAATTATAAAAATTATATTAATTATAAAAAATAACATTATAAAATTTTGCAAAATAATAAAAAAATTATGAGAAATTGTGGAAATTTTAGTTTTAAAAAACCTAAAATTTTTATAAAAAAAATTACAAGAATTAAAATTTTTTTTTTTAATTTTGAAATTTTCATTAATTCTGTATAATTTTTTAATTGCCATAATTTTCAGAATGTTCATAATTTTCAAATTTTTTTTATAGTTTCTAAAATTTTTTAAACAACCATAATTTTTTTAATGTTTGTGGTTTTAATTTTTTTTTATAAGTTTTATAAATTTTATAATTTTCGTAATAATTACAATTTTCGTAATATATATTATTTTGATAATTTTATAATCTTAAAATTTAATATAATCTTTATTATTTTAAAAATTTTTGTAATTTACATTTTTTTTGTTTTGTTTTTATAATTTATAACTATCATAATTTCCATGATTTTTATAATATTAATAATTTAAATGTAAATATTGTTTAATTTTCGTTCATTTTATAAGATTTATATTTTTTTAAATTTTTTTTACTTATTTATATTTTTTCTTTTAATAATTGTATAATATTTAGTTCTTATAATTTTTAGAGATTTTATAACTTAAAATTTTTTTAATTTTTTATAATTTTTATAAATTTAAAAATTTTTATAAATTATATATTTCTTACACTATTTTTAAATTTTAAAATTTTTTAAATTTCTGTAATTTTTCGAACTTATAATTATATATGTTATATATAAGTTATATAATTATATAAGTTCGAAAAATTACAGAAATATAAAAAATTTTAAATTTATAAAAACTATAATTATAATTATATAAGTTCGAAAAATTATAGAAATTTAAAAAATTTTAAAATTTATAAAAACTAAGATTTTTATAATATTTATAATTTCCCCCCAAACCGATTCTAGCCTTACTCATTTACATCCCTAACTGATTATCTACCTCCTAACACACACATACACAGCCCTGTCCTACCCTTCTCGCCACCTAGAGTGGCTCCAAATTTAGCACAACCTAAACTGGGAGTAAGAGTGTAAAGGGTTATATGACGGCTTGAATCCCTACTACCACCCCCTTAGCGCCATGCTGTCTTCTCGTTGCCACCGAGGAGTGTAGGCCACAGCTCTGTGTGTTTAACTAGTTGTTTGTTAGTTGGCTCCTCGGAGCGAGTGAGTGAGTGCGCGCGGGAAATCTGCTTTTAAAAACAGCAATTAAAGTACATACAACATCAAAGTTAAAAGGAATTCTTTTTGTTGTCGATTTTTTTCGTGTTATGTTGTTGTTTTTCTTGTTTTTGTAGTTGGTGTGCTATTTGAAATGTTTCTGTGTTCGTATGTGAGTGTTTGAGTAGATTTGCACTAGTATCCTTCAAAGTGTGTGTGTGTGTGTGTGTCTGGTTGTATGAGACTGTATTTGTGTGTGTTTATGAATTCTCTTTGATGTTGTTGTTACCGAGTGCATTTGTGTTGCACAGTAGTCATGGCAAAGGGTGAAAATAAATTATATAAATACTGTTGCAAAATATTTCAAAATATCAAATATAATTAATTAACGGTTGATATCCTGCCAAAGGACATCAAATAATTTAGCGGAAATCTCCTAACTTCATTATTAAAACTAGCTAACAAATAAAAAATTATATGAATCCACAACAAAATTCTAGATGGGCGTCTAAAATTAAGACATATAAAAATATATTGTAATATTTATATATTTTTAGTTTTATTTTTTTTTATATTTTTATATTTTTATATTTTTATATTTTTATATTTTTATATTTTTATATTTTTATATTTTTATATTTTTATATTTTTATATTTTTATATTTTTATATTTTTATATTTTTATATTTTTATATTTTTATATTTTTATATTTTTATATTTTTATATTTTTATATTTTTATATTTTTATATTTTTATATTTTTATATTTTTATATTTTTATATTTTTATATTTTTATATTTTTATATTTTTATATTTTTATATTTTTATATTTTTATATTTTTATATTTTTATATTTTTATATTTTTATATTTTTATATTTTTATATTTTTATATTTTTATATTTCTATATTTTTATATTTTTATATTTTTTTATTTTTATATTTTTATATTTTTATATTTTTATATTTTTATATTTTTATATTTTTATATTTTTATATTTTTATATTTTTATATTTTTATATTTTTATATTTTTATATTTTTATATTTTTATATTTTTATATTTTTATATTTTTATATTTTTATATTTTTATATTTTTATATTTTTATATTTTTATATTTTTATATTTTTATATTTTTATATTTTTATATTCTTATATTTTTATATTTTTATATTTTTATATTTTTATATTTTTATATTTTTATATTTTAATATTTTTATATTTTTATATTTTAATATTTTTATATTTTTATATTTTTATATTTTTATATTTTTATATTTTTATATTTTTATATTTTTATATTTTATATTTTTTTACATTTTTATATTTTTATATTTATATATTTTTATATTTTTATATTTTAATATTTTTATATTTTTATATTTTTATATTTTTATATTTTTATATTTTTATATTTTTATATTTTTATATTTTTATATTTTTATATTTTTATATTTTTATATTTTTATATTTTTATATTTTTATATTTTTATATTTTTATATTTTTATATTTTTATATTTTTATATTTTTATATTTTTATATTTTTATATTTTTATATTTTTATATTTTTATATTTTTATATTTTTATATTTTTATATTTTTATATTTTTATATTTTTATATTTTTATATTTTTATATTTTTATATTTTTATATTTTTATATTTTTATATTTTTATATTTTTATATTTTTATATTTTTATATTTTTATATTTTTATATTTTTATATTTTTATATTTTTATATTTTTGTATTTTAATATTTTTATATTTTTATATTTTTATATTTTTATATTTTTATATTTTTATATTTTTATATTTTTATATTTTTATATTTTATATTTTTATATTTTTATATTTTTATATTTTTATATTTTTATATTTTTATATTTTTATATTTTCATATTTTTATATTTTTATATTTTTATATTTTTATATTTTTATATTTTTATATTTTTATATTTTTATATTTTTATATTTTTATATTTTTATATTTTTATATTTTTATATTTTTATATTTTTATATTTTTATATTTTTATATTTTTATATTTTAATATTATTATATTTTTATATTTTAATATTTTTATATTTTTATATTTTTATATTTTTATATTTTTATATTTTTATATTTTTATATTTTTATATTTTTATATTTTTATATTTTTATATTTTATATTTTTTTACATTTTTATATTTTTATATTTTTATATTTATATATTTTTATATTTTAATATTTTTATATTTTTATATTTTTATATTTTTATATGTTTATATTTTTATATTTTTATATTTTTATATTATTATATTTTTATATTTTTATATTTTTATATTTTTATATTTTTATATTTTTATATTTTTATATTTTTATATTTTTATATTTTTATATTTTTATATTTTTATATTTTTATATTTTTATATTTTTATATTTTTATATTTTTATATTTTTATATTTTTATATTTTTATATTTTTATATTTTTATATTTTTATATTTTTATATTTTTATATTTTTATATTTTTATATTTTTATATTTTTATATTTTTATATTTTTATATTTTTATATTTTTATATTTTTATATTTTTATATTTTTATATTTTTATATTTTTATATTTTTATATTTTTATATTTTTATATTTTTATATTTTTATTTTTTTATATTTTTATATTTTTATATTTTTATATTTTTATATTTTTATATTTTTATATTTTTATATTTTTATATTTTTATATTTTTATATTTTTATATTTTTATATTTTTATATTTTTATATTTTTATATTTTTATATTTTTATATTTTTATATTTTTATATTTTTATATTTTTATATTTTTATATTTTTATATTTTTATATTTTTATATTTTTATATTTTTATATTTTTATATTTTTATATTTTTATATTTTTATATTTTTATATTTTTATATTTTTATATTTTTATATTTTTATATTTTTATATTTTTATATTTTTATATTTTTATATTTTTATATTTTTATATTTTTATATTTTTATATTTTTATATTTTTATATTTTTATATTTTTATATTTTTATATTTTTATATTTTATATTTTTATATTTTAATATTTTTATATATTTATATTTTTATATTTTTATATTTTTATATTTTTATATTTTTATGTTGTTATATTGTTATATTTTTATAGATTTTTATTTTTATGCTGATGAAATTTTTTCTTAAGATTATAATCTTCCAAAACCCACTGTTCTCAGTTATTGTTGAGCATCCTTCACATCTTCAACGTCATCATCACCGTCATCATCATCAACAATATCCCCACCACTAACATCATCACCATAAAAGTCCTCATGCTTGTCATCATCGTCACCCTCATCCTTCAGATCATTGCATCGTCCTCGTCCTTAACATCGTCATCATCACCATCACCCTCATCCTTTGCATTTATAGCATTTTGTCGTTTTTCTTTGTTGCTACTGCTGTTGTTGCCGCTTCTGGGTTTCCCTTTCTCTAGCCCTCGCTCTCCCTCTTAGTGTGTGTGTGTGTGTGTTTGTGTCCTGGTGTTCTAAAAATGAAAAAAAATTCACTTCAATATGCAAAATCTTTGTTGACTTTTCACTTTGTTTCTTTTTGTTTCATCTTTTTTTTGGGCAAATGAGTGAGTGTGTGTTTTGGGATTTGTTATTTCTGCTGCTGTTGCTGCTGTTATTATTATGTATTTGTTTTTTTTTTCTTGTACTTGTTCTGGGTGACTTTGTGACAAAGAAACACTACAATTTTTCAAAGCGTATTTCCCCATCCCCTGGACTCTGTCAGCATCATCACCATCGCCACACTATTCCATGACCACATTTATCATTCCACCTATTTGTCCACTCCCAATTGCTTCGCGTTCATTTTGTTTGAAGTATATCCCCCTCCTCCTCCCACCCACCACCTTAAATGTTGTTGTAAAAAAAAAAACAGAAATTCAGTTTCTTTTTGAGGATTACATCAAAAAGAATGTAAAAGATAAGATAAATAAGTTAAAGAACTCTTTTGACGGACGATAAGCAACGACTTGTGAGGATGCTCTCAACACAAATGCTTTGACTTTGATGGCAAATTTAGCTAAAGGGAAGTGTCAAATCACTGGAAATTATGTACTTCATTAATAAAGAGTTCCAAAATTGCTATTTATATGTTACAAAGTACTGTTAACTTAACATGGCTATGTAAAAAAGATAACAGTATTATGTTAAAATGTTAAAAGGATCATGACGTATTAAATAGAAAATTAAAACTAATAGTAAAATATCTCTTTTTTATAATAAATAAATTTGCTAAAAAAAAGTCTTACTAGAGTACTGCTAACTTAACAGAATCTGTTAACTTAACAGTCTACTGTTAACTAAACAGAATACTGTAAACTAAATAGTAGTCTGTTAAAATTAAATGCTGGTAATGTAACATATTACTGTTAACTTAACAGGGATATTTAAAAAAATAACAGAATCATGTTAAACTATTAACAGAGTTATACAATATCATATATGGAAAATAAAAATAAATAGTAAAACATTTACTTGTAGTTAAAACCATTAAAAAAAAGCAATCATCTCTTAATGGATAACTGATAACTTAACAGGATACTGTTAACATAAAAGGGGTACTTTTAATGGAATCGTACAATACATAGAAACTTAAAATTAATGGTAAAACCAATTAATTAAAACTAAAATACATAACTGTGAACATAACACAATAACTTTTTAGAGTACTGTTAAGATAACAGAGTACTGTTCATTTTAAGAATTTAACTTGACAAAGTACTTGCAATTTACCTTTACATTGTACTGGAAATTGGACAGAATACTGTTTACTACAGAGCTCTGTTAAATAAAGGATCAACGTTAGACATCATACTTCATGAAGAGTAAACAGAGAAATGTTAACTTGATGTCTCTGTTAACTTGACACAATACTGTTTATTTTACAGGGTACTGTGAAAAGCTGAACAGAGTACGGTTAAATAACAGAGAGATGTTAGATAGCATTATTCTTAAAATTAAAGTCAACAATTTATACTTCAACAATTACATTAGTAAAAAACATGCGAGTACTTTTAGCTGAACAGAGTTCTGTTATCTTCACAATTAACACTGTCAACTTAACAGAAACCGATAAACTTACAGATTCATGTTAGAAAACATTGTCTTGTAATTCATGTTAATAAATAAAACATCAACTTGAAATTATAGTCAACAAATTATACTTCAAGATTTTGTAAGTAACAATAATAGGTAACTGTGACTTAGTAGATTACTGTTAAGTTAACATAGTACTGTTAACCAAACAGTTATTGTATACTAAATAGAGTAATGTTAACCTGATGTATTACAGTTAACTTGACAGAATACTGATTGCTTTACAGTGTAATGTTAACTTAACAGTGTTTGGTAATATACTAGAAACATGTTAGATTGCATTATTCTTAAAATTAAAGACAACAAATTATACTTCAATAAATATTTTAGTAAAAACAAAAGCTAACAATGTCTTAGTAGATTACTGTTAAGTTAACATAGTACTGTTAACCAAAAAGTTATTGTATACTAAATAGAATAATGTTAACCTGATGTATTACTGTTAACTTGACAGAATACTGCTAACTTTACAGTGTAATGTTAACTTAACATTGTTTGGTTATAAACTAGAAACATGTTATGTAGCATTATTTTTAAAATTAAAGTCAACAAATTATACTTCAACAATTATGTTAGTAAAAACAGTAGCTTACAATGTCTTAGTAGATTACTGTAAAGTTAACAGAGTACTGTTACCTACATAAGGTAACAATAACTAATCAAAGTTATGTTAACTTACTGCATTAATGTTTTTTTAAAGGGTAAAATTAACTTAATAGAGTAAGGTTAACTTAACAGGAATATGTAAAATAACACAACCATATTGGATAACACTTTCCTAGAAGTCAACAATTAATACTTCAGTAGTTTTTTTAGGATTTATAGAAGCTTCTAATGTAATAGTAGATAACTGTTAAGTTAACAGGTTACTGTTATCTAAATCGAGTAATGTTAATTAAGCAGAGTACTGTGAACTACACATAGTAATGTTAACAGAGCACTGCAGACTTATTATACCACTGTTAACTTAACAGCGTACTGTCAACTTTTCATATTTATATTAACTGACTATCATATCATAGCACTATTCTTAAAATTAAAGTCAAAATATTATACTTCAAATGAATACTGTTAACATGCAGAGAAATCTGTAACATACCCAGAATATATCGTAAAAAACTAAGAGCAACAAAGTAATGTTAGCTAAGCATAGATCTAAGAAAATAACGTAAACAGTTTTAATAAAAATATTCCATATATATTTTAGGGAAAATTGTTAAATACTTCTTAACATAATTCTGTTAACTTAACGCAGCTCTGTTAAAGAAAATACTTATTTATGCAAAACAGTATAATCCATCTAGAGTAATTAATAGGTGAACAATCTTTAACAGAGTACTGTTAACTTAACATAGCTCTGTAAATTAATTAGCACAAAACAGGATTATGGTTCAATAATTGTGAGCGAAACTGAAAAACTACAAGCTACAAATGTTTATATCCTTATCACAGCAATTAGAAAAAGCTTACAGAATCATGTTAAACTGTTAACAGACTTAAACTAACATAACATTTTTTAAAGACTTAACATTCCTATGGAAAAAATATATTTCAATCCAATTCAAATAACGTTATAACAATAAATAAAACTGGGTAAAAATAGCTCATTATCTCTTAGCAGAGTACTGTTAATCTAATACAACACTGTTAAAAAAATAACAGAGTCATGCACAAAAATTATAGATGATATAATGGAGGGTACACAATCAGCAGCTAATGGACTTCTTCAAAACCAAGAAATTATAATAAGCATAGCTATGTTAACTATGTATACTATTATACATATACTTAATATCGTCAAATAATAAACCTAGGCAACAATAAAGGCACAGCCTTAAAAATAATACTTTACAGACAACTGTTAACTTAACATAGCTAACAGAATAATGTCATGGTCACTCTTAGCTAAGTACTGTTAACTTCACATAGTTGTGCTAAAGAAATAACGGAATTAGTTTAGACATGTAATAAAAAAAAATTTAATAATTGATCGTTGACAATAAGTAGCAATTAATATTTTGTCAATAAACAGGACTATAACATAGCTGTGTTAAATAGCTAACAGAGTTATGTTAAACTTTTATGAAGGTACATACATATAACAATGCATTGTTATTCAACTTTACTACAGTTAGGGTTGAAGCTAATTAAACAATAATATTTTACAGACATCTGTTAACTTAACATAATTCTGTTAATGCAATAGTAGAACCATGTTACATTGTTAGTACATGAAATTGGTGTTCGAAACAAACACTTTTGTTTATTTCCTTAACACAATAATTATAAAAAGTTAACAGAGTCATGTTAAGCTATGAGCAAACTTCAAATAACATAACATGGCGCTGTTAAGAACATAGCAGCATAATTTCAAATAACATTATAATTAAATTAGTTAAAACTCAGCTAACTACCTCTTAGCAGAGTAATGCTAGCTTAACATAGTTGTGCAAAAGAAATAACAGAATCGTGTAAGTTTTGATAATTCTAAGAATATGAAATGATAGAGCGTAGACAATACGTAGTAAATGTAATCTTCTAAAAAAACACAGAACTATAACATATGTCGAACAAATGAGCCTTAAATGTCACAAATTCCCCTATACGATACTTACTGACTTCAAATCGATATTAAATTATTATGGCATGTAACTTGACAAAACAAATGATGCAGAACATTTTCTTTTTGGGGCTACTTTCACGTGCAGTTCTCAGAATTGAGTCCCAAAATCATTTGTTGTACTGTGTTGTTGTGAAAATCGAATTACTAAAATTCAACATACTGTTAAGTTCATTGTCGAAATAATAGAATGTATGAAGGAGTCATAGAATTTTGCTAAAATTTTAACATATAAACAAATATAATATACATATATTAAAATTATACATTACATACATTAAAATAGTTATGTTGCAGTCAACAGATGAGCTCTGTTAAAATTAACCAATACTCTTTTAAATGTGTACCAAAAATCCCTATCAACACAACAAACGACCAACTTAACCGCACTAATCACACCCTTGCACGAAGAGTTCTTGCAGCCCATTTACAAAGCAGACAATAAAAGTAGTTACAAAATTTACAAAGTACCCTTTTGACCCAACAAGACCGGACAGAGAGAGCGAGAGAACAGCCAAAAAAAAGTAACATGCACAAAAATAATGTTGAACTTTATTTAAGTGCAGGTCAATTGGTTTCAATTAATGTTGCTTGGCTGACACTCTCTTTCTCTCTCTCTCTTTCTCACAGTGCAAAAATTTAACAGCGAAATAGAAAATCCTAAAACAGCAACGACAAATTACATTTGCCAGTGCCATGATGATTCATAGAGAGAAATTCTAATTCGATTAGAGTAATCAAATTGGTGGACAAATTCTATTTCATCGTTAATTTGATGTTGTTTTTTTTTTTGTGAGAGTTTTGTTTGATACGTTACCGCAACAGAGGGCAAAGGAAACAAAAAGGCATGAAACAAATAATAAACTTTGTTTTCTAAGATAGAAATAAAGATATATCACAAAAATTGGAGTGGCAATTTGTACATTTAGAGGTGAAAAGGTGGTAAATCTGGTCAAAATAGGTACAATCGAAAAATGTAGGTGGATTTTTATTTTAAAGGGAAATTGTGCGATACGAAGAGATTTTCGGAAATTTGTACTTTAAGTTATAAAAAGGGACAAAAGTGGTATCGTGGCCCAGACAAAACGTCTAAAGGTACAACCACAAAAATTGGGTTGTATAATTATCTTATGTAGTAGTTATGCGTTGAAGGGATTTTTTTAAATTCAGGCTTAAAGTGATAAAAAGGGACAAAAAAGGATGCCATAGCTCAGGCCAAGCAGCTGAAGTAACAATCAACGAAATTGGGGTAAATATTAATCTTTTGAAGTAGTTGTGAAAATTGTTAAGAAATAATAAAGCTCCAATAATTAAAATTGGCCTACACGTTATTCTTAGGGGGAAATAAAGCGATTTGAATCGATTTGTATAAAATTTTTACAATTTTGATAAAAATTTAATTTTTTCACTTAAATTCACTTAAATACTTCTTAACATAGTTCTGTTAACTTAACGCAGCTCTGTTAAAGAAATTACTGATTTATTCCAAACAGTATAATCCATCTAGAGTAATTAATAGGTGAACAACCTTTAACAGAGTACTGTTAACTTAACATAACTCTGTAAAGTAATAAACACAACCAACTTATATTACTAACACAAAATTATGGTTCAATAATTGTAAGCGCATTCGAAAAACTACAAGCTACAAATGTTTATATCCTTATCACGGCAATTAGAAAAAGCTTACAGAATTATGTTAAACCGTTAACAGGCATAACTTAACATAGCATTACTAAAGACATAACATTTTTATTAAAAAAATATGTTTCTATTGATTTCAAATAATATTATAGCAATAAATAAAACTAGGTAAAAATAACTCATCATCTCTTAGCAGAGTACTGTTAATCGAATACAACACTGTTACAGAAATAACATAGTCATGCAAGACTTAAAAATGATAGATGATATAATAGAGGGTACGCAATCAGCAGCGAATAGACTTCTTCAAAACAAAACAAAAAATAATGAGCAGTGCTATGTTAACTAGGTAACAGACTTATGTTATACTATTATCATAGTACAATATCGTCAAACAATAAAACTAGGCAACAATTTAGACACAGCTTAAAAAATAAGACAACTGTTAACTTAACATAGCTAACAGAATAATGCCATTGTCAAAAAAAAGCTTACATTCTCTTAGTTAAGTACTGTTAACTTCACATAGTTGTGCTAAAGAAATAACAGAATTAGGTTAGACATGTAATCAAAAAAAATTAATAATTGATCGTTGACAATCAGTAGCAATTAATATCTTGTCAATAAACAGGACTATAACAGAGCTGTGTTAAATAGCTAACAGAGCTATGTTAAACTTTTATGAAAGTACATACATATAAAAATGCATTGTAATTCAACTTTACTTCAGTTAGGGCTGTAGCTAAGTAAATAATAATATTTTACAGACATCTGTTAACTTAACATAGGTCTGTTAATGCAATAGCAGAACCATGTTACTTTGGTAGGACATTAAATTGCAGTTTGCAACAAATACTTTTGTTTATATCCTTAAAATAGTAATTAAAAAAAGCTAACAGAGTCATGTTAAGCTATGAGCAGACTTCAAATGACATAACATGGCGCTGTTAAGAACATAGCAGCATAATTTCAAATAATATTATAATTAAATTAGTTAAAACTCAGCCAACTAACTCTTAGCAGAGTACTGCTAGCTTAACATAGTTGTAATAAAGAAATAACAGAATCGTGTAAGTTTTGATAATTCTAAAAATATGAAATGATAGAGCGTCGACAATACGTAGTAAATGTAATCTTCTAAAACAAAAACACAGAACTATAACATATGTCGAACAAAAGAGCCTTAAATGTGACAAATTCCCCTATACGATTCTTACTGACTTCAAATCGATATTAAATTATTATGGCATGTAACTTGACAAAACGAATGACGCAGAACTTCTTCTTTTTGGGGCTACTTTCACGTGCAGTTCTCAGAATTGAGTCCCAAAATCATGTGTTGTACTGTGTTATCGTGAAAATCGAATTACTAAAATTCAACATACTTTTCATTTCATTGTCGAAATAATAGAATGTATTAAGGAGTCATAGGATTTTGCTAAAATGTTAACATATAAACAAAAATATTACACATATATTTTTATGTAATTAACATAGTTATGTTGCAGTCAACAGATGAGCTCTGTTACAATTAACCAATTCTCATTTAAATGTGTACCAAAAATCCCTATCAACACAACAAACGCGCCGATTTAACCGCACTAATCACACCCTTATAGGAAGAGTTCTTGCAGCCCATTTACAAAGCAGACAATAAAAGTAGCTACAAAATTTACAAAGTTCCCTTTTGTATCACACAACAAGACCGGACAGAGAGAGCGAGAGAACAGCCAAAAAAAAGTAACATGCACAAAAATAATGTTGAACTTTATTTAAGTGCAGGTCAATTGGTTTCAATTAATGTTGCTTGGCTGACACTCTCTTTCTCTCTCTCACTGTGCGGAAATTTAACAGCGAAATAGAAAATCCAAAAACAGCAACGACAAATTACATTTGCCAGTGCCATGATGATTCATAGAGAGAAATTCTAATTCGATTAGAGTAATCAAAGTGGTGGACAAATTCTATTTCATCGTTAATTTGAAATTGTTTTTCTGTTGTTGAGAGTTTCGTTTGATACGTTACCGCAACAGAGGGCAAAGGAAACAAAAAGGAATGAATAATAAACCTTGTTTTCTAAGATAGAACATTTAATATATCAGAAAAATTGGGGTGGCAATTCGTACATTTAGAGGTGAAAAGGTAAATCTGGTCAAAATAGGTAGAATCGAAAAAATTTAGGTGGATTTTTATTTTATAGGGAAATTGTGCGATACAAAGAGATTTTCCAAAATTTGTACTTTTAGTGATAAAAAGGGACAAAAGTGGTACCGTGGTCCAGAACAAACGTCTAAAGGTACAACCACAATAAATGGGTTGTATAGTTATTTTATGCAGTAGTTATGCGATACTAAGGGATTTTTTGAAATTCTGACTTAAGGTGATAAAAAGGGACAAAAAAAGGGTGCCATTGCTCAGACCAAGCAGCTGAAGTAACAATCAACGAAATTGGAGTAAATTTTAATCTTTTAAAGTAGTTGTGAAAAAAGAAATAATAAAGCTCCAATAACTAAAATTTTCGTACACGTTCTTCTTAGAGAGAATGTAGGCGATTTGATCGATTCTAGAAAATTTTTAAAATTTTGATTAAAATTTAATTTTTTAGTCAGGTGAACTAAATTATAAATACCCTCACCCAGGGTTATGTAATGCGTTAGCTGCGTTCACTTAAATACTTCTTAACATAGTTCTGTTAACTTAACGCAGCTCTGTTAAAGAAATTACCGATTTATTCCAAACAGTATAATCCATCTAGAGTAATTGATCGGTGAACAACCCTTAACAGAGTACTGTTAACTTAACATAACTCTGTAAAGTAATAAACACCTCCAACTTATATTACTTACACAAAATTATGGTTCAATAATTGTAGGCGCAATTGAAAAACTACAAGCTACAAATGTTTATATCCTTAAACAGAGTACTGTTAAGTTAACATAGCTCTGTAAAGTAATAAAGACCAACTTATATTACTAACAGAATTATGGTTCAATAATTGTAAGCGAAACTGAAAAACTACAAGCTACGAATGTTTATATCCTTATCACAGCAATAAAAAAAAGGCTTACAGAAACATGTTAAGCTATTAACAGACTTAACTTAATACAGCATTAATAACATTCCTATGGAAAAATATATTCCAACCCATTTCAAATAACATTATAGCAATAAATAAAACTGGGTAAAAATAGCTTATTATCTCTTAGCAGAGTACGGTTAATCGAATACAACACTGTTAAAAATATAACATAGTCATGTATGACATAAAACTGATAGATGTTATAATGGTGGTTTTACCTTCATCAGTGCATGGACTTCTTCAAAACAACAAAAAAAAATATAATAAGCAGAGCTATGTTAACTAGGTAACAGACCTATGTTATACTATTATCATAGTACATACATATACTTACTTACTTACTTAAGTGGCCCATTACAACTTACGAACGTGGTTCATAAGCTTGAGGCCTGAAGTACTAAAGAATTCCACACACTTCGGTCTTGTGCGTGTGTTTTCCAGTTAGTCCTACCAGATGGTGGCACGTCGACTACCACTTGGTGCTTCCAACGGAGTTTGGATCTCCCTGCTCTGCGCCATCCTTCAGGTTCGCCTTCAAACACCTTTCTCGCTGGAGCATTTACATCCATTTTGGCAACATGACCCAGCCATCGTAGTCGTTGCATTCTGACTCTTTTAGCTACGTCGATGTCGTGGTAAAGCTCATGGTTCATCCGATGGCGAAACTCGCCGTCGACACAGATACGTCCATACATTTTTCGGAGTACTTTTCTCTCGAATACTCCCAGGTTTTGTATGTCCGTTGTTGTAAGCACCCATTCGGCAGCATACAAAAGAACGGGTAAGATTAGCACCTGGTAAAGCTGTTTCTTAGTATTCCGAGATAAGGTGGTGTTACCAAAGTGCTGCCGAAGTCCGTAGAAACATCTATTGGCTAGCACTATTCTCCACTTAATTTCTTGGTTGACATTATTTTTCTTATTGACGGAAGATCCGAGGTAGGTAAACTCATCTACTACCTCAAAACAATAATTTTCTTTGTTCGTCGAAATCATTATTTTTGTTTTGTCCTGGTTGACCGCTAAACCCATTTTTGCCGACTCTTTTTCTAGTGATGAGAAGACTGCAGTAACGTCCCGCAGATTTTGGTCAATGATATCTATATCATCGGCGTAGGCTAGTGGCATGTGGCTTTTGTGGAATATGGTGCCAGACATGTTGACACCAGCCTTTCTCATCACCTTCTCCATAACTATATTAAATAGTGTACAGGACAGACTATCGCCCTGCCTGAGACCTCTTTCCGTGTTGAATGGTTCAGACTGATCTGTACCAATCTTAATCGAGGATTTGGTGTTTTCTAAGGTACATCGGCAAAGTCGAATTAGCTTTGCAGGAATACCAAACTCAGACATGGCATCATAAAGCCTATTCCTTATCGGAGAGTCGAAAGCAGCTTTGTAGTCGACAAAGAGGTGGTAGGTATCGATTTGCTTTCATGGGCTTTTTTCCAGGATTTGTCGTAAGGTGAATATTTGATCCGTCGTAGATTTTCCAGGTCTAAAGCCGCACTGATATGGTCCAATTAGTTTTTCTACAATTGGCTTTAGACGTTCACACAATATGCTTGAAAGGACCTTGTACGCAATTGGTAATAGGCTTATTCCACGGTAATTCTTACATTCACTACGATCTCCTTTCTCAGACTGAGACTCCAATCCCCGGGCATGCTCTCCTCTTGCCAGATGTTCTCCATGAGATGATGCATGCTCCTAATCAGCTTCTCCCCGCCAGCCTTAAACAATTCAGCAGGGAGACCATCGGCTCCAGCAGCTTTGTTGTTGTTAAGGCGGGAGATGGCCATACGTATCTCGCTCTGGCTCGGAGGTGGACAGTTGATACCATCGTCATGGATTGGAGCGGGGTCTTCTGGAGTGGTGTCAGTATCCAGTAAATTTTTAAAGTGATCTCTCCATATCTTCAGAACTTTATCCGGGTCCGTCACTAGCTGACCTTGCAGGGGGGCAACCCTTTTCCACGCATTCTCGCTTTCCTGCTTCTTCTTCAGCTCCTTCTTTTTTCTTCTAAAAAGACCAGTTGCCTCTAGTCTCTTCTCCCTGTGCCGTTCACGAACAGATTCTTGCAGTCTGTTCTATGGAGTCGGCTATATATTGCCACTGCGAGGTTATATCATCGGGGGATGGAGCATTCCGCAGCAGTTGAGTTAGGTGGTTGGAGTAGGCGTCCGCTACCTCTGTGGTCCGCAGTTTACCGATGTCCAGCTTTCGTTGTGCCTGGTTACGTACGTTCTTTGCCATGCTAAGCCTAGTGCGTACCTTAACTGCAGTAAGGAAGTGATCAGAGTCAATGTTCGCACCCCTGATCACTCGTACGTCCAGAACACTCGATGCGTGCCTTCCATCGATTACCACGTGATATATCTGATTCCTCGTCAATTGATCTGGAGATAACCATGTTACCTTATGAATATTTTTATGGACCAACCTTGTGCTGCTAACTACCATATTTCTTGCCGCAGAGAAATCAATCAGTCTAATGCCACTGTTCGACGTTTCAGTGGGCAGACTGACATTTCCGATTGTAGGTTCAAATGCGGTCTACCTGCCTATTTTAGCATTCAAATCGCCTAGTGCAATATTGATGTCAAGGCTGGGGCTACGTTCATATACATTTTCTAGGCTCTCGTAGAACTCGTCTTTGTCCTCATCGCTTTTCTCTTCTCTGGGAGCATGGGCACATATATGTGTCATGTGGAAAAACTTTGTTTTGACTCTTATGGTGGCTATACGTTCACATATACACTTAATGTTGTCAAATAATAAACCTAGGCAACAATTAAGACACAGCCTAAAAAATAATAATTTACAGACAACTGTTAACTTAACATAGTTAACAGAATAATGCCATGGCCACTCTTAGATAAGTACTGTTAACTTAACATAGTTGTGCTAAAGAAATAACAGGAAAAGGTTAGACATAATTAAATTAACAAAAAAATAATAATTGCTTGTTAACAATCAGTAGCAACAGATATCTTGTCAAAAAACCGGACTATAACAGAGCTGTGTTACATATCTTACAGAGCTATGTTAGACTTTTATAAAGGTACATACATTGTAATTTAACTTTACAACGGTTAGGGCAGAAGCTAATTAATTAATTTATTTTCCAGACATCTGTTAACTTAACATAGTTGTGTTAATGCAATAGCAGAGCCATGTTATATTGTTAGACATAATCAAATAAAAAAAAAATTAATAATTGTTCGTTAACAATCAGTAGCAATTGATATTTTGTCAAAAATCCGGACTATAACAGAGCTGTGTTAAATAGCTAACAGAGCTATGTTAGACTGTTATGAAAGTACATACATTGTAATTTAACTTTACAACGGTTAGGGCTGAAGCTAATTAATTTTCCAGACATCTGTTAACTTAACATAGTTGTGTTAATGCAATAGCAGAGCCATGTTATATTGTTAGACATAATCAAATAAAAAAAAATAAATAATTGTTCGTTAACAATCAGTAGCAATTGATATTTTGTCAAAAATCCAGACTATAACAGAGCTGTATTGAATAGCTAACAGAGCTATGTTAGACTTTTATGAAAGTACATACATTGTAATTTAACTTTACAACGGTTAGGGCTGAAGCTAATTAATTAATTAATTTTTCAGACATCTGTTAACTTAACATAGTTCTGTTAATGAAATAGCAGAGCCATGTTATATTGTTAGGACATGAAATTGGTGTTCGAAACAACCTTTTTTGTCTATTGCGTTAACACAGTACTTATAAAAAGCTTACAGAGTCATGTCAAGCTACAAGCAGACTTCAAATGACATAACATGGCGCTGTTAAGAACATATCAGCATAATTTCAAATAATATTATAATAAAATTTGTAAAACACAGCTAACTAACTCTTAGCAGAGTACTGCTAGCTTAACATAATTGTGATAAAGAAATAATAGAATCATGTAAGACTTGATAATTATAATTATAAAATATGAAATGATAGAGCGTAGATTATAAATAGTTAATGTTATCTTCTAACGTAATAACACAGAACTATAACATAACCATGTTAAATAGCTTACAGATCTATGTTATACTAGTTTCAAGGTACATACTACAATATATAATGTCATAAAATTATTATACTTTAAAACAATTAGGGCTAAACGTAATTAAATTATAATATTTTACAGAGATCTGTTAAATTAAGAGAATTCCGTTAATACTATATCAGTGAACTCATGTCTTAAATAAACAAAATAAAAACATTATATTTTCCGGAGCTATATTAATTCATTAACAGGGTTATTATACGTTACTCTGTTAACTAAATAGCATTAACATGTTAAATTGTTAACACATCTTTTTCTATATCTTTTTACATTTACATAAATTACACGGTACAACATTTTTCAGCTCATTGATTTGGGACTCAATTCTCAGAACTGTACATGAAAGTTGACCCAAAAAGAAGAAGTTCTGCATCATTAATTTTGTCAAGTTACATGCCAATAATAAATTAATATCGATTTGAAGTTAGTAAGTATCGTTTTAGGCTCTTTTGTTTGACATAACTCGAGAACCACTAGTCCGATTTAGCTGATACAAATTTAAATTACAATTCCTTTAATCTGTCTACATAAAGTTTCCCTACATAAGCAACAGTTTCACTTTTCCATTCATCAAATGATTTTTAACTGGGTTTATTTTGTAGCAGTTACAATAAAACTGTTGTACTCCGTGGCGTATGATTTACGTGGAATATTACTTATGATAATCATACGCCAAAAGAGCATAAAACGTAAAAATTCCCCTATACGATACTTACTAACTTCAAATCGATATTAAATTATTATGGCATGTAACTTGACAAAACGAATTATGCAGAACTTCTTCTTTTTGGTGCTTCTTTCAAGTGCAGTTCTCAGAATTGAGTCCCAATATCAAGTGTTGTACTGTGTTATTGTATATTACATATTAATATTAACCCACTTATGATAATCATACGCCACAAGAGCCTAAAACGTGACAAATTCCCCTATACGATACTTATTAACTTCAAATCGATATTAAATTATTATGGCATGTAGCTTGACAAAAGGAATGATGCAGATCACGTGCAGTTCTCAGAATTGAGTCCCAAATTCATGTGTTGTACTGTGTTATTGTCTATAACATATGAATATTAACCCACTTTTATTAAAAGCTATTCAAATAAAAATTACCAGACCCCCTGCACTAACTTAACAGATGTGTTGGATTTGAATTCTCTTTGAGATTCTTTCTAATTCTCTCAAATTAATTCTTTTCATTACAGCATAACGCATTGATGGCAAACGCTGCCAGTCGACATTTGAATTTCTCGCGCCTGATGACAAATTAACACAAAATTTCTTAATTAAAACACAAAACCGCCCTCCCAGACAAAATATCGCTGTCTGCTACACAAGTCAAACGCCAAAAGTAGAAAAAGGAAAACAAGTGCCATTTTAAGTAAAATACAAAAAAAAAACAACAACAACAAACATTTAAGTTTCTACATAGCCCAGTAACAGTTTCAGCAGCAGCCACAAAAGGAAAGACGAATTATGAATGAGAGACAATTAAAAGTAATAAAGATTAATTAAAATTTTTGCCAAACAAAATGAGAACAGTGGAAGTGAAAATAGTCGAAGCGCGGTGGTAGTAGCCTAGAAGTCACAGCAACAACGAGTGAATGGCAATGATAAACATAAAAAGCAATTAAGATAACATTTTCAGCAACAATCGCGACAAATCTTATAAAATTCTATACAACAACAGAAAACAAAGTGATAAAAAATTTTTGCATTTCAAAAATTCTCTACTTTGCTGTTAAGAGAAGCTATGCACTACTACTCTGTAAGAATTGTAAATGTGAATGATAAGCAAATGCAAGGCACAAAGTACTAAACCCCCCTCTACACTTGACGTTGTAAAAGGGAGAGAAAGAACAAAACCCAACCAAAAACTCGGCGACACATTGCAAACAATGCTGATAATACCAACAAAAAGTTGCATAAAATATTATCACAAAACTACTTAGCTGTGAAACACAACAAATGAAATCCAGCACTTTAGTCAGTGAACACTGAATGCACTGGCCACTGGATTGGCAGCGTTACAACCACTGACCGACAATCAGCAGTGTCCTCATTGAGAGCGAGACACATCACAACCAACCAACGACAAGTGGTCATTATAAACGAGACGCACAACCTCAACGACACAACAACGACAACACTTTAATTGTGTCCCTTTGTACTGCAGCAAATCAATGCGTACAAATTGCTGCTGTCGTCGCCACAGCCATTGCCTCCGCCACCACTACAGCCATTGCCACCACTTGTGAAAAATGCAGAATTCCAGTTCCGTTTATCTATTGCAGCTACTTATGGCTGCCTCGGCCATACTTATGTTTGTGTTAATGCCAACTTTAGTCACTTCCGTTCGCCATATTGATAACGATGAGTACCATGATGAACAACAACAGCTGCTGTTGCGACACCAGCACCAACAGCAACTGCAACAGCAACAATTACTAAGGCGGCGCAGCAGCAGCAACAGCGGCAGCAGTGCCACAGGCCCTAATCATCGACTGAATGAATCACAGCATTGGAAACGCATTAATAGGCAATACACATCATCGTCAATATCGTCGAGTGGTGGGCATGGTGCTGTTGCTGCTACTAATAACAATTACAACAACAATCCATATGCGTACAACAACAAGTTGTCAATGGCTCTTACAAAATATCCGCAAGCAAGTTCAGAAACTCAACAACAATATGCCGATGATGAGGAAGACACCGAACTCAATGACAATCAATATCATTCGCGAGAGATGACAGGCGATGAGGACGACGAAGAAATGTATTCCGAAGACTCAACGGATGTTGAGGAATCCATCGATTCGATAATGTCAGCGAATGTCAAGCAGAGTATGCAACATCCACCGTATGGTAAGTGGTGAATTAATTTAAGATGTTTTATATAAATATTATATGGAAGTTTGAATGGTATTAAGTTTTTTTTTCTTCAAAATTTCTTACTATAAGGGCTAAAAAGGGATTAAAAAAGGTACCATAGCCCACAGCAAATGGTTAAAGCTATAAACACAAAAACTGGGGTACCTGTTCATCTAAGAGCAAATTTGAACGGTACGAAGGGATTTGTTGAAAATTGTACTTTTAGGATAAAAAAGGGGACAAAAAAGGTACCATAGCCCAGAGAAAACGGCTGAAGCTACAAACACGAAAATTGGGATACACGTTCATTTTGTGGAGAAGTAGTGCGATACGAAAGGATTTTACGAAATTTTAACTTTTAGGACTAAAAAGGGACAAAAAAGGTACCACGGTCTAGAGAAAACGGCAGAAGCTACAAACACAAAAAAATTGGATACACGTTAATCTTATGGAGAAGTAGTGCAATACCAAAGGATTTTACGAAATTAGTACTTTTAGGTAAAAAAGGGACAAAAAAGGTACCACGGTCTAGAGAAAACGGCAGAAGCTACAAACACAAAAAAATTGGATACACGTTAATCTTATGGAGAAGTAGTGCAATACGAAAGGATTTTACGAAATTTGTACTTTTAGGGTACAAAAGGGACAAAAAAAAGGTACCATCACCCAGAGTAAATGGCTGGAGCTACAAACACAAAAAATTGGATACACGTTCATCTTATGGAGAAGTAGTGCAATACGAAAGGATTTTTCGAAAATTGTATTTTTAGGGTAAAAAAGGGAGAAAAAAGGTACCATCACCCAGAGTAAACGGCTAAAGCTACAAACACAAAAAATGGGATACACGTTCATCTTATGAAGAAGTAGTGCAATACGAAAGGATTTTATGAAATATGTACTTTTAGGGTAAAAAAGGGACAAAAAAAGGTACCATAGCCCAGAGTAAACGGCTGTAGCTACAAACACAAAAATTGAGTTACCCGTTCATCTTGTTGAGAAGTAGTGCAATACGAAAGGATTTTACGAAAATTGTATTTTCAGGGTAAAAAAGGGGCAAAAAAGGTACCATAGTCCAGAGCAAACGGCTGAAGCAACAAACACAAAAAATTGGATACACGTTGATCTTATGGAAAAGTAGTGCAATACGAAAGGATTTTTCGAAAATTGTATTTTCAGGGTAAAAAAGGGACTAAAAAGGTACCATCGCCCAGAGTAAACGGCTAAAGCTATAAACACAAAAAATTGCATACACGTTCATCTTATGGAAAAGTAGTGCGATACGAAAAGATTTTACGAAATTAGTGCTTTTAGGGTAAAAAAGGGACAAAAAAGGTACCATCGCCCAGAGTAAATGGCTAAAGTTACAAATACAAAATTTGGGTTATCTGTTCATTTTGTGGAGAAGTAGTGCAATACGAAAGGATTTTACGAAATTAATATTTTTGGGACTAAAAAGGGATAACAAATGTACCATCGCCTAGGGTAAACGGCTGAAGCTACAAACACAAAAAATTGGATATACGTTCATCTTATGAAGAAGTAGTGCGATACGAAAACATTTTACGAAATTAGTACTTTTAGGGTGAAAAAGGGACAAAAAAAGGTACCATAGCCCAGAGTAAACGGCTGTAGCTACAAACACAAAAAATGGGATACACGTTCATCTTATAGAGAAGTAGTGCGATACAAAAGGATTTTTCGAAAATTGTATTTTTATGGTAAAAAAGGGACAAAAAAGGTACCATCGCCCAGAGTAAACGGCTGTAGCTACAAACACAAAAAATTGGATACACGATCATCTTATGGAGAAGTAGTGCAATACGAAAGGATTTTTCGAAATTTGTACTTTTAGGGAAAAAAAGGGAGAAAAACGTACCACCGCCCAGAGTAAACGGCTGAAGCTACATACACAAAAAATGGGATGCACGTTCATCTTATGGAGAAGTAGTGCAATACCAAAGGATTTTACGAAAATTGTATTTTCAGGGTAAAAAAGGGGCAAAAAAGGTACCAAGGTCCAGAGCAAACGGCTAAAGCTACAAACAAAAAAATGGGATACACATTCATCTTATAGAGAAGTAGTGCGATACGAAAACATTTTTCCAAAATTGAATTTTTAGGTACAAAAGGGACAAAAAAGGTACCATCCCCCAGAGTAAACGGCTGAAGCAACAAACACAAAAAATTGGATACACGTTGATCTTATGGAAAAGTAGTGCGATACGAAAGGATTTTTCGAAAATTGTATTTTCAGGGTAAAAAAGGGACAAAAAAAGTAGTGCAATACGAAAGGATTTTACGAAATTAACACTTTTGGGACTAAAAAGGGATAAAAAAGGTACCATCGCCCAGAGAAAATGGCAGAAGCTACAAACACAAAAATTTGGTTACCTGTTCATCTTGTGAAGAAGTGGTGCAATACGAAAAGAATTTTCGAAATTTGTACTTTTAGGACTAAAAAAGAGACGAAAAAGGTACCATCGCCCAGAGTAAATGGGGTAACCGTTTATCTTATGAAGAAGTTGTGCAGTTAGAAAAGATCTATCGATATTCATAGTTTTAGGGCTAAAGGGGCAAACGTACCTTTACCCAGACCAAAAGTCTATAGGTACGATCACTAAATTTAGAGTGTAACATACGTTCAACTAACACAGTACAACACATGATTTTGGGGCTCAATTCTGAGAACTGCGTGTGAAAGTAGCCCCAAAAAGAAGAGGTTCTGCATCATTAGTTTTCTCACGTTACATGCCAATAATAATTTAATATCGATTTAAAGTAAGTAAGTATCGTATAGAAGAATTTGTCACGTTTTAGGCACTTTTGGAAGGGATTCCATTTAAGTGCTTGCTTAGTCACGTTGTCATCATTTCGGCGAAGAGTATGTTCAATTCACTGCCACTTACGCTTACGAATTTCCGTTGCCAGTGGTATTTGCCGTGATCGCGACAACAGTTCTGCATTTGATATGGTACGGGGCCAGAAAATTCGAAGTATTCTTTGTTAAAAGTTTGCAGCCGATTGCTAATACTACTGGTAACTTTCCAAGTTGTACATCCATACCGAAGTACAGACTTCACACATGCTTCGAAAATTCGCAGTTTTATATGGAGGCTGATTTTGTTACTTTGCCATATTGGAGCCAGTATACCGAACGACGATCTTGCCTTGTTTATTCTGCCCTCTACATCTAAATCAGAACCTTCTTCGGCATTAATCTAACAGCCCAGGTAGCAAAAGTTAGGAGCATATTTGTAGGTTTCATCACCTACCCTTAATGGCGCTGTTGTTTCGGTTCCTATGCTAAGAGTCTTTGTTTCGCTGGTGTTTATTTTAAGACCCGTATGTTGCAGCTTTTCCTGGAGATCTAATGTTGTCCGTTGTAGATCACACAACCTATGAGAAAGCAAGCAAGCAAATATCGTCTGCGTAGGCCAGGTAATTTTGGTATTTGCCGTTGATTTGCCATTGTATTCCTTGGCTTCGGTTCTCGATGGAACTAAGAACATCCTCCATAGCTACTAGGAACATGGAATGAGTCTGACAGCTTTCCTTTATGGAGAACGAAGCATCTGGTCTGGTTATAACTTTCCCTGATCAGAGATATAAGTTTTTCTGGTATATATCTGCTTCGCAAGGCTAACTGTATTCATGGTTGATACTGTCAAATGCTTTCTCAAAATCCACAAAAAAAGATGAAGATTGGAATTGAATTCCAAACATTGTTCCACAATAATGCGCAGCGTATTGATGTGACCTGCACAGGAATATCCACTGCGAAAACCTGCTTGACACGAGCTAATACTACGTTCTAGGTGTTCTTTAATTTAGTTTAGAATTATTTTTGCCATTAGCTTTGCTATCGTTGGGAGAACACAAATTCCACGCCAGTTGTTAGAATTTTTTAAGTCTCCTTTTTTGTAATTTTAACAATTATCCCATCTTTCCATTCTTCAGGAAAGGACTCAGTTTCCCATGATTCCGTGATAAGTGGGTGTAATAGCTCAGCAGTGAGTGTTGGATCACACTTATATATTTCAGCAAGGATAACATCTGTGCCGGCGGCTTTACCGATCGGAAGTTGTTTTATCGCAGCTATAATTTCGGATAAACTAGGTGGTGAGGTTCCAATCCTATAGTTTGTGGTATTTATTGAACTTGTAGGTATAGGTAGTTCAGCTACAGGGTCTATTATGTTATTTAAGACTATGGAAAAATGTTCCTTCCACCTTTGCAGTTGTTCTTGGTCGGTGCTGAGAAGATTTCCAGTCAGTGGATTATATACCGCACGTAGAAAAATATTATAAGCACCTCGATCTTCTGCGCTTCTTCTCCAGTTAGTCACACCGAGTTCTGTAAGGATCTCAGTAACCTGGTCTATCCAACGGAGTTTCGGTCGCCCTCTTCTGCGCCGTCCATCGAGTTCATTGTCGAAGACTTTTCGAGCTGGAGCATTTTCGTCCATGCGTACAACATGACCTAGCCAACGCAACCGTTGCAGCTTAATGCGTTTGACAACGTCAATGTCAGTGTACAGCTCGTACAGCTCATGATTCATACGACGCCGATACTCTCCGTTAACGATGATGGGCCCATATATTTTACGGAGTATTTTTCTCTCGAATACCGCCAGAACCGATTCATCCGCTTGTGTCATAACCCAGGATTCTGAGCCATACATTAAGACAGGTAGAACCAGTAACTGGTATAGCTGGAGTTTTGTTCGTCGAGAGAGGGCTCTGTCATTGAATCGCTTGCTTAGTCCGTAGTATCATTTATTTGCAAGCAGGATTCTTCTCCGGATTTCTAGGCTGACATTATTTTTTTTGTTGATCGCGGAGCCTAGGTAGACAAAATTATCTACCACCTCGAAATTATAGTTGTCAACGTTCACGCAGTTTCCCAAACGAGTAGATTCTTTGTTCGTTGAAACTAATAACTTCGTTTTGTCCTCGTTCACCGTTAGGCCCATTTTCGCTGATTCCTTCTATATACCTTAGAAGGCTGCAGTCACATCCCGCAGTTTTCGACCGATGATGTCTACGTCATCAGCGTACGCGAGTAGCATGTGGCTTTTGTTGAATATAGTGCCACTCGTGTTTACTGCAGCTTTTCTCATTATCATCTCCATCACAATGTTGAAGAGATCGCACGATAGGCCGTCGCCTTGTTTTAGGCCTTGTATGGTATAGAATGGCTCCGTGAGGTCCTTGCCAATCTTCACTGAAGACTTCGTGTCAGTCAGCGTCATTCCGCAAAGACGTATCAGCTTTGCTGCAATACCAAACTCAGCCATGGCTTCAAGTAATTTCTGCCGTATCGGGCTGTCGAAGGCAGCTTCGACAACGTGTCGATCTGTTTCTCTTGGGTCTTTTCCAGGATTTGCCGAAGTGTGAAAATCTGGTCAGTTGTTGATTTTCCAGGTCTAAAGCCACACTGATAAGGTAGGATCAGGTTGGATAACACTGGCTTTAGTCTTTCACATAGCACACTCGACAGGACCTTATATGCGATTGGTAAAAGGCTGATCCCGCGGTAGTTGGAGCACACACTTGGATCACCTTTTTTCAGCACAGGACATAATACGCTTACATTCCAATCATCGGACATGCACTCTTTAAGCCAAACCGTGCGCAGGAGCTGGTGCATGCTCGTTATCAGCTCCTCGCCACCGGACTTGAAGAGCTCTGCGGGCAGACCGTCGGCACCGGCTGCTCTTCTTACCTCGGCTTGACTTGGTGGTGGGCAATCTAAGCCGTCGTCGACAATTGGCGTGATAACTTCACGTGCGCTGCCTTCTGGAACCAGCAGTTGCTGGAAGTGTTCTCTCCATATGTGCAGCACACTATGCGTATCCGTGACCAGATTTCCATCACTGTCCTTACAGGTGGGGAAGCCATTACCGTATCCATTTGCTCTTACTTTCTGGTAAAATTTTCGGGCCTCACCTCTATCCCTGTATCGCTCTATATCCTCGTTCTCCCGTTCCTTCATCTGACGTTTTTTTCGCCTAAATAACTGTCTCGCCCGTTTTGTTTTCTCCTTATGCCGTTCCCTAACAGCACGGGTTACAATTGGCTGTAGCGTTGCCGTATAAGCAGCATCCTGTTCCTCAGACGCTATGCGACATTCTTCATTGTACCAGGAGTCGTCTGAGCTCCGCTTTTCATAACCTAGCACGGTTGTTGCGGCGGTTGCCATGGAATGCGCAATATGCTGCCACTGTGTATCGGGAACGTCAGAAGTAGAGGCGTTGTGTCGTAAAAGTTGGGAGAGCTGGTTGGAGTAGGCAGTAGCTATCTCTGGGGTTTGCAGCTTCGCGATGTCCAGCTTTCTTTGTGTTTGGTTACGTGCGTTTTTCGCTCTGCTCAATCTTGTGCGCACCTTGGCTGCAACCAGGTAATGATCCGAGCCAATATTAGCACCACGTATCCTAACCTAACCTACTTATTTTTCAAACTAAACGTCTCGTTAGACAATTGTCTCAAACAGACTGTAACATCTTCTCTCATTGTTTAACTAAATTGTTACAAATTATAATCTAAGTTGCAAAATCAACCTATTTTTCATATGGTAACATTACAAAATAGGCAAGACCAAAAACAAAAACATCATTGTAGCCTTGTGTACATTGACAGCAGCAATACAAGCGTCCCTTAAGGCTATTGACCGTCTGTCATTTTCCTCTATACTTGTACCAGATTTATGTTTCAATAAAATTTTTCTCATATGTGCTCGTTTATACAAATACCACAAAACCGTAACGGAGAATAACTTTATTTTGCACTTTTTCAATA
This sequence comes from Muscina levida, assembly GCA_964034835.1. Lineage (NCBI taxonomy): Eukaryota > Metazoa > Arthropoda > Insecta > Diptera > Muscidae > Muscina > Muscina levida. The sequence goes on along the minus strand of OZ035883.1, from coordinate 127,445,723 downwards.
CAAAGAAATATTTTTTGCTTCTACTACATTGACTGTGGCTGATAACACATTTTATTATTTGCATTTTATTTTTAATCATTAAGTTTTTTTTGCTTTTTATATATTCTGGTGCTAAAAACGACAGCGGCGGCTTCTTTGTATTTGATTTTGTACTAGAAATTCCTAAAGACTTCAAAGATTTCGATTGTTGCTCATTACAAATGACAGCTTGCCACAATTGAGTTTGAAAAGGGGGTGGAGGCGGCGGCGACAGCGGGTGATGATGGTGATAACCTTTTCATTGAACTTTAGAAGAATTTTTACAAATTGCCTAATGGCATTCAGTCGTTGTATAGGCATTCGTAAATCATCATATGTAGATTAGTTATGGTCAGAGAGAGAGAGAGAGAGAGGGAGAGTTTTAGAGGAAAAGAAATTTAATAAGACTTAATATAATTTGGGTTTCATTTGTACTTACCCAAGGGAAAAACCTGTAAGAAAGTTTCGGTCGGGCAACCCGACTTACATATACCGTCACCCTCAGTAAAACAAAAAATTTCAATTATATGGATATTATTACTCGATTTCTAACGTGGGCGGAATAATGTATTTGTCTGGGAGGTACCAGAAGGGGCGGGGCCATGTAGCCCATTTGCAATACCGTAAGTAGTTTTGGGGAAATATTAACTCGTGCAAAATTTCAAAACATTTGGTTGAGTCTTTCGAAAGTTATCGTGCGTATCAGCCGGACAGCCAGACAGACGGACATGGCTCAAACCACTTAAAAAGTCATGAATCGAATTTAGTTCAAAGAAACCTAGGGTCTAAAGTGACTCCTTCTATGTGTTACAATGGGTTTGGGTCGTATCAAATGATATATACCCTCATCCCCAAGTGTCATGGTATTATGAACCGGTGCAGCGGGACTGATACCCTGGGGTACTTTATATGTATTATATCCTATCTCTATAACTTTTGTATGTAGAGAACCGATAAGTTTTGTATGGGGTTGACCGATCCCCCCACAATGACGTACAGGTCTATGTTCAGCACCCCATAATTTTTGGAGTTTTCGTCTTTTCTCTCTATGTGTCATCAGAATAATGTAGACGAACCGATGGTAGCATAACATGCCATGGGATGATGGTACTGCTATTGTGATTACTTACTTACTTAAGTGACATATTACAACTAACGTACGAAGTTCATAAATTAAAGGTCTGAAGTATTAAAGCATTCCACACACATCGGTCATCTGCGTGCGTTCTCCAGTTAGTTTTTCCAGATGGTGGCACGTCGCCTACCACTTGGTCCTTCTAACGAAGTTTGGGTCTCCCTGCTCTGCGCCGTCCTTCAGGTTCGCCTTCAAACACCATTGACATCCATCCTGGCAACATGTCCCAGCCATCGTAGTCACTGTATTCTGACTCTTTTAGCTACGTCGACGTCGTGGTAAAACTCATACAGCTCATGGTTCATTTGTTGACGAAACTCACCGTCGACACAGATAGATCCATATATTTTTCGGAGTACTTTTCTCTCGAATACTCCATGGTACTGCTATTCTGATTACTTACTTAAGTGGCCCATTACAACTTAAGAACGTGATTCATAAATTTAAGGTATGAAGTATTAAAGAATTCCACCACTTGGTCCTTTCAACGAAGTTTGGGTATCCCTGCTCTGCGTCGTCCTTCAGGTTCGCCTTCAAACACCGTTCTCGCTGGATCATTTACATCCATTCTGGCAACATGTAACAGTCATCGTAGTCGTTGGATTCTGACTTTTTTAGCTACGTCAATGTCGTGGTAAAGCTCACGCAGCTTATGATTCATTTGATGGCGAAACTCGCCTTGGACACAGATATATCCATATATTTTTCGCAGTACCTTTCTCTCGAATACTGCAAGCATTTGTATGTCCGTTGTCGTCAGCACCCACGATTCGGCAGAGCGGGTACAATTAACACCTTGTATTGCTGTTTGTTCGTATCTCGAGATAAGGTGGTGTTACTAAAGTGCTGCCGAATTCCGTAAAAACATCTATTGACTAGCACTATTCTCCACTTAATTTCTTGGCTAACATTATTTTTCTTGTTGACGGAAGAACCGAGGTAGATAAACTCATCTACTACCTCAAGACAATAATTTTCAACGTTGACGGTGCGTCCCCATCGAGAGGACTCTTTGTTCGTCGAAATCATTATTTTTGTTTTGTTCTCCTTGACCGCTAAGTCAATTTTTGCCTAATCTTTTTTAGCGATGAGAAAACTGCAGTAACATCCCGCAGATTCCAGCGAATGATGTCTATATCATCGGCATAGGCTAGTGTTATGTGGCTCTTGTGGAATATGGCGCCAGACATGTTGACACCAGTCTATCTCAGCACCATCTCCATAACTATATTACAAAGCGTACAGGACAATCGATCACCCTGTCTGAGACCTCTTTCTGTGTTGAATGGTTCAGACTAATCTTAACCGAGGATTTGGTGTTGTCCAAGCTACATCTGCAAAGTCGAATCAGTTTTGCAGGAATACCAAACTCAGACATGGCCTCATATAGCCTATTCCTTATCGGATACTCGAAGGCAGCTTTGTAGTCCACAAAGAGGTGGTAGGTGTCTATCTGCTTTTCAGGAGTTTTTTCCAGGATTTGTCGTAAGGTCAATATTTGATCCGTCGTTGATTTACCAGGTCTAAAGCCGCACTGATATGGTCCAGTTAGCTTTTCAGCAATTTTCTTTAGACGTTCACACAATATACTCGAAAGGACCTTGTACGCAATTGGTTATAGACTTATTTCACTGTAGTTCTTACATTTACTATGATCTGCTTTCTTGTATATGGGACATAACAGACTGAGACTCCAATCCCCGGGCATGCTCTCCTCTTGCCAGATGTTCTCCATGAGCTGATGCATGCTCCTAATCAGCTCCTCCCCGCCAGCCTTAAACAATTCAGCAGGGAGACCATCGGCTCTAGCAGCTTTGTTGTTTTTAAGGCGGGATATTGCGACACATATCTCGCTCTGGCTCAGAGGTGGACGGTTAATACTATCGTCTTGGATTGGAGAGGGGTCTTCTGGAGTGCTGTCCGTATCCAGTAAATTTCTGAAATGATCTCTCCATATCTTCAAAACATTATCCGGGTCCGTCACTAGCTGGCTATCGCTGTCCTTGCAGGAGGGCAACCCTGTTCCATGCATTCTCGCCTTAACTCTCTTGTAGAATTTTCGGGCTTCCCCTCTACTTCGGAGCAACTCTGTGCACTCATCCTGTCTCTTCATCAGCTGCTCTTTTTCCGTCTAAAAAGACGAGTTGCCTCTCGTCTCTTCACCCTGTGTCGTTCAAGAACAGCTCGCGTTGCCATTGACTGCAGTTTCGCCCTGTATGCAGCAACCGTCTCTCTCGTGGCATTGCGACATCGTACCAGGCATCTTCTTGAGACGGCTTTGAGTACCCAAGTACGCTTCTCGCAGTCCGTTCTATGGAGTCGACTATATATTGCGACTGCGAGGTAATATCATCAGGGGTTGGGAGCATTCCCTAGCAATTGAGTTAGGTGGTTGGAGTAGGCGTCTGCTACCTCTGTGATCCGCAGTTTACCGATGTCCAGCTTTCGTTGTGCCTGGTTAGGTACGTTTTTCGCCATGTTTAGCCTTGTATGTACCTTAACTGCGGCAAGGTAGTGACGGAGTCAATGTTAGCACCCCTGATCTCTCGTACGTCCAGAATACTTGGTGCTTGCCTTCCATCGACTACCTCGTCAACTGATCTAGAGATAACCATGTTGCCTTATAAATATTTCTATATATTTACTATATTTCTTGCCGCGGAGAAATCAATCAGTCTGATGCCATTGTTTGACGTTTCGGTGTGCAGACTGGATTTTCCGATGGTAGGCTCAAATGCGGTCTCCCTGCCTATTTTAGCATTAAAATCACCTAGTATAATTATAATGTCATGGCTCAGGCTACGGTCATATACATTTTCTGGGCTCTCGTAGAACTGGTCTTTGTCCTCATCGTTTTTCTCATCTGTCTGAGTTTCAGGTTTCGCCCCTCACAGTAAGCCGGGCTCTGGCTGGTGTCAAAGGCACGCTTCCAGGCGTGACCATGTGGAGGTACTCCGTCCGCAGTAGTACTACGAATACGGAGATCTGTGAGTAGACTTGAAGTGCTATTGGCAAGGATCACTCTGGGTTTGCCAAGTTAAACCGATCAAAAGCTTTACCTTGCATCACACTCTTGACGGCCTGTATTTAGTAAAGTTATAACAGGATATACCCTTCTGGTACATACTATACAAATATACCTTTCCGCCCATTTTAGAGATGGAGTAATATGGAGTAATGGAATAAAAAGCTTCTCAAACAGTGACGTTCGCATTCGTCGATAAACAAGTAGGTGCCGTTAATTGTAAATCTAAAAATAGAAAGCGTGTTAATTCACAACAACGCGAGAAGCTATCCCAGACCTCATTCATGGGGTGTAAATGGAAATTAAGTTTTTTTTAAAGGAAATTTAAGTAAGATTTGTCCCTTACTCCCTGCTTTCGTTTTCACTTTCATCACACTTTTCACTTTGTGTCCGTAGTATATGTGGATATTTCGAATAATCTCCCCATCACAATCGCTTATGGGTAATGACTTAAATATTGCCCTTTCTCAAAAAGTTACATTTCCCCTCTAAGGGAATTTTAATTAATAAATTTCTCTCATATGTAGTTTCCTTATTAATCTATAACCAAATACAAGTATACGTTATGCTTTGCTATAATCCAGACATTTGTTTGTTGAAGCCCCATTTACCCTGCATTTCTCTTGCCAGTGCCCTGTTTTCCCCCTGGTCGACTAGCCCCACAAAAGTGGAATAGCATCGGTTTCTTGCAATTTACAAAATTTATACCACATTAAATCATATTTAATCATTGAAAATACAACAACAACAACAACAAAATACCCAAGATGAATGATGGAACAACAAAGTGAATGAATGAATCGAGCCAGTGAGCGAACAAGCAACTGAGTAGGTGTGAGTGAGTGAGTGAGAGAGTGTGTAAGTGATTCTATACGTATAGAACAGTACAAGTGCCTGACTAAGGCTGTATGTGCAACAAACAAATTCAACGTGAACACCAAACATAAAACACCCTCATATGGATCAAGAGGAATAAAAGAGCCCGGGAACCTAACAAGAACTCTTTAAGACAGACATCAAACAAAATGTTGTTTTTTTTTCTCTTTTCTGTTGTTTTGCCTTTGGTTTTTAGCATTTGCTAAAAATACAATATCTTTTACAGAGCAGCGGGGTAGTCGCTAAAAACATCATCATGGTTATGGTGGTGTCACTACAGCCTCCTCCAACGACCAGCCAAAAACACGCATAAAGACACGTAAAGTAAGAATTACACACTTAATTAATGAGAGCTGTTTGGTGTTATTTTTTTCTCGTTTGTTGCTTTTTGTTTTGATCTAAAGCAGATTTTGCACATTCCCATGCACCACCACCACCACCAGCGGAACCACAGTCATTTTTGATGATCCCCCGAAAGCTTTGCTTTGTGGCGTTATTATTTTGAAAAATTTTCGCTTTCATGTGTGTGTGTGTGCGTGTATGTGTTATGCATATCCTTTTGTACAGACGCGTCTGATAATCAGAAGTGACAAAATTTCTATAAGGTCTGTTGGTTTTCGGTAACATAGGAACATAAACTTACAGTTCGGCGAACAGTGGGATTAAATGGCGCCGAATTGGGGAACCTATTAAATTATAGGTTAGGTGATTTATGTAGTTGATGTTAACGAATGGACTTTGCCGGTCTGATATGTCGGGAACCATCCTGGAAAATAGCCCATCCCGGAATAATTTTTGCATAACTTCGGAGTAGTTTTCTGTCGCCTTGGCATGCATTCAGTCCTCCGCCGGTTTCGTCGTGTTAAGTCTGCAGCATCCAGATCTGGTTTTTTTTTCAGGATATCTCCGCTGTACTGTCTCTTGCCGAATCTTCTCTTCTAATGTATTAACCAGATTCTTTTTCTTTAATGGCAGCAACAACAGAAATTTATCCATCAGTAGCCGCACGTAGAAAAGTATTCCAAGCGCTTCAGTCTTTTGCGCTCCGTAGATCGTTCGTCACGCCAAGCTTAGTTAACAGCTCTTTCACCTGGTCCATCAATCGGAGTTTTGATCGCCTCCTCCTGCGCCGCCCATCGAGTTTATTGCCGAAGACTTTTCGAGTCGGAGCGTTTTCGTCCATTCGTACAACGTGCCGAAGCCAGCGCATTCGGTCTGTTTGAACGCGCTTGACAACGTCGATGTCGTTGTACAGCTCATGATTCATTCGACGACGGTACTCGCCGTTAACGATGATGGGTCCAATTCTTTTGCGTAGTATTTTTCTCTTGAGGACTTCCAGAATAGATTGATTCGCTTGTGTCATTACCCAGGATTCTGCGTTGTAGAGCAAGACAGTTTGGATCAGAGTCTGGTAGAGCTGGATCTTTGTTCTTTGAGAGAGGGCTTTGTCGTTAAATCGCTTGCTTATCATATAGTAGCAGCGGTTTGTGATCAATACTCGTCTTTTGATTTCCAGGCTGACATTATTCTTTTTGTTTATGGCGGAGCCAAGGTAGACAAAATCATCTACCACTTCAAAGTTATAGTTGTCAACGTTCACGCAGCGTCCCATACGATTGAACAGTTTGTTCGTTGAAACAAATAACTTGGTTTTGTCCTCATTAATCACCAGACCCACTCTAGCCGACTGCTTTTCAATGCTCGAAAAAGCTGCAGTAACATATCGCTATCCACGTTCAATAATATCTATATCATCGGCATACGCGATGGCTGTTTACTACAGCCTTCCGCATGATCATCTCCATTACAATGTTAAAGAGATCGCAGAACAGACTATCGCCTTGTCTAAAGCCTCGCTTGGTAGAAAAAAGCTCTGACAGATTTTTGTCAATTTTCACTGAAGACTTCGTGTCATTCAGTGTCATCCCGCAGAGTCGAATTAGCTTCGCGGGGATATCAAACTCAGCCATAGCATCCAACAATTTCTGTCGTATCGAACTGTCGAATGCAGCTTTGTAGTCGATGAACAGATGGTAGGTTATCGATCTGCATTTCTTGGGTCTTCTCCAGGATTTGTCGCAATGTGATTATCTGGTCGGTTGTGGATTTACTAGGTCTAAAGTCACACTGATAAGGTCCAATCAGGTTTGCCAGAATGGGCTTTAGTCTTTTACATATCACAATAGACATGACCTTGTATGCTATGGCTATGGCTAAAGGCTAATCCCGCGATAGTTGGTACACACACTTGCATCGAATTTTTTAAGCACGGGACATAGGACACTCAGATTCCAATCATCGAGCATGCACTCCCTGAGCCAAATCGTCTTTATGAGCTGGTGCATGCACGTTACCAGCTCATCGCTGCCGGCTTTAAAAAGCTCTGCCGGCAGTCCATCGGCTCCCGCAGCTTTATTATTTTTAAGCCGTGCAATTGCCGGTCTGATTTCGTTTTGGCTCGGTGGTGAACAATTTACTGCGTCATCTATGATTGGTGTGAATTCGTCACTTATGCTGCCTTCGGGAACGAGTAGAGATTGAAAGTGTTCTCTCCATATTTACAGCACACTCTGAGTGTCCGTTACCAAATTTCCGTCTCTATCCTTACAGGTGAGGATCCCTGTTCCAAAACCTTTACTTTTTACATTTTGGTATAACTTTCTGGCCTCACCTCTATCCCGGTAGTTTTCCATATCCCGGCTCTCTCTTTTCTTCCACAGATGCTTTTTCCGCCTGAACAGGCGTTTCATCTGCCGCTTTTTCCCTTTATAACGCCATTGGCTGCAGTTTTGCCTTGTATGCAGCATCCAGTTCCTCAGACATTTGGCGACATTCATCATCGTACCAGGGCTTGTCTGAGCATGGTTTTTGCATAACCCAGTACGGTCGTTGCGGCAGTGGTCATAGAATTCGCAATATGCTGTCACTGTATGTCGGGAACATCAGAACTAGGGGTGTTTGTTTGGAGTAATTGTGAGAGTTGGTTGGTTGGAGTAGGCATTGTCTATCTCGGTGGTATGCAGCTTTGTGATGTTTAGTTTCTTTTGTGTTTGATTACGAGTGTTTTTAGCACTACTTAATCGTGTGCGTGCCTTGGCTGCAACTAGGTGGTGATCTGATTCAAAATTTGCACCGCGCATCATATGCACGTCCATAACGCTGCTTGAGACATGCCTTCCATCACCTACCACGTGATCAATCTGATTTATTGTATTTTGATTGGGAGATGTTGCCTTGTGGATATCTTTATGCCGGAATCTGGTTCCACTTACTACCATGTTTCTTGCCGACGCGAAACTAACCAGTCTGAGTTCGTTATCGGAGGTTTTATTGTGTAGACTGAATTTTTCGACTTCTGAACCAAGAGCATCTTCCCTTCCTATTTTAGCATTAAAATCTCGCAGAACAATTTTAATGTCATGTGCAGGGCAGCGGTCATATATCTCCTTTAGGCGCTCATAGAATGCATCTTTAATGTCCTCATCTTTGTCTTCCGTCGGGGCGTGTACACAAATCAGCGTAATGTAAAAATATTTCGCGAAAAGTGGCTATTCGGTCACTTACTGGGTTAAACTGCGTGACCACGGGTTAAAGTCTCTTGCCGACTATGAAACCACATCCAAATTCGTGTCTTTTTGCATGGCAGCTGTAAAAGATGACACAGTTCTTCCGTCATGTGCATCCTCGTCCCATCCATCTCATTTCCTGTATGGCGGTGATTTCAGCCTTATATTTGTCGAGGACATCCGCCAGTTGGATAGAGGCACCTTCTCTATAGAGAGTTCGGACATTCCAGGTACAGATCCGTAAATTGTGGTCCTTACAACGTTTTCCAGGGTCGTCAACATTTGGGGGGGGGTTCTTGTTTTTTCTTTTCTTCGTGTTTTCATAATAATTGCTTATGTTTAAGGAGAGTGGCTTATTAGGCCACCGCGCCCGATCCTGGTTTCTTGGGGCTGCCAAAGCCACTCAGAGAGCCTCTGTGTTGAGCTTCAGTAACTTCTGTTACCTACTTTCTAAGACGCATCGGTGATAGCATGCCGATTAGGTTACTCAACATTGCGCCTTCTCACATTTGCTACCACTGAACGGATGTTCAATGGCATTGCCCGGGAAATACGTGATCTCTCGATCGTTGTGAGCTGCTAGGGAACCTTTAGAAGAGAGATTGTGGTTACTCCCAGATGGAAAACAATCAAAATACTCAAATAAGAATATCCCCCATCCCCCTCCCGCTACTCTTCCCTATTTAAAACTTAATTTCACTTTGCACCCCATGAATGAGGTATGGGATAGCTTCTCGCGTTGTTGTGAATTAACTCACTTTCTATTTTTAGATTCACAACTAACGGCACCTACTTGTTTATCGACGAATGCGAACGTCACTGTTTTGAGAAGCTGTTACTAGACACGCCGATTGACTTGACGTTTATACAGCGAAGTTGCTGTCATCAACATTCGAGTGGAGCCGACAATGAAAGAACAATTTTTTTTTAAGATGACTGGAGCCAGTTTTGAACCTGCGATCTCCCGCATGGTAGTCGCGTGTTCTAACCACTATGCCACGACCGGTCCCCTCTTCCGTATTTACTTTTAGTAATTTTTATGCGAATTACCAGCCAACATTACCACTGTAGTCCCCGTATGCCACCCTTTCTCTTTAACATACCACAGTCAACGATCGCTTTCAACCGCCCCCCCCCCCCCCTTCATTCTTACCCCATTATGCGCGAAATCATACCAAATGCCATATGTAGGATATAGTTTAGACATTTGTCATAAGAATACATGAAGTACACATGTTATTTATTTTGCCACACACACTAAAAAGATGAGGGCGTTGAACAAAATCGCTTTTGATGAGAACAGACCAGGCCAGACCATGCCAACAACAGCAAAAAAAAAAAAACAAGCCTCATGTGTGAGCAAATTCTAAAGAAATCCGGCCACTACTCCTCGGAAACCGTATGAAAGTTCAGCGTTGCCTTTTTTTTTGTTGTTACTTATTTAATGTGACACTATGGAAAATAAAGTGATAAAACTAACAAGGCGGAACTTTATGGCAAAGAAACGGAGGCGACAAATTTTTGTTAATAATTACACAGTACAACATTTTCAGCTCATTGATTTGGGATTCAATTCTGAGAACTGCACCTGAAAGTAGCCCCACAAAGAAGAAGTTTTGAATCATTCGTTTTGTCAAGTTACATGCCATAATAATTTTATATCGATTTGAAGTTAGTAAGTATCGTATATGGGGATAGCCTAAAACGTGACAAATTACCCTATACGATACTTACTAACTTCAAATCGATATTAAATTATTATGGCATGTAACTTGACAAAACGAATGATGCAGAACTTCTTGTTATTGGGGCTTCTTTCACGTGCAGTTCTTAGATTTGAGTCCCAAAATTATGTGTTGTACTGTGTTATACAATAAAGAAATTAGAAAGAATTTAAAAAAAAAAAACTCAGAGCACAAAAAACATAATTAATCTTTAAAAGGCAATCGTATTCATTATTTCCAGGTTTGTATAGGGAACAAAATGGTAATGAAACAATTTTTGATTTGCTTTGTCTGCCAATTGATTCCTAGTAAACCAGCCGGCATAATTTGTTGTTTGCAAGAGATGTTTTTGATGCCATTGTTTTACTCATGTGGTTTTCCATCATTTTTCCTCTTAATTACTTAATAAAAGTTCATTAATGTTATTGTTGTTTTGCGTTATTGTTTTGTTTTGTTGTAAACAAAATCGGATGTGTGTGAAAATAATGAGGCGCTTCAGTGTAAACAAATAAAAGTAATTAAAACATAAACACACTGGGTGTGAACAATATCTATCTGTTTGTTTGGACAGCAACCACTTGTATTTGGGGGGGGGGATAAATAGGTTGAGTTGAAAGTTTTGGGGTGCAGTGGCAAGGTCTAAAAAATTGGAAAAAGAAATTCAGAATTCCAAAATAAAAGTTGAACGATGATCGGCGATACTTAGGGCGGATAAGTAGATGATGAAGTTCGAGTAGATTAATGTACTCTATTATCCCGCATGGGTCTTACTTAAAGAGCAGTCAAGGTATCAACATGATTTCTCACTTTACAGTAGAAGAGGTCCATGTCGGGAGTGTGATGTAAGGTAAAGCTTTTGATAGGTTTAACTTGGCGAGACCAGAGTGATCCTTGCCTTTAATGAAGAATGCGAAATAATGGGATTTTTTTCAAATGATTTTGTCAGTACTACATATAAATCAGTTAAGAAACGAATTTTACATTAAAAAAAGTAAGAAGAAAAATTTCAGAAAATTATCCATTTTTACTGGTATTATGACGACTGTGACCATATGGTAACAGCATTAAAACGAGTGAATAAAATGAACCAAGTATAACATAATTCATGCAATACGTTTTTAAGATATTTGATATTCTTCTCAAATAAAACCAGTAAGAAAGTTTCAGTCGGGCAACCCGACTAACATATACCATCACCCTCAGTGCAACAAAAAATTTTCTATTATACTAATATTAAAGGGTGATTTTTTAAGAGCTATAGGAAAGTTTTTAAAAAATATCCATGAAATCTTTATTTGAATCGATAGTAAGGTCCATATAATTTAATGTTTGAAGATTATTTCATGCAAATGTTGACCGTGACTGCGCCTCAATTGGTCCGCTTAGTCCAATTTTGGAATACTCTTTCCAACATTTCGGCCGGTATCTCATGAATAAATGCTTCAATGTTGTCTTCCAATGCGTCAATTGAAGCGGACATGTGTGTATAGATATGAGCTTTAACATAGCCCGACAAAAAATAGTCTAAAGGCGTTAAATCGCACGATCTAGGAGACCAATTGACCGGTCCCGAACGTGACATAAAATGTTCACCGAACTCGCCTCTAAATAAGTCCATTGTTAAGCGTGCTGTGTGGCATGTAGCACTGTCTTGTTGAAACCACATGTCATGCTTGTCAAGCTCTTGCATTTTGGGCAAAAAAAACCAGTAAGAAAGTTTCAGTCGGGCAACCCGACTTACATATACCATCACCCTCAGTAAAACAAAAAACTTTCTATTAAATTGATATTATTACTTGATTTCTAAAGTGGGCGGAGTGATACTTTTTTATGAGAGGTACCAGTAGGGGCGTGTCTAGACTTCCAGATTTCTTCTCCATAACTTTATCCTGTTAGGGCTTTACTAAATACAGAATTTGGGCACGATCGCGTTGGGTGTATTGATATTATTACTCCATCTCTAAAGTGGGCGGAGTGGTACATTTGTATGGGAGGAACCAGAAAGGGCGTGTCTAGATTTCCAGATTTTCTATCCAAAACTTTATCCTGCTTGAACTTTACTAAATACAGAATTTGGGCACGATCGCGTTAGATCCATTAATAATATTAATCGAATTCTAAAGTGGGCGGTACCAGATGTGTATGCCAGGTACCAGATAGGGCGTGGCTAGACTTTCAGTTTTTTTTTCAAAAACTTTATCCTGTTATAGCTTTACTAAGTACAGAATTTGGGTACGATCCCGTTCGGTGTATTTATATTATTACTCGATTTCGAAAGTGGGCGGAATGAGGTATTTGTATGGAAGGTACCAGAAGGGGCTGGGCCATGTAGCCCATTTGCAATACCGTAAGTAGATTTGGGGAAATATTAATTCGTGCAAAATTTCAAAACATTTGGTTGCGTCTTTCGAAAGTTATCGTGCGAACCAGCCGGACAGCCGGACAGCCAGACAGACGGACAGACAGACAGACGGACATGGCTCAAACGACTTAAAAAGTCATGAATCGAATTTGGTTCAAAGAAACCTAGGGTCTAAAGTTGCTCCTTCTATGTGTTACACTTTTGGGTCGTATGAAATGATATATACCCTCATCCCTAAGGGTGATGGTATAAAAACTAAAAGTCCTTAATATATCAGTTTTTTAACAACCAAAAAATATTCTTAATATGGAGAGACGTTAAATCCCTCCATATTGCTGTTTTAAGCACATTTGAAAATCAGCTATTTTAAATGATCCAACATGCACGCTACTGACGTCCAATCGCATAGGGGTAAATCAAGAATGAAACATCAAAGCATGTTGTGATGAAATCAAAAAAAAAATTTATGAAATTTATTCTTATGTTTATTTTATTGCGTGCAATATCTAACGTTACCATATGGTAACAGTCGTCACTATTGGGTTAAGTCTATTCACAGAGCTTCACATTTAGGGTACTACTGTAACTCCACGAGGTGAGGCCTGGAAACGTGCCTTTGACACTCATCAGAGCTAACTGTGAAGGGCGACACCTAAAACCTAGACTCGTCGGCTCAGATAAAGCGGTACCCTGGTCAGCGTCTGACCGAGAATGGGCGGCTGTAATAAAATCCTGGCAGGAGGAGAAAACTTCGACGTGGTGCGCTGGGTTTGCAAACCGCCACTGACGCTTGAACTATTGCAAAGAAAATAATAAAATGGACCCACCAAAATGTTGACGACCACCGCAAACGGACCATGAAATGAGGATATGCACCTGGAATGTTAGAACACTGTATAGACCAGGTGTCTTCGTCCACCTTGCGAAAGACCTTGAAGAATACAAGGCTGACATAAACCCGGTGGACGGGACACGGATGCCCGCTCATAAAGACGTGCAGCATCTACTATAGTAGCCATTCGTGCAAGCACAAGTTTGGATGTGGATTTGTGGTTGGCAAGAGACTGCGACACCTAGTCTCAAGGTTCAACCCGGTGTGTGAACGTATAGCCACCATAAGAGTCAAAACAAAGTTTTTCCACATAAAAATTATATGTATCCATGCTTCGACAGAAGAGAAAAACGATGAGGACAAAGACGAGTTCTACGAGAGCCTAGAAAATGTATATGACCGTAGCCCGAGCCATGCCATTAAAATTGTACTAGGGGACCGGCCGTGGCATGATGGTTAGAATACGCGACTACCATGCGGGAGATCAAAGGTTCAACTCCTGGCTCCAGTCATCTTAAAAAAAAGAAAAAAAATTCTTTCATTGTCGGCTCCCCTTAAATGTTGTCGACAGCAACTTCGCAGCATCAGTGTCGGGTCAATCGGCATGTCTAGTAAGAGCTTCTCATACAGAGACGTTCGCATTCGTCGATAAGCAAGTAGGTGCCGTTAGTTGTGAATCTGAAAATAGAAAGCGTGTTAACTCACAACAATGCGAGAAGCTATCCCATGCCTCATTCATGGGGTGTAAAGGAACATTAATTTTTTTTCTTAATAATTTAATGCTAAAATAGGCAGGGAGAAAGTATTTCGGAAAATTCAGTCTACACACCGAAACGTCGAACAATGGCATAAGATGATTTCTCTGCGGCAAGAAATAAAATAGTTAGCAGCACTAGATTTGACCATAGAAAAATATTCATAAGGCAACATGGTTACCTCCAGATCAATTGACGAGGATAGATCACGTGGTGGACGATGAAAGCCATACATCGTGTATTCTGGACGTACGAGTGATCAGAGGAGCGAACATTGACTATGATCACTACCTTATCACAACTAAAGTACTCACATGGCTTAGCATGGCGAAAAACGTACGTAATCAGGCACAGCGAAAGCTGGACTTTGGTAAACAACGAACCACAGAGGTAGCGGACGCCTACTCCAACCACCTATCTCTACTGCTGCGGAATTCTCCAACCAACTGATAATATAACCTCGCAGTGGCAATATATAGCCGACTCCATAGAACTGACTGCGAGAAGCGTACTTGGGTACTCAAAGGCGTCTCAAGAAGATGACTGGACGGTGATGAATGTCGCAATGCCACGAGAGGGACGGATGCTGTATAAAGGGCGAAACTGCAGCCAATGGCAACGCGAGCTGTTCGTGAACGGCACAGGGGGAAAAGACGAGAGGCAACTCGTCTTTTTAGACAGAAAAAGGAGTGACTTAAGAAAAGGCAGGATGAGAGTTGCTGCGTAGTAAAGGGGAAGCCCGAAAATTCTACCAGAGGGTTAAGGCGAGAATGCGTGGAACAGGGTTGCCCTCCTGCGAGGACAGCGATGGCCAGCTAGTGACGGTCCCGAATAAAGTTCTGAAGTTATGGAGAGATCATTTTAAAAATTTACTGGATAAGGACACCACTCCAGAAGACCCCACTCCAATTCACGACAATGGATTTAACTTCCACCTCCCAGCCAGAGCGAGATACCTGAACAATATCCCGCCTTAAAATTAACAAAGCGGCTGGAGCCGATGGTCTTCCGGCTGAATTGTTTAAGGCAGGTGGAGAGGAGCTAATTAGGAGCATGCATCAAATCATGGAGAACATCTGGCTAGAGGAGAGCATGCCTGGGGATTGAAGTCTCAGTCTGTTATGTCCCATATACAGAAAGGAGATCGTAATGAATGTAAGAACTACCAAGGAATAAGCCTATTATCAATTGCGTACAAGGTCCTTTCAAGCATATTGTGTGAACGTCTAAAACCAATTGTAGAAAAACTTATTGGACCTTATCAGTGCGGCTTTAGACCTGGTAAATCTATGACGGATCAAATATTCACCTTACGACAAATCCTGGGAAAAAACTCATGAAAAGCAGATCGACACCTACCACCTCTTTGTCGACTACAAAGTCGCCTTCGACTCTCCGATAAGGAATAGGCTATATGAGGCCATGTCTGAGTTTGGTATTCTTACAAAACTGATTCTACTTTGCAGATGTACCTTGGACAACACCAAATCCTCAGTTAAGATTGGTAAAGATAAGTCTGAACCATTCAAAACGGAAAGAGGTCTCAGGCATGGTGATAGCCTGTCCTGTACACTATTTAATATTATATATTTATGGAGAAGGTGATGAGAAAGGCTGGTGTCAATATGTTTGGTACCTTATTCCACAAGAGCCACATAACACTAGCCTATACCGATGATATATACATCATTGGCCGAAATCATCGGGATGTTACTGCAGTTTTCTCATCGCTAGAAAAGAAGTTAGCAAAAATGGGTTTAGCGGTCAACGAGGACAAAACAACATAACGATTTCGACGAACAAAGAGTCTTCTCGATGGGGACGCACCGTCAACGTTGAAAATTATTGTTTTGAGGTTATAGATGAGTTTACCTACCCCGGATCTTCCGTCAACAAGAAAAATAATTTCAGCCATAAAATTAAGCGGAGAATAGTGATAGCCACTAGATGTTTTTACAGACTGCGCAGCACTTTAGTAACACCACCTTATCTCGAGTTACGAAGAAACAGCTGTACCAGTTGTTAATTTTACCCGTTCTGTTGTATGCTGCCGAATCGACATACAAAACTTAGGAGTATTCGAGAGAACAGTACTCAGAAAAATATAAGAACCTATCTGTGTCAACGTCGAGTTTTGCCATCGGATGAACCATGAACTGTATGAGCTTTACCACGACATCGTAGTTAAAAGAGTCAGAATTCAACGACTACGATAGCTGGGTCATGTTGGCAGGATTGATGTAAACGCTCTAGCGAGAAAGAGACCCAAACTTCGTTGGAAGGATCAAGTGGTAGGCGACGTGTCACCATCTGGAAAAACTAACTGGAGAACACACGCAGAAGATCGAAGCGTGTAGAATTCTTGAATACTTCAGGCCTCTAATTTATGAATAACTTTCGTTGTAATGGGCCACTTAGGTAAGTAAGTTAAGTAAGTATAAAAGGGTGGCTGACCCAACCTTCAGGGTTGGTCGCTAACCAGCATCCGCTATACATAAACAAAAATATCACAAAGCAACGTTGTCCAGCTGCCACCACGATGGTCTTGTAAGTCAGTTTAAGTTGCAAGTTCCATATTGCATTCCCAAGGACATCTGAATAACTTATAAGGAGAGGGCGACAGTAATTGTAGATATTACTTTACCTCCTCTCGATGTTGTCGACAGCAACATCGCAGTATAAGTGTCGAGATAATCGGCAGGTCTAGTAAAAGCTTCTCAAACAGTGACGTTCGCATTTGTCGATAAACAAGTAGGTGCTGTTTGTTGTGAATTTAAAATAGAAAGCGTGTTATTTCGCAACAACGAGAGAAGCATGTCATGCCTCATTCATGGGGTGTAAAGGGAAATTAAGTAAGTAAGTACTTACCTCCTTCCTTGAGCTATCTAAATCAGAAAATTTGTACGGTATTAATATGTTGAAAAATAGAATAATTGCAAGACCGAGCTAATATTTGGATACGAGCATCTCCTTCATATGCGTCTCCTCTTTAGTAAGAAGACTCATCAGTTCATTACTTGTTTTCAACCATTCTTATACTTTGGAAGTCTTTTCATGACAAATTGTCAATTAATTCTGATTTAAAATAAGACAACAATTTGACACCAGTGAAGCTTTATCTAAAAATGTAAAACAAATTAAATAGAAACCTCTAAATGAATCACACTTTTTGATGTAAAAACTTGTTTACTAGATCTTGTATTCTAATAAGTTTTAAAATAGAAAAAGTTTGAAAACTAACTTTACACATAATTGTTTACTACATAAATTATAATGAGTCATATACCTTTTTACCCCACCCACGTATGTCGACTATTAAACGTTGTGGGATACACAAATAATTTATGTTTATTTACAAACTATAAAATTAAGTGGATTGTTAACGCGTGATAAATAAAAACCGACGCAACGAAAGTAATAAACAAAAAAAGACTACAAAATAGCAAAATAAGAATTTTGGGTAAAATGAAGACCCCAAAGCCATAGGAAACAGGTTCACTTTGCTAATTCAAGCACGCAAGCACTGATGATCTCTTACATTGGTGTAGAATGGAAGAATTTCGATATTTCTATGCCATTGTGTTACAAACTCATTATTGGTATAAATGTCTCTTATATCACCAATGTTCCAAAGTCGTCAAATATTTCTTTTTTTGAGAATTCATGTAAGTTGCTGAGAAGCAACCGAGAGATCACGTATTCCCCGGTCGGCAATGCTACTGAACATCCGTTCAGTGATAGGAAATGTGAGAAGGCGAAATGTTGAGTAGCATAATCGGCATGCTACCACCGATGCGTCTTAGGTAGTAGGTAACAGAAGTTACTGAAGCTCAACACAGGCTTTCTTAGTGGCTTTGGCAGCCCCAAGAAACTAGGATCGGGCGCGATGGCCTAATAAACCGCTATGCTTAAACAAAACAAAAAACAAAAACCCTCCCAAATGTTGACGACCCCGCAAACATTATAAGGACCATGATTTAAGGATATGCTCCTGGAATGACCAAACTCTATACAGAGATGGTGCCTCTATCCAACTGGAGGATGCCCTCGACAAATACAAGGCTGACATCACTGCCACACAAGAAATGCGAATGACGGGACAGGGATGCACACGTCGAAAGAACTGTGACATCTTTTACAGCTGCCATGCAGAAAGACATGAATTTGGATGTGGTTTCATAGTCGGCAAGAGACTTCGACACCTGGTCTCGCGGTCTATCCCTATAAGTGACCGAATAGCCACTATTCGCATCCGGGCGAAATATTTTTGTATTACTCTGATTTGTGTAAACGCCCCGATGGAAGACAAAGATGAGGACATTAAAGATGCATTCTATGAGCGCCTGGAGGAGATATGTGACCGCTGCCCTACACATGACATTAAAATTGTTCACGGAGATTTTAATGCTAAAATAGGAAGGGGAGATGCTCTTGGTTCAGCAGTCAGAAAATTCAGTCTACACAACAATACCTCCGATAACGGATTCAGACTCGTTTGTTACGCGTCGGCAAGAAACATGGTTGTGAGTGGAACCAGATTCCCGCATAAAGATATCCACAAGGCAACCTGGATATCTCCCGATCAAAATACAAGAAATCAGATTGATCACGTGGTAATTAATGGAAGGCATGTCTCAAGCGTTATGGACATGGGTGTGATTACTTACTTACTTAAGTGGCCCATTACAACTTACGAACATGTTTCATAAGTTTGAGGCCTGAAGTACGAAAGAATTCCACACGCTTCGGTCTTGTGCATGTGTTCTCCAGTTAGTCCTACCAGATGGTGGCACGTCGCCTACCACTTGGTCCTTCCAACGGAGTTTGGGTCTCCCTGCTCTGCGCCGTCCTTCAGGTTCGCCTTCAAACACCTTTCTCGATGGAGCATTTACATCCATCCTGGCAACATGACCCAGCCATCGTAGTCGTTGCATTCTGACTCTTTTAGCTACGTCGATGTCGTGGTAAAGCTCATACAGCTCATGGTTCATCCGATGGCGAAACTCGCCGTCGACACAGATAGGTCCATAAATTTTTCGGAGTTCTTTTCTCTCGAATACTCCCAGGTTTTGTATGTCCGTTGTCGTAAGCACCCATGATTCGGCAGCATACAAAAGAACGGGTAAGATTAGCACCTGGTAAAGCTGTTTCTTAGTATTCCGAGATAAGGTGGTGTTACTAAAGTGCTGCCGAAGTCCGTAGAAACATCTATTGGCTAGCACTATTCTCCGTTTAATTTCTTGGCTGACATTATTTTTCTTGTTGACGGAAGACCCGAGGTAGGTAAACTCGTCGACTACCTCAAAACAATAATTGTCAACGTTCACGGTGCGTCCCCAACGAGAGGACTCTTTGTTCGTCGAAATCATTATTTTTGTTTTATCCTCGTTGACCGCTAAACCCATTTTTGCTGACTCCTTTTCTAGTGATGAGAAAACTGCAGTAACATCCAATGATGTCAATATCATCGGCATAGGCTAGTGGCATGTGGCTCTTGTGGAATATGGTGCCAGACATGTTGACACCAGCCTTTCTCATCACCTTCTCCATAACTATATTAAATAGTGTACAGGACAGGCTATCGCCCTGCCTGAGACCTCTTTCCGTGTTAAATGGTTCAGACTGATCCTTACCAATCTTAACAGAGGATTTGGTGTTGTCTAAGGTACATTTGCAAAGTCGAATCAGCTTTGCAGGAATACCAAACTCAGACATAGTCTCATAAAGCCTATTCCTTATCGGAGAGTCGAAGGCAGCTTTGTAGTCGACAAAGAAGTGGTAGGTGTCGATCTGTTTTTCATGGGTTTTTTCCAGGATCTGTCGTAAGGTGAATATTTGATCCGTCGTAGATTTGCCAGGTCTAAAGCCGCACTGATATGGTCCAATTAGTTGTTCTACAATTGGCTTTAGACACACACACAATATGCTTGAAAGGACCTTGTACGCAATTGGTAATAGGCTTATTCCACGATAGTTCTTACATTCACTACGATCTCCTTTCTTGTATATGGGACATAACAGACTGAGACTCCAATCCCCGGGCATGCTCTCCTCTTGCCAGATGTTCTCCATGAGCTGATGCATGCTCCTAATCAGCTCCTCCCCGCCAGCCTTAAACAATTCAGCAGGGGGACCATCGGCTCCAGCAGCTTTTTTGTTTTTAAGGCGGGAGATGGCCATACGTATCTCGCTCTGGCTGGGAGGTGGACAGTTAATACCATCGTCATGGATTGGAGCGAGGTCTTCTGGATTGGTGTCAGTATCCAGTAAATTTCTAAAGTGGTCTCTCCATATCTTCAGAACGCTATCCGGGTCCGTCACTAGCTGACCATCGCTGTCCTTGCAGGAGGGCAACCCTGTTCCACGCATTCTCGCTTTAACTCTCTTGTAGAATTTTCGGGCTTCCCCTCTACTTCGGAGCAACTCAGTACACTCATCCTGTCTCTTCTTCAGCTCCTTCTTTTTTCTTCTAAAAAGACGAGTTGCCTGTCGTCTCTTCTCCCTGTACCGTTCACGAACAGCTCGCGTTGCCATTGGCTGCAGTTTTGCCCTGTATGCAGCATCCGTCTCTCTCGTGGCATTGCGACATTCATCATCGTACCAGGCATCTTCTTGAGACGGCTTTGAGTACCCAAGTACGCTTCTCGCAGTCCGTTCTATGGAGTCGGCTATATATTGCCACTGCGAGGTTATATTATCAGGGGTTGGAGCATTCCGCAACAGTTGAGTTAGGTGGTTAGAGTAGGCATCCGCTACCTCTGTGGTCCGCAGTTTACCGATGTCCAGCTTTCGTTGTGCCTGGTTACGTACGTTTTTCGCCATGCTTAGCCTAGTGCGTACCTTAACTGCGGTAAGGAAGTGATCAGAGTCAATGTTCGCACCTCTGATCACTCGTACGTCCAGAACACTCGATGCGTGCCTTCCATCGACTACCACGTGATCTATCTGATTCCTCGTCAATTGATCTGGAGATAACCATGTTGCCTTATGAATATTTTTATGGTCAAATCTAGTGCTGCTAACTACCATATTTCTTGCCGCAGAGAAATCAATCAGTCTGATGCCATTGTTGGACGTTTCGGTGTGCAGACTGAATTTTCCGATTGTAGGCTCAAATGCGGTCTCCCTGCCTATTTTAGCATTAAAATCGCCTAGTACAATTTTGATGTCATGGCTGGGGCTACGGTCATATACATTTTCTAGGCTCTCGTAGAACTCGTCTTTGTCCTCATCGCTTTCTCTTCTGTCGGAGCATGGGCACATATAAGTGTTATGTGGAAAAACTTTGTTTTGACCCTATGGTGGCTATACGTTCACACACATGGGTGTGATGCGCGGTGCAAATATTGACTCGGATCACCACCTAGTTGCAGCTAAGGTACGCACACGATAAAGTAGTGCTAAAGACATACGTAATCAAACGCAAAGGAAGCTAGATATCACAAAGCTGCATACCACCGAGATAGCCAATGCCTACTCCAACCAACCAACTCTCGCAATTACTCCAAACAAACCCCCCTAGTTCTGATGTTCACGACACACAGAGGCAGCATATTGCGAATTCTATGACCACTGCCGCAACGACCGTACTGGGTTATGAAAAACCACGCTTAGACGTGGTACGATGATGAATGTCGCGAAATATCTGAGGAAATGGATGCTGCATACAAGGCAAAACTGCAGCAAATGGCGACGCGTGCGGTGACGGAGCGGTATATAGGGAAAAGGAGGCAGATGAAACGCCTGTTCAGGCGGAAAAAGCGCTTGTGGAAGAAAAGAGAGAGCTAGGATATCGAAAACTACAGGGCCTGAAAGTTCTACCAAAAGGTAAAAAGTAAAGGTTTTAGAACAGGGATCCCCACCTGTAAGGATAGAGACGGAAATCTGGTAACGGACACTCAGAGTGTGCTGCAAATATGAAGGGAACACTTTCAATCTCTACTCGTTCCCGAAGGCAGCATAGGTTACAAAATCACACCAATCATCGACGATGGAGTCCACCACCAAGCCAAAACGAGATCAGCACGGCGATCGCAAGCCTAAAAAATAATAAAGCTGCGGGAGCCGATGGACTGCCGGCAGGGTTTTTTAAAGCCGGCGCCGATGGACTGGTAACATGCATGCACCAGCTCATAAACACGATTTAGCTCAGGGAGTGCCTGCCCGATGATTGGAATCTTAGTGTCCTATGTCCTGTGCTTAAGGAAGGCGATCCAAGTGTGTGTACCAACTTTCGCAGGATACCCCTTTTGTCCATAGGTTCTGTCTAGTGTGTGATGTGAAAGACTAAAGCCCATTCTGGCAAACCTGATTGGACCTTATTAATGCGGCTTTAGACCTGGTAAATCCACGACCGACCAGATATTCACACAACGACAAATCCTGGAGAAGACCCAAGAAATGCAGATCGACACCTACCATCTATTCATCGGCTACAAAGGTGCATTCGTCAATTCAATACGACAGAAATTGTTGGCTGCTATGGCTGAGTTCGGTATCCCCTCGAAGCTAATTCGACTTTGCGGGATGACACTATCTGACACGAAATCTTCAGTGAAAATTGGCAAAAATTCAGACAAGGCGATAGTCTGTCCTGCGATCTCTTTAACATCGTAATGGAGATGATCATGCAGAAGGCTGTAGTAAACAGGAATGGTACCATCTTCAACAAAAGTCACATGTTGCTCGCATATGCTGATGATATAGATATCTATGGACGTGGATTGCGAGATGTTACTGCAGCTTTTTCGAGCATTGAAAAGCAGTCGGATGAAGTGGGTCTAGTGATAAACGAGGACAAAGCCATGTTATTTGTTTCATCGAACAAAGAGTCCACTCGTCTGGGACGCTGCATGAACGTTGACAACTATAACTTTGAAGTGGTAGAAGCGCTCTCTCGAAGAACAAAGATCCAACTCTACCAGATTATGATCCTACTTGTATTGCTTTACAGCGCAGAATCCTGGGTAATGAAAAAAGCGAATCAATCTATTCTAGGAGTCTTTGAGAGAAAAATACAATGCAAAATATTTGGACCCATCATCGTTAACAGCGAGTACTGTCGTCGAATGAATCATGAGTTGTATGAGGGGGCGACCAAAACTCCGATGGGCAGACCAGGTGAAAGAGCTGTTAACTAAGCTTGGTGTGACGAACTATCTATGGAGCGCTAAAGACCAAAGCGCTTGCCATATTTTCTACGTGCGGCTACTGATGGATAAATTTCTGTTGTTGCTGCCACTAAAGAAGAAGAAGAAGAAGATTCACGAAAAGTCTGGCAATCTGTCTCATTTAAGTAGCCACACCCTTAGGTCTATATATAAATTCCATATGGGGTTTTTGGTTTGGCCGGCTAAGTTTCACTTACAAAAAGAAATATTTTTGTGAATATAGTTTTTTAATTGTTTTTAAAAAAATTCCCAAAAAAATTTTCTTCGTAACAATGTTTCCGACCAACCGTCTGGCAACTCTTGCGCCACTATTAAATCAATACAATTCTGTAAGATTTATTTAATTAGTATTCATTAAAAGGTTTTTTCGAAATAAATAAAAATTTCCTTTTAATTGGAAAATTGTCAAAACAATTTACATACGACGAGTGTACAACATATACAACGTATCCAAACGTCAGACAGTCAGTCAGACAGACATCCAACGAACAAAGTGACATATGGACAGACATTTATGCCAACACCGTAACGATTGAACACATACAACAGCAACAACAACAACGTGCCAAGAAATCATTATAGATTTAATAATATGCAATAACAATAAAGCGAATTCAACTCAACTCAATGACTTAACGAACGACCGAACGTACGAACGATTTGAAGAGGCCCATAAACAGAGGCGGTTCTCTTTTTCACTCAACCATCTTTGGTTCGAAATTATTCACGATGAACAGCGGCGCTATTAGAATTTCAATTAGTCTTTGCCTTAGGCTACCTTATATGCACCAGCATTTGGTGATTATGATTCTTTGGTGTCACCAACATCAGAAGCACTTCTTGCATAAATTTCAATTGCGAAAGCATAAATTTTATTTCGATTTGTAGAATTTCCCAACATGTCATAGAATTTCATAAATGATAAGGCGCATCTAAGAATTCTGAAGGATTTTGTTGTTTGGTTGTTGAGGTGAAGCAGCACTTGACAGTTTTTTTGTTTAGCCCGAAAGATTGACATTTATGAGCTGTCAATGTGTCTAATTTAAAGAGAAATATGACAAGATTGTGTGGTCGTGTGCAACAAAGATTATCCTATAGGAAGATTGAAAAGGTCTAGGAATAGGCACGAGTCAATTGAGTTCAATTACCCTAGGGAAGAAAATTGTTTTTCTTAATATACTATAGTTTTCTATTGAACTTAGTTACTTACTTAAGTGGCCCATTACGACACTTCGCCTACCACTTGGTCCTTCCAACGAAGTTTGGGTCTCCCTGTACTGCAACGTCCTTCAGGTTCGCCTTCAAACACCTTTCTCGCTGGAGAAAGGTTGCCAATCTGGCAACATGTCCCAGCCATCGTAGTCGTTGCATTCTGACTCTTTTAGCTACGTCGATCTCGTGGTAAAGCTCATACAGCTCAAAGTTCTTCCGATGGCGAAACTCGCCGTCGACACAGATAGGTTCATACATTTTTCGGAGTACTTCTCTCTCGAATACTCCCAGATCGTAAGCAACCATTATTCGGCAGCATACAAGAGGACGGGTATAATTAACACCTGTTCCGTAGTAGTTTCTTAGTAATTCGAGATAAGGTGGTGTTACTAAAGTGCTGCCGTAAAAACATCTATTGGCAAGCACTATTCTCCGCTTAATTTCATGGCTGACATTATTTTTCTTGTTGACGGAATAT
The DNA here is from genome assembly GCA_964034835.1 of Muscina levida. Lineage (NCBI taxonomy): Eukaryota > Metazoa > Arthropoda > Insecta > Diptera > Muscidae > Muscina > Muscina levida. Next base: position 127,420,567 of record OZ035883.1, on the reverse strand, counting down.
CCGAGGTATGTAAACTTATCTACTACATCAAAATTTTCAACGTTGACGGAGCGTCCCCATCGTGTGGAAACTTTGTTCGTCTAAATCATTATTTGTGTTTTGTCCTCGTTGAACGCTAAACCCATTTTTGCTGACTCCTTTTCTAGTAATGAGAAAACTGCAGTAACATCCCGCCGATGTCGGTCACTGATGTATATATCATTGACATAGGCCAGTGGCATGTGACTCTTATGGAATATGGTGCCTGACATGTTTGACTCGAGCCTTTCTCGTTACCTTCTCCGTAACTATATTAAATAGTGTACCGGACAAGCTATCGCCCTGCCTGAGACCTCTTTCCGTGTTGAATGGTTCAGACTGATCTTTACCAATCTTAAACGAGAATTTGATATTGTCCAAGATACATCTGCAAAGTCAAGTCAGTTTTGCAGGAAAACCAAACTCAGACATGGCCTCATATAGCCAATTCCTTATCGGAGAGTCGAAGACAACTTTGTAGTCGACAAAGAGGTGGTAGGGTTCGATCTGCTTTTCATGAGTTTTTTCCAGTATTTGTCGTAAGATGAATATTTGATCCGTTGTAGATTTACCAGGTCTGATAAGGTCCAATTAGTTTTTCTACAATTGGCTTTAGACTTTCACACAATATGCTTGAAAGGACCTTGATCGCAATTGGTAATTCGCTTATTTCACGGTAGTTCTTACATTCACTACGATCTCCTTTCTTGTATATGGGACATAACAGACTCAGACTCCAATCACCGGGCATGCTCTCCACTAGCCAGATGTTTTCTATGAGCTGATGCATGCTCCTAATCAGCTCCTCCCTGCCAGCCTCAAACAATTCAGCAGGGAGACCATCGGCTCCAGCTGCTTTGTTGTTTTTATGACGGGAGATTGCCACACATATCTCGCTCTGGCTCGGAGGTGGACAGTTAATACCATTATCATGGATTGGAGCGGGGTCTTCTGCACAGGTGGCCGCATCCAGCAGATTTCTGAAATGATTTCTCCATATTTTCAGAACGTTATCCGGATCCGTCACTAGCTGACCATCGCTGTCCTCGCAGGAGGGTAACCCTGTTCCGCGCATTCTCGCATTAACTCTCTTGTAGAATTTTCGTGCTACCCCTCTACTTCGGAGCAACTCTGTGCACTCATCTTACCTTTTCTACAGCTCCTTCTTTTTCTGTCTAAAAAGACGAGTTGCCTCTCGTCTCTTCTCCCTGTGCCGTTCACGAACAGTTCGCGTTGTCATTGTCTGCAGTTTCGCCCTGTATCCAGCAACCGCCTCTCTCGTGGCATTGCGACATTCAACATCGTACTAGACATCTTCTTGAGACGGCTTTGAATACCCAAGTACGCTTCTCGCAGTCCGTTCTATGGAGTCGGCTTTATATTGCCACTGCGAGGTTATGTCATCAGGGGTTCGGAGCATTCCGCAGCAGTTGAGTTAGGTGGTTGGAGTAGGCGCCCGCTACCTCTGTGGTCCGTAGTTTACCGATGTCCAGCTTTCGTTGTGCCTGGTTACGTACGTTTTTCGCCATGCTTAGCCTTGGGCGTACCTTAACTGCGGTAAGGAAGTGATCGGAGTCAATGTTCGCACCCCTGATCACTCGTACGTCCAGAATACTCGAAGCGTGCCTTCCATCGACTACCACGTGATCTATCTGATTCCTCGTCAATTAATCTGAAGATAATGCCTTATGAATATTTAGCTATGGTCAAATCTAGTGCTGCTAACTACCACATTTCTTGCCGCAGAGCAATCAATCAGTCTGATGCCATTGTTCGACGTTTCGGTGTGCACACTGAATTTTCCGATGGTAGTCTCAAATGCGATCTCCCTGCCTATTTTAGCAATAAAATCGCCTAATGCAATTTTGATGTCATGGCTTGGGCTACGGTCATATACATTATCTAGGCTCTCGTAGAACTCGTCTTTGTCTTCATCGTTTTTCTCTTCTGTCGGAGCATGGGCACATATAAGTGTTATGTGGAAAAACTTTGTTTTGACTCTTATGGTTGCTATAAGTTCACACAACGCGTTGAACCTTGAGATTAGGTGTCGCAGTCTCTTGGCAACCACAAATCCATATCCAAACTCGTGCTTGTCCGCATGGCCACTATAGTAGATGTAGCACGTCTTCATGTGCGATCACCCGTGTTCCTTCCACCGAATTTCCTGCAAAGCGGTTATGTCAGCCTTGTATTCTTCGAGGACTTCCGCCAGTTGGATGGATGCACCTGGTCTATACAGTGTTCTAACGTTCCAGATGCATATCCTTAAATCATGGTCCTTAATTCGATTGCGTTGGTCGTCAACATTTTGGAGGGTTCATTTTATTCTTTTCATACTTCTTTTCATTGCAATAGTTCAAACGTCGGTGGCGGGTTGCAAGTCCAGCGCAACACGTCGCAGTTTTCTCCTCCTGCCAGGATTTTTATAACAGCCGCCTATTCTGGGTCAGACGCTGACCAGGGTACCGCGCACTTTGAGCAGACGTGCCTGGGTTTTAGGTTTTGCCCCTCACAGTTAGCCGTGCTCTGACGGGTGTCAAAGGCACGCTTTCAGTCGTCACCACGTGGAGGTACTCCGTCCGCAGTAGTACTCCGAAGACGAAGCTCTGTGACTAGACTTGATGTGCAATTGGCAAGGATCATTCTGGGTTTGTCAAATTAAACGAATTAAGGACCATGATTTAAGGATATGTATCTGGAACGTTAGAACACTGTATAGACCAGGTGCTTCCATCCAACTGGCGGAAGTCCTCGAAGAATACAAGGCTGACATAACCGCTTTACAGGAAATCCGGTGGACGGGACATGGGTGCTCGCGCATGGATACGTGCTACATCTACTATAGTGGCCATGCGGACAAGCACGAGTTTGGATGTGCCAAATTAGAATCTTTACCTTGCATTACACTCCCAACATTGCATCACATCTCCCATACAACTGGATGAATTCTCCCGTATTTAAATTGGTTTTACCTGACTCTGTTCGATTTAATCGGACTTCAGTCTGTAGAATAAAATTTTCGTTAGTTGAAACCTAAACAAAATCGGTAGGTTTCATGGGACTTCGGTCTGTTCAATCCAACTTCGGCTGTTTGAAACTTATTTCCGTTGGTCTTATCTGACTCTGTTTGGTTTTAACGGTCTGTTTAATCCAAATTACGTTGGTTAAACCCACTTTTGATTGGTTTACCCAACATCGTTCGGTGATGGGACTTCGATCTGTTCAATCCAACTCCGTTTGGTTGAAACCTATTTCCGTTAGTCTAATCTGGCTCTGTTCGATTTAATCGGACTTCGGTCTGTTCAATCCAAGTACAGTTGGTTGAAAACTATTTCCGTTGGTCTAATCTGACTTTGTTGGGTTTAATTGGACTTCGGTGTGTTGAATCCAAATTACGTTGGTTGAACCCAATTTTGTTGGGTTTACCCAATATTGGTCGGTTTCATGGGACTTCGGTCTGTTCAACCCAAGTACAGTTGGTTGAAAATTATTTCCGTTGGTCTAATCTGACTCTTTTGGGTTTAATCGGACTTCGGTCTGTTGAATTCAAATTATGTTGGATGAACGCACTTTTGTTTGGTTTACCCAACATCGTTCGGTTTGATCGGACTTCGATCTATTCAATCCAAGTACGGTTGGTCGAAAACTATTTCCGCTGGTCTAATCTGACTCTGTTGGGTTTAATCGGACTTCGGTGTGTTGAATCCCAATTCCGTTGGTTCAACCCAATTTTGATTGGTTTACCCAACATCGGTAGGTTTGATGAGACTTCGGTCTGTTCAATCCAACTGCGGTAGGTTGAAACCTATTTCCGTTGGTCTTATCTGACTCTGTTTGGTTTTAACGGACTTCGGTCTGTTTAATCCAAATTACGTTGGTAGAACCCTTTTTTTGTTTGGTTTACCCAACATCGGTTGGTCTAATGGGACTTCGGTCTGTTCAATCGAACTTTAGTTGGTTGAAACCTATTTCCGTTGGTCTAATCTGACTTTGTTCGGTTTAATCGGACTTAGATGTGTTGAATCCTAATTCAACCCAATTTTGATTAGTTTACCCAACATAGGTTGGACTAATGGAACTTCGGTCTGTTCAATCCAAGTACAGTTGGTTGAAAATTGTTTCCGTTGGTCTAATCTGACTCTGTTGGGTTTAATCGGACTTCGGTCTGTTGAATTCAAATTATGTTGGATGAACCCACTTTTGTTTGGTTTACCCAACATCGGTCGGTTTTATGTGACTTCTGTCTGTTCAATCCAAATACGGTTGGTTGAAACTATTTCCGTTGGTCTAATCTGACTCTGTTGGGTTTAATCGAAATTCGGTGTGTTGAATCCCAATTCCGTTGGTTCAACCCAATTTTGATTGGTTTACCCAACATGGGTTGGTCTAATGGAACTTCGGTCTGTTCAATCCAAGTACAGTTGGTTGAAAATTATTTCTGTTGGTCTAATCTGACTCTGTTGGGTTTAATCGGACTTCGGTCTGTTGAATTCAAATTATGTTGGTTGAACCCACTTTTGATTGGTTTACCAAACATCGGTCGGTCGAATGGGTCAATTTTGGTTGTTTTAAACTGACTCTGTTCGGTTTAATCGGACTTCGGTCTGTTTAATCCAAATTACGTTGGTCGAACCCTTTTTTTGTTTGGTTTACCCAACATCGATCGGTTTGATGGGACTTCTGTCTGATCTATGGTATATTCTTCGGTCCAACCTATTTCTGTTGGTCTAATCTGACTTTGTTGGGCTTAATCAGACCTCGGTCTGTTGAATCTAACTTTGGTTAGTTGCACCCAATTCCGATTGGTCTGATTCAACTTTAGTCGGTTTAATAGAACCTAGGTCTGGTGAATCCAACTTTTGTTGGTGGGACCCAACTCTGGTCGGTACAATCGGACTTTTGTACCTCCTATACAAATTAGCCAATTTCCCGAAAATTAATATTTTTGTCAGTAATTTCCGAAGGAAACTCCTTAACTCCTCCTTTGGTTCGTTGAAACCAATTTTCCTCGATCTAATCTGACTCTGTTCGGTTTTTTCGGACTTCGGTCTATTGAATCCATCTTTGCTAGGTTGAACCCTATTTCAGTTGTTCTTACCTTACTTCCTTTGTTATAGTCGGCCTTGGGTCTTTTGAATCCATCTTCGGTTGGTTGTACCCAATTTCGATTGGTCTGATAAAACTTCAACTGGTGTAATTTCTGAAAGAAACTCCTTAACTCCTCCTTTAGTTCGTTGAAACCTATTTCCGTTGATCTAATCAGACTGTATTCGGATTAATCGGACTTCAGTCTATTGAATCCATTTTTGGTAGGTTGAACCCTATTTCATTTGTTCCTACCTGACTTCCTTTGGTTTAATCGGACTTGGGTCTTATGAATCCAACTTCGGTTGGTTGTACTCAATTCCGATTGGTCTGATAAAACTTCAACAGGTATAATAGACCCTCAGTCTGTTGAATCCAATTCTTGTTGGTTGAACCCTATAACGATTGGCTTAACCCATCGCTGGTCGGTATAATAGGACTTTGGTCTGTTGAAACTAACTTCGAATTCAACCCCATCGAAGTACAAAAATTCGTTAACTTTAATAACTCGACAGTTCAACTATATATTGCATAGGGTGGAGGTATTTATCAGTCTAACTTACATATCTGTACTGATTTATATTAATCGTAACCGCCGATATTCATTTAAATACAAATTTTTATCATCACATTATCTATCACTTAGTCCTGCCCTCCCCCAGGGTTTATTGCCCCCCATTTATACAATTTCATTAGTTTTGAAAATTTTTTAATTTGCTCAATTAACTTTTTGATTATTTTAAACATGTACTAACATTTAATGAGCCAATTAAATTTACACAGAAAAAAAAATTAGTTTGCTTTGTGCTAAACGCAACTAAATATCTCAACTAACAGCTAATTTCAAATTTCAAATCCATATCAGACAAAATAAATACATAGATGACATTTCAAAGGCCCATAATGGAATCATTTGTTACATACTCGTAACGCTGTCTATCTCGCTGCCTTTCTTACACTTGCTCTCTTCATGCAGGGTATGTGTGTATTTCATCGATGTTGTCGTTGTTATTGTTGTTGTTTTTTGACAAGTACGAGTACATTGTATGACAGATGACAAGTGTTGATGACAGCTGAAAGTACTTTTTTGCTGTTATTATTGCCGTAGTTGCTGTCGTTGTCGTTGCCGCCGCCGTTTATTTGTGCATTTCTATGAGTTTTATTAGAGCTGCTCAGGCTAGTTCATAGCGAGAGAGAGAGAGAGTGAGCGAGATTTTTCTGTGATATGTAATATATGATGCATATGACAGTTGTAAAAAAATATATAGACATTACAAAAAAATTTTGTAACAACAACAGCAACAATTTAAATCAAAAGATCAAAAGAATTTTCTATATGTTCTGTTGAGGAATTCTAAAGGAAATCTGTGAGGGCAACCAAAGCAGCAACACATGTAAGCGAAAAAAACAGCGCACAGGCAGCGCAGACTGTCTTGGGCGGAAGGTGATGAAAAGTGCATAATTTAAGAGAGTAATTTAGGAAAGCTAATTGTTTTCAGTATTTTTTTTTTGTGTCATCTTTTATTTGAAAGGGTCCAAACAGTTTCGTAACAGATGGAAGGGGGAAGCACAATCTTTTGGGGGGAAAGTATTAATTATTAGGATTTCTTTGAAATTAGATACTTTAATAATGTTTTTGCTTGTCAGTGACTGTCTGGTGGTGGGTAGCTGACTAATTGATTTCTCCTCAAGTTTGTGAGTAGGCGTAGGTTGCTTGCAAGGTAGTGCAAAACTGATAGCATTTGGGGTTCAAGATATATAGATTGTTTCTTTTATAAATGATTTTAAAAATATTAATTATGGAGAAATTGGCTAATTTGTATAAGAAGGTGCCGTTAAGGATATAAAGTGAATTTTGCAGCTAAAGCCGACTTACAACCTCCACGTTGTGTCACCTTTGCAACGTTGTTTCGTAATATATTTATATCGAACTGCGGCAGATAGTAAGCGACAAACCCTGATGGTTGGGCTAGCCACATGCCTTCAGGTCCTTTACTGGCTATGAAAACACGAAAAAGAAAAAGTAACAAACGGAACCCCCCAAATGTTGTCGACTCCGCGACATGTAATAGGGACCAGGAATTAATAATATGCACCTGGAATGTCCGGATTCTCTATAGAGAAGATGCCACTATCCGACTGGCGGATGTCCTTAAAAAATATAAAGCTGACATCACCGCCATCCAGGAGATGAGATAGACAGGACAAGGATGCTCGCGACATAAAAATTGCGACATCTATTACAGCTGCCATGCCGAAAAGCACGAATTTGGACGTCGATTTGTAGTTGGCGAAAGACTCAGACATCTTGCCTCGCAGTTCAATCCTGTTAGTTAAGGAAAGCCCTGATCCGCGTCAGTGCGAAATATTTCTAAAGGGTGTCCCAACAAGAGCGCAATTTTTAAATTTTAAATAAAACACAGATATTTCAAAAAAATCGTGAAACTTTATTATATCGTAAAGTAGACAGAATGAGGTTATGTATGGAACAATATATCGTGCAGATGGCCGCCGCGGCTTTGCTGGCATGTACGCGATCTTTTAATGAAATTTTCAATGACCGTTTCGCATAAATGCTGCGGTATTTCATTAATGCAGCGTCAAATTTCCTCTTTTAAGGCTTGGGTCGTCGTCGGCTTATTCGCGTAAACCATCGACTTCAAAAAACCCCAAAGAAAAAAATCTAATGGTGTTAAATCGCACGATCTAGGCGGCCAATTCTGATCTCCAAAACGCGAAATAACACGACCGGGAAATGACTGATGCAGCAATTGCATTGTTTCTCTGGCTGTATGACATGTGGCACCGTCTTGTTAGAACCACATGCCCTCCACATTCATTTCTTCAATTCGAGGCAAGAAAAAACTGGTTAATTTCACGATACCGAACACCATTGATTGTTTGCGATTGACCTGCCTCATTTTCATAAAAAAAAAGGTCCAATGATTCCTCCAGCCCAAAAACCACACCACACACTGACAAGTTGAGGATGCATTTGCTTTTCGTGAATCACTCGAGGATTTTCCTTACCCCAAATGCGACAATTCTGCCTATTGACGAAGCCATCAAGATGGAAATGGGCCTCGTCACTGAAGGTGATTTTAGCGGCAAAATCAGCGAACTGTAGACGCAAAACTTTCACCATTTTGGTAAAACAATTTCACAATGAGAATGCGTTGTTCATTCGTGTAGCGCTCCATTTTTACTAACCTCGTACCTTCTACTAGCAAACAATAACAATTGTTCAAATGTCAAACAATGACACTTCGAATGTTGCCAGATTTAAAAATTGCGTTCTTGTTGGGACACCCTTTACATTACGCTGATTTGTGCTCATGCCCCGACGGAGGATAAAGACGATGAGATTAAAGATACATTTTACGAGCGCCTAGAAGTAACATAAGACCGCTGACCTGGCCACGACATTAAAATTGTCCTGTCATACCGACTCGTTTAGGCTGGTTAGCTTCGCAGCGGCAAGGAACATGGTAGTGAGTGGAGCTATATTTCAGCATAAAGATATCCACAAGATAACTTGACTATCCCCTGATCACAACACTAAAAATCAAATTGATCATGTGGCAATTGATGTTAGGCATGCATCTAGTGTCATGGAAGGGCGTGTGATCCGTGATGCTAAAATTGGATCGAATCATTACCTGGTTGCAGCCAAGGTGCGCACAAGATCGAGCAGAGCAAAAAAAGCATGTAACCAAAAACAATGAAAGCTGGAAATTGCGAAGCTGCAAACCCCAGAGATAGCCACTGCCTATCGCAACTAGCTCTCCCAACAACGCCTCGACTTCCCTGTACACAGTGGAGTCATACTACACATTCCATGACAACCGCCTCAACAACCGTGCTGGGATATGGAAAACGGCCCTCAGAAGAATCCTGGTACGATGAAGAATGTAGCATTGCATCTGAGGAACAGGATACTGCAAATAGGGCAACGCTACAGCCAATTGTAACCCGGACTGTTAGGAAACGGCACAAGGAGACGGTAAAACAGGCGAGACAGCTATTTAAGCGAAAAAACGTCAGATGAAGGAAGGGGAGAACGAGGATATAGAGCGATACAGGGATAGGGATGAGGCCTGAAAATTGTACCAGAAAGTAAAAGCAAAAGGCTACGGTAATAGGCTCCCTTCCTGTAAAGACAAAAATGGAAATCTGGTTACAGATATGCAGAGTGTGCTGCATATATGGAGAGAACACTTTCAGCAACTGCTGGTTTCTGAAGGCAGGACACGTGAAGGTATTACACCAATTGTCGACGACGGCTTAGATTGCACACCACCAAGTCAAGCCGAGGTAAGAAGAGCAATATCGTGGCTGAAAAACAACAAAGCAGCCGGAGCCGACCAACTTCCGGCAGAGCTCTTCAAATCCGGTGGCGAGGAGCTGATAACGAGCATGCACCAGCTCCTACGCACGATTTGGCTTAATAAATGCATGACCGATGATTGGAATCTAAGCGTATTATGTCCTGTACTGAAAAAAGTTGATCCAAGTGTGTGCTCCAACTACCGCGGAATCAGCCTTTTACCCATCGCATATATGGTCCAGTCGAGTGTGCTATGTGAAAGACTAAAGCCAGTGTTATCCAACCTGAACGGGCCTTATAAGTGTGGCTTTAGACCTGGTAAATCAACAACTGACCAGACATTCACACTTCGGCAAATCCTGGAAAAGACCCAAGAGAAACAGATCGATACGTACCATCTTTTCGGCAGAATTTACTCGAAGCCACGGCTGAGTTTGCTATTCCAGCGAAGCTGATACGTCTTTGCGGAATGACGCTGACTGACACGACGTCTTCAGTGAAGATTGGCAAGGACCTTTCGGAGCCATTATGTACCAGACGAGGCCTGAAACAAGGCTAATCGTGTGATCTCTTCAACATAGTGATGGAGATGATAATGAGGAAAACTGCAGTAAACACGAGTGGCACAATATTCAACAAAAGCCACATGCTACTCGTGTACGCTGATGACGTGTGACTGCAGCCTTCTCAAGTATACAGAAGATATCAGCGAAAATGGGTCTAATGGTGAACTAGGACAAAACGAAGCTATTAGTTTCAACGAACAAAGAATCTACTCGTTTGGGAGACTGTGTGAAAGTTGACAACTATAATTTCGAGGTGGTAGATAATTTTATCTACCTAGGCTTTGCCATCAACAAAACAAATAATGTCAACCTCGAAATCCGCAAAAGAATCCTGCTTGCTAATAAATTCTATTACGGACTAAGCAAGCGATTTAATGACAGAGCCCTCTCTAGACGAACAAAACTCCAGCTATACCAGATACTGGTTCTACCTGTCTTAATGTATGGTTCAGAATTCTAGGTTATGACACAAACGGATGAATCGGTTCTGGCAGTATTCGTGAGAAAAATACTCCGTAAAATATATAGGCCCATCATCGTTAACGCAGAGTATCGGCGTCGTATGAATCATGAGCTGTACGAGCTGTACACTGACATTGACGTGGTCAGACGCATTAAGGTGCAACTGTTGCGTTGGCTAGTTCATGTTGTACAAATAGACGGAAATTCTCCACCTCGAAAAGTCTTCGACAATGAACTCGATGGACGGCGCAGAAGTGGGCGTCCAAAACACCGTTGGAAACACCAGGTTACTGAGAACCTTCCAGAACTTGATGTGACTAACTGGAGAAGAAGCGCTTATAATAATTTTCTACGTGCGGTATATAGGTCCAATATAGGATTGCAAAGAAGTGCCAGCGCTATATAAGCTGGTCATATATAGGCTGCCTCATCTGTGATAAGTAAGAACCAGGTTATTGCTGATGATATTGAATGACGACCCAGACCCATGTCCTGTACTGTTTTTAAGGGATGCGACAGTAACAAGATTTGGATACAGTTTACACCATAACTTTGTGGGGCTGAGAAAAAAAATTCTTTAGACAAAAAAGTTCAAGGTGCCGGCCTTGGCATGATGGTTGAAACATGCGACTACTATGCAGAAGATCCATGATTCTGCCTCCAATTATCTACATTCTTCATTCAAAGCCGGCCACCTCGCTGATGTCGACAACGTGACGAATCAAAAAAAGCTTCTCAAACAGTGACATTTTATGCGGACCACCTTAAGTGTTAACGATAGAGCCGATAGATATGTTCGGAGAAACTGTTGGGGTTGCAAAAATATTGGAGGTCGGTCATACATTTGACTCCTCTAGGTGCAACATTGAGGCAGTTAGATAGGTGGCATCAAATTTTATAAAAAATTGATTTTTGTATGGGAGCCCCTTAAGGGTTAAAGTTAGGGGGTAATTATCCAAACAGTGACGTTTTAAGGAAACCACCTTAAGTGTTGTCGAATACATACGTCCAGAGAAACCGTTGGGGTTGCAAAAATGTTAAGGATCAGTCATACATTTGACTCCTCTAGTTGCAACTTTGGGGCAGTTAGAGTGGTGGGAGCAAATTTTATAAAAATTTGAATATTGTATGAAGCCCCTTAGAAATTAAGCGGAGAATAGTGCTAGCCAATAGATGTTTTTACGGCCTTCGGCAGCACTTTAGTAATACCACCTTATCTTGGAATACTAAGAAACAGCTATACCAGGTGCTAATCTTACCCGTTCTTTTGTATGCTGCCGAATCATGGGTGCTTACGACAACGGACATACAAAACCTGGGAGTATTCGGGAGAAAAGTACTCCGAAAAATTTATGGACCTATCTGTGTCGACGGCGAGTTTCGCCATCGGATGAACCATGAGCTGTATGAGCTTTACAACGACATCGACGTAGCTAAAAGAGTCAGAATGCAACGACTACGATGGCTGGGTCATTTTGCCAGGATGGATGTAAATGCTCCAGCGAGAAAGGTGTTTGAAGGCGAACCTGAAGGACGGCGCAGAGCAGGGAGACCCAAACTCCGTTGGAAGGACCAAGTGGTAGGCGACGTGCCACCATCTGATAGGACTAACTGGAGAACACACGCACAAGACCGAAGCGTGTGGAATTCTTTAGTACTTCAGGCCTCAAACTTATGAACCACGTTCGTAAGTTGTAATGGGCCACTTAAGTAAGTAAGTATGAAGCCCCTTAGGGGTTAAAGTTGGGCATGACTCAATCTTCCCAAAAAGTCCTTAAACGAATTTGGTCTCAAGATACTTGGGATTTTAGTCGGCTCCATTTACACTTTCTGTCATATCAAATGATAAGTACCCACATTTCTATGGGTAAAGATATAAAAACCTAGTTAAGTATAACATTTTGGGGAAAAATCTGTAAGTCTAGCTACGCCACTTCTGGTACCTCCCCTACAAATGTACCATTCCGCCCACTTTAGAACTGGAGTAATAATATCAGTATACTAGAAAATGTTATTGTTTTACTGAGGCTGAGGGTATATGTAGTCGGTTTTCCCGACTGAAACTTTCTTACTGGTAATGCTAGTGCCTTTGCACTTATCCCATTTAGACTATTTTCTATCATCTCTCTATCGTCTCTTTCTTATTTCTATATATTAACCTTTACCAAACTGTTGTGTCTGTCAATTTTATATCACCCGAGTCCAATGTTAATTTGGGGTTACTTCTATGGAAATTCAAACATACCCAAGACTTTTTTCTTTCACATAGACACATCAATTGAAGAATTCGTCACGCTAGTTTTGCGGCGCTGTCATTTCTATTTTCGTAGTGCCAGCCAATGTTATTTAAGAAGTCTTATTTAAAAACTTTCTACTTAATTTGTCAACATTTCGTTAAGCTTTTTTTTTTTGTCCTCCTAAACGCAAACGCGTAAATCAGATAATGCCAATATAATACCAGCTATTGTGCGTATTTTTTTTTCTTCTTTTTTTTTTGGGATAGAGGAATATACTGTGTAGCATAGATTAGTGTGACAGAATGACGTGTGTTGAGTACGAGTGTGTGTGTGTGTTTGTATACCCTACACATGATGGCAGATGGTCAGATACATGCATGCATGTGTAGATAGATATTTGGAAGATGTAATCAGAATAGAACAGTATGAAGGTAAAATAGAATTGTAATACCGACGCTCAAATGCGAAAAGTTCTCGCTGATGTTTTTTACACTTCAGGTTTATGATGATTGGTGGAGAAGTCACAGCAAAGTATTCTGAAGAGATATTTAGCAAATAGCGGAATAACTAGCAGCTCTGCCAGGTGTCACATAATCCATTTCACACAATAATAGCCATAATTGAAAATGATCTTTAACCTAACGATGAAAACCACTTTATGTTCAGTATAAATCAACAATTAACAAAAATCAAGAACAATTTATCAAAATTTTCCAAATATATGAAATTTCAAAATATTTTTTAAATAAAAACTAATTTTTAAAAGATCTTTTTCTTGAAAAATGAACTAAATGTTTATCCTCACCAAATCGTAGTACCATCAACATGAACGTTTATTTAATCAATAATATTTTCTTTGTTATTGTCTAAAATCTGTTTTTCTATTTCTTAACTTCCTCTGAAGGATGCCTGGGTATTCCTTAACACACCACGACTTCGACCAACTGCCGTCACTGCGATTTCTCCCTTCGTCATTTGATTCCTCTTGATGATGTTGATTTTTTATGTCAAATGCGTGAAATGATAGAAAGAATTTCATTCCTCATTCTTAAAGGCCTTTGATAGTCCCATTTGCTGGCCATTGAACATATGAGAAGCGTGTGCGTCATTGTTGTTGTTGTTTGAACACGCGTTCTTGTTTCTTGAAAATCCGACAATCTATTTTTAAAGAAATAAAAAAAAATTCTTTGTTTTGAGTGTACAGACGTACAGAACATTTTTACTTTATAGTCAGCTGGAACGACACAAATTTGTGCTACAAAGATAGCAGATATAATATGGAGGCTACATAACCTAATTTCTAGATCCAAAGATGATAAAAACAAAACTCTAAAAATCTCCCTAAAAACGTAAATAAACGTAATAAAATAAAAAAAATATGTTTAGTATTCTAGAGTTAATGGGGCGTGGCACTTCCACTCTAATTGTAATTCATAATCTACTAACAACACATACCAAATATCAGCTTTATACTTCATATAGTTAATGAGATACAGCCTTTTCAAATTTCAAGTTTAATACCACGCCCACTGATCCGATCCCGCCCAGTTTTTGTTAGATTACGATCTCTGCTGCCAAATACATTCACACAAATTTTCAAGATATTTGGTAGAACAGTTCTCCAGATTTTGCGTTTTCATAAATAGGATCCAATAGGCGGGGCCACGCACACTTGATGTATCAACAAGTGAGAAAGTTTCAGTCGGGTAAACCGACTTACATATACCCTCACGAAAATAATAAATGTTCCCCATTGAGATGAACGTATTTCAGTTAGAAAACGTAATAAAATAAAAAAATATGTTTAGTATTCTAGGGTTAATGGGGCGTGGCACAGTCCACTTCCACCCTAATTGGAATTCATAATGTACCAACAACTTATACCAAATATCAGCTTTATGCCTCTTATAGTACATGAGATACAGCCTTTTCAACTGATACGATCCCGCCCATTTTTTGTAAGATCACGAACTTTGCTGCCAATTGCATCCACACGCACACTTGATATATCAACCAGTGAGAAAGTTTATGTCGGGTAAACCGATATACCCTCACCCTCAATAAAAACATAAAATATGCTTTACAATATACAGAATTTGGGCACTATCGCATTGGATGTATTGATATTATTACTTGATTTTTAAAGTGGGCGACGTGGTACATTTGTATGGAAGGCACCAGAAGGGGCGTTGCTAGACTTTCAGTTTTTTTATATCCAAATCTTTTTCCTGCTACTTACTAACATACTTAGCTGCCACATCTTTGCAATCCCATTGGATTATATACCGCATGTATAAAAATATTATAAGCGCTTCGATCTTCTGCACTTCTTCCCAAGTTAGTCACACGAAGTTCTGAAAGGTTCTCAGTAACCTGGTCTTTCCAACGGAGTTTTGGTCGCCCTCTTCTGCGCCGTCCATTAAGTTCATGGTCGAAAACTTTTCGAGTTGGAGCATTTTCGTCCATGCGTACAACATGACCTAGCCAACGCAACCGTTGCACCTTAATGCGTCTGACCACTACAATGTCAGTATACAGCTCGTACAGCTGATGATTCATACGACGCCGATACTCTCCGTTAACGATGATGGGCCCATATATTTTACGGAGTATTTTTCTCTCGAATACTGCCAGAACCGATTCATCCGCTTGTGTCATAGCCCAGGATTCTGAACCATACATTAAGACAGGTAAAACTAGTATCTGGTATAGCTGGATTTTTGTTCGTCGAGACAGCGCTCTGTCATTGAATCGCTTGCTTAGTCCGTAATAGCATTTATTGGCAAGCAGAGTTCTTCTCCGGATTTCGAGGCTGACATTATTTCTTTTGTTGATGGCGGGGCCTTGGTAGATAAAATTATCTACAACCTCGAAACTATAGTTCATCAACGTTCACGCAGTCTCCCAAACGAGTAGATTCTTTGTTCGTTGAAACTAATAACTTCGTTTTAGCCTCGGTCACCGTTAGACCCATTTTCGCTGATTCCTTCTATATACCTGAGAAAGCTGCAGTCACATCCCGCAGTATTCGACCGATGATGTCAACGTCATCAGCGTACGCGAGTAGCATGTGGCTTTTGTTGAATATAGTGCCACTCGTGTTTACTGGTAGCTTTTCTCATTATCATCTCCATCACGAAGAGATCACAAGATAGGCCGTCGCCTTGTTTTAGGCCTCGTCTGGTATAGAATGGCTCCGTAAGCTCCTTGCCAATCTTCACTGAAAACTTCGTGTCAGTCAGCGTCATTCCGCAAAGGCATATCAGCTTGGCTGAAATACCAAACTCAGCCATGGCTTCAAGTAATTTCTGCCGTATCGGGCTGTCGAAGGCAGCTTTATAGTCGACGAAAAGATGTTTCGTGTCGATCTGTTTCTCTTGGGTCTTTTTCAGGATTTACCGAAGTGTGAATATCTGGTCTGTTGTTGATTTACCAGGTCTAAAGCCACACTGATAAGGCCCGATCAGGTTGGATAACACTGGCTTTAGTCTTTCACATAGCACACTCGACAGGACCTTACATGAGATGGGTAAAAGGCTGATACCTCAGTAGTTAGAGCACACACTTGGATCACCTTTTTTCAGCACTGGACATAGGTCACTCAAACCGTGCGTAGGAACTGGTGCATGCTCGTTATCAGCTCCTCGCCACCGGACGACCGTCGGCACCGGCTGTTTTATTGTTTTTCAGCCTCTATATTACTCTTCTTACCTCGGTTTGACTTGGTGGTGGGCAATGTAAGCCGTCGTCGACAATTGGCGTGATACCTTCACGTGCGCTGCCTTCTGGAACCAACAGTTGCTGGAAGTGTTCTCTCCATATATAAAGCACACTCTGCGTATCTGTCACCAGATTTCCATCCTTGTCCTTACAGGAGGGGAGCCCATTACCGTAGCCTTTTAATTTTACTTTCTGGTAAAATTTTCGGGCCTCACCTCTATCCCTGTATCGCTCTATATCCTCGTTCTCCCGTTCATTCATCTGACGCTTTTTTTTCGCCTAAATAGCTGTCTCGCCTGTTTTACTGTCTCCTTGTGCCGTTCCCTAACGGCACGGGTTACAATTGGCTATATCGTTGCCCTATAAGCGGCATCCTGTTCCTCAGACGCTTTGCTTGATTCTTCATCGTACCAGGATTCGTCTGAGCGTCGTTTTTCATATCCTAGCACGGTTGTTCCGGTGGTTGCCATGGAATGCGCAATATGCTGCCACTGTGTTTCGTGAACGTCAGAAGTAGAGGCGTTGTGTCGTAGTAATTGGGAGAGCTGGTTAGAGTAGGCCGTGGCTATCTCTAGCGTTTGCAGCTTCGCGATGTCCAGTTTTCTTTGTGTTTGGTTACGTGCGTTTTTCGCAATGCCCAATCTTGTGCGCATCTTGGCTACAACCAGGTAATGATCCAAGTCTATATTTGCACCCCGGATCACACGCACGTCCACGACGCTAGATGCATGCCTGCCATATATTACCACATGATCAATTTGATTTTTGGTGTTTTGATCGGGAGATAGCCAAGTTGCCTTGTGGATATCTTTGTGCTGGAATCTGGTTCCACTCACTACTATGTTCCTTCCCGCTGCGAAGCTAACCAGCCTAAACCCGTTGTCTGACGTGTCGGTATGAAGGCTGGATTTACCGATCGATGGACCAAGAACATCTTCCCTTCATATTTTTGCATTAAAGTCTCCCAGAACAATTTTAATGTCGTGGCCAGGGCAGGCGGTCGTATGTTTCCTCTAGGCGCTCGTAAAATACATCTTTAATCTCATCTTCTTTATCTTCCGTCGGGGCATGAGCACAAATCAGCGTGATGTAGAAATATTTCGCATTCATGCGGATTGCGGCTATTCGATCACTAACAGGATTGAATCGCGAGACAAGATGTCTGAGTCTCTCGCCAACTACAAATCCACATCCAAATTCGTGCTTTTTGGCATGGCAGCAGTAATAGATGTCGCAATTTTTACGTCGCGAGCATCCTTGTTCTGTCTACCTCATATCCTGGATGGCGGTGATGTCAGCCTTTTATTTTTTTAGGACATGCTCCAGTCGGATAGTGGCACCTTCTCTATAGAGAGTCCGGATGTTCCAGGTACATGGTCCTTATTTCGTTTGCGGGGGTCGTCAACATTTTGGGGATTATCCTGCTACAATTTTACTGAATACGGAATTTGGACACGATAGCGTTGGGTGTATTGATTTTATTACTCCATCTCTACAGTGGGTGGAATGGAATGGAGGTACCAGAAGAGGCGTGCCATGTAGCCCATTTCCAATACCGTAAGTAGTTTTGGGGAAATATTAACTCGTGCAAAATTTCAAAACATTTGGTTGCGTCTTTCAAAAGTTATCGTGCGTACTAGCCGGACAGACAGACGGACATGGCTCAAACGAAATAAAAAGTCATGAATCGAATTTGGTTCAAAGGAACCTAGGTTCTAAAGTGACTCCTTCTATGTGTTGCACTTTAGGGTCCTATCAAATGATATATACCCTCATCCCTAAGGGTGATGGTATAAAAAAACTTAATTTTCCTTTACACCCAATGAATGAGATATAGGAAAGCTACTCGCGTTGTTGCTAATAAACACGCTTTCTATTTTAAATTCACAACAAACGGCACCTACTTGTTTATCGACGAATGCGAATGCGTCACTGTTTGAGAAGCTTTTACTAGACATGCCGTTTGACTCGACACTTATATACTGCGAAGTTGCTGTCGACAACATCGAGGGGGCCGGCAATGAAAGCAAAATGTAGATGACTGGAGCCGGGAATCGAACCACGGAAATTTTTGTACATCTGTATCAAATTTCTCACATTCAATTAGCAATTTTAAAGCAACATTAGTTTTTCTGTCACTAACATGATATCAAATTTAACATATCACCCTTACTACCACCACCGCCGCCATAGCTTATGACAGCGGGCGGTAGCTGCCAACAACGAACAAACTAAGACATCATCCAACAGAGAATGTGCGGCACATTATACATGTCCTCAGACCGCTGGCAATTTCTCGGTCCGTCCGTCCGTCCATCCATCCGTTCATTCGTTCGACCACACGCCAGTCTACATCGCAAGTAGTGTACGAATAGTTTTTCGTTTCTTTTTTTGTTATTTATTTAATAGGCAAAATAAAAACTAATTTTTGTCGAGTATTTTTATAAAGTGTCAAACTATATAAATGTAGCATTAAATTACTTTCGATTTCCTCGTCTTGTGTTTTTCTTACATTAAGAAAAACAACAAGGTATAAAGTGGAGGTGTATACGACATGTTGTAAATTTTTTTTCTTAAAGAACTAATAAAAAAAATTTTTAACATAAATTTGTAAGTTGTCAGTGTATGACCAACACTTCCTCGCGGCACTTAAAATTAAATTATATAAAATTGGAAAACAGGTGACAGATGACAGAAATGGCATGTATTGTGGGTCAAAGGTTAAGAGGCTAAATGAGTTATTAACAAAATATTTGGATGTAATAAGAATTATATTATGAACGGGCATAAGATGACAACAGAGAGAAAGACATTTTCTTTGGTGTATAGGCAGAGAGCGACTTATATTAAATGCGTGTTTTACTTACCTACCTAAAACTTACCTACTTACTTACATAAGGGGCCCATTACAACTTACGAAGTTGGTTCATAAATTAGAGGCCTGAAGTATTAAAGAATTCCAAACCCTTCGGTCTTCTGCGTGCGTTCTCCAGTTAGTCTACCACTACCACTCGTCTACCACTTGGTCCTTCCAACTAAGTTTAGGTATCCTTGGTCTGCGTCGTCTTTCAGGTTCACCTTCAAACACCTTTCTTGCTCGAGCATTTACATTCATCCTGGCGACATGTCTCAGCCACCCAAGTCTTTGGACTCTAACTCTTTAAGCTACATCGATGTTGTGGTAAAGGTAATACAGCTCATGGTTCATTCGATGGCAAAACTCGCCGTCGACACAGATAGGTCCATATATTTTTCGGAGTACCTTTCTCTCGAAAACTCCCAGGTTGTGTATGTCCTTTGTAAGCACCCATGATTCGGTAGCATACAACAGAAAGAGAGACCAAATAAACACCTGGTACAGCTATTTCTAAGTATTCCGAGAAAAGGTGAAGTTACTAAAGTGGCAGCAGTCAGTAAAAACATCTATTGGCGAGCACTATTCTCCGCTTGTTTCTTGGCTGACACTATTTTTTATATTGACGGAAGATCCGAGGTAGGTAAACTCATCTACTACATTAAACCAATAATGTTCAACGTTGACGGTGCGTTCCCATGAAAAGGACTCTTTGTTCGTCTAGGCTAGTGGCATGTGGCTCTTGTGGAATATGGTGCCAGACATGTTGACACCAGCCTTTCTCATTACCTCTTCCATAACTATATTAAATAGTGTGCAGGACAGGCTATCACCCTATCTGAGACCTGTTATCGTGTTGAATGGTTCAGAGTGATCCTTACCAATATTAACCGATGATTTGGAGTTTTCCAAGGTACATTTGCAGGAATACCAAACTCAGCCATGGCCTTATACAGTCTATTAGTTATCGGAGAGTCGAATTCAGCTTTGTAGTCGACAAAGAGGTAGATGTCAATCTGCTTTTCATGAGATTTTTTTCCCAGGATTTGTCTATAAAGTGAATATTTGACCCGTCGTAGATTTACTAGGCATAAAGCCGCACTAATAAGGTCCAATTAATTTTTCTACAATTGGCTTTAGACCTTCACACAATATGCTCGAAAGGACTTTGTACGCAACTGATAACAGGCTTATTCCACGGTAGTTCTTACACTCACTACGATCTCCTTTCTATAAATGGGACATAACAGATTGAGACTCCAATCCCCTGTCATGCTCTCCTCCAGCCAGATGTTCTCCATGAGCTGATACATGCTCCTAATTAGCTCCTCTCCCCGCTAGCCTTAAACAATTCAGCAGGGAGACCATCGAATCCAGCCGCTTGGTTGTTTTTAAAGCGGAATATTGCCACACATATCTCGCTGTGGCTCGAAGGTGGACAGTTAATATCATAGTCATGGATTGAAGCGGGGTCTTCTGGAGTGGTGTCCGTATCCAGTAGATTTCTGAAATGTTATCTTCAGAATGTTAACCGGGTCCGTCACTAGCTGGCCATCGCTGTTCTTGCAGGAGGTCATATCTGTATTCTCGGCTTAACTCTCTGGTAGATTTTTCGCGGTTCCCCTCTACTTCGGAGCAACTCTGTGCACTGATATTGTATCATCTTTAGCTCCTTATTTTTGCCGTCTGAAAAGACGAGTTGCCTGTCGTCTTTTCTCCTTGTGCAATGCACGAACAGCTCGCGTTGCCATTGGCTGCGGTTTCGCATCCGTCTCTCTCGTGGCATTGCGACATTCATCATCGTACCAGGCATCTTCTTGAAACGACACTTACTTATTTATCGACGAATGCGAACGTCACTGTTTGAGAATCTTTTGCTAGACATGCCGATTAACTCGACACTTATACTGCGAAGATGCTGTCCACAACATCGAGGGGGCCGGCAATGAAAGAAAAATATAGATGACTGGAGACGGGAATCGAACCACGGATCTCCCGCATGGTAGTCGCGTGTTCTAACCACTATGCCACTGCGAGGTAATATTATCAGGGGTTGGATCATTCCGTAGCAGTTGAGTTAGGTGGTTGGAGTAGGCGTCCGCTACCTCTGTGGTCTGCAGTTTACCGATGTCCAGCTATCGTACTTTTTTCGCCATGCTTAGCCATGTGCGTACCTTAACTGCGGTCAGGCAGTGAATGTAGTCAATGTTCGCAACCCTGATCACACTTACAACTAGAACACTAGACTTTAACGTGCTCTATCTGATTCCTCGTCTCTTGATCTGGAGATAACCATTTGGCCTTATGAATATTTTGCTATGGTCAAATCTAGTGTTGCTAACTACCATATTTCTTGCCGCAGAGAAATCAATCAGTCTGATGCCATTGTTCGACGTTTCGTTGTGCAGACTCAGTTTTTCCGATGGTAGGATAGAATCCGTGGCATAGTGGTACCATGCGGTAGATCCCGGGTGTCCCGCCTGCAGTCATCTACATTTCTTTCATTGCCGGCTCCTTCGCAGTATGTGTCGAGTCAATCGGCATGTCTAGTAGAAGCTTCTCAAACAGTGACGTTCGCATTCGTCAATAAACAAGTAGGTGCCGTTTGTTGTGAATCATTCATGGGGTGTAAAGGGAAATTAGGTAGGTAGGTAGGTAGGTAAGTAGGGAGTTCCGTGGTTCGATTCCCGGATCCAGTCATCTAAATTTTTCTTTCATTGCCGGTACCATCGATGTTGTCGATAGCAACATCGCAGTATAAGTGTCGAGTGAATCGGAATGTCTAGTAGAAGCTTCTCAAACAGTTACGTTCGCATTCGTTGATAAACATGTAGGTGCCGTTTGTTGTTAATCTAAATTAGAAAGCGTGTTAATTTACAACAACGCGAGAAGCATCCCATACCTCATTCATGGGGTCTGAAGGAAAATTAAGTTTTTTTTATTATAAAAATATGATCTTGGTCTTCATTTAAAAAAAAAATCGCTTGCTACTTATTTGTTCCTCTTACCATAAATGTCAAAAATATTTGTAGAACTTTCATAGACCGCCCTCCCCAAGCATTTCGCATCTTCTACTCACATATATTCTTGGTCACATCAATTCACTATGTTATGTACATATATATTCCATCGCTTTACAACAACAATAAGAATTTCTTTCTCTTTTGAATACTACTAGAAGATTTTTCAATTTCATTTGCTGAAGTGTTATTAAAATTTTAATTAAAAGTGTTGAGAATTCTATTGCAAATGGAAATTACAAGTGGCGCACAGCTGAGTCCAGTCGCTGCGTATGAATGACCAAGCGTCTAAGGAATTTGTGGCATGGAACTTTCAACTGCTGGACAGATACTCGACACTCGAATGCAGGCGCCAGCATTTCAATTTTGTTATGCAGATGTGATGACAACGACGAGGCTTTGACATGATGAAATGATGAGTTCTTGGACATGAAGTCGGTTACAAATGATAATAATAATTCATTTTGGGTTTAGAAATTATTAACATATTTTGGTGGCGTTGAAGAAGAGCGTGTGCGCAGACTGTGGCTGCTGATGTTTCTGTAATTTGTATGTCATTAATTTCAATTTAGTGGAAATTGTGAAATGAGAATTTGTAATTGGGCATAGTTTAATAAAGGAAGTTGTGTGTCTATGTGTGTATGTGGTATACTGATGTTGCCTATAGTGACATTAAGGAAAATTTCAATATTTAACGAATTAAAGAATTTTTTTATTTAATAATTATACTTAATTTTTTTTGTAATATTTAAAAATGTTGTTTACCCTTTATTAATGAAAATTTTTTTATAATTTTTTTTAATATTAAATTTGTTAATTTAGCTTAACGATCAGAAAGGTTATTTTTTGTCAACATAAATGGCAATTCGTTGTCACTCAATTCGTTTTTTTAATATATATACTATTATTTTTTTTATTGTTCATAACTGTTATTACTTTTTATAAATTTTGTAAATGTAACAATTATTTAAATGTCTATAGTATTAAATAATTTTCATAATATTTAAAATATTGTGAAATTGTATTTTTGTAATTTTTATGATTTTTGGAATTTTTATAAACAATGCATTTTTCATTATTAAAAATTAAAAATTAAAAATTAAAAATTAAAAATTAATAATTTAAAATTAAAAATTAAAAAATACAGACAAAGAAAAAAAGATCTCTTAGTCACTATCCTCGACCATCGTCACAAACTCATTCGATGGTATCTCTATATTGTGAATACCCTTAATCTTCCCCTTTATCGCCTATGTTGTTGTTGTTGTTATTATTCTAATTTCAAACTAATTTCAAATTTATAGCATAACAAGTCATCAGAGTTATTATAAAAAATATATAATAAAAATCAAACTACAAAAGAAACAACGATGGCCGACTCTAAGCGCACTCAACATCTATGCAACACCGGGATGCATGGACCACAGCATGAACACTCCACATGCGTCTTAAGAGGCATTATAACACTTTCCAGCGACAACAACACCGACACCGGCACGATTCATAAGTTTCTCCGTTGCAACGGATCTCCATGTGAATGCTCCAAAACTTGATCACATAAGAGTATTTTTTAATTTCCTTGAGATGTATATATTTTTTTGCATTTCTCGTGTAGATCACTTGTGACACTTGTAATGCAATCAAATGGCGAATACGCGGTATGTACTACTCATCGTCAGATAAATAAGTGTGTACAATCAGCCCACATCACTACAGTGAAGGGTAAAAGTTGTAAGAAATTTAAAAAAATACAGCAATGACAATGAATCTGAATTTAATTAAAATATATAAAGCTAACAGAATTTGGGGAACATTGTATGTTGTAAACTTTTCCGTTCGCATTTTGATTTTAGAGTCATGTGGTGCATTTTGCCCTCTACTGTTGGTTTGATATAAGCTGAATTTGCATGCTGTGCCTTTTCACTGTGCCTGCTTTGCTGCACACTCAAGTGCATTTGAGCAGCGTTTGTGGGGAGGGAGGGGGTTTGCTGTAGCCGTCGTGGAAGAATGATCAGTGTTAATATAGAAAAAAAATATGGAAACGAATTTATTACGCACATAGCACTCGATGAAAAAAATGGATGTATAATAACAAGTTTGAGATTTGAAGATTTGCGAAAACAAGATACGCCGCGAGAAAGACGTTAGCTGATGTACAATCCCCTACAGGCGTTAGAGTTTGATTAGAATTTTAGAAAAATGCAGACAGTAAGAAAGATATAGAAATAATTTTGTGGAGATTTAAAAATTTTAAGCAATATGAAAGTTATAAAAAATATAAAAATAATAAAAGTCATAAGATTTATAAAAACTGTAAAAATTATAAAAACTATAAAAATTATAAAATTTATAAAATTTATAAAAATTATGAAAATTATAAAAATTTTAAAAATTATAAAAATTATAAAAATAATAAAAATTATAAAAATTATTAAAATCATAAAAAATTATAAAATATTATAAAAATTACCAAAATTTTCAAAAATAGAAAATTTTACAAATTATAAAAATTATAAAAATTATAAAAATTAAATAAAAATTACATAAAAATTATAATAATTATAAAAATTATAAAAAATAAAAATTAAAAATATTATAAAAATTATAAAAATTATAAAAATTATAAAAATTATAAAAATTATAAAAATTAAAAAAATTATAAAAATTATAATAATTATAAAAATTATAAAAAATAAAAATTACAAAAATTATAAAAATTATAAAAATTATATAAATTATAAAAATTATAAAAATTATAAAAATTATAAAAATTATAAATATTATTAAAATTATAAAAATTATAAAAATTATAATAATTATAAAAATTATAAAAAATAAAAATTACAAAAATTATATAAAAATTACAAAAATTATAATAATTATAAAAAATAAAAATTAAAAAATTTAAATAAAAATTATAAAAATTATAAATATTATAAAAATTATAAAAATTATAAAAATTATAAAAATTATAAAAATTATAAAAATTGTTAAAATTATAAAAATTATAAAAAATATAAAAATTATAAAAATTGTTAAAATTATAAAAATTATATAAAAATTACAAAAATTTTATAAAAAATATATATAAATTACAAAAATTATAATAATTATAAAAACTTAAAATTATAAATATTATAAAAATTATAAAAATTATAAAAATTATAAAAAATATAAAAATTATAAAAATTATAAAAATTATAAAAAATAAAAATTACAAAAATTATAAAAATTATTTAAAAATCATATAAAAATTATAATAATTATAAAAATTATAAAAAATAAAAATTATAAATATTATAAAAATTGTTGAAATTATAAAAATTATAAAAATTATAAAAACTAAAAATTATATAAAAATTAAATAAAAATTACAATAATTATAAAAAATAAAAATTACAAATATTATAAAAATTATGAAAATTATGAAAATTATAAAAATTAAAAAAATTATAAAAATTACAAAAATTATAATAATTATAAAGATTATAAAAAATAAAAATTACAAAAATTAATAAAATTATAAAAATTATAATAATTATAAAAATTATAAAAATTGAAAATTACAAAAATTATATATAAATTATAATAATTATAAAAATTATGAAAAATAAAAATTACAAAAATTATAAAAATTAATAAAATTATAAAAATTATAATAATTATAAATATTATAAAAATTATAAATATTATAAAAATTATAAAAATTATAATAATTACAAAAATTATAAAAAATAAAAATTATAAAAACTACAAAAATTATAAAACTTATAAAAAATTATAAAAATTACAAAAGTTTTCAAAACTATACAAATTATAGAAAATATAATAATTATAAAAATTATAGAATAATAATTATAAACACTATAAAAATTATAGAACTTGTAAAAATTATAAAAATTATAAATATTATAAAAATTATAAAAATTATAAAAATTATAAAAATTATAAAAATTATAAAAATTATAAAAATTATAAAAATTATAAAAAATTATAAAAATTATAAAAATTATAAAAATTATAAATATTATAAATATTATAAAAATTATAAAAATTATAAAAATTATACAAATTATAAAAATTATAAAAATTATAAAAATTATAAAAATTATAAAAATTATAAAAATTATAAAAATTATAAAAATTATAAAAATTATAAAAATTATAAAAATTATAAAAATTATAAAAATTATAAAAATTATAAAAATTATAAATATTCTAAATATTATAAAAATTATAAAAATTATAAAAATTATAAAAATTATAAAAATTATAAAAATTATAAAAATTATAAAAACTATAAAAACTATAAAAATTATAAAAATTATAAAAATTGTAAAAATTATAAAAATTATAAAAATTATAAATATTATAAAAATTTTAAAAGTTATAAAAATTGTAAAAGTTATATAAATTATAAAAATTATAAAAATTATTTACATATCTTGCCACATACCTCCTAACAATTCGCGTATTTGCATCCCATCTATAGGGAAACCCATAAAAATTAATGTACGAACATTAATCTTTTTACACAATTTGCATTGTACACTCTCGTCTCAGTGAGTTCAGGCGAATGGAGTTGAGAAAAACACATGTAGAATAGAACTTTTAATATGGAAATTACAAAAAAACGACAACAATCAGCAAGCGACAAACATAATATAACATGGAAATTGAGGATCATTGGCCGGTTATGGAAATGGTAAAGGAAAAGGGGGAACAAGTACTTGGTACACACTAGGCAAATGGTACATAATAACAACGACGCGTCATCGCACTCACATTACAGTACCACAACCTTAAGCAAAATCAGGAAAAGGGTAATGAGACGACTTGAAATGACACAGTGTCAGTGTGACAACAACACCATTAGAGTGTTGGACTTGAGAATGCCGCTGTGTGTACGTTGGTGTGTGTGTGTGTCTGGAAACACTTGCCTCTAATGATGAATAATAACATTTTAATTTTTGCAATTAATGACGACAATAAACAAACGTTAGTCGTTAACATACAGCAATATTTAAATATGGCTTAATTAACTACAATTCTATGTCATTTAACAAATTTCCTAAAGATTTCTCTATGTGATTTTCTATTTGGTAGCTTATTTTATGTCTATTTTCTGCTATTTTTTCTTCTCATTTCAGATTTCTACAATTGTTGCAACGAAGTATTTGGCTCATGTAGGACATCATGTGAAAATGTGAGTAAATTGTAAACCTGATCTCCTTGTATCTTATATCCGTTGGACATTTAAATCTCAGTATTATAAATTATTTTAAAACTGACATTAAAACTGATTAATGACACACAACTACTTGATGCTGTGCAGTGTGTGAGTGTGTGTTTATGTGTTTTTGTGTTACCCCCAGAAATTTGTAAACCTATCCCATGAACACGGGCAGCAGTCACTGGTATCCGCCAAAATGAAAAGACATACAACCGCCACGGCATGTAGTTAGTAGTTTATTGTGGGTAGGGGAGGGGTGGCTTTCAAAATTAACCGCCTTTTCTCAGGCCGCTGCCGCAGTTGGTTGCCTTACAACACATGCAACAGTTGCCAAAACTTGCAACTGTTGCAATCCAACGAACGTCAGAGTCATTTGCAAAGACTTGATGAAAATATTTTCATTAAATTGAACTAGTTTTTCCTTTACGCTTGTAATCTGTGCACCGATGTTTGTTAATGGCAAAAATTTAAATTTAAATGACTTGGTATTCATGAAATATGGCAACACTTAAGAGGATATCCATGCGGCACAGGTGGTGGTAGTAGCTAAATAACGAATGAACGTGTAAAGTTGACTTTAAATTACGTATATGTACCTTAAGGAGGGGAAATCGAATTTCAAGTAGCTTGACAGAAAGAGACAATCGTTATCAATATTAACAGTGGATGGAAATCGACAACAAATTTTAAAAAGGGTGCTGGCGAACTAAAAGCCGTAAAAGCATCGTTAAAGCAATGCGATCAAGAGCTGAGACAGTGCAATCTTGCATGGGTAGTAGCTAAAATAACAGCAGCAAATCGAGTAACATGGAGATGCTTTGTGGAAGCCCTAAGCTCCCAAGGGAGGGGTAATGGAAAATAATTCAATATAGCAGAGTGCGAATTCTATTCGTCAGTGGTACATTTGTATGGGAGGTACCAGAAAGGGCGTGACTAAACTTCCAGATTTCTTCTCTAAAACTATTTTCTGCTTGAACTTTATTAAATACAGAATTTGGGCACGATCGCATTAGGTCTATTTATAATATTAAATGATTTCTAAAGATGTGTATGGGAGGTACCAGATGGGGCGTGGCTAGACTTCCAGTTTTTTTTCTCAAAAACTGTATCCTGCTTTACTTACTTAGCTGGTACTTCTATGCAATCCCAGTGGATTATATACTGCACGTAGAATAATATTATAAGCGCCTCGATCTTCTGCGCTTCTTCTCCAGTTAGTCACACCGAGTTCTGTAAGGTTCTCAGTAACCTGGTCTTTCCAACGGAGTTTTGGTCGCCATCTTCTGCGCCGTCCATCGAGTTCATTGTCAAAGACTTTTCGAGCTGGAGCATTTTCGTCCATGCGTACAACATGACCTAGCCAACGCAACCGTTGCACCTTAATGCGTTTGACCACGTAAATGTCAGTGTACAGCTCGTACAGCTCATGTTTCATACGACGCCGATACTCTCCGTTTACGATGATGGGCCCATATATTTTACGGAGTATTTTTCTCTCGAATACCGCCAGAACCGATTCATACGCTTGTGTCATAACCCAGGATTCTGAGCCATACATTAAGACAGGTAGAACCAGTATCTGGTATAGCTGGATTTTTGTTCGTCATTGAATCGCTTGCTTAGTCCGTAGTAGCATTTATTTGCAAGCAGGATTCTTCTCCGGATTTCTAGGCTGACATTATTTGCTTTGTTAATTGCGGAGCCTAGGTAGACAAAATTATCTACCACCTCGAAATTATAGTTGTCAACGTTCACGCAGTTTCCCAAACGAGTAGATTCTTTGTTCGTTGAAACTAATAACTTCGTTTTGTCCTAGTTCGCCGGTAGGCCAATTTTCGCTGATTCCTTCTGTATACCTGAGAAGGCTGCAGTCACATCCCGCAGTTTTCGACCGATGATGTGTACGTCATCAGCGTACGCGAGTAGCATGTGGCTTTTGTTGAATATAGTGCCACTCGTGTTTACTGCAGCTTTTCTCATTACCATCTCCATCACTATGTTGAAGAGATCACACGATAGGCCGTTGCCTTGTTTTAGGCCTCGTCTGGTACAGAATGGCTCCGTAAGGTCCTTGCCAATCTTCACTGAAGACTTCGTGTCAGTCAGCGTCATTCCGCAAAGACGTATCAGCTTCGCTGGAATACCAAACTCAGCCATGGCTTCAAGTAATTTCTGCCGTATCGGGCTGTCGAAGGCAGCTTTATAGTCGACAAAAAGATGGTACGTGGCGATCTGTTGCTCTTGGGTCTTTTCCAGGATTTGCCGAAGTGTGAAAATCTGGTCAGTTGTTAATTTTCCAGGTCTAAAGCCACACTGATAAGGCCCGATCAGGTTGGATAACACTGGCTTTAGTCTTTCACATAGCACACTCGACAGGACCTTATATGCGATGGGTAAAAGGCTGATCCCGCGGTAGTTGGAGCACACAGTTGGATCACATTTTGTCAGCACAGGACATAATACGCTTTCATTCCAATCGTCGGGCATGTACTCTTTATGCCAAACCGTGCGCAGGAGCTGGTCCATTCTCGTTATCAACTCCTCGCCACCGGACTTGAAGAGCTCTGCGGGCAGACCGTCGGCACCGGCTGCTTTGTTGTTTTTCAGCCGCGATATTGCTCTTGTTACCTCGGCTTGACTTGGTGGTGGGCAATCTAAGCCGTCGTCGAGAATTGGCGTGATAACTTCACGTGCGCTGCCTTCTGGAACCAGCAGTTGCTGGAAGTGTTCTCTCCATATGTTCAGGACACTCTGCGTATCCGTGACCAGATTTCCATTACTGTCCCTACAGGTGGGGAGGCCATTACCGTATCCTTTTGCTCTTACTTTCTGGTAAAATATTCGGGCCTCAACTCTATCCCTGTATCGCTCTATATCCTCGTTCTCCCGTTCCTTCATCTGACATCCATCCAGCATCCTGTTCCTCAGACGCTATGCGACATTCTTCATCGCCGCTTTTCATATCCTAGATCATCGTCTTTATCTTCCGTCGGGGCGTGTACACAAATCAGCGTGATGTAAAAATATTTCGCCCGGATGCGAATGGTGGCTATTCGGTCACTTACAGGGTTAAACCGCGAGACCAGGTGTCGAAGTCTCTTGCCGACTATGAAACCACATCCAAATTCATGTCTTTCTGCATGGCAGCTGTAAAAGATGTCACAGTTCTTTCGTCGTGTGCATCCCGTCTATCTTTATCCTGCTTTAGCTTTACTAAAATAAGGAATTTGGGTACGATCGCCTTGGATTTATTAATATTACTACTCCATCTCTAAAGTGGGCCGAAAAGTACATTTGTATGGGAGGTACCAAAAGGGGCGTGGCTAGACTTTCAATCCTTCTTCCAAAACTTTAATTAGGGGAAAAAACATTTGGTTTTGTCTTTCGAAAGTTATGGTGCGAACCAGCCGGACAGCCAGACAGACGGACGGACATGGCTCAAACGACTTAAAAAGTCATGAATCGAATTTGGTTCAAAGAAACCTAGGGTCAAAAGTCACTCCTTCTATGTGTTATACTTTTGGGTCGTATCAAATGATATATACCCTCATCCCTAAGGGTGATGGTATAAAAATCAAAAAAAAACAAAAATAAAAATTTTAAAATGATTTTGTGCATGAGCTTTTTTTTTATCGAATCAACTTATATTTAAGATTTTGCCTAATCTTAAATAAAAACTCATCTAAATACAGGGAAACGAGGTTGTATAAAAGTCATCACCCTAGTGTTTATAACAAAATTTCCCTATACGATACTTACTAACTTCAAATCGATATTAAATTATTATGGCATGTAAGTTGACAAAACGAATGATGCAGAACTTCTTCTTTTTGGGGCTACTTTCACTTTCAGTTCTCAGAATTGAGTCCCAAAATCATGTGTTGTACTGTTTTTATTGACAATAAATATACACACCAAAGGCTTTAATTAAAAGCGATACAGAAATTGTTCACCAAGGTTAAGTTAAGTTATGATACCATTTTTAAATATTTCGCAACAAATATTTCTATTCTGTTTGGTCTCTCAAGCCATTTCGTAATTTTTCACCAAAGGATATAAAGATATTTTGGGGATTTAATGAAATTCTCTATTTGATGATTGCACTCCAAAGATACTTTATTCTTGTGCAAATCGTTATATTTTCTAATAATTGTTTAAGTCATGTCCATTGCAGGCACACAGAAGTAAGGTCATCATATCAGATTTTATATCTCAATTCATTTTCCAATTTCTTCTCCCCTTTTTCAATATCTACCATATTGTTTAAGCTGTGACATGATTTAAAGCCATTCATGCATTTTTTTTTATATTGCCTTCAACATTATAATTAAGACTTGTGCACTATTGCTCTCGCTCACATTTCCAAAGTCAAGTTTTATTTTGCTGCTCTGGTCCATTGGAGCCAGCGCCATCACCACAGCCACCAGTAGAGCTCTAAATCAATTTTTAGACATTTTCTTATAATTAGTTGGTGCACAACTTTATGTTGTGCCTCATTTTTCTTAATGTTCCACAGCAAATATTGTTGTACTTAAGTTTATAAAATTAATATTAAATATACCCTTTGTCAGCATACAGGGGGGGAGGGCAGAATGCACGTATAAGTAGCAAAGAAGTTGTTAAGCTATGAACCCGACAGCAGCGAGAGAGAGTAGGACAAAAAAACACCAGAAACGTGACGCTCCATTAAGTGTCAACTGTCACAAAGTGCAACGGCTGCCAGCATGTAGTATGCAGCAGCACTATATAGTGTATGCAGAGGCTGTATATAAGAGAATATGAATGAACACATGTTTCTTCATCAGGCCAGAAATTGAGGTCATATGGGAATCATAGAACATTTTTTACATTTGAATCTGACTAAATACATATATATGTACAAATATATGTAAAACTAAACATAGATTTTAACATTATATTTAAAAGAGGCATTAGGTTTGTGGTAATGGTTAAAGTTAATTCGAGTTAATACTCATGTCGCAAATTCAACCTTAGCAACTTTGTTGCCGAAACTTTGTTGACATGTTAACCTCTATTTTAATCAACTTCTTTGTAGATGGTTGTACTGCGCACCCTATCGGAGATATTTGGAACAAACAATACAACTTAAAGTACTTCTCTTTGGGAATGATTCCACCTTCCTGCCCTTTGTAGATCCACATCACTACTTCCCAAAAAGATCGAGAGATCTAGATCGGTTCTACTCTCCTTCAGAATGTATTCCAGTGTATTCATATTAGGTAGATTATCTGGAATCCAGGCATGATCTCTAGTGACAATTTTACTCTATGATTAGATTTTATTAGCACTAGTGTTTGCTCAGTGTATATTCAAAAGTTATAATTTTATATATATACAAATATATATACTTTAAACCATGGCCGATAGTCCGATATACACCGCTTAATATATAAATATAGTATTTGTGAAAGGAATATGAATTTCGACTATAGCCAGATACCACATCACGACCGGTAGTTTTAACATACTAATAGATAATTTAAGTCTTCGGTTATATATCAATTTACTTCACAATTTCTGACCCGTAAGAGATGCGTTCATCTACAACGATTTTTCCATACAGACATATGCTATTAAGGAATTGTTTTGTCGCCCACTGCCCGTATATGTTTTTTGTACTCCCTCGTCGCAGTCGATATTTCTCTGTCTAGAGGTTTCGGTTGTACGTTCATTAAATTCTCAAAAGCATATCCCAGAGAATGTCGTTGGTAGTCTGAGCTTATTTTTATATCGTATGAACTGTGCACCTCCTATTCCTTCTTTAATCTCAAAAGTCTTAGCTACATTTAAAAGTTTTAGTCCAGATTTTCTGATATCCGATATGTCTCAATTCGGTCATGGGGATTTCTTTGTTTATTATAACGACCAGGGACTAACAGTGATTTATTGAGAGTAGTTGTACCTTTGTCCGCTGCAATGTCTTTTATCACCCATGGTTCTGTCTGTTTTGTGGAGCGATAAGTAAGTTCTCCTCTCATTATAAGACAATATTGCGCCACGTTCCTGTCGTAATGGAATCCGATGTTCTTATGAACAGAGAGTGAATTCTCACCAATAACATTCCATTCTCGCACACGTCATTCATTGCAATAGTGACATCTAGCTCTTCTTGTCTGTAGTGTTAGTGAACAAAGTAGGATCGTTGCATTTGGTAAGAGAGGTATCCAACTGGTACTTCACAAGTAGTTCTTTTCTTTCGCTAGTATCGTCCACTGTTAAAGGAGTTTCTACCCTAACGCATCTGCTATGATGAGTCTTACGGATACCGTTTTTAAAGGATATTTGTCTCTTGGGACACGATTTCGTCGTCCTTATTCTTCATGAGGCATAAACTATGCCATTAATCATATATTGGGACTGTTCAGCTCCTGTCTTCTTACACGGCCGGCAGATACTCCGGTAGATCTTTTGAAGCTATTGTTTGTATCTCCTAAACCGCAAATCCTGCTCTTCCCCACCCAGGGCTCGTGGATTAAGATTAGATTCACCGTATATTTTACACGGCCTAAAGTGGAAGATGGTTGTTTTAAAAAAAACCTGAGCGTTAAGTTTCTATTACAAACGTCACATTCTGTTCATCATACAAACCAGAGAAGGCTTCCTCGCCCTCCTCACAGCCCACGGTAATACACGGAAATTTGTAATTTTCCCCATGTTGTAGGCTTAAATAATCTCTATTCCGGATGTGCTAAAAGATTTTTCATCTTTTTCGCATACTTGTTCAGCCTGGATATGCTAGTAATTCCCTTCCGACAAATTGTCAGGGATTTGTCATCATGAAGAAGTCTCTCCTTGGTTGTCTGTCTCACTTACTAGCTGGTAATGCAGATCCGGTTTGTTTTTGCCTTTTGGCAGATGTCGCTTTGTTATGATGGATGTATATGTGGTGAAAAGTCAGCATTGAATTGTTTTTCTACTAACGTCACATTTTGTTCATCATCGGAAACAGAGAACGCTTCCTCGCCCTGCTCACATCCCTTAGTAATACACGGAAACTTGTCATTGATTGATTTTCATTTTCCGCAAACCATGTCCTTTGCCACCTAGGGCTCTTGTTTTAGGACCGCATTCACCTTTACCTTTATCAGACGAAGGCATAAAGTCACAGTTGTCCATTTGCTTTGGTGGAAGTTGATCATAAGAAACTAGGGTATTTACTTGCCTTTCCACCAAAATCACTGTGTGTTCGTCATCGGAATCAGAGAAGGCTGTCTCGATATTCTCTCTACTGTCAGTAGTTCTTGGGGATTCTTTTCCGTGTTTCTTTCTTCGATCTTCTCTCTACTGTCAGTAATCCTCGGGGATTCTTTTCCGTGTTTATTTTTATTTTTGTCATCGGATAGGGTAAATCTCTTTTCAAAATGCTCGTTCCCACAAGATATGACATGAATTCTCTACTGACAGCTTTTGGGCAATTCGTTATCCCTGTGAAGTCCCTGCTCGATCGATGTCTGATCCCGTTTGTAAAGTTTTATAGCGACAAACCATGTCCTTTGCCTCTTCATTCTCAACAGTCAGTAATGCTCGGAGATTTATTTCCGTTATCCCTTTAATTTTGACATCGGATAGGGTAATTCTCTCTTCCGCATTATCTTTCCCATTCGTAATGGTATAAATTCCTTACTGACATCTTGTTGGCGATTCTTCATCATTGTGAAGTCTTTCTTCAGACGATGTCTAATCAATTGGCTGGCCTCTCTGATCCCATCTGTAGATTTTTAGGGTGATTTTCCCAAACGAAACTAGTGCGCCAGAAGGGTTTGGAATTGTTGTCCAGGATGAACATCGCAAACTGACATTCCAGTTGTATAATGAAAGGTCGGCGTTACTCTCCTTCAGAATGTTTTCCAGGGTATTCATATAAGGTGGATTAGCTGGAATCCAGGCATGATCTCTAGCCCCAGATGAAAGATCTACTCTGCGATCTGCATGCAGTGCCAAACCGTGGCCAAACTTTCCCAACTTTTTTAGGCAGTTGCGGTAAAACTCTATTGACCTCTTAACTCGAAATGCTATATTTTTACACGACTTCTTAGTGAAGGTCCTCACATTTCCTTCAAGATCTAGACGTGGCTGAGGGCAATAGATTCTAGAGATCTAGATGGGGGTTACTTTCCTTTAGAATGCATTCCAGTGTATTCACATCAGATAGATTTTCTAGAAACCAGGCATATTCTCTAGTCCCGACTGGAAGATCTTTTCCGGGAACTGCGTCCAGTGCAAACCGTGGCCAAACTTCCCCAACTTTTTTAGAGAGTTGCGGTAAAAATCTATTGTCCTTTGAACCCGGAATGCTGTAAATTTACGCGACTAAAGACTACTTGTCTACATCCATTTCTTTCATTTCTTCTTTGGATTGATTTCGTATCCAAACCGTAGACTAGGGACAATGGGCTTACAACATATTTCCCGTCCTCTTTCGGAATGATTCCACATCCCTACCCATTATACATCAACATCACTACCTCCCAAAAAAGATCTAGATATCTAGATTGGGGTTGCTTTCCTTCAAAATGTATTCCAGTGTATTCACATCAGATGGTTTTCTAGAAACCAGGCATGATCTCTTGTCCCGACTGAAAGAACTTTTCTGCGAACTGCATCCAGAGCAAACCGTGGCCAAACTTCCCCAACTTTTTTAGAGAGTTTCGGTAAAAATCCATCAACTTTTTAACCCGGAATGTGTAATTTAACGCGACTTCGTAGTGAAGGACCTCGCATTTCCTTCCAGATCGAGACGTGACTGAGAGCAATGCGTCATCAGAATACTTCCATTTCTTCTTTGGAATGATTTCGTCTTCCAATACGTAGACTGAGGACAATGCGTTTATAACATATTTCCACTTCTCTTTCGGAATGATTCCACCTCCCTGTCCATTGTACATCAACATCACTACCTCCCAAAAAAGATCTAGAGAACTAGATCGGGGTTAATTTCCTTTAGAATGCATTTAAATGTATTCATATTAGGTAGATTAGCTGGAATCCGGGCATAATATCTAGTCCCGACTGGAAGATCTTTTCTGCGAACTGCATCCAGTGCAAACCGTGGCCAAACTCCCCCAACTGTTTTGAAGAGCTGCGGTAAAAATGTATTAACCTTTGCACCCGCGACTTCGTAGTGATGGACCTCGTATATCCTTCCTGATCTAGACGTAGACTGAGGACAATTCTTCTACATCCATTTATTCCATTTCTTCTTTGGAATGATTTCATCTTCTAGTCTGTAGACTGAGGACAATTCGTTTACAAAATATTTCCATTTCTCTTTGGGAATGATTCCACCTTCCTGCCCTTTGTAGATCAACATCACTACTTCCCAAAAAGATCGAGAGATCTAGATCGGTTCTACTCTCCTTCAGAATGCATTCCAATGTATTCATATTAGGTAGATTAGCTGGAATCCAGGCATAATCTCTAGTCCCGGATGGAAGATCTTTTCCGTGAACTGCATCCAATGCTGACCAAGACCAAACTTCCCCAACATTTTTAGAGAGTTGCGGTAAAAATCTATCAACTTCTCAACCCGGAATACTGTAATTTAACGCGACTACGTAATGAAGGACCTCGCATATCCTTCCAGATTAAGACATAGCTAAGGGCAATGCGTCAACAGCATATTTCTATTTCTCTTTCGGAATGATTCCGTCTATCAATCTGTTTGGAAAGAACATTTCAAAGGTTGTGGAGCTGTACTTTTGGATTTGCTAGCATGTCACAGATCTGAGAATAGGCCTCGAGATAATCGGGTGCTGTGGTTTGTTGATCAAAATAAAAATCGACTGCATTTTCCAAGCGATTGACATTCCAGTCCTGTGTTGGAATGTCGGGATTACTATTCTTGAGAATATTTTTAAGTGTTTTCACATTAGACAGATTTGATAGAATCCAACCATGAAAACTTGTTCCGGATAGAAGATCTTCTGTACGAACTATGTCCAGTGAAACCCGTGGCATAACTTCCACAAAATTCCCATTAGAGACTTGCGGTAAAAATCTATGGATCTTTGATTCCCCAACGCTAAAAATTAGCCGAGACTTTGGAATCAATCAGATCTGAACGTAGACTGAGGGTAATGCGTTTACAACATACTAACATTTTAGTTTTCGGAGTGATTCCACCTTCCAGGCCATTGATTGTAACCGCCATAAAAGACTATTTTCACAAACCTCACAAATAAAAGTCTTTGACGAATTTCAGATTAATTTGGCCCTCGAATGTTGTTGACAGCAACTTCGCAGTATAAGTGTCGATTCAATCGGCGTGTCTAGTAACAGCTTCTCAAACAGTGACGTTCGCATTCGTCGATAAACAAGTAGGTGCCGTTAGTTGTGAATCTAAAAATAGAAAGCGTGTTAATTCACAACAACGCGAGAAGCTATTCCATACCTCATTAATGGGGTGCAAAGGGAAATTAAGTTTTTTTTTTGTGGTCCTAGCACAATGGGAACTGACGCGGGTTATTATCCTTGGGAATGTATTCCAGTGTATTAATATGAGAAATTGAGGCATAAGTCCTGGTTTCAGATGGAAAATGTTTCCTGCGAACAAAATACAGTGCAGAAGACCGTAGCCAAACTTCCCCAACTTTTTTAGATACTTGCGATAAACACCTATAGATAGATCTCTAATACCGGAATGCTATAATTTTACGGGACTTTGAAACCACACTGCGTGTTATTGGTTGAAGACCTTGTATTTTCTTTCATACCTGGAATAATGCATCTACATTATACTTCCACTTCGCTTTCGGAATAGTTACGCTTTCTAGCCCGTAGACTGAGGACAATGTGTCTACAAAATACTTCGTCTTTCTGTCTTTCGTCCATCAACATCACTACATTCCAAATTGAACTTCTGCCCGATTTCCAATAACCTATATTATCCCTTTTAATGGGAAGTTATGGAACTTTTTCTTTAAATATCTGAGAAAAAACGTAGCGGAATCGGGAAGAAAAATTGTATCGGGGATTACTGCTACATCTGTTAAAAGGCTACTAACAACAGATCTGTCTATAGGTTTCGAGTTCGTCGAGTCCTCAATTATGAATCCTGCCGATTTGGCTTGGGATGGTTTAGCGTCAACACTAAGTCTATTGTTTTGCCATCCCGTTTTTGGGACTGAAAAGTTTGGGACCTGCAGATATTGTGTCACTGTTAATCAGTCGTCCGTATAAGTCCCAACGCTTTAATTTTCAACGGTATATTGGGATCACACTAAACATTTTTGTACGTTTTTTTTCTAACTTATTTCAGTTTAATTGATTGTCAACAATATATTTAGTGGATAACACTTCGGTACAATTAATTTACATACGGATCTTACTTACTAGATTTGCAAACTATGAAACCGATTAATCTGTAACACATAAACTATTCCAAACAAATAAAAACAACAATAGCACATGACCGGTCAACAATTCACAACAGGTGTTCACCATGGGGTAATTACCGGGGTGTAAGCATATACAGAATATTTGTGTCTTAGTTAAGCTACCACAAAATCTGCACACCTTTTCCACTAAAGCGACCGCATTTTATTGCCAACCTATGTTAAAAAGGTTTACAAATTTATTACAAATACACAGTTGATTACACACATCGTACATACATATGTAACACATACATATGTATTCAATCGTTGATCTTTCAATGTGTTTTTCTAAACAAGTTCTTGCCAATTGTTGCAGTCATTGATGTTTACTGCTGCTTAGCAAGCTGACTGTCTGACTGTAAACCACCAGCGCACATAATGTAATTGATAGGGCACCC
Source organism: Muscina levida (assembly GCA_964034835.1). NCBI lineage: Eukaryota > Metazoa > Arthropoda > Insecta > Diptera > Muscidae > Muscina > Muscina levida. Next base: position 127,381,248 of record OZ035883.1, on the reverse strand, counting down.
AAACTAAACCAAGGAGTGGCACTCCTGGTCGAAAACGGCATTTAAACAATTGATACACTTTTGTTATATAGTACGTAATACCGCTAAAAACAAAAACTACCATTTGTGCCCAAGCAAAAGAGACGATTTATTAGTAACTAAAATTCAAAGGCTACCGGTTGGCTATGCCGGCAGAATTTTAATTTTTGCTCTGATTTTACACACTGTGCGGCAAGTACAAACGCTGTGTGCAGTGCCAACGATGTAAGCAATAGATTTGAATTTGACTTATACGGTTTGTTCACCTATTAATGGATGAAGATGTCAGTAATGTTTGAAAATTGTATTTAGAGGCATTAAGGTTTGGTTGGCAAAGTTGCGAGGGGGGGATTCTCGAAAACCGAAACATTTGCCACACCCCTTAGGGTACCTTGTGTACAAATGACCAAATTCAGCCATATATATTAGTTTAGGTTAGGTTAATTCGGCAGCCACGTTGAACACAGCTCACTTGGGTCCTAGTATCAGTCCCGTTGTAATACCATTTTATGATTTCCGCACCAAATGTTCCTATTCTAATCGGTCAACGTCGCTGTCAAGCCATTTCGTTGCCCTGACGAAGGCATGGATGTTCCGCAAATCGCCTACTGATAAACAGGTATTGTCTAAAAGTGTCCGATGACCAAGTTTTTCGTATCGCAGGTCACACAAAGCAGGGCAGTGACATAGAAGATGCTCCGTAGTCTCCTCTTCTTCTTCATCATTGCAGCTTCTACAAAAATCGTTGTAGGGTAGTTTCAGTAGTTTCAGGTAGTTTCAACCGACCAATGACCAGTTATCACAGCTATGATGTTCCTCAAGTGGACTCTGGATAAGTTCAGCACAAATCGTGTCCTCTGTATATCCATTGTAGGCCAAATCTGTTTAGTCGCCTTGCAGGTGGGTTCTCTTGCACATCTCTCTTCAGCAATACGGTCCAGTTTTCCCGCAATGAGTTGTTTCCCCCTTGTAAGAGGGATCCCAATGAGACAATAAACTTCGCCCGAGTTCACGGTTGTGGCGGCCCTTGCTAGCGTATCGGCCCTTTGGTTTCCATATATGTCCCCATGTCCTGGAACCCATGTTAGGGTAACCGTCGAATGTCTCGCTATCTCCTCCAGAGACGACCGGCATTCTCGAACATTTCTCGAAGTGGTGTACACGTTCTCTAGGGATCTGATAGCCGCTTTACTATCAGTAAGAATATGAATATTGCCGTTCAATATCCCAAGATACTGAATTTTCTCTACGGCTATTCTAATGGCCGCTATTTCGGCCTGAAGTATGCTACAGTGATGTGGTAGCCTGATTGATAGACTCAGATTCAACTCTTCCGAAAAGATTCCACAGCCCGCTCTTTCTTTTGATTTTGAATCATCCGTGAAAATTAGGATGACATTCTCCCCAAAGTTTAGGGCATTATCAGTATCATCATAGTAGGACCTATCAGGGATGTTCCTTATAAAACCCGGATCGAATAGAGGTTCAGGTATGGTGTAATCCGTATTGCAGATCACATTAATTAGGTTCAGGATTTGGCATGGCCATAGTTCCTGTGCATCCATGCTTTTGTGGCGTCTAAACGCATTGCGGTATTCGCTGCTATCTTCCTCGCCTCAATGTCCGGTGGTAACCAGTTTAGGATCGTGAAAAGTGCCTTAGTTGGAGTGGTTCTAAGTGCCCCTGTTATCATGATCGCCACCAATCTCATAATGCGTTCGAATTTCAGCCTTTGGGACGCTTTATCTAGCGCCGGCCACCAGACTGCTGATCCGTAGAATAAGATGGGTTTAATAACTGATTCGTATAACCAGTTTAAGATCTTGGGGCTAATTCCCCAATTGAGGCCGATTGCCCTTTTGCAGCAGTATAGAACCGTTGCCGCTTTGCTAATCCTGGTCTGAGTGTTCAGATTCCAATTCAGTTTACTGTCCAATGTTAGCCCGAGGCATTTGGCACTATCGGAGAGTGTAAGTGCGACGCCATTTAATCTTGGTTTGGCAAATTGAGGGATTTTTGTATCTCCGTGTGAATAGCACCAGTTCTGTTTTACTCGGATTTACACCCAGTCCACATTCATGACACCATTTCAAAAGAAGTTTCAGTGCAGATTCCAGTAGCTCAGAGAGTAGTTTTGGATCCTTACCTGTAACTATTACTGCCACGTCGTCCGCATATGCGAAAGTTGTGCAGCAAGTTTTTTCCAACTTTCTCAGGAGAGTGTTGATGTTAAGATTCCATAGTAGTAGAGAGAGTACTCCTCCTTGTGGAGTACCGCGAACCGCCACCTTGGAAAACTTTGACACGCCCAGACTGGATCCAATGCGCCTAAATTTTAGTAGTTTATCAACCAAGGCGATGACCACTGGGTTAATCTCCAGCTGTTCCATTGAGTCAATTACAGATTCAGGTTTGACATTATTAAAAGCTCCCTCAATGTCCAGGAAGGCAGCAAGAGCATATTCCTTGTAGTTCAGGGATCTTTCGATGAGGCTGGTTATCGAATGTAAACATGCATATATCTTTTGTAAGTCCACCGAATTCAGTCAAATTGTGCAGAAACTAAACGGTTATGAAAATCTAGCTCGGGTATGAAAATGGACAGCTAAGGGCGATTCCTTATGGTACCTCCCATACAAATTGATCTATTTTTGGGAAATTAATATTTCTTTCATAACTGCCAGATGGCATATTGCAGGATATTTGAACTCAATCAGTTTAATTATCTTGCAAAAGTACACAGAATCTCAGAAAACCGAAACATTTACCGCACCCCCTTCGGGTACCTTCCATACAAATGTCCGAATTCACCCAAATACATTTACATGTATATCTTTGTTGCAAGTCCACCGAATTCAGTCAATTTTTGCACACGGTAAACGCTCATGCAAACCTGATTCAGCAAAGAATATGGACCATGAAGACCGAACCCTTCTGGTACCTCCCATACAAAATGACCTATTTTGGGAAAATAGTATTTCCCCATAAGTTATCAACTGAAAATTGGAGGGTATTTAAAACTAGTATGTTCAATTACCTTTTAATAATACCCAAGACCCCAAATAACCTCAACATTAGCCAAACCTCCTTCGGTTAGCTCCCATACAAATGACCGAATACACCCATATACTTTTACATGTATATCTTTCTTGCAAGTCCACCGAATTTTGTCAAATTTTGCACACGGTAAACATTCATGCAAAACGGATTCAGCAATGAATATGGACCATGAAGGCCGAAACCTTCTGGTACCTCCCATACAAAATAACCTATTTTTGGGAAAATAATATTTCTTCCATAACTTCCAAATGACACATATCAGGATATTTAAATTCGTTGAGTTTAATTATCTTGCAAGAGTAGGCAGAATCTCAGAAAACCTAAACATTTTCCACACCCCCTTCGGCTAGCTCCCATACACATGACCGAATTCACCCATATACATTTACATTCATCTCTTTTTTTGTCAGTCCACCGAATTCCATCAAACGGGTCATATATACCAACCCCTTTGGAATACTTGTGTTATTACAGCCCTTCACAATTCAGTTCAAGTCACTAAATTATCCTAAATCAATTTCAAATAACAATTCACCTTACTCTGCAATTTCGCCTAAGGCTTTGGGGGTACTCTTTACCTTTACCAGGCGTACGCAAATTTCAATTAACATAGCTGATGATGACGATGATGATGTGGGCAACGCACCTTAACCGTTGCTCTCTACCCGAAAAAAAAACAAATCTCTCAACCAACACAAAACACAGCTAAGATTTATTATTAACTAAATTCCCCGTCAACCAACAACAAACAGCCTACCTACCTACCTGCTGCGCATGCGCCTAGGATGTACGTATGCTGTATGCGAAACATTGCTGCAACTTGTTTATATGTACCAGAAGACCATGATGTCAATGTCAGTTTAAGTTAAGGCCAACAAAACTAAGGCAACAGCAATGCCAATGTTGCATATACATATTGTATACGACAATGTGGAGGGCACCACAACATCGTCTGAAGGTAAGATATTGTAAAGCCAACGACAGAGATTTTGTGTACAAGACGATTAAACAAATGCAACAAGTTTTTCGTTTAATTTTCAAGCACTTAAACAATATGTTGCAAGAAAAGCTCGGTGTGCCACCACCACCATCGAAATAAACATTTTATCAAGTTAATTGCTTTTGAAGTCATTGCCAGTATCTTAAGACCATCAGCAGCGGGCAGCATCATGATCCTCATCGTCGTCATTATTATCTAAGAGAGGAGACCAAATGGGATTTCAATATGTAAAGTTGCAATTTGTTAAGGCATTATTGAGTGGCAGCCACATGCAATTCACATATTCAAGTGGGTGTCAATAGGCTGTGATATGCCAGCTAACAAACATTTGTTTCTCTGGCCAATTTGTTTTAGCTTACAAATGATTTGTGTTGGTTTGTCGATATCGCATTTCTATGAGGATTTTTCGTAATAGAAATTGTCATAAATATGTAGATTTGTTTTTATGCATTTATATATTTATTTATACAAATTATTATATATTGCTAAATTATGTCGCTATGTTGCTTGTGGCCAAATTCGATTTTGCAACGTTTTTGGTTTTTTTTTCGAGTGCGAACAATCTGGTTTGGGGGCGAGAGTGCCGACCCTGTCTGCTCTCCTGTCTCTGTGTGCGCTTTTATTTTATGTTAACCTATAAATGTCAGTTACTTGCTCACCGTTAGACCATAAATTTGTTTACGACTACTGGTAACGGTATGACAGCAATGTCATAAAATTATGCTGGTTTATGATGCCCGGCAAAGGAGGCCCTATTGACACCTTACTTGGGGTGTACACATATTTGAGATATATTGAGAAAGAAGCTTTAAGAGAAGCAATCAAGCAAATTTATGACCATGCGCACTTTTTAAGATAAATCTTTTTCAACAAACCGGTACAGAAATTACCGTGAGGTAAACTGACTGATAACACAGTACAACACATGATTTTGGGACTCAATTCTGAGAAGTGCACGTGAAAGTAGCCCCAAAAAGAAGAATTTCTGCATCATTCGTTTTGTCAAGTTACATGCCATAAAAATTTAATATCGATTTGAAGTTAGTAAGTATCGAATAGGGGAATTTGTCACGTTTTAGACTTTTTTGATTGACATCACATTAATACTAAATGGAGAGCCTAGAGGAAACATATGAACGCTATCCTGGCCACGACATTAAAATTGTCCTAGCAGATTTAAATGCAAAAATAAGAAGAGAAGATGTTTCTGCTCCATTGATCTGTAAATTTAGCCTGCATACTGAAACGTCAGACAACGGATTTAGGCTGGTAAGTTTCGCAGCGACAAGGAATGTGGTAGTGAGTGGATTTCAGCATAAAACTATCCCACAAGACAATTCGGCTATCTCCCGATCAAAACACACAAAAATCAAACTGATCAGGTGATAATCAATGAAAGGCATGCATCTACTATCAAGGATGTGCGCGTGATCCGTGATGCTAACATTGGCTTGGATAATTAAGAGATAGCCACTGCCTACTGCAAATAGTTCTCCCTACCACTAAAACACAACGCCTCTACTTCTGACGTTCGCGATACACAGTGGCAGCACATAGCACAGGATATGAAAAACGGCTCTCAGACAAACCCTGGTACGATAAAGAATGTCGCATAGGGTCTGAGGAACAGGATGCTGACAACAGGACAACACTAACGTCAATTGTAACTCGGACTATTAGGAAACGTAAAAAACAGGCAAGGCAGCCATTTAAGCGATAAAAAAAAACTTCAGATCAAGGAACGGAAGAACGAGGATTTAGAGAGGTACAGAGAAGCCGGAAAATTCTACCAGAAGCTGGAAGTACAAGGTAGTTATCCTGTAAGGACAAGGATGAAAGTCTGGTTACAGTTACGCAGAGTTTGCTGCTTATATGGAGGGAACACTTCCATCAATTGCTGGTTCCGGTAGCCAGCGCATGTGAAGTTATAACTACAATTGTCGACGATGGCCTAGATTGTCCGCCACCAAGTCGAACCGAGGTAAGAAGAGCAATAGCGCGGCTGAAAAACAATGAAGTAGCCGGTGGTGATGGACTTCCGGAAGAGCTTTTCTAGCCCCTATACATGGCATGACTTAACGAGTGCATGCCGGTGATTGGAATCAAAGTGTATTATGACTTGTGCTTAAAAAAAAGTGATTCAAAAGTGTGCTCCAACTATCCATCGCATACAAAGTCCTATCTTGTGTTTTATGTGATAGACTAAAGTCCATTTAAAAGAACCTGATCGGGCGTACGGCTTGGCTTAAAGAGTGTATGCCCGACGATTGGCATGTAAGTGTATTATGACCTGTGCTGAAAAAAGGTGATCCAAGTGTGTGCTCCAACTACAGCGGAATCAGCCTTTTACCCATCGCATATAAGGTCCTGCTAAGTGTGCTATGTGAAAGACTTAAGGCAGTGTTACCCAACCTGATCGGGCCTTATCAGTGTGGCTTTAGACCTGGAAAATCAACAACTGATCAAATATTCACACTTCGGGGAATTCTGAAAAGACCCATGAGAAACAGATCGACACATACCATCTTTTCGTCGACTATAAAGCTATGTTTGGTATTGCTGTGTTTGGTATTCCAGCGAAGCTGATACGTCTTTGCGGAATGACGCTGACTCACACGTCGTCTTCAGTGAAGATTGGCAAGGACCTTACGGAGCCATTCTATACCAGGCGAGGCCTAAAACAAGTCGACGGCCTATCGTGCGATCTCTTCAACATAGTAATGGAGATGATAATGATAAAAGCTGCAGTAAACACGAGTGCCACTATATTCAACAAAAGCCACATGCTACTCGCGTACTCTGATGACGTTGACATCATCGGTCGAAAACTACGGGATGTGACTGCAGCCTTCTCGGGTATACAGAAGGAATCAGCGAAAATGGGCCTAACGGTGAACGAGGACAAAACGAAGAATCTACTCGTTTGGGAAACTGCGTGAACGTTGACAACTATAATTTCGAGGCTAGATAATTTTGTCTACCTAGGCTCCGCCATCAACAAAGCAAATAATGTCAGCCTAGAAATCCGGAGAAGAATCCTGCTTGCAAATAAATGCTACTACGGACTAAGCAAGCGATTCAATGAAAGAGCCCTCTCTCGACGAACAAAACTCCAGCTATACCAGATACTGATTATACCTGTCTTAATGTATGGTTCAGAATCCTGGGTTATGACACAAGCGGATGAATCGGTTCTAGCGGTATTCGAGAGATAAATACTCCGTAAAATATATGGGCCCATCATCGTTAACGGAGAGTATCGGCGTCGTATGAATCATGACCTGTACGAGCTGTACACTGTACATGGTCAGACGCATTAAGGTGCAACGGTTGCGTTGGCTAGGTCATGTTGTACGCATTGACGAAAATGCTCCAGCTTCAAAAAGTCTTCGACAATGAACTCGATGGACGGCGCAGAAGAGGGCGACCAAAACTCCGTTGAAAAGACCAGGTTACTGAGAACCCTACAGAACTTGGTGTGACTAACTGGAGAAGAAGCGCAGAAGATCGAGGTGCTTATAATATTTTTCTACGTGCGGTATATAATCCACTGGGATTGCAAAGAAGTACCAGCTAAGTAAGTAAGTAAGTAAGTAAGTAAGATCGGGCCTTATAAGCGTGGCTTCAAACCGGGTAAATCCACGACCGACCACATATTCACACTACGACAAATCCTGGAAAAGACGCAAGCAATGCAGATCGACACCTACCATCTGTTCATCGATTACAAAGCTGCATTCGACATTTAAATACTATTAGATACTATGGCTGAGTTTCGTATCCCTGCGAAACTGATACGACTTTGCGGGATGACACTGAATGACACGAAGTCTTCTGTGGCAAAATAGGCAAAAGTCTGATAGTGTCATTTTCTACCCAACGAGGCTTTAGACACGGCGATAGATAGTCTGTCATGTGGTCTGTCTGCAGTAAATAGGACTGGTACTATCTTTAATAAAAGTCACATGCTGCTCGCATTCCAATGATATAAATACAATCGGCCAAGGACTGCGGTATGTTACTGCGGCCTATTCAAGGCTTAAGAAGCGCTCGGCAAAAGTAGGTCTGGTGATAAATGAGAATAAATTCAAGTTATTTGTTTCAACGAACAAAGATTCTACTCGTTTGGGACTTTGAAGTGGAAGATGATTTGTCTACCATGGCTCCGGCGTAAACAAAAATAATAATGTCAGCATGGAAATCAAGAGACGAATATTGATAGCAAACCGCTGTTACTATGTGCTAAGCAAGCGATTTAATGGCAAAGCTCTATATTGGCGAACAAAGATTCAACTCTACCAGTCACTGATCACACCTATCATGTTCTACAGCGCAGAATCATGGGTAATGGCACAAGCGAATCTATCTATTCTGGGAGTCTTCGACAATGCTACGCAAAATATTTGGGCCCAATATCAATTACGGCGGGTAACCTTGGCGAATGAACCATGAGCTGTATAACGACAACGACGTAGACAAGCGCATCCCATAACCATCCCATCACTCCATGATGGGATGCTTAACACGCTTTCTATTTTAGATTCACAACAAACAGTACCTACTTGTTTATCGACGAATGCGGAAGTCACTGTTTGAGTAGCTTTTACTAGACGTTAAACTTATACAGCGAAGTTGCCGTCGACAACATCGAGGGGGCCGGCAATGAAAGAAAAATGTAGATGACTGGAACCACGGGAATCGAACCACGGTTCTCCCGCATGGTAGACGCGTGTTCTAACCACGATGTCAAACAAAAGAGCCTAAAACGTGATAAATTTCCCTATACGATACTTACTTACTTCAAATCGATATTAAATTATTATGGCATGTAACTTTACAAAACGGATGATGCAGAACTTCTTCATTTTGGGGCTACTTTCACGTGCAGTTCTCAAAATTGAGGCCCAAAATCATGAGTTGTACTGTGTTATTCCTCCTTAATTTGTTGCAAATTTTGTTACCTACTTAATTTAAAAACTTAATTTCCCTTTACACCCCATGTATGAGGTATGGGATAGCTTCTCGCGTTGTTGTGAATTAACACGCTTTCTATTTTTACATTCACAACAAACGGCACCTGCTTGTTTATCGACGAATGCGAACGTCACTGTTGGAGTAGCTTTTACTAGACATGCCGATTATCTTGACACTTATACTGCAAAGTTGCTGCTGACAACATCGAGGGTGCCGGCAATGAAAAAAAAATTTAGATGAGTGGCGCTGGAAATCTAGCCACGGATTTCCCGCATGGTAGACGCGTGTTCTAACCACTTTGTCAACGTGCCAAATTCCCCTATACGATACTTACTAACTTTTAATCGATATTAAATTATTATGGCATGTAACTTTACAAAACGAATGATGCAGAACTTTTTCTTTTTGGGGCTACTTTCACGTGCAGTTCTCCGAAGTGAGTCCCACGTGTTGTACTGAGCTATTCATCCTTAAGATTTAACGGCAAATTTTGTTACTGTCTTTGAAAAAAATATTTTGGTTTTCAAATGCATTTTTCATTTGTAGTGCTATTTAAAGACTCTTTTGAGCAAGAGTTCCCTTTAAATTCTCATCAACCTCAACTGATGCATTGAAATTTGCCAGATCGCATCTGTTCTTTTTGTCAGATATTATTTAAATCTGGTGTGAAATCTTTAACTATAAAAGGGAAGAATTTATTATTCGCAATTAAAGTCCTTAAAGAATGTCCCTTCCTTTAGACTAGAATTAATACAAATCACTTTTAACTTCATAGATTTTGCCTTACGAATATCCCTTAACGCCTCTCTCTTATCTAGAGGTGATTTCCTCGATCATTCAATTCAAATATGTGTGTAGCTGCTGTGTTACCTTCAATTCACTACCAATTGTTTTAATACCGCATCTCCCTCTTGCTCCTAAACGCACACATTGTAATCCTGTTTTGCGTCTCAAACACGATCGACGATCGTCATCGTCGTCGATATTTGAACGCATTTCACACTTGAAATTCAATTTCGCACCTCTTCGAAAGTGATGATGACGATGAACGATAACAACAAAAGGGGGTTTGTAGTGATTCACACTATTTGTAAATTGGAAAGAAAAAAATATCAGCACAGAAACACGAATATGCCATACGAAACGCAAAACCAAAAAAAAGGAAACAACACACTTTATTGTATCTTTAAGATGTTTTCATAACGCCTACACGATATACAACGGGTACGAAGAGCACTTACTACACCACTGAGTGCCAACACCCTGATCGAATATCGCCAGCAACAAACGACCAACAACCAACGATCGATAAATGGATACAATGGATCTCTTGAATGAAAACAACTCAAACACACAGACATGTTGTACATCACCAGCACCAGCATCATGATCATCATCCTCATACATTTATCGTATGCATATGGCCAGCAACATATTGTGGTCGTTATCTGGCCAAAATGATCCCAGAGTATGAATGGCGGGTTGTTATTCCACAACAACAACGATAAAACCATGACAATTAAACTACAGGATCAGGTTACAACACCATCAGCCACACTTGAGATTTGGTCCATGAACATCTCCCCGTCACTATCAGAGATCTGAGAGATATAAACAAACGATCAAGAAGAACAATAAAAAAAATTACAATGCAATTGTATAAAAGGGAAACCAGCAGGTTCCATATAGTATGGAGGGTATTTGTGCCAGTTATCCTTAAAGGAACAGGATTTATTTTCTTATTTACAGTTTTTGGTTTGCCACAACATTCTTTTAAAGGATCATGTGTAAATTTGCGTTTTAAGCGCTTAAGAATTCCGGCGAATTAATATTTGATAACAAATGCTGGCATAGAGCAACTTTGGTTCTTAAAATTGAAAAGCTTAGGCAAATCGACAAAGTGAGTAATCATTCCTTAAGGTATTCCATGTACCATTTAAACTGCAGACACTTGAGACTATTTGTGTTGATCAAATGTGATCATACATATCGTCGGTATCCGGCAAAAAGATCTCAAGTCCACTTTTTGTGTGCTCTGAGTTACAATTACACTTCAAGTCTACACACAGATCTCCGTATTCGTGGTATAACTGTGGACGAAGTACCTCCACGTGGTAACGCCTGGAAATGTGCCTTTGACACCCTTCAGAGCACGACTAACTGTGAGGGGCGAAACCTAAAACCCAGGCACGTCCGCTCAGAGTGAGCAGTACCCTGGTCAGTATCTGACACAGAATGGGCGGCTGTAATAAAATCCTGACAGGAGGAGAGAACGTAGTGCGCTGGGCTTGCAACCCGTCACCGACGTTTAAACTATTGCAATGAAAAGAAGTAAGAAAAGACTAAAATGGACCCCCCTAAATGTTGACGACTACCGCAAACAAATTATTATTATTATTAGCCTTTAAAACAACTTGACAACATATATATTTATATCTTAGTGTCTAAGTCTGTGGTCGAAATTATTAGAGATTTTCATTCGCTTCGATCTGGTGCGCACCGTCTCCAGTCATTCCTACCAAGCAGAGTCAGTGATTCCTCCACCTGGTCCTTCCAACGTAGTCGCGGTCTCCCTCTTTTGCGCCGTCCTTCGAGGTCTTGATAGAATACCTTTCGCGCTGGAGTTTCCTCATCCATTCTCACGACATGGTCTAGCCAGCGTAATCGTTGCACTTTGATTCGCTTGACCACATCAATGTCGTGGTATAACTCATACAGCTCATGGTTCATCCGAATCCTAAACTCGCCGTTTACGCAAATGGGTCCATATATTTTGCGGAGTATTTTTCTCTCAAACACCGCCAGATGAGCTGCATCTGCCTGTGTAAGCACCCAAGATTCGGAGGCATACAACGGGACCGGTAAAATTAGTACCTTGTACAGTTGGACTTTGGTGGTTCGAGATAGGGTGGTGCTTATGAAGTGCTCGCGTAGTTCAAAGAACACCTGGCGAGCACTATTCTCCGTTTTATTTCAAGGCTGACACTGTTGTTTTTGTTCATAGCGGATCCTAGGTAGATAAATTCATCCACTACCTCAAAGCAATAGTTTTCAACGTTCACGCTGCGTCCCCAACGGGTGGACACTTTGTTCGATGATACCATTTACCTCGTCTTGTCCTCATTCACTGCCAAACCAATTTTCGCTGACTCCCTTTCAACTGATGAGAAAACAGCTGTTACCTCTCGCATCGTTCGACCAACAATGTCGATATCATCGGCATATGCGAGCTGCATGTGGCTCTTATTAAATATGGTGCCAGATATGTTAACCGCTGCTTTCCCTAACACCTTCTACATCACTATGTTGAACAGTATGCATGACAAACTATCATCCTGTCTAAGACCTCTCGTCTTATCGAATGGTGCAGATAGATCCTTGCCAATCCGAACAGAGGATTTGGTATTCGGAAGAGTACACCGGCAGAGACGAATTATCTTCGCAGGAATACCGAACTCAGACATGGCTTCGTATAGTCGATGCCTGATGGGACTATCGAAGGCAGCTTTTAATCGACAAAGAGGTGGTAAGTGTCGATTTGCTTCTCATGGGTTTTCTCCAGAATCTGCCGTAGTGTAAGATAGTGTAAAATCTGATCCTTCGTGGATTTGCCTGGTCTAAAGCCGCATTGATAAGGTCCAATCAAGTTTTCCACAATTGGCTTTAGACGTTCACACAGTATGCTAGACAGGACCTTATACGCAATCGGTAAGAGGCTAATTCCAGGATAGTTTTTAAAGCCACTACGGTCACCTTTTTTGTAGAAACGCAAACGAATTAAGGACCATGATTTGAGGATATGCACCTGGAATGTTAGAACACTGCATGGACCAGGTGTCTCAATCCAACTGGCGGAAGTCCTTGAAGAATACAAGGCTAACATAACCGCTAAACAGGAAATCCGGTGGACGGGACAGGGATGCTCGCGCATAAAGACTTGCGACATCGTCTAAAGTGGCCATGCAAACAGGTACGAGTTTGGCTGTGAATATGAGGTGGGCTAGAGATTGCAACACCATGTCTCAAGATTCAACCCGATGTGTAAACTAATAGCCACCATAAGAGTCAAGACAAAGTTTTTCCACATAACTCTCATATGTGCCCATGCTCCGACAGAAGAGAAAAGCGATAAGGATAAAAACGAGTTTTTACTAGGCGATTTTAATGCTTAAATATGCACGGAGACCACATTTGAGCCATCCATCGGAAAATTTAGTATGCACACCGAAACGTCGAACAATGACATTAGACTGATATTTGGGAACAGGGATCCCCACCTTCAAGGACAGAGACGGAAATCTGATCACGGACACTCAGAGTGTGCTGCAAATATGGAGGCAACACTATCAATCTCTACTCGTTCCCGAAGGCAGCATAAGTTACGAAACCGCACCAATCATGGACAATGGAGTAGACGGTCCACCACCGAGCCAAAACGAGATCAGCACGGCAATTACACGGCTTAAAAATAATAAAGCTGAGGGAGCCGATGTACTGCCAACAGAGCTTTTTCAAGTCGCCGGTGATGAGCTGGTAACATGCATGCACCAGCTCAAAAACACGATTTGCATGCCCGATGATAGGAATCTGAGTGTCCTTTGTCCCGTGTGTAAGAAAGGCGATTCAAGTGTGTGTACCAACTATCGTGGGATTAGCCTTTTACCCATCGCATACAAGGTCCTGTCTAGTGTGTTATGTGAAAGACTAAAGCTCATTCTGGCGAACCTGGTTGAACCTTATCAGTGTGGCTTTAGACTTGGTAAATCCACGACCGACCAGATATTCACACTAAGACAAATCCCAAGACCCAAGAGATGCAGATTGACACCAACCGTCCGTTCATCGACTACAAAGCCGCATTCGACAGTCCCATACGGCAGAAATTGTTGGATGCTATGGCTGAGTTTGGTATCCCCGCGAAGCTAATACGACTTTGCGGGATGACACTGACTGACACCAAGTCTTCAGTGAAAATTGGCAAAAATCTGTCAGAGACATTTTCTACCAAGCGAGGCTTTAGACAAGGCGATAGTCTGTCCTGCGTTCTCTTTAAAATCGTAATGGAGATGATCATGCGGATGGCTACAGTAAACAAAAGTCACATGTTGCTCGCTTATGCTGATGATATACATATCATTGGACGTGGATTACGAGATGTTACTGCGGCTTTTTCGAGCATTGAAAAGCAATCGGGTGAAGTGGGTCTGGTGATAAACGAGGACAAAACCAAGTTATTTGTATCAACAAACAAAGAGTCCACTCGTCTGGGATGCTGCGTGAACGTTGACAGCTATAACTTTGAAGTGGTAGATGATTTTGTCTACCTTGGCTCCGCCATAAACAAAATTAATAATGTCAGCCTGGAAATCAAGAGACGAGTATTGATCGCAAACCGACTCTGATCTACCTGTCTTGCTCTACAGCGCAGAATCCTGGGTAATGACACAAGCGGATCAATCTATTCTGGGAATCTTCGAGAGAAAAATACTACGCAAACTATTTGGACCCATCATCTTTAACAGCGAGTACCATCGTCGAATGAATCATGAGCTGTATGAGCTGTACAACTACATCGACGTAGCGAAGCGCGTTCAAATAGACCGAATGCGCTGGTAAGGGCACGTTGTACGAATGGATGAAAACGCTCCGGCTCGAAAAGTCTTCGGCAATAAACTCGATGGGCGGCGCAGGAGGGGGCGACCAAACCTCCGATGGATGGACCAGGTGAAAGAGCAGTTAACTAAGCTTGGTGTGACGGACTATCTACGGAGCGCTAAATACCGAAGCGCTTGGAATACTTTTCTACGTGCGGCTACTGATACATACAGTTCTGTTGTTGCTGCAATTAAAGAAGAAGAAGAAAAAGTAAGCATCACTAGATTTGATCATAGAAATTTTCATAAGGCAACATGGTTATCTCTAGATCCATTGACGAGGAATAAGATAGAGCATGTGGTAGTCGAAGGAGGGCCGCATCGAGTGTTCTGGACGTACGGGAACGAACAGGGGTGCGAACATTGACCCCGATCACTACCTTACCGCATTTAAGATACGCACAAGGCTAAGCTTGGCGAAAAACGTACGTAACCAGGCACAACGAAAGCTGAACATCGGTAAACTGCGGACCACATAGGAAGCGGAAGCCTACTCTAACCACCTAACTCAACTGCTAAGGAATGCTCCAAACCCTGATAATATTACCTCGCAGTGGCAATATACAGCCGACTCTATAGAACGGACTGCGAGAAGCCTACTTGGGCGCTCAAAGCCGTCTCAAGAAGATGCCTGGTACGATGATGAATGTCGCAATGCCACGAGTGAGACGATTGCTGCATACAGGGCGAAACTGCAACCGATGGCAACGCGAGCTGTTCTTGAACGGCACAGGGAAAAGAGACGAGATGCTACTCGTCTCTTTAGACGGAAAAAGAAAGAGCTAAAGAAGATACAATATGAGTGCACAGAGTTGCTCCGAAGAGAGGTGAAGCCCGAAAATTCTGCGAAAATTCTGAGAGTTAAGGCGAGTTTGCGTGGAACAGGGTTGCCCTCCTGCAAGGACAGCGATGGCCAGCTAGTGACAGACCCGGGTAACGTTCTGAAGACATAAAGAGATCATTTCAGAAACAATACTTCAGATGACACCGTTCCCATCCATGACGATGGTATTAACTGTCCACCCCCGAGCCTGAGCGAGATACGTATGGTCATCTCCCGCCTTAAAAATAGCTAAGCAGCTGGAGCCGATGGTCTCACCTCTGAATTGTTGAAGGCAGGGGGTGATTTTGAGCATGCATCAGCTCATGGAGAACATCTGACTGGAGGAGAGCATGCCCGGAGATGGGAGTCTCAGTCTGTTATGTCCCACATACAAGAAAGGAGATCGTAGTGCGTGCAAGAACTACCGTGGAATAAGTATATTACCAATTGCGTACAAAGTCCTGTCGAGCATATTATGTGCGCGTCTAAACCCAATTGTAGAAAAACTAATTGAAACTTATCATAGCGGCTTTAGACCTGGAAAATCTACGATGGATCAAATATTCACGTTACGACAAATCCTGGAAAAAAAAACTCATGAAAAGCAGATCGACACCTACCACCTCTTTCTTTGTCGACTACAAAGCTGCCTTCGACTCTCCGATTAGGAGTAAATTATATGAAGCCATGTTTGAGTTTGGTATTCCTGCTTAACTAAATCGACTTTGCAGATGAACCTAGGAAAACACTAAATCCTCTATTAAGATTGGTAAGAATCACTCTGAACCATTCAGGCATTCTCAGGCAGGGTGATAGCCTGTCCTGTATACTATTTAATATAGTTATGGAGGAGGAGGTGAGATAGGCTGTAGTCAACATGTCTGGCACTATATTCTACCAGAGACACATGCCACTAGCCTATGCCGATGATATAAACATCATTGGCCGAAATTTGCGGGATGTTACTGCAGTTTTTTCATCGCTAGAAAAGGAGTCAGCAAAAATGGTTTTAGCCGACAACGAGGACAAAACAAAAATTAGGATTTCGACGAACAAAGAGTCCTCTCGATGGGGACGAACCGTGAACATTTAAAATTATTATTTTAAGGTAGTAGATGAGTTTACCTACCCCGGATCTTTCGTCAACAAGAAAAATAATGTCAGCCAAGAAATCAGGCGAAGAATAGTGCTAGCCAATAGATGTTTTTACGGACTTCGGCAGCACATAAGTAACACCACCTTAACTCGGGATACTAAGAAACAGCTATTCCAGGTGTTAATCTAACCCGTTCTGTTGTATGCCGCCGTATGGTGGGTGCTTACGACAGAGGACATACAAATCCTGGGAGTATTCGAGAGAAAAGTACTCCGAAAAATATATGAACTTACCTGTGTCGATGGCGAGTTTCTGTATAAGCTTTAAGCTTTAAGCTGTATAAGCTTTACCATGACATCGACGTAGCTGAAAGAGTTAGAACGACCAACGACTTCGATGGCTTTGACATGTTGCCAGAATGGATGTAAATGCTCCAGCGAGAAAGGTGTTTGAAGGCGAACCTGAAGGACTGCACAGAGTTGGGAGACCCAAACTTCATTGAAGGGACTAAGTGGTAGGTGATGTGCCACCATTTGGTAGTACTAACTGGAGAACGCACGCAGAAGACCGAAACGTGTGGAATTCTTTAATACTTCAGGCCTCTTATTTATGAACCACGTTCGTAAGTTGTGATGGGCCACCTTAGTAAGTAAGTAAGAGTTATTGATGATTTAAAGTTTATGACTGCTAGTATTTTGATACAATAACTACAAAACTACGTTCAATAGCAATATCCTAGTTTTTTACAGGGCATATACTTTTGAGACACTTTTGCATCCTTAAGTCCATTTCACATAAAATTGAACTTGAGACCTTTCCACTTACTTAATTTGTTGTACCCTCTATACTAAAGACGTACTAATCCCAACCTACTTAACCCATATGTATAAATCTCTCAAAGCCATCTATCTCATCCATACATCCATTGGCCACATGTCACATAATGATGTCCCATATCTTGACACCTTTCAAAATATTTGACATTATTTTCAATATTGTGACAGTCTAGCAAACTGTTATATGACGAGATTCACCAAGAAATAGGAATCTTCAAAGCAAAAGCTTACTGCATATAACCGTCTTGTACAAGTAAATGCCGCTAATTCTAGTTTCCACACATCAGTCTTGTTTTTGTTTTTCTCCCAGTCTTTAGTAGTGTAATGGTTACAGTTTTCCATGTCGCCGTCACATGTTCGACGGCGCCTGATTTACAAAATATTGTTAATAGTACAGCGGAGGCAACAACAACGACAGCGACAACATTACCAATTTATCTTAATTTAAATAAAATGAATTGATTCTTAACCAAGAAATTGGTTGCGCATGCGCAGACACCATCACTGCCGTGACATTATCTATAGCTGTAGTAGTCAGGACTGGACCAGTAAGCGGCGGTGGAGTATATTACACTCAAATTGCAAGCAAGCGACATTTAGGCTTGATTATATTTTAATGCTAATTGAGTAATACGATTTTTTATGATCACTGATGTAGACAGAGATTTTCATGTCAGTTGTTTTTTGTTTTGTGTTCATTAAGGCGGTCGATGAAGATGTTAAGTATGTAAAGGAAAATATTGTGTTTTTTTTTTAGAAAAAATATATTTTACAAAATATAAAAATGGTTACTTCCTTTCCGTAGAAGAAGGATCACTTAGGTTCCTAAGGCCCTATTGTATTTCCCTTATATGGTGACTGGTTGCGTGAGTAGTTCCGTTACGGTGTTTGATAGATTTAATTCACAGTTAACTGGGGTTCTGGAGTTGCAATCCAATCCGTCTGTTGATTGTATCGATGTGCAAAGATAATAGTTCCTCTAAGCCACCTAAGAAGAGTTTTCCCAGGGTTTCCACTCTCTTTCTGCATAGGGCTGGGCAGTCACATATAATATGGTCGGCTATTCCCGCAATAGATTGTAGACATGTGTAATCTGGTATAAACCTGATAAAACTACACACCAAAATCTGCTGATCCAAGTGAAGAGAAAGAAAGAGAGAGAGAGAGAGAGAGAGGAGCGATAGAGAAAGAAGAGAAAATCATGGAAACCCCAATCGTTATGTAAACCCAGTTAGCCATGGAAGGTACCGCATTAACTTCCGCCTACTCCGACTAAAGAGACTCTAGGACTTCTATATAACTGTCCCCAAAGTGTCTTAGCCTCCTATGGGTAAGAACGGGGCAGCTGCAAAGAAGATGTTTCATCGTCTCTGACCTTCTCCTCGTCCTCACACACATGGCAGGATCTATCCCATATGCCTATCAGGTGCCCGATATTGCAATAGGCCGCCGATAATGTATTCGGGGCACAGCCATCTAGCACTTAGACCTTTGGTCGAAGAGATCCAACGTCTGCTGGCTGTGTATCACATCCAAACCTCTACTAAGCCAAAAAACTTAACATATAGTCGGGCCAGAGAGTCATGACCAGATATAGCCAGCAATCTCGCCATGTCCTGGGACCCAACAGAGGCTGACATTCAGAGGCTTTAGTCCATACAACTTCTTCCAGTTCCTAACCAACTTTGACTCACACCTTTATTGCAACTCTACTAAACACACAGATGGTTATCCTTCTGCTAGTATCAATTCCACCCCCTGAAAACACTGTATTCTTTATGAAGCAAGAAAGAAAGGCTTAGCTGCAGGTCTTTGCTGTAAACACCAGCACCTGTGTCCCGTTCCATTTTTGAACCGTCAGTAAGGAGACCCGTCGTCATTCTATTCCAGATGTTTGAGCATAGGTTCCACAGAAGCAGCGATAATACTGCTCCTTGTGGGGTACCTCTTGTTACCCTTCTAGTTAGGATGTGATTTCCTAGCTTAGAAGTGATAGTTCTCTTAAGTAGCATATCTGCTAAATCAGTTTGCTAATATATGATTTGATTTGTAGGCTGTCGTAAACCAGAGGTTTTCGTTATGTTCATAAAGGCTACTAGAGAAACTTCTTTTATGATTTCTCTCTATATATTTTTGATATTTTTATATTTTTATATTTATATATATATATATATATATATATATATATATATATATATATATATATATATATATATACAGTGGTGTGCGATGAAATAGAGTCGCACCTAACCAAAATTGTCAAAGCAAGAAAAATTCACAAAAAAATATTTTTCTATGGAACTTTCAGTTATTTTTATTAAATTTCAATACTAATCTAACAAAATCGAATATCAGTGTGGAAGTTCAAAACTTAAAATGGCACGAACAAATAAAAATATTTGAAATTCCCAGGATTTGGCTGTGAACAAAAATAGAGTCAATGAATTTACCGACCTTAAAGTAAATAAATAAGTTATATAAATTAAAAAAATGTTTAAGTTATATCTTACTTTACCTCAGTAGTTTGATGAATAGCCATTATTTTTAATTACTGCTGTGCACCGATTTGGCATTGAATCCCCTAACTTTTGACAAGTCTGTATTGGAATATTCTTCCACGCAACTTCAATCATTGCCCATTGTTCGTCCTTATTGGATGGATTCTTTACTTTAAGAGCCATTTTTAACACCCGCCACAAATTCACAACAGGATTTGGGTCTGGCGATTGTGCAGGCCATCTTAAAACTTAATTTGTTTTGTTTTCGGAATTTAGTTTAGCCAATTCCATGTGTGTTTCGGGTCGTTGTCTTGCTAAAACACCCAACGAAGTGGCATTTGCCATTCAGTCTAAGGCATCATGAAGCCATTCAAATCATTTGTGTAAAATGTAGCGTCAGATTTAACCTCAAACCGAAATACAGGCCCAGTACTATAGTACGAAAAGCAACCCCATATCAGTATGTTCCCACCACCAAGTTTCATGGTCATGATGGTGTGTTTGGAAAGATATTCGCTGTTGGGGACGGTAATCGGTGTTGGGTGGTCTTTGTAAAGGAAGCTCAATGCGATCAGAGTTAAACAACTTCACTTTCGTTTCATCTGACCACAAAATATTCAGCCACTTGGTTACTGGCCAATCCGCAAGTTCTTCGGCGAACTCAACTCTTCTTTTTTCGTTTTGTTTATGGTAAAATAGATGCTAAATCTTACACAAATATTCTGAATGACATCATAATGTCTTATGCTGAATGGGAAATACCACTACGATGGGTATATCACCAAGAAAACGACCCGAAACACACATGGAAAAAGGTTAACTTCAATTTAGAAATAACAAAGTTGGAGTTTTAAGATGGCCTGCACTATCGCCAGACTTAAATCCTATTAAGAATTTGTGGCGGGAGTTAAAAGTGACTTTTAAAGGAAAAAATCCATGTAATAAGAATGAACTATGGGCAATGATTGAAGTTGCGTAGTAGAATATTCCAATTCAGACTTGTCAAAAGTTAGGGGATTCAATGCCTAATCGTTACACAGAAGTAATTAAAAATTATGGCTTTTCTACTAAGCACTGAGGTAAAGAAAGATATAACTTAACCATTTTTTAAATTAAAGTCACTTATTTATTTACTTTCAGGTCGATAAATTCTTTGACTCTATTTTTGTTCACAGCCAAATCCTGGGAATTTTAAATATTTTTATTTGTTTGTGCCATTTTAAGTTTTGAACTTCCACACTGATATTCGATTTTGTTAGATTAGTATTGAAATTTAATAAAAATAACTGAAAGTTCCATAGAAAAATATTTTTTTGTTAATTTTTCTTGCTTTGACAATTTTGGTTAGGTGCGACTCTATTTCATCGCACACCACTGTATATTTATGTTTTTATATTTTTATATTTTAATATTTTTATATTTTTATATTTTTATATTTTTATATTTTTATATTTTTATCTTTTTATATTTTTATATATTTATATTTTTACTAGCTTTCCCGGCTGCCTTTGCTTCGAACGTACTTACAATAAACATTTTTGTGAATTTTACAGGCAATACAGGCAAAATTCAAACGCTTTATAAGACTTTCCATTTATGTGACTGTAGGTTTATCTCATTGGTCATAGTGCTTGTACCACTTTAGTCCCTTTTTATCCCTAAAAGTCCGAATTTCAAAAGATACATTCGTATCGCACAAGTCAAATGTACTGGTACCCCTTCTAATTCTATAGGAAGCATACCCATATACGTTTATAGCTTTAGCTATTTGGTCTGGGTGATGATATCAGTTTTATTACTATTAGGCCTATTTACCCCTAAATGTTCGAATTTCTAAACATCCCATCTGACCGCTCTCTAATGCTATAACGAGCAATTTTCGTAGCTCTACCTTTAGGCATTTGATCTAGGCGCTAGTACCGTCTTTTTTATCTCTTTTTCGGTATTTTTACAACTAAAGAATGAATTTCGAAAGATAACTTTACATCGCACAACTAAAATATTCACTTCAATTTTTGAGACTATACCTTTATCCGTTTATTACCAGTTTTATCCTAAAAGGTAAGAATTTCAAAAACCCTCCTTGCTTCGTTCTAATTCCATAGGGAGCAAGTCATATAACTTATCGTGATTACGTCATTAGCCGTTTGGTCTGGGCGATAGTAATATTTGTATTCCTTTTTCGATTTTTTTACCCAGAAACATCGGATTTAAAAAGAATACTTCAATCCAATTTGATAGTAAAAATTTCCATATCAATTTTCGCGATTAAACCATTAGCAGATTGGTTTAGGTGATGATACAACTTTTATCCCTCATTGGTAATTTTTAACCCATAAAAGTAAGAGTTTCCAAAAATCCGTTCTTAGCTATTAACATGACCGACATAAAAATTGTTTCAAAAGGGGCGTAGCACTGCCCAATTCCCAGCGAGACATGTATCATTTACATATGTAGAAATCTCATCTTCATAAATTTAATCACCCCTATTCCCGTAGACGTCGTCGACATCGTCGTCGTTTTTATGTCAACATCACTTCGAGTCAACATAGTTGTCACATCAATGCTATTGCGGTATTCTGTAACTACTATGAGACGACGTCGACTAGTAATCGATAACATGAAAGAAATAACAACAGCTGATGTAACATTTGTACATCAGCTGATTCATTTTGACTTTTATTTTCTGTTGTGAAGAAATGTTTTTTGTGTCCAATTCAGATTCAAGCGATGAGGAAAGTAAAAATAATCTTATACTGGAAAGGATAATACTTCGACTATGATCCGATGATCTTAAACTTGCCAAATAACGAGTATGTTCATCGGTGTTAAAATCGTAATTTGAGGTTATCTGTTGGCCGGCCTTCCAACTTTTTTTAGATTCTAGAACTACTTAAGTCTTAATAAGGCAGCATTTAATTACGTAATCGTTCCTATAGAAATAGTTCCTATCATGAAAAGTGAACTCAGGACATATGTTTCAGTCATAATTAAGTTGTCAGCAACATTGAGGTCCTTTGGACAGGGGCCTTACAACCTAAGTGTAAGTGCAGCCAGTAGTTGCAAGATTCCTGTCTGAATGCATTAGAGAGGTGATTTGTCCACCTTGGATACAATTGGAAGTAACTGAAGATGACAAATCGGAAGCATAAACTAAATTTTTTTTAACAAAACAGGATTTACTGGAGTAATTGGATATGTCGATGGAACCCATATCAAAATTTTTGCTACAAATAAAGAAGACCAGATTCGTAATTACAACCGCAAAGGATTCTTAAACGCGCTCCAAAGGAATTAAATTGTTTTTCACCAATTTTCTAACATTACCCCTTAAAATTAGACAAAATCCTTGTACCTATGAGGGATTTTGTTTCCAAGCCCCTATTTGTTACTCGACATTGTTATTCTTGACGTCGTTAAACAAAACCTTTTTTTAAATTTACAAAAACTAAAGTTATTCCTTCAAATTGTTTCAAGTCGTTACTAACAACTGTGACGACAGATTCAGAGTCGTTTCGATTCAACGTCGTCGTCACATATCCTTACAGAATACCAAATTTGTGTCAATAGCAACCGATAGTTATCGAAAACGACTACGAGAATACCGATTTTACAGCGTCGTCACAAGACGACGTCGTTTAGCGTCGACGACGACTACGGGAATAAGGCCGAATGTCTCTCGAGATATGACCTCTTGAAATTTTGGTTTGTGTGGGCGGTGCCACGCTCCTTTGTCTAAGTATGTTTTCATGTAGCCTATGATAGAGACCCTACGGATAGTACTACACAGTGACAATTTTATTGCAATCGGTTCATTTATTTCGCCCAGATAACGATTTTTTTCAGAAGGGACGTGGCACCGCCCATTTTACAGCGAAACGTAATCCTCTTTATATCAGTAACATACATATGTAACAAATCTCATCTTCATACCTCTAATGACTATATTTTTATATTTTTATATTTTTATATTTTTATATTTTTATATTTTTATATTTTTATATTTTTATATTTTTATATTTTTATATTTTTATATTTTTATATTTTTATATTTTGATATTTTTATATTTTTATAGTTTTAAATTTTTACATTTTTATATTTTAATATTTTTATATATTAATATTTTTATATTTTTATAGTTTTAAATTGTTATATTTTTATATTTATATTTTTTTTCTATTTTTCTATTGTAATATTTTTATATTATTATATGTTTATATTTTCATATTTTTTTATTTTTATAGTTTTATATTTTTATACTTTTATGGTTTTTTATTTTTATATATTTATATATTTTTCAATTATTATATTTTATTATTTTTATATGTTTATATGTTTATGTGTTTATATTTTTATATTTTTATATTTTTATATTTTTATATTTTTATATTTTTATATTTTTATATTTTTATATTTTTATATTTTTATATTTTTATATTTTTATATTTTTATATTTTTATATTTTTATATTTTTATATTTTTATATTTTTATATTTTTATATTTTTATATTTTTATATTTTTATATTTTTATATTTTTATATTTTTATATTTTTATATTTTTATATTTTTATATTTTTATATTTTTATATTTTTATATTTTTATATTTTTATATTTTTATATTTTTACATTTTTATATATTTATATTTTAATATTTTTATATTTTTATTTTTTATATTTATTTTTATTTTTATTTTTTTATTTTTATATTTTTATATTTTCATATTTTTATATGTTTATATTTTTTAGATTTTTTAGCGATTTTGCCATTAGTTTCGCATTAATTACTCAACTATTTTATTACAAAATTACTAGCAACTCTCATAAATGTTATCTATCCATGTAGCTTTCATTGTAAAATGCTTTAAACATCGCTCAATTTCCATTCTCCTGTCGACGAGTTGCGAAAAACTTTTTAACTTTGTCTTATAAAAATTGTTAAGATCTTGATAGAAATCTTTTTCTTTAAAATGCAATTACCAAATGTAACGCCTCCCCGAATAGAAAAATTACACATTCCATAATTTGCAGACTTTGATAGGCAACTGCAGCCGACACAGCGACAACGGCAACGACAACTGCCTTGCCTTGTACAGGATTTTGTCACATAAATTGCATACACTCGCTCTTCCTGCTTAAACTTTTTGGAAGACATACATAAGACGGGCGTTTTCTTGTTGATTGCTCATAACTTAAGGCCACGAAATGTACGGACAGACGGACATTAGTTATTCAAACTTTTCTAAACAAAACTGATAACCACCTCTTTTATAATTCCCACACAATCATGCAGCAGGCACGCATGCGCAGACAAATGAAATGAATGAGTTTCCGTCTTAAGATGCTGCGATTTTCTTTCTATGTGAAATGGCAAAACTCCAGTTTTTTGATGTCATCGTCGTAGTCGTAGTCGTCTTGTTTGTGTGTGTGTGTGTGTGTTGTGTTGTGATTAGGAAACACCTCAAACAGCAAAATTGTTTAGTAAAATTTAAATCAAATTCAGGTTTTCTTATCGATTTAACCGCCCCTTGCAGTAACTCTCTCTCTCTCTCACAAACTCTATCATTTAATTTGTAAACTTGATAATCTGTAAGACAAAATTTGCGCACGAAAGTAGATAAAAAAAATCTTAAGCTTATCTCATAATAACCACCTTAATATTTTCAGTTTGTTTATTGTCATCCATTAAGTGCTTAAATGATATTTGACAACGATTTCCCCCTTCGCATATTATGTGCATAAAACTCAAAATCTACGGCTGTGCAGAATATTACAGATTTTCATGGTGTTGCGCGGCTTAAAAACTTGTTTAGCTGCTCGTGCAATGCGGCTGGTCCGCCGCTGACTTGGCGTTTCATGTTCATTTGAAATAATCAATAAAGACATTTTAAGTTCATTAAATATAACAAAACCGCTCATGTGGAAATTGTAACTTTTTCGGTCGACCAATCGGACACATGTGGCAAAAATTATCAAAACTAAGAGAACAAACAGTTTCTCAGTATATAACGAAAATTTATCATAAGCGGCCTTGGTTGTAATGGAATTTTGTGGTAGTTTTTTTTTATGATTGAAACAAATGTAGATTTTTATGATTGAACTTTTACAATTGACAATTGGTTGTGGTAAAGTTTTGGGGTTTTAAAGAATTTAAAAATAAAAATATAAAATATTAAAATATAAAAATATAAAAATATAAAAATATAAAAATATAAAAATATAAAAATATAAAAATATAAAAATATATAAATATAAACAACAAAGCACTCATAGCTTTATATACATGTCGTAAAGCTATCGGGAAAACATGGGGATTTAAACCCAAGGTAACACTCTGGATTTACAATGCTATAGTGAAGCCAATACTACAATATGGCTCTATAGTTTGGTGGTACGCGCTCGACAAGAAGAGCAAATTCAAACAATTGGATCGTGTTCAACGGTCCTCTTGTCTCCTGATAACCGGATGTATGAGATCGACCCCCTCTAAGGCTCTCTACACGATACTCAATCTACTACCACCTGATCTGAGCTGCAAATGCTCCGCTCTCAAATCGGCTATTCGACTAAACGAGATTGATCATTGGGATCGTTCCATCGGACATTCAATGATCCTAAACCATATCAACATCTCACTCGAAACTGACTACGTGCTAAATACACGGAAATCAAACGTTGTATACGAAACTAGAACGCCCTCCAGTAAGGAGTGGGCAGAGAACGAGAACGCAATGTATGGACCAATAAACATCTTTACCGATGGGTCCAAACTGGATGACAAGGTCGGCTACGGTATCTACTCCGCGGATCTGGGCCTAAATATAAGATCGAGAATTCAAGACTTCTGCAGCGTTTTCCAAGCGGAAATACTTGCTATTAAACGAGCCGCGGACGTGATCAACGTGAAGAAGATATCACAGGAGGATATTCTCCTCTTCACGAATAGTCTAGCGGCGGTAAACTCGTTGAAGTCCTGTGACATCAAATCGAAAGTGGTCAGTGCCTGCCGGAAATCTCTTAACGAGATATCCAGGAATAACAGAGTTCTGGTTACGTGGATTCCCGGACACAGCGGAATCGAGGGCAACTGTAGAGCGGATGAAGAGGCCAGACAGGGCTCAGCCCTGCAGGAAAGCGACGTTGAACACGTAGCACTTCGCCCTATATCCACCTGTAAAAGTACCATTGAAAATCTAACGTTTAGAATTGCAAACGACAGATGGAAGAATAAAGAAACCTGTAGAAAGGCCAAAATGACTTGGCCAGAATACAACGCGAAACGTGCATCGTACCTGGTAAGTCTTGAGAGGGGCCAGATAAGGAAAATTATTACCTTCCTGACGGGACATGGACCCATAGGCAGACATGCGAGCAGAATGGGATTCGCAACGAAAAGCGAATGCTACTACTGCGGAAACAGTAGCAGTGAACCATCCACCGACCACATTATATGTGATTGCCCAGCGCTATACAGAAGGAGACTGGAAACCCTGGGGAAACCCTTCTTAAATGGTGTAGAAGAACTTGCATCGTTGGACATCGGAAGGATTAAAAACTTTTGTAAAATTATCAACTGGACGGATTGGATCGAAACTCCGGATTCCCAATCGACAACTGGCAACGCAATCAGTCAGCACACGCACTGATAGCATAGGTTGAAGGGATGGCACAAATGCCCAACGGGTGTCACAATGGGTCCATAGGGACCTAAGTGTTCTCCTTTGAAGAAGGAGATGCCTGCATACCAACCAACCATATAAATATAAAAATATAGACTTGGGTCTTAAGGCTTAAAATGATCCAGAATTCCATCGAAAAATCATCTTGACCGATGAGGCCCATTTCCACCTCGGTGGCTACGTCAACAAGCAAAATTGTCGCATCTGGGGCTCGGAAAACCCAAGAGTTATTGTTAAGATGCCTCTACATCCTCAACGTATGACTGTTTGGTGCGGTTTATGGTCGGGCGGGGACCTTACTTTTTCGAAAATGAGATTGGATCAACAGTTACGGTGAATAGATTGCGCTATCGAGAGATGATTAATGGTTGTTTATGGTCGGAGTTGGATGGTATTGATCTGGACAAAGTTTTCTTTCAACAAGTGTTATCTCTCGAAGAAGTGATCACAATTAGCCACCGAGATCTTGTGAATTAACACCTTGTGACTTCTTCCTTTGGGGCCACGTGAAAGATAAGGTCTACGCCAACAGCCCAGCGTCTATTCAAGACCTCAAAGATAAAATTCGTAAGGCTATCGAGGAAATAGGGCAGACACTTTGCGATTTGGTTATGGAAATTTGCATGAAAAGGATATGGTCCTGTAAGCGTGCTCTTGGTGGCGATTTGGCAGATGTTGTTTTTTTTATTATTAACGGCATTCCTTCCTCTTTATTATGGAAAAAAAAACATTCGTTAATTTATTTCAAAAAACTGGAATTTTTTTGGAATTCCAAAATAACACCTCTTATTGGAAAACCCTATATTAGTAGTTACTATGACAAACCCAGTTAAGGGCGCTCACATGTTTAAATTCAATGCCTTCGTGCGCTACAGGACTCTGACGTAAGTGACCGTGTAGTCCCTTATAGTTCCACTAAGTTCCGACGGCTTCTACGACGGCTCACGGACCGAACCACAAAATATGAACAATATCAAACAAAATAAACAACAACTTCAGAGAAGTCTGCCCATAGAACATCCAACCAGCGTACTGCATCTGCGTATATATCTTTCACCCCAACCCCTCGAAAAGAGGTAGAGCCAAGAGGTCACAGCAAGTACCCTAGCTTCCTTCATTAAGTAGGACGCTGCATGAGAAGCCTCTCTTAAAGAGGACTCGCAAGCATGTACTTCTGGGACCAGCAAGCCAACGCCAGGCAATGCCTCCGCACCTGACGCTGGTAAACCAGCTGAACGAATACGACTTCGAAGGTCGAAGGTGCAACTCTTGGCAAAATCCCTAAAGTTCAGAGATCCACCAAGCAAAACACTGGGAAAAAGCTCCAGGAATCTGGAAACCTTAATCTAGTACTCAGGCTTAGATCCGAGGAGTAGATACCGAAGCCGATTCTATCATCCAGCTTGGACCCATTGGTAAAGATGTTTAGTGGTCCATACATAGCGATTTCGTTCTTTGTCTACTCCTTTTTATAGGACGTTCTTGTTTCATAGAGGACTTTCGATATCGGTGCACTAAGCATGTATTCAGTTCCAAGTGAGATATTGATTTGGTTTAGGATCCATGTTTAATAATAAGTATATCCACTTGAAAAAACTGCAGGAATCTGGAACCCTTAATCCAATACTCAGGCTTAGATCCGTGGAGTAGATTCCAAAGCCGATACTATCATTCAGCTTGGACCCATTGGTAAAGATGTTCAGTGGTCCATACATAGCGTTTTCGATCTCCGT
This sequence comes from Muscina levida, assembly GCA_964034835.1. NCBI lineage: Eukaryota > Metazoa > Arthropoda > Insecta > Diptera > Muscidae > Muscina > Muscina levida. Next base: position 127,351,877 of record OZ035883.1, on the reverse strand, counting down.
CTACTCCTTTTTAGATCGCGTTCTGGTTTCATAAAGAACTTTCGATATCCGTGCACTAAGCATGTATTCAGTGAGTGAGATATTGATTTGGTTTAGGATCCTTGTTTAATAATAAGTATTTCCGCTTGGAAAACTTAATCTTATATAGGAATACTTATCTTATACTCAGGCTTAGATCCGTGGAGTAGATGCCGTAGCCGATTCTATCAACCAGGTTGGACCCATCGGTAAAGATGTTTAGTGCTCCATACATAGCGTTTTCGTTCTCCGTCCACTTCTTTCTAGAGGACGTTCTACTTTCATAGAGGATTTCCTATTTCCGTGCCCTATTAATATAGTCAGTTCCAAGTGAGATATTGATTTGATTTATGATCCTTGAGTGTCCGATAGAGATATCCCAGTTGTCTATGTCTTTTAGTCGTATGGCTAATTTGAGAGCAGAGCACTTGCAGCTTAAAGTATGCCATGCTTAGGTCATTGCTACCCAGAACGTGTTGCCAACCACATGTTGGCGCCACACACACAACAGGGTGTTGTCCACAACTGCATTATGACATATGATTAAAAAAAAACAGTATGTCTCTCCCACTCAAAACAATTTAAATATTTATGAATGGCCGCGCATGATTGTATTTCATAAACGCTTCCGTTTAACGGGGCCAGCCCAAGCCAACAAAAGTGTCAAACAATGCACAACAGCAATAAATATGTACATAATTCTTAATGAAATATTAATAATAAAAAAAAAATCCCAATAAATAAATCAAAATGCATACAGTTTAATTTCCTTAGAATTTTAGTAGTTTTTAATAAATTCATATCTCCGTTTACTTCTTCGTTATGTGTAACTTTTCAATAAAATGATAGCAAATTTAAAATTTCTTGACTTAATTATGAATTCAGTGCACACACAACAACGTGCGGCCATAAAGTAGCAACGAAGAGAATAATGCAAACGGGAGAAAGAAAGAAAATACTACAAATAATAAAACAAACACTTAACTAACAAACACTCAAGGCGCTTGCTAGCCATCAAAACAAAACAACATCATCATCATCATCATCGCCGTCGTCATCATCATCATCGTCGTCGTCAACAGTCCATCATCAGCAGCAGGCAGCAACAATAGACTAGAATTCCCGGAAAGATCCAACAACCATCATCGGTGAATGGTGAAAATCTCTAAGAGAAAATTCCATTAACTCGTAACTAACCAACATCACACACACACACACACACACACACATACATATGAACAGTCTTGATGGGGGCATTAATAAAGAATTCTGTTTTATCTCATCTCTCATCATGTTTGTTGAGATGATTGCTATCGAACCGTATCAAACATGGAACATGTTGTTATTATGATAGTGATAAGAAACGTTTTGGAATTGAAATAAGGAGAGACCAAAATGAGAGTAAGAATTTATTGATGACCGGTTCATTAGTTTGAACACGTATGTGATGGAACGTGTAGTGTATGGGGCGGTGTGTCACAACCTGCCAGGGTTGGCATTAGTTACACTAGGGGAACAGAAGTGACAAATATTAGCAGTAAAAGATACATAAATCTATATATATATAAATGAAATGGTCCACGTATGTAAACCCATCACTTGAGAACGGCTGGAGCAATTTGTCTGATTTTTTTCTTCATTCGATTCCACATTTTCCGGAGATGGTTTGTAAATAAAAAAAATCTACTCCAGGTGGCGATAGGGTGGATTTTTATCGAAAATTTGAATGCATGTACCAATTCGACTGAAATTTGGAATGGATATACGTTTGATCAAGAGAAAATATTTTATGTACAAATGGACCCGGAAGGTGGCGCAGGGGTGGGTTCATAATCAAAATTTGAACGAATGGACCAATTTAACTGAATTTCACAATGTATAATTGTTTTATCATGAGAAACAATTGTATGTACAAATAGACCCGGTAGATGGCACTGGGGTGTATTTAAATCGAACATTTTAATGGATGGACCGATTTTACTTAAATTCAGAATGAATGTTTGTTTAATCTCCACAAAAATTGTATGTACAAATGGATCCGGTAGGTGACCTTTGAGTGGATTTTTAGTCAAAATTTGAATGAATAGACCAAATTAACTGACATTTAGTATGTACATTTGTTTGATCATGATCATGAGTATTTGCATTAATAAACCCTGTAGGTGTCACCAGGGTGGAATCATAATGAAATCAAACAATACGGTTGAGCCGATTTGTACCAAAATTTCAGGCTGTAGTTGGTCACTCAGAGCGTAAAACGGCTTAAAGTAGAAGGACGAACATTTATATTGGCATACTTCCTATAGAATTAGAAAGTTTCATAAAGTGGTTTTTCGCATATCGAACTTTTAGGGGACAAATCCGAAAATGGAAAAAATTGTTGATATCACCCAGACCAAATGGGTTGTTGAGGCAAATGGAGGGATAAAAAGGGGCAAAGTGCAAAGTCATGGCTCAGACCAAACACCTAAAAGTACAATCACCCTGCACACCAACGCAAGAGTTATATGTCAGTCAATCGGCTTAAAAATTTGGTTTTAGAATGTAGGCCTATCAAGAAATAAGTTTTCATCGAAAAATGGACGACACTTCTTCTTCTTCTTTACTGGCAGCAACAACTGAAATTCATCTATCAGTAGCCGCACGTAGACAAGCATTCCAAGCGCTTCGGTCTTTTGCGCTCCGTAGATAGTTCGTCATACCAAGCTTAGTTAACAGTTCCGTCACCTCGTCCATCCATCGGAGTTTTGGTCGCCCCCTCCTGCGCCGCCCATCGAGTTTATTGCCGAAGACTTTTCGAGCCGGAGTGTTTTCGTCCGTTCGTACAACGTGTCCAAGCCAGCGCATTCGGTCTATTTGAACGCGCTTGACCCCGTCGATGTCGTTGTACAGCTCATACAGCTCATGATTCATTCGACGACGGTACTCGCCGTTCACGATGATGGGTCCAAATATTTGGCGGATTATTTTTCTCTCGAAGACTCCCAGAATAGATTGATTCGCTTGTGTCATTACCCAGGATTCTGCGCTGTAGAGCAAGACAGGTAGGATCAGAGTCTGGTAGAGCTGGATCTTTGTTCTTCGAGAGAGCGCTTTGTCGTTAAATCGCTTTCTTAGCGCATAGTAGCAGCGGTTTGCGATCAATACTCGTCTTTTGATTTCGAGGCTGACATTATTATTTTTGTTTATGGCGGAGCCAAGGTAGACAATATCATCTACCACTTCAAAGTTGTAGTTGTCAACGTTCACGCAGCGTCCCAGACGAGAGGACTCTTTGTTCGTTGAAACAAATAACTTGGTTTTGTCCTCGTTTATCACCAGACCCACTTCAGCCGACTGCTTTTCAATGCTCGAAAATGCCAACATCTCGCAATCCACGTCCAATAATATCTATATCATCAGCATACGCGAGCAACATGTGGCTTTTGTTAAATATGGTGCCATTCCTGTTTACTGCTGCTTTCCGCATGATCATCTCCATTACGATGTTAAAGAGATCGCAGGACAGACCATCGCCTTGTCTAAAGCCTCGCTTGGTAGAAAATGGCTCTGACATATTTTTGCCAATTTTCACTGAAGACTTCGTTTCAGTCAGTGTCATCCCGCAGAGTCGAATTAACTTTGCGGGGATACCAAACTCAGCCATAGCACCAACAATTTCTGTCGTATCGGACTGTCAAATGCAGCTTTGTAATCGATGAACAGATGGTAGGTATCGACCTGCATTTCTTGGGTCTTCTACAGGATTTGTCGTAGCGTGAATATCTGGTCGGTGGTGGATTTACCAGGTCTAAAGCCACACTGGTAAGGTCCAATCAGGTTCGCCAGAAGGGGCTTTAGTCTTTCACATAACACACTAGACAGGACCTTGTATGCGAGGGGTAAAAGGCTTATCCCGCGATAGTTGATACACACACTAGGATTGCCTTTCTTAAGCACGGTACGACATTGCTGATTTATTTTAGCAATTCTTATAAAAATATCTTTAGATATATGAAGTACACAATTTGTCCGGTAAAACCCCGATCTTTAAATTCAATATTTCAGAGGTGAAAGTAATAAACCAATCGTTATTAGATTTCAACAGCACGCAACATCTTTTACATTAATATGGAGGCAGGATGAAATCTGCCGGGCCAGCTAGTATTAAATAAAACAGCTTCATTATTTTATTCATATTACGACTTTTTTTTCAAAGGGTTTTTCAATAAGGACGGGCCGATGTTACAATGCAATATAGCACGCTGTTTGTGAGATTTTAACGGCGATCTGTTTTTATTTGAAAGGCTCTTGTATGGCGTTATGTGTGGAATATATATTTTTATATTTTTATTTATTTTATTTATATTTTTTGAATATCCGCAGCGGGCTCTCACGGTGGCACGATTTCAAGTGAAAAAATAAAAAAAATCGGAATATTTTAGGATTTTTATTAACCCTTATGAATCCTTTTACACGCAAATAAATGTCATTTTACGGAGCACTCCGAAAATGCCCTTTAGTAGGATAATTTTCTAAATCGTTCTTTGTAGTGCTCCTAGAATGCTTTTAAAAAGGATTTCTTTCCGAATCCTTCCTCGAAGCGCTCCTAGAATGCTTCATAATAGGACTCTTTTCTGACTCCTTCTTCGGAGCGCTCCTACAATAGCTCGAGTTCGATTTAGATACCCACTACGCGGCATTTTTTCTTTCACACATTGAATAAGAAAAAACAAAATATAGATTTGGTCGATTAAGGCTTATTGAATATCGTTTGGGCGATAGGCGTCGTGCCCTATACGGAAATTATGCTTGTTAAGCAAAAATGTGCCTCGTCGCCAAAGATGGTTTTTCGAGGTGCCCTTCCAAATGGTCCACATGAAAGACAGAGTTATTGTGCACGACAGGGAATTAACTGACTTGGGTTCTCATGCACACATTCAAAGGTCAACTTTGAAGGATACCTTTCCATAAAATTAACAAAAGTACTTAAATAACAAATAAGAAATTCAAATTATCTTTATTATACCATCACTCTTTGGGATGAGGGTATATATAATTTGATATGACCCAAAAGTGTAACACATAGAAGGAGTCACTTCAGACCCTAGGTCTCTTAGAACCAAATTCGATTCATGACTTTTTAAGTCATTTGAGCCATGTCCGTCTGTCTGTCTGGTGGCTGTCCGGCTGGTTCGCACGATAACTTTTGAAAGACGCAACCAAATGTCTTGAAATTTTGCACGAGTTATTATTTCCTCAAAACTACTTACGGTATTGCAAATGAGCTACATGGCCCCGCCCCTTCTGATACCTCCCATATAAATACATCATTCCGCCCACTTTAGAAATCGAGTAATAATATCAATACACCCAACGGGATCGTACCCAAATTCTGAATTTGGTAAATCTATAACAGGATAAAGTTTTGGAAAAAAATTTGAAAGCCTAGCCACGCCCCTTCTGGTACCTCCCATACAAATCTACCTTTCCGCCCATTATAGAGATGGAGGAATAATATCAATAAATCAAACGTGATCGTACCCATATTCTATTTTTAACAAAGCTATAACAGGATATGGTTTTGAAGAAAAAAATTGTAAGTCTATCCACGCCCCATCCGGTACCTCCCATATACATCTGGTACCGCCCACTATAGAAATTGATTAATATTATTGATAGACCTAACGCGATCGTGCCCAAATTCTGTTTTTAGTAAAGTTCAAGCAGGATAAAGTTTTGGAGAAAAAATCTGGAAGTCTAGACACGCCCCTTCTGGTACCTCCCATACAAATGTACCTTTCCGTTCACTTTAGAAATCGAGTTATAATATCAATATAATAGAAAACTTTTTGTTTTACTGAGGGTGAGGATATATTTATGTCGGGTTGCCCGACTGAAACTTTCTTACTGGTTTCTGGTAGCATTTTATACGATCTGGGTCTTTAGAATTACGTAATGGTGTGAGTATTCTTCTCTTACCTCCTACACAATGAATCTAAAATGCGACAAACAAATATTATAATTCGTATACCCTCACTCATAATAGGGTACATATATAATTTGACACGAGATCCAGTAAGAAAGTTTTGGGCGGGAAAACCGACTTACATATGTATACCCGCACCCTCAGTTAAACATAAAATATTGTAGTTTACTAGCTTTCCCGGCACGCGTTGCTTCACCCGAACTTACAATGAATCTTCTTAGAATTTAAGCAATACAGGTAAAATACAAACGCTTCATAAGACGAACGATCACCACCCCATTTATGTGATTGTAGCTTTAGTCCCTTTTTTACGTTTAAAGTACGAACTTCAAAAGATACATTCGTATCGCACAGCTAAAATGGACTGGTACCCCCTCTAATTCTATAGTAAGCAAGCCTATATACGATTATAGCATTAGCCGTTTGATCTGGGTGATGATAACACTTTTATCCCTTTTCGGCCTTTTTACCTCAAATGTTGAAATTTCTAAAAACCCCATCGTAACTCTACCTTTAGGCATTTGGTCTTTTATCCCTTTTTCGGTCTTTTTAAATTAAAGAACAAATTTCGAAAAATTACTTTACATCGCACAACTAAAATATTCACTTAATTTTTTGCCACTATACCTTTAGCCGTTTATTAGCATTTTTATCCCTTTTCGGTCTTTTTTTACACCTAAAAGGTAAGAAATTGAAAAAATCAATTTTTAGCAGACGTTTACTCGAAAAGATGAACAACCACCCCAAATTTCATCATCCTATCTACAGCCAGTTAGGAATTTTAAATATATATAGATTTTGAAAATTTTATTGCAATCGGTCCATTTATTTCGCCGTTATAATGATTTTTTCCCAAAGGGGCGTGGCACCGCTCATTTCCCAATAAGACGCAATCCTCCTTGCCCCAGTAACATATGTAGCAAATCTTATCTTCATACCTTTAATGGCTCGTGAGATATGACCGATTAAAATGTCAGTTTTTGTGGGCGGTGCCACGCCCCAATGTCTAACTATGTTTTCATGTAGCCTATAATAGAGGCCCTATGGACAGTATTAAACAAAGAAAATATAATTGCAATCGGTCCTTTAATATGGCCGAAATAATGATTTTTAAAAAAGGGCGTGGCACCGCCCACTTTCCATAAAAAATTATTTTTCTTGTACGACCAACATATCTATCAAATCTCGACTTCGTAAAATACAGCCATTTATAAAATACAGCCATTTGAAATTTTGAATTGTATGGGACAGCGCCACGCCTATTTTACTCCCTTGCAGTCCCAATTTCCAAAAATCCCTTCATCGGTAAAAATCGGTTATTTTTAAAAATTCAGAGTTAAGCAATATCCATCAGCATTTTGGAAGAAGGACATAGGGTGAGAGTTTTTATCAGTCAGTTCACCTGACTGAAATTTCTGTACTGGTGTAATGTATGTTTTAATCCACAACTTAGTACATTTTGTTATGTCTTCCACCACTGGCAGTTGGAACCTGTTTTGCGGTGCTTTTGTTTCACTCCAACATGTTTGATGTTCGTTGCAAATTGTTTCTTTTTTGTTGTTGTTTTAATAGCCCCTGTGCCTTCTTTCATTTCATTTCAGTTGTCATTGGTGCAGTTGTCACCCACGGACACCAACGGTCGTGGCATGCGTTTGGAGTTGAAAAAATATTGTCCTTCAATGCAATTGGAATTCTGGACATGTATGAATAGAACATTAGAAGGTAAGTTATACGGATGATCAGGTGGTGTGAGTGTGCAACAAAGCAAAAAGCAGTAATGTGCAATAAAAGAGCACAGTGAGTGATTAAGGGGAAACCGATTAGAAATAATTAGAAATATTATAAAGCTAAGGTTATATGAGCTCTTGTTTAAAAGTCTTAAGATGTATGGAAGCTGTATAGTTGGAGTTGTTCTAATTATGGTCTTCTTTTTATCTAGTTATCCACGCATCGGCAAGAAACATGTTATGTTGATGATGTTACCTAAAAGACAACTAAGATATCTTATCAGAAATTTAAAATTCACTTATACTTACTTACTTACTTAAGTGGCCCAATACAACTTACGAACTTGTTTCATTAATTAGAGGCCTGAAGAATTAAAGAATTCCACAGGCTTCGTTTCTCCAGTTCGTCCTACCAGATGGTGGCACGTCACCTACCACTTGGTCCATCCAACGGTATTTGGTTCTACCTGCTCTGCGCCTTCCTTTAGGTTCGCCTTCAAACACCTTTCTCGCTGGAACATTTACATCCATCCTGGCAACATGTTCCAGCCACCGAAGTCGTTGGATTCTTACTCTTTTAGCTACGTGGATGTCATGATAAAGCTCATACAGCTCATGGATTATCCGCCCGCCATCGACACAGATAGGTCCATGTATTTTTCGGTGTATTTTTCACTCAAATATTCCCAGGTTTTGTATGTCCGTTGTCGTAAGCACTCACGATTCGGCGGCATTCAACAGAAAAATGTAAAATTAAAGCCTGGTTGTTGACGGAATACTCAAAACAATATTTTTCAACGTTCACGGAGCCTCCCCATCGAGAGAACTCTTTGTTCGACGAAATCATTATTGTGTTTTGTCCTCGTTGACCGCTTAACCCATTTTTGGTGACTCCAATTCTATCGATAAGAAAACTGCAGTAACATCCCACAAATTTCGTCATGTGGAATATGCCATAACTATATTAAATAATGTACAGGACAAGCTATCGCCCTACCTGAGACCACTTTCAGAGTGATTCTTGCCTATTTAAGCATTAAAATCGCCTAGGACAATTTTGATGTCATGGCTCGGGTTACGGCTCTACGGTCATACCGTTCTCTTAGAACATGTCTTTGGCCTCATCGCTTTTCTCTTCTGTGGTTCTTGCTCTGACGGGTGTCATAGGCACGTTTCCAGACGTCACCTCGTGGAGGTACCCCATCCATAGTAGTACCACTAATACCGAGCTCTGTGAGTATTGTTTTGACAGCAGAACAAAATACTTTCCTACGAATCTCCTAAGGAAACTATAGGATTGTCTATAACTTTCTTTATCCGAGGAGGTTGTGGGCCCCCTATGCAAACCTCCGACGTAGTATTACATAAAGATCCAGTTTGAGAAAACCGATTGCGCTCTTCCATTGACAGAGTTTCCACAATATCCTGTCCACTTAGTAGGGGGACAGTCGACAATCGACTTTGTACGCTTCCTGGTTGGCATTCTCATTGGATATCAATGAGATAGAAGGAGGTATCAGGAGTGAAGCCTCACCGAGTTTATTCCTCAGGGATTCCTGCAGAATCATGTCATTAGATGAAGGCTCACTTACAATGATGATGCCTTCCTCGTCAGAGAGAGGAAGAGAGAGAGAGAGAGAGAGATCCACAAGTAGGCTTACCAGTGCCTGAAAATAACACGGACTTGTTTGTAAAATCATTAGGGATTGGATATGGAACGTGTTGACTTCCTTTACGTCCTTTACCCTTATCTGCGAGAGACGCTGCCTTAGTATGCCATCATTATGTAATTTTCGTTGTCCTTTTCATTGCATTTTCCTTCAACTTTATTACTCGTATCCGTTTGTTTCTGGCCGTTGGAGAAACGAAGAGAGGAGCTAATCTTTTTACCATACCTGCCGGTAGTGGACGCCACAGCCGCTACTGCCGTTTGGATGTAATTTACCACCCTCTGGTTTCTTCTGATGACTCCATCTGCATTCTATCCTTGGCTGATCCACGTTATAACCAATACAAGTAGCCCTAGGAAACTAGGGTTTATTGGTCGGCATCCGGCCCGCATATCCCTTGCATTTCAACCTTTTTTGCCATACGGTTATAAGGTCCTCACCCGAGGATTGGACAGAGAGTGTGTCAGGGTTCTTTCTGGTTTGATGTTATGTGTTCTTGGCTACGGAGTGGTACATGGTACTATCCTTCCAATTATTTTCTTCAAAACTTGGTATATTTGTATGGAAGCTACCAGAAGGGGCGTGCCTAGACAAAGTTTTTTTCTCCAAAACGTTATCCTGATTTAGCTTTACTAAATACAGAATTTGGGCACGATCGCGTTAGGTCTATTAATAATAGAAATTGGTTTCCTAAAGTGGGCGGTACCGGATGGGTATGGGAGGTACCAGATGGGGCGTGGCTGGACTTCCAGTTTTTTTCTCCAAAACTGTATCCTGCTATAGTTTTACTAAATATTTAATTTGGGAACAATCGCCTTGGATGTATAGATATTACTAATCCAACTCTAAAGTGGGCGTAATGGTACATTTGTATGGGAGGTACCAGAAGGGTCGTGGCTAGACTATCAGGTTTTTCTGCAAAACTTTATCCTCAATTAGTTTTACTAAACAGTGAATTTGGGCACGATCACGTTGGTTATTTTGATATTATTACTCGATTTCTAAGTGGGCGGAATGATGTATTTTTATGGTAGGTACTAGAATGGGCGTGGCCATGTAGCCCATTTTCAATACTGTAAATAGTTTTGGGAAAATATTAACTTGTGCAAAGTTTCGTCTTTTGATAGTTAACGTGCGCACTAGCCGGACAGTCAGACAGACGGACATGGCTCAAACGACTTAAAAAGTCATGAATCGAATATGGTCCAAAGAAACTTAGGGTCTAACGTGACTTCTTCTATGTGTTACACTTTTGGGTCGTATCAAATGATATATAACATCCTACCCGTAGGGTGAGGGTATAAAAAGTAGATGCCAATGCTGAGTTTGCGAAGCTGATACAATAAGGTCTTTCTATCGACCAACTGTATTAGACCCGGATTCTTTCATTCTTGCTGTATAAAGCAGAATTCTGGTTAATGACACAAACAAAAGTATTTGTTCTGGCAGTTTTCGAGAGAACAATACTCTGCAATGTATTTGGAGCCATCATCGTTAATGGGGAGTAGATACGTCGAAGGTATCATGAGCTGTATAACGACATCGACGTAGTTAAGCGCGTTCAAATAGAGCGAGACATGTGAGAATAGATGAAAATGTTTCGGTACGAAAAGTCTTAGGCAATAGATTCGATGGGCGTCGCATGAGGAAGCAACCAAAACTTCATTGGATGGACCGGGTAAGGGAATTGTTATCCAAAGTTGGTGCGTCAACTATCTGAGGAACGCAAAATACTGAAGCGCTTGGATTTATTTGCTACGTGCTGCAATTAATGGATGATTATCTGTTGTTCCTGCCAAATAAGGCACCAAAAGGGGTCGATTTCCTGAGAATTTTTTTTTTACTATTTTTTACAAATATCCTTCCCAGATGTCCAGAAAGGGTCATCCTATATGGGTGGGGCTATAAAAACCCTAATTTTAATGATCCATATTAAATCTTCATTTTATTTAAACGGGTCAAATTAGTAAATATAATGTTTATTTATTACCAAAAATGTTGCTGCAAATCGCCCACTGTGCCTTGTTGCCCTCCATCTCTGGTGGTCATTAATTGCCATTTTTCACACCTATGTGACCCATATTCAATGTACCTACATAGATACTTATTTCAATTATTTTCAACTTAAACAATAGATTAATTTTGCTCCTCCGCCTCCTTAGACTAAATATTCAATAAAATATGTACCAGTAATAATTATTGCCAGGATTCTTAGAGGTAAACCTATAATTTCATATGGATATAGTTCCACAACTTAACAGTTTGATTAATATTAATTAAAATGTTCTATCACACACACACTGGCTTACATACACTTGTTGTATTGTTGTCATTGTTTGTATGTAATTGTCATTATTTTCCAATCATTGGCATTCATTATCCAATCACATGTGCAAATCTTCTCAAAACGCCAACAACACTAAGCCAACAAAACACTGTAACTACATAGTGTAGATGAGTGATGTGTGAGAAAACTTGCAAGTGTAATTGTAGTATTAGAGGAGGATAGGGGAAATAGCTACGCCCACTTTGTAATTTAAACACTTGTTGCTGTTATTGTTGTCCGTCCGTCCGACCGTACTAGTCTGTCTATCCATCTATCCGTTGTAGAGATTCAAATCTAATTGAAATGTGATTTATTTGTTTGTGGTGTGGCAATCACGTTGTAGTTGTTTGTTGTCGTTGTTGTTGTTGTTGTTGCTGCAACATAAACAATAAATAAAATGAGACAATTTTATTAAACAGAGACCAATCATTTAAAGTAGATGAAGGTAACAGAGTTGCCAGATACTGAAAGTAGGTTGTGAGATAAGAGAAAGGACTTAAGGGTGAGATCGTATTGAAATACGAGGGAGGGGAATAAAAAGAACAAAACTTTTAATATAATATAACAAAATCTAATATAAAAAAATATCTTACGGCGACTGGTTTAGCTATAAGACGATTTGTGTGACTTAAAGCTGAACCAGTACAGAAATTTCAGTCAGTTTAACTGGCTGACGGATACCCTCACCCTATGTCCTTCATATAAAATGCAGGCGAATATTGCTTAACTCCGATTTATTGAAATTAAGCGATTTTGAAGTGATATTCACGGGACCGGCCGTGGCATAGTGGTTAGAACACGCCACTACCATGCGGGAGATCGCAGGTTCAAACCTGGCTCCAGTCATCTTAAAAGAAAAAAAATAAATAAAAATTTTCTTTCATTGTCGGCTCCCCTCGAATGTTGTTGACAGCAACTTCGCAGTATTAAGCGTCGATTCAATCGTCGTGTCTAGTAAGAGCTTCTCAAACAGTGACGTTCGCATTCGTCGATAAACAAGTAGGTGCCGTTAGTTGTGAATCTAAAAATAGAAAGCGTGTTACTTCACAACAACGCGAGAAGCTATCCCATACCTCATTCATGGGGTGCAAAGGGAAATTAAGTTTTTTTTTTATTACTTAAGTATTATTCTTTACCTCCTTGTGGAGCATAAACTGTGGGAGATAGGACTTTCGATTTTGACAGACATGTCAACTGTAGAAAAGGTTACAACTAAGAAAGTGTTAGGAAATTCGGCATCGAAAGTAAGACGGTCAATATACGATCTCTGAGTATATCGGACCGGCCGTGGCATGATGGTTAGGACGCGCGACTACCCTGCGAGAGATCCCAGGTTCAACTCCTGGCTCCAGTCTTCCACATTTTTCTCGCATTGCCAGACCCCCTCGATGTTGTCGGCAGCAACTTCGCAGTATAAGGGTCGAGTCAATCGGCAAGTCTAGTAAAGGCTTCTCAAACAGTGACGTTCGCATTCGTCGATAAGCAAAAAGTTGCGTATATAATAATAGAAACAACGAGTGATGCTATCCCATACCTCATTCATGGGATGTAAGGTGAAAGAAGTTCTTATACCCTCACCATACGGATAGGAGGGAATATATATTATTTGATACAACCCAAAACTGTAAAACAGAGGAGGAGCCACTTTAGGACCTAGGTTTCTTTGCACAAAATTCAAGTCATGACTTTTTAAGACGTTTGAGCCATGTCCGTCTGTCTGTCTGGCTGGACGCACGATAACTTTCGAAAGACACATCTAAATGTTTTGAAATTTTGCACGAGTTAATATTTCCCCAAAACTACTTACGGTATTGCAAATGGGCTACATGACCACGCCCCTTCCGGTACCTTCTATACAAATATATCATTCCGCCCTCTTTAGAAATCGAGTAGAAATAGCAATAGACCCAACGTACCCAAATTCTGTATTTAGTAAAGATAAACCAGGATAAAGTTTCCGGAAAAAAAATTGGAAGTCTAGCCGCCCGCTGCTGGTACCTCCCATACAAATGTACCCTCCAGCCCACTTTAGGGATGGAATAATAATATCAATAATCCCAACGCGATCGTACCCAAATTGCGTTTTTAGTTAAACTATAACAGTATATAGGTTTGGAGAAAAATGTTAAAGTCTAGCTACGCCCCTTCTGGTACCTCCCATACCCATATTTTTATTTGGTCTTTTATGTAAATGGCGGCCGCCACAGTTGATTGTCATTTGAGCCCTTTTTATGGCATATTCCATTACTTTGGCCAAAACTTCCGGCATATCGGTTGTGGCACGTGCAGTGTGTGCCGTTGCACCGTCCTGTTGGAACCACATGTTTTCCAATCCCAATTCATTAAGTTGCGGCATAAAGAACTCGTTGATCATTGCTCTGTAGCGCTCACCATTCACAGTAACCGTTTGGCCCGCGACGTCTTCGAAGAAAATAGGTCCGATGACTCCTCCAGCGAAAACAGGACACCATACAGTGACTTTGAGCGGGTGTAATGGCTCTTCTTGGGTTACACGCGGATTTTCAGTATCCCAGAAGCGTAAATTTTGCTTATTTACGTACCCGCTAAGATGGAAATGGGCCTCATCACTCATGATTATTTTTGATGAAAAATCATCTTCCTCTTGGTGGTGATTTAGGATGGCTTGAGCGTATGTTAGACGCGATTGGCGGTCAGCAGCTAACAGCTGATGCACCGTCTGGACTTTGTACGGAAACATCTTCAAATCTTGTACCAAAATTCGCTGTAAAGACCGTCGACTGATACCCATTTGCGTGGCACGTCGTCTGGTCGATCCTCCATGACATCCTCGGCTACAGCAGCAATATTCTCTGCAGAACGGCTACTCCGGGGTCTGCCACGCCTGGCAGCATCTCGTGTTGTGCTAGTCTCTTCGAGGCGAGCAGCTAAACCTCGCAGTGTTTCACCAGTAGGCGTTGGACGGCCAGGAAATCTGCGACGAAATTCACGTTGTGCCAAAGTCACCGACCGATTATTGGTCAAATAAATAGTCAGCAATATTCCGCGTTCTGGAGCAGTGTAGCGTAACATTGTTTATAAACGTGTATTTCGCATGTGTTTACTACACAAATGTCAAAACAGAACTGACATTAGGGGCCAATCGCAAAATTTATAGCATTTTCTGATAGGAGGATTACTTTTGCACCACCTTGTTTATTTATATCTTAGTATCTAAGTCACATGCCGAAATGATAAGAGATTTCCTTTCGCTTTGTTCTCGGTCAGTCCTACCAAACAGCGTCAGTGATTCCTCCACCTGGTCTTTCCAACGTAGTAGGGGTCTCCCTCTTTTGCGCCATCATTCGAGGTTTTGATAGAATACCTTTTGCGCAGGAGTTTCCTCATCCATCCTCATGACATAGCCTAGCCAGCGTAATCGTTGCACTTTGATTCGCTTGACCACGTTCAATGTCGTGGTATAACTCGTACAGCTTATGGTTCATCCGAATCCTGAAGTCTCCGTTTACTCAAATGGGTCCCTAAATTTTGAGGAGTATTTTTCTCTCAAACACCGCCAGAAGAACTGCATCCGTCTGTGTAGTAGTATTTGTACCTGGTACAGTTGGACTTTGGTGCTTCGAGATAGGATGGTGTTTATGAAGTGCTCGCGTAGCCCAACGAAACATCTGTTGGTGAGCACTATTTTCCGTTTTATTTCTAGGCTGATAATATGGTTTTTGTCCATGGCGGATCCGAGGTAGATAAATTCATCCACTACCCCAAAGCAATAGTTCTCATTCATTCTGCGTCCCCAACGGGTGGACACTTTGTTCGATGATCTCATTAACGTCGTCTTGTCCTTATTCACTGCCAAACCCATTTTCTCATCTGTTACGTCTCACATCGTCCGACTGATAATCAACGGCATATGCGACAGCATGTGGCCCTTACAAAGTACAATACATGATTTTGGGAACGAGAGAAAGAGTCTAAAACGTGACAAATTCCACTATACGATACTTACTAACTTCAAATCGGTATTAAATTATTGTGGCATGTAACTTGACAAAACGAAAGATGCAGAACATCTTCTTTTTGGGGCTACTTTCACATGCAGTTCTTAGTTCTTGAGCCCCAAATCAATGAGTTGAAAAATGTTGTGCTGTGAAATATTGTGGGAATTCTGATGTCTTTTTGGTGTTGAATCATAAAGTAATATAATCTATTACCCATTTACCATCATGGCAACCCTGTCAATGCAATTCACGCAATAATTGTCTATCATTAATCACCATGACAAATTCACTGGGAATCTTATAAACTTTGTGAAAACAAACATTTGCCGCTCTTAAAAAGCACTTTGATTACTTATAAGAGAGTTTCAATAAATTTATTTATCTCACCTCTTTTCTTTCTCTCTGTCTCTTTCGTTTTAGCTGTAGCCCGCGGCTCTCAATGGTCGGGTCGACGTTGTTGCGCCCTGGGTGTATCACCGCGCTGCAGCAATGCTTGTGCAACATCGTCGTCAACGGGTGAATTGATCAATGCCTGCCGCCAAAGTGATGAGCAACACATGTTTGCATGTTTCGAACGTCAAGAGGCCGGTGATCGGTGTTGTGGCAATGCGCGAACCTCCGAATGTTTACAGGTGAGTAAGTGTACCAGAAAAAAAACGAAGAAAGTGTGTAAACTACCGCACACTATGTAAACTTTTGATTTGGTGGGTGGGACATTTATTAGTAAAAACGGAAAAAAATTAACATATTAAAGAGTGGGCGGTGCTTCACATAAATTGTATTGACGAACGGGGGACTAGCAGCCGATGGCAGTGCCGGAGGTTTTGTCTTACGGCAAAGCTAAATTAGATGTTAGCACGATTATTTTTATTTGACTAGCTAGCTAGATTAGGTAGATAAGTAGCTATATAATGATAGCCAGCTAGATATGTTAGCTAACCAGTTTAGGAGACAGGTGTCAGTTGTATGACCAAGAGATTGTTGTATTGATGGAACTAAAGTATACAAGTCGAATAAAGCGTAAAAGTTGTAATTATATAAGATTTTCTTAAATTGATGAAAGCATTTATGTGAGACTCATACAAAGAAAATTTTCAGAGTTCAGGATCGACCAAAGGTCCTTTCATGTCCTCACGACCAAGGATGAGGGTATATAGAAGACAAGTTGGACCCCTAGTATCTCAAAATCAAATTCGTTTCGCGGCCTTTTAAAACGATTTAGCTATGTCCGTCTATCTGGCTGGTGGGCAGGATTACATGAGTACAGCTTCACTGATCCTTATGAAAATTTAACAGTATTAATATTATGTAATTAGCTAAGGAATTGTAAATATGCATAATAGTCCCACCCCTTTTGGTACCTCCCACACACAATTAACTCTTTTTAGAAAAAGTAATATGTCGACTGGAGGATATTTCATTTAATTACACAGTACAACATTTTTCAGCTCATTGATTTGGGACTCAACTCTGAGAACTGCACGTGAAAGTAGCCCCAAAAAGAAGAAGTTTTGCATCATTTGTTTTATCAAGTTACATGCCATAATAATGTAAAATCGATGAAGTTTATCAGATTTATCGCTTGACCACCGCCACTGCATAATTATATAGAAGCGTTCTCTCAGAATTATCTTACTTGTTACTAGAAGCATGCCCAATCTGTCCAATTCCGAACCAATTAGTCAGTTAAACTCACAAGCTTAGCCGCTCTTAAGTTTTGTGGAATCTACCAATGGGCGGCACCTGTAAAAGGTAAATATCGTACTGGTATATTATCTCATTTAGGCATCAACGACAGTTTTTGTCAGATGCTGATTTATGGACCTTAGAGGGGGACTTAATTGCAACCTGACTTTCAGAGTAGACATTGACTCCCATTATG
The DNA here is from genome assembly GCA_964034835.1 of Muscina levida. Classification (NCBI taxonomy): domain Eukaryota; kingdom Metazoa; phylum Arthropoda; class Insecta; order Diptera; family Muscidae; genus Muscina; species Muscina levida. The sequence goes on along the minus strand of OZ035883.1, from coordinate 127,334,309 downwards.
CTTCAGCCAAATTACAATTTCCTTTATCGCAAATATTTCCGCCTAGTAAATTCCCTAAAGAGCCGGTCGTCGACGAGATAGAGTCTTCTAGGTCCTGAAAGTAAACCCCGTGCCGTATCTGTTCTTTAATCGTCGTCCCATACGTGTAGAAATTCTAATATCCCTTAACTAAGAGAACTCAATAATTTAAAGAGACCCCATTCGGTTAAATAATGCCTATTTTTCTGGGTGACTTTATATAGTGATATGTGAAAGTCCTGCCCAGATGTTGAATTCAGGAATTCTGTTTATAGGAATATTTTATCAGCCTTCTTATCTGAATAGACATAGACTTCCATCTATGTCTATTATCTATTATCCTACAGTCAACTTTTGAGCTGCCTCGATCGCAAATAGTACCGACCGTTGAATTCACCGAAGATCCGGTAGTCGACGAGATAAGGTCTCCTAGGTCCTGAAAGTAAACCCCATACCGTATCTGATTATAAATTTTCGTCCCATCCATGTAGAAATTCTGATATTCCCCCTATATCGGAGTCTCTAAACAGTATTGATATTCGATATTAGGCTTCCTAGTTCTTTTAAGTAAACCCCATGATGTATCAGATCATTAATTTTCGAACCATCCATGTAAAATATCTGGCATCTTTTTACATCTGATCATTCATTTGTGTCCCATCCGTGTAGAAATTCTGTTATTCCCAGTCTCTTACAAGTATTAAATTCCGAGATAGGGCCTCTGATGTTCTTAAAGCAAACAACATACCGTATCTCATCATTAATTTTCTTTCCATCCGTGCAGAAATTCTAGTTTTCCCCACATTGGGTGCTTCTTTACTCCCAGAGTCTCTTACCAGTACAGAACTCCGAGATAGGGTCTCCGAGGTCCTAAAAGCAAACGCCGTATCGTATCTTTCATTAATGTTCATCCCATCCCCTACATCGGGTACTCCTTTACTCCCAGAGTTTCTACCCAGTATAAAACTCCGATATAGAATTTCCTACCGTTTACGTTCCATCACTGCTGATCTATTATCCTACAGTCAACTGTTGAACTGCCTTAATCACAGATAGTTACGACCGGTAAACTCACCGAAGATCCGGTTGTCGACGAGATAAGGTCTCCTATGTCCTGAAAGTCAACCCCATACCGTATCTTATTATAAATTTTCGTCCCATCCATGTAGAAATTCTGGCATCCCCCTACATCGGTAGATCCGCTGTTCCCAGAGTCTCTTCCCAGTATTTAACTCCGAGATAGGGTCTCTTAGGTCCTTTAATGGAACGCCATAGCTTATCTGATCATTGATTTTCGAACCATCCATGTATAAGATCTGGTGTCTTTTTACATCGGTTGACCCGAAGGACTTCTAGATCCTACCGTATCTGATCATTCATTTGTGTCCCATCCGTGTAGAAATTCCGTTATACCCAGAGTCTCTTGCCAGTATTAAACTCCGAGGTTCTTAAAGCAAACAAAATACCGTATCTCATCATTAATTTTCGTTCCATCCGTGCAGAAATTCTGGTGTCCCCCACATCGGTTGCTCCTTCACTCCCAGAGTCTCTTACCAGTATTGAACTCCGACATAGGGCCTCCTAGGTCCTTAAAGCAACCCCTTACCGTATCTTTTTATTAATTTGTGTCCCATCCATGTACAAGCTCTGGTATCTTCCTACATCGGTTGATCCGTTGTTCCCAAAGTCTTTACTCAATATGGAACTCCGAGATAAGGACTCCAAGATCCTTTAAGTAAACCCCATACTGTATCTGATCATTCATTTTTGTTCCATCCGTGTAGAAATTCCAGTATCCCCCTAGATCGGGTGCTCCAATATTCCCAGAGTCTCTATCCAGTATTGAAGTACGATATAGGGTCTCCTAGGTCCTTAAATGAAACCCCATACCTTATCTGATCATTAATTTTCATCCCATGCGTGTGGAAATTCTCTAACCAGTGTTGAACTCCGATATTGGGTCTCCTACGTCATTAATGTAAACCCCATACCATATCTGATCATTAATTTTCGTCCCATCTATGTAGAAATTCTGGTAGCCCCAACATCGGATGATCCTTTGTTCCCAGAGTATCTATCCAGTATAGAACTCTGAGATAGGGACTCATAGGTCCTTAAAGTAAACCCCATGATGTATCTGATCATTTTCGTCCCATCTTTTACATCGGGTGCTCCTTTATTCCCAGAATTTCTACTCCTACCGTTTACGTTCCATCACAGCTGATCTATTATATTACAGTCAACTTTCAACAGCCTTAATCGCAAATAGTGCAGACCGTTGAACTCACCAAAGATCCGGTTGTCCAATAGATAGGTTCTCCTATGTCTTTAACGTAAATCCCATACCGTATCCGATCATTAATTTTCGTCCCATCCATGCTGAAATTCTGGTACCCCCCTAAATCGTTTGCTCCGTTATTCCCAGATTATCTATCCAGTATGGAACTCTGAGATAGGGACTTCTAGGTCCTTAAAGTAAACCCCATAACGTACCTGATCATAAATTTTCTAAACATCCGTGAAGAAATTCTGGTATCCCCGTACATCGGTTGATCCGTTATTCCCACAGCCTCTTTTCTGTATAAAACTTCAAGATAGGGTCTTCTAGGTCCTTAATGTAACCCCCATCACGTCTCTGATGATTAATTTTGGATTCTTCGTGTAGAAATTCTAGCATAACTCTACATCAGGTGCTCCGTTATTCCAAGAGTCTCTTTCCGGAATGTTAATATGGTATCGCCTATCGAATAGTGATCTTGCTTTCGAATGCTGACATGTCTAGAGAACCTTTCCACCCTGTTCCATGGCTTACATTCCTTAGTATCCATTGCTACAGTTGTCTTATCCTAATGACGGATGTGAAAGCAATATGCTTACCTCCTGTAACAGCCTGTTTTGATATTTGTTAGAAATTGTATTTCCTTTTCTACTTTAGAATATTCGGACTTGGAATGCTTGAAATAGGGCTTAGCTCGCCGGATTGGGTGGGGTTTTTGAATATACTAAAGATAATGCTGAAACTCAAGAATGAATCTTACACATTCCAAGATATTGGTGAAGACAGAACAAATTAAATAGTAAGAAACTAACAGGAACAAAACAAAAAAAAATCATACGAATATTTCCATTTGATAATGTGATCAGATCTTATGATCAATTGGGATACATATGGGATTCCCTCACCGCTGCACTATAGTGACCTCGTATCCACACAACATTCTCATTGGTCACTCCCTTTTGAACTTTGCTACCTACGTTTTCATCCCAATACTTATGTTTAACGTCCCCTCACTTAAAGATTACTTATTTCATTTCAACCATTTTATATATCATTTATTAAAATAAAAGTATCTTAAAAATAAAAAAAAATTCATAATTATTCGTTAAGCTATAAGCTAATTGCATTGATAATATAAATGAAGTGAAAATAATAATATTTAACGTCGAATAAAGTTAGTTTATACCTATCTGTGTTATATTTAAAACGATCGCATGGGTTATGTTGTTTATAATGACTTACATTCTGAAATCCTCTTTTATGTAAGGATGATGATGTGCTTGAATGACTTGATGATGTGTAATTTATTTGTGTGTAACAATGCAAATTTAATATCGCTGCCGACTCCGAAAATGCATTGAGCTCAATCCATCCGGTTATGTCTCTGTAAAATTTTCATAAGAAAGAGATTAATATTTGTGTTTATCCTTTTTTTTAAATTAGTACAATTATCAACATTAAGTCAGACTTGCACATTAATTATGATATTTGGTACATGCTATGTAATAATTATGTTAAACTAAGTCTTAATGTTTCATAACATAACATGACAATATTCGCTTCTGTATACAAAATTCAGTTGTCAAATGTATATACCGTATAATGAAATGTTAAGTGGATAGATATGTTAACTACAAAAATAGGGGAATTATTTCATTATTTTAAAAAGATTACAATGTTATGTTTTACACATTTAGCGTTGATTATCGATATGTAATTGTAAGTGAGTAAAGCTCTGTTAAGCTCTCTCTTTTACGATATTGTTGGTTATCATCAGTTAACTCTGACGTGAGTTCTCACTGTTAAGAGAATAATATTGTTAACAGTAACACTAGGTGAGCGTATCGTAAGTTGTATGATCTGGAGTTTGAGTCAAATGAGGGGAAAGATGATGATCATTATCAGCATTCTGATGTCGTAAACCATGTGGTCTAATATTCTCAATTGCGAAGATGATTAGTGCTGATTTTAATGTAGCTCTTAATGATCATTAACTCGATGTAATTTTGTCCAATTACTGGCAATGAGGTTTTGGCAATTTAGACACTTGGGATTTGCACATTAAAACTTATTATTTCCACACAGGCACATAGGACTTTAGACTTTTGCGTAGACAAAAAGTCTGATACTAAAACCCTATAAAATATAATTTTTTTATTATCATGTTGTGTCACTACATTCACTTATAATTCTTACCGAATTTATCGGGTTTTATTGTCGATGATATATATTTGGTGATAAACATATTCCCATTAAATTGAGTTTCCTCTTTTTTTATGGAATTGACCAAATCCAATTAAATAGATGTCCGTCAACAAAATTGTTATTTTTTTTTTATGGATTTTGATTTTACTTTTCACTTTGACGATGATTAAATCGGATTTAGAATTACTTTAGAGAGTTTAGAGTTCAAACCAGTTTCTTCGGTGTTGGCACAAGAAAGAAAGAACGTAAAACGCTAACTCGACCTTTGGACCTTGCCATGGTAAATCTCACCATAATCGAGAGTTCAAATAGTTGACATTTGATTAATACCCCATAGATTGTTACATATGATCATGTAATGTAACTGAGAAGGCAATTTGGGCATTCACTTATTAGTGCAATTTTACGATATAGAAATATTATTTCGAAAAGTCTACACGAAAGACAATATGTAGTGTTTTATTGTTTAAATACAAATTTCTGGCAAAAGTAAGAAATAAATGTTTAATATCAAAAAATTTGATAAATCTGCAACACTCCACCGACAAAGATTTAAATCCTGGACAGATTTACAACCAGAAAATATTCAAACGTTCTTTTACTTAAAATTAAAAGGGTTATCCTGATTGATGTCCCTCAAAGTACTAGGATATTTGCCCCTTATTCCTATAGCCACATAGTAAGCATAAACGACAACCTTTGCATCCGATCAGCGTAAGGTGCCACAAATCTAGTGTCCCCCTAATGTCGTGAGGAGGTCGAGATGCTAAACTACATCTTAACGCGGCCCCTTTTCGTTCTATGGAACTATACTAGGCGCCAGAACTTGCAAAAAACTTACTTAAGCTTAGTGGCTCTTTGCATCCCATTAATATGATATGGGAGATTGAATAAGATATGGGGAAGAGGGAATATCGGGAGAATCGCCGAAAGAAATGTAGATGGCTGCGACAAGTCTCGATACCTAGCCAGCCGCTTGATAGCTCTGTATCCTAACCATCCAGACACGGTCGGTCATTTATACATTGAAATGGAAATTATTACAGTTGTTTTCAAAGAGCGCACAATATGTAAGGATGCTTAAGGTGTAATTTGTAAGGTTACCCATGGTATTTTTTGGAATTCTTTGTATAATAAGCACTGCTGTATAATTTTTCTGCTTTTGGAGGTAGGCCTTCCAAGGAATTTCTTTTAATTTCTACTCGTTTCCTTTTATCTTGGTTAGTCATCAAGGTCTTATCGGATTTTCTAAGGATCTTGGAATAGTTCACTTCGGGTGAAATATCGTATATTTTCCTTCTAGCAACTGATTACGTTGGGTATTAATGTGGAATCCTGTGATCCTATGTCAGTTTTATTTCTTACCATGATTGCATTTAGAACTTTTCATAGGTTGGCAGTTTCCAAATATCGATAGTTGAAATCCGCATGGTAGCAAATATCGGTATTGAGGATCTTAGAATGTTAAGTATTGCCCTCTGATATATTGACATCTGATCGGACATTAAAACCTCCCATTTTAATAACTAATGATGTTGGATGATGATTTCCCCCTCAGCTGTCATTAAGACCTTTTCATAGGTTGACCTTTTCTTTATACCGATAATATCGGTATTCGGGATTTTGGGATGTTCAGTATTGCTCTCTGAAATATTCACTTCTCGTTAAATATTCTAACCTCCCATTCTAGTAACTGATAATGTTAAATGATTATTCCTGAGCTGTCATTAAGGACTTTTTATAGGTTAACAGTTTCCAAATACCGATATTTTCTATCCGTATGGTAGAAAATATTGGTATTCAGGATCTTAGGATATTAAGAATTGCCCTCTGATATATTTACTTCTGGTCGAATATCGTATATAACATTCTTGTAACTGTTAATGGTGGATGACTTTTCCTTAGTTGAATTTTAGAAATATTCATATCTTGATAGTTTCCAAATGCCGATATTTTACATCCTTAAGGTAGAAAATTGCGGTATTGAGAAACTTAGGATGTTAAGTATTGCCCCCCGATATATTAATTTGTGGTCAAACGTCGTAACTTCCCAGTTCAGTATCTGATAATGATGGATGACGATTTCTTAGCTGTCGAGTGCTGTTATCTTATATTAGGTTTTATTCTTAACATTCTTACCGATATTTTACAGCTGTGTGATAGATTATACCCGGATTCATGATCTTAGGATGTTTAGTATTGCGCTCCAATATATTAACTTCAGGTCGGACATCGTAACCTTCCAAAATAGTAACGAATATTGTTGGATGACAATTCCTTGGCTACCCCTATGGTAGGATATATCGGTATTCAGGATCCACAAGATCGGTATTCAGGATCTTCCGGATAACTCAGGATGTTTTCCTTCTTTCAAGTTGTTATTCTTTCGAATATGATTTTCTTTTGCAGTTATTTCATCCAAAATTTTGTATTAATTACCATATCTTTGTAACTTTGTAATTCCAGGCCTGCCGTGATATATTCGAACCCCATCCTTCGCACAAACGCAACAATCGTCGTCATCTACATGAAATGTGCGGTGAAAAGAATGCTGATGTTTTGCAATGTGTCAAGAATATCACCGATATGAGTCCTGTGACCAATTCCCACAAGTGTAAGTTCAATCGCTACTAACTTCCTTATCGAATATTGTCCAGTATCTTTGCATTCTCTTCATCCTCTACAGATCTACCATGCTGTGACTTTTCCGATAATGAAAATTGTCGCAATACCTGTCGTGCCGTCTTAAACACCACCGAAAGTACGGACATCATTATTGGCGAACTGGAGACCGGAGGTTGTGGTACTGTCTTGCCTCATCTACCTCTGTGGCAATGTTTCTTTACGGCAGAGCGTAAAATGTTCGTACCGGCTGTCAATACAGCCAATCAGGAAACGGAAGTTTCCGAAATCAATCGCTTGGGTATAGATGGCGCCAAATTGCATTGTTGCGAAAAGTCGCTATCGGCCAAATGTCGTCGCTTGTGTCTTCAGACCTACACCACAGATTGGACGAACAGCATGAATAATTTTGAATCCGCCTGTCTGATGCAACCTAACGAATTGGAACTGCGGCAGTGTATTGATGAAGTGGATGAACCCTGTGAATTGGGTTGTGATGGTTTGAGTTTCTGTACAAATTTCAATAATCGACCGACGGAACTGTTTCGCAGTTGCACTGTAGATGCGGACATGGCAGCCAAATCTGATTTGTTAATGTGGCAACAGAGGGGTTATGTCAGTCTGCCGGGCGTGAATTTGCCCATCAAGAATATGACTCGTTGTTCTCCGGAGAAATGGAAGGCTATAGCCTGTGTCTTACAAATTAAACCCTGCTCAAGGCAGGGCCATTACAATCACATCTGTCGGGAGAACTGTTATGAGATCTTGAGTGAATGCATGGACTGGACTCGCATGAATACTTCATTGAATGCCGATGCTATATGTGCCCGTTTGCATCCAGAGGGCGAAGGAGTACCGTGCATATCCTTGAGACCTTATCTGGAGGAAAGTGATGCACCCAAAGAAACGGGCGGACATCATAAAATTACCTCGCCGTGTAAGGGTCATCCCTGCAATGCTAGTGAGGTGTGTATGGCGGCTCGCAATGGTTCGTCTTCGTATAGCTGTATACCGGGATGTGCTCTGGGCGAAACATCCAATTACTTGGTGCCGTTTGGGGCTTATGTGCGCATTCCCGTCCAACTGACCTCGAATCGGGGAGCATTCAAGGTTTGCCGCTGTGGCTTGCAAGGACGCATCGAGCATTGTCAGCCTTTGCCTAGTGTTTCATATGATAGTTGCGTGCTACCCGGTGGCAGGAAGATAAAACACGGTACTTCTTTCTATTTGGAATGTAATCTATGCACCTGCTATGCGGAAGAGATCACCTGCACCAAGAAGCAGTGTAAAATGCCGGGTAAGATAAATTGGGGGAGAGTTTATAGAATGATTGGTCTAACCTTATGTCACTACAGGCTACACCGACGTGTCCTATACCAGTTTACCCTGCAATTGTCCTACGCATTATGTTCCTGTGTGTGGCAGCAATGGACGCACCTATCCCTCGTTGTGCATTGCCCGCTGTTTGGGTTTGCAGGACAGTGATTTAGAGTATGGTGCCTGTTCGGTATGGAATCCTTGTGTGCCCGGCTCATATCACTGTCCGGCGGGTATGCAATGCCTAGAGCATAGGCAAATATGTTTGTCCTCTATGCATAGACCCTGTTTACAGTACAAATGTGGTGAGTAGGCTAAAGTTTAGCTGCAAAAGGTAGCCTGTTAAACGTTACTCCTTTGTTACAGTTAACCAAACACTGCCTTGTGAGGGCTCTGAACATCCGGTTTGTGATGCCAAAGGCCAGACCTATAAATCAGCCTGTGATCTGTTGAATACCAAATCCAGTTTCTCCCATTGGGGTGCCTGTAGTCGTGGCTGTTCCTGGAAGGGTCCTGTGTGTGGCATTAATGGCGTCAACTATCCTCACGAATGTGCCGCCTGGTCAGATTACATTTTGGTGGACTATAAGGGACGTTGCCGCGAAGTGGGTTTACTTAGCCATGAATTGGAACGCAAGCGATGTCGCTCTATCAAGTGCCCCAACCTACCTTCACCCTATTGCCGCTCGATAACACCACCCGGCGCCTGCTGTTCTATTTGCGCCGCCGCCTTTCGTATTGTCTACTCCCGCAAGCAAATTGATCGCGCTCTCTATGCTCTCAGAGGCCAGCACAAAGATCTTCTTACCCTGCACAGTGTTCTACGTGAATTGGACTCGTTGATCCAAGTAACCGAATGTCAACTCACCGGATTCCTTACCATGGAAGTTGGTATATTTGTGGCCATAGTGCCGCGTGCCGCCATACCCACACGCATGCAAATCGAAGCGTGTACACGTGAAGCTGAAAAGATTTCCTCATTGGTGTCAGCGCAATCGCATAAAATCACCACCAACCTAATATTGTCCGGCCTGACAATGTCGAATATGTTGGATGCCAATGTCGAAAATGCCTCGGCCAGCTATACGATAACTGTAAATGTTGTAGCCATTATCGTGGGTAATATGTTGGTCTCTATAATGTTGGGCAAATATTTGATATCATAGTGTAAGACTGGATGGAAAACGCCAGAAGGGAATAATAGGTTTCGAAATAGATTACGTTTAAAATGGATTTGTTCTAAAAGAGATCCCTCTTAGAAAGATGATCAAATGAATGTGAGGCGGGATAAGGCAGAGGGAGGATGGTAATAGTTTTGATGGTGGCTGGCTATGGAATACGAAATCATTTCCATGAAGAATCTTCGATGGCATTCTCACAGAAAGTGATTTTGTATTGAATGTAAGAGACATAGAAGTAAATATTTACGATAGGTATATACTTATTTTAAAGTTGGAGTGACGATAAACAGCTTTTTGAATACGAACTCTAAATGGCGTTGTAAATATGGCGAAGGTCAATACGCGGTAGTTTTAAGAAGTTTTTACGGTTCAAGAAACACTATAAGCGGGACTTGTTAGATTTTCCAGTTAGAAAAAATACTGTCTGAGATATTAAAGTTTACATCGTTCCTTAAAGCAAGTACTGCAAGAGAGTTAACTCTTAACATCGTAATCGGGACAAAAATATCAAGGAAGAAGTACAATCTTTTCATTTCGAAAGACTCTTTAATGTGGCTCATGAGTCTTCGATACGAATTCCATCGTATCGGAAAAAATACTGTCTAATAAATTAAGATTTTTATAGTTTCCTATAGCATATGCTCTCTTTCCCAGAGAGTTAAGCCTTAACATCGTAATCGCTCCTTAAGGAACACAAAATATCTAGGAAAATATACAATCTTTTCGTTCCGAAAGAGTATCCACTGCATCGGTAAAAATACTGCCTGAGAAATTAGAATCTACTTCGTTTCTTATAGCTTATGGTCTTTTTTCCAGAGAGTTGACCATTTATACGCTAATCGGTCCATAAGTGGTCGAGATATAAAGGAGGTACGATCTTTTTGTTCAGAAGGTTTCCTTAATGTGACTTCTGAGCGTTCAACCAGAGATAGTAGGATTAACATCTTTGCTAATACCAGATGCTCTCTTTCCCAGAGAGTTATCCCTTTAGATCTTAATTGGCCGTCAAGGGGCAGAAATATAAGAGAAAAAGAACAAACTCTTTGTTTCAAAGGATATCCCAATGTGACTCCCAAGTCTTCTGAATTTCAATAAGACGGAAAATAATGCCTGAGAAATAAGAACTAAGATCGTTTCGTTTCGCCCTCTACATCGTAATGAACCCATAAGTGTCGGAAATATTAGAAAATAAGTACAATATTTTCGATCCGAAGGATTCCCAACTTTGGACGGATGGTTCTCTGAAACTTACATAAAAAAATTTAATTTCCCTTTACACCCCATTAATGAGGTATGGGATAGCTTCTCGCGTTGTTGTTAATTAACACGCTTTCTATTTTTAGATTCACAACTAACGGCATCTACTTGTTTATCGACGAATGCAAACGTCACTGTTTGAGAAGCTCTTACTAGACACGCCGACAGACTCGGCACTAACACTGCGAAGTTGCTGTCGACAACATTCGAGAGGAGCCGACAATGAAAGAAAAATTTATTTATTTTTTTTTTTCCTTTAAGATGACTGGAGCCAGGAGTTAAACCTGTGATCTCCCGCATGATAGTCGCGTGTTCTAACCACTATGCCACGGCCAGTCCCCGTGGAGTTGAAATATAATCGCATCGTATTGGTACTCGGGAACGTGACGATTAACGTATTTTCGTCAATTCAGGATCGTATAAGCAATTCGGAGGCGTAAGGATTATTCGGATTTTGTGGAACAAAATTAAGTTTAATCAGCTATTCGGAATCTTATTGATAAGTCGAATCTTTTTTTTGGGAATTTAGGTTCACATCACCAATTGGGGAACGTATGAATGATTCGTATCAGCTACACGGGAACGATTCAGGTCCGTCGGCACTTTAGGTTCGAATCGGCAAGTTGGGAAGGTATTCATGATTCCGGATATGTAAAATCAGGTTCATATCTGCAAATCGTAAACGAATTAGTAACAACAAACGGTGATTTAGAAATGTCGGCAGATTCGTTTTAACAACTCCTGTCCTTATCACTTAGTTAGAGAGCGACAGTAAGGAAATGTACGAACCAAGATCTACCTGATGAGCTACAGAATTTAGTCAAACCGGCTTCACATGAGGTTGGACATGGGAATGAGGAAAAGATGGAGATTGTTGAGGATGAATTCTGAGAATTTTTCTAAGAGAGAGATCTCTCTTTCCTCCACCTTGAATGACTATACAGAAATTCCTCAAATGATTTATAATTTCGCAACATAGTGTACATATGATCTCCAGCTTTAAAAACAGCAAAGCTGCTGGAGCCGATGGTCTCCATGCTGAATTGTTTAAGGCTGGCGGGGATGAGCTGATTAGGAGCATACATCAGCTCATGGAGAACATCTGGCAAGAGGAGAGCATGCCCGGGGATTGGAGTCTCAGTCTATTATGTCCCATATACAAGAAAGGCTATCGTAGTGAATGTAAGAACTACCGTGCAATAAGCCTATTAGCAATTGCATACAAGGTCCTTTCAAGCATATTGTGTAAATGTCTAAAGCCAATTGTAGAAAAACTAATTGGAACATATCAGTGCGGCTTTATCCCTGGTAAATTTACAACGGATCAAATATTTACCTTACGAAAAAAACTCATGAAAAGCAGATCAACACCTACCACCTCTTTGTCGACTACAAAGCTGCCTTCGAGTCTCCGATAAGTAATAGGCTATATGAGGCCATATCTGAGTTTGGTATTCCTGCAAAACTGATTCGACTTTGCAGATGTACCTTAGACAACACCAAATCCTCGGTTAAGATTGGTAAGGATCAGTCTGAACCATTCAACACGGAAAGAGGTCTCAGGCAGGGCGATAGCCTGTCCTGTACACTATTTAATATAGCTATGAAGAAGTTGATGAGAAAGGCTGGTGTCAACATGTCTGGCACCATATTCCACAATGCCACTAGCCTATGCCGATGACATAGACATCATTGGCCGAAATCTGCGGAATGTTACTGCAGTTTTCTCATCACTAGAAAAGGAGTCAGCAAAAATGGGTTTAGCGGTCAATAAGGACAAAACAAAAATAATGATTTCGACGAACAAAGAGTCCTCTCGATGGGGACGTACCGTGAACGTTGACAATTATTGTTTTGAGGAAGTCGACGAGTTTACCTACCTATTTTTCAACAAGAAAAATAATGTCAGCCAAGAAACTAAGCGGAGAATAGTGCTAGCCAATAGATGTTTCTACGGACTTTGGCAGCACTTTAGTAACACCACCTTATCTCGGAATACTAAGAAACAGCTATACCATTACTACAACGAACATACAAAACCTGGGAGTATTCGAGAGAAAAGTACTCCGAAAAATATATGGACCTATCTGTGTCGAAGGCGAGTTTCGCCATCGGGTGAACCACCTTGAGCGGTATGAGCTTTACCACGACATCGACGTTGCTAAAAGAGTCAGAATCCAGCGACTTCGATGGCTGGGACATGTTGCCAGGATGGATGTAAATGCTCCTGCGAGAAAGGTGTTTGAAGGCGAACCTGAAGGACGGTGCAGAGCAGGGACCCAAACTCCGTTGGAAGGACCAAGTGGTAGGCGACGTGCCATCATCTGGTAGGACCAACCGGTGAACACACGCAGAAGACCGAAGCGTGTGGAATTCTTTATTACTTCAGGCCTCAAATTTATGAGCTACGTTTCGTAAATTGTAAATGGCCACTTAAGTAAGTAAGTGTACATATGAATATTCTTAATTTCGGAAGTAAAATAATGTTTCACAAAGAAAACAGCTAGTTTCTTTCGATTGAGGCGCTTTTAAAGGATAGATAATTTCGAACCATTTTTATACTATAAAAATTTTGGCTCAAAGTTCGCCAAAAACACAAAAAGGTGTATGAAAAAATTCTCCGAACCTTTAATCTGAATAGACATTTTTGCCGTGGAATTAGCCATATACATTATTAGATAATGTCTCCGTAATGACGTCCAACTTTGGTCAAGGATCCTTTAAGGATTTTCCATGGGTTTTGATAAATCAAGATGTAGCCAAAGCTTTTTTAGAGCCCCCAATACCTCGACCCAAATCGGCCACTGTGCGACAGTCGCTTCAGGGTAAACATGTTTTAACGCCTATTATCGTTGAAGCTACTAAGTTAAAGTTGTCATATCTCGACGTCGTCATCTCCTGCTTTGGTTGCCATCACAAATATTATCAGTCTCCCTCCCTCTCTAAGTTTAATTTATACACAAATAGAAATTGTAAATTTTGTTTATAAAGTGTTTGTTCTTTATCAAGTGTGAATTCTTGGTGCCAATATATAGTTTTTAAGTATTATATTTCATTATGAGATTATTTTAAATTGGATTATTAAGATTATTATAGGTTTCTCTGTCTTACATTATCTCTCTCTCTCTCTATGTCTTTGACTATTTATTTTCGATTCTTACAAAACAAAGTGCCTTTCTTCTTTTAATAATTTTCATTAATTCATATTAAGTTTCGATCTTAACACTATATAGCTTATAATTTATAATGCATTACAGTTTAAGTTCTTTAGTTGTACTCTCTTATTATGTTATTGATCTCCTTGTGATATTAGGTAATAATCATAATAATAATAATAATAAATTGTTAATAAACAAATACAAAAAATTAGGCCATATTTATACATATATCGTATATGATACAAATATTATTAATATACCAAACTTACAAAAACGAAGAGAAATAATAATCAAACAGACATATCGACATAGTTAAATATTATACACACAAATTTGCTATTAACTATTGATAAATACTAGTAGATTTTATTTATTAATAAATGACAAAGAATAATAGAAATAAAAAGTAACGACATGAAATGAATTTCTTTGAGATAAGCATTCTTTTGACATTAATAGTTGTGTAAATACTCTCTCTCTCTCTCTCTCTCTATCACGTTTTCTCACTTTCTCTCGTATTCGAAGTTTACAAAATACTCTTTATTATTAAATATATTACATATTAAACATACATACACACACACACACTGAAATATTAACAAATTACCAAAGTTGTTTTTATATTTATCCCTAAATTATCCCAAATATTATATTGATAATAATACTCAATAGTCATTAAGAAGTACCTTCTTGTATAAAGAAAAAAAAAACATATTATTAAATAAAATTTTTTTAAAAATAAAAAATAAAATTTTGAAATTATTTCAAGGCCAGACTTTGAAGAATAAATCCAGAGTTTTGGAATGCGGTACATGTGCCATGAGGTTTTTTTTAATAACACAGTACAACACATGATTTTGGGACTCAACTCTGAGAACTGCACGTGGAAGTAGCCCCAAAAAAAAAGAAGTTCTGCATCATTCGTTTTGTCAAGTTACAAGCCATAATAATTGTAAGTATCGTATAGGGAAATGTGTCGCGTTTAAGGCTCTTTTGTTTGACCTCTCTAAAGTCCCTACGCGAACGACTGTACTATTATGGCGACGGGATAAAATATTGATGAGCTTTGCGATCATGTGAATGTATATTTCGGAGAATTACAGAATTTCTTCACTGGACGCTACCTAAAACCTATGACCGGCGAAGTCGTCAGCAACACTATTCACCACCTGAAAGCGGGACTCGCAGATGATCGTGATGGAATTCGCACTGCCAACCCTGCTGATCCTAGACTCAGTGAACTGAACCTAGAAATTAGTAACATGGTCGACGAATATAAGCGGAACCTTTGGCTAGAGCACTTGAAGAACTGCAACTTAAGTTCCGGTATCAGTAAATTGTGGGCAACGGTTAAGTCACTCTCGAATCCTAGAAGGAGAGAAAACCGGACGGCTATCACATTTGGTGCCACCACTGTGACAGACCCAAAGAGGTGCGCGTGTTATTTTAACCGTCAATTTGTTGAGCACCCCGAGAGTGACAGGGCGAAAAGGATAGTAATGCGACGTATTCATGCTCTTCGAGTCGAAGAAGCACCACCACAATTTACAGTTGGAGAAGTTGCAGATGTCATCCGCAGCGCAAAGGCATCAAAAGCGCTAGGCCCCGACGGAATATCCATGTTGATGTTGAAACAATTGAACATACCGGGAGTCGAATATATGTCTTATGTCCTCAATCTGTCCCTGACCACTCTAGTAGTACCCGAGGCCTGGCAAATGGGTAGAGTGGTCCCGCTACTAAAACCTGGCAAAGACGCGAGCAAAGGAGAATCATATAGGCCCATCTCTCTCCTCTCGCCAGTAGCTAAGACACTTAAGGCGCTAATCCTCCCGAGCCTGACAGGACATTTTCCAATTGCCGATCATCAGCATGGATTCCGTAAGCAGCACAGCACTACTACTGCTTTACACGCCATCACCACACAAATAAGTCGCGGTCTCAACCAGAATAAGCCCAGTGACAGGACGGTCTTCGTGGCGCTTGATTTATCGAAGGCTTTCGATACTGTAAATCACGCCACGCTCTTCGAGGACATCGCCAACACGTCCCTCCCGAACTATTTGAAACGTTGGATCGTAAACTACATGTGTGGACGCCAGTCATACGTGGAATTCAGAAATAGAAAGTCCAAGCGCCGTAGAGTGAAACAGGGAGTTCCCCAAGGTGGGGTGATATCGCCAGCACTGTTTAACCTCTACCTTTCTGCAATTCCACCACCACCTGACGGCGTAAATATCGTATCGTATGCCGATGACTGTACGATATTGGCGTCGAGCCCCTTTACTGATGACATATGTGGAAGGTTGACTGTCTACCTCGCTGATATTGCCAATTTCTTCGCTGCGAGAAGGATGAAAATTTCCGCCACCAAATCATCGGCCACACTGTTCACCGCATGGACAGCACAAGTGAAGGAGCAGCTCAATGTGATAGTCGATGGCACAACAATTCCGACCACCAACCACCCCAAGGTCCTTGGTGTCACATTTGATAGTCTGCTCAGATTCAATGCGCACGCCACAGCTATCTGCAACAAGATGAGAAGTAGGAACAAGGTCCTCAAGTCGCTTGCCGGCAGCTCTTGGGGAACCGACAAAGAAACCTTGTTGACCTCTTACAAAGCGGTCTCAGGTCTCTTTGGACCCACCCAGTGGAAGTAGCTATCTTCCTTGGCCTGGAGACAAGTGCAGCAGAAAACCACACACAAGGCGTATCTAATGACACAGGATAAACAAACGGACACATATGCTGCTACAACAACAACAACAACAACCACCTGAAAGAAGAGGTAAACCTAAATTTAGACATTGTAGTCGACGGCGTCCAAATGCCGTCTGTGAACCATCAAAAACAATTTTGGGGTCACCTTTGACAGCCTGTTTACCTCCTCAGCTCACGGCACTGCAATTATAATACGCACAAACTATACGTATACGCACAAACTGTAAAGTAGGAACAAGGTTCTCAAAGCGCTAGCAGTCAGCACTTGGGGAATGGACAAAGATAGGTAGGTGGAAAGGTGCTCTGACGTGCAAGTCTAATAGCCTTTTTACACCATAAAAGCATTTCGCATTTTGAGTTAAATATGCGAAATGCTAAAAAGTGGTTTTACAATGCAGTTCCGCATATTATCTATTAACATTGCACGAAGAGCGAATGCTTTTATCTAATTGGAATAATCATTTATTGATATTTTGGCAAAAGTGTAAATTTTTAGTCCGTCCATTTTGTTTTGGCATTTTTTCCGATAAATGTAAACAAACGTCGAATATGATGGTTGCCAGATCAACATTATTGAGAAAAATCGCTTAAATTCAGCTATTTCAGAGTATAAGTCAGTGCATTTTTGCGCATCTTTCATGGTTGCGAAAATATGCTTACATCTTTCAAACAACAAAATACATATTAAAAATTTAGAATACAAATTATAATATCTTTCAAATATGCGGAATAATGCGAAAATATGCTAAATGCGTTCCGCTGTAAAAAGGCTATAAAAGAAAAAATGCATAATTAGTTTACATTGCAACTGGTGGGAAATTTGAATATTTTTGGTCAATTTTTTGACTCAATAATTGTCAGTTTAAATAATGCCCCTTATACGTATGTCGTAGTCGACTTTCGACAGGTTTCGACTGTTTTTTTTTTTAATAAATTTTGTAATTATTAACAAAAATGTTAAGTATTGAGAATTTTTCATCATCTGATGAAGATGAAGAACATGATACGAACAAGGGCTATCGAATTTCAGTCGCACAAACGACATCAGCGATTTCATATTTTAAAAACAACAAAGATTCGACGTGACTACGACATATTTAATAAGGGGGAATATTTAACATTGTTGTAATTAACTGCAATTTATATTCCAAAGTCATAACATATATGCTTGTATGTATGTACAACGCAGCTGACTCACCTTTTCTGTGACGCCATCATGAAAATACAAAGCGTTATGATCCACAAAACACTCATCCTCCGGTGTAGGCAAGACCATGACAACTTTACCCTTATCGGCTATTTGACGAAAAGCAGGCGTTTGAGGACTTCGAGCAAACGAAATGGCAAAAGTTAGTGAAAAAGAGATTATGTAAGAATTTTTGAAGCTAAGAAAATTTTTGAACTTTTTCTCTTAAACTTACTCCGCCATGGCAGCAGCTCTTGTGGCCTTACAACCGAATAACAGATTTTTCAACACAAAACCCTGGATCACAGATAAGACGCCCCGCGTAGCATTACGAGGACATCTAAGGCCATAGGAAAATTCCTCCTTGGGTGAGCCATACGCATAGGTATGGCTGAGGTGCCGAAAACCAATTGGCGTAGCTCCTGGAAGTACATACAAATTAAAAAAAAAATACAAAAAAAAATTGGCTACCTACAAAACAATTGGCCGGCCAGTGATTACCTATCCAGCTCCAGTGGGGTCTCCTTCGCTGAGTTATACCCAAAATGCCGCCCTGAGGCTTGTAACGGGCTGCATGCAGATAACCTTAGAACACCAAGTACATGAGAAAACGAAAGTCCTCCCAGTCAAGGAACATAATGTCATTTTGTCAAAAACAGTTCCTCCTGAGATGTTATCGGAGAATTCATCCCAACTTTAACATGACACAGTTGGATGTTCCCCCGAGGCAAGACAGGAAGGACATTCGAGTATACGAGAATAATATACCCAACTATGTGCAGGCTCCTTAGATCGCACCTCGTATGCAGCAGCTTTGAATGACATTCATAGAGACGCCATCAATTCCGCGTTTTCAGGTTACCGCAAGAATGTCGTTCTTGGAGGTCGCCCCTACCACTGTAGCTGAAACAGAGGAAAGCCTGCAATGAACGACACTAGTGGCCCTGCAACAACTAAGATCGGAATGGAGCAACATGCTCAATGCCTACTGGTCCTAATGTATGCCCAGCATGTGGTCAGGGTCTCCACGATACCCGCCACATTTTCACTAGCCCAGCCCAGTTACTCGAATGTTGTTGACAGCAACTTCACAGTATTAAGCGTCGATTCAATCGTCGTGTCTAGTAAGAGCTTCTCAAACAGTGACGTTCGCATTCGTCGATAAACAAGTAGGTGCCGTTAGTTGTGAATCTAAAAATAGAAAGCGTGTTAATTCACAACAACGCGAGAAGCTATCCCATACCTCATTCATGGGGTGCAAAGGGAAATTAAGTAAGTAGTAGGTTACTACAACTGTCCCTTGAGGGTTCAAATGTATGACCGAACCCCAGTAATTTTTTTCCTGCTTAAATTTTTCCCAAACACACCTTCCCCCATTTCCCTTCCCTTAGGCGGCTCCCATACAAAAATCAAATTTTTATAAAATTTACACCCACCGCTCTAACTGCCCCAAAACGTGCCCCTAGAGTAGTAAAATGTATAACCGACCCCCAATATTTTTGCAACCCCAACATATCTACCCCCTATCTTTAAACTTTAAGGTGGTCCCCATAAATTTTTTTTTTAAATATTATGGAAACGAAAAAAGTCTTTCCTAAGCGCTATTAACTAAACGCCGCTAGATGAGCCATTTCGAAATTTTTTTACTTGTTTTTATATTTTGTATGATACCAAATTTTTTTTATTATTTGTGCTATTTTTAAAATTATTGGAATTTGTATAACTTTAAAATATTTTGTATAATTTTTTAAATTTTTACAATTGTTGTAACATATATTATTAACGGAATTTTTGAAGCCGTCGTCATTTTTATAATTTAAAAAAAAAAATATTATATAATTTTATAATTTGTATAAATGTCTTTTTTTTTTAAAAAAAACTTTTTTTATAAATTTTGCAATTTTCAAAATTTCTATAATTTTTATTATTTTTAAAATTTCTATAATTTTTATAATTGTATATTATTTATTAGATCCCCCGAAGGAGACCAGCGAAGTTGTTGGAAATATTAGATAAAAATAAATAAAAAACTGTTAAAATCAAAAAAAAAAAAAAATAAAAACATTTTAGTTCAATTTGGACCTCAAGCCAATACAAATTACAAAACAAAACAAAAATTTCTAAATTTCTAAAGTTTTTTTTATTATTTTTATAATAAAAACTATTTTTTAATTCTTTGTATTTTAATAAATTTGAAAATTTTTTATAAACTATGTATTTGTTATAATTTTTCTAATTATAATAACATTTATAATTTTTGTCATTCCTGTAATTTTTTAAATATGGTTTCAATTTGGACCTCAAGCCAATTCAAATTACAAAAGAAAAAAATTGTATAATTTTACTATTTTTTTATTATTATTTTTATAATTTCAGCTTTTTTTAATTCTTGGTATTTTAATAAATTTTAAAAATTTTTATAAATTTTGTATTTGTTTTAATTTTTGTAAACAACTGTTATAATTTTTATAATCACTATAACATTTATAATTTTTGACACTCCTTAAATATTTATAAATTTAAAAAATTTTATATTTTTATAATTTTAAAAAGATTTTATAGTTTTATGATTTTTATAATTTCCATAATTTGTTTTCCAAGGTTTTGTAATTTCTCAATCGTTATTATTTTCATTATATATGTAGTTTTTATAAATTTTATTAACCATTGAAATTTTTTGGCATTTTTATTTTTTAAAAATTTTATAATTGCATAATTTGTCTATAGGGGAATTTTTTGTTATTTGTATAAATTTGTGTCATTTTTTTAATATTTTAATTTATTTTAAAAAATTTACTGTAATTTCCAATTTTTTTTATGATTGTGGTGGTGAAGACACATTAATGGGAGCTCTAAGACATATGGTTAATTATATTGAATGATTCTAAAAATTTAATTTTTTTTTTGCTATTTTTAAGTTATTAATCTAAAATATTTTGTATAATTTTTTAGATTTTTATAATTTTTTATATTCTGATAATTTGATATTGTTATATTGTCATATTAGTATATTTTTATGTTTGGTTGGTTGGTATGCAGGCATCTCCTTCTTCAAAGGAGAACACTTAGGTCCTTATGGACCCATTGTGACACCCGTTGGGCATTTGTGCCATCCCTTCAACCTATGCTATCAGCGCGTGTGCTGACTGATCGCGTTGCCAGTTGTCGATTGGGAATCCGGAGTTTCGATCCAATCCGTCCAGTTGATAATTTTACAAAAGTTGTTAATCCTTCCGATGTCCAACGATGCAAGTTCTTCTACACCATTTAAGAAGGGTTTTCCCAGGGTTTCCAGTCTCCTTCTGTATAGCGCTGGGCAATCACAAATAATGTGGTCGGTGGATGGTTCACTGCTACTGTTTCCGCAGTAGTAGCATTCGCTTTTCGTTGCGAATCCCATTCTTCTCGCATGCTTGCCTATGGGTCCATGTCCCGTCAGGAAGGCAATAATCTTCCTTATCTGGTCCCTCTCAAGACTTACCAGGTACGATGCACGTTTCGCGTTGTATTCTGGCCAAGTCATTTTGGCCTTTCTACAGGTTTCTTCATTCTTCCATCTGTCGTTTGCAATTCTAAACGTTAGATTTTCAATGGTACTTTTACAGGTGGATATAGGGCGAAGTGCTACGTGTTCAACGTCGCTTTCCTGCAGGGCTGAGCCCTGTCTGGCCTCTTCATCCGCTCTACAGTTGCCCTCGATTCCGCTGTGTCCGGGAATCCACGTAACCAGAACTCTGTTGTTCCTGGATATCTCGTTAAGAGATTTCCGGCAGGCACTGACCACTTTCGATTTGATGTCACAGGACTTCAACGAGTTTACCGCCGCTAGACTATCCGTGAACAGGAGAATATCCTCCTGTGATATCTTCCTCACGTTGATCACGTCCGCGGCTCGTTTAATAGCAAGTATTTCCGCTTGGAAAACGCTGCAGAAATCTGGAATTCTTGATCTTATATTTAGGCCCAGATCCGCGGAGTAGATACCGTAGCCGACCTTGTCATCCAGTTTGGACCCATCGGTAAATATGTTTATTGGTCCATACATTGCGTTCTCGTTCTCTGCCCACTCCTTTCTGGAGGGCGTTCTAGTTTCGTATAGAACGTTTGATTTCCGTGTGTTTAGCACGTAGTCAGTTTCGAGTGAGATGTTGATATGGTTCAGGATCTTTGAATGTCCGATGGAACGATCCCAATGATCAATCTCGTTTAGTCGAATAGCCGATTTGAGAGCGGAGCATTTGCAGCTCAGATCAGGTGGTAGTAGATTGAGTATCGTGTAGAGAGCCTTAGAGGGTGTCGATCTCATACATCCGGTTATCAGGAGACAAGAGGACCGTTGAACACGATCCAATTGTTTGAATTTGCTCTTCTTGTCGAGCGCGTACCACCAAACTATAGAGCCGTATTGTAGTATTGGCTTCACTATAGCATTGTAAATCCAGAGTGTTACCTTGGGTTTAAATCCCCATGTTTTCCCGATAGCTTTACGACATGTATATAAAGCTATGAGTGCTTTGCTGGATCTGCTTTCAATGTTCTGTCTCCAATTAAGCTTCCTGTCTAATATAAGGCCCAGGTAGTTCGCCGTATCGGAGAAGTTGAGTTGTTTGTTGCCCAGATAGATGTTGGATGTAGCGAGCGATTTCTGTTTCCGACTGAAAAGTACCAGTTCTGTTTTGTCCTGGTTCGCATTGAGCCCTCTACTGGCACACCAGTTCGCCAGAATGTTGATATAGTCCTGCATCCTTTGTTCGAGACAAGATAAACTTCCCCCAGAGACGCAGAGTGCTATATCGTCTGCATACGCTACTACTGTACATCCTTCCGACTCCAACCGTTTGAGAACGTCGTTGACGGCAAAATTCCATAATAGCGGCGATAATACTCCCCCTTGAGGGGTGCCTCTAGTCACTCTTCTAGTGAGGGTGTGATTTCCCAGCTTTGAGGTGATAGTTCTCTTTAATAGCATGTTGCGAATCAGCTTGCTAATATGTGAGTTGATATGTAGGCTGTTGAGCTCTGTCATGATGCAGAGGGGTTCGATGTTGTTGAAAGCTCCCTCTATGTCCATAAAGGCAACTAGAGAAAATTCTTTCTTGTCTAGCGATTTCTCTATGGGATACAATAGTGCATGGAGTGCGGTTTCTGTCGATTTCCCCTTTGTGTAAGCATGCTGAGCATTCGAAAGGAGATCCGGGCCAATTGAATTTTTGATGATGTCGTCCATGATTCTCTCAAGGGTTTTCAAAAGGAATGAAGTAAGACTTATAGGTCTGAAGTCCTTTGCTTTGGTGTGTGATGGCTTTCCCGCCTTTGGGATGAAGACCACCTTTGCCGTTCTCCATCGTATTGGTAGGTAGGATAATTTCACACAGCCGTTAAAAATAGCCTCCAGCCATGGCAATAGTATCTCCAGTGACTGTTGAAGTTCGGCGGGTATGATGTCGTCCGGACCGGGTGATTTGTAGGGATCAAAGTCGTTGATGGCGTTCTTGATCATGTTCCTTTCAATTACCGGTATTCTATCGCATAAGTCGGTAGGTGCGACGGTTATGGAGTTGGACTCACCCCTGGGGAAGTGGGTATCCGATAGGATTTCCAAGGTTTCCTTTGAGGATTCAGTCCAGGTACCATCATTTTTCATTATGTATGCCGGGGCGCTGGTTGTCGAGGATAATACTTTCCTAAGTCTACTTACCTCTGCGGTTTTTTCGACATCGTTGGTGTATGTCCTCCATGAAGATCTTTTCGCCTTCTTTAGTAGTTTCTTGAAGAGTCTTAGATTCTCCTTGTACTCCTCCCATTGGCCTGTTCTCTTGGCCTTGTTGAAGGATTTTCTGGTGGAAGCACGGGATCTAGAGATATCGTCGTTCCACCATGGAGGCTTCTGCTTTTTCCCATCTTTTCGTCTTGGGCAGGATTTCCTGGTGCATAAGGCCAAGGCTTTTGTAACTTTACCTACCATGCTGTCCAACTTTTGTGGGCTGTCAATGGTGAGATCAGTTGTATTCGGTAGGAGTCTTGCAAGGTGTTCCCTGTAGACGTCCCATTTCATCCGTCTCTTGTTGAAGGTTGCTATCGGCTTCGTTATTTGAGCAGATATTTCAAAGGAAATGTATTGGTGGTCGGAGAAGGAGTGAACATCCTCCACCCGCCAGTTTGATATCAAGTCGTTTTTGGCATTAGAAATTGTCAGGTCTATAACCTGCTCAGTGATCGAGTTAATAAAGGTGGGCGAATCTCCCTGGTTATGCACTACTAAGTTTCTACTTAGAATATAATCAAAGAGTAACTCACCTCGTTTGTTGATCGTTTTACCTCCCCACAGCGTGTGGTGTGCGTTTGCATCCATTCCGACAATGAGGGTGGTCTTATTGTGTTCCGCCGTTAGTACTGCTTTCTTCAGTTCCTCTGATGGGGGGTTTTGGTCTTCGTAAGGAAGATATGCCGAAGCTATCCATAGGGTTGATTGTTTCATTTCTAAACCTATAATTGTAAGACCATTGTCATTGTTTATAATTTTTTAAAACTTTTATTATTGGATAATTTTACAATTTGTTTTAATTTATATAATTTTTCCAATTAATTTTGTAGCGAAGTTGGTGGAAATATTAGATAAAAAAAAATAAAAAACTGTTGAAATCAAAAAAAAAGATTTGTTTTGAATTTAAAACTCAAGCCAAGACAAAAGAAATAATTTCATAATTTTTATAATTTATGCTATTTGTTATATTTTTTGTAATTTTTACAAATGTTTTAATTATTGTAATCATTGTAACATTTATAACTATTGACATTCTTCATATATTTATTATTTTATTATAATTTTAAAAAATTTAATTTGTTTATGGTTTTAAAAAATTTGATATTTTTATGATTTTTATAAATTCTATAATTTTAATTATCTTTATATTATCTGGTATTTACGTGTAATTTGATATTTTGATATTTTTTGTATTTTCATATATCTTTATTTATATATTTTTACATTTTTTCTTTTTATATTTTTATATCTTTATATTTTTAAAATTTTTATATTTTTATTTTTTTATTTTTTTTATATTTGTATATTTTAATATTTTTATATTTTTATATTTTTATATTTTTATTTTTTTATATTTTTATTTTTTTATATTTTTATATTTTTATAATTTTTTATTTTTATATTTTTATATTATTATATTTTTATATTATTTTTATATTTTTATATATTTGTATTTTTACATTTTTTTTTAATATTTTTATATTTTTAAATTTTTTTATTTTTATGTTTATTATTTTTAAATTTTTTCTATTATATTTATTTTAATTTTTATATCTTTATATTTTTATAATTTTGATATTTTTATATATTAATATTTTGTATTTTTATATTTTTATATATTTGTATTTTTATATTTTTATTTTTTAATATTTTTATATTTTTTAGTTTTATGTTTTTTTATTTTTATATTTTTGTATATTTATATTTTTAGATGTTTAAGTTTATACATTTCTATATTATTATATTATTATATTATTTTGTTTTTATATTTTCACATTTTTAAATTTTTTTTATATATTTTTATTTTGTTGTATTTTTATAATTTGTTTTATAACATTTTTTATATTTATATTTTTATATTATTATATTTTTATGTTTTTATATTTTAAAATTTTATATTTTTATATTTTTTTTACTTTTATATTTTTATATATTTATTATTTATTTTTAAGTTTATGCTTTTATATTCCATTAGATTTATCTGATAGCTTGTTTACCCGACCCGTTAACTTATGCCATCCCTCATTTTGTACCACAAATAGTGTCGCACTATCAACTCTCCCATCCCTGACACAATATTTTGCACACAAACACACACACACACCCTCTATCGCATTTACACAACACCGCCAATGCAGCTTTGTTGGTAGAAAATTGAAATAAATAAATACAAAAAAAAAACAAATAGCTTGCAAAAATAAAAAGCACACAAACAAGAAGAAGAATATCACAAAACATAAAGAACAATGAAATTAAAACTTTTTAATTATTTGCCAACAAATTCAACGAAATAAAGATTAGTTGCGGCTTTAACCTCAAGCCTAGAGGTTCATATTCATTTTACTGATTCGAGAGAAAGTCTGAGTTTAAGTACTCAACCGTATAACGGAGTAAAGGAACAAAAACAAAACAAGTGATTGGAAACGGGAAATCACCACAGACAGAAGAATACTCGCAAAGGAGAACAAATTGTATTAGAAGCAGCCGCCACAATGCGAGTCGCATTGATTTTTGCCATAATTGCCGGCTGTACTTTAGCAGGTAATGTAATAAAGTAAATATTAATTGATGTTCTATATTGGGAGAGATGTTGTGATAGGACTCACGTTTATTTTGTCGTACATCTGTACTTTAGCAGGAAATGTTATCGGTATGAAGTTATTAATTGCTATATTATTTTTGGAGAAATTGTGATAGGTCTCAGGTGTTTTTTTTGCGTGTTTAGTACTTTTACAATGTGGTCGGAAAAGGCGTAGATAATATTATATTTGAGCAACACTCACCTTTGTTTCAATTTGTAATAGTTTAAAATATGGAAAATTTTGTTGATGCGAGCGGGGCCGTTTGTTAAGTTGATCATTTCACTACTGCGGTTTAAGGTCTCTAGTGAAGGTCGGTGGCAATATACATAGTTACATACGTGGCTGCGATATTTCTAGGTCGTATATAACAGAAATTTTCGCCGTGACCAGTTTAAAAATGTTCAGTTGAAATTAAAAATACACGAATTTTCAGTATAAATTCGACAAGAATCAAACGATTTTTATGATCCATAGCTCTGTGTTTTATGATGACCTCCCATGTGAAGGTACTCAAAAGAAAGATAATTTCGAGACGAATCCTAAGGTGCTAAGTTACTACGGGTTCCTAGAAACGAGTTAAAGCCATTTCAATTCCCGGGATATGGGAAAAAATAGAAAAATTTATGGAAATAAATAGAAAAATTCTAGAAGAAATAAAAAAATAAAATGTAAAATGTAAAAAATGTGAGAAAATTTTAAAAATTAAAATCGGGCGAATTTTTTTTTTGCCTTATCCCGGAAATTTCAATGGCTCCAACTCCGCCCAGGAGAGACGTAAACCCCTGAGCGCCAAATTTGATACCATTCCGATGTTTGGGGACCAAGACGAAGAGAATGGAAGATTTTCTTTTTAACAGGGCTCCCGCTATTTTTACGTTAAAAAATTTTTTTTTTGTTTAAATTTTTTATTATAACTCCGAAACTACTTCGCCGATTGCAATGCAGTATATAAACCGATCAAATTGTATGTAAATTTAAATTTTTCTCATTTTATTTTTAAATTATTTTTTGCAAAAGTGCAGAATAAGGGGCGGGAGCCCAAAAAAAATTGAGAAAATCTTGGAAAAAGTTAGAAAAATTTAAGGAAATAATTTGAAAAATTTAAAAAAAAAAATAGTCTTAAAACCGCGCGATTATTAAAAATAAATAATTTTTTCGGAAAAACCTCGTAAAAAATTAAAAAAACAAAATGGAAAAAATTATGGAAAATTAGAATAATTTAAGAAAATGAATTGAAAAATTTCATAGAAAAATGAAATGACATCAAAAATGTGTGAAAATTTTAAATTTTTTTGAATTTTTAAGGTTTTTTTTAGTTAAAAAAAGAAAATTGAGAAAAAAAAATGATATATTTGAAAAAAAAAATTGTTAAAAAAAAGGATAAAAGTGGAAAAAATTATGAAAAATTTGAAAAATATTTTAAAAAAAAGCTGTTTTGTAATTTTTTTTTTTTTTTTGATATATCCCTTTAAGTTATTATTTGTTTTTTTTAATTAGAGTTGTAACGGTTGAGATGATTGCAGTAGCGCCACAGGAAAAAAAAAATTCTTTTTGGTATATTCCGGGAAAAATATTTTTTTTTTAGTAAATTAGATTGGAAATGCATATGTTGGGAGTAAAAGCGCCGTAGGCAAAAATCGAGCGATTTTTTGAAATATATTTTTTTGTTTATCACGGAAATTTAAATGGCTCTAACATAGGCACTTAAAAATAACATCGTTGGATTCGTCTCGAAAATATCTTTCATTTGAGTACCCACACATGGGGGGTCATCATAGAACCGAAAGGGGTCCTTTTTTTGACTCCCGGGCCCCATGGGCCTGAGCGCTAACTTTGACCTAGCATTCCGATGATTGGGGACCAAGACGAAGACAATGGCATATTTTTTTTTTAATCGGGCTTCCGCCCCATATTCTGCACCAGCCAATTTTTTAAATATAATACTAAAAAATACTTTTTTTATTAAAATAAAAATAATACTAAAAATTAAAAAAAAATATCAGTTTACAATTAAAATCATTGGAAGAAAAAAATCAAATAATTTGTGGAATTAAAAATTTAAATAAAAAAGTAGCAATATAGGTATTATACATAATTAAAAATGCTTTTTTACTATTATTTGCTTAAAAATTAAATAATAAAAAATTTAACAAAAAATTTACTATAAATTAAAAAAAAAAAACAATTTTGTCGGTTAACCAAAACCTTGATTATTTAAGAATAAAATAAAAAAATGTCGATAAAAATATAAAAAAGGTCAATAAAATCAAAACAAAAACAACTAGATTTTTATTTGTAAAATTTACATATCATATCTCCAAAAAAAAAATATAACAAAAATGTGTCTCCCTCGGTCCATAATTGCGGTAGAGACGTAACAATAGCATTTAAATAGAAAAACTTATATTTTCTGATATGTTTTTGATAACTGTATAGAATTACTTTAAAGATACACGTATAATATTTAACATTTTTATATAACAATATTTTCTTTACTAATATTAACTTATAGAAATTAAACATTTTTAAAAAATTCTTATTGATTTGAGTTATGTATATGAAGTTTTAATTAAAAACGAAATCAACACTTTTTAAAAACTAGTACGGTGTATTTTTATTTTTTGGCTGCCATAACAACTCTGGTCTGTTTTGTACTCTTTTTAATAATAAATAGTATAAAAGTTTTGTATTAAAAAAATAAAAAAATCACACTATGTTTAGTACTAACTGCGTTCAATTTTTTTTTGCGTTGTTTTTTTTCTTACTTTTACCATTCATTTTCAGCTTCGGCCACTAAACCACCCCGTTGGGACCCCAACTACATTGTCAAGGGAACTTTGTATATACCTTATGCCGAAATCGCCGAACCCTTCTATGCCTGGTATGACAAGAACACTCGTCGTTCTCGCATCGATTACTATGGTGGCATGGTGAAAACCTATCAGCTGGCCAATGAACATCCTTTTGGCACCTCCTTGAAATTGGCACCCATTACGACAAAGGATGAACTTAACAAAGTAACATGTCTGCAGTTGAATGGCACCTCACAAGATCCCGTTGGCATTCAGTCAATATTGCCCTATGTCAAAGATTTCAATTTAATTGGCACTGAGACATTTTTGGGTTTCACTTGTGATAAATTCCGTCTGGAGGAAGTTATAGGCGAAAAGAAGAATGTCTATACGCTGTGGGTGCGCTACAAGAAATCACCAAAATATCCCGCCTCTAGAATGCCCATACCAGTGCGCTATGAAATGAGAGGCTATAACACTTTATTGGGCTCTCATTATGATCATTACTATTTGGATTATGATAGTTATGAGCACGATGATATACCCAATGAAGTTTTCGAGCTGGAAGATGGCATAGAATGTATGGCTTTCCCTGGTCCTGGCAAGGGACACTATGCTACCTTCAATCCTATGCAAGAGTTTGTGCATCCAACGACCGAACATCATGTAGAACATGAATTTAATCAATTCAAGGATAAACATAATGTTGATTACCGCACTGAACATGAGCATGAGTATCGCAAAAATATCTTTAGGCAAAATTTGAGATATATCAATTCTAAGAATCGCGCCAAATTGAGTTATACATTGGCAGTTAATCATTTGGCTGACAAAACAGATGATGAGCTTAAGGCACGTCGCGGTTTCAGATCGTCGGGCATATACAACACAGGCAAACCATTCCCCTATAATACGGAAAAGCTAAAAGATCAAATACCGGAACAATACGATTGGCGTATCTATGGAGCTGTGACGCCAGTTAAGGGTGAGAATGACTAAAATTAGTTGAGGTATGGTGTAGTTTACATATATATGTTGATTTTTTTCACAGATCAATCGGTGTGCGGCTCTTGTTGGTCCTTTGGCACTATAGGCCACATTGAAGGCGCCTTTTTCCTTAAAAATGGCGGCAATTTGGTGCGTCTGTCGCAGCAGGCCTTAATCGATTGTTCCTGGCAATATGGCAATAATGGTTGTGATGGTGGCGAAGATTTCCGTGCCTACCAATGGATGATGGAAATGGGCGGCGTGCCTACCGAAGAAGAATATGGTCCCTATTTGGGTCAAGATGCCTATTGTCATGCCAAGAATGTCTCTTTGGTGGCGCCCATTAAAGGTTTTGTCAATGTTACCGCTAATGATCCAGAAGCTTTCAAAATTGCCCTACTTAAACATGGCCCTCTTTCGGTGGCCATTGATGCTTCCCCCAAAACTTTTAGTTTCTATTCCCATGGCGTTTACTATGAACAAACCTGCAAGAATGGTTTAGATGAACTCGATCATGCCGTTTTGGCGGTGGGTTATGGCAAAATCAATGGCGAAGATTATTGGTTGGTGAAAAATTCCTGGTCTACCTACTGGGGTAATGATGGTTATATTCTTATGTCGGCACGGAAAAATAACTGTGGCGTTATGACCATGCCCACTTATGTGGAGATGTAAAACGGAAGCGCGGCGTACTGCAAAGTGATGTGTTTGGAACAAAATAAAAATGCCGGCATTTTTTCTAAATACATATATATTAAATTACAGTTATGCTTTTTTAATCATTTTTTATAATCATTTGTGTAATTGTAATTTTTTTTTGAAATAAAATATAAAAACAAAATGTTAAAGGAAAAAGGCTTTTAGATGTCAACTAGATGTAAAATGAAAGTTATTAAATGTTATTAGCGTCACTTCAATTGGGGTGATGATTATAAAGTTTAGAACAGTATTATAGAATTAGCCATTTAAAATGCCGCAAAGGGCGTCCAATGGCGTCCAAGAAAATTTGTGTGTTTGGAAGGTATTCTAGTTGTAAAAAATTAAAATGTTTTCGAAAGATTGTAGAAAGACTCAATATAGAGTTTTTAAATAAATAATTTTATTTAAAATATCAAAAACAAATTGAATAAAAAAAAGAAATAATCAAATTTTATTCTCAAATCTCTATATACAGACTGGTTGAATCCGTCTACATTCTTCAGGACTTCTACCACTGAGACGGTCTATGACAATATTGGGGCAGTGGTTTCAGATATATCGCGCTAGAAATTGCACAATTAGGTGTGCCAAAAAAATCTCAAAATGAAGGACACGCAACAGACAAATGATTTTTTTTTTAAATTTTGTAATCAACACAAAACTTACTTGAGTTTCTAGAATTGGACGGATGACAAATGTCTGGAAATATACTATACATATAGGCAACATCCGCGTCGGAGAATTTTCTAATAAAAACACCAATTACAGTGTCTTGAATACACTTTCCTCATATAGGTACTTGTCACATATAAAAGTACATACATATCTTGAAATATACATACATACTATTCAAATAGGCAGCTTTCATCATAGGGAATTTTCTTATAAAACAACTTCATAGAAGAAATCAGAGGCTGTATTGGTAAAGAGATTTTATTTTTAAAACTGTTTTCGCTGTCTTTTTTCCTGCTGCTACAACAAAGTGGTTTTCAAAACTATTTTCTCTTATCTTTCTTCAGTTCATTATTGTAGGCCGCAAAGTTTAAAATGTCAATGCACTGAAATAATCATGAGTGCCATAGACAATTGTAGAGAATTGAAATAGAACGTTATCGTTTGCAAACAAAAAATATAATAAAGGGCTCGGTTTTTATATAAGTACAAATAAATAAATATAAATAGAAGCGGTGGTGTGAAAGGAAAATTCTTAAAATGATACAATCGCAAAAGTCAGGAATGATATTGCCAATACAATACGGGCGATGAATTTCCATAATATTACTGCAACCTGCTCATGAATTGGAGAGAGGATTTGACATATGACATTTAGACATTTGAAGCACAGCACAAAACCTGTTTTTTTGCAGATTATAGTTTAAATAATTCTCTCGCATTGTTCAAACATCAAATCAGCCGAATTTGCTGGAATGGCTCTTTAATCTATATAACTTCATAATGATCAAAAAAAAAATATTCTAGAAAGTGTCTGCTACTTTTAAAACGTTTTTTATGTTTCATGCACATTTTGAATTTTTTCGTTTATAAAATATCTATTAAATTTCGAAATATTAGTCAATTACATTATTCTTTTCTGTTTCATGTTAAAGAATATTCAATGGGGTTTTGTAAATTACAATTTTAAACAGAGGGAAATTTAACTAAACAAAATTTTCGTACAAAAGGTCAAACATTAATACAATTTTGTATTAGTTTTTATATTTTTTTTAAATTAAACACATTTGAAAATTTATGTTAAAATAGATTTTTAATTAAAGTTTAAATTAATATTTTATATTTTGTAAAGAAATGCGAAACTATTGAAAAATATTTTAAGCGAAAATTATTTTTTTTTAATAAGGTTTATTTTTTATAATGTTAAATTCGCAAAGAAAATTGAAATTTAACTTATAGTTATTATGTAATTAAGTCCACAAATAGAAATTTATAATCGTGAAAGAAATGCAATGTTATTAAAAATAATGTGAAAATAATTTTTTTAAATTTTAAAATTAATATTTTTTTTGTATTTTTAAATAAAAACAAGTATGTTATTTAAGTTAAAATTAATTTTTAAATAAATCTAAAAAAGAACATTCGAATTTGTCGAAAAAATGCGTTATTATGTAATTAAGTCCACAAATAGAAATTTATAATCGTGAAAGAAATGCAATGTTATTAAAAATAATGTGAAAATATTTTTTAAATTTTAAAATTAATATTTTTGGTATTTTTAAATAAAAACAAGTGTGTATTTAAGTTAAAAATAATTTTTTAATAAATTTAAAAAAAAACATTCGAATTTGTCGAAAAAATGCGGAGAAAAGTGAAAAAAAAACATTTTTTTTTGTTTAAATTAAGAAATTAATTAAAATTCAAAAGAATTTGTAATTAAATTAATATAATAATATTAAATTAAAGTAAAAATTCATTCTTAATACAATATAAAAATTATAATTTATAATTGTGAGAGAAATCCGTAAATATTAAAAATATTATTATATTTTAAGGGAAAGCTAATTTCTTTTTAATTGTTTCCTTTTTTAACTTTTAATTATATTTGTGATAATTTTATAAATTAAATATATACATTTTTTGTACTTAAATAAAAAAAAATATTCATTAAAAATTGTATGATAGTTTTAGAAATTTTTCTCTAAAATTAAAATAATGTTTTAATAAAATCTAAAAATAAAATGTTACATAAAAAATTTTTTCCTTAAAAAATACTTTAAGAGAAAGCTCATTTCTTGTTAATTGTTTCCTTTTTAAATTTTAAATTATATTTATGAAATTATTATAAATTAAATGTATAAATTTTTTGAACTTTAATAAAAAAAATTATTCTTTAACAATTTTAGGACTGTTTTAGAAATTTTTCTCTAAAATTAAAATTATGTTTTAATAAAATCTAAAAATAAAATGTTAAATAAAAATTTATTTTAAGGGAAAAAAATATATTAAAAAAATATTTTAAGGGAAAGCAAATTTCTTTTTAATTGTTTCCTTTTTTAATTTTAAATTATATTTGTGAAATTATTATAAATTAAATGCATACATTTGTTGAATTTTAATAAAAAAAAAATAGTCTTTAAAAATTTAAGGACAGTTTAGAAATTATGCCCTAAAATAAAAAATAATGTTTTAATAAAATCTAAAAATAAAATGTTACATAAAAATTTTTTCCTTGAAAAATTATTTTAAGGAAAGCACATTTTTTTTGTAATTGTTTCCTTTTTTAATTTTAAATTATATTTGTGAAATTATTATAAAATAACTATACACATTATTTGTACTTTTTGAAAAAAAATATTATTTAAAAATTTTAGGACAGTTTTGAAATTTTGCTCTAAAATTAAAATTATGTTTTAATAAATCTAAAAAAAATTTATATTAGTCAGAGAAATACGTAATTATAAAAAAAATTACATGGAAATATTTTTTTTTTAAATTTTAAAACCAAAAAAATAATTAAGATTACTTTTTTATTTTTAATAATTAAGAATAATTTTTTATTTTTAATAAAAAAATGTGAATTTAAGTTAAAATTAATTTTAAATTAAATCTAAAATTAAAAAATATATATTTGTATATATATATATATTTTTGAGAAATGCGAAATTATTAAAATGATGAGGCCAATAAAATTACTGTAATGGCTTATAATTTGAGACAAAATTATTCCGAAGTAACGGAAAAAGCAGCTGATGTAAACCTTGCCATAAGTTTTGCAAGTGATCATGCCTACTATGATACAACAGAAAATGTTGATTTATTGGATGAGCAAATGGTGTTAGAAAAACAAAGATCTCTTGGCATTCTCGCTCTGGACGAAGCGCCACATTCTATTGTAGAATTGGTAAATCGGCAATTATCGTACCGAAACTCATATCGAAATTCATTATATTTCATTTCATTTCTTAATGAGTGTCGATCAATTCCCACAGCGAAGGACATGAAATTATCGTCTCTTCAAATTTGCATTATTTTACAGCAAATTGATTATCGCCAATTTTATTCATTAATCCACAGGGTAGGCGGCAAATTTTCCAATCCACCACTTCCTATATTAATGCCGAATAGTAAATTCGTAATAACATGCGGGCATAAAAAGCATTTGATGAACATTCATAAATTTAGAACTCTTTTGTCTCACCAAATTTGGATGGTAATAGCTAAAGAAGAATGCAGCCACATTTATCTAAAAATTAAAGGAATGCTTATGGAAAATTTATTCGCTTATAGGATGAGAGCTCTACTACCAATTATTACAATTGGCAAACACTTTTGTAGTCCAGTGAATCTAACACCAAGGAGCTGTTGTCGACCACCCAAAGAAATGTTCTTCTCGGCCTTTGTTTGTTTCAATTTCAAGGCCATATATCTTAAATTGATGCGTAACTTAGCTCCCAACATCTTTTATATATTTTTTGGAAGGTTCGTTGGCTGGAGATGGCTTGAGAGTGCGGTGGTTTGCAAAATATGTACACAAGGTGATGTCCCTGGTAGAAGGCAGTCTTTCGTGCCCCCGATGGATGACTGGATAGATGCAAAGCTTAGAAGACTGATGGCTTTGATGAAAGCTATTTCCAACGCGATGGGTTATGACAAATTTATTGAAGACCTGCGGTCCTTGGGGCCGGAATGTTCAGCTATTTGGCATGGCTTTTGTTATATTTATTTATTAAAAATATTAATTAAAATCATTTTCCCATAAATTTCTATCGACCCTCCTTTAAAATGAATTATTAAGTTAAATGTCAAATATTTCCTTAAAGTCCTGTCAATTGTTCTTCTACCTTTCATTTGTATTCGTTTGTCCAGCTTGGGAAATTTTATTGTTGTAATTTTAAGCCATACTTTATAATAAAAAACACTCTTGAATTATAAATCGAACCAACCGGTCTTATACTTTTTTCGTGCGATATTTTATATTTAAAAACAGCCCCATTTTGTTGGTTTCAACTTTAAGTAAAAAGTTTGAGACAGCCGTAAAAAGCATTACGGAAATACAGATTTTTTTTCTAAATTATAAGAAAAAAATGAATTTTGAAAATTTAAATTAAAATATTTAAATTTAAATTTTCAAAATTAATTTTAATTAAATCTAAAAATAACACTAAATATTTGTAAAAGAAACAAAAATATTATAAGCGAATCTTTTTTTTTATTTTAAATTGAAAACCCGATATATTTTTTTTTAAATAGAAACAAATGAAAATTTCGTCTAAAATTATTTTTAAATTAAATATAAAAATGGGACCTCATATTTGTGAAGGAAATGCAAAAAATATTTTAAATGAAAATCTAATTTTAAACAATATTAATTTCTGTTTTTAAATTGAAATTAAATTATATTAATGTTTAAATAATTCAAAAAAGTTATAAAAATTTTTTATTGTTTTTTTTTATTTTAAATTACATTTGCGAAATTATTAATAATTAAGGCTAAAATAAAAGATTTTGTAAATTTTTATAAAAAAATGTAGTTATCCCTGTAAAATTTTCGAACATTTTTTTCCCTTAAAATGAAAATTAATTTTTTATTAAACCTAAAAATAAAATTTATATAAGATAGAAATATGCGAAATTATTAAAAAAAAATTAAGTTAAAATAATTTTTTTTTTTTTGAATTTTTGAATCAATAGAACAATTTTTTTTTATTTAAAAACAAATGTGAATTTAAATTTATTTTAAATTAAATCTTAAAATGCAATTTTATATTTGTGAGGGAATTGTGAAATTATTAAAAATATTTTTTTTAATTTTAAAGAAAATAAATTATTTTTATAAATTTAAATTAAAAATACTGATATTTAAATTAAAATTAATTTTTAATTAAATTTAAAAATAACACTTTATATATTTGAAAGAAATAGAAATATTTTAAGTGAACATTTTTTTTTTAATTTTTAATTAAAAAAACTTATTTTTTGTAAATAGAAACACAAGAAAATTCGTCTAGAATTATTTTTAAATTAAATATAAAAATAAAAACTTATATTTGTAAAAGAAATGCAAAAAATATTTTAAGTGAAAATGTAATTTTAATTAAAATCAATTTCTATTATTATTGTTATTTTTATTGTTTTTTTTATTTTAAATTACATTTGCGAAATTTTTAAAAATTAAGTTAAGGTTAAGTTAAGGCTGAAATGAAAATTTTCTAAATTTGCTTAAACCGAACTATGACAATATCATAATTTACTACATTTTTATAATACAATTTTAATTATCCCTTTATAATTTTCGAACATTTTTGAGTTTCCTTTAAAATGAAAATAAATTTTTTATTAAATCTAAAAATAAAAATG
Source organism: Muscina levida (assembly GCA_964034835.1). Classification (NCBI taxonomy): domain Eukaryota; kingdom Metazoa; phylum Arthropoda; class Insecta; order Diptera; family Muscidae; genus Muscina; species Muscina levida. The sequence continues at coordinate 127,297,227 of OZ035883.1, read as the reverse complement.
TATATAAGATAGAGAAATGCGAAATTATTAAAAAAAAATATCAATGTTATTTTTATTGTTTTTTTATTTTAAATTACATTTGCGAAATTTTTAAAAATTTAGTTAAGGTTAAGTTAAGGCTGAAATGAAAATTTTCTAAATTTACTTAAACCGAAGTATGACAATATCATAATTTACTACATTTTTATAATAAAAATTTAATTATCCCTTTATAATTTTCGAACATTTTTGAGTTTCCTTTAAAATGAAAATAAATTTTTTATTAAATCTAAAAATAAAAATGAATATAAGATAGAGAAATGCAAAATTATTAAAAAAAAATATCAATACTTTTTGTAAATTTTTTTTGATATTTAAATTAAAATGAATTTTTAAATAAATCTAAAAATACCACTTTATTTTAATGAAAGAAACAAAAATATTTTAAGTGCATTTTTTTTATTTTATATTAAGAAAAAAACGATATTTTTTGTAAATAAAAACAAATGTAAATTTCGTTAAAAATTTAAAAATTATTTGTGAAAGAAATTCAAAAAATATTTAAAGTGAAAATTTAATTTAAAATAAAATAAATTTCTGTTTTTAATTTAAAATAAAATTAAATTAAATCAGTGCTTAACTAAGTCTAAAAAAATCTAACACAATTTTTTTTATTGTTTTTTTATTTTAATTTACATTTGCGTAATTTTTAAAAATTTAGTTTAAATGAAGGCTAAAATGAAAATTTTTATAAAAAAAATTAATTATTCTCTTATAATTCTTTTTTTTTAAAAGTTTTCTCTAAAATTAAAATTAAGTTTTTATTATATCTAAAAATTAAAATTTATACAAGAGAGTATAATGTGGAATTATTAAAAAAAATAAGTCAAAATATTAATTTTTGAATAAAAAAAAAACAATTTTTTTTGTCTTTTTGATAATTTCGCATTTCTCTCATAAAAATAAATTTGTATTTTTAGATGTTATTTAAAATTAATTTTTAATTAAATCTAAATATGACCCTTTATATATGTGAACGAAACAAAAATATCTTAAGTGAAATATTATTTTTTTTTTGTAATTTTAAGCTTTAAATAGCAGTGAGATTTTTTTTTAATTAAAAACAAATATAAATATCAATTAAAATTAATTTTAAAAGCAATGTCAAACAAACATTTAAATTTTTAAAAGAAATGGAAAAAATATTGTTAGTGAAAATATTTTTTTTTTTTCAATAAATATAAAATTAATTTATGTTTCTAAAAGGTTTAAGGTTAAAACAAAAATTAAAGCTGAAACAATAAACTACACTTTAGACACTATAGTTAAAACAAAAGCCAAAGAAAATAATTTTTTGTTTTGAATATTCCTTTATAATACATTTGAGCCCTAAATTTTAACAGAATTCGGGTTTTATCTATCAAATTTACGGTAAATTATATTAAAATATACTAGAAACTCATTATTTTAATAGTCATTCTAACAGCTAAACATATTTGTCAAACATTCACTCAATCAATGACATTCGTCTGTGTATGAGCCTTTCGAAATCATTGCCGCTTGAAACAGACATCTATGACGCCGTACATCGAAATCTTAAACGACTTCGAACTTATTAACAACCATCGCATAGATTTTTTTTGCTCATACAATTGTTTACATTTTGTTTTTGTTACAAGTGAAATGTTTTTATAAATTAGCCAAAGTTATATATAAAGTTATATCTGTTAAGAATGAGTGGCAATTCCATAGAAATGCCTGCATCGTCGGAATTATCCGTAAAACGCCGCATAGTAAAACCAGAAGAATTTGCAGAAATTACTGATTTTGTGAACCGGCATAAAGGACTGGCCATAGACTGTGAGGTTGATCTGCTGCGACAATTTCCGCAATTCGAAAAACAAACAATTAAGTCTATATTGGTAACAATATTAACAAATCGAATGCGTGCTCAATGTTGGCGCTATACAAATAATGCCAAAATGTATATGCAAATGTAAGTATGTGGTGCAAGGGGCAGGTATTACCAAATCTTTTTAGCTAGCGGTTGTCATTGCTTGTGTCCCATTGCAGGTACGAAGATCGTTGTAAGCAAACGCACCCACAGAATCGAACAATTCTCTTGGACATTGCCCGCTCGGAGGGCATTGGCCCTGTGATGATGTGCCGTTCCCTGCTTAAGCTTAAGTACAAGATAAGGGATAAACAGAAGTTAAGTGATATGATAAGGACACCGCATATCATACCGGATTCTCAATTGTCGGCCAATGTTGCGCTGTGTGTGACCAGTGACTCACAGGATGGACCATTGATTGATGTAATGCGAAGAGCAATGGGGGAAGAGTACGAATTTAAGGTAAGTGATATGCGGAAACATAAATAGATACTTGTTTATATTGTGCAAAATATAAAGATAGCTGTACAAAGATATAATACGTATGATCCGTTCATAAGTTTTCCGGAGATTTGTAATTTGAACGACTGTCGGAACATATTTAGCAATTAGCTTGGTAAATATAGCAAATACTACACTTAGCAATCTATCGATTCATTGAATGGTAAGAATAAGAAGATATAACAAAAAAAATTATGTTTCATTTAAAGGAGTATAGAAAAGGAAAGAAGGAAAAATCGTGGAATACTCCTCACAGAATGTAGTATTAATATTTATTACATCTAGCCTGGGCGTTTCAAATATTTCTAAGGTGGCGGTTCGTGACACTCCACAAGGAACTCTCAACATCAATACTTTGCTGAAGAAATCGTGCTGCACAACCGTCGCATATGCGGATGCCTCAGCACTAACAATTACCGACAAGGATCCCAAATTACTCTCCGAGCTTATGGTATCCTTCTTCTTTTAAAATGGGCGTATATACGACCCCAATCTTATTTTACGGATAGGCAGTTTGTTGGCCGGCTCTGAATAGCACAGTGCATAAACTGAAATTCGATGTACAGGAACTATGTCCATGCCAAAATTCTGGACTGTGAGGTGTCACACGGATTACAACGCACCAGAACCAGTTTTCGATCCGGGTTTTATAAGGAACATCCCCGATAGGTCTTACTATGATGACAATGATAATGCCCTACACCTTGGGGAGGATGTCATTCTAATTTTCACGGATGGTTTGAAATTAAGGGAAGAGCGGGCTGTGGAATATTTTAGGATTAGTTAAATTTTTCAACTATCGAACAGGCTACCGGATCACTGTATCATATTTCAGGTCCAAAAAGCGGCCATTAGAATAGCCGTAGAGAAAATTCAGTATACTGGGTTATTGAGCGGCTATATACACATAATAGCTGATAATAAAACGAGAAATTCAACGGCTATCTTCACATGGGTTTCAGGGCATGAGAACATATATGGTAACCAAAGGGCTGATACATTGGCAAGGGCCGCCACCAACGTGAACTCGGGTGAAGTTTACGATCACATTGGTGATTCTCTCATAAGGGGGAAAATGAACCTCATTGCTAAGGAAAGATGGTTGAGAGAAAGCTATTGTATTTACAGCGACCAAACAGTTTTAGTTTGCCAAGGATATACGATTTGCGCTGAACCTATCTAGAGTTCATCTGAGGGACATCATAGCTGTAATTACTGGTCTTTGACCGGTTGGTAAACAGGTTAAGAGGTTGAAACTACACAATGATAAGGAAGAGGAGAAGACTACGGAGCATTTTCTATGTCACTGAACTGTTTTTGGTTTTGGAGGTATGAAAAAAGCTAAGGAGGTGACAAATAGCTGGGTTAGCATCTTTCTGAGATTAATATGCAGTCACCATACAGTTCCCTTTTGTGCCAGAAAATTAGCTGTTTATGCACCACTTAGCGTTGATCGATCACCTTTATTGCAGCTTGGCTATTCACACAAAGAGTTATTCTTTAGCTACACATTCCATAATGGCCTCAATGTCCTTCTGAATGGCCAGCTCCTAAACTTGAAAACACTGCATTTATTATGTAGCCTTAAGAAAATGTTAAGCTGCAGATCCTCGCTGTATACTCCAGCTCCAATGCCATGTTCCGTCTTGAATCCATCCGTAAAGACAATTAGAGTCACCACATTGAAACCCGCAGTCAGTCAACTCCGATCTTTCCCAAATAGCAAAGTTCACTTCAAGGGGATTCACTCGTTAATAAATCAGTAAGAAGTGGCAGCCGACACAAATATTTATTTATTAAAAATACAAAAATATTTCCTTTATCAGGCTCAGACTGATGCCAATCGTCAGCTTTTCTCTATCTGGTACACCCTGGGATCCGAGTAGCCTTGACGTACAAGTCCTTGCCGACCTTCTGTAGAATATTAACCTTATTAAGTCTCTTCAATTAAATCAAACATCCATGTGTAATTATTGGTCGTACAATCGCTGTGTACCGCCAAACTGTAACCTTCGCGCTGGGTCTGCAGCTCTTAACTATAAAAACCGCTTTAACCTCCATTTCCCTGAAACAAAAAATTGCCAGTTACAAGTCTTAAAGATGTTTATCAAATTCGCAGTTATATGTATCATGCATTGAGATCAGCAGTTTAATTAGTATTCTATTCTGACGTTTTATATGACTCAAATGTAACCATTGTACCTTTTCCTCATCCTCCTTTTTATTCACAACCTTCAAGTCCGTATTGTTGATCCAAGTCGACCGTAAAAAAAGGACATGAAAGATGTTAGCAAATGTTCATTTGTTAGTTTATCCTTGCACAATTTAGTAACATGAATTTTAGCTGAAAATCCTAAAATTATTCTATGTTGATGATTTTTGATTAGTCCAGGATTGAATCCGGCACTCTAATTGCTATCAAAGGACACCTCAGATAATATAGGGATAGCATAAAGTTTCTTATCAAAGCGAACGTGGCTAAAATATTTTTCCACTTCAAAGTTGTAGTAGTTATCAATTTTTGTTGTACCTTTAATATTTCAAGTCGAACAACTGATACTTTTGTATGCCTTTTAAAACATTTTCTCATATTATATTTCAGTTAAAACAACAGGCCGACAAAGCCGGTATGCATTATTATGACGAAAATGACCTGCGGCGCATGGGCTACGACAAAACACCTGATATTAAAATGGTTTTGCCCTTTCTCTACAAAGGCACCGTGATAAATTGGATCGAGAGTAAAGCTAATTTTGGTGATATTAAGACGCATAAATCCTATATACAAACACAATTACAAAGTTATTGCAATAGGTAAGCAACAGAAAAACTAGCATTATATACCACAAAATATCGCACGTAACTAATGGAAAATTACCCGTTCTTCTACAGATTCGGTGCTGGCATTGTTATATATTGGTTTGGTTATCAACAGGAAACTGCTACTTTACCTGACAATGGCATTGGTATAATTGTGTTGGACGAATTTCCAGCCATAACTGATATTCAACTTATAGATTTAACCGACGCTGGTGATACGTATGACTCTACCCCCAATGACATTTTATCTCAAGAAAATTATACATGATGCCAGATAATATTAATGTTGAAACTATATTTTTTATTTATGAAATTTTAATAGGCTAATTGCACTTTTTATTTAACTGACTTGTAGACATAGGAAACATTTTACCTAAACTATACTTATATTACAAGGAAACATCAAATGAATCTTACTTACAATTTAAGCTAAGTGCAGACCGCCGCTAAGGTCATTCCGCACATGAATTGTTTCGATAGGTAATATTGTATTTGGTACAATTGGAAGCCGTAGGTATGTGTATTCGATAACGGCTATCGGAACCTAGCTTTTATGGTTATCTTAAGTTTGAAGTAATCTCAACGCTTAATACATTTACTCATGTAATTGTTATTTAGTTTAAATTTAGTATAAGTTTATACATATTTTTACTACATAGTGAAGATGAGATTACCTTAATTGTACATAAATATTTATGAATAATTAAATCAAATTTTCAAATCAATAGAGCTGCAGTTTATTGATTTATAGGCAATAGCAAAATACCTCATATATATAAATTTTAATAAATCATCTTAACAAATTGTATTTTTTTTTTCAAATAGCATACACTTTAACATAATCCACTTCTAGTACAGCTCTTTCCCATGGATGCCAATCACCGCGCTTATTATAAAAATGTAAACTTGCTCGAGGGGAAAGGTTTTGCCAAGGTTTATTCTCCGCATGATTGGGAAAGTCGCCATGACCGCCAACGGACAAGCCCAGCGTAATATAATACTAAATATAAATAAAAAATAACAGTTAACAACTCAGCAGCATAATACAGTAAGCCAGCTAAACCGCCTACTTACCATTTGATCCAAGGGTGCATTATCTGGTCCCAAACGCCATGCCGGTTCATTTATGCTTTCTTTGAAATTCGTCTTAATCGTGCCGTATACATAGTCATCCACGCTTAACAATAATTCATTGGGTTTCCATATCAGCGAGTACACATGGAATTGATTACCAAAATGTTCTTCCTGACCATTAACCTTATCCAGGGAAACGTTGGCCATAAAACGGTGTCTCTCATCGGCCGCTGCAGTCAGTATCACACCTCCAAATAGGCGCGTTCCATCAATGTTGACACCATCGGACTTTAGATCATGATTGCCCCGAGCAAAGGCCAAACGCATTTCACCATTGGTATAATGTTTAAAGCCATATTTGGGCACAGCTGGTTCCAAAGAAATCACTGTTAGAGCAGAGAGTGGAATAATAATAAGAAGTGCCGAGTGTATTATCATTTAAAATTTGCTTACAAGGTACCAACCAGTCGCCCTTGGGTAATTTAGCTCTTACTTCAACGCGTCCATATTTAAAGTTAAACGACTGCTTGGAATTTATCCGTCCGGATACTACGGGCGGTAGGTAAAAACTGCTTTGTGCCTGTAAGCGGCACTCGGCATAGTTAATACTAGTGCACCTGAAAGAGAGACAGAGGGTGAGTGTTATATACAAAATTACTACTAACTCTTATACGATATAATGTGGGTTAAAGTTTTAGCTGTATGTACAGTAGGATGTTCCGAATTTAGCGATTTTTAGAATTTAGCTTCGCGTTAGGTCTCAAACGACGAGTAATTTAAAATTAATTATAGGAAAAAAATAAAAAAAATGTGGATGTTATTTTCCATCCCCAGCCAGCGTTTGAAGTTGGCGATTGTAGTGTATTTTATCCAAAAAAATAAGTTTGGAATTTATTCGCAAAATTGGTGTCAAAAAAAATTGGTACTAAAATTTTTGTAGTCATTTAACTAATTTAGTTAAATTATTAAACTAACTCAATTGTATATGTTAATTTCTATAATTTAATTTAAAATTAAGTTAATTTGATAAATAAATATAACTTATTTTTTAATTATCAAAAATGTAATAAAATTTTTTTGTTTTGAAATTTTAATTTATGGGGAAAATGTTCGATTAATTAAATTGTATTATTATTCTGGCATTTCCAATGAATTAAGATTAATTAAACATTTTAGTTTCTTATTATATAATTTTAATTTTAAAATTTTATAATAAATTAAATTAGTATTTAATTTAACTAATTAGATTAGCCAATTTACCAACTAATAAAATATGAATTGAAATAATTAAATTAATTTAGTAAATTCAATTAATTAAAATAATAAATTTATAAAATTAGTTAATTCAATAAATTACCTTAATTAATTAAATGTAAAATTTACTAAAATAATAAAATTAGTTCGTTTTATTGTTTAGACTAATTGAATTTATAAATCTAAGAAATTTCAATAATTACATTTTAAATTTATTCATTTAATTAAATTAAAATTAAGTCAATTTTATAAAAAAAAAAATTTTTATATTTATTAATTTATTGTAAAAAAATAATTTAATTTGTTAAAGTAATTAATTTTAAAAATAACTAAATGATAAATAAAGAAAAATAAAAATAATTTAGTTATTTTAATAAAAGTTAAGTGAAATTACGGCTACGGTATCTACTCCGCGGATCTGGGCCTAAATATAAGATCGAGAATTCCAGACTTCTGCAGCGTTTTCCAAGCGGAAATACTTGCTATTAAACGAGCCGCGGACGTGATCAACGTGAGGAAGATATCACAGGAGGATATTCTCCTGTTCACGGATAGTCTAGCGGCGGTAAACTCGTTGAAGTCCTGTGACATCAAATCGAAAGTGGTCAGTGCCTGTCGGAAATCTCTTAACGAGATATCCAGGAATAACAGAGTTCTGGTTACGTGGATTCCCGGACACAGCGGAATCGAGGGCAACTGCAGAGCGGATGAAGAGGCCAGACAGGGCTCAGCCCTGCAGGAAAGCGACGTTGAACACGTAGCACTTCGCCCTATATCCACCTGTAAAAGTACCATTGAAAATCTAACGTTTAGAATTGCAAACGACAGATGGAAGAATGAAGAAACCTGTAGAAAGGCCAAAATGACTTGGCCAGAGTACAACGCGAAACGTGCATCGTACCTGGTAAGTCTTGAGAGGGACCAGATAAGGAAGATTATTGCCTTCCTGACGGGACATGGACCCATAGGCAGGCATGCGAGATGAATGGGATTCGCAACGAAAAGCGAATGCTACTACTGCGGAAACAGTAGCAGTGAACCATCCACCGACCACATTATATGTGCTTGCCCAGCGCTATACAGAAGGAGACTGGAAACCCTGGGGAAACCCTTCTTAAATGGTGTAGAAGAACTTGCATCGTTGGACATCGGACGGATTAACAACTTTTGTAAAATTATCAACTGGACGGATTCGATCGAAACTCCGGATTCCCAATCGACAACTGGCAACGCGATCAGTCAGCACACGCGATGATAGCATAGGTTGAAGGGATGGCACAAATGCCCAACGGGTGTCACAATGGGTCCATAAGGTCCTAAGTGTTCTCCTTTGAAGAAGGAGATGCCTGCATACCAACCAACCAAGTGAAATTAATAAAAAAAATGTAATTAATTCATTAATTAATTTTGCCAAGTAATTTCAATATTTAATTTTTAGTTTAACTAATTTAGTTAATTAAATAAGTTTTATTAACTGATTAGTTTAACTAATTACGTTTAGTTAGTTCATTTAATAACTTAAATTTACTATAAAATTAAAAATTAATTTAATTAGATATTAAACCACTTTTTAAATGTATTTAATTGATTTAAAAATTAAGAATTACAAATTAATATTTTCTTATATTTCTAAAACTTTAACTTAATTTCGAATTGTTGAGAGTAATTAATTGAATTAAGTTAATTTTATTTTATTAATTAATATAAATTATTTAAATTAACTGATTAATTTAATTTAATTTAATTAAAATGTATTTCATTAATTTAAAAATAAAGTTAAAATAGACTCTTAGAAAATGTAATTGGTTAAATTAATGAGTTTAAATTAAGATATTAAACTAATGTAATTTAAATTAACTTTTTTTTTAACAATAATTATTTAATTAACTTATTTTAAAATTAATTATTTTTTTAATTAACTAATTTAGCTTATTTCTGTTTTTAATTTGTGTTGTTTACTTCTAATTTATAATTTTTACTTTATAACAAAAGCTAAACAGCACAAAATAAAAACAATAATAGTTTCAATTAAATAATTAAAAAAAAAAAATAATTTAATAAATAATTTTATGTTTTAAGGTTTAATTTAAACGTTTAATTTAAACATTTAATTTTTTATTTCTTTTGAATTCAATTTTTTTTTTAAAATTTTATTTGAATTAACTTTGTTATTAATTCAAAAAATTTAATTAAGTAAGTTTGTTTATTTACTTAAATTTATTGTTTAATTTAAACCATTTTTTTAAATGTATTTTAGTAAAATAATTAAAACAATACGAGTTAGAAATTTGTGTTTCCTAAAAATTGTTTATAGTAATAAATTGAATTAATTAAGTTAATTTAATTTTTTTTAAATCAAATTGTTTTAATTACTCTTAATTAAAATTAATGTCGCTAGTTAAATAAATAATTTTAAATTAAATAATTAAACTAATTTGTTTTTAATTTAAATTAAATAATTCAACTAATTTATTTTTAATTTAAATTAAATTGTTAAACGAATTTAATTTGAACTTGTTTATTTAACTAGATACATTAATTTTAATTAAGAGTAATTAAAACAATTTAATTAATAAAATTAAATTAACTCAATTAATTCAATTTATTAACATTAACAGTTTTTAGAAACACACAAATTTCTAATTCGTAATGTTTTAATAAAATAAATTAAAAACATTTCAAGAAATGGTTTTACAATTAATTAAATGAATTTGTAATTAAACAATAAATTATTAAATAAATAAACCAACTTACTAAGTTAAATTTTTTGAATTAATAACAAAGTTAATTCAAATAAAATTTAAAAAATTAAGTAATTAAACTAATTAATTTTTCATTTAAATAAAAAAATGAAACTAATTAATTTTTCATTTAAATTAAATAATTAAACAAAATAAAATTTAAACGTGTTGTCGTTAATAGTAATAAATTAAATTAAATAAGTAAATCTAATTTTATTAATTAAATTGTTTTAATTGATCTTAATTAAAAATAATGTAACTTGTTAAATAAATACGTTTAAATTAAATAATTAAACTAATTTGTTTTTAATTTAAATTAAATAATTGAATACATTTAATTTAAATTTATTTCCTTAATTTAATTATTAACTATTTAAACTAATTAATTTTTTTAAATATTATTTTTTTTGGTTTTTCATTTGTATTGTTTTTCTTTTAATTTGTAAATTTTTAAGTTTTAATTTTAACGTTTAATTTAATTAAATTTGGAATTAAAATTTTTTTAATTTTATTTGAATTACTTTAAATTATTAGTTGATTAATTTTTATTAAAAATAATTATTAAACTAAATAATTTTTTATGTTTAGTAATATTATTTAATTACTTATATTTATTATTAAATACAATATTTAATACTTAATTCAAATATTGTTAAATATTAAAAATTTTAACTAAATTTAGAATTTTTAGGAGTATTTTACTGAGTTAATAAAGTTAATTTAATTTCATTAATAAAATTGCTTTATTTAAACCATATTAAAATTGATTTTTATTGGGTTTTTAATGTAATTTTTGATGTCAAATTAAAAAAATATTTTCCTCATGTATAACTAGTTAAACTATTTAATTTCAATTGATTTAAATAAATTTAATTTAAAAAAAAAATTGATAATAATTTATTGTATAATTTAGTTTTTTTATTTTTATTTTTTTATTTATTTATATTCATTATATTATTCATTTTTTTATTTATTTATATTTATTATATATTATTTATATTAATATATTTAAACTAATTTATAATTGTGCAATTTATAAGTTTTAATTTTTAATGTTAAGCTTTTCTTTTATAATTTTTACTTTTTAGTTTAGAATATTAATATCTTCGACAAAGTTGTTCGTAAGAGTCACGATGATCGCATTGATTAGTTGTCAATTTGTTTAGTGAAACAATACACAAAATTTGCTATGGAGACCAGAACGTTTTTATTGTTTGAGTTAATCTTGTTGTATTTTTAACGTTTAGTTTTTAATTATTACTTTCCAATGTTGAATTTTCAGTTTGCAATTTTTAATTTTTGACTGTTAATTTTTTCTTTTTTATACCTAATATTAATATTTTAGTTTTTAGCTTTTAAAATTAAACATATGTATAAATTTTTGGTTTTTAATATTTAATTTTTAGTTTTATTTTGCAATTAATTTTTAATTTTGAGTTTTTAGTATTTCATTTTTATTGTTTACCTTTGAATTTTTTTTTTTTATTTTTAATTTTTACTTTTAAATATTAAAGTTTTATGTCAAATTTTTAATTTTTAGTATTTAAAAATATAAGTTTTTCAAAATTAATTTTTGAGATTCCCTTAAACTTAAGACTGATTTGAGTTCAAAATCAGTGGCTTTTTCATAACTTTTATACACTTAATACCTTTCTTTCAAATCAATTTCGCCCCTGGTTATAAGACCTTCCCTTGCTACGGCCGTTATTTTTAAGAAACCATTCTCCACTCGCACGGTCCCATTGTACAGAGAAAATTCTGCATCTGGAGATGTTACAGGAAGACGAACTTCATTGGTCCAATGGTTCGATAAAAACTCATCAAAATTGTCTTCAAATATAAGATCGTCTTTACAAAGTTTTTTTTCCGATGACAATTGCGTGATGGTGGGTAAACAAATATCAATTTTCGGCGGGCTGGTTGGTGTTAACGTCGGTGGCTCTTCAGTTAGATCCAACATTGAAATCCCAATGGGACCTTGTCGATCGCGGTATATCAAACTATTCCATTGAACAGTTAACCAAAGGTAAACCTCATCCGTTTCCTGCAATGAACGCGGAAATTCATATGCCCATAGTTGATTTTTTGTTGGACTGGTGGTCACTCCGGATAATTGGCCAGCCTCGAAAGAACGAAACTCTTTGTTGACATTGATGTGAAAGGCCACATACTTGATACCGGGTTCATCTATAAATATCACATTTAAACTTAACGCATCACAATAAAACTTTCGTCACGAATAAAAATATAATTTACTTGGAATTGAGACACGAAATTTACGATCCAACAATTCTAATTTTACGGGTTTTATACAGAAGGCACAGTGCGTATGCGCTATATTTAAAATCAATAACAAAGCTGCAATGAAATATGGATACATCTTTAAAACCGCCAAATCCCTGAAACACTAAACGAAACAACTTCACTGACGGTTCTTTACTCACAGACTAAAGAGATCTTTAGTTTATACATTAGCAGAGGAACACACACTCATTACAGAGATCTCTTATCAGTTGACCAAGATCTTGAGGCAGCAGCAACAGAGAGCGACGAAAAGTATGCAAGAGAGCGCGTGCAAGAGAAGAGATTGTTGTGATCTGATATTATGAAGGGGGATTTTTTTTTTGCGATTAGTACAAAGAAAGTTTAAAATGTATATCTATCCTTGATGCAGCGGTGTGGTTTTATTGCACACTGGAATAACATAACAGAATTTGTTAAAGTTTGTGTGGTAAAGACTAGGCTTTAATAAAATACTGACACAGAAATGGATTTAAAAAAAAAAATGAAATATGTTGGACAAATGCCTAATTCTAGATTTTTGTAACTCTAATTTTAGATTTTGACCCACTGTGGACAAGACCAAATAACATTATTCAAGTAATTATTTTGGATTTTCCATTAACATTTGAATTGTTTGCATGTTTACACTTAGGGTCTGGGTGTTTATGTTGTGGAATTTTTCAAGCTGATAAGGCGATTGTGCGGCCTGGTGTTGGTGATGTGGAATTTCCTGCACTCATGCTGCGCTTGTGTGGCCGCTTATCCATATTTATAAATAAAATCAGAAATTAACAACAATTCACGCGGGATGGTTGGTTTTTTGAAGGTACCAGAAGAGGTATGTCAAATGGTGCCCGTTTGAATGTTATGGAAGAAATATTAATTTTCCCAAAATATGTCATATTGTATGGGAGGTACTAGAAGGTGTGAACACATATAGTCCATATTCATGGCAAATTTTCACAAGCGTATATCTTACGAAAAATTAGACTGAATTTAGTGTACTTACAAAAAGATATGTATGTAAACCTATGACAGTCAATTCGGTTATTTGTATGGGATGTACCAGAAAGCGTGTGGCAAAGGTTTCAGTTTTCTTAGGGTTTGTCTACTTTTTCAAGATAATTAAAATGACCAAATTTAAAAATTCTCTTGTTGTCTTGTTGTCCGTTTGGAAGTTATGGAAGAAATATTAATTTTCAAAAAAAGCACAGTACATACATTACATGATTTTAAGACTCAATTCTGAGAACTGCAAGTGAAAGTAGCCCCAAAAAGTTCTGCCTCATTCGCTTTGTCAAGTTACATGACATAATAATTTAATATCGATTTGAAGTTAGTAAGTATCGTATAGGGGAATTTGTCACGTTTTAGGCTCTTTTGTTATATGGTGGCGTATGATTATCATAAGTAATATTCCACGTAAATCATACACCATCATGGAGTACAACAATTTTATTATAATTGCTAAAAAATAAACCCAGTTCAATCAAAATCATTTGATGAATGAAAAAATGAAACTGTTGCTTATGTAGGGAATCGTTATAAGAACAGATTAAAGGAATTGTAATTCAAATTTCGTTTCAGCTAAATCGGATTAGTGGTTCTCGAGTTATGTCAAACAAAAGAGCCTTAAACGTGACACATTTCCCTATACGATACTTACTAACTTCAAATCGATATTAAATTATTATGGCATGTAACTTGACAAAACGAATGATGCAGCACTTTACCTTTTTGGGGCTACTTTCACGTGCAATTCTCAGAATTGAGTCCCAAATCAATGAGCTGAAAAATGTTGTACTGTATAGGTCATATTGTATGGGAGGTACCAGAACGGGTGGTGCAATTCTGCCCATTTACAATCCCATTACTTCAGTTTTAAAAGTATTAATACTGGTAAATTTTCATAAGAATCAGTTAAGGATTACTCGAGTTATCCTGCCCACCAGCCAAACAGACGGACATGCTCAAAAAAGTCCTAAAACGAATTTGGTCTTAAGATTCTTGGGGCCCAACACGTCTCCTTTAATGCGTTACACTTTTTTCGTATCAAATGATATAAACTACCAAAATACTTGTCCTGCAATTAAAGTACTTTTTCGGTAATAGTAATAGTACTTTTTGATACAATAAATATATTTTTTGCTATAACAAAAGTACTTGTCGGACAATTAAAGTACTTTTTGGGGCTATAATTCTACTTTTTGGAACCATTAAAGTACTTTTTGGTGGATTATAAGTATTTTTTGATATAATAAAAGTGCTTTTCGGTGGATTAAAAGTACCTTTTGGTAGAATAAAAGTACTTGTTGATACAATAAAAGTACTTTTTGGTACATTAAAATAACGTTTCGGTGCCATAAAAGTACTTTTTGATACAATAAAACTATTGTTAGCTACAGTTAAGTACTAAGTGGTAAAATAAAAAAAATACTTTTTGATACAACAAAACTACATTTTGGTACAATAAAATTATTTGTCCTTCAAATAAGTATTTTTGGGAAAATAATAATAAACAATTTTTTTTTTAATAATAAAAGTACTTTTAAGTGGAATAAAAGTACTTGTTGATCCAATAAAAGTACTTTTTTGTACATTAAAAGTATTTGTCGGTGCCATAAAAGTACTTTTTGATAAAAATAAAGGTACTTTTTTGTACAAAAAGTACTATTTGGTACAATAAAAGTTGATACAATAGAACTACTTTTTGATACAATAAAATTTCAGTATCGGGCAATTAAAGTACTTTTTGGGACTTAAATAAAAAAGTACTTTTATGGCAATAAAAGTACAACCAAAGTACTTGTCAGACAATTAAAGTACTTTTTGGGTCTATAATTCTACTTTTTGGATCCATTAAGGTACTTTTTGGTGGAATAAAAGTATTTTTTGATACTATAAAGTACTTTTCGTTGGAATAAAAGTACTTGTTGATACAATAAAGGTGCTTTTGTTACAATAAAATTACTTGTTGATACAATTAAGGTACTTTTTGTTACAATAAAATTACTACTTGGTACAATAAAAGTACTTGTTAATACAATAAAAGTACTTTTTGGTACAATAAAAGTACTTGGCGGGCAATTAAAGTACTTTTTGGGACTATCATTCTAATTTTTGGAACCATTAAAGAACTTTTTGGTGGAATAAAAGTATTTTTTCATACAATAAAAGTACTTTTCGGTGGAATAAAAGTACTTGTCGATTCAATAAAGGTACTTTTTGGAATAAAAGTACATGTTGGTACAATAAAATTATTCTTTGATACAATAAAAGTACTATTTGGTACGATAGAAGTACTTGTTGATACAACAAAGGTACTTATTGGTTTGGTACAATACAAGTACTTGTTGATACAACCAAATTACTTTTTTGTGACAATAATACTACTTTTGGTACAATTAATGTACTTGTTAATGTAATAATACTTTTGGTACAATTAATGTACTTGTCGGTGCCTCAAAAGTGCATGTTGATACCATAAATAATAATAAAATTATATTAAATTACTTTTTGAAACAATAAAAGTAAATTTTGGTACAATAAAAGCACTTATTGGCACTATAAAAGTACTTTTTGGTACTCTAAAAATACGTTTTGGTACTTGCGGTACAATAAAAGTAATTGTTGGTACAACGACGAAAATTTCTCGTACATCAAAGTACTTTGTGGTACAATCAAAGTATTATTTGGTACAATGAAAGCACTTCATTGTGCATAAGTCTGTCCACCTTTGGTATTTTTTTCTACTATTTTCTTCCGCTCCTCATCCTTCTCTGCCTCTAACTTACCTATCCTGCAAATCGACGATACCGCTTGTTATAGAATTGGTGTATAACTTGGCTGCTATTTTTAGATTACCTTCCTCTACAAACGCTGTGCCATTGTACAAAGAGAACTCTGCATCATTTTCAGTCGAAGGTATGCGCACCTCATTCGTCCAGCGATCCGGAGAGAGTTGATGGAAATTCTCTTCGAACAGTAGATCTCCTTTGCAATACTTGCCGCCTGTGGACACTTCCGTTATGGTGGGGAAACACAATTTATCCTCATCCGGTGTTTTTATCCTTGTATCGATCCCCGTAGGCGTGGCTGCAGTAGTCGTTGTTGTAGTTGAGCTAGTTGTAGGTGTTGTACCTGGAGAACCGGTTCCAAGCTGAGGACTTGCAACTATGGGATTGGGATCACCTCTACGCACAGCCTCCACCGAGAAGGGACCTTGTTTGTCACGAAACACTACCTTGCCGTACTGAATGCCCAACCAAACGTAAACCAGATCGCCATCGTTTAAATTTCTCTCAAATTCATATGACCATTTGCGATCTTCGGGTCGATTAATCAAACCGGACAACTGACCCGCTTCAAAAGCGCGAAACTCTTTGTTGATATTCACATTGTAGGCCACCCATTTTATGTCGGGATCATCTAAAAGCAAAAAACAGTAGCTTGTGATAGCGTGTTGGGATCTATTGATTGCGATGGAATTTCAATTCGCATTACTTGGTATTGAGAGACGAAATTTATTGTCCAACAATTCCATTTTTACGCGTTCCACACTGAAAGCATTATTGGTGTTCGGTGATAGTATCGCTATCAACAGCAACAAAAGTGCAGCAGTCGTTTTGAATTTGCACATCTTTAAAGAAAATTTCATTAAACTTGAATCTAATACAACGATCCGCGTTGCATACTACTTATAAACTTTGTTACTCAACAACTAAAGAGACAACAGACCAACGAACTTATGGATCACATGAAATCCATAGAATTTACTCTGGGAAATCCCATCACAATTAAACAGCAAAGACACTCAGGTTCAAACACGCAGCATACAGTGTCTTATCTATATTTTGAGAGAGAGAGAGATTAAGAGCGAGCGCTAGTTTAAAACAGAGTATAACAAAGATCTGTTGTGCATTGTTTTTCAGTACATAATACTGTGAATCGCAGAACTAGTATAATAAGAATAACTTAAGGAAATGCTAAAAATAATATGGGCTTGTACTCAGAGTAATAATCGTTTGGCACTTGCACAGTGGGGCAATAGGTGAATGAAATGTAACTTTTCTTGTTACCAAATACGTTTTTAGAAAATTTTATACAAATAATAAACAAATTTAGAAGATAACGACGAAACAATTCCAAATCACAGACAGATTCCATATTTTTTCTTTTAAAAAGACATTTCTTGCATCGTAAAATTTTAAGAATCATTTATTTGACTTTATTATTTAACAGAAGTTTTAAAAACAATATCAACTTTATTTTTTATGAATTTAATCGATTTGGCAAATAAAGCATCCTATTATTACTTAAACCAATATAAAATATACTAGAGTGTGAGTTTTGATCAACACAATGTTTTGTCAAATAAATTCATTTAAAATGTTATGCATGACAGTAAAAGATTCAATTTAGATTTTGTAGCATAAAGTTTTTGTATTGTACTAAATAGTAAAAGTTGTACTTAAAAGAATTTTTATTGTACCAAATAAATTTTTGATTGTACCACAAAAAGTATAAATTATTGTACCAAAAAGTACAATTACTGTACAAAATGGTACCTTTATTTTACCAAAAAAGTACCAAAAATCACTTTTATTGGCCCAAAAGTACTTTAATTTCCAGACAAGTAATTTAAGTGCATCAAAAAGGTGCTTCTATTGTACCGAATAATACAATTTATTGTACCAAAAAATTATTTTACTTATCAAAAATTATTTTTATTTTATAAAAAAAAAAACACTTTTATTTTACAAAAATGCACAATCCACTGTACCAAAATGCACCAAAAGCTACAATTTATTGTATCAAAAAGTTTTTTACTGTACCGAAAAGTACTTTTATTGTAGGAAAAATAACTTTTATTGTACTTGAAAGTATCTTTAATGTAATAAAAATAACTTATATTGTGCCAAAAAGTACTTTTCTTATACTAAATAGTACTTTAACTGTGTGAAAATAAATTATTGTACCAAAAAGTACTTTTACTGTATCAAATAGTACTTTTTATTCTACAAAAAGTACTTTTATTGTGCCTAAAAGTAATTTGGTTGTACCGAAAAGTACTCTACTTTTACAAAATAGTACATCCATTCTGTAAAAAAGTACAAATTATTGTATCAAAAATTTTTTTTATTGTACAAAAAAAATACTTTTATTGTATCAGAAAATACTTTCATTTTTTTTATTGTACAAAAAAATACTTTTATTGTACCATAAAGTACTTTTATTGTAAAAAATAACTTTTTTCATAAAAACATAATTTATTGTACCGAAAAATACTTTCATTGTACCAAAAAGTAAAATTTAGCGTACTACAGAGTACAATTTATTGTACAGAAAAGTAAATTTTTTGTACTTCGATTATACCAAAAACTATATTTTATTTGATGGAAAGATGATCAAAAGACACTTTAAATGCACCAAGCAGTACTTTTATTGTATAAGTATAAGTTATTTTACCACAAAGTATTTTTTTGTACTAAAGAGTACTCTTAATGTACCAAATGTATTTATTGTAACAAAACGTACTTTATTGTACTAATAGTGAAATGTATTGCAACAAGAAATGAATGTACCAGAAAGTACTTTTATTGAACCATATAGTTCAGTTTATTGTGCCAAATAGTGCAATTTATTATATCACACAATTATTGTACAATTTATTAAAACAAAATGCTTGTATTGCATCAGAGAGTACAATTTATTGTACCAGTAGTACATTTTATTGTACCAAAAGTAAAATTTTTGTACCAAATAGTACAATTTATTGTACCAAAAAATACTTTTAATGGAGAAAAAATTAAATTTTGTACATCAAACAGTAAAATGAACTATAATAAAAAGTACTTTTATTGTACCAAATAGTTCTTTTATTGTACAAAAAAACTTTTTTTTATATTGTACCAAAAAGTATAATTAAGCTTACTACAGAGTACATTTTATTGTACCAAAAATTATATATTATTGTATGGAAAGATTTTTTCCTGTACCAAATAGTGAAATTTTTTGTGTCAAAAGACACTTTAAATGTACCAAAAAGTACTTTTATTGCAGCAAGAAGTACATTTCGAGTATTGTATTAAAAAGTATAAATTATTTTACCACAAAGTATTTTTTTTGTTCCAAATAGTACTTTTACTGTACGATTATGTATAATTAATTGTACCAAAAAGTACTTTTATTTTACGGAAAAAAAAACAATTTAATTCACAAAAAAAAATAAAATTTTCGAATAAGCATTCTAATTGTATCAACTGGTACTTTTATTGTACAAAAAAGTACAATTTGTTGTATTTAAAAGTACTTTTATTCTATCAAAACGTACCATTGTTTTACCTAAAAGTACAATATATTGTACCAAAAAATACTCAAATAGTACAACAAAAAAAAGGAATTTTATTGTACTAATAGTACAAAAGTGCTTTTACTGCACTAAAAATTACAATTTATTTACCAAAAGTACTTTAATTGTACCACAAAATACTTATATTGTATCGAAAAGCACATACCTTGTACCAAAAAGTACAATTTAATGTACTAAAATGTGCTTTTATTGCACCTAAAAAGTACAATTTATTGTACAAAAGTACATATTTTGTACCAAAAGGTACAATTTATTGTAACAAAATTTACTTTTATTGTACTAAAAGCGAAATGTATTGCAATAATAAATGAATGTACCAGAAAGTACAATTAATTGTACCAAATAGTACAATGTTAAATTTTTACACCAAAAAGTACAATTAACTGTAATAAAAAGTACTTTTATTTTTCCAAACAAAAGTTATTTATTGTACAAAAAATTACCTTTATTGCATTTATATTTTAACAAAAATTGCAATTTATTTTACTAAAAAAGTACAATTAATTGTCCTAAAACAATACAATTTATTGTACTAAAAATGTAAATTGTGTGTACAAGAAACATTTTATTGTACCAGAAAAATATTTATTTTACCAAAAACTACATTTATTTACCAATAAGTACTTTTATTGTACAAAAAAGTACTTTTATTGTACAAAAAATTACTTTTATTATAGTAAAAAGTACTTTTATAGTAGTAAAAAGTACTTTTATTGTACCAAACAGTAAAATTTACTGTTCTGAAAAGAAGAGCATTTATCGAAGCGAAAGGTACTTTTATTGTACTAAAATTACTTTTTTTGCAGTAAAAAGTAACTTTATTGTACAAAAATTACTTTTATTGTAGTAGAAAGTAATTTTATTGTACCAAAACATTACAATTTATTGTTATTATTATTATTATTATTAGCCTTTAAAACAACTTGACACATATATATATTTATCTTAGTGCCTAAGTCAGAGGCCGAAATGATCAAAGATTTCCATTCGCTTCGATCTTGTGCGCACCGTCTCCAGTCAGTCCTACCAAGCAGCGTCAATGATTCCTCCACCTGGTCCTTCCAACGTAGTCGCGGTCTCCCTCTTTTGCGCCGTCCTTCGAGGTCTTGATAGAATACCTTTCGCGCTGGAGTTTCCTCATCCATTCTCACGACATGTCCTAGCCAGCGTAATCGTCCGCTTGATGACATCAATGTCGTGGTATAACTCGTACAGCTCATGGTTCATCCGAATCCTAAACTCGCCGTTTACGCAAATGGGTCCATATATTTTGCGGAGTATTTTTCTCTCAAACACCGCCAGATGAGCTGCATCTGCCTGTGTAAGCACCCAAGATTCGGATGCGTACAACAGGACCGGTAAAATTAGTACCTGGTACAGCTGGACTTTGGTAGTTCGAGATAGGGTGGTGTTTATAAAGTGCTCGCGTAGTCCAAAGAAACACCTGTTAGCAAGCACTATTCTCCGTTTTATTTCGAGGCTGACACTGTTGTTCGTGTTCATGGCGGATTCAAGGTAGATAAATTCATCCACTACCTCAAAGCAATAGTTTTGTTCGATGATACCATTAACTTCGTCTTGTCCTCATTCACTGCCAAACCCATTTTCGCTGACTCCCTTTCAACTGATGTGAAAACAGCTGTTACCTCTCGCATCGTTCGACCGTTAATGTCGATATCATCGGCATATGCGAGCAGCATGTGGCTCTTATTAAATATGGTGCCAGACATGTTAACCGCTGCTTTCCTTAACACATTCTCCATCACTATGTTGAACAGCTTACATGACAAATCGTCACCCTGTCTAAGACCTCTCGTCGTATCGAATGGTGCAGATAGATCCTTGCCAATCCGAACAGAGGATTCGGTATTCGTAAGGGTACACCGGCAGAGACGAATTATCTTCGCAGGAATACCGAACTCAGACATGGCTTCGTATAGTCGATGCCTGATGGGACTATCGAAGGCAGCTTTGTAATCGACAAAGAGGTGGTAAGTGTCGATTTGCTTCTCATGGGTTTTCTCAAAAATCTGCCGTAGTGTAAATATCTGGTCTAAAGCCGCACTGATAAGGTCCAATCAGGTTTTCCACAATTGGCTTTAGACGTTCACACAGTATGCTAAACAGGACCTTACCCGCAATCGGTAAGAGGCTAATTCCACGGTAGTTTTTACACTCACTACGGTCACCTTTTTTGTAGATTGGATATAGCACACCATCAACCCCAGCGGCCTTGTTGTTCTTTAGGCGGGATATGGCAGTTGTTATCTCAGCTTGGCTCGAAGGTGGACACTCGATGTTATCATCTCGGATTGGTGCACAGTCTTCTTCCGTCAAGTTTTCACACATCAATAGGCTGCAGAAGTGATCTTTATATATTCTCAGTACGCTCTCGGAGTCAGTAACGAGATGACCATCCTTGTCTTTACAGGAGGGAAGACCTGTTCCATGTACCTTTCCTTTTATTTTCTGATAGAATTTTCGGGCTTCACCTCTGTTCCTGTAATCTTCAATTTACTAAAAGCTAAATTTTGTGTAGCAGAAAGCTAATTTTATTTTATCAAAAATTAAATTTATTGTACCAAAAAGTATTTTTTTTATTGTAAAATGAACTTTTGTTGTATCAAATAGTATTGTGCCAAAATGTACTTTCTTGTTTCAAATAGTACTAATATTTTATCAAAAAGTACTCCTATTGTACCAAAAAATACTTTTATTGTACCATATTTATTATTGGACCGGCCGTGGTATAGTGGTTAGAACACCCGACTACCATGCGGGAGATCCGTGGTTCAATTTCCGGCTCCGGTCATCTACATTATTCGTTTGTTGCCGGCCCCCTCGATGTTGTCGACAACAACGTCGCAGTATAGTGTCGTCAAACGGCATGTCTAGTAAAATCGTTCGCAATCGTTGATAAACAAGTAGGTGCCTACATTTTTCTTTTATTGCCGGCTCCTCGATGTTGTCGACAACAACGTCGCAGTATAGTGTCGTCAAATGGCATTTCTAGTAAAATCTTTCGCAATCTTCGATAAACAAGTAGGTGCCATACCTCATTCACGGGGTGTAAAGGAAAATTAAGTTGTTTTTTGTAAGTAGTACCAACGAGTAAAGTTTATTATACCAAAAGTACCTTTATTGCACCAACAAGTACTTTCATTGTATTAAATTGTACTTTACTGCATCAAAAAATACTTTTATTGCACCGACAAGGTAAACTTTTTTTTTTAGTTTCTTGTTTCATCCTGTTTAGTTCAAAAAATTTTTCATTTAAAATTCATTAAATTGTATTTCGCCTCAGCAACCAAAAAAGTATATATGTTCACACATTTTCAGGCACCTCCGCCCACTGTGCGCCTCTTTGCTACAAGTTATCAACGCAAAACAAGTTTTGAGTGTCAGCGCGCACATTGCAAATTCATGATCATGATCATTGACAGTTTCTTCATTGGCTTCCCATTCAAGCTTAAATCTTTGCGCTAATCATCTGGTCGAACACCAGTATTTAGAGCTTCAGTATCAGCTCTCCCGCGAGATGCAAACCAACGGCGGCGAAGTGAATTCATGAGATTAATCTGGTTTTTGTCGTCTGTTTGTTTATATTAATTTTTGCTTAACAATACGAGTATCTCTGTGTGTCATAAAGTAATGAAGACGTCACTATTTGGTATAATAATCTTTGGTGTTTCATTGAAATTGTGTTTGTGTTATGAGATACCTTTGGTTAAATTGGATTTACTAAGTAACGGATTCACATTAAGTCTACCCGGTAAGTGCAGTTAGAGGGCCACTTGCTAAGTAAGTGTTTAATGATATTTCATTATTCCCCAGATGATCCGGGCATACGTAATGTCTTTTATGTCATAAACATCAATGACAAATGTCCTGGTCTTATGGAACTGATGCTGAAAGCCAACGGCGAAGTTTGGTCAACCACCCAAACGTCCGTTATACTTCAAAACGAAGATAAATTAAAAATATCCATATTGGTAAATCACAATGGCGAAGCGTTTAAATCTTCGCAATACATCAAAGTGGGCGTAAATAACAATAAAGCTGCCGCATATCGTATATCCTCGCCACAATCCACAAAATGTGGCGGCAAATCTATACCAGAACCTGATCTATGTGAACCCTCTGAAACTGTTGTTTGGGATGGTTCACAAGTTTGTAAAAATCAATTAATATTCGAGGAGAATTTCAACGATACTGATGTGAATGTGGAGAAATGGTCTTTTGAAATAAGGAACCTGTTAACAAGTAAACCTGAAGAAGAATTTGTCATCTTCGATAATAAGAGGGAAAATATTTTCCTGCATGATGGCCATTTGAATATAAAACCCACCGTTACACAGTTGAAGATGAAAGAGGTCTCAATCGATTTTATTGGCCGCTGCACACCAGTGTGGCGTGATATTAGTGAATGCCAACTGGTGCCAAGTCCACCTGTATTTGCGCCACCTGTATTTTCAGCACAAATCAATACAAGGAATACGTTTAATTTCAAATATGGCCGAGTGGAAATAAAAGCAAAGCTACCCAAAGGCAACTGGTTACTGCCAAGTAAGTTAAAGGGAGTTGGGAGGGTGAAGGGGGTTGGTGTAGAGTTACCCAGCGGTAAATTAAACGAAGTACCTATTTAGTAATCCATGACATTGTAAGCGAGGATCTAAGTACTTAGAATGTAATGCGTGTGTAATGTATAAAATATCGTCCACTCATTATAACTCCGATTAAAATGACACCTACTGACATCGTCACTTACTTTGAAATCAAGCTCGCATAGAACTTCGCTCATAATGTAATTGCAACCGAGATGAGACTTGCTGACATCTTCCCTTACTTTGTAAGCAAAAGCGCATCGATTAAACGGCCTATGACACTCCCGTGTAATGTAAGGCGGAACATAAGCGAGAGAATCATCACTGATTGCTACTAAATATAGCTGACGTCAGCGATTACGTAATGGGTATTTTTACCGCTGGGTATGTTAACGTTGTACTTGCCAAATCGATTAACTCTATAAAACATAAAAACTAATGTTAAATTGTAAAAACATGTTAAAAAAAATTTGAAAAAATATGGGTAGTATTAGTGAATTCGAATTAACGTTTAAAAAAATCAATTAGTGGAGTTAATCGATTTGATTTTTTTTTCATACGAGATTTTTTTTATTGATTTTTATGTCTTATTCAAGCTCAATACCATTTATGTTTTTGAAAGAAGTAAAGCAAAGAATGAATTCTCATAACCAAGAATCAGATCAGCCGACTTGTTTCAATGATTGTGAAATGTTTATCAAGTCTAATACACCTGAACCTCATAACTAAATGAGAATTCTTTAATTTTTTATATCCGGATCAATATTTTCAAGCTTAGGGCTAGTCGATTTTTTGTGTCTATCGATTTAGAATGTAAGAGCGAAAGGCGGTGGACGTGGCCGAATTTAAATTTTTTTTTTCTAAATTCTAAATAAAAAACTCGATGCCAACTTTTAATGATCTAGGACAAACCCTAAATTAATTAGCCACCCCACTATGCCACACAGTTTTTAATATAATTTATTTTAGAAACCAACAAATAGATTTTATTTTTAATTAATAAGTTTAATTACAAATGATATCAGATTTTTTGTAAAATTTTTTGAAAAAGTATTAAGTCATACACTGTAAAACAAAGTTAAGTTTTAGCAAAAAAGACTGAAGGACGGACACACTTTTGAAAAGGGTGGGGTACACTTTAAATTTTTTTTTGGACCCATACAAATCGACTCACCCTAATGTATATATTTTGATCTTCTAAACTATGTATGACTTTGATTCAGAATTACAGCTCCATGGAAATTGTTTGCCCTTTCCTAAATAAAATCCCCCTAGACATTTTTGTCCCCTTTTCCTTATTCGCCGGAAAGAAATGTACCTTAGGGAAAGAATTACACGGTACAACATTATTCAGCTCATTGATTTGGGACTCAATTCTGAGAACTGCACTTGAAAGTAACCCCAAAAAGAAGAAGTTCTGCATCATTCGTTTTGTCAAGTTACATACCATAATATTATTCCCAAAATTTGTCATCTAACATAGTACAACACATGATTTTGGGACTGAATTTTGAGAAGTGTACATGAAAGGTGCGCAGGGCTTGCAACCCGCCACTGCCATATAACCGATTGCAATGAAAAGAAGTAAGATAAGAATAAAACGGACCCCCCAAAATGTTGACGACCACCGCAAACGAATTAAGGACCATGATTTGAGGATATGCACCTGGAATGTTAGAACACTGTATAGACCAGGTGCCTCCATCCAACTGGCGGAAGTCCTCGAAAAATACAAGGCTGAACTAACCGCTTTACAGGAAATCCGGTGGACGGGACACGGGTGCTCGCGCATGAAGACGTGCGACATCTACTATAGTGGCCCTGCGGACAAGCACGAGTTTGGTTGTGGATTTGTGGTTGGCAAGAGACTGCGACACCTAGTCTCAAGGTTCAACCCGGTGTGTGAACGTATAGCCACCATAAGAGTCAAAACTAAGTTTTTCCACATAACACTTATATGTGCCCATGCTCCGACAGAAGAGAAAAGCGATGAGGACAAAGACGAATTCTACGAGAGCCTAGAAAATGTATATGACCGTAGCCCCAGACATGATATCAAAATTGTACTAGGTGATTTTAATGCTAAAATAGGCAGGGAGACCGCATTTAAGCCTACCATCGGAAAATTCAGTCTGCACAGAGACATAGAACAATGGCATGAGACTACTTAACTTCTCTGTGGCAAGAAATATAGTAGTTAGCAGCACTAGATTTGACCATAAAAATATTCATAAGGCAACATGGTTATCTCCAGATCATTTGACGAGGAATCAGATAGATCACGTGGTAGTCGATGGAAGGCACGCATCGAGTGTTTTGGACGTACGAGTGATCAGGGGTGCGAACATTGACTCCGATCACTTCCTTACCGCAGTTAAGGTACGCACTAGGCTAAGCATGGCGAAAAACGTACGTAACCAGGCACAACGAAAGCTGGACATCGCTAAACTGCGGACCACAGAGGTAGCGGACGCCTACTCCAACCACCTAAATCAACTGCTGCGGAATGCTCCAACCCCTGATAATATAACCTCGCAGTGGCAATATATAGCCGACTCCATAGAACGGACTGCGAGAAGCGTACTTGGGTACTCAAAGCCGTCTTAAGAATATGCCTGGTACGATGATGAATGTCGCAATGCCACGAGAGAGACGGATGCTGCATACAGGTCAAAACTGCAGCCAATGGCAACGCGAGCTGTTCGTGAACGGCACAGGGAGAAGAGACGAGAGGCAACTCGTCTTTTTAGAAGAAAAAAGAAGGAGCTGAAGAAGAGGCGGGATGAGTGCACTGAGTTGCTCCGAAGTAGAGAGGAAGCCCGAAAATTCTACAAGAGTGTTATGGCGAGAATGCGTGGAACAGGGTTACCCTCCTGCAAGGACAGCGATGGTCAGCTAGTGACGGACCCGGATAACGTTCTGAGGATATGGAGAAATCATTTTAACAATTTATTGGATGCAGACACCACTCCTGAAGACCCCGCTCCAATCCATGACGATTGTGTTTACTGTCCGCCTCCGAGCCAGAGCGAGATACGTATGGCCATCTCCCGCCTTAAAAACAACAAAGCTGCTGGAGCCGATGGTCTCCCTGCTGAATTGTTTAAGGCTGGCGGGGAGGAGCTGATTAGGAGAATGCATCAGCTCATGGAGAACATCTGGCAAGAGGAGAGCATGCCCGGGGATTGGAGTCTCAGTCTGTTATGTCCCATATACAAGAAAGGAGATCGTAGTGAATGTAAGAACTACCGTGGAATAAGCCTATTACCAATTGAGTACAAGGTCCTTTCAAGCATACTGTGTGAACGTCTAAAGCCAATTGTAGAAAAACTAATTGGACCATATCAGTGCGGCTTTAGACCTGGCAGTACAATCTACGGCAAATCTACGACGGATCAAATATTCACCTTACGACAAATCCTGGAAAAAAACCCATGAAAAGCAGATCGATACCTTCCACCTCTTTGTCGACTACAAAGCTGCCTTCGACTCTCCGATACGGAATAGGCTTTATGAGGCCATGTCTGAGTTTGGTATTCCTGCAAAGCTGATTCGACTTTGCAAATGTACCTTAGATAACACCAAATCCTCGGTTAAGATTGGTAAGGATCAGTCTGAACCATTCAACACGGAAAGAGGTCTCAGGCAGGGCGATAGCCTGTCCTGTACACTATTTAATATAGTTATGGGAAAGGTGATGAGAAAGGCTGGTGTCAACATGTCTGGCACCATATTCCACAAAATAATGTCAGCCAAGAAATTAAGCGGAGAATAGTGCTAGCCAATAGATGTTTTTACGGACTTCGGCAACACTTTAGTAATACCACCTTGTCTCGGAATACTAAGAAACAGCTTTACCAGCTGCTAATCTTACCCGTTCTTTTGTATGCTACCGAATCATATGTGCTTACGACAACGGACATACAAAACCTGGGAGTATTCGAGAGAAAAGTACTCCGAAAAATTTATGGACCTATCTGTGTCGACGGCGAGTTTCGCCATCGGATGAACCATGAGCTGTATGAGCTTTACCACGACATCGACGTAGCTAAAAGAGTCAGAATGCAACGACTACGATGGCTAGGTCATGTTGCCAGGATGGATGTAAATGCTCCAGCGAGAAAGGTGTTTGAAGGCGAACCTGAACGACGGCGCAGAGCAGGGAGACCCAAACTCCGTTGGAAGGACCAAGGGGTAGGCGTGGTGCCACCATCTGGTAGGACTAACTGGAGAACGCTCGCACAAGACCGAAGCGTGTGGAATTCTTTAGTACTTCAGGCCTCAAACTTATGAACCATGTTTGTAAGTTGTAATGGGCCACTTAAGTAAGTAAGTAACATGAAAGTAGCCCCAAAAAGAAAAAGTTCTGCATCATTCGTTTTGTCAAGTTACATGCCATAATAATTTCATATCGATTTAAAGTTAGTAAGTATCGTATAGGGAAATTTGTGACGTTTTAGGCTTTGACATAACTCGAGATCAACTAGTCCGATTTAGCTGAAACAAATTTAAAAAAGTTTAATTTTCCATTCATCAAATGATTTTGAACTGGGTTTATTTTGTAACAGTTACAATAAAACGCTTTTACTACGTGACGTATGATTTATGTGGAATATTACGTATGATAATCATACGCCACCATATAACAATTTAAAAAGAGCCTAAAACGTGTCAAATTACCCTATACGATACTCACTAACTTCAAATCGATATGAAATTATTATGGCATGTAACTTGACAAAACGAATGATGCAGAACTTCAACTTTTTGGGGCTACTTTTAAGTGCAGTTTTCAGAATTTAGTCCCAAAACCATGTGTTGTACTGTGTTAAATGACAAATTTTGGAATAATTTCGCCAACAACTTTCAACGAAGTTTTATAAAAAAATTTAAGTATTTAATTTTATGTTTTTGTTTTTTGGTAAAAGGGCACAAGCATTTTTAAGAATTAGTTAAGGGACAGATATTCCTTCCCAAGAATATATCGAAAATCGCAGGAATTTCAAATTAATGAGTAGTGACATGCACCGCGATGGTAGTCGTCAACTGACTGGGTCCACTGTTCATAATTACAGACCTTTAAGTACTTTTTTATTTGTAGTATTATTTAACTAAAACGTACTTTTATTGTACCAAAAAAGTATTTTTTATCAATTTGGCTATCGATATCAGAGTGTTTTTTTTATTGTTTTGAGTTAACGGCCAATTCAGAATCACGGACAAGGATGACGCGTTTCGACGCGTTCATCATCACATACAATATCTATCATGTATGTCGAACATGAACATGCGAAGTAGTTGTCAGCCGAAAACGTCCAAACACTTATTCATTTTTGAATATGACCGTTAAGTATTTTTATTTTACCTGAAAGTATTTATATGGCACTAAAAAGTACTTAAATTGTAGCAAAAGTACAATTTATTGTATCAGAAAGCACTTTTATTGCACCAACAAGTACTTTACTTTTGCTAAATGTCCTTTTCATAAAAAGTACTTTTAATGGATCAGAAAAAGTTCTGTTTTCTGGTATAACAATACAGTACAATATATTGTACCAGAAAGTACTTTTATTGAGGCAAAAAAGTACTATTCATTGTACCAAGAAGTACATTTATTGTGCCAAAGTATAATCTTACTGCGCCAAAAAGTTGAAATTTATTGTACCAAAAGTACTTTTATTAATGAGTACAATTTATTGTAATTTTATTGCACCGACAAGTACTTTCATTGTATCAAAAGCATTTTACTGCATCAAAACGTACTTTAATGCACCAAAAAGTACTTTTGTTGTTACATGAAGTACTTTTAATGTACCAAAAAGTACTTTAGTAGTGCCAAAAAGTAATTCTATTGTACCAAAGAGTACAGTTTATCGTATCAATAAGTACTTTTAATGTATCAAAAAGCACTTTTATTGTATTAAAAAGTTCTGTTTTATGGTACTTTTATTGTGCCAAAAAATAAAATTTACTGTTCTAAAAACTAAAATTTTTATTTTTTTTTTACAAATCGTTTTTTTTATTGTACAAATAGTACTTTTATTACTAGTATTTCTTGCACCAAAAAGTTCTTCTATTATGCCAAAAAGAACAATTTATTATACCAAAAATCCGAATTTATTAAACCAAAGACTTCAGTTTGTTGTATGAAAAAGTACTTTAATTGTGTCATAAAGTACAACCTATTGTATCAAAAAGTTTTTTAATGTGTCAAAAACACAATTCATTGTTCCAAAAAGTAAAATTTCTTGTACCAAAAAGTGCTTGTATTGTGCCCAAAAGTACAATTTATTGTACCAAAAAAGTAGTTTTAGTTTACCAAAAAGTACTTATATTGTACCAAAAAGTTCTTCTATTATGCCAAAAAGTAAAATTTATTATACCAAAAAGTACTTTTATTGTAACACAATGTAAACTTTAATTTACTCAACAGTACTTTAATTGCAGCAAAAAGTATTTCACTATGCCAAAAAGTACAATTTACTGTACCAAAATGCTTTTATTGTTCTGAAAAAAACGGACCATAACATTACTTTTATTTTACAATTTATTGTACCAAAAAGTAAACTTTATTGTACAAATAGTACTTTTATTACTAAAATTTAATGCGCCAAAAAGTACTATTTATTATACCGGAAATTACAATTTATTGTACCAAAGACTGCAGTTTATTGTATGAAAAAGTACTTTTATTGTGTCATAAAGTACAATCTTTTGTAAAAAAGTACTTTAAGTTTACCAGCAACTATTTATAGTGAACCAAATAGTAGTTTAATTGTACCAAAAAGTACAATATATTGTATCAAAAGATAATTTGTAAATTGTACCAAAAAGTACTTTAATTGTCTCAAAAAGTACTTTACTATCTTACTTAATTTCCCTTTACACCCCATGAATGAGGTATAGGATAACTTCTCGCGTTATTGTGACACTATAGTGACACTCGGCACTATACTTGCTGTCGTCGCCATCGAGGAGATCGCCGATGAAAGAAAAATATAGATGACCGGAGACAGAAATCAGACCATGGATCTCCCGCATGAAAGTCACGTTTTCTAATCCTCATGCTAAGGCCGACAACAAAAAGTACTTTATTCGAGTGTAATTTTATTGCACCAAAAAGTACTTTAACTTTTCTATATGAATAGTCGCCAACCCCTGAAATCATGGAAAAAATTAGAAAAATTTATGTAAATAATTTGAAAAAATTCTAGAAAAAATAGAAAAAAAAAATGTGGGGAAAATTTTAAAAATTAAAATCTCGTGATTTTTTTAAACAAAACAAGAAGCCTAAGAAGCTCATTGGGAACAAAATAAAAAAAAAAAATTTGAGAAAAAATTGACAATTTCTAGAAATATTTAAAAAAAAATTAAAAAAAGAGGAAAAAGAAATATTTGAAAAAAGAAAATTGAAAAAAATTTAAAAAATTAGAAATCAGGACCGCCCCGGGAAATTTCAGGAAAAAAATAAAAATTCAACAGAATTTGAAAAAAATGCTGGAAAAGAAATTTGAAAAAAATTAAAAAAAAAAACGAATAAAGTGGAAAAGTTGAAGAAAATTTTAAAAAATATTAGAAAAATTTTTTTATTTGTTGATATATATACCGGGTTTTTTTTGTTAATTAGAATGGAAATGATTATGGTGGAAATAAAAGAGCCAAAGGCCAATTTTTTTTTAAAAAAATTGCGCGATTTTTTTCGAAACATTTTTTTGTTTTGGCATATCCCGGGAAAAATTATTATACCATCACCCTTAGGGATGAGGGTATATATCATTTGATACGAAAAAAAGTGTAACGCATTAAAGGAGACGAGTTAGACCCCAAGTATCTTAAGACCAAATTCGTTTCAGAACTTTTTAAGAAGAATGAGCTATGTCTGTCTGTCTGGCTGGCTGGATGGCTGGTCAGCAGGATAACTCGAGTAAACCTTAACGGATCGGTATGAAAATTTACCAGTATCAATATTTTTCAAAACGAACTTATGGGATTGTAAATGGGCTGAATAGCCATACCCCTTCTGGTACCTCCCATACAAAATTACCTATTTTTGGAAAATTAATATTTCTTTCATAACTTCCAAACGGACAACCGGAGGATATTTGAATTTGGTCAGTTTATTTATCTTGCAAAAGTAGACAAACCCTAAGAAAACCGAAACCTGTGCCCCACCCATTCTGTTACCTCCCATACAAATGACCGAATTGACCCTTATAGTTTTACATACATATCTTTTTTGCAAGTAAACTTAGATCATTGCGTATGACGTTTGCTTATAAATATTAGACTCAGGTATGAATATGGACTATATCGGTTCACGCCTTCTGGTACCTCCCATACAAAATGACCTATTTTTGGAAATTATATATTTCTCCAATAACATCAAAACAGTCACTTGGGGGGTTATGAACATTGGTCGATAAATTAATGTTGTGATAGGAGGCGAAACCTCAGAGAGCCTAACTATTTGACACACCCCTTCTGGTACCTCCCATACAAATGACCGAATTGACCCTTATAGTTTTACATACATATCTTTTTTGTAAGTAAACTGAGATCACTCAAATTTTGCGTATGATGTTTGCTTATGAAAATTAGACTCAGGTATGAATATGGACTATATCAGTTCACGCCTTCTGGTACCTCCCATACAAAATTACCTATTTTTGGAAAATTAATATTTCTCCTATAACTTCCAAACGGACTCTTGGGGGGTAATGAAAATTGGTCGATTAATTTATGTTAATATAGGAGGCAAAACCCTAGAAATTCTAACTATTTGACACACCCCTTCTGGTACCTCCCATACAAATGACCGAACTCACCCCCATAGTATTACAAACATATCTTTTTTCTAAGTACACTGAATTCAGTCAAATTCTGAGTAATTTGTACGCTTATGAAAATATGAATCAGGAGCATGGAGCATAAACCCATGAGCCGATCTAGTGAACAGAAATGCTCGTCGGTTGAGCAAAGAGCAAGCCAAAGAAGAACGAACTTTAAGGGTTTTTCGCGACAGTTTCGCATCGTGTCAGTAGATGAGTGGTTTTTTCCTGACAACAAGAACGAGAGAGACCAATTATTGCGAGCTCTGATCAGGAGTGAATATGGACTATATCGGGTCACCCCTTCTGGTACCTCCCATACAAAATTACCTATTTTTGGAAAATTAATAATTCTCCCATAACTTCCAAACGGACATTTGAGGGGTAATGAAAATTAGTCGGTTGATTTATATTGTGATAGGAAACCTCAGAAAACCTAACTATTTGACACACCCCTTCTGGTACCTCCCATACAATGGACCGAACTCACCCCTATAGTCTTACATACATATCTTTTTTTGTAAGTGCACTGAATTCAGTCAAATTATTCGTAAGTTGTACTTATGAAAATTTGAGTTGAAATGAATAAGGACTGTATCGGTTCACCTCTTGTGGTACCCCCTATCAAAATTAAATTTTTTTGAAAAATTAATATTTCTCACATAAATTCCAAACCGGTACCTATACCCCCTACACAAATAAGTAAAGTTTTGGACGATTTTGCACCACAAGCAGGGGAAAAAATATACATTAGTAATTTTATTTTAATTAAAAATCTATTAATTTCAATAACTCAAGACTTCAACAATATCTTATATTGGGTGATGGTATTTATCAGTCAGTTTACCTGACTGAAATTTCTGTACTGGTTTTTTTTGTAAATTAGAGTGAGTGGATATATTGAGATTAATAGCGCCGCAGCCAAAAATTAGTTTTATTTTTTTTGGTATATCCCGGGACATTTTTTTTTGTAAATTAGAGTGAAAATATATATGTTTGGATTAAACTTAATTTTAAAAAAATTGCCCGATTTTTTTTGTGTATGGTACCTCCCATACAAAATGGTCTTTTTATGGAAAATTAAAATTTCTTCCATAATAAAATTTCTTCTGCAGGTTGTTTAAATTTAGTCAGTTTGACTATCTTTTACTTAAAAATTTATATCATAAAAAAAATTAATGTCATAAAAATGTTTTTTTTTGCGAATTATTATTTATAATTATTTTTGATTAAAAATTTTGTTTTTTAATTTTGTGCCCACTGTACTTACAAAATCTCGATGAAATATTAAATGAAAAAAAAATATATATATAAATATGTTTTTGTGACTTTCTAATTGGATAAAACAGAAATAAAAAAATTAGAAAATTAAAAAATTAAAAAATCTAATTACTCCCTAAAATAATATTTTACAGGATTAAAGGTCCGTAATACGCACAAAGAATACATTTTTTATTCCAAGGACACAAAATTTGTATTATTTTGTAAACAATAGGACGCTCGTATGATATATTTTCTTTATTAAAAAAAAATATACAAGACTGTTGAAAATTATTTTAAAATTTTTTTTTTATTTTAATTTTTTTTATTGACTTTGATTTTGTATTACTGCATTAACTAGTGGTATCATACATAGTAGATATTTCACAACACTACATTGAGATAATATTTCATTACAGATGTTATGCTTGAAAACTATGGACTATTTGAAAGAAAACAAATACGCATAGCCCAGGCACGTGGCAATGATCAATTACAAACGTCTGCGGGACACGATATTGGCGGTCGTCGCTTATATGGCGGCTGGGTAATAGATGGTCAAAAGCGTACGCTTAACTTGACGCAAACCTATAGAGACGAACATTTTGGTAATAAATTTCACATATATTCCATTAACTGGACAAAGGATGCAATAACTATGGCTGTGGATGGCGTAACATATGGAGAAATCAAACAAAATATGGATGCGTTCAACGATGAAGTAAGTCAAAATATAAAATTTACAATTTAAAAATGGGTTTAAAAGATTATTTTCTTATTAGCCAAAATATTAAATGACATACACAGTACAACATTTTTCGGCTCTTTGATTCGGGACTCAATTTTTTTAATTGCACTTAAAAGTAGTCCTAAAAATAAGAACTTCTGCATCATTAGTTTTGTCAAGTTGGCTGCTTTAATTTTCTATATTTTAACTTGGTTTTTTCTCGGTATACCTTACGGAATATCTTATTTGTGTCTGAAGCACAGTTGTATATACAGAATAGGAGAAAATGCGGAACAAGCATTAAAAATCACAAAAATACCAATCATTACCATTATTTCCCATTTGTTCAGCTTTTTGCTAAATAACTGGATTACAAATCAAAAAAGTTTAATTTATTGTAACAAAAAGTACTCTAATGTACCAACTAGTACAACTAATTATACTAAAAAGTACATTAATTGTACTAAAAAGCACAATTTATTATACCAAAAAGTACAATTAATGGTATCAAAAAGTACAATTTATGGTCCCAAAAGGGACAATTTATGGCAACAAGAAGTGGCATTTATGGTGCCAAAGAATACAATTTATTGT
Source organism: Muscina levida (assembly GCA_964034835.1). Lineage (NCBI taxonomy): Eukaryota > Metazoa > Arthropoda > Insecta > Diptera > Muscidae > Muscina > Muscina levida. Next base: position 127,261,296 of record OZ035883.1, on the reverse strand, counting down.
ACCAAAATGTACAATTTATTATACCAAAAAGTGAAACTTATGGTATCAAAAAGTACAATTTATTGTAACAAAAAGTGGAAATTTTGGTATCAAAAAGTACATTTTATGGTACTTCAATGTGCAGTTTATGGTACCAAAAAGAACAATTTATTCTACCACAATGCAAAATTTATTATACCAAAAAGTGGAATTTATGGTACAAAAAAGTATAATTTATTCTAACAAGAAGTATAATTTGTGGTACCAAAAAGTACAATATATGGTACTACAATGTACAACTCATTGTACTAAAAAGTACATTAATTTATGGTACCAAAAAACACAATTTATGGTACCAAATGACCATTTATGGCAACAATAAGTAGCATTTATGTTGCCAAAGAGTACAATTAATTATACCAAAAGTGTAATTTATGGTACCAAAAAGTACAATTTGTGGTACTTCAATGTGCAATTTATGGTACCAAAACGTACAATTTATTGTAACAAAAGTGTAATTTATGGCAAGAAAAAAATACAATTTATGGTACCAAAGAGTACAATTTATTGTACCAGAATGTAAAATTTATTATACCCAAAAGTGGAATATTTGATATCAAAAAGTACAATTTATGGTAACACAATGGGCAATTTATGGTACCAAAAATGTACAATTTGTGGTACTTTAATGTACAATTTATGGTACCAAAAAGTACAATTTATTATACCACAATGTAAAATTTATTATACCAAAAAATGGAATTTATGGTACCAAAAAGTAAAATTTATTGTATCAAAATGTAAAATTTATTATACCAAAAAGTGGAATTTATGCTATCAAAAAGTAAAATTTATTATACCAAAATGTACAATTTATGGTACCAAAAAGTACTATTTATTGTATCAAAAATTAAAATTTATTATACCAAAAAGCGGAATTTATGGTATCAAAAAGTACAATTTATTGTAACAAGAATTACAATTTATTATACCAAAATGTACAATTTATGGTACCAAATAGTAAAATTTATTGTAACAAAAAGGTACAATTTATTATATTTATTATACTAAAAAGTAAAATTATTATACCAAAGACCGGAATGTATGGTATCAAAAAGTACAATTTATTGTAACAAAAATTTATGGTACCTAAAAGTACAATATATGGTACTAAAATGTGCAATTTATGGTACCAAAAAGTAAAATTTATTGTATCAAAATGTAAAATTTATTATACCAAAAAGTGGAATTTATGGTATCAAAAAGTACAATTTATTATACCAAAATGTACAATTTATGGTACCAAAAAGTACAATTTATTGTATCAAAATGTAAAATTTATTATACCAAAAAGCGGAATTTATGGTATAAAAAGTACAATTTATTGTAACAAAAAGTGTAATTTATGGTACCAAAATGTACAATATATGGTACTAAAATGTGCAATTTATGGTACCAAAAAGTAAAATTTATTGTATCAAAATGTAAAATTTATTATACCAAAAAGTGGAATTTATGGCATCAAAAAGTACAACTTATTGTATGAAAAAGTGTAATTTATGGTACCAAAAAGTACAATTTTTGGTACTTTAATGTACAATTTATGGTACCAAAAATTAAAATTTATTATACCAAAAAGCGGAATTTATGGTATAAAAAAGTACAATTTATTGTAACAAGAAGTACAATTTATTATACCAAAATGTACAATTTATGGTACCAAATAGTAAAATTTATTGTAACAAAAAGGTACAATTTATTATACTAAAAAGTAAAATTATTATACCAAAGACCGGAATGTATGGTATCAAAAAGTACAACTTATTGTAAGAAAAAGTGTAATTTATGGTACCAAAAAGTACAATTTATGGTACTTTAGTGTACAGTTTATGGTACCAAAAATTAAAATTTATTATACCAAAAAGCGGAATTTATGGTGTCAAAAAGTACAATTTATTGTAACAAAAAGTACAATTTATTATACCAAAATTTACAATTTGTGATACCAAAAAGTAAAATTTATTGTAACAAAAAGGTACAATTTATTATACCAAAAATTAAAATTTATTATACCAAAAAGTGGAATTTATGGTACCAAAAAGTACAATTTATAATAACAAAACGTACTATTTATGGTACCAATAAGTACAATTTATTTATGGTACCTTTTCAATATCTACAACTTTGCTGCAGACACAAAAGAGATATTCCATACGGTATACCGAGTTATAGTAAAAGTGCTAAAAATCCAACTTGAGCAAAAAATATCGTATGGCCATTAAATTACACAATACAACATTTTTCAGTTCAATGATTTGGGACTCAATTCTGAGAACTGCGCGTGGAAGTAGCCCCAAAAAGAAGAAGTTCTGCATCATTCCTTTTGTCAGGTCACATGCCATAATAATTCAATATCGATTTGAAGTGAGTAAGTATCGTATAGGGGAATTTGTCACGTTTTAGGCTCTGTTTGACATAACTCGAGAACAAATAGTCCGAATTAGCTGGATCAAATTTAAAAATTAAGAATTGCAATTCCTTTGATCTCTCATATCACATTTCACTTTGCCATTCATCAAATGATTTTGAACTGAACTTACAATAAAACTGTGGCGTATGATTTACGTGGAATATTACTTATGATAATCATACGCCACCATATAGTATTTATGTTTTGTCAAACAATAGAGCCTAACACGTGACAAATTCCCCTAGTCGATACTTACTAACTTCAAATCGATATTAAATTATTATGGCATGTAACTCGACAAAACGAATGATGCAGAACTTCTTCTTTTTGGGGCTACTTTCACGTGCATTGGGTCCCAAATCAATTGTACTCCGTGGCGTATGATTTACGTGGAATATTACTTATGATAATCATACGCCACTATATAATAATATATAACAAAAGTAATACGTGACAAATTCCCCTATACAATACTTACTAACTTCTAATCGATATTAAACTATTATGGCATGTATCTTGACAAAACGAATGATGTAGAATTTTTTCTTATTGGGACTACTTTCACGTGCAATTTTTAGAAGTGAGTCCGGAGATCATGTGTTGTACTATGCTAACAAAAATGTTTCATAATCGAAAAAGTTCTAAAAAATCCACAAAATTTAAAGTTTTTTGCTTAAATTCTACCATTGGACGAAACTTCCATGAAGTCAGTAAATTTTATACATTTCTATACTTTATAGTGACATCTTTCGCCACTTTTACGGAGATATTAACCAGTTTCTTAATTGGCATAGTTTCTGATTTTTTTAAGTTTATTATAATTGAAATTTTTTGCTTTGCAGTTCTTTCTCACACTTGGAGTATCCGCTGGCGGCCATTTAGAATTTACTGATTATTTACAAAATCCCTCACAGAAGCCATGGCAAAATACCGCACCGAGAGCTATACGCACCTTTTGGGAAGCTTTTAAGGATGGCAAGATTATATGGAATGGCGGCGAGACAATGCTTATAGACTACGTTCGAGTTTATGCGCTGTAAAAAAATGTTTGAATACTGTTTTATGAAAATTTTAATAAAAAAACTAGAAAAATATGATGACGAAGCTCTGATAAGCCATTTGAAGTCAATTACAAAAAAACACATACCAAAAACAAAGCAAATTATTTTAAACGTTTACTTTACCAGACACTTAAGGTTGTAAATAAAGCTATTCTCTTTAAATTCTTGTTTTTTTTTAATTTTCTATTTAAATGCCCAAATAGATGTAATTTGTATGGGAGATGGGTGTAGTTTTTTTTACCGATCTTGCTCTTCTTAGAACTTAAACTCCGCATAGAGGATAGAAACTTGCATAACAAATTTCAGTCCGATAGCTTTTACACTATTGTTGTAATAGCGGGGACAGGTGCACTAATGGACATCTTTAAATCGACTCAGAATTCGTTATTTTATTAGTTGTAAAATCTTTAGCAATTATATTGTTCTTCTGTAACACAGTACAACATATGATTTTGGGACTCAATTCTGAGAACTGCAGGTGGAAGAAGCTCCTAAAAGAAAAAGTTCTGCATCATTCGTTTTGTCAAGTTACAAGTCATTATATTTTAATATCGATTTGAAGTTAGTAAGTATCGTATAGGGGAATTTGTCACGTTTAGGCTCTTTTGTCTACATCATTTATTAGACTTTATAATATAAGATGTGTTTTATAGAAAAAAGCTTTATGTTAAGTGGAGTTTATCGATTTGGTAAGTAAGGCAATCATTTATTTATAGTAAAATTAAAAGTTTTTTTCAGTACACAAAACTGAGATTTTTGGTACATTGACTATACTCTGTGGCACAACAAAACTACATTTTGGTACAAAAAAGTACTTTCTACTATAATAAATGTACTTGTTGGCGCAATTGAAGTACTTTTTGGTACATTGAAAGTACTTTTTAGCTCAATAAAAGTACTTTTTGGCCCAATAAAGGTACTTTTTGGTACAACAAAATTACTTTTTGTTAAAATATATTTTACTGTTTAATACAGAAAATATGTACTTTTTGCCACCATTGAAATAGTTTCTGGTACACAAAAGTACTTTTTGGTAAAAGGTATAATTAATTGTAGTTTTTGATACAACAAAATTAGATTTTGGTTAATAATACTAATTGGTAGTGTAAAAGTACTTTTTGGTGAAAAAAATTTTACTTCTTGATGCAATAAAAGTACTTTTTTAGAAAAATTCATTCTAAATTGTACTTTTTGGTACATTAAATTTTACTTCTTTGTAAAAATAATAGTATTTTTTGTTACAATTAAAGTACTTTGTGTTACCTTTAAATGGACTTTTTGGTACAGTTTTGTACAATAAAAGTACTTTTTTGTAAAATAAATTGTAATTTTTGGTACAATTCATTCTACTTTTTGTTACAATTACTGTATCTTTTGGTACAGTAAATTTTACTTTTTGCTACACTGAATTTTATTTCTTTGTAAAAGTAATAGTATTTTTTGTTACAATTAAAGTACTTTGTGTTACCGTTAAATGGACTTTTTGGTACAATAAAAGTACTTTTTTGTACAATAATAGTAATTGTTTTGCAAAATAAAGTGTACTTTTTGGTACAATTCGTTCTACTTTTTGTTACAATTACTTCACTTTTTGGTACAGTAAATTGTACTTTTTGGTACATTGAATTTTATTTCTTTGCAATAAAAGCACTTTTTTGTACAATAAATGTCCTTTTTTGTAAAATAAATATAACTGTTAGGTGCAGTAAAAGTATTTTTTGATACAATAAAAGTACTTTTTTTGGTACAATACATTATATGTACTTTTTGTAACAATTTAAGTGCTTTTTGGTTCAATAAATTAACTTTTTAGTACAATTAGTTGTACTTTTTGGGTACAATAAAAATAGTTTTTGGTAAAATAGAAGTTGTTTTTGGTACTATAAATTGCGCTTAAGTACTTTATGGTACGGCACATTGTACTTTTTGTTACAATATGAGTACTTTGTGTTACAGTAATTGTACTATTTTGTACAATAAAAATACTTTTTGCTACAATAAATTTTACTACCTGATGCAGTAAAAGTATATTTGATACAATGAAAGTACATTTTTGGTTATACTAAAAGTGCTGTGTGTTACAATTAAAGTACTTTTTGGTACAACAATATTGTTACAATTAAAGTACTTTATGTTACAATAAATTGTACTTTTAATAAAAGTACTTTTTTGTATAATAAATTGTACTTTTTGGTACAATAAATTGTACTTCTAGGTGCAGTAAATGTATTTTATAGTACAATAAAAGTACTTTTTAGTACAACACATTGTATGTACTTTTTGTTACAATAAAAGTACATGATGGTACAATACATTGTACATTTTGTTACAATATAAGTACTTTGCATTAAAGTGAATTGTACTTTTTAGTACAATCAAAGTATTTTTGATACAACAAATTGTACTTATTTGGTACAATTAGGTGTAATTTTTGGTTCAATACACATCGTTTTTGGTACATTAAAAGTAATGTTTGTTAAAATAAAAGTACTTTTTGAAAATAGTTTTTGGTACAATAAAAGTACTTTTATTGTATGTACTTTGGTTACAATAAAAGTGCTTTTTGTTACAATAAAAGTAAATTTTTGTTTAAAAAAAGTACTTTTTGCTTAATAAAAGTACTTTTTTTTAAATAAAGTGCTGTATTACAATTGAAGTTCTTTTTGATACAACAAAATTGTTACAATTAAAGTACTTTATGTTACAGTAACTTGTACTTTTAATAAAAGTACTTTTTTGTAAAATAAATTGTACTTTTTGGTACAATAAGTTTTACTTCTAGGTGCAGTAAGAGTATTTTATGGTACAATAAAAGTACTTTTTGGTACAACACATTGTATGTACTTTTTGTTACAAAAAAAGTACTTTATGGTACAATACATTGTACTTTTTGTTACAGTATAAGTACTTTGCATTAAAGTGAATTGTGCTTTTTTGTACAATAAAATTATTTTTTGGTACAACAAATTGTACTTATTTGGTACAATTAGGTGTAATTTTTGGTGTAATAAACATAGTTTTTGGTACATTAAAAGTAATTTTTGTTAAAATGAAAGTACTTTTTGAAAATAGTTTTTGGTACAATAAAAGTACTTTTTTTGGTACAAAACATTGTATGTACTTTAGTTACAATAAAGGTGTTTTTTGTTATAATAAAAGTACATTTTTGTTTTAAAAAAGTACTTTTTTTGCTTAATGAAAGTACTTTTTTGTAAAATAAAGTGCTGTATTACAATTAAAGTACTTTTTGGTACAACAATATTGTTATAATTAAAGTACTTTTTGTTAGAGTAAATTGTACTTATAATAAAAGTACTTTTTTGTAAAATAAATTGTACTGTTTGGTACAATAAGTTTTACTTCTAGGTGCAGTAAAAGTATTTTATGGTACAAGAAAAGTACTTTTTTGGTACAATACAATGTATGTACTTTTAGTTACAATAAAAGTACTTTATGGTATAATACATTGTACTCTTTGTTGCAATATAAGTAATTAGCATTAAAGTGAATTTTATTTTATTATTGTACAATAACTTTTTGGTATAAAAAATTGTACTTATTTGTTACAGTAAGGTGTAATTTTTGGTCCAATAAGCATAGTTTTTGGTACTTTAAAGTCCTTTTTGTTAAAATAAAAGTATTTTATTAAAATTGTTTTTGGTACGATAAAAGTACTTTTGATAAAATGGTTCAAAACTTTCAGTAACATTTTAAAGAAATTCAGTTTTATAGTAATAAAACCAAAACCTCTTCCGCACCACTTCACGTACCACCTATACCAATATATCGGCCGATCTCTTCTGGTATATCCCATACAAAATAAACTATTTTTGGAAAATAGTAGTTAACAAATCCTTAGAAAACCGAAACCTTTGCCTTACCCCTTTTGGTACCTCCCATACAAATGACCGAACTCACCCGCGTAGTTTTACATACATATCATATTTGCAAGCACACTGAATTTATTCATATTTTGCGTAAAATGTCGCTTATGACAATTTGACTCTAGAATGAGTATAGACTACATCGGCCGACCCCTTTCGGTACCTCCTATATAAAATGACCTATTTATGGAAAATTTATACTTTTCTCATAACTTATAAACGGACAACTGGAGGATATTTGAATTTGGTCAGGTAAATGACCTTGTAGTAGTAAACAAACCATTAGAAACCCAAAACCTTTGCCTCTCCCCCGCCAGTAACTCCCATACTAATGATATAATTTACTTTTATAGTTTACACAAACTTTTTGTAGATTAAGTTCTACTGTCAGAATATTACCTTCTTCCATAAACCAAAAAAAAAAACAATTTACACATATTTAATACTATATATTTTGGTACAAAAAAAAAAAAGTGGTACATAGCCAGCACAACTATCAAAATTACGCAAATTTCAAGGGTTTCGTCAAACCTGTATCCTAAAACAGAGCTCAGCTTTGAAACCCACAAATTCCACAATTTTAAAAGCAATGTTAACTACGCACCATACAGATTATTTGCATTGTTTACAAAAAAAAAGAAGGTTAGTTAATTTTAATTCACTTGCATTGATTACTCCCTCTTGTTTCTCTGACCTATGATGCGTGATAACTGCTTCTCCACATCTTTAATATACTTATCGGGCAAACAAGCCTCGCGCATAGCCGCCAGCTTGGCATTAATCACGGCACGTATATTAGAATCACGCTGACGCTCACTTTCACGCCAGGCATCCGCTTGATTCTTCTCCAGCTCCTTAAGGCGACGACGTTCCATTTCATTGTTGCCCATTTGTTGTACGATATCGCGACGGTACACCTCACGGCGTCGCTCTCTTTGCTGCTGCTCCCTGCGCTCTTTGGCCTCCTCTTGCTGCAAACGTTCGATGAGAGTATTGAATTCTTGCTCGGCACGGGCGATTTGCAATGCTTGGCGATGTTTAGTTTCTTGCATTTGACGCTCTCGCGCTGCTGCCAAATCCTTTTCGATTTGTTTCTTACGTACGGCTGCCTCGCGCTCTTTGCGTCTGTACTCACGTTCGTTCTTTTCCTGTTCGCGCAGATAGGCCATCTCTTCGCGATCCGACTTTGAGAGCAGTATTTTCTCGGCCAATGAATAGATACGCTGCTGCTTACGCTCAAACTCCTCTTTGGCTAGCATTTTCTCTTTTTGCAAGGCGCGCAAGCGCTCCTCCTTCTCCTTCATATAGGCAGCTACTCTCATTTCGGACTCGCGCTCTTGTTGCCACAGGATTTTACGGAATTGTGTAGACATTTCGACTACTTTGGAAAGATCTTCGCGATATTTCATACGACGATCGTGAGCTTCTTTCATGCGTCGTTCTTCGTCGCGCTTAATGGCATCGTTGGCCTTGCGCAGCATAGCGGCCTCCTCTTCGATACGTTCGGCCTCTAGAAAGCGAAGGTTTTCTTTTTCATGCAACTGTTTCTTAATTTCCTGGGCGTATTTTTGTTTATTCTCATGAAGTCTATTGAACTTTTCGTCTTCTTCGCCCAGAGCCTTTATGGCGTTTTCTATGACCTGACGTTCCAGGCGCTTCTCATCGTTTCTTAGCTCTCGTTGCAGCTCCGTTTTCTCCTGTACTTGGGCATCGCGCACGGCATGACATTTTGCATCGAGTATTATGCGATTGGCTCTCTTCACTTCCTCCTCCTGTTCATGTTTGGCGAGAAAGGCACGCTCCAGTATCTTGGTGTTGTCACTACCCTCTTCGCCGCTGCCTAAGCCCTTGACACGCTCCGCCTCAGCTTTTTTACGCGCCTCATCCATTTCTTTGAAGCGCTGCTTTGTGCGCTCTGCCTCAAGTTCTAAGCGCTTGGCTTCCTCTTCGCTTCGCAAGAGGGCATCCAAACGTTCCTCGAGGGTGACAACTTTGGCGGCAGTTTTTAAGCGTTCCAGTTCTCGCGGTGGTATGGAGACTTTGCGTTCCTCTTTGAAACGATTGCGCTTGGGAACTTTGGGCGTTAGGCCTTGGGTATAGAAGACTCCGGTGCACTGGTTGTAGGTAGTCTCCTGTTTGTAGGCGTATCCTGGCAGACGCGTATCGGAGCCATTGCGATGGGCGGTTTTCGCTCGCGTCGTGGTCGGTTGGGAGAATTGATGGGCGGTTCTTCTGTCGCTAGCCGAGAAGCAGGGCATTTTGTTGAGTGACACAGACACAGGTAACAAAATCAATTAGACAAATATAAATAGTGTAATTTTTGTTTATTTGTTATTTGTAGACGTTTATAAAGTGGATGGGATTTAGTTGCCGCCAGACTGAAAAATAATGTTTGTGGGAACGTTGCAGGGTTTTGTTATTTTAACTACGGTTGCAAGCAAAACCATAGTGATATTAGTTATAAATATGTTGCCAAGGTTTTGGGGTAGTTGTGGGTGGTTATGTAACAAGTTATATAACAACAGTGTCTTTGATTGTTTTTAGCAGTTAGTTGCAGGTGTTGTCATAGGGAAAAATGGGGGCAACTATAAGACAAGACAAAAAACAAATGTTGTTGGTTTTAATAGTTACGGGTCAAAAGGTCATGCTCTGACTCTTAGGCACTTAGTCTTAGTTAGGAAAAAGACTAAACAGACTTATGTCAAACTTAAGAATCGGAAATGAAACTTCGTTATATAAGGACATCCTAATGTCCTCACACTCTGAGAACCTCTCAACATGCCTTAAACGCAGGAAGATCAATTGAGAGCGCTCTCCCTGAAGTGGTTTGCTTAACGTAAGGCAACCTAGATTCAGGTAACTTTACTTAAGCTGCCTTCCTGGGTATAGAGGGGCCTTTCAATAATGTGACGTCATGCGCAATAGGGATCTCCTTGGAGAACATTAATGTGTCACGTCTGCTAGTGAGTTGGGTGGACTGTCTACTCAGAACTTAGTGCAAGCTGCGTGAAAAAGATGGCGACAGGAGGAACACCACCAGGGGGAGTTCTGTCTCCTCTTTTTTGGGTCCTCGAGCTTAACGGGGTACTTAAATTGTTTAATGAGGGTGGTACAAAAATTGCTACATATGCAGACGATGTGGTCATTATGAAAGGTGGAACATTACTACATTACTACTGAACTCACGTCTAGAAGTTTCCACCCACCTTTGGAGCTTTACCTTGGTCCAATAGCTTTCGCATTGTCTGTCTCGCTCTCTCATGTGTGTACATGCTTCGTCTCACTGAGCATCATGTGATCGCTCGGGACTGCTTTCTCTCTCTCACATTTCGAGACACTTCGTTTGTCATGGTATGCTGTCTGTCCGATGTTATTACGTCGTTTCTGTGCCTGGAAACATCTCCCAATCATGTTTGTGTGTTTTGTTGCATAGTTGTATCTTCTTGAAACTTCTCGTATCTGGTTATTTGTCGTGACTATTGCATCATTACTTATGTTTCTAGAACGTTCGCTCGCCAATATAACCCAATCCTACAATAGTATAAGGTAAAGAACTTCAGGCCACCACCGAAACTGAATGGGGTGGAACAGAAGTCCTCAACGTAGGCCAAGTACCTAGGTGCTGACCGTTATCAGACACTAAATTGGTCAAGGCATATCGAGGAAAGGTTAAAGAGATGGGTCCATGCCCTTTATGCGTGCCGTAACTCTATAGGCAAAAGTTGAGAACTTGGCCCTAAGGTAACAATGTGGTTGTATACCACGTAGTGCGGCCAATTATCCCCTATGGATGTCTGGTTTGGTGGGTGGGCCTAGATAAGAGTAATTTGGTAAAAATGCTTAGCAAAGTCTAAATGATGGTTACAATGAGGATTACTGGGGCTAGAAGGAGCACAACGCAAGCGGCTGCGCCTTCCACCCCTGGTCATGTACGCTAAGGCTATTGTAGCACGAGGGGCTATCAGACCGAGGGAAGCTGGCGATTGGCATCAATTCATACATGGTCATGCGAAGATTCTCCAACTTTTGGGTGATGGCGTTTCTTTTCATCTGCTACCGCTAACTGATTTTGTGTGGTTTCCCTTAAAATAGATGGTTGATATTCCGAAATGATCAGAATGGAGTGACTCCATTTTCTGTCATTACTACTGACGGATTGAAAATGGAACATGGCACAGGAGCCATTCTTGCAGGCTACCTAATGAATGCAGTGTTTTTCACGCTGAGGTACTGGCCATTCAGAAAGCAGCGGGGGATATTAAAGGGATGTGAAACGAATACCGGGACCGGCCGTAGCATAGTGGTTAGAACACGCGACTACCATGCGGGAGATCACAGGTTCAACTCCTAGCTCCAGTCATCTTAAAAAAAGAGAAAAAAACATATATATTTTTTTCTTTCATTGTCGGCTCCCCTCGAATGTTGTCGACAGCAACTTCGCAGTATTAGTGTCGAGTCAATCGGCGTGTCTAGTAAGAGCTTCTCAAACAGTGACGTTTGCATTCGTCGATAAACAAGTAGATGCCGTTAGTTGTGAATCTAAAAATAGAAAGCGTGTTAATTCACAACAACGCGAGAAGCTATCCCAAACCCTTATTCATGGGGTGTAAAGGGAAATTAAGTTTTTTTTAAAGAAACGAATACTAGCAGACGCACAACCATCCGTATGGATAGCCAGGATGCAATCAATTCTACATTGTGTAAATCAAGGTTAGTGAGAAACTGTAAGGAAAAGTTGGATGAAATAAAGTCTCTAAATTTCAGGCTCTGTTGGACTGGATAAGGCTATAATATGCCTGATCAAGACTATATTTAAGTCTATTTCACAAAAAAGAGGGCTTGAGATTTTTTTGCAGGATACCGACGATTTGTCAGCCCTTGGCCAAATATTTCAGGCATTCCGGTATATAGAACCGGTTGCCGGCCAACGGTGGGGGCATAGCATTCATCATACATAACACTGTGCAGTATTGAGCTCTTCTCCACAATCTCAATGCTAGAGACGAATACCTTGAAGTTCAAGGTAATGCAGTCAGATCGGAGGAACCAACCTAGAGTTCTACAACGTCTATATTCCACCAGTAGCCAGTTGTCCATCAGTCTACCGTCCCGATATCAGGATCCTTCTAGACGCTGATATGCGTCTGGTCCTTGGGGACTTTAACGCGCACCATGAGGTATGGCGCTATTGCCTAGGGGAAGACCAGAAAGGCGTGTAACTGGCGGAACAAATTGATGAATCCACTCACTGCACCCTGAATAAGGATGCTGCCACATGGATTATGGGTAACTGCTCCAGCTCCCCTGACATAACAATGCGAGCACTGGTCTAAGAAATTACGCAACATGTAGAGCTATTATTTTACTGGCATCTGACCACGTACCCATAATCGATTGTCTGGATCGACCCAACAACTTCAGCGTCTTCGAGCTTACATCAACCAGATACCAGTACAGAAATTTCAGTCAGGTGAACTGACTGATAAATACCATTACCCATACGACTTTCTGTACTATGGCCAACGAGACCTGTAGTAAAACTGTAGAAAAGATTACAGCCCACAAATATAAAATGTTATATGGAAATTTTTTATGGTGTTACCGAAAGGATCCAACTAAGAATCAATGAAAAATTCTCTAATTAATTTGCACAGAAAATCATAATTTCTAATGGGTTAAGTTTATTTAGTTGACAAAATTTCGAAAGTTGTGGGGGAAATATTAATTTTCCAAAAATATGCTATTTTGTATAGGAGGTACAAGAAGGGGTTGACCGAAATAATCCATAATCATTCCTGAGTCAAATTTCAATAAGCTTATATCTTGCTCAAAATATGACCGAATTCAGTGCACTTAGAAAAAAGATACGTATATAAAACTATGAGGGTGAATTCGGTCATTTGTATAGGAAGATACCAGAACGGGCGTGTCAAAGGTTAAGGTTTTTTAAAGGTTTGTCTTCTATTACAAGATAATTAAACTTACCAAATTAAAATATCCTCCACATGTCCGTTATGAAGTTATGAAAGAAATATTAGTTTTCCAAAAATAGGTTATTTTGTATGGGAGGTACCAGAAGGGGTCAGTCTATTTTCAGAAGTGTACATCTGTCGCAAAATATGACTGAGTTCAATGAACTTAGAAAAAAGATACGTATGACCAACTATGAGGTTGAATTCGGTCATATGTATGGTAGCTACCAGAACGGGCGTGTCAAAGGTTAAGGTTTTTTGAAGTTTTGTCTACAATTACAAGATAATTAAACTGACTAAATTCAAATATCATCCAGTTGTACGTTTGGAAGTTATGTAAGAAATATTAATTATTATTGATAATTTTCTATGGGAGGTATCAGAATGGGTGGGGCTACTCTGCCTTTTTACAATCCTATCTCGTTGGAGCATTTACATCCATCCTGGCAACATGTCCCAGACTTCGAAGTCGTTGGATTCTGACTCTTTTAGCTAGGTAAATTCGTCGACTACCTCAAAACAATAATTGTCAACGTTCACGGTGCGTCTCCACCGAGGGGACCCTTTGTTCGTCGAAATCATTATTTTTGTTTTGTCCTCGTTGACCGCTAAACCCATTTTTGCTGACTCCTTTTCGAGTGATGAGAAAACTGCAGTAACATCCCGCAGATTGCGGCCAATGATGTCTATATCATCGGCATAGGCTAGTGGCATGTGGCTCTTGTGGAATATGGTGCCAGACATGTTGACACCAGCCTTTCTCATCACCTTCTCCATAACTATATTACAGTGTACAGGTCAGGCTATCGCCCTGCCTGAGACCTCTTTCCGTGTTGAATGGTTCAGACTGATCCTTACCAATCTTAACCGAGGATTTGGTGTTGTCTAAGGTACATTTGCAAAGTCGAATCAGCTTTTCAGGAATACCAAACTCAGACATGGCCTCATAAAGCCTGTTCCGTATCGGAGAGTCGAAGGCAGCTTTGTAGTCGACAAAGAGGTGGTAGGTGTCGATCTGCTTTTCATGGATTTTCCAGGATTTGTCGTAAGGTGAATATTTAATCCGTTGTAGATTTGCCAGGTCTAAAGCCGCACTGATATGGTCCAATTAGTTTTTCTACAACTGGCTTTAGACGTTCACACAATATGCTCGAAAGGACCTTGTACGCAATTGGTAATAGGCTTATTCCACGGTAGTTCTTTCATTCACTACGATCTCCTTTCTTGTATATGGGACATAACAGACTGAGACTCCAATCCCCGAGCATGCTCTCCTCTTGCCAGATGTTCTCCATGAGCTGATGCATGCTCCTAATCCGCCAGCCTTAAACAATTCAGCAGAGAGACCATCGGCTCCTGCAGCTTTGTTGTTTTTAAGGCGGGAGATGGCCATACGTATCTCGCTCTGGCTCGGAGGTGGACAGTTAATACCATCGTCATGGATTGGAGCGGGGTCTTCTGGAGTGATGTCAGTATCCAGTAAATCTCCAAAGTGATCTCTCCATATCTTCAGAACGTTATCCGGGTCCGTCACTAGCTGACCATCGCTGTCCTTGCAGGAGGGCAACCCTGTTCCACGCATTCTCGCTTTAACTCTCTTGTAGAATTTTCGGGCTTCCCCTCTACTTCGGAGCAACTCAGTGCACTCATCCTGCCTATTCTTCAGCTCCTTCTTTTTTCTTCTAAAAAGACGAGTTGCCTGTCGTCTCTTTTCCCTGTGCCGTTCACGAACAGCTCGCGTTGCCATTGGCTGCAGTTTCGCCCTGTATGCAGCAACCGTCTCTCTCGTGGCATTGCGACATTCATCATCGTACCAGGCATCTTCTTGAGACGGCTTTGAGTACCCAAGTACGCTTCTTGCAGTCCGTTCTATGGAGTCGGCTATATATCGCCACTGCAAGGTAATATTATCAGGGGTTGGAGTATTCCTTAGCAGTTGAGTTAGGAGTTGAGTTGGAGTTGGCATCCGCTACCTCTGTGATCCGCAGTTTACCGATGTCCAGCTTTCGTACCTTAACTGCTGTAAGGAAGTGATCGGAGTCAATGTTTGCACCCCTAATCACTCGTACGTCCAGAACACTCGATGCGTGCCTTCCATCGACTACCACATGATCAATCTGATTCCTCGTCAATTGATCTGGATATAACCATGTTGCCTTATAAATATTTTTATGGTCAAATCTAGTGCTGCCAATTACCATATTTCTTGCCGCAGAGAAATCAATCAGTCTGATGCCATTGTTCGACGTTTCGGTGTGCAGACTGAATTTTCCGATGGTAGGCTCAAATGCGGTTTCCCTGCCTATTTTAGCATTAAAATCGCCTAGTACAATTTTAATGTCATGGCTCGGGCTACGGTCATATAACATTCCAGGTGCATATCCTTAAATCATGGTCCTTAATTCGTTTGCGGTGGTCGTCAACATTTTGGGGGTCCATTTTATTCCTTTCTTACTTCTTTTCATTGCAATAGTTTATACGTCTACCTACAGTTCGGTCTTTCTTCATTCCGACAAAGAAGGGGTCGAGAGTAAGTTTGCCTACATCACAATTTCTGACCCTGAATGGTGCTCGCGTGCAGAGAGAGACAAGGCGAAATGAAATTTTGTTCGCAAACTTAACAACCGTACAGTCTTGGACATAGCACAATCCTACAGCCCTTCTGAAGTCTCAGAAGTCAATAATGCAGCCAAACCGTCCAAAGCGATTGCCCCCAACGGTATATCCATACTGATGTTAAAACACCTTGGCGAGCAGGAAATTGAAACAGTAAGAAAGTTTCAGTCGGGCAACCCGACTTACATATACCATCAGCCTCAGTAAAACAAAAAATGTTCTATTATATTGATTAGGGCGTTTCACCAAACGCGTTTTTTGCGATTTTTGCAACTCTTGAAGCGGAATATTAAGGCTTGTGATCTAAAAGAATTTCGGAAAATTTTTTGGATTTTTTGAAGATGGGTATGGGGTCGCTGAAATTGATTTTATCAAAAAAATGAGGTTATGGAGAAAAAAATTTTATATTATTTTTTTCTGGTGCTTTTTGTTTATGCAACTTAACAATTCTCTTCTTATGGATCCGATCCTACGACAAAAAAATATTGGTGTGAGAAATTATTATATTATGGACCACTTTGATAGTCTTAAAAGTGAAAAATTATTTTTCCAAGATTTCAAACCTCGATAACTTGAAAAGTTTTCAACATTTTTTCAAGATGTAAAATGCGTTGGAAAGGTCTTTAAATTACCTTTCATTCGGTACATAGATTTATTTTTACTTGTTGGAAAAATATAAGAAAAAAATTAAAGTTTGGGATTTTTTTTTTTATTTATCAAATTTTATGAAAATTAAAAGAATTTCATTATGTTTCGTTCTTGGTTAAGTAAAAAAAAACTTCTAAAATACATTGCTTTAATAAAAATATCAGAAATTCAATTCATCAATATATTTGTATTCCCATACAAAATTAAAAGATATTAAATAAACAAAACCAACATATTTAATGAACAAATTAAAATTAAAAAGTAAATTTGTATCTAAAATTACAATACGTTAACCATTAAATGTGGAACAACTGTGGAAGTATTTTCAAATTGGTTTCTTAAGAGCTTTTTCAATGACATTTTTGTTAACATTAGGTATAATTTTTTAATTGTTATCAACTCTAATCAATAAGTTTTGAAAATCATTCTCATTCTTTGTAATTTTTTTGTTATATATTGTAGCCGACGCCACGCCTCTTTCTGATAAATCATTCACAACACATAGTTTTTCTAGTTTTTTCTTTGAAGAAACAAAATCATCATCATTTTCCGATAAAAGTGTATCTTTCGAAAAAAAAGGAAGTGGGCAATTTTAATTCATCAAAAACCCTTTTATTGTTTGAGGTTAAAAAATTATGCATCATGAATTTTTTTACATTTTTAAAAGGGCCTATTTCAAATATTTTAAAATTCAAATAGTGTGAATTTAAAAATAAAAACTAATTTTTTTGTCTATTTTTTATTTTTTTTCAAATTTTTCACAAGTATGATATAAACTTATATATACCAAAATAAAGGTTTCTAAATTATCTTTCTAACGCATTTAACATCTTGAAAAAATGTTGAAAACTTTTCAAGTTATAGAGGTTTGAAATCTAGGAAAAATAATTTTTCACGTTTAAGACTATCAAAGTGGTCCATAATATAATAATTTTTCACACCAATAATTTTTTTGTTGTGGGTTCGGATCCTTACGAAGAGAATTGATTAGTTGTATGAACAAAAAGCACCAGAAAAAAATAATATAAATTTTTTTTCTCCATAACCTCATTTTTTTGATAAAATCTATTTCAGCGACCCCTTACCCATCTTCAAAAAATCCAAAAAATTTTCCGAAATTCTTTTAGATCACAAGCCTTAATATTCCACTTCAAGAGTTGCAACATTTTTTTTGTGAAACGCCCTAATATTGATATTATTACTCGATTTCTAAAGTGGGCGGAGTGGTACGCTAGCCTTCCAGTTTTTTGTTACCATAACTTTATTCTGTTTTAGCTTTACTAAGTTCAGAATTTGGGCACGATCACGTTGGGAGTATTGATATTATTACTCGATTTCTAAGCTGGGCGGAATGGTGTATTTGTATGGGAGGTACAAGAAGGGGCGGGGACATGTAGCCCATTTGCAATACCGTAAGTAGTTTTGGGGAAATATTAAGTCGTGCAAAATTACAAAACATTTGGTTGCGTCTTTTGCAAGTTATCGTGCGTACCAGCCGGACAGCCAGACAGACAGACGGACATGGTTTGAGCCATGACTTTAAATCAAAATGTGGATAGCGTGTAAATCAGCCTTAATAATAATTCCCGGGTATAGTCATCCCAAACCAGGGAGGGACGCTAAAGAGGGACAATCTTACAGGCCGATTTCACACCTGTCACCATTCGCGAAGACTCTAGAGCAGGCAACGGCGTATGATAGCCCGCGGGCTACACGCATTTGCTCACAAATTGAACGAAAGCAAATAAATGCATTCAGTCTCGCTTGAGCATTCGTCCGACGCGGTTGTGTCGACGCTTGTTGTTAGCAAGACAATAAAAGAACTGATTTTTTTTAATAAAAATGAATTCTAATATATTCAAGGTGGCGCAAAAGTAATCCTCCTATCAGAAAATGCTATAAATTTTGCGATTGGCCCCTAATGTCAGTGCGAAATACACGCTAATAAACAATGTTACGCTACACTGCTCCAAAACGCGGAATATTGCTGACTATTTATTTGACCAATAATCGGTCGGTGACTTTGGCACAACGTGAATTTCGTCGCAGATTTCCTGGCCGACCAACGCCTACTGGTGAAACACTGCGACGTTTAGCCGCTCGCCTCGAAGAGACTAGCACAACACGAGATGCTGCCAGGCATGGCAGACCCCGGAGTAGCCGTTCTGCAGAGAATATTGCTGCTGTAGCCGAGGATGTCATGGAAGCGCCGTCGACATAGACCAGACGAGGTGCCACGCAAATGGGTATCAGTCGACGGTCTTTACAGCGAATTTTGGTACAAGATTTGAAGATGTTTCCGTACAAAGTCCAGACGGTGCATCAGCTGTTAGCTGCTGGCCACCAATCGCGTCTTACATACGCTCAAGCCATCCTTAATCACCACCAAGAGGAAGATGATTTTTCATCAAAAATCATAAGTAATCATAAGTGATGAGGCCCATTTCCATCTTAGCGGGTACGTAAATAAGCAAAATTTACGCTTCTGGGGCACTGAAAATCCGCGTGTAACCCACGAAGAGCCATTACACCCGCTCAAAGTCACTGTATGGTGTGCTGTTTTCGCTGGAGGAGTCATCGGACCTTTTTTCTTCGAAGATGTCGCGGGCCAAACGGTTACTGTGAATGGTGAGCGCTACAGAGCAATGATCAACGAGTTCTTTATGCCGCAACTTAATGAATTGGCAACGGTGCAACGGCACACACTGCACGTGCCACAACCGATATGCTGAAGGATGCATTTCCCGGGCGCCTAATCTCCCGTTTTGGCGATTTGCACTGGCCAGCAAGATCGCCTGATTTGACCGCTCCAGACTTCTTTTTGTGTGGGGCTTTTTGAAGTCGCGGGTTTATGTCAACAAGCCTCAGACTCTTGCAGCTTTTAAAGACAATATACGTCAAGAATGTGAGGACCTATCGCCGAAAGTTTTGGCCAAAGTGATGGATAATGCCATAAAAAGGGCTCAAATGACAATCAACTGTGGCTGCGGCCATTTACATGAAATCATATTCTCGACTTGATGTAAAAAAAATTAAAAGACCAAATAAAAATTATCCACAAGAAGAATCAAAGTTTTTCATTTTTTTTTTTTTGTAAATTACAGCCAAAAAACTTTGGAAGTTTACTTTGTATGTTAATATGTATATGTTCGTTGCCCAATTTCCTACACTACAGTGAGAGAGGGAAAAGAGCAACTCACCAACACAAACTGATATTGTGGTTGTATTGGGCTGCCGTTCACTGCTCTACAGACACTCCTCCTCAATGCATACTGGTTCCGCATAGACCGTACCGTCCCTTATGTATGCATGTGGTCAGGTTCCATCCATACAGACCATCATTTTGTTATTGTCTCGCATTTTATAACACAAACAAAAAAAATGCATCATGCCACATCTGTCACCCTGTGCATAGTGGTCCATACATATAAAGCTTGAAATAATTAGTTTTTCCTCAGTTTAGTATTTACCGTGATCGCAATTAGGTAGAAATAAAATGCATCGGGAATTTATATATTATTTGTGCATTATCTTAGCATCGTCTACATTTGCCAGTGAATTTGAAGAACGTCAACCAAAGTTTATGATGATTTTATATAAGCATAAATTTCGTCTAGCACTGGAAGGTATTAATTAATCTAATCTACCCTGTTTAACTGTCAATGACTTGGCGACAATTTTATAAAAAAAAAAATACTGAATGTTGTTATGTCCTTTAATTAAAAAAATGGATTTTATGTGCGTGTCAAAAAAAAATATATTTTTTTATTAATAACTGATCTGACTTTACTATCAGAGTGCTAAACTAAAAACTTTTTTCAGTCACCGATTTTTTTGAAATTTTTAAAAAAAAACATAATTTTTCGGTTAGATAAGTCCGAAAGTATTGATGAGGGTAAAAACTACCAGTAGACACACTTTGAAGTTATTAAATTTAGCTATGTTTAACAATACAGTCGGTCAAATGGTTTTTGAGTTATACTAAAATCTATTTAAAACAAAATTATCCATCAATTTCACATGATTATATTACAAAACTAGCTGACCTGTCAGACTTCGTCCTGTCTGCAATATTATTGATACATATGTTGAGTATTGTTATATTTTACTAACGATTGGTCCATTACAATAGTCACACTTTTCGCTAGACAAATATTTATTTGTTTTTTTTTTCCACAACCACTCGTTTGATTAAATTGCTCGCTAGACTAATTGAGTGCCTCGCCTATTTCTTTCGCCACCAACTTAAATAATTTATTCAATAATTCTTATTAGCTTAATATGCGGTTTCCATTAGCCTGCGTTTGGTTATCGCGTTAACGATTTATCGAAAATAAACGCATGGTGTTTCCACTGAGTTTTGCATCCGCGTTCACATCCAAACAGCTGATTGAGTTTATTTTTTTCTTGACCGCGAAAAGTTGGAAATTTTTGTGTAGTTACAAAATAATGGAGTTGGGTGATGTTCTTTTGCTTACCGCAGTAGAAACTGAGGATGAAAAGGTATTGCGCGTAATGGATATGTGCAGAGCAAGCAGCGCTTCATATTTTATGGATAATGCACGAAACGTCTCATTGATCTCAAGTAATTCTTTTTAACTTTTATTTAATAGCTGCGTTATAGAGAGAAGCATATTTAAAATGTTGGTACAGCGCCTTCACGCACTGACCAAGGAAGACACTTCATTTCGGCTCGCTATCCCGCTAGAAAAGCGGATCGCTGTTTCCCTCTACAATTTAATGTTTATGTTTATGCTGATAAACAGCTGTTTTAATAGGGATGTGCAATTTGCAGTGCTGCCATTTATAGGTATGAATGGGTTTCGATTACAAAAATAGTCGAATTTACAGTAAACGCAATTTATCGGAAGTCGCGTCCAATATGAACGCAACTTTTTCCCATACTTAACTGCCTATGCTTTTTGTAAAGGCTTTAATGCGCGTTCATTGATTTATGTTTATGCTGATAAACAGCTGTTTTAATAGGGATGTGCAATTTGCAGTGCTGCCATTTATAGGTATGAATGGGTTTCGATTACAAAAATAGTCGAATTTATAGTAAACGCAATTTATCGGAAGTCGCGTCCAATATGAACGCAACTTTTTCCCATACTTAACTGCCTATGCTTTTTGTAAAGGCTTTAATGCGCGTTCATTGATTTTTGGATGTGGATTTGGATGCGGCCGTAGTGGAAACAGCATATAAGTCTACTTCATTCTTGGATGACGCATTTGGTCAATATCAAAAAATCTAACCTATTACATGGTCTGATTTACTGACATACCCATTTCTACTGCCCCCAATTAGAGTTTTCAAAAATGCCTTCGTATCGCACTACTACTCTATATCATAAACATTCAAGCCAACATTAGCGTTTTTATCTATAGCCATTTCGAAAAATTCCTTCAAATCTAACAACAAAAACCCAAGGTAATAAAAATTACTACTAATTTTTGTGATTTTACGTTGTGCAATTTGGTTTAGGTGATTGTACCAATTGTATCCCTTTTCCGGCCTTTTATTCCCTTAGAGTTTAAATTTTTAAAAAATTCCTTAATAGCGCTTAACTACTTCTTGAAATAGATATTCACTAACATTTTCGCAATTCTACCTTGTGTTGTTTGGTCTGGGTGATGGTACCAAATTTTTTTGTCCCTTTTTCCGCCTTAAAAGTACGAATTTCAAATTTCATACGGTTGATGGTACCAGTTGTATCCCTTTTTGAATCTTTATACCCTCAACATCACCCTACTTTGAAACGACCCAAAAGTGTAACACATAGAAGGAGTCACTTAAGACCCTTGGTTTCCTTAAACCAAATTCGATTCATGGCTTTTTAAATCGTTTGAGCCATGTCCGTCTGTCCGTCTGGCTGTCCGGGTGGTGCGCACGATAAATTTCGACCAAATGTTTTAAAATTTTGCACGTGTTAATATTTCCCCAAAACTACTTACGGTATTCCAATCATATGCTACATGAACACATAATTACACAAAGGGGCGTGGCACCGCCCACACAAACCAAAATTTCAATCGGGGTCATATTTCGGGAACCATTAAACGTATGATGATGAGATTTTCTACATATGTAAAGGGTACATGGGGGATTACGTCTCACTAGAAAATGGGCAGTGCCACGCCCCTTTTAAAAATGTCGTTATCTGGGCGAAATGAATGAGCTGATTGCAATGAAATTTTCACTATGTAGTAATATCCCTAGGGTCTCTATTATAGGCTACATGAAAACATACTCAGACAAAGGGGCGTGGCACCGCCCACATAAACCAAAATTTCGATCGGTCATATTTCGCGAGCCATTAAAGGTATGAAGATGAGATTTGCTACATATGTAAATGGTTAACTAGGCTTGCTCCCTATGGAATTAGAGCCAAGCAAGAAGGGTTTTCGAAATTCTTACCTTTTAGGGGATAAAAGGACTGGAAAGGGATAACAATTTTACTATCGCCCACACCAAACGGTTAATGATGTAATCATGATAAGTTATATAGGCTTGCTCCCTATGGTATTAGAACGAACCAAGGTGGGTTTTCGAAATTCATACCTTTTAGGGGTAAAAAGGACTGAAAAGGGATAAAACTGGTTAAAAAAACGGCTAAAGGTATAGTCTCAAAAAATGTGCGATGTGAAGTAATTTTCAAATTCGTTCATAAGTTATAAAAATACAGAAAAAGAAATAAAACTGATAATAACACCCAGATCAAATACCTAATAGTAGAGTTACGAAAATGTATATAGAATTGCTCCCTATAGAATTAGAGAACTGTCAAATGGGGTTTTCAAAAATTCCATTTTAGTTGTGCGATACGAATATATCTTTTAAAATTCGTACTTTTAGGGATAAAATGGACTAAAGCGATACAATCACTCAGACCAATGGAATAAAGCTACAATCACATAAATGGGGTATTCGTTCGTCACATGAAGCGTTGACATTTTACCTGTATAACTTAAAGTCATAACAAGGTTCATTGTAAGTACGGGTGAAGCAACGCGAGCCGGGAAAGCTAGTAATATCAATAAAACCAACGCAATCGTACGAATTTCCAAAAATCTCTTCGTTTGGCTCAACAACCCTATTAACCGTTTGGTCTAGGTGATAGCAACAGTTTTCCCATTTTCCGGTTTGTCCCCTTAAGCTCTCTAATTCTATAGGAAGTGCGCCGTTTGCGGTCTGGGTGACCATCTACAGCCCATCACCAACTTTCACTGCAATTTTGGTCAAAATTTGGTTTAACCCTTTTTCGCAATTAGTGGTGTCATCAAAACGGACATCTAATTTTATATATAAAGAGTTTTCAATAATTTTGATGTTAAAAAAATGGTTATATGTAATGTAATCAATGGTGACTTAATGACTTTCGAAAAATTAAGTGTATCATAAGCTAAACACCAGCAACTGGATCCAAACATATATCCAAAATTTTCTCATGTCAAAAAATGCATTCATTTTAAGTTTGAGTAAAATTGTACAATCGATATAAATTTTCGAAATAATTCACCTTCAACCAACGCAACAGCGGGTCCATTTATAAAAAAAAAAATTCTCATTATATTATTTCTCTTAAATTTAGACAAATTGTTGATTCGGTAACATTTTCATTATAATTCCACCCTAGCGGCACCTACCCGGTTCATTTATACAAAAAGCTTTTTTCTCATGATCGCACAAATATATATACTAAATTTCAGTTAAATAGGTCCATTCGTTAAAATTTTGAATTAAAATGCACCCAAACGCCAACTGCCGGGTCCATTTGTACATAACATGTTTTCTCATGATCACACGAATATCTATTCTGAATTTCAGTAGAATTGGTCCACCCATTAGAATTTCCGATATAAATACACACCAGCGCCATTTACAGCGTCCATTTGTACATACAATTGTTTTTCACGATCAAACAAAAATACATTCTGAATTTCAGTTAAATTGTTCCATTCGTTAAAATTTTGATTATAAATACACCCCAGCGCCATCTACCGGGTCCATTTGTTCATACACAATTTTCTGATGATCAAACAAACATAGATTCTGAATTTCAGTTAAATTGGTCCATTCGTTTAAATTTTGGTTGTAAACCCATCTCAGCGCCACCTACCGGGTCCATTTGTACATAAAATGTTTTCTCACAATCAAACAAATATCCACTATAAATTTCAGTAAAATTGCTACATGCGTTCAAATTTTCAATATAAATCCACCCTAGCGCCACCTGGAGTGAATTTTTTTCTTTACGAACAATCTACGGAAAATTTCTAGTCGGATGAAAAAAAAATCAGACAAATCGCTCCAGCCGTTCTCCAGTGATGGGTTTACATACGTGGACCATTTCATTTTTATATATATAGAAGATATCGATATTATTACTCGATTTATAATGTGGGCTGAGTGGTACATTTGTATGGGAGGTACCAGAAGTGGCGTGGCTAGACTTCGAATTTTTTCCGAAACTTTATCTAGTTATAGCTAAAAAAAAATACTGAATTTGGACACGATTGTTTCGAGTGTATTGATATTAGTACTCCATCCCCAAAGTGGGCGGAGTGGTACATTTGTATGGAAGATACCAGAAGGGGTGTGTCGGGACTTCCAGAGTTTTTCTCCAAAACTTAACCCTGTTATAGCTTTACTAAACACAGAATTTGGGTACGATCCCGTTGAGTGTATTGATATTATTACTTCATCTCTAAAGTGGGCGGAATGATGTATTTGTATGGGAGGTACCAGAAGGGACAGAGCCATGTAGCCCATTTTCAATACCGTAAGTAGTATTGGGGAAATATTAACTCGAGCAAAATTTCAAAACATTTGGTTGCGTCCTTCAAAACATGGCTCAAACGACTTAAAAAGTCATGAATCGAATTTGGTGCAAAGAAGCTTAGGGTCTAAAGTGACTCCTTCTATGTGTTACACTTTAGGGTCGTATAAAAATATATAGCCAATTATATTTTCCATATAGAACATTTAAAAGCTAAATCTGTAAAGAAATGAAATTTTTAGAGCGTTTCATAGGAATTTTATGTTTTATGTAACAACCATTCTCAGCCTTTTCCGAACATTGTGACAAAAATTTAGTCGAATCGGTTCAGGCGTTTTCAAGTTATAAGCGTAGCAACTAACATCACTCTCTTTTATATATATACAGTGAAACTTCGATATAACGATTCTAGAGGGGACCGAAAAATACTTCGTTATAGCTATTGATTCGTTATACATATGCATTGTGAAACCTTGGTATAACGAAATTTAAAGAAATACGAAAGAAATTCGTTATAACTATAGTTTTTTTTTGTCCGAATTCTATTTTACACGAAAATACTAGTATAATAATAAAAATTAACTATTTAAGAGGTAAATAAAAAATTAAGTTTTTATTATTTTTTTATTTTATTACATTTTAGTAAAATATTGTATAATTTTTGTTTGTTTTTTCTCGTATAGAAATTGATTTACGCTTTAATACACTCATTTTGACAAAGAACCAAAACAGAACTGACTATGTAATTTGTGGCGCTTTACATATTAACCTGCAAAGACATTTACCTTTCGTTGGTTTTAAAAGGGAATTCCCCGTTTTGCTTAAAATTTAATTTTGCTTTATGCTTTATTCTGACTTCGTTGTATGGAGGCTATAGTTCAAGACTTCGTTATGTGGAGGCTTTTGATAATGACTTACACACTTAAAATGGTATATGTATGTATTACTCAATTATAATTTCGTTGTATAGAGGCTTTTGAAAAAATACTTCGCTATATAGAGGCTTTATAGATCAGAATTTTTTCGTTATAGCTATAGAGCATTTTTGTATGAAAAACTTTGCAATAAAAAGGTTTTTTCAAGGGTCTCAGCTAAAAATTCGTTATATTGAGTTTTTCGTTATAACGAAGTTCGTAATATGGAAGTTTCACTGTAGATAGAGAGTAAAATTCTTTAAAATATTGTATCATAACATAATATACCTATTGTATACCATTTATCAGCTAGTAATGGTTCAATGAAAATTTATACGACGATTACGTTCTCTGTTTACTTATTAAATTAAGTTAAACAACATTTCCGTATTCAAAACAGAGAGAGAGAGAGGGAGCGAGAGACGAATTGATAAGAAAAGCTTAACCTGTAGGTTCAGCTGCATTTTTGTTATGGGTAAGAGGTGTCTTTTTACATGAGAATTATAAAATTCGTTTAATATTTTCTTGAGCAAGAAATATATTTCATAGAAAACCATTTACAAACAGCGACAAAAATATTTTTGTCTATGTTTTACGATACTTTACAAAGAAATTAGACATAATAATTATTTATTCGTTTTTTTTTCAATAATCCAACTTACTTACTTAATTTCCCTTTGCACCCCATGAATGAGGTATGGGATAGCTTCTCGCATTGTTGTGAATTAACACGCTTTCTATTTTTAGATTCACAACTAACGGCACTTACTTGTTTATCGACGAATGCGAACGTCACTGTTTTGAGAAGCTCTTACTAGACACGACGATTAAATCGACGCTTATTACTGCGAAGTTGCTGTCAAACAACATTCGAGGGGAGCCGACAATGAAAGAAAATTTTATTTTTTTCTTTTAAGATGACTGGAGCCAGGTTTGAACCTGCGATCTCCCGCATGGTAGTCGCGTGTTTTAACCACTATGCCACGGCCGGTCCACAATAATGCAAACAAATAAAAAAACACATTTTTATTAAAAGGATAATTTTGATAATTTGGCAAATCATTTTAATCATTTTGTAAATTAGTGTTATTGTTACTATTATTTATTTTTTGTAGATAACAATCCCAACATAAAAAGGATTATTTTTAATGTCGAAATCCATGAACCATATAAGTCAACATCTGAGCACCCGTCATACACATGTCCAGCGACCCAAGTCTCGCAAACTCTTTGGTATTGTGATATTTTTGGGCAATTACAACTCAACGATGTAGTTCACGCCCAGATAGTGGTGGATGATGGCTCTTCTAATATTCATGAACCACAGGGTGTAGTAAATACTACGATAGCTGTATTTAACGGCCAGAACTATAATTACTTTATGTCGTCGGTCAATGTTGACGAGTGTGCGCCATCCCTTACAGTGATCCATAATAATGCTGCTATAATATGCCAAGGCCAACTTATTTTTGAAGATAATTTTGATAAATTAATGACGAAATACTGGACAAATGAAATACGAATTCCCTCAAGCAATTTGGATTCCGAATTTGTTATTTACAACGGCAGCGTTAGTGTTAATGGCGGCACATTGAAAATTGCAGCACATCTTTCTGACCATGGTATTACAGAAGACCTTGATTTGACTGATAGGTATGTATGTATTACACAGTGCAACCCATAAATTGGTGCCACCATCGTACCCAGCTATTTTTGAGGTATATACCGAAATTAAAAAAGAACCCCAAAGGACTTGGCCCAATCACATCGAAACATTTTTTTTTTTTTTTGGATGCACCAATATTTTCACCCCAACACGATTTTTTGAAAAAAAGGACAATTTTAACGGAGTCCATATTTTATAAACCGTTCGGAATTTTTTCTTTTTGTCTTCGGCAAAGTTGTTGTAGATTTGGTTGGCGCAGCGACGATATATAACATACAATGTTAATGGTACAATGCGAAATAATAAGATGATTGTTTTTTATTACAATACAATCCTATTATTAATATTATAAATGTGAATGTCTGTCTGTTTGTTTGTTTGTTTGTTTGTTTGTTTGTTTGTTTGTTTGTTTGTTTGTTGCTCAATCACGCCTAAACGGCTGAACCGATTTCAATGAAATTTGGAAGACAGTTAGTGTACTATTTATATGGAAATTAGTATAGGCTATATATTTAGTAATTTTTTATCCTATGGGCGGAGTGGGCGTGGCAAAACATATTTTTTGAGCTAGGGTGATGAAATTTGATACACAGATAGTACTCGGCAACACGAATATGAATATGAGGACGAAATTTTAATTTTGAACCAGTGGGCGGAGTGGGCATGGCAAAACATATTTTTAGAGCTAGGGAGTTAAAATTTGATACACAGATAGTACTCGGCAACACGAATATGAATATGCAGACGAAAATTTAATTTTGAACCATTGAGCGGAGTGGGCGTGGCAAAACATGTTTTTAGAGCTAGGAAGATAAAATTTGGTACACAGATATAACTCGGCTAGGCGAATATGAATATGTAGACGAAATTTAAATTTTGGATCAGTGGGCGGAGTGGGCGTGGCAAAACATATTTTTAGAGCTAGGAAGATAAAATTTGGTACACAGATATTACTCGGCTAGACGAATATGAATATGCAGACGAAATTTTAATTTTTGACCCAATGGGCACAGTGGGCGTGGCAAAACTTTTTTAGAGCTAGAGAGATACAATTTAATACCCAGACAGTACTGGAAAACGCGAATATGAATATGCAGACGAAATTTTATTTTTGGATACAATGGGCACAGTGGGCTTGGCAAAAATTTTTTTAAAGCTAGAGAGATAAAATTTAATACCCAGATAGTACTCGACAACACGAATATGAATATGCTGACGAAATTGTTATTTTGGACCAGTGGGCGGAGTGGGCGTGGCAAACATATTTTTAGAGCTAGGAAGATATAATTTGGTACACAGATATAACTCGGCTAGGCGAATATGAATATGTAGACGAAATTTAAATTTTGGACCAGTCGGCAGAGTGGGCGTGGCAAAACATATTTTTAGAGCTAGGGATATAAAATTTGGTACACAGATAGTACTCGACTACACGATTATGAATATGTATACGAAATTTTAATTTTGGACCAGTAGGCTTAGTGAGCGTGCCAAAACATATTTTTAGAGCTAGGAAAACAAAATTTGATATACAGGTAGTACTCGGCAACACGCATATGAATTTGCGGACGAAATTTTAGTTTTTGGTGGATGGGGTGCGGCAAAACATATTTTTAAAGCTAGGGAAATACAATTTGATGCACAAATACTACTCGGCAACGCGAATATGAGTTTGTGGACGAAATGTTAATTTTGGACCAGTGGGCCTGGCAAATCATATTTTTAGAGATATTTGATAACCCGATAGTACTCGACAACACAAATATGAATATGCAGACGACATTTTAATTTTGGACCAAATGGGCGTAGTGAGTGTGGTAAAACTTTTTATGAAAGGAGGTGGATAAAATTTGATACAAAGACAGTAACTCGGCCACACGAATATGAATATGAGGACGGACTTTTAATTTTGGACCTGTAGGCGGAGTGGGCGTGGCAAAACATATTTTAAGAGCTAGGGAGATAAAATTTGGTACACAGATAGTACTCAGCTATACTAATATGAATATACAGACAATAATATAATTTTGGATCAGTGGGTGGAGTGTGTATGGCAAAACTATTTTTAGAGATAGGGAGATAAAATTTGGTGCCCATACAGTACTCGACAACATGAATATGCAAACGAAATTTTAATTTGATCAGTGGGCAGAGGGGTGTTTCAAAACTATATTTTACCCCTAGAGAAACACAATTTGGTACACAGATAGTACCTGGCTACACTTATATGAATATGCAGATTGTAATTTAAATTTTGGATCAGTGGGAGGAGTGGGCGTGACCAAACTATATTTAAGCCCCAGAGAGATACAATTTTGTACACTGATAGTACTGGGGACTTCATGTTCAAATTTGCAGACGAAATTGTTATTCTGTATTTTATTCCTAGACCAGTAACATTTGATACACAATAAATAACGATACCAAAAAGTACAATTTATTGCACTAAAAAGTACTATTATTGTACACAAGTTACAATTATTGTACCAAGAAGTACATTTATGGTATGAAATAGTACCTTATTATTAAAGTTTTTTAATTGTGCCACAAATTATTTTTATTATATCAAAAATAACTCTTATTTTTATCAATCAGTACTGTTGTTGAAGCAAAAAGTAAGGACTACAATTGTTTTTTATTAACTTAATAATATTTTTAAATTATTTGGGGACATTTTTGCAGCGTTTCGACAACACTTTTTTTCAGAATTGTGTCATTAAAGTGTAAGGACTATTTACACGGCGTCAGTTGGTTTTATCCAAAATTTTGGTAATATGTCGGTAAACTTTGGCAAAACAACATTATTTACATTACACGATGCTGACACATTTTGAAAAAAAAAATTAAGACTTTGATGTCAGTAGTGTAAATGAGCCTTTATAGTACTCGGCAATGCAGACATGAATATACCGAGATAATATTCATTTTCGGTCAGCGGGAATATGAAGGCGAACATTTTATTTCCGATATAAGGTAGTATTTGTTTACAGATAGGACTTGGCGCTACAGATATGCATTTTCTGACGGATTTTTTAATTTCGGTTAGTTTAGGAGTAACTTGGGGTAGCAAATTGTTTACAGAGCGTACAAGATCGACGCTTAAACTTAGCCCTTTAATTAAGCAGGCCAAACATATTAAAAGTATACGCCAAGTACGCAATAGCGAAGCGTTGCCGGGTCCACTAGTATATATATAAAAATGATGGCAAAAGGTTTATGTGAAAATCTTCCGGAAAAGTCGGAAATAGGAAAAATTTAAAATTGCCTTTTTGTATGGAATTTTGTGTGCAATTGTTACAGAATGGCTTTTCGAATGAAAAAAATAGAAAAATGTTGTTGAAAAATTCGGAAAAAATCGAAAAATTTTAGTTTTTTTGATAGTATGATAGTTTTGGACGATGTAACTACGAAAAATTTCGGTTAATTATTTTGAAATGACTTTCCGAATGGAAAAATAGACAAATTCTTGGTGAAAAAATCGGAAAATTCCGAAATAAATTTGAATTTTTCAACAAAATTTCGCATTTTGGTTGAAGAATTATGGAAAAAATAACAAAAAAAAACAGTAAGAAAGTTTCAGTCGGGCAACCCGACTTACATATACCAACACCCTCAGTAAAACAAAAAAATTTCTGTTATATTGATATTATTACTCGATTTCTAAAGTGGGCGGAGTGGTACATTTGGGTGGGAGGTACCAGATGGGGCGTGTCTAGACTTCCAGATTTTTTCTTCAAAACTTTATCCTGCTTGAACTTTACTAAATACAGAATTTGGGCACTATCGCGTTAGTTCTATTAATAATATTAATCGATTTCTAAAGTGGGCGGTACCAGATGTGTATGGGAGGTACAAGATGGGGCGTGGATAGACTTCCAATTTTTTTCTCAAAAACTGTATCCTGCTATAGACTTACCAAATAAAAAATAAGGGTACGATCGCGTTGAATTTATTGATATTACTACTCCATATCTAAAGTGGGCGGAAAAGTACATTTGTATGGGAGGTACCAGAAGGGGCGTGGCTAGACTTCCAATATTTTTTCCAAAACTTTATCCTGATATAACTTAAAAAAATGCATAATTTGGGCACGAGCGTGTCGAGTATATTGATATTATAACTCCATCTCTAAAGTGGGCGGAGTGGTACATTTGTATGGGAGGTACCGTGGCTAGACTTAAAATTTTTTTTTCCAAAACTTTATCCTGTTATAGCATTACTAAATATAGAATTTGGGAATGATTGAGTTCCATGTATTGATATTATTACTCGATTTCTAAAGTTGGCGGAATTGTACATTTGTATGGAAGTTACCAGAAGGGGCGTGGCCATGTAGCCCATTTTCAATACCGTAAGTAGTTTTGGGGAAATATTAACTCGTGCGAAATTTGAAAACATTTGGTTGTGTCTTTCGAAAGTTATCGTGCGAACCAGCCGGACAGCAGACAGACAGACGGACATGGCTTAAACGACTTAAAAAGTCATTAATCGAATTTGGTTCAAAGAAACCTAGGGTCTAAAGTCACTCCTTTTATGTGTTACACTTTTGGGTCGTATCAAATGATATATATCCCGAAGGGTGATGGTATAAATACATGACTGCCTTGAGTACATTTTAATATTTCAGACCTCTCTCCCCCCTTGATTTCATACTGGCTACGCCTATGTATTCGTGTATTGTCATCGGGAGTATGAATGCCTGCAAAGTTTTATCCATTTACATTGAGCAGACGACGTAAAGGTGAAAAATTCGTTGTGTTGCCTATAAAGTTTCGGATATAAGTGAGAACGCTAACCCAGTATGATCAATTTTTTTTCAATTGTTCGTAATTGGGAGGAGTTTACTACGCAAGAAAATTTTGGGAAAATCCTTTAGAAAAGTCGGGAAATTTGTGTGCGATTGTTACGAAATGGTTTTTCGAATGGAATAATAGATAACACAGTGCAACAGTGAAAAAAATACAGAATCGGGATAGTATAGGTTCGATTCTACTATCGAAGGGTAATAAAACCCTATACTCAGTTTGGCGAGATTGGTGACCAATTTTTTTTTTATGGGCCCCTAAAGATTCTCAAAATCAGTGAGCCCCATGAAAAAAGGTGTCATCAGTTTTTGTCCAACAGCTAACTCACACTTCGTGATAGCGCTAAACTGTATTCGGCAATAATGTAGCTGGGAGTTTTGCGCACTAACTTCATTAACAAATTATGTCAAAAAGGTTGGTTATTCCTGCCCTTTTTCAAAAAAAAATTGAAGATGAATTTATTATTTTTTCACTTTTTTGAGCATTACTTTGAGGGAGTCCAAATTTTTCTCTAACACTGTTCACCAAAATTGTAGCCCTGGTAAAGATAAACAACTTTCGTGAACATATCAATCCAATCTGAACGTGTCTAGGTAACCTAAATAGCTCATAAAGTCCACGTTGATACCGGTTTTTCGAACCTTTACACACTTAAAAGCCAGTAACGTGGTTGAATATCAACCAATTTAAAGTTTCTCAGCCGTTTTATAAAGAAGAGACTACGGCCTTTCCAATTGTATATATTTATATAATTTCAAACTTTTGTGACTTTTTCACTATTTTTTAAGTTTGACGAAGTTTGTAGCCACTATTTTATAAGGACACCCTAATGTTTACTACTTTATTCAGAAAGTGCACGCTATCATGAGTTAAACGCATATTTGTTTGTTAAAATCGGTTAACAAATAGTTAAGTTATTCAGTTAGTTAAGTTATTCGCTCCAAAAATTAAATTGCTCGTAAAAAACTTACTCGAGCTGATTTAGAAAAATTGGGAGATATGTATATTTTTTTTTAACTCTATTTTCAGAATCTGGTCAGTTTGATAATGGGTGAGGCCAAAAGTTTAAATTTGTCTTACAGTGGTATAGTATAACAATTTTGTTCAGTTTTCGCTGTTTTACAGAATAATACATTGGTTGTAATACAAACGAAACACCACACTTTTATTCAAAGGACAAACAATTTGATTAGTTAGTAAATTAGTATTAATGCTAATATTTTTATTTTTATAGATGAAAATTCCGACATAAAAAGGGTTATATTTAATGTCGAAATCCATAAACCATTTCCATCATTTGATTCCGCGTCATCCACATGTGTAGCGCACAAAGTCGCGCAAACTCTTTGGTATTGCGATTTTTTCGGCGAAATACAACTTAACGATACAGTTCACATTGGGGTAGCGGTTGATTATGCTGATGCCGAAAAAAATGACATACAAAGTCATATTGCAGTTAAAGAGCTTCCACAGGGCGTACTGAATTCTACATTAGCTCTGCCGTATACGCATGCACTACCTGACGGCCATAACAGAATGTCCTTGGATTCGTCTTTAAGTAAATTTCGTAAACCGAACCTACAGCCTAAGTTGACAATTTTAAGTGATACTACATTTCGTTTAACACTAGAAGGTAATATATATGTACATCAATTCTTAAGCTATGTTTAAACTCTTTTAGCTACGTCGATGTCGTGGTAAAGCTCATACAGCTCATGGTTTATCCGATGGCGAAACTCGCCGTCGACACAGATAGGTCCATATATTTTTCGGAGTACTTTTCTCTCGAATACTCCCAGATTTTGTATGTCCATTGTCGTAAGCACCCATTATTCGGCAGCATATAACAGGACTGGTAAAACTAACACCTGGTATAGCTGTTTCTTCGTATCTCGAGATAAGGTGGTGTTACTTAAGTGCTGCCGAAGTCCGTAAAAACATCTATTGGCAAGCACTATTCTCCGCTTAATTTCTTGGCTGACATTATTTTTCCTGTTGACGGAAGATCCGAGGTAGGTAAACTCATCAACTACCTACCTACCTACTACGCTGCGTCTCCATTGAGAGGACTCTTTGTTAGTCGAAATTATTATGCTCCATCAGTTGATGCATGCTTATAATCAGCTCCTCCCCGCCTGCCTTAAACAATTCAGCAGGGAGAACATCGGCTCCAATCGCTTTGTTGGATTTATGGCGGGAGGTGGCCATACGTATCTCGCTCTGGCCCGGAGGTGGACAGTTAATACCATCGTCGTGAATTGGAGCGGGGTCTTCTGGAGTGGTGTCAGTATCCAGTAGATTGCTGAAATGTTCTATCCATATCTTCAGAACGTTATCCGGGTCAGTCACTAGCTGGCCATCGCTGTTCTTGCAGGATGGCAACCCTGTTTCACGCATTTTCGCCTTAACTCTTTGGTAGAATTTTCGGGCTTCCCCTCTACGTCGGAGCAACTCTGTGCACTCATCCTGTCTCTTCTTTATCCGTCTAAAAAGACGAGTTGCCTCTCATCTCTTCTTCCTGTGACGTCACAAACAGTTCACGATGCCATTGGCTGAGGTTTTGCCTTGTATGCAGCGTCCGTCTCTCTCGTGGCATTGCGACATTCATCATCGTACCAGACATCTTCTTGAGACGGCTTTGAGTACCCAAATACGCTTCTCGCAGTCCGTTCTATGGAGTCAGCTATATATTGGCACTGCGAGGTTATATCACCAGGGGTTGGGAGCATTCCGTAGCAGTTGAGTTAGGTGGTTGGAGTAGGCGTTCGCTACCTCTGTGGTCCGCAGTTTACCGATGTCCAGCTTTCGTTGTGCCTGGTTACGTATGTTTTTCGCCATACTTAGCCTTGTGCGTACCTTAACTGCGGCAAGGTAGTGATCGGAGTCAATGTTCGCACCCCTAATCACTCGTACGTCCAGAACACTCGATGCATGCCTTCCATCGACTACCACGTGATCAATCTGATTCCTCATCAATTGATCTAGAGATAACCATGTTGCCTTATGAATATTTTTATGGTCAAATCTAGTGCTGCTAACTACCATATTTCTTGCCACAGAGAAATTAAGCAATCTGATGCGATTGTTCGATGTCTCTGTGCAGACTGAATTTTCCGATGGTAGGCTTAAATGCCGTCTCCCTGCCTACTTTAGCATTAAAATCACCTAGTACAATTTTGATGTCATGTCTGGGTCTACGGTCATATACATTTTCTAGGCTCTCGTAGAACTCGTCTTTGTCCTCATCGCTTTTCTCTTCTGTCGGAGCATGGGCACATATAAGTGTTATGTGAAAAAACTTTGTTTTGACTCTTAGTGTGGCTATACGTTCACATATCGGGTTGAACCTTGAGACTAGGTGTCGCAGTCTCTTGCCAACCACAAATCCACATCCAAACTCGTGCTTGTCCGCATGGCCACTATAGTAGATTTATGCGCGAGCACCCGTGTCCCTTCCACCGGATTTCCTGTAAAGCGGTTATGTCAGCCTTGCATTCTTCGAGGAATTCCACCAGTTGGATGGAGGCACCTGGTCTATGGAGTGTTCCAACATTTCAAGTGCATATCCTCTAATAATGGTCTTTTGCGGTGGTCGTCAACATTTGGGGGGGTCCGTTTTATTCTTTCCTTACTTCTTTTCGTTGCAATTCTTTAAACGTCAGTGTCGGGTTGCAAGCTCAGCGCACCACGTCGCAGGTTTCTTCTCCTGCCAGGATTTTATTACAGCTGCCCATTCTGGGTCAGATGCTGACCAGGGTACCGCTCACTCTGAGCCGACTGCATCCGCTGTAGTACCACGAATACGGACCTCTGTGAGTAGACTTGAAGTGCAATATTCAAGGATCACTCTGGGTTTGCCTGGGACCGGCCGTTTCATAGTGGTTAGAAACCTGCGGGAGATCACAGGTTCAACTCATGGCTCCAGTCATCTTAAAAGAAAAATTTTCTATCATTGTCGGCTCCCCTCGAATGTTGTTGACAGCAACTTCACAGTATTACTGTCGAGTCAATCGGCGTGTCTAGTAAGAGCTTCTCAAACCGTGACGTTCGCATTCGTCGATAAATAAGTAGGTGCCGTTAGTTGTGAATCTAAAAATAGAAAGCGTGTTAATTCACAACAACGCGAGAAGCTATCCCATATCTCATTCATGGGGTGTAAAGGGAAATTAATGTGCGGTTTCCATTAGCCAGCGTTTGGTTATCGCGTTAACGATTTATCGAAAATGAACGCATGGTGTTTCCACTGACTTTTGCATCCGCGTTCACATCCAAACTGCTGATTGAGTTTATTTTTTTTATGGAGTTGGATGACATTGATTTCAAGTAATTCTTTTTAACTTGTATTTAATAGCTACGTTATAGAGAAGAGCATATTTCAAATGTTGGTACATCGCCTTCATGCACTGACCAAGAAAGACACTCCATTTCGGCTCGCTATCCCGCTAGAAAAGCGGATCGCTGTTTCCCTCTACAATTTAATGTTTATGTTTATGTTGATAAACAGCTGTCTTAATAGGGATGTGCAATTTGCAGTGCTGCCATTAATAGGTATGGGTGGGTTTCGATTGCAAGAATAGTCGAATTTATGGTTAACGCAATTTATCGGAAGTCGCGTCCAATATGAACGCACATTTTTCCCATACTTAACTGCCTATGCTTTTTGTATTGGCTTTAACGCGCGTTCATTGATTTTTGGATGTGGATGTGGATGCGACCGTAGTGGAAACAGGGTATAAGTTTTAAGTTTTACTCTGGGTTTGCCAAATTAAACCTATCAGAAGCTTTACCTTGCATCACCCTCCTCTGTGTCTTGCAGGTTCCAAAATTATGTTAATTGGTTAATAACTACTTTCGTACAAAATGTATGTAGTAGATTCAATCAGCTGGTCTCTTGTGTTAAGTTTTGTTACGTTAAGTCAAGATTGATTGAGTCATTAGACATTTTCTGCACTTTTTTCAGGTAATTTCGTAAGATCTGGCAACTGTTTGTACATAGCTTCAGCAATTTCTTCATTCCTGTTTATCTGTCAATGATTTTCCGACGACTATAAATTACACTAGTTTACACTGTTATTTATACGGTAAACTAAAAAAACAACATTAATTGTAACTGATCTAACTCAACGACCACAATGCTAAACTATACAAAAAGCGACAAAAAATATTCTATACTTATTCTATTCCATTCTATATTTGTATAAACCGGACCGGAAAAAATATTTTTACATAATAATTGTTTTTTACTGTTTTACAAAATTTTTCAAAAAAAAAACAAATTTTTATTGAAAAAACCAACATATTGATTATTTTTTAAATAAGTGTTATTGTTACTATTAAATATTTTTAAGATGGCGATCCTGATTTAAAAAGGATTATATTTAATGTCCAAATCAATAAACCATTTCAATCATTTGACCCCACGTCATATACTTGTGTAGCGCACAGAGCCTCGCAAACCCTTTGGAATTGTGATTTTTTTGCTGAATTAAAACCCAACGATGTAGTTTACACCTGGTTAGCGGAGGATTATGGTGATGCCGGAAGAAATGACATAAAAAATCCTATTGTAGTGAAAGAGTTTCCACAGGACGTACTGAATTCTACATTAGCTCTGCCGTATACCCACGCACTATCTGATGGTCATAACTCCACATTATTTACTTCGTCAGTCAATGTTGACGAGTGTGCACCATCCCTTACAGTGATCCATAATAAAGATGCTACAATATGCCAAGGTCAACTTATATTTGAAGATCATTTTGATAAATTAATGCCGGAGTATTGGACCAATGAAATACGAATTCCCACCAGTTATCTGGATTCCGAATTTGTTATTTACAATGGCAGCGTTAGTGTAAATGGCGGCACTTTGAAAATTACAGCAAATCTTTCTGGACATGGTATTACAGATGACCTTGATTTGAGTGATAGGTAAGTATGTGTTTTTTAGCGACCGACTTAGGTTAGCCACGTTCTACACACCTCACTTGGTTCCCGGTATGAGTCCCGTTGTGATACCAATTTATATATTCCTAATGTCGCTATCCGTGGCGTATGATTTACGTAGAATATTACTTATGATAATCATACGCCACTATATAACAATACAACAAAAAGAGCCTAAAACATGACAAATTCCCCTATACGATACTTTCTTACTTCAAAACGATATTAAATTATTATGGCATGTAACTTGACAAGACGAATGATGCAGAACTTCTTATTTTTGGGGCTACTTTCACGTGCAGTTCTCAGAATTGAGTCCCAAATCAATGAGCTAAAAAAGTTTGAACTATTTAATAGACCGTTTGGAAGTTATGGAAGAAATATTAGTTTTCAAAAAATAGGTCATTTTGTATGGAAGGTACCAGAACGGGTCTATCGCAAAATACAGCTTAATTCAGGGTGCTTACAAAAAAGAAATGTAGGTAAATCTTTGAGGGTGAATTCGTTTATTTGTATGAGAGATACCAGGAGGGGCGTGGCAAAGGTTTCGTTTTATTGAGAATTTGTCAACTATTATAAGATAGTAGTTAAACTCACCAAACCTGGCTCCAGTCATCTTAAAAGAAAAAAAAAAATAAATTTTTCTTTCATTGTCGGCTCCCCTCGAATGTTGTTAACAGCAACTTCGCAGTATTAAGCGTCGATTCAATCGGCGTGTCTAGTAAGAGCTTCTCAAAACAGTGACGTTCGCATTCGTCGATAAACAAGTAGGTGCCGTTAGTTGTGAATCTAAAAATAGAAAGCGTGTTAATTCACAACAACGCGAGAAGCTATCCCATACCTCATTCATGGGGTGCAAAGGGAAATTAAGTAGTAAGTAAGTAAGGTCATTTTATATGGAAGGTACCAGAAGGGGTGGGGCTCTTCTGCCTATTTACAATCCCATTACTTAATTTTGAAAAATAATAATACTGGGTTATTTACATACCTATCCGTTAAGGTATACTCGAGCTATTCTGTTCACCAGCTAGACAGACGGACATAGCTCAATCGCCTTAAAAAGTTTTGAAACGAATTTGGTCTTAAGATACTTGGGGTCTAACTCGTCTCCTTTAATGCGTTACACTTTTTATACGATCACCCTTAGGGATGAGGGTATACATAAATTATTTGATACGACCCAAATGTGTACCACATTGAAGACCCTAGGTTTCTTTGAGCCAAATTCAATTCATGACTTTTTAAGTCATTTGAGCCATGTCCGTCTGTCTGGCTGTCCGGTTGGTGCGCACGATAACTTTCGAATGACGCAACCAAGTGTTTTGAAATTTTGCACGAGTTGATATTTCAACAAAACTACTTACGGTATTGCAAATGGGCTACATGGCCCCGCCTCTTCTGGTACTTCGCATACAAATACATATAATATCAATGCACCTAAAGGGATCGTACCCAAATTCTGTACTCAGTAAAGCTATAACAAGATAAAGTTTTGAAGAAAAACTAGTAGTCTACCCACGCCCCTTCAAATGTACTATTCCGCCCACTTTATAAATCAAGTAATAATATCAATACATTCAACGCGATCGTTCCCAAGTTCTTCATTTATTGAAACTATAGCAGGAGCAAAACCCCCATGCCAATCACGTACCATCTACCTTAGAAATCGATAAATATTATTAATAGATCCATCGCGGTCGTGACCAAATTCAGTTCTTAATAAAGCTCAAGCAGGATAACGTTTTAGAGAACCAATTTGGAAGCCTAGTTACACCCTTTCTGGTACCTCCCATACAAATGCACCATTCCGCCCACTTTAGAGATGGAGTAGTAATATCAATACACCCAACGAGTTCGTGTCCAAATTCTGTACAAGTTTTGGCGGTGCTTATAAAAAAGAAATGTAGGTAAATCTTTGAGGGTGAATTCGTTCATTTGTATGACAGATATCAGGAGGGGCGTGGCAAAGGTTTCGGCTTATTGAGAATTTGTCAACTATTATAAGATAGTAGTTAAACTCACCAATTTAAAATATCCTCCACTTGTCCGTTTGGAAGTTATGGAAGAAATATTAATTTTCCAAAAATAGGTCATTTTGTATGGAAGGTACCAGAAGTGGTGGGGCTCTTCTGCCTATTTACAATCCCATTACTTAATTTTGAAAAATAATAATACTGGGTTATTAACATACCGATCCGTTAAGGTGTCCTCGAGTTATCCTGTTCACCAGCCAGACAGACGGACATAGCTCAATCGCCTTAAAAAGTTCTGAAATGGTCTTAATATACTTGGGGTCTAACTCGTCTCCTTTAATGCGTTACACTTTTTATACGATCACCCTTGGGGATGAGGGTATACATATATTATTTGATACGACCCAAATGTGTACCACATTGAAGGAGTCACTTTATACCCTTGGTTTCTTTGAGCCAAATTCAATTCATGACTTTTTAAGTCATTTGAGCCATGTCCGTCTGTTTGGCTGTCCGGTTGGTGCGCACGATAACTTTCGAATGACGCAACCAAATGTTTTGAAATTTTGCACGAGTTGATATTTCAACAAAACTACTTACAGTATTGCAAATGGGCTACATGGCCCCGCCTCTTCTGGTACTTCGCATACAAATACATATAATATCAATGCACCTAAAGGGATCGTACCCAAATTCTGTACTCAGTAAAGCTATAACAAGATAAAGTTTTGAAGAAAAACTAGTAGTCTAGCCACGCCCCTTCAAATGTACTATTCCGCCCACTTTATAAATCAAGTAATAATATCAATACATTCAACGCGATCGTTCCCAAGTTCTACATTTATTGAAACTATAGCAGGAGCAAAACCCCCATGCCAATCACGTACCATCTACCTTAGAAATCGATAAATATTATTAATAGATCCATCGCGGTCGTGACCAAATTCAGTTCTTAATAAAGCTCAAGCAGGATAACGTTTTAGAGAACCAATTTGGAAGCCTAGTTACACCCTTTCTGGTACCTCCCATACAAATGCACCATTCCGCCCACTTTAGAGATGGAGTAGTAATATCAATACACCCAACGAGTTCGTGTCCAAATTCTGTACAAGTTTTGGCGGTGCTTATAAAAAAGAAATGTAGGTAAATCTTTGAGGGTGAATTCGTTCATTTGTATGACAGATATCAGGAGGGGCGTGGCAAAGGTTTCGGTTTATTGAGAATTTGTCAACTATTATAAGATAGTAGTTAAACTCACCAATTTAAAATATCCTCCACTTGTCCGTTTGGAAGTTATGGAAGAAATATTAATTTACTTTAGAAATCGAGTAATAATATCAATATACTAGAAAATTATATGTTTTACTGAGGGTGAGGGTAAAAGTAAGTCAGTTTACCTGACCGAAATTTCTGTACTGGTTCTCGTATCAAATGATATATACCCTCATGCCTAAATAAAAGAATGGATACAAAGGGTTGGCATCTTCAACGGTCGATATCTTTCATACACATTTTGCGTACAATCTAACAAAATATTGTTTCATACCATAACTGCCATCCTGTGCATTGTATACTATTTAAAGCTGCAGCAAAATAGTTTTTCCTCAGTTTAGTGTTTATTGTGACAGCAATTTGTTGAAAAAATAAAAATGCATCAGAAATTAATATATGTTTTGTGCATTATCTTTGCATTTACATCTGCAAAGCGTGAATTTGGTGAACGGCAACCACAGCCTATGTTGTCAATTTTAAATAGTGATATATTTCGTCTAACAATAGAAGGTACAATATACATACATATTTTCTTAGCAATTTCTTTATTCCTCTTTAACTGGCAATGACTTACCAACGACTATTAATTACACTAGTTTACAAAATCAATTGTTTGTGTATTCCAAAATAAAAAGTATTTAACTGGTAAAATGAACAAAAAATAAAAATATTTTTATTCATAACTGATATGACTTTACGAACAAAGTGCTAAACTGAACACTATTTGCTATTAGCGGTATTTTTATGAATTTTTTGAAAAACATAATTGTTTGGTAAAATTTTTTTAGTGAAATCCGTAACTACTTATAACTAGGTTAGGTTAATTTGGCAGCCGCTTTTGGGTCCTAGTATAGGTCCCGTTGTGATACCATTATAAATTCTGGCACCAATTTGTATACACTATTTGAGCCTCATCGCCCTCTGATAAAGATCGCCTACTGATAGACAGGTATTGTACATAAGTGCCCGACGGCCAAACTTCTCATATCTCAGGTCCCCAAAAGTGGGGTAGTGACAAAGGAGATACTTTGTGGTCTCTTCTTCTTCAACCTTTTTAGCGAGATTGCCAATTGACCAGTGATCGCTTATTACAGCTATGATGTTCCCTTAGATGAATTTTAGGCATGTTCAGCGAAAATCATGTCCTTTGTATAACCATAAGGTGTGCGACAGTGTTGTATGGAGATCCTTAGTAACAAGATCTGTATATGAAAAAAATGGGGGAAAAAATGTCGGAGCCAAATTTTGGGGGAGGTGGGATGGGTTAAATGACAGCGCATCGGGGTCAAAGTTAGGGGGGAAGGGAAAACATGCACATCAAACCCCGCTACTGCCCCAGAGTCGTCCCTAGAGTGCTAAAATGTATGACCAACTCCCAGTAATTTTTCGCTCCTATCTATAAACATCACCATCTTCACCCCCTAATGGAGCCCCCATACAAAAATCTAATTTGTATAAATTTTGCTACCACCGCTCTAACTGCCGAAAAGTGCCCCTAGAGAAGACAAATGTATGACCGACCCCCAATATTTTTCCAACCCCAATAGTTTCTTAGAACATATCTAACCTCTATCTTCAACCCTTAAGGTGGTCGTCATATAGTTTTTTTTTATAATTTTTTTTTTATGAAATAAGCTCCTGCCGCTCCCATTGTGCCTCCTAGAAGGGTAAAATGTATAACCGACCTCCATTCATTTGTCTCATCTAACATTTTTCCCAAACATACCTACCCCCCATTTTAACCCCCTAATGGGACTCCCATTCAAAAATCAAACAGATTTGGTAGGTCAAATATTTATTGCCGCTATGCAAGTGGTTTCATTTACCCAACTTTCCTTAGCAATAAGGTTCAGTTTTCCCGCAATTAGCTGTTTCCCCCTATAACAGGAACACCAATGTCACAGTAAACTTCAATCGAATTCATGATAGTGGCGACCTTTGCCAATGCATCGGCTCTTTGAGCGCCATAATGAAAACTATTTTGGGGGGTTTTGGGGGTCGTAGGATGCAAGAAACCACAAAACTGTGGGGAAAAACATAAATTTTTCTTTTCGCCATATAGAGCGACCCTATCGAACACAGTACAACACATGATTTTTGGTCTCAATTCTAAGAACTGCACGTGAAAGTAGCCCCAAATAGAAGAAGTTCTGCATCATTCGTTTTGTCAAGTTACATGCCATAATAATTTACATGCCATAACATAATAATATAATAGATTTGAAGTTAGTAAGTATTGTAAAGGGGAATTTGTCACGTTTTAGGCTCTTTTATTTGACATGGCATGCCACCTGACAAAACAAATTATGCAGACCATCTTATTTATGGGGCCACTTTCACGTGCAGTTCTTAGAATTGAGTCCCAAAATCGTGCAGTTCTCAACAGCAACAGTCTCACTTTTTAATTCATCAAATGATTTTGAACTGGGTTTATTTAGTAGCAGTTAAAATAAAACTGTTGTACTCCGTGGCGTATGATTTACGTGGAATATTACTTATGAAAATCATACGCCACCATATAACAAAAGAGCCTAAAACGTGACAAATTCCCCTATACGATACTTACAAACTTCAAATCGATATTAAATTATTATGGCATGTAACTTGACAAAACAAATGTTGCAGAACTTCTTCTTTTTGGGGCTACTTTCACGTGCAGTTTTCATAATTGAGTCCCAAAATCATGTGTTGTACCGTGTTGTATGTTTCCATGTAGCATATGACAGAGGCCCTACGGAAAATCTGGAAGTCTAGCTACGCCCCT
Source organism: Muscina levida (assembly GCA_964034835.1). Classification (NCBI taxonomy): domain Eukaryota; kingdom Metazoa; phylum Arthropoda; class Insecta; order Diptera; family Muscidae; genus Muscina; species Muscina levida. The sequence goes on along the minus strand of OZ035883.1, from coordinate 127,216,546 downwards.
TCTGGTATCTCCCATACAAATGTCCCTTTCCGCCCACTTTAGAGATGAAGTAATAAAAAAAAATTCAAGGCGATCGTACCCAACATCTTTATTTATTAAATCTATAGCAGGAAACAGTTTTGGAAAAAAAAATGGAAGTCAAGCCACGCCCCATCTGGTACCTTCCATACCCATCTAGTACCGCCCAATTTAGAAATCGACTAATATTATTAATAGACCCAACGCGATCGCGCCCAAATTCTGTATTTAGTAAAGCTCAAGCTGTTTTTGACGTTTTTGAGAAAAATTCTAGAAGTCTAGACACGCCCCTTCTGGTACCTCCTATACAAATATATCATTCCGCCCACTTTAGAAATCGAGTAATAATATCAATACACCCAACGGGATCGTGCCCAAATTATGTCTTTAGTAAAGCTATAATCGGATAAAGTTTTGGAAAAAAATCTGGAAGTACAGCTACGCCCCTTCTGGTATCTCCCATACAAATGTACCTTTCCGCCCACTTTAGAGATGGAGTAATAAAATCAAAAAACCCAACGCGATCGTACCCAACATATTTATTTATAACATCTATAGCAGGATACAGTTTTGGAAAAAAAATGGATGTCTAGCCACGCCCCATTTGGTACCTCCCATACCCATCTGGTAACGCCCACTTTAGAAATCGACTAATATTATTAATAGACCTAACGCGATCGCGCCCAAATTCTGTATTTAGTAAAGCTCAAGCAGGATAACGTTTTTGAGAAAATAATCTGGAAGTCTAGACACGCCTGTTCTGGTACCTCCCATGCAAATGTACCACTCCGCCCACTTTAGAGATGGAGTAATAATATCAATACACTCGATACGATGGTGCCTAAATTCTGTATTTGTTAAGTTTTAACAGGATAAAGTTTTGGAGAAAAAATTGAAGTCTAGCCGCGCCCCTTCTGCTACCTCCCATACAAATGTACCACTCCGCCCACTTTGGGAATCGAGTAATAATATCAATATAATAGAAAATTTTATGTTTTACTGAAAGTGAGGGTATATGTAAATCGGGTTGCCCGACTGAAATGTTCTTACTGGTTTTAAAATTTTTCCGCGAGACGTAATCCTTGTTGTATCAGTAACATTTGTATGTAGCAAATCTCATCTTCTTACCTCTCACGGCTCTAGAGACATGACCGATTGCAATTTCGTCTAATTATGTAGCCTATGATAGAGGCTCCATGGACAGTATCACACAAAGAAAATATTATTGCAATCGGTTAATTTATTTGGCCAAAATAAAAAATTTTTAAAAAGGGGCGTGGCACTACCCACTTCGTACCTATAATGATTTAAAATGTTGAGTTGTATGGGACTGTGCCGCTCCCTTTTTACTCCCTTGCAGTCGGAATTTTCAAAAATTCCTTCTTAGCGCGCTAACGTCATAACAGGAACCTACGTTCCAAGGTTCTAGCTTTAGCCGTTTGGACTGGGGAGTAATTAGTCAGTCACCCAAGCCTTTTATATATAAAGTGATTATTGATTGCATTTTTGGCTGTTGACCTGTGTAATTGATTTTATTATTAAAACAAATCTTTAAAATATTGTATTAAAACATAATATACCTATTGTATACTATTTATCAGCTGTTAATGGTTCAATGAGAATAGTTCAATAACAATTGATACGACGATTGTTTTTATTGCGTTCTCTGTACTATGCAAGTTATACAATATATTTTCGAATTCAAAAAAGCGATAGACGAATTAGTGAAAAATATGCAGTTTCATGAGAAATATAAATTTCTTTAAATATTCTCTTGAAAAAAAAAACATCATTCTTGCCAATGACTGGAAATAAGTGTGTGTGTGTGTGATTAGTTGCATAATTAGAGCATGCAGTGAGCTTTTCAAGCCTTGTTTTACATGGTGAAAAGCATAAATATAAATAAATATTAGGCAACCACTGCAATAATAGGAAAATATATTTAAAACACTTTATCCATAAATGGTATGGTTTGATTAGAAAACTACGTAGTCTAGGCTAAAATGCAAGCTATACAAAAACTGAAAAAAAATTCCATATTTTACGATACTTTTAGAATTGTAATAAATTTTTTGTTCGCTATTTTACAGTATACTGTAGTAATACCAACAAAAACCAGTACAGAAATTTCAGTCAGATAAACTGACTGATAAATACCATCACCCACTATAAGATATTGTTTAAGTCTTGAGTTATTGAAATTAACCGATTTGTAAATAAAACCAGTTAGAAAGTTTCAGTCGGGCAACCCGACTTACATATACCCTTACCCTCAGTAAAACAAATAATTTTCTATTATATTGATATTATTACTCGATTTCTAAAGTGGGCGGAACGGTACATTTGTATGGGAGGTACGAGAAGGGGTGTGTCTAGGCTTCCAGATTTATTCTTCATAACTTTATCCTGTTATAGCTTTACTAAATACAGAATTTGGGCACGATTGCGTTGGGTGTATTGATATTATTACTCCATCTCTGAAGTGGGCGGAAAGGTACATTTGTATGGGATGCACGAGAAGGGGTGTGTCTAGGCTTCCAGATTTATTCTTCATAACTTTATCCTGTTATAGCTTTACTAAATACAGAATTTGGGCACGATTGCGTTGGGTGTATTGATATTATTACTACATCCCTAAAGTGGGCGGAAAGGTACATTTGTATTCTCCAAAACTTTGTCCTATTATAACATAACAAAATTTAGAATTTAAGCACGATCGTGTCGAGTGTATTGATATTTTTACCCTATTTCTAAAGTGGGCGGAGTGGTACATTTCTATGGGAGGTACCAGAAGGGGCGTGTCTAGACTTCCAGATTTTTTCTTTAAAACTTTATCCTGCTTGAACTTTACCAAATACAGAATGTGGGCACGATCGCGTTAGTTCTTTTAATAATATAAATCGATTTCTAAAGTGGGCGGTACCAGATGTGTATGGGAGGTACCAGATGGGGCGTGGAAAGACTTACAAATTTTTTCTTCAAAACTTTATCCTGTTATAGCCTTACTAAAAATAGAATTTGGGTACGATCACGTTTGATTTATAGATTTTATTCCTCCATCTCTATAGTGGGCGGAAAGGTAGATTTGTATGGGAGGTATCAGATTTTTCCAAAACTTTATCCTGTTATAGCTTTACTAAATACAGAATTTGGGGACGATCCCGTAGGGTGTATTGATATTATTACTCGATTTCTAAAGTGGGCGGAATGATGTATTTGTATGGGAGGTACCAGAAGGGGCGGGGCCATGTAGCCCATTTGCAATACCGTAAGTAGTTTTGAGAAAATAATAACTCGTGCAAAATTTCAAAACATTTGGTTGCGTCTTTCGAAAGTTATCGAGCGAACCAGCCGGACAGCCAGACGGACATGGCTCAAACGACTTAAAAAGTCATGAATCGAATTTGGTTCAAAGAAACCTTGGGTCTAAAGTGACTCCTTCTATGTGTTACACTTTTGGGTCGTATCAAATGATATATACCCTCATCCCTAACACCACATTTTTATTCAAAGGACATACATTTTGATTATTTTGTAAATTAGTGTTATTAGTGTAACTATTATTATTAATAATAATAATTAATTATTATTTTATTATAGATGATAATCCCAACATTCAATGGATGATCTTTAACGTCAACATAAACGAACCATTTCAATCATATGATCGTGCGCCATATACCTGTGTAGCGGTCAGAGCAACACGTTTTTGGTACTGTGATTTTTTCGGCAAATTAGACATGGACGATATAGTTTACAGCTGGATAAACATGAAATTAGGAGATTCAGAGATACGTGACAAAAAGAATCCTATTGTAGTGAAAGAGGTACCACAGGGCGTACAGAATTTTACTTTAGCTCTGCCGCATACGCATAGAGTTGGTGGTGGCGGCCATAACAGAAATACCTTTGATTCGCCTGCCATTGCTGACGAATGTGATCGAACCGTTATAGCAATCTATAAGAATGGTTCAAAATGCCAAGGTCAAATTAAGACCGATGATTATTTTGATGAATCTGACGAAAATGAATTAATTTCTCTTATTTCGTCGACCAATGTTGACAAATGTACGCCAACCGTTACAGAGGTCCTTGATGATGGTAAACTATGCCAAGGCCAACTTATATTTGAAGATAATTTTAATAGCACAATAACGAAGTACTGGACAAATGAAATACGAATTCCCACAAGCGAATTTGATTCCGAATTTGTAATTTACAACGGCAGCGTTAGTGTTAATGGCGGCACATTGAAAATAACGGCAGAACTTTCTGGATATGGTATTACAGATAGCCTTGATTTGACTGATGGGTATGTATGTGTGTATTAGTGCCCGGTAGAAATATATTCGGTTTGTTGATTGTCTGATGTACTACATTAGGGGTGAGATACAGAGGAGAGAGCCTCTAATTGTTAGGGGGTCGGTCATACATGACAGCAGCTGATTTCATACAAAAAAAAAAACTAAAAACTGTTTGGGGATCTCCTTAAGGTATGTAGTTAGAGGGTAGATATGCTCCGCAAAACTGTTGAGGTTGCAAAAATATTGGACATCGGTCATACATATGACTCCTTTAGCGGCACCATTAAGGGAAGTTAGAGCGGTGGGAGTAAATTTTTCAACAGTTTAATTTTTGTATGGGAGCCCCTTAGGGGTTAGGAATGTTGGGGAAAAATGTTAGGAAGGGAAAATTACTGGAGGTCGTCATACATTTTACGCATCTATGAAGTAACATGGGAGCGACAGGAGTTGATTATAAAATTATAAAAAAAAAGTAAGAAAGTTTCAGTCAGGCAACCCGATTTACATATACCCTCACCCTTAGTGAAACATAACATTTTCCATTATATTGATATTATTACTCCATCCTAAAGTGGTCGAGAAGATACATTTGTATGGGAGGTACTAAAAGGGGCGTGGCTAGACTTCCAATTTTTTTTCTAAAACTTTATCCTGTTATAGCTTTATTGAATACAGAATTTGGGCACCATCGCGTTGGGTCTATCGATAATATTAATCGATTTCTAAAGTGGGCGGTACCAGATGTGGTGTGGCTAGTCTTCCCGTTTTTTCTCCAAAACTCTATCCTGCTATAGCTTTACTTAATACAGAATTGGGACGTGATCGTGTCGAGTGTATTGGTATTTTAACTCCACCTTCAAATTGGGCAGAGTGATACATTTGTATGGAAGATACCAGAAGGGGTGTGTCTAGACTTCCAGTTTTTTTCTCCAAAACTTTATCCTATTATAGCTTTACAAAATACAGAATTTGGGCACCAACGCGTTGGGTCTATTAATAATATTAATCGATTTCTAAAGTGGCCGGTACCAGATGGGTATGGGAGGCTTTACTAAATACAGAATTGGGACATGATCGTGTAGAGTGTATTGGTATTTTAACTCCACCTTCAAGTTGGGCAGAGTGGTAGACTTCCACTTTTTTTCGAAAACTCTATCCTACTGTAGCTTTACTAAATACAGAATTTGGGTACAATCGCGTTGGATTTATTGATATTATTACTCCATCTCTAAGGTGGGCGGAAAGGTACATTTGTATGGGAGGTACCAGAAAGGGCCTTGGCAAGACTTCCAATTTATTTTCTCCTAAACTTTATCCTGTTTTAGCTTAACAAAATACAGAATTTGGGCACGATCGTGTCGAGTGTATTGATATTATTACTCTATCTCTAAAGTAGGCGGAGTGGTACATTTGTATGGAAGGTACCAGAAGGGGTGTGTCTAGACTTCCAGATTTTTTCTCCAAAACTTTATCCTATTATAGCTTTACAAAATACAGAATTTGGGCGCGATCACGTTGGGTCTATTAATAATATTAATCGATTTCTAAAGTGGCCGGTACCAGATGGGTATAGGGGGTACCAGATGGGGCGAGGCTAGACTTCCAGTTTTTTTTTAAACTGTATCCTGCTATGGCATTTTGGTACGAATTTGGGTACAATCGCGTTGGAATTATTGATATTATTACTTCATTTCTAAGGTGGTCGGAAAGGTACATTCCGATGGAGGTAACAGAATGGGAGGTACCAGAAAGGGGCTTGGCAAGACTTCCAATTTTTTTTCCAAAACTTTATCCTGTTATAGCTTTACTAAGAACAGAATTTGGGTACGATCCCATTGAGTGTATTGATATTATTACTCGATTTGTAAATTGGGCCGAATGATGTATTTGTGTGGGAGGTACTAGAAGGGTCGGGGCCATGTAGCCCATTTGCAATACCGTAAATAGTTTTGGGGAAATATTAACTCGTACAAAATTTCAAAACATTTGGTTAGGTCTTTCGAAAGTTATCGTCAGCACCAGCCGGACAGCCAGCCAGACAGACAGACGGACATGGCTCAAACGACTTAAAAAGTCATATGACAGAGGCCCTACGGAAAATCTGGAAGTCTAGCTACGCCCCTTCTGGTATCTCCCATACAAATGTCCCTTTCCGCCCACTTTAGAGATGAAGTAATAAAAAAAAATTCAAGGCGATCGTACCCAACATCTTTATTTATTAAATCTATAGCAGGAAACAGTTTTGGAAAAAAAAATGGAAGTCAAGCCACGCCCCATCTGGTACCTTCCATACCCATCTAGTACCGCCCAATTTAGAAATCGACTAATATTATTAATAGACCCAACGCGATCGCGCCCAAATTCTGTATTTAGTAAAGCTCAAGCTGTTTTTGACGTTTTTGAGAAAAATTCTAGAAGTCTAGACACGCCCCTTCTGGTACCTCCTATACAAATATATCATTCCGCCCACTTTAGAAATCGAGTAATAATATCAATACACCCAACGGGATCGTGCCCAAATTATGTCTTTAGTAAAGCTATAATCGGATAAAGTTTTGGAAAAAAATCTGGAAGTACAGCTACGCCCCTTCTGGTATCTCCCATACAAATGTACCTTTCCGCCCACTTTAGAGATGGAGTAATAAAATCAAAAAACCCAACGCGATCGTACCCAACATATTTATTTATAACATCTATAGCAGGATACAGTTTTGGAAAAAAAATGGATGTCTAGCCACGCCCCATTTGGTACCTCCCATACCCATCTGGTAACGCCCACTTTAGAAATCGACTAATATTATTAATAGACCTAACGCGATCGCGCCCAAATTCTGTATTTAGTAAAGCTCAAGCAGGATAACGTTTTTGAGAAAATAATCTGGAAGTCTAGACACGCCTGTTCTGGTACCTCCCATGCAAATGTACCACTCCGCCCACTTTAGAGATGGAGTAATAATATCAATACACTCGATACGATGGTGCCTAAATTCTGTATTTGTTAAGTTTTAACAGGATAAAGTTTTGGAGAAAAAATTGAAGTCTAGCCGCGCCCCTTCTGCTACCTCCCATACAAATGTACCACTCCGCCCACTTTGGGAATCGAGTAATAATATCAATATAATAGAAAATTTTATGTTTTACTGAAAGTGAGGGTATATGTAAATCGGGTTGCCCGACTGAAATGTTCTTACTGGTTTTAAAATTTTTCCGCGAGACGTAATCCTTGTTGTATCAGTAACATTTGTATGTAGCAAATCTCATCTTCTTACCTCTCACGGCTCTAGAGACATGACCGATTGCAATTTCGTCTAATTATGTAGCCTATGATAGAGGCTCCATGGACAGTATCACACAAAGAAAATATTATTGCAATCGGTTAATTTATTTGGCCAAAATAAAAAATTTTTAAAAAGGGGCGTGGCACTACCCACTTCGTACCTATAATGATTTAAAATGTTGAGTTGTATGGGACTGTGCCGCTCCCTTTTTACTCCCTTGCAGTCGGAATTTTCAAAAATTCCTTCTTAGCGCGCTAACGTCATAACAGGAACCTACGTTCCAAGGTTCTAGCTTTAGCCGTTTGGACTGGGGAGTAATTAGTCAGTCACCCAAGCCTTTTATATATAAAGTGATTATTGATTGCATTTTTGGCTGTTGACCTGTGTAATTGATTTTATTATTAAAACAAATCTTTAAAATATTGTATTAAAACATAATATACCTATTGTATACTATTTATCAGCTGTTAATGGTTCAATGAGAATAGTTCAATAACAATTGATACGACGATTGTTTTTATTGCGTTCTCTGTACTATGCAAGTTATACAATATATTTTCGAATTCAAAAAAGCGATAGACGAATTAGTGAAAAATATGCAGTTTCATGAGAAATATAAATTTCTTTAAATATTCTCTTGAAAAAAAAAACATCATTCTTGCCAATGACTGGAAATAAGTGTGTGTGTGTGTGATTAGTTGCATAATTAGAGCATGCAGTGAGCTTTTCAAGCCTTGTTTTACATGGTGAAAAGCATAAATATAAATAAATATTAGGCAACCACTGCAATAATAGGAAAATATATTTAAAACACTTTATCCATAAATGGTATGGTTTGATTAGAAAACTACGTAGTCTAGGCTAAAATGCAAGCTATACAAAAACTGAAAAAAAATTCCATATTTTACGATACTTTTAGAATTGTAATAAATTTTTTGTTCGCTATTTTACAGTATACTGTAGTAATACCAACAAAAACCAGTACAGAAATTTCAGTCAGATAAACTGACTGATAAATACCATCACCCACTATAAGATATTGTTTAAGTCTTGAGTTATTGAAATTAACCGATTTGTAAATAAAACCAGTTAGAAAGTTTCAGTCGGGCAACCCGACTTACATATACCCTTACCCTCAGTAAAACAAATAATTTTCTATTATATTGATATTATTACTCGATTTCTAAAGTGGGCGGAACGGTACATTTGTATGGGAGGTACGAGAAGGGGTGTGTCTAGGCTTCCAGATTTATTCTTCATAACTTTATCCTGTTATAGCTTTACTAAATACAGAATTTGGGCACGATTGCGTTGGGTGTATTGATATTATTACTCCATCTCTGAAGTGGGCGGAAAGGTACATTTGTATGGGATGCACGAGAAGGGGTGTGTCTAGGCTTCCAGATTTATTCTTCATAACTTTATCCTGTTATAGCTTTACTAAATACAGAATTTGGGCACGATTGCGTTGGGTGTATTGATATTATTACTACATCCCTAAAGTGGGCGGAAAGGTACATTTGTATTCTCCAAAACTTTGTCCTATTATAACATAACAAAATTTAGAATTTAAGCACGATCGTGTCGAGTGTATTGATATTTTTACCCTATTTCTAAAGTGGGCGGAGTGGTACATTTCTATGGGAGGTACCAGAAGGGGCGTGTCTAGACTTCCAGATTTTTTCTTTAAAACTTTATCCTGCTTGAACTTTACCAAATACAGAATGTGGGCACGATCGCGTTAGTTCTTTTAATAATATAAATCGATTTCTAAAGTGGGCGGTACCAGATGTGTATGGGAGGTACCAGATGGGGCGTGGAAAGACTTACAAATTTTTTCTTCAAAACTTTATCCTGTTATAGCCTTACTAAAAATAGAATTTGGGTACGATCACGTTTGATTTATAGATTTTATTCCTCCATCTCTATAGTGGGCGGAAAGGTAGATTTGTATGGGAGGTATCAGATTTTTCCAAAACTTTATCCTGTTATAGCTTTACTAAATACAGAATTTGGGGACGATCCCGTAGGGTGTATTGATATTATTACTCGATTTCTAAAGTGGGCGGAATGATGTATTTGTATGGGAGGTACCAGAAGGGGCGGGGCCATGTAGCCCATTTGCAATACCGTAAGTAGTTTTGAGAAAATAATAACTCGTGCAAAATTTCAAAACATTTGGTTGCGTCTTTCGAAAGTTATCGAGCGAACCAGCCGGACAGCCAGACGGACATGGCTCAAACGACTTAAAAAGTCATGAATCGAATTTGGTTCAAAGAAACCTTGGGTCTAAAGTGACTCCTTCTATGTGTTACACTTTTGGGTCGTATCAAATGATATATACCCTCATCCCTAACACCACATTTTTATTCAAAGGACATACATTTTGATTATTTTGTAAATTAGTGTTATTAGTGTAACTATTATTATTAATAATAATAATTAATTATTATTTTATTATAGATGATAATCCCAACATTCAATGGATGATCTTTAACGTCAACATAAACGAACCATTTCAATCATATGATCGTGCGCCATATACCTGTGTAGCGGTCAGAGCAACACGTTTTTGGTACTGTGATTTTTTCGGCAAATTAGACATGGACGATATAGTTTACAGCTGGATAAACATGAAATTAGGAGATTCAGAGATACGTGACAAAAAGAATCCTATTGTAGTGAAAGAGGTACCACAGGGCGTACAGAATTTTACTTTAGCTCTGCCGCATACGCATAGAGTTGGTGGTGGCGGCCATAACAGAAATACCTTTGATTCGCCTGCCATTGCTGACGAATGTGATCGAACCGTTATAGCAATCTATAAGAATGGTTCAAAATGCCAAGGTCAAATTAAGACCGATGATTATTTTGATGAATCTGACGAAAATGAATTAATTTCTCTTATTTCGTCGACCAATGTTGACAAATGTACGCCAACCGTTACAGAGGTCCTTGATGATGGTAAACTATGCCAAGGCCAACTTATATTTGAAGATAATTTTAATAGCACAATAACGAAGTACTGGACAAATGAAATACGAATTCCCACAAGCGAATTTGATTCCGAATTTGTAATTTACAACGGCAGCGTTAGTGTTAATGGCGGCACATTGAAAATAACGGCAGAACTTTCTGGATATGGTATTACAGATAGCCTTGATTTGACTGATGGGTATGTATGTGTGTATTAGTGCCCGGTAGAAATATATTCGGTTTGTTGATTGTCTGATGTACTACATTAGGGGTGAGATACAGAGGAGAGAGCCTCTAATTGTTAGGGGGTCGGTCATACATGACAGCAGCTGATTTCATACAAAAAAAAAAACTAAAAACTGTTTGGGGATCTCCTTAAGGTATGTAGTTAGAGGGTAGATATGCTCCGCAAAACTGTTGAGGTTGCAAAAATATTGGACATCGGTCATACATATGACTCCTTTAGCGGCACCATTAAGGGAAGTTAGAGCGGTGGGAGTAAATTTTTCAACAGTTTAATTTTTGTATGGGAGCCCCTTAGGGGTTAGGAATGTTGGGGAAAAATGTTAGGAAGGGAAAATTACTGGAGGTCGTCATACATTTTACGCATCTATGAAGTAACATGGGAGCGACAGGAGTTGATTATAAAATTATAAAAAAAAAGTAAGAAAGTTTCAGTCAGGCAACCCGATTTACATATACCCTCACCCTTAGTGAAACATAACATTTTCCATTATATTGATATTATTACTCCATCCTAAAGTGGTCGAGAAGATACATTTGTATGGGAGGTACTAAAAGGGGCGTGGCTAGACTTCCAATTTTTTTTCTAAAACTTTATCCTGTTATAGCTTTATTGAATACAGAATTTGGGCACCATCGCGTTGGGTCTATCGATAATATTAATCGATTTCTAAAGTGGGCGGTACCAGATGTGGTGTGGCTAGTCTTCCCGTTTTTTCTCCAAAACTCTATCCTGCTATAGCTTTACTTAATACAGAATTGGGACGTGATCGTGTCGAGTGTATTGGTATTTTAACTCCACCTTCAAATTGGGCAGAGTGATACATTTGTATGGAAGATACCAGAAGGGGTGTGTCTAGACTTCCAGTTTTTTTCTCCAAAACTTTATCCTATTATAGCTTTACAAAATACAGAATTTGGGCACCAACGCGTTGGGTCTATTAATAATATTAATCGATTTCTAAAGTGGCCGGTACCAGATGGGTATGGGAGGCTTTACTAAATACAGAATTGGGACATGATCGTGTAGAGTGTATTGGTATTTTAACTCCACCTTCAAGTTGGGCAGAGTGGTAGACTTCCACTTTTTTTCGAAAACTCTATCCTACTGTAGCTTTACTAAATACAGAATTTGGGTACAATCGCGTTGGATTTATTGATATTATTACTCCATCTCTAAGGTGGGCGGAAAGGTACATTTGTATGGGAGGTACCAGAAAGGGCCTTGGCAAGACTTCCAATTTATTTTCTCCTAAACTTTATCCTGTTTTAGCTTAACAAAATACAGAATTTGGGCACGATCGTGTCGAGTGTATTGATATTATTACTCTATCTCTAAAGTAGGCGGAGTGGTACATTTGTATGGAAGGTACCAGAAGGGGTGTGTCTAGACTTCCAGATTTTTTCTCCAAAACTTTATCCTATTATAGCTTTACAAAATACAGAATTTGGGCGCGATCACGTTGGGTCTATTAATAATATTAATCGATTTCTAAAGTGGCCGGTACCAGATGGGTATAGGGGGTACCAGATGGGGCGAGGCTAGACTTCCAGTTTTTTTTTAAACTGTATCCTGCTATGGCATTTTGGTACGAATTTGGGTACAATCGCGTTGGAATTATTGATATTATTACTTCATTTCTAAGGTGGTCGGAAAGGTACATTCCGATGGAGGTAACAGAATGGGAGGTACCAGAAAGGGGCTTGGCAAGACTTCCAATTTTTTTTCCAAAACTTTATCCTGTTATAGCTTTACTAAGAACAGAATTTGGGTACGATCCCATTGAGTGTATTGATATTATTACTCGATTTGTAAATTGGGCCGAATGATGTATTTGTGTGGGAGGTACTAGAAGGGTCGGGGCCATGTAGCCCATTTGCAATACCGTAAATAGTTTTGGGGAAATATTAACTCGTACAAAATTTCAAAACATTTGGTTAGGTCTTTCGAAAGTTATCGTCAGCACCAGCCGGACAGCCAGCCAGACAGACAGACGGACATGGCTCAAACGACTTAAAAAGTCATGAATCGAATTTGGTTCAAAGAAACCTAGGATTTAAAGTGACTCCTTCTATGTGTTACACTTTTGGGTCTTATCAAATAATATATACCCTAATCCCTAAGGGTGATGGAAGGAAGACAAATTGTATGAGGACCTCCTTAAGGGTTGATGATAGAGGGTAGAAATGCTCCGCAAAGCTGTTGGGGTTGCAAAAATATTGGAGATCGGTCATACATTTGACTTATCTAGGGGCATCTTTTTTTATTAGAAAAAATATATATTTTTGTATGCGAGCACCCTGAGGGATGGTGATAAAGGGGGTAGATATGTTTGGGAACAATGTTACTGAGCAAAAATTACTGGATGTTGGTCATACAAACTACCACTCTAGGTGCGACTTCGGGAAGATCGTTGTGCTTTATCCCCTTTATCACCAATTTTAACCCAGATGCTGCACTATTTCCTCACACTCCACCTGCCCCATTTTTTGGCTCATAAATTTTTTCCTTAAAATTAACGTACATGCTGCAGCATTTTGCGATCAAAGAGAATGTAAAGAACAACAAAAATAAGAAGCTGTTCAGATATATCAAAGAGGCCTTTGTTTATAATCCGCAAGGGAGTATATCCAAAATACCATAACCATTTAGTACTCTATGTGTTTACCAAAAAGTACTTTAAGTGTACTAAGCTTTTTACTGCATTAAAAAGTTATTTTATTGTAATATCAAAAAGGACGTTTATTGTATCAAAAAGTAATTACCACAAAGCAGTTTTATTATACCTAACAAGTACTTTTATTGTATTCGAAAAGTACATTTACTGTATCAACACTTTCTGTTATTAGACCAAGAATTATTTTTTTTTGTACCTAGTACTATTATTGTACCAAGAAATACTTTTCTTGTACCAAAAACGTTGTTTGTTTTTGTTTCCAAAAAGTACTCATATTGTATAAAAAAGTACTTTTATTGTACTCAAAAGTATTTTGACGCCCTATGCTCCAATGGGAGTTAGAGGAAAACATATATATATATATAAAGTACTTTTAATGCAAAACATGTAATGTACCAAAAAGTACTTTCCTGGCACCCGATAAGTACTATTATTGTACCACAAAGTACTTTTATTGTACCAAAAAGCATTTTAATTTTTTCAAATAGTGCTTGTGTCCTAAATGGTATTTTTGTAGTATTAACTAGAACTTTTATTGTACCCAAAAGTACATTTTAATATTATTGTACTAATAAAAAGGTTGTTGTTATTGTTTTGTATCATGTTATTGTTTTACTGTACCAAAAAGTACTTTAGTGTACCAAACAACATTTTAGTTTTTCCATAAAGTACTTGTAATGTTTAACCTGTACTAAAACGTACTTTTATTGTACCAAAAAGCATATTTGGTTTTTTTTCAAAAAGTGTTTTTATTGTGCCAAAAAGTAATTTTTTATATTGAATTGTACTTTGATGGTACCCAAAAAGTACTTATAATGTTATTGTATTGTATCAAAAATGTTAATTGTTTTGTTAAATGTTATTGTTCCATAAAGAACTGTAAATGTAGAAAAAAATACTTTTATTGTACCAAAAAGTACTTTTATTGTACTAGAAAGTACTTTTAGTGTAGAAAAAACAACTTCTATTGCACCAAAAAATACTTTTATTATACAGAAATTACTGTTATTTTACCCAAAAAGTACTTTTAATGTACCAAGAATTAGATTATTATAACAAAAAGTACTTTAATTATACCCAAAAGTACTCCTATTGTACGACAGGGTAATTTTATTTCACCTAAAAATTTTTTTATGGTACCACAAAGTACTTTTATTGTACCTAAAAATTATTTTATTGCACCAACAATATTTTTATTGTATTAAAAAGTACCGCTATTTTACCTTAGATATACTTTTTATGTACCTAAAAATAGTTTTATTGTACCAAAAAGTACTTTTGTGGTATCAGGTATCAAATATGACTGTTAAATTACACAAAAATTACTTTCAGTGTACCAAAATATACATGTATTGTACCCAAAAAGTAGATTTTTTTACCTCAAAGTACTTTTATTGTACCCAAAAAGTACTTTTATTGTACCGAAAAGTAAATTTAATGTACCATAAATACTTTCATTGCATAAAAAAGTACTATTAGTTTACCCCAAATGTACTTCTAATGTACCAAAATATATTTTTATTGTATCACAAAATAGTTTAATTGTACCAAAAATCCCTGTAATTATACCCAACAACTACCTATATTGTTGTATCCAAAAAGTACTTTTATAGTACCAGAAATTATTTTCTTTACACCACAAAATACATGTATAATACCGAAAAATACTTTTATTGTACCGAAAAAATACTTTTACTGTACCACAAAGGTCTTTCCCAAAAACTGCTTTTATTGTAATAAAAAGTGTTTATGTTTTGCCCAAAAAGTACTTTTATTGTACGAGAAAGCATTTTCCCCAAAAGTACTTTGATTGTATTAAGTAGTGATTATATTTTACACAAAAAGTACTTTAAGAGTAGAAAAAAATACTTTTATTGTGCCCAAAAAGTACTTTTATTTTACAATAAACTTTCATTGAACTTAAAAAAGTTTTTATTTGTACCAACAATTACTCCTATTGTATTTAAATATTTTTTTGCGTACCAAAAAAGTACTTTTATTGCACACAAAATTATTTTTATTGTATCAAAAAGTACTTTTATTGTACCCAAAAAGTACTTTGGTTGTACCTACCCAAAAAGCATTATTTATTGTACCAAAAGGAACGATAATTGCATTAAAACGCTGTTTTTTTTTTGCAAACAAAAACATAGCTTTGAGAGCTTTCGTTCACTCAACAAATACATTTGTATCATTCAATATCTGCCTCCCTGTACATCTGATATTAGACAAATGTTATGTTCGATTTGCTACTCGTTCGAAATAATTAATTCCATTGTTTAGTCTTTAGTGCGACCGCAAGCTTAACCAGTTCTCAACACAAATGCAGCGGCAAATATATTTTTGTTTTTGTTTGTTACTCTCATCTCTTACTGATTACACTGATGCGCAGGAATACGGAATACCAGAGCCTCAATTGGAGTTAATAAGTGATAGGATATTTCGTCTAACAATAGAAGGTAACGCTTAGTTTTACGTAGCAAAATAGTTTTATTTCTTATACTCAAATAATAAATTTTATAGATGCTAATCCGTACACTAGATCGATGGAATTTAATGTTAACATCAATAAACCATTCAAAAAATTTGAAAATCCACAATTAAAATGTGTTTCGGGCAAATCCACCAACAACCTGTGGTCTTGTGATTTTTCAAGGCAATTACAAGATCACGATGTAATTTACCCATTAATAGCGGTGAAATATGATGATTTTGCTTATAATGTCAAGAAAATTCCAATATCGGTGGGAGCGGTGCGGTATAATACTCTTAGGCATTCTTCTGCTCGGCCTCTTAACGTTGCCAAGTGTGCACCAACCATAACCGAGGTCGAATATGCTAGAAACATATGTCCTGGACAACTTATATTTGAGGATAATTTTGATCAATTAATTACCGAGTACTGGACAAATGAGGTGCATATTTCCACTAATAGATTAGACGCTGAATTTGTTATTTACAACGGCAGCGTCAGTGTAAGCGATGGTACATTGAAAATTACAGCAAATCTTTCTGGCCTTGGTATAACAGATGAGATTGATTTGAGTAATAGGTACGTATGCAACTAAGTACTGGATGTTGTTGTGGTGTGCATGTGTCTTGTATAAGCAGAAAGTGATAAAAATTTACTATGCAAGTGATATCAAACTGTGATAATCTGTGATCGGGGGAAAAGTTTTTTTAGTTTGGACAAAGAGTATTTAATTATGTAATTTGTAAATATTTGAAATACACCCACGGAGATATCATTGTGATTAGTAAAAAGGTGCCCTAGAGCGTATATGCAACGTTATCATATATAGAATTTTGCTGGCATGCTGTGCGCTTCGAGGATGCTTTCTTTGCACCGTTGGGAAAAGTTGAGATGCTTTCTACCCTTAAGGTTTGTGATGATAGAGGAGAAGGCACAGCAAAGGGCGCTGACGAGACATTGTGGTTAATGTCGAAATGACGTCATACGCCTAACCTATAAAAACCTATTGGCAATAATAAATAATTGCCAATAGAACTGATCTTAAACCGAACTATGACAATATCATAATTCCCCTGTAGTAAATACAATAATCGGTTGATAAAAAAGACTAACTATAAATTAACTATTTTGGAAATGACTACAAATTGGTTTAAATCTCATGCAGATATCAACCAAACTACAAATAAATAAAAGCAAAATAAGTAAATAATAAACCAAAAGAAGCATGTCATGAAGTCAAATGTCGTTTGTGTTGAAAAAAACTAAAAAATTTCAATACTTAATATGTATATTTTCTATGAGCAGTTACAATTTCATTTTTAGTCATGAAACGCACTTGAATTTTCTATTAATGTTAGCAACCATATTGTAATAATAATAATGAATAAATATTTTTATACATAAGTATAATATAATATATAGCATAAGATATATATTTATATATACTTTATAAAAATTAATTAAAATTAAACTGTTTAAAAACTAATTTTTAAAAAAGTGGTTTTTAAATAATTTAGTTTAAACCGACTACAAATTGGTTGAAGAATAAGTAATTAGTAGTCAATTGAAAAGTCATGCAGAGATGATCAATTGACTACGGCCTATGACATGCCTATGTTAAAATAATGAGTCGGCGACAAGGAAAATAGTCACTTAATCAACTAGATGTGGTTATTAAAAAACCAGTTTGAAGTTACTTAAAAATGTGTTTCACTTCCTACAGGGTCATTACAGATCAACAAAAAACAAAATCAAGAAGGAATTTTGGCAAAAGTTCATATGTTCAATTTTCAAATTTTAACAGGAAACCGATTCAAAGATTGGAAACTTCATAAGAAAATATCATCATCTTATATAGGCATTTAATAGACTTCCACTTATTGCACATATATCATTCCTAAAACTCAAGTAAAAAAAACTCATTTTCCAAAAAAAAAAATAAAAACGGACATATGAACTTTTATCATATTAGTACATATTGTGATACATAAATAATGTCAGTCAAGAAATTAAACGGAGAATAGTGCTAGCCAATAGATGTTTCTACGGACGTCGGCAGCACTTTAGTAACACCACCTTATCTCGGAATACTAAGAAACAGCTATACCAGGTGCTTATCTTACCTGTTCTGTAGTATGCTGCCGAATCATGGGTACTTACTACAACGGACATACAAAACCTGGGAGTATTCGGCTTATTATACCATCACCCTTAGGGATGAGGGTATATATCATTTGATACGACCCAAAAGTGTAACACATAGAAGGAGTCACTTCAGACCCTAGGTTTCTTTGAACCAAAATCGATTCATGACTTTTTAAGTCGTTTAAGCCATGTCCGTCTGTCTGTCTGTCTGTCTGTCTGGTGGCTGTCCGGCTGGTTCGCACGATAACTTTCGAAAGACGCAACCAAATCTTTAGAAATTTTGCACGAGTTATTATTTTCTCAAAACTACTTACGGTATTGCAAATGGGCTACATGGCCCCGCCCCTTCTGGTACCTCCCATACAAATACATCATTCCGCCCACTTTAGAAATCGAGTAATAATATGAATACACCCTACTGGATCGTCCCCAAATTCTGTATTCAGTAAAGCTATGACAGGATAAAGTTTCGGAAAAAAATTTGAAAGCCTAGTCACGCCCCATCTGGTACCTCCGATACAAACCTACCTTTTGGAAAATTGGAAGTCTATCCACGCCCCATCTGGTACCTCCCATACACATCTGGTACCGCCCGCTTTAGAAATCGATTAATATTATAAAAAGACCTAACGCGATCGTGCCCAAATTCTGTATTTGGTAAAGTTCAAGCAGGATAAAGTTTTGGAGAAAAAATCTGGAAGTCTAGACACGCCCCTTCTGGTACCTCCCATACAACTTTACCACTCCGCCCACTTTAGAAATAGGGTAATAATATCAATACACTAGACACGATCGTGCCCAAATTCTGTATTTTGTTATATTATAACAGTACAAAGTTTTGGAGAAAAAATTGGAAGTCTAGACACGCCCCTTATGGTACCTTCCATACAAATGTACCTTTCCGCCCACTTTAGGGGTGTAGTAATAATATCAGTACACCCAACGCAATCGTGCCCAAATTCTGTATTTAGTAAAGCTATAACAGGATAAAGTTATGGAGAATAAATCTGGAAGCCTAGACACACCCCTTTTCGTACCTCCCATACAAATGTACCACTCCGCCCACTTTCGAAATCGAGTAATCATATAGAAAATCAATATAATAGAAAATTATTTGTTATACTGAGGGTAAGGGTAAATGTAAGTCGGGTTGCCCGACTGAAACTTTCTAACTGGTTTTAATTACAAATCGATTAATTTCAATAACTCAAGACTTAAACAATATCTTATATTGGGTGATGGTATTTATCAGTCAGTTTAACTGACTGAAATTTCTGTACTGGTTTTTTGATTAGTTTTGATTATTTTTAATGATTTTTTCGTAATCTATGGTAATACCGATTACTTTTTTAGATTACTAGTAATCGTAATCAATTAGAAATCTTGTGAAACCGAATATAATCACATTTTAATCATTACTTTACTTTTCAAAAAGTTGTTAGCTAATTATGATTACTAATCATTATTTAACACCATAGAGAGGCAATAAAAGTACTTTTCGCATAATAAAAGTATTTTTTGGTACTTTAGTCTGCATTTGTGCAAACATATTTAACTTTTTGGTACAATAAATTGTACTTTTTGCTACTAAAAAATGCACTTCTTGGTATAATATTTTTTTTTTTTGCACAATAACCGTTTCTTGATACAGTACATTTATGATCACAACAAAAGTACATATTGGTGAAATAAATAGTACTTTTAGATACAATACATTTTATTACTTGGTTATACTTGATTGGTACAATAAGAGTTATTTTGGAACATTCATCATGTACATTTTGCACAATGAAAGTAATTTTTGGTACACTAAAATGCACAATAAATTGTACTCCGCGAAATAAAAAAAAAATCAATTTTGTGAGAATAAAATCACTTTATGGTACAAATAAACTTTTTCGCATAATAAAAAGTACTTTTCTATACTATAAACGGCACTAGTGGATACAATAAATTGTACTTTTTGGTACATTAAAAATATTTCTAAGTACAATAAAGTGTACTTTTTACAAAAATAACACCACGTTTTTGTGCAAAAAATTTTATTTTGTACGGCCACAGTAAAATTGCATTTTAGTGAAATAAATAGCACTGAGTGGCACAATAAGAGTACTTTTAGAAATAGAAAATCCTTTTTGGTACAATGTATTTTATTTTTCGGTACAATAAATTTTACCTTTTAGTGCAATAAAAGTTCCTTTTGGTGCACTCATATGCACTTCTCATAATAAATTGTACTTTCCGGCAGAATAAAAGAGAATTGTACATTTTGTGAGAATAAAAGTACTTTATGGTGCTATAAAAGTAAATTTTCCCACAATTAAATTACTTTTTGATACTGTAAACTTTACTTTTTGCTACATTAAAAGTACTTCTTGGTACAAAAAAGTGTACTTTATACCACAATAAAAGTACTTTTTGATACAATAACTTGTACTTTTATGGTCGTAATAAGTTTTATGTTTTTTGCACAATAAAAGTTTCTTGGTACAATAAATTGTAATTCTATGGCCTCAATCAAAGTAGTACTTTTTGGTGAAATAAATTGTACTTTTTGGTACTATATATATTTTAGCACAATAAAAGTACTTTTAAGTAGAATAAATTATACTTTTTAGCCAAAGTACTATTTATGAAAAAATTTCACTTTTTGGTACAGCAAATTGTATATTTTTTTATAATAAATTCAAATTGTTGGTACATAAAAGTACTTTTTTGGTATAATTAATACAAAAGTACTTTTTGATACATTAAAAGAACATTTTGGTACAACGAATTATACTTTTTAGCAAAAGTACTTCTTGGTACTATAAATTGTATATTTGGGCACTGAATGTACTTTTCGATACAATAAAAGTGTTTTTTGGTACAATCTTTTTATATAATTAATTGAAATTGTTGGTACATAAAAGTACTTTTTTGGTAAAATTAGTTTTACTTTTTAGCACACAAAAAGTACTTTTTATTACATTAAAAGAACATATTATTACAACAAATTATACTTTTTAGCAAGAGTACTTCTTGGTACAATAAATTGTATATTTGGGCACTGAATGTACTTTTCGATACAATAAAAGTGTTTTTTGGTACAATAAATTGTAATTTTTGTCACTATAAGGTTCGTTTAAGTACATCAAATGTACTTTGTGGAAAAATAAATGTAGTTTTTGGTATAATAAATTTAAATTTTTTGACAAAGTAAAAGTATTTTTTGGTACAATAATTTTTACTTTTTAGTACAATAAAAGTACTTTTTGCTACAAAAATTGGCTTTTTGCCACAATAAAAGTACTTTTTTACACAATAAATTTACTTTACAATAAAAGTACTTTTTGGTACAAAGAATTATACCTTTAAGCAGATGTACTTTTTGGTACAATAAATTGTTTTTTTTTTACGTTATGAAAGTACTTTTTGATATAATAATTTTTACTTTTTAGCGCAATAAAAGTATTATACAATAAATTTTCTTTTTGTACTTTTAGGTACAATAAATTATACTCTTTAGCACAATAAAAGTACTTATTTGGTTCGGTAAATTGTACTTTTTGCACAATAAAATTACTTTTTGGCACAATAAAAGTACTTTTTGCACAATATTTTGTGGTACAATAAATTTACTTTACAATAAAAGTACTTTTTGGTATAATTATACCTATGATCAGAAGTACTTTTTGGTACAATAAGATGTTTTTTACACAATAAAAGTACTTTTTGATATAATATATTTTACTTTTTAGCGCAATAAATTGTACTTTTAGGTAAAATAAAAGAATTTTTTTGGTACAATAAATTATACCCTTTAGCACAATAAAAGTACTTTTTTGGTTTGGTAAATTGTACTTTAAGAGTACTTTTTGATACAGTAAAAGTACTTTTTGGAACAATCATTTCTACTTTTTAGTACAAGAAAAGTCCCTTTTGCTACAAAAATGGGCTTTTAGGCACAATAAAAGTACTTTTTGCACAATATTTTGAGGTACAATAAATTTCCTTTACAATGAAAGTACTGTTTGGTACAATAAATTCTACTTTTGGTACATTAAGTTGTACTCTTTGGTGCAATGAAAGTAATTTTTGGCACAAAAAAGTACTTTTTGGTACAAAAAATTGTATATTTTGGTACAATAAATTTCACTTTTTGACACATAAAAATTACCTTTTGGTAAACAAATGTACTTTTGACTGCACGAAATTAAATTTTGGTACAAAAATGTACTTTTGAGTACAATTAAAATACTTTTGACACAATAAAAGTACTTTTTGACACAATGTTTTGCACTTTTTGCTACAATAAAAGTACTTTTTGGAACAAACAATTTTACTTTTACAATAAAAGTGCTTTTAACTTAAGTACAATAAAGTACTTTTATTTGGCACAATTAATGTAATTTTTGGTACAATAAGTTGCATATTTTAGTACAATAACTTTTACTTTCTATAGATTACTATATTCGAAGTTTGTTTTGAATAAGAGAAATGTTAAAAACTAAAAATATCCAAAGCAGATTTTATTTAGAATAAGAAATGAGAAAAGACTCCCAGAAATTGTTTTTCAAAATAAAGGTGTATAATTTTCATGCGTACATCATTGTATTTTGGGACCCGACCGTGGCATGATGGCTTGAATATGCGACATCTAAGTAGTCAAGTCACGCGGTGTGTTTAGTGACAGCTTTTTAAACAACTGACATTCGGATTCGTTGTTTAACTGTAGGTCCCGTTGTGTGGGTCTAAAAAATTTTAAATTAATATATTTTTAAAAATTTACCAAAATTTTGTTCCTTCAAAAACTTTACTATTTTAGTTACATTTACTGATACAGTCGCACAAATGGTACTTGAGTTAGGCTAAAATCAAGCTAATAATGCAAAATTTTTAATTAAAAATTTAAAAAAAATTTCGACTAGTTTTGTTATCGTGGGACCTATTGAGTTTTTTTTTGGTGTTGCATAGCGTAATTGGCCGTTCTACACACAAAAAATACTGTTTTTTTTCAAATACTTAGCATACAATTTGTATTATTTTGTAAACTATTGTTTAATTGTTTCAACATTATTGCCCAAAATATTATAATAGCGCAGTCATATTAAAATTACAATATTCGCAACAAAAACAGAAACGTATGTAATCACAAAAGCTGTCGTTAACCTTAAACTGTAAAACAAGACGTAAAACTGTAAAACAAAAGCTCTAATTATGCAATTAATTAGTTGTAAATTCCAAATTCAAATCATCTTCTTTAATCATACACACTTATTTCTTATCGTTGACACTGATTGTTTTATTGTTTTTTTTTTTAATTTTTCAAGAGAGTATTTACAGAAATTAATAATTCTCATGCAAAATGAAAAACTCCAAGATCATTCTCACCTACATATAGCAAAAATGCAGCTAAAACTAATTTAAAAACTTTTGAATTCGAATATATTTTGTTTGACTTGTAAACCAGTCATGATGCTAACGATTGAGAGCTTCACAATAATAATAGAAAACGTCATCAAAACAATCGTCTTATCAATTCTCTCTGAATTGATTGAACCATTAACAGCTGATCAATGTGGTATACAATGGAAATATTATGTTATGATACAATATTTTAAAGATTTCTTATATTTATATATAAAAAATATTAATCATAAATTATTAAATTTATTTAAGTTATTTTCTTTCATTTTTGGTATTGTTTAGTTTTGATAAAAAAGTTGAAGAACATAACATAATAACAGTTTTATTTTCAAATTGCGAAAACGTCACCAATTTCAATTTTTGTAAAGTTTGTTTCACAAATTTTATCAGAACTTAAAACCTGCAAAGTCTGCCTTACATTTTTTAGCCTGTTCAATTTTCTAAAAAGTTGTAACGAAAAGTGACAAATTTCAGCCAAAAATTCTAAACATTTTTTTAAATTTCTTAAAGAATAAAAATCGGCATTAAGTGTTTAGTTTAGCACTTTGGTCATGTTGTCATATCTGTTACTTTTATTGTACCAAAAATTCTTTTTATTATAGCAAAAATTAAAATTTATTATACAAAAAGTTTTTATATTTAACCAAGAAGTACACTTTTTTATCAAAAAGTACTTTTATTATACTAGAAAGTGTTTTTATTGTGCCAAAAAGAACTTTTATTGTAGCAAAAATTATTTTTATTGTAACAAAAAGTATCTTAATTGTGCGAACAATTCTTTTTATTGTTTAAAAAAGTAAATTAAAAAAAAATTGTTGTTCTTTTTTTAAGTTTATTTTTTTATTTTGTTCTTGTCTAGAAGAAATAATTTTTAAAAAAACAAAATTTTTGGATAAAAAAAAAAAATTTTTTTTTTTTTTTTTCATTTTAAAATTTTTAAATTTTTTCCAACTTTTTGCCCAAAAATGAAAAATTACGAACTAATTAGTAGTCTTTTAATGGTCATCTGGGGCCTGATCGAATACTTTTTTCTGGAAATATAGTCAACATAGTAAAACGACAACCGAAAAAAGTAGAATATAAAAAAAATTTTCTTTATAATTAATTAAATATTTTTTCAAGTTAAGTCCCTCGAAATACATAAAAAATAGCTTTAAACTAATTTGATTAGAACGACAGCAGCGTTATATAAATTTGAATTATTCAACATTTGCCACACTGTTAATATTGTAATATGTATGTGGAAAACCCCACAGAGAAAATTGTGATAATTGATTGAAACAATATTATTTCTGTTCTGTTTAGTCTTCATTGCGACTCGGCAAATGAGGCTAATTCTAAGAACATGCAGCGGTTTTTTTATTTTTGCTTTCTATTGTTGTCTCTAAGTGAATTTATTGATGGCTATCAAATAGAACAGCCACGCTTGGAGTTGATAGATAATGATGCATTTCGTCTAACATTAGAAGGTAATGGGCATGTATTTTCGAAAAAAAGATCTCTGACTTATTATTTTATAGATGATCCCGACATTAAATGGGTTCAATTTAGTGTCAACATCAATAAGCCATTCGAACACTATGAAGAGGGACAGATGAAATGTACCGCTGGTATTCCCCAGCAGAGGCTATGGTCTTGTGAATTTTCAATACCTTTGTTAGACCAAGATAAAGTGTACACTTGGTTGACTGTAAGACACAATCACTTAACTTACCGTGCTAGGAAAAATGCCTTTAATATAGGGGCCCTGCGCAGAGGCGAACAGAATTATATACTGGCTCTGTCCACTACCACTCCAGTGCCTGACGACGACGACGAGGACAGCGAAGAATTTGAAACAGATGCGCCCGCTTCTCAATCGTCTACAACAAAGTCATCGGTTGTAAACGACGGCAATCTGCGGCCTACACTTCCTTCAGTTACCAATGCACCGAATTTGTGGAAAATTTCTAAATTTTTTTTAAATTTGTCCTCCAAATATTCTTTTTTCTCAATTTTCTTTTAAATTTTTTTTTATAAAATAAATTAGCATACTTTTTGGCCAACACGCATATCGTTTATTTTTTAAAAAAAAAAATTAGCTCATTTTTTATTGTAGACATTTCTTCAAAAATTTGTAATCTATTAAAATATTTAGAATTTATTTTTTACTTGCCGACAAAAATCCAACATCAATATTTACAACCACCCTAATGAACATACATATGGGCATTTCCAGGATGGCGAACGTGACATTCGTACGCCTTTAAAGTAAAAAATTATTATTTTTAACTACAATTTTTTAAATTGCAATAAAGGGTTGTGGCTATGCATTGGTAGTTGTCATGTAGTAATATAGACACAGGTATTTTTTCAAGAATTTTTTTTATGATTTACCACGTGACATTAATAAGGGGCAATTCCGTAAATTTTTGATCGCGAATGTTACATTAGAACGTCAATTTCTGTGGAAATATCCATATATTAGGGGAAAACAGTATATATGGAACCTTTTTTGGCTACGTAGTGTCAGCCCGTCTCCAATCAGGCTACTAATTTAAATTATTTAAATAAAAGACTACATTTTAATGTTAATTGTAGTAAAAAGCACTTTTTGGCACAATTAAAATACTTTTAGTACAATAAAAAGTATTGTTTGGTACAACATAAGTTCTTTCTGTTGTAATAAAAGTATTTTTGTTAAAACAATAGTATTTTTCGGCTACAATACAAGCGCAATAAAAAGCGGCGAAACACCATGAAATACTTTTTCTAATAAAAAAAAGTACTTTTTCTGTAACCAAAATATACTATTCTTGCACTAAAAATTACTTTTATTTTACCAAAAAGTACTATAATTGCACTTACAATTACTTTTATTTTACCAAACAGTACTATAATTGCACTAACAAATATGTACTTATTGAACCAAAATGTACGTTTATCAATATATCAAAAGTGTTTTTGCATTACAACAAAAAAAAAACATTTTATTGTACCAAAAAGTACTTTAATGTTCTAACAAAAATAACTTTTATAACTTATTTTATACCAAAAAGTACTTTTATTGTACTCACTTATCATTACTTATTGTACTTACAAAACAAAAACTTTTATTATAACAAAAAATATTTTATTGTAAACAAAAAGTACTTTTAAACTACCAAAATTGGTTTTGTAGTAAACAAAATACACTTATCGTACCGAAATGTACTTTTAGTATACCAAAAAGTACTTTTATTGTATCCAAAAAGTACTTATTTTGTACCAAAAAGTACTTTTCATTTATCAACACTTACGTCAATTCTAACAAAAAGTATTTGTAATGTACACAAAGTACTGCTATTATAACCAAAAGTGCATGTTTTGTACCAAAAATTACTTTATTGTTCCAACAAAAGTTGTATTTTACCAAAAATTTACTTATTATACTAATTTGTGCTTTAATATACTAACAAGTACTTTTATTGAACCAAAAAAAAGTACTTTTATTGTACCCAAAAAGTACCTTCAATGTACATAAAGTATTTTGTAGTAAAAACAACAAATTTATTGTACCACAAAATACTTTTATCATACCAAAAAGTTCTTTCAAGAAGTACTTGCAATGTCAAAAAGGTTTACCTTTTGTACAAAAAGTACTTATATTTTACCAATAATTTACTACTGCTCCAACAACGTATATACCAAATCTCATCTTCATACCTCTGATAGTTCATGAGATATAGCCCTTTTGATTTTAAGTTGTATCAGCGGTGCCACGCCTCTTTATCCAATCACAACCTATTACAGCCAGGAACTATCAACAGGTCAACAGTACCATTTGGTAAAATTTTCGTATCAATCGGTCTATTAGAAAAGCCGTTAGAGCGATTTTTGAAAAGGGGGCATGGCACCGCCCACTTCCACCTTGGCTGTAATTAATACTGCTCCAACAACATATATACCAAATTTCATCTTCATACCTCTGATAGTTCATGAGATACAGCCCTTATGATTTTCAAGTTGTATGGGCGGTGCCACGCCCCTTTGTTCAATTGGACCGAACTGTAAATATAAACCAACCGGGGCGCCACCCAAACGCATACAAAAAAATTTATGCAAATCGGTCCAGCCGTTCGTGAGTTATAAAGTCACAACACACTTGCAACCATTTTTTATATATATAGATTATTACTCGATTTCTAAAGTGGGGCGAAGTGGTATATTTTTATGGGAGGAACCAGAAGAGGCGTGTCTTCAAAATTTTTCTTCAAAACTTTATCTTGTTATACCTTTACTAAATACATAATTTGGGCACGATGGCGTTAAGTGTATTGATATTTTTACTAAAGGCCTGAAGCGTTCCATTCATTCTACTTGCACAAACAGATAAAACAAGTAAGAACCTGATATTATCGGTACAAATACAACAAAGAGTAGAACAAAACATGTGCTCATGCGTTTTGGATTGAGTAGATCGCGTATCATCTCTTTCTCTGGCTCTCATTGTAGTGGGAACTTTTTTTCTCTTTATCTGTTCCACTTAGTGAAGTAACTGTTGTTCCTCTTTTTTAAATGGATATATCCATTTAATATAGATATTCCAGATCGTACGCTTTGCGTTGATGATTTTTTCTTACTTTTTTATTCTTCTTACAAAAAGTAATGGTGTAAGTTTCATCTGTGGCAAATTTTAACAAAAAAGAAAACAAAATTTCGCTCTTTATGCTTGCAGCGTCACGCTCTCCACATATTCCAAGCACAGATAACAAGAATACCGAT
Organism: Muscina levida; assembly: GCA_964034835.1. NCBI lineage: Eukaryota > Metazoa > Arthropoda > Insecta > Diptera > Muscidae > Muscina > Muscina levida. The sequence goes on along the minus strand of OZ035883.1, from coordinate 127,188,279 downwards.
ATATCTGTTTGTTGTGTACGTAATCATACAAGTATTTTTGATACTTGGTACTTTCACTATCTCATACCTATTCTACCGTTATCTAAAAGAGAAATATTCCATACGCACTCAATCCAAAGAGAGCGAAACAGATACAAGCAGATATAAGAAAATTTAACTACATACAACAAGTGTGTTTCGATGGTTCTTTGCAGACCTATAATTTTTACTCCATCTCTCAAGTGGGCGGAAAGGTACATTTGTATGGGAGGTACCAGAAGGGGCGTGGCTACACTTCCAATTTTTTTTCTAAAACTTTTTCCTGTTATAGCTTTACTAAATACAGAATTTGGGTATAATCCCGCGTATTGATATTGAGATACCAGAAGGGGCGGGGCCATGTAGCCCATTTGCAATACCGTAAGTAGTTTTAGAGAAATATTAACTCGTGCAAAATTTCAAAACATTTGGTTGCGTCTTTCGAAAGTTATCGTGCGAACCAGCCGGACAGCCAGACAGACAGACGGACATGACTCAAGCGATTAAAAAAGTCATGAATCGAATTCGGTTCAAAGAAACCGTGACTCCTTCTATGTGTTACACTTTTGTTTCGTATCATATGATATATACCCTCCTAACCGTAGGGTGAGGGTATAATAATTCTCGATTGAGATCAACATTTCTGTTCCGTTTAGTCTTCGTTGCGGCTCGGCAAATACTTATAGCATTTTCGTAGAACATCCAGCGGGAATTATATTTTTTCCAGGAGCCCAAATAAAGAACTGACTCGCCAGCCAGGAGCCACAAAATTTTAAATGAGCTCTTGGCTCGCGGGCCAATAGCCAGCACGAGAGCCCATTTTAAATTTTTGTGGCTCTTCGCTCGCGAGCTAAGTATCAAACTTATGTACCAAAGGTACTTTTTTATGCCAAAACGTACTTTTATTAGCCCAAAAGCACTTTTCTGTTGCACAAAGTACTTTTTTTGTACCAAAAAGTATTTTTATTGTACTATTTGGTTCATAGTACTTTTATTGTATTTTTTGGTACAAAGTACTTTCTATTGTACCAAATTACTCTTTTATGCCAAAAAATACTTTTATTGGGCCAAAAGTACTTTTCTGTTACGCAAAGTACTTTTTTGGGCTGAAGTGCAGAATATGGAGCGGGAGCACGATTAAAAAAAAATATGCCATTGTCTTCGTCTTGGTCCCCAAACATCGGAATGGTAGGTCAAAGTTGGCGCTCAGGTCCATGGGGCCCGGGGGGTCAAAAAAGGGGTTGGATTCGTCTCGAAAATATCTTTCATTTGAGTACCCACACATGGGGGGTCATCATAGAACAAAAGGGGCCCCTTGTTTTGGCCCCCCGTGCCTTAGCGCCAACTTTGACCTCGATTTTCGTGTTTTGGGGTGTATTTGGGGGGGTGTAATTTTTTTTTTTGGGCTCCCGCCCCATATTCTGCACTTTTGCCCTTTTTTGTACCAAAAAGTACTTTTATTGCCCAGAAGTACTTTTATTGTACCAAAAACTACTTTTTTGTACAAAAATACTTTTTGTTACATTAAACAGAAATTTTGGTAAAAATACTTTTTGGCGAAATAAAATTACTTTTAGGGTAGAATAAAAGTACATTTAGGGTAGGATAAAAGTACTTTTTCGTACAATAAAGGTAATTTTTGCACTACAGAAGTACTTTTAGTACATTGAAAGTATTATTAGGTTAACAAAAGTATTTTTAGGTACATAAAAGTACTTGTTGGCACAATAAAAGTAATATTTTGTACTACAACAGTACTCTAAAAGAGCTTTTTGTACCTTTTTTTACATTGAAAGTATTTGTAGCAATATAAAAAATAAAAGTACGTTTTGGTATACAAGCAATAATTTTTGGCGCAATTAATGATTCTCGAGTTATGCTAAAATCTATGAAACAAGATTTTCAGTAAAGGAAATTTATTCTTAAAGACAGTTTAAATAAAGGAACCTAGCCATATCGATTATATTCTGTAACCATGAAACAAACAAAAAATTGTGGGAATGCTAACGCCGAAATGTTTTGTTGCACGGTGTAATGAGATTTAATAATAAAATACAATGATACCAAATATTATTTTATTTCAGCTTATAGTTCTAAAATTTTCCAATTTCATACCTCTTATTTAAATCAAGTTCGTCCGTTCGTTAGCTAGCGAGCTAAAAGCCACAAAATTTCAAATAAGCTCTCGGATTGCGAGTCAAGAGTCAAATAAAGAGCTGCCCCGCGAGCCAAGAGCTACACAATTTAAATGAGCTCCCAGCTCGCTAGCCCTAAGCCCAAATAAAGAGCTGGCTCTCAAGAGAACAAAAAAGCCAGCTCGAGAGCCCATTTGAAATGTTGTGGCTCTTGGCTCGAGAGATAAGTATAAAATGTACCAATGAATTTTTTTATCACAAAAAGTACTTTATATTACAAATAAGTATTCTGGTACAAAAAAAGTACTTTGTGCTGAAAAGTACATTAAAAGTACTTTACATTAAAAGTACTTTTCGGTACAAAAAAGTTCTGTGGTACATAAAAATTTACTTTGTTAAACAGAAAAGTGCTTTTGAGCCAATAAAAGTACTTTTTGGTACAAAAAAGTACTGTGGTACAAAAAAAATACTTTGCGCAACAGAAAAGTACTTTTGGGCCAATAAAAGTATTTTTTGGCATAAAAAAGTAATTTGGTACAATAGAAAGTACTTTGTACCAAAAAATACAATAAAAGTAATATGAACCAAATAGTACAATAAAAATACTTTTTGGTACAAAAAAGTATTTTTTGCAACAGAAAAGTGCTTTTGGGCCAATAAAAGTACGTTTTGGCATAAAAAAGTACTTTGGTACAAAACAAAGTACTTTGTGCCGAAAATAGCTGGGTACGAAGGTGGCACCAGACGATGACCTTAGAAATGTTGCACTGTGTAATTGTATCTTAAGAATTATTGGAAACATTTTTACAAATCGACATCAGTAAAGTGCAGAGAAAATTGACCAAATTGATTAAATTAACTATTTTATACACAAAAATAACTTTTTGGTACAATAATAACACTGTGCTACACACAAAATATACAGGGGTTCTCATGTAGCATTTCTGTTAGACTGGAGTCCATAGAGTAAAGTGGTACTTTTAGTTTTTCTCGGTCACTTCGTTAAGTTTCATGATCATGATCAACTGAGAGCGTTGAGAAAATGAGAATTCGCAATTTTTTTTCGAGGTTGTTTTGCTTAAACAGCCGCCGTTTCACTATTTTTTAACCGATTTTCAAAATTCTTTTTTTTAATAAAAGGTGAAAGTCATAGCTTTGCAACAGATGTAAGCTTTTGAAGATCGGTTTACAAAGAGAAGACTTATAAATTTTGGAACTTGTAATTTTAGGAATATCGTCATTTCACTTAATTTGCTATAAAAACATTACTTAACGAAGTGACCGAGAAAAACTAAAAGTACCACTTTACTCTATGGACTCCAGTCTAACAGAAATGCTACATGAGAACCACTGTATATTTTTTTTCTTCACATTTGTATCACTGTGTAATACTTTGTAATACAATAAAAGTATGTTTTGGTACAACAAAACTAATTTTTGGTACAATAAAAGTAAATTTTTTTACATTAAATGTACTTTTGGTACATCAAAATTACTTTTTTTGTACTTTAAATAAAGTAAAAGTACTTTTTAATAAAGTATGGTGAAAATATCATGAAAAAATAGCCTTTTCCCCATATTTTTACAATTTTCATGCACTAGATGCAATTTTTTCGGGTCGGTCAATTTGAGACTTTTATTGCTCTGGTTTAGATCTACAACTTTGCCGAAGATAAAAAGAAAAAATTCCGAACAGTTTATGAAATGTGGACTCCGTAAAAATGGTAAAAAAAAATCGTGTTGGGGTAAAAATGTTGAAGTATCCATAAAAAAATATTTCGATGTAATGGGGCCAAATGCTTTGGGGATTTTTTAAGTTTCGGTATATATTTCAAAAATAGCTGGTTAGGAAGGTGGCACCAATTTATGTGTTGCACTGTGTTATACTTAAGATACAAAATAAAATTACATTTTACTTGTCTACCCTATTTTAGGTGCACGGCCAACAATAGCGATGAGTGTATCTATAGATTTAGACTACATCATTTTCTGCCGCCAATTGTATCGGGTCGCCTAAATACTGCCAAATATTTTAATTTTAAATACGGAAGAATCGAGGTGAGAGCTAAAACACCCATAGGTGATTGGTTGTATCCCTGTAAGTAAAATATGAAATTCCTTCAACGTAATTCCTTTAACTGATTTCATCCATTTCGATGACAGTAATCACTTTACAGACCTCTAGGAATAAATATGGTTCCGAAGCGTATGCAAATGGTGAGATACGTATAGCCTTTGTACGTGGCAATGCAGTCCTAATATCGGATGGTGTTGACATAGGCGGTACGAGATTGTTCGGCGGTCCTATATTTTCCCTAAGTGCCAATGAACGTCATAAATATATGTCAAATGTTACACTTGCTAATAAAGAACAATTCGGCGAGAAATTTCACGTATATTCATTGACGTGGAAACCAGATGAATTGCTACTGAGTGTGGATGATAATCAATACGGTAGAATAGCTATTAATTCGGCTTCGCAGCGAAAACCAGGGATGGTGCCACCGTTGGATCAGATGGTGAGTGTGGGATCTAATCACGGAAACATTTCAATTTATATCGTTCTGTCACGAATGCCGTGCCTGCAATTTAGTTAAAATCAAAACCTTTTTTTACAGGTCCACGAATTTTATAACGAAAAAATAAGTTTTTCATTAGATTAAAATAAGAAAAAATGCAAACAATCAACAATTCACTATTTAATAAAACGATACCTAAGAAATATATTGTTCTTAGCAAAATTTTTAAAAATATTAAAAATGTTGAAATTGCTTTAAATTTACAAAAAGAAATCTAAAATCAAACAAAGAATAATGAGATTACAAAAAAAATAATAATAATAAAATACAAACGATCGTTATAATTATTAAATAATAAAGGTTGTCCCAACAAGAACGCAATTTTTAAATCTGGCAACATTCGAAGTGTCATTGTTATTGTTTGCTAGTAGAAGGTACGAGGTTAGTAAAAATGTAGCGCTACACGAATGAACAACGCATTCTCATTGTGAAATTGTTTAACCAAAATGGTGAAAGTTTTGCGGCTACAGTTCGCAAATTGCGACCAATTTGGGGTCACAATAATGTCATTGTTATTGTTTGCTAGTAGAAGGTACGAGGTTAGTAAAAATGTAGCGCTACACGAATGAACAACGCATTCTCATTGTGAAATTGTTTAACCAAAATGGTGAAAGTTTTGCGGCTACAGTTCGCAAATTGCGACCAATTTGGGGTCACAATAATGCTCCAAAAGAGTCAACTGTAAAGAGATTAATGGATAAATTTGTCAAACTGGATCTGTTAGTGATGTAAAGACAACAACGTGCCATCGATCAGATCGATCAGATCAATCGACCGAAAATGTCGCAGCTGTACGTGATGATGTCGCATGAGGCAGGTCAAGCGCAAACAATCAATGGTATTCGGTATCGTGAAATGATAACCAGTTTTTTCTTGCCTCGAATTGAAGAAATGAATGTGGAGGGCATGTGGTTCCAACAAGACGGTGCCACATGTCATACAGCCAGAGAAACAATTCAATTGCTGCATCAGTCGTTTCCCGGTCGTGTTATTTCGCGTTTTGGAGATCAGAATTGGCCGCCTAGATCGTGCGATTTAACACCATTAGATTTTTTTCTTTGGGGTTTTTTTAAGTCGATGGTTTACGCGAATAAGCCGACGACGACTCAAGCCTTAAAAGAGGAAATCGGACGCTGCATTAATGAAATACAGCAGCATTTATGCGAAACGGTCATTGAAAATTTCATTAAAAGATCGCGTACATGCCAGCAAAGCCGCGGCGGCCATCTGCACGATATATTGTTCCATACATAACCTCATTCTGTCTTCTTTACGATATTATAAAGTTTCACGATTTTTTTTAAATATCTGTGTTTTATTTAAAATAAAAAATTGCGCTCTTGTTGGGACACCCTTTAGTTAAAACAAAATTTCAAATAAAAAGTTTAAAAAAATTTTTTTTTTTTACAAAACCCCCTGTTTATAAGAACTTTTCGAAAAGATTTTTTACAAAAAAATTTCCATGTTTAACGACAATTCCACACCCATACAAAACAAAATTTCCGTAGAGACTTTTTTGATGCATACGTTTTATTTAAGTACCCAAACATTGGGATCCAAAGATCCTCATAAACCCCGTCGTCGATATTGGTTTTCATGTTTTAGTTGTTAAAAATTACAACTGCAATTTTTTTTTTAACTTTGAGAATTTGTTGTGTAATATTCCTTTTTTTATATTATATATATTTATTTATATATATTTAATATTAATATATATATACATATATATATTTTTTGTTATATATAATGAAATTTAGAAAACTGGAACAAATTTAATTGGTTATTTATTTGTACTTATAAAAAAAATATTTTAATTTTAATCCAATCTTTAAGAGATAAATTATTTTTTTTTTATATTTTCGAAAATTTTAATATATAAGTGAAATTAATGTTGTTTCGTATTCGTTTCTTTTTAGTTTTACATAACATTGGGATTGGCCGCTGGTGGCCATGGAGATTTTACCGATAACGTCGAAAACAAACCTTGGGAAAATACGCATACCAAAGCTATAATAACCTTTTATGAGGGCCGTGATCAATTTCTAAAAACATGGAAGCAGCCTTCACTGGAGGTGGATTATGTTAAAGTTTTTGCAATTTAAATTCAAACATGTAAATCTAAATAAAATATTTGCGGAATAATAAACGAATTTATCGAAACGTCCGGTATTGGTAATATTTCGAAAACTGTTGTTTTTTTTATTTTTATTTTTATACCATCACCCTTAGGGATGAGGGTAGATATTATTTGATACGAAAAAAGTGTAATGCATTAAAGGAGACGAGTTAGACCCCAAGTATCTTCAGACCAAATTTGTTTCAGGACTTTTTAAGACGATTGAGCTATGTCCGTCTGTCTGGCTGGTGAGCAGGATAACTCGAGTAAGCCTTAACGGCCTTAATATTTTTCAAAACGAATTAATTGTAGTTGGCAAAATAGCTCCACCCCTGGCGTATGATGTTCGCTTATAAAAATTGGATTCAGAAATGAATATGGACTATATCGGTTCACGCCTTCTGGTACCTCCCATACAAAATTACCTATTTTTGGAAAATTAATATTTCTCCCATAACTTAAAAACGGATACTTGGGGGGTAATGGAAATAGGTCGGTTAATTTATATTGTGATAGTAGGCGAAACCTCAGAAAACCTAACTATTTAACACACCCAAACGACCGAACTCACCCCCATAGTCTTACATATATATATATTTTGTAATTACACTGAATTCAGTCAAATTGTGCGTAAGTTGTATTATTATGAAAATTTGAATCAGGAATAAATATGGATTATATCGGGTCACCGCCTCTAGTACCTCCCATACAAAATGACCTTGGTTGGAAAATTAAGATTTCTCCCATAACTTCTAAACCGGCACCTGGGGTATAACCAAATTTGGTCAGTTAATCTAATAGGAAGCAAAACCTCAGCAACCTTAACTATTTGACAAAGCACTTCTGGTACCTCCCATATAAATAACCGCTATTTCCCCTTTTTACAAACATATCATTTTTGTATGACAGTGTACATATTCATTTAGACAAATTTTGCCAAGATAAGCGTTCCTTGAACGTTGATTTACGAAAAAAAATCAGACACGTTATGCTGCTTCTAATTGTACCTCCTGTACAAATAAGTCGAATTTTTTACGTTTTTGCTCCGCAAGCAAACAAAAAAATAACACATAAGTAATTTTATTTTGTTTGGAGTAAAACAAACAAACCACCCTAGTTCTGATGATCCCAACACACAGTGGCAGCATATTAAGATTTCTATGACCTCTGCCGCAACGACCAGTACTGGTTATGAAAAACCACGCCCAGACAAGCACTGGTACGATGATGAATGTCGCAAAATGTCTGAGGAAATGGATGCTGCCAAGATGTATTAATATAGGTGACGTTAACAGCCAGCTGGTTTTAATTTTTTTCTGATTTTGGTGCCTCTGCACTGTCAAATTACATATATTTGCCTCGATGCATCTTTCGGCTGTCAAAATGTTGTATGGAGATTTTGACAGTTAAGAGTCACTACACTACACAAAATAAATTGCCTGTTGTTGTTGCAATGCAAAGTTGTTGTACAGATAACTCCACCTTTTTTAATACATCTTGGATGCTGCATACAAGACAAAACTGCAGCCAATGGCGACGCGTGCGTTGACGGAGCGTAATAATGAGAAAAGGAGGGAGATGAAACGTCTGTTCAGGCGGAAAAAGCGTCTTTGGAAGAAAAGAGAGAGCCAGTATATCGAAAACTACAGGGATAGAGGTGAGGTCAGAAAGTTCTACCAAAAGGTAAAAAGTAAAGGTTTTGGAAAAGGGATCCCTACCTGTAAGGACAAAGACGGAAATCTTGTCACGGACACTCAGAGTGTACTGCAAATATAAAGGGAACACTTTCAATCTCTACTCGTTCCCGAAGGCAGCATAAGTGACGAAATCACACCAATCATCAACGATGGAGTAGACTGTCCACCACCGAGCCAAAACGAGATCAGCACGGCAATTAAAAATAAAAAAGCTGCGGGAGTCGATGGAATGCTGGCAAAGTCGGCGGCGATGACCTGGTAATATGCATGCACCAGCTCATTAACCTGATTTGTTCAGAGAGTGTATGCCCGATGATTGGAATCTGTTCTTAAGAAAGGCGATCCAAGTATGTGTACCAACTATCGCTGAATTAGCCTATTACCCATCGCATACTAGGTCCAGTCTAGTGCATTATGTTAAAAACTAAAGCCCATTCTGGTGAACCTGTTTCGTGTGGCTTTAGTCCCGGTAAATCCATGACCGACCAGATATTAACATTACGACAAATCCTTGAGAAAACCCAAGAAATAAAGATCAATACGTACCTACTGTTCATCGACTAGAAAACTGCATTCGACAGTCCGATACGACAGAAATTGTTAAATGCTACGGCTGAGTTTGATATGCCCGCAAAGCTAATACGATTTTGCGGGATGACACTTACTGACATGAAGTCTACAGTGAAATTGGCAAAAATCTGACAGAGCCATTATCTACCAAGCGAGGCTTTAGACACGGCCTTGCGATCTCTTCCACATTGTAATGGAGATGATCATGCGGAAGGCTGCAGTAAACAGGAATGGTACCATCTTGAACGAAAATCACATGCTGTTTGCGTATGCCGATGATACAGATATCATTGGCAGAGGATTGCGGGTTGTTACTGCGGCTTTTTCGAGCATTGAAAAGCTGTCGGCTGAAGTGGGTCTGGTGATTAATGAGGACAAAACCAAGTTATTTGTTTCAACGAACAAAGAGTCTATTCGTCTGGGACGCTGCGTGAATGTTGACAACTATAAATTTGAAGTGGTAGATGATTTGACTACCTTGGTTGCGCCATAAACAAAAATAATACTGTCAGCCTGGAAATCAATAGACGAGTATTGATCGCAAACCGCTTCTATTATGCGCTAAGCAAGCGATTTTACGACAGAGTGGTCTACAGCGCAGAATCCTGGGTAATGACTAGGGCGACCAATTTTCAGCACATGCTGAATATTGCTGATGCTGCTTAATTTAACGATTTCAAGCGATCTTGCTTATTTAAAAGGTTTGTGCTTTTTCATGCTGTTTTTGCCCTTATTTAAATTTTTGATACTTTTGATAAGATATGTTTCTCTCAATTAAAAACTATCCTCTTATTTTACACACAGCCTGTGTTCAAGATTTTGTAATAGCCCTATTTTTATCGATAGCTTAGATCGTTCGATTCGTTATATATTACTATAGTTTTCAGGCGCCTTATCGAAAAAAAATGTAAACTTATGAAACCTAATGTGCCTCTATAACCTAAACCAATAACCACACGATGAGGAACGTGGTTGGAGCAGCGGAGTATTATACAAATTATTTGGAAGACATAAGGGAAGTCATTCAAGAGTTTAACGAAAATGATTCTGAAGCATTGCGATAAAGCAAAGAGGTTCTTTCTAATGAAAATTTGTAATCCGACTTTTCCTTCATAAAAATTTACTTTAAGTGCATCTGGCATGCCATCACAAAAATTGAGTCAAGCGAATTGCCATTAAATGAAAGCTTGGAAACAGTAAAATCAATTCAACATGCTATAGAAAAACATCTGATAAAAATGATTTAAAAAAAAATGACTGCCGTTCTTGCGCTAAATCCTGGCTTTGTGGAAATCAACAATATTATTTTTAAAAAATTCAAAACAACAAGTGCGTTTATGGGAAATGTTCGCCTGCTGAATCAACATTTTTTAAATACGCTCCCGTTTCATCGTGTGACGTGGAACGCGTTTTTTTACATATGGAAATTTGTTTACAAACCAGCGTAAAAGTTTCACCTTGGAAAATTTAAAAATGCACTTCGTGCTTAATTATAATCGTGACATTGACCAAGGTATAATCTCACTTTACGAATTTTTTTTTTTTGGTTTAAAAATTACACGATTGAATAATTTGGTTAATTTACTTATTGTTTTTTATTACTTCTTTAATAGATGTGAAATTGTTTTTGTTTGTTTTTCAATAAATAAAAAAAATTATAAATGCTGAATACAAAATCTATCGTGCTTATTTCAAGGGTTTTTCATGCTGTTTTATGTACTGAAAACCGTTTTTTTTCGTGCTGAAAAATGGTCGCCCTAGTAATGACACAAGCGGATCAATCTATTCTGGCAGTCTTCGAGAGAAAAATACTACGCAAAATATTTAGACCCATTATCGTTAACGGCGAGTGCCGTCGTCGAAAGAATCATGAGCTGTATGAGCTGTACAACGACATTGACATAGTCAAGCGCGTTCAAATAGACCGAATGCGCAGGCTTGGACACGTTGTACGAATGGACGAAAACGCTCCGGCTCGAAAAGTTTTCGGCAATAAACTCGATGGGCGGCGCAAGAGGGGGGCAACCAAAACTCGGATGGATGGACCAGGTGAAAGAGCTGTTAACTAAGCTTGGTGTGACGAACTATCTACGGAGCGCAAAATACCGACGCTTAAAATACTTTTCTACGTGCGGCTACTGAAAGATAAATTTCTGTTGTTGCTGCCATTAAAGAAGACAAGAAGAATTTTATTTTAATTAAAAATCTATTAATTTCAATAACTCAAGACTTAAACAATATCTTATATTGGGTGTTGGTATTTATCAGTCAGTTTACCTGACTGAAATTTTTGTACTGTTTTATTTTTATTGTTTTCTTTTTTTTTATTTTTTTCTGTTTTTTTTTATTTTTTTCTGTTTTTTTTTTATTTTTTTGACAACGTTTGCATTTTCTATTATTGACTCATACACTTTTCCAAGTGGGGTGCAAAGCGAGCCGCCGATACCCCTTCGGCATTCGTCTTGTACTGCAATGTATTCAAGACAGAGAGAAACTAACTACGTCTTATTTTGAAGCCTAATAACTTAGGATCCTCCTAAGCTAGACCAGTAGATGATACCTCATTGGGAAGATTGAAGACCTCTTTTTCATTTAGTGCAAAAAAAGTTTACTATTATATAAGGATTTTTTGGAAATTAAAATAATTTATTAAAAAAAAGTCATCGTCCAAATAGGTTAATTTTAATTTTCAGCACATAATGGGTTAATAAAACAATTTTTATATGTATTACTAGTGGGCCCGGCAATGCTTCGCTATTGCATATTAACTTATAATATATTTCACATTTCTTACTATCCTAAATGCTATATAAACGCTAATTAATACATTTGTAGGTCTACAAAGTACTTTGAAAACGGTACTTAAGCTCAACAATAATATGTTGAGTTTATTAACTTATGTAACTAATTTCAAGTAAATCCTTAACATGGAAGTTTACCAATTAAGTTTAATTGTTGTAAATGCTTAATATCGTAGGATCTATGACGTTAGTTAAAAGTTCATCAGCAAAGTCATATCCATCATATCCGTATGTAGGGCGAAAACCCACTTCTTTCTCAAATAGGACATTCTGCTAAAGTTCAAAATTCAATTTTTATTTTTTTCTGTAGTAGCGGGAACCTTCTGTATACTAACTATCTCTTTGGGCGTAAAAAACATTTTTGTCATGTCTTTTCCGCCTAATGACCTCAAATAAAAATTTCGTTTGAAGATTTATGGCTTTAGCCATAAAAACCTCTTTCGCCATGTCTTCTTCTCCCACGGATTAAGAATATTTCCGAATACTGTCTTTGAATTGAACTCGTATTACCATTTTTTGAGATAATTCGGTCACCAAACGCTTGGTTTAACAAAGTGATGGTCTCACGCGCTGTATTTCATGTTATGCCATTGTGTTGGAACCATTTCTCTTCCAATGATTTGCAATGACATGACATGAGAAATAAATCAATTGATCGTCCACTGGCTCAAATTCTTCCAACAGTTAGATGTTATATATAGACCGAGTTGCTGAGAACGGGGTCGGCTCGATAAATTCGAAAGCATTGTCACACTTTCGTCTACAGCGGCGATGTCTTCTATTAGCTGCTCAGATGGATTATTACGTGCACCGTAAACTTAACAAAGTGCTCCATAAGTTTGGCGAACAGAACACGCATTTTTAAAATAAGTTTCCACGATTTTTAACCGTTGTTCTAGTGTAAGTCTTTGTATGGTGATTTTCCAAAGTATACTGAAAGAAAGTTTATCACACTTGATTAGTAAGACAGCAAGATTTACACTAATACCTAACAGAAAAATACCCCATACATAGGTTACCTACAAAGTTTGCTTATGTTACCTCTGACATACTATAAAAATTCAAATTGTTCCCCAATCAAACAAAAGGTGTTTTCCGGTCCAACTCCAATGAATATTGCTTAAATTTTCTTTTTATAGGATATATTGCCGATTCGCTCTCCTGGAAAGTAATTGAAAAACACATACCTGTTAAAATATTAAAAACATATCACTGTTTTAGTCTGCGCAGCTAGTCTATGTCCACCACTGTCTGGTGTACGGACCATTATTTGAAACAGTTTAAAATTCAAATATTGAAGTGAGGGGCAGCGCCTCGGCACCTTTTATTTATTTATTTCCAAAAAGCCTGCTCATTAGGGAGGATCAATTTAATCGTATACCAAAATCGGAATCTAAGAAAATTTCGCTAAGAAACAATATGTCTAAAATCAATTCCTAGTTCGCGCTAAAATCTTCCTGCCTGCAGCGGAAGCTAGGAATTCAGATTTTGGTATACGATTTTGCGAAAAAAAAATTGACCCGCACTACTGTTCATATCTCTAGGCGAACTGCAATATAATATGGAATTTAAAGGACGACCAAACTATTAGTATGGCAGTTATAACTGGGGTGTGGCACAACCCACTTCCACCCTGCAGTACTTCACACTGTAACAAACCTCATCTTCATACCTCTGATAGTTCATGAGATATAGCCCTTTTTATTTTGAAGTTGTATGGGTGGTGACACGCCCCTTTATCCAATCACAACCAACTATAGCCAGGGACTATCTACAGGTCAACAGTACTACTTGGTAAAATTTTCGTATCAATCTGTTATTGAAAAAGCCTGCAGAGCGATTTTTGAAAATGGGGCGTGGCACCGCCCACTTCCTTCCTGGCAGTAATAAATACTGCTCCAACAACATATATACCAAATCTCATCTTCATACCTCTGATAGTTTATGAGATATAGCCCTTTTTATTTTGAAGTTGTATGGGCGGTGCCACGCCCCTTTATCCAATCACAACCAAATATAGCCAGGGACTATCTACAGGTCAACAGTACTACTTGGTAAAATTTTCGTATCAATCGGTCTATTAGAAAAGCCGTTAAGCGATTTTTGAAAAGGGGGCGTGGCACCGCCCACTTCCTTCCTGGCAGTAATTAATACTGCTCCAACAACATATATACCAAATCTCATCTTCATACCTCTGATAGTTTATGAGATATAGCCCTTTAAATTTTCAAGTTGTATGGGCGGTGCCACGCCCCTTTATCCAGGGACTATCTACAGATCAACAGTACCACTTGGTAAAATTTTCGTATCAATCGGTCTGTTAGAAAAGCCGTTAAGCGATTTTTGAAAAGGGGGCGTGGCACCGCCCACTTCCACCTTGGCTGTAATTAATACTGCTCCAACAACATATATACCAAATCTCATCTTCATACCTCTGATAGTTCATGAGATATAGCCCTTTTGATTTTCAAGCGGTGCCACGCCCCTTTGTTTAATTGGAACGAATTGTTAATCTAAACCACCCGGGGCGCCACCCAAACGCATACAAAAAATGTGTGCAAATCGGTCAAGCCGTTTAGGAGGAGTTCAGTCACAACACACGTACGGTAGAATTTTATATATATAGATTCGAAAGCTTTTTCAGAGAGCTTTTCAACGATATATATATAGACTCAATACATCATCAGATATCGGAGATATATATATTTATAGATTCCAACTTTAAGGGGCAATATCTCCTAAACTATGTTCGTCCCCAATACAATTTTTTATTTTATTCGTGGTTTAGGTCAAATCCCTACAACTTAAGAAAAAAATTAAAATACTACGCCGAGTGTCCATATACTAGACTTGTTCCTTTTTCTGTACTGGTTTATACAATATTTTGCAACTACATTAATTTTTTATTAAAACCCGTTCTTATCATATGAACCCTTCAATATTGTTTATAACGAAATCGCCAATGATTTAACACCCAGTGGCGACCCCATACATACATACATTTGTATCATTCAACTTTAGTCACACTGTCTAATTAATATATGTACGAAATCAAAATGATTCTCGATTGAGATCAACTTTTCTGTTCCGTTTAGTCTACGTTGCGACTCGGCAAAAACACACAGCATTTTCGTAGAACATGCAGCGGGAATTATATTTTTGCCTTTTATTGTTGTTGCTCCTCACATCTCAAAGTGAATTTATTGCTGCCTACCAGATAGAACAGCCACGCTTGGAGTTGATAGATAATAATAAATTTCGTCTAACATTAGAAGGTAATGTGCGTGTATTTTCATGAATCGATCGTTGACTTATTGACGCGTATATATTTATTTTATAGATGATCCCGACATTAAATGGGTTCAGTTTAGTGTCAACATCAATAAGCCATTCGAATTCTATGAAGAGGGGCAAATGAAATGTACCGCTGGTATTCCCCAGCAGAGACTGTGGTCTTGTGAGTTTTCAAAGCCATTGCAAGACCAAGATATTGTGTACACTTGGTTAATGGTTAAACACAATCAATTGACTTATCGTGCTAAGAAAAATGCCTTTAATGTGGGGGCATTGCGCAGAGGCGAACGGAATTATATACTGCCTCTGTCGACTACCACTCCATCGCCAGACGAGGACTATTCAGACTATATAACATATGCACCGGCTCCTCAATCACCTACAAAAACATCACCTGCGCCCATAGACGACGTCAAGCGAGGGTCGACCAGTTCGTCTGTTACCACCACTGGCGAATGTAAACCTACCATCTCAGTAGTAGAAAATGGTGGTACAATATGTCTGGGTCAAGTTATATTTGAGGATGAATTTAATCGATTTATGTCCGAGTATTGGACAAATGAAATACGAATTCCGACAGATAAGTTGGATTCTGAGTTTGTCATTTACAATGGCAGTCTTAGTGTAAATGATGGCATGTTAAAAATTACCGCCACACTTTCGGGCCATTATATAATAGACGAACTTGATTTGAATAAGAGGTATGAAATTAGGATATTTTAGAAATATTAGCTGATATACAATAATATTTTGTATCATTGTATTTTATTATTTACTCATAACACCATGCAACAAAACATTTCGGCGTTAGCTTTCCCACAATGTTTTGTTTTTTTTTTTTTTGCAGGATTACAGTAGGTAATCGATATGGTTAAATTCTTTATTTTTAAACTGTTAGAAAAAATTTTCATTACTGAAAATCTTGTTTCACAGATTTTAGCATTACTCAAGAACCATTTATTGCGCCAAAAATTATTGCTTTTATACCAAAACGTACTTTCATTTTTAATATTGCTACAAATACTTTTAATGTAACCAAAGGTAAAAAAATTACTTTTACTGTACAAAGAGTACTGTTGTAGTACAAAATATTACTTTTATTGTAACCAAAAAGTATTTTTTAGAACCAGAAATAACTTTTGTTATGCGAAATTGTATTTTTATTGTAACAAAAAGCACTTTGATTTTCCAAAATATACTAATTTTATTTTAAACAGTTCTTTTGTTATACTTAAAAGTACAAAACAAGTAATTTGATGTACCAAAAGTACTTTTTATGTACAAAAATATACTTCTATTGTGCCAAAAATTAATTTTAGTACCCAAACTTTACAGATTTCTGCGTTCTCTGAGACAATATTTAAAAAATTTTCTAATAATTCTTAAGATAACAAATTTTGCCAAATACAATTACATTTTACTTGTCTACCCTATTTTAGGTGCACGGCCAACAATAGCGATGAGTGTATCTATAAATTTAGACTACATCATTTTCTGCCGCCAATTGTATCGGGTCGCCTAAATACTGCCAAATATTTTAATTTTAAATACGGAAGAATCGAGGTGAGAGCTAAAACACCCATAGGTGATTGGTTGTATCCCTGTAAGTAAAATATGAAATTCCTTCAACGTTATTCCTTTAACTGATTCCATCCATTTCGATGACAGTAATCACTTTACAGACCTCTAGGAATAAATATGGTTCCGAAGCGTATGCAAATGGTGAGATACGTATAGCCTTTGTACGTGGCAATGCAGTCCTAATATCGGATGGTGTTGACATAGGCGGTACGAGATTGTTCGGCGGTCCTATATTTTCCCTAAGTGCCAATGAACGTCATAAATATATGTCAAATGTTACACTCGCTGATAAAGACCTATTCGGCGAGAAATTTCACACATATTCATTGACGTGGAAACCAGATGAATTGCTACTGAGTGTGGATAATAATCAATACGGTAGAATAGCTATTAATTCGGATGATTCCGTTAGGGTGGCTTCGCAGCGAAAACCAGGGATGGTGCCACCGTTGGATCAGATGGTGAGTGTGGGACCTAATCACGGAAACATTTCAATCGAAACCGTTCTGTCATGAATGCCGTGATTAGGCTCCTAGAATTTAATTAAAATCAAAACCTCTTTTTACATTTCAACACTCATAAAATAATAAATATTTTATAACGAAAAAATAATTTTTTCATTAGATTAAAATAAGAAAAATACAAAACATTCAACATTTCACTATTAAAAAAACGATTCCTAAGAAATATATTTGTGTTAGCAAAAATTTTAAAAATACTAAAAATGTTGAAATTGCTATAAATTTACAACAAAAAAATTTAAAAAAATCAAACAAAAAATAATGAGATTACAATAAATGTAATCGGTGTTCATATATTTTCCCTAAATGCAAACGATCGTTTAAAATATTAAAAAGAAACAGTTAAAACAAAATTTCCAAAAAAAAAGTTAAAAAACTATTGCCTTTTTACAAAACCTTTTGTTTCTAAAAACTTTTCGAAAAGATTTTTTTCAAAAAATTTCCGTGCTTAAAGGCAATTTCACATAAAATATTTAACTCGAAACAAAATTTCCGTAGACTTTTTTTGTAACATACCTTTTATTTAACTACCCAGACATTGGAATAAACAAAAGGATTCAAAGATCCTCATAAACCCCGGCGTCGATATTGGTTTTCATGTTTTAGTTGTTATTTTTCCTTAAAATTGCAACATCAAATATTTTTAACTTTGAGAATTTGTTGTTTAAATTTTTTTTTAAAAATATTAATTTATATACATTTATTATTAGGGGTAATTTAATACATTTATTAGTTTAGGTTTTGTTAATAATATTTTAATTACTAAATTTTTTTTATTAATATTATGGGAGTATTTACCATTTTTAATTTATTAATATTAATTTTAAAAAATATTTTAATTGTAATCCAATCTTTAAGAAAATTTTAATATATAAGTGAAATTCATGTGTTTTTTTTTTGTTTCTTTTTAGTTTTACATAACATTGGGATTGGCCGCTGGTGGCCATGGAGATTTTACCGATAACGTCGAAAACAAGCCTTGGGAAAATACGAATACCAAAGCTATACTAACCTTTTATGATGGCCGTGATCAATTTCTAAAAACATGGAGGCAGCCTTCACTGGAGGTGGATTATGTTAAAGTTTTTGCAATTTAAATTCAGACATGTAAATCTAAATAAAATATTTGAGGAATAACAAACGAATTGAAATTTATCGAAACGTCCGAGATTAGTAAAATTTCAAAAACTGTTAAAATTGTATATTATTTTAGTTTAGTTTATTGTATTTTATTTTATTTTATTTTATTTTATTTTATTTTATTTTATTTTACTTTATTCTATTTTATTCTATTCTATTTTATTTTAGTAAAATTTCAAAAACTGTTAAAATTGTATATTATTTTAGTTTAGTTTATTGTATTTTATTTTATTTTATTTTATTTTATTTTATTTTATTTTATTTTATTTTATTTTATTTTATTTTATTTTATTTTATTTTATTTTATTTTATTTTATTTTATTTTATTCTATTCTATTCTATTTTATTTTATTTTATTTAATTTTATTTTATTTTATTTTTTTTTATTTTATTTTATTTTATTTATTATATTTTTTATTTATTTTTTCATTTTATTTTATATTATTTTGTACGTACCAATTTTTAGTTTGCATATTCTATTATTGACCCTTTATGTCCATGTGTAGAAGCTAAAAAGGATTTGTATCGAATAGATTTTAATGGACTGCCATCAGTAATTCTCCGGAATATTTAAAATATGTGCAATTCTCCTAATGGATATGAACTTTATGTTCGAGAAATAATTTTTATGAGAATAATTTTTGTTGTGGGAAAAATTGGTATAATGAATGGGATGTTTTCCTAGTCTACTATAGTGTCTACAACATTTATTAAATTTTATAATATTCCCACATTTCCATGACTATAAATTCACTTTTAAATTATATAATACAAAAATGAGTAACAACTACATAATTGTGGAATTCAATACATCCAATGTGTTTTGTTATACACTTTATTAGTATACATTTAAAAAAAAAAATAATGAATTGAGGAATGAATACATTATCATTTACACAAACTAAACATGCATCATGTGGTAGTGCTTATTCATAAATTAAACTAAAAATAAAATTACATATTATTTTTATCTTCCAAACTATGCTATATGGGCTAGTAGGACGAACGGCAGCTCAAAAGGTTTTGCCATTGTTCTTCTTGGAACCATTGTTACGAGAATTTTGGCTAGACTTCTTGCGGCGTTTCTCCGATGACCAGTCCACATCGTCTTCGTCGTCACTGCCGGCATTTGTTTGCAGATACGACGATGATGACGACGAACTGGCACTGTTACTCTCCTTGGTGGCCAGACGACGGCTAGCAATGCGAGACGATATACGACCCATACCCATACACTTTTCCAAGTGGGGTGCAAAGCGAGCCGCCGACACCGGCCTATCACAGTTAGGGCAGGTGCAGTCCATGGGTTTCTTTGCGGTGGAAATGCCAAATATATCAAAGTTGGGCATGTCAACGATGCGAAACGAGGCCTCCGCATCATCTTCAGTCACTCCATCCAATGCGGCCAAATTGCCGGTCTTGCGTAGATGATGAATTTCCAGAAATACACCAACTACAGCATCGTCCAACAACGTTTGGTACAAATAGTTGGCAGCCTCATCGAGACTTTTCGGATCTTTGACAATTTCCCGATATGACTTGAGAATGGCAGCAGTGGAGGTATTTGCATTCTGGGCATTATTACACTTTTCGTTAACAGGAACCTTGGCCGTAGAGGACGTTGAGTTGGAGTTTTTGCTTCCACTGTTTTGGGCAGATGCAGCATTATTATTGGTTGGAGCGCCGGCTGACATATCTCTTAATGCAATCAATACAATGAGAGAAAAACTTCAAGCGTCAACCTTTTTTGTGTGCTTTTTGTTATTGAATGGAGAAACGAAATGGATTGCCAGATTGTGCCGTTACTGTCTATCAAGTGAGAGCATTACATTCATCTATCTGGCAACGCCCTATCGACATATGTTTGTAAATAATCAAACATTTTGGAACGAAAAAAAATTTTAACACTTGCTGAAAATGCTTTTGGATGAAAAACAACAAAAATACAAACCAATTGTGGACAAATTATTACAGCGCTGCCAGGAGATACAAACAGAAAATGAAAGATGTGTACATCGGTAAGTTGTGTAAGGTCTATGTATATTGCGCCTGTGTTTGCAATAGCTGCTGTTGTCTATCCCTTTCCAGGATCAATGCTATAAAGAAGATTGTTCGCAGACGTCTTAGGGATGTGGAGCTTCTAAAGACCCGACTCGATCGGCACAATGATAATTGGAGATCTCTGCCTATGGTTGCGCCTCATCCAAAACGTAAGATCGAACAGAAAAGAGGACCAAAACCAAAAAACAAGGATAATAACAATGCTGAACCAAAAGAGAAAAAGGTTCGCAAACAGCGTGTGAAAAAATCTAGCAGTGACGATAAGGTGCCAGCTGGCAATAATGTGATAGCCGATATGCAAGACTTGATAGAGCAAACTAGATACCAGGAGAGTCAGGCTCAACAACTGCTGATGATGCAACAAAGGCAAATGAATTTAAAAAATGAACAATTACTATGATAGACATAAATGCTAAGGCTTTGTAAAATGTTAGCTAAATAAATATAACGATATGTATTATTTAAGGAATTTAAGTTTGAAGTGACGGGAAATGATATACCTTAATATAGAATACCATCAAATATACTTCTATGTTAGTTACCCTGTGTAGCCGCAAAAAATTTCCACCAGTACACCTAAAGCATGGAAGTAATTTTTGGTCAAAAAGATTCCTTAGAAACCAACTTTTTATACACATATTGCTAAACAAACTTGAAAGTTTTGGTTTTTGTTTTGGCAATCATCGTTTAGATATGAGAGTTGCATTGAAGACACTTCACATACTTGAAATACAGTTCAGGGTTAACGCAATGCCTATTTAAAACACTGCCACACAGGAAATGCCTTTTAATATGCATACAGTCCTATTCAAAATATTTCTAGGCATACGGGTTCCTGGAAATAAATTTTCTCGTGAATAAAATCCTCCCATACAGTCGGGGTAGAGAATAACAAAGAAGATAAATTTTAAGTCAGCTGCTTTGCTTGGGCTAATTAGTTGACTAAAAATTTACCCAAAAAAAATTAAATACATAGTATCAAAAAGTTTTAAAAAAAACAATTGTAGTTATTTATTTTTGGACTAACAATGGCACAATCAAGGTACTTTTTGGTACAATAAAAGTTCCTTTGAATACAATTAAAGTACTTTTTGGGACTATAAAAGTACTTTCTGATACATTACTATTTGATAGAATAAAAGTTATTTTTGGTACAACAAAATTATTTTTTGATACAGTAAATTTACTATTTGGTACAGTTAAAGTACAAAATTTACTATTTACAAGAAAGGTATTTTAAGGTACAAATCTTGTTCTTTTTGAATAATAGTACCTTTTGGTACGAGAAATGTTTTTTTTTCGATATTATACAAAAGAATGTACTTTTTGCTACAATAAAATTGATTTTTGATACAATTAATGTACTATTTGGTACAATCCAAAAATATTGTTTGTACAAAGAAGATGCCTTTTTAATAAAAAAGAAAAACAATTAATTCATTTTTATATTTAATTTATATTTAAAAATCTTTTGCGTATCATATATGCGGTGAGAAGCAGTGAAAACTTATAATATAAAATACACACAAGTCATTCAATACCTTTAATGGCTGAAGACAATAGAAACAATAACAAAAGCCAGCAATGTCGGAGGGATGGTGAAAGCTCTATTCGGCTTGCCGTAAACGTGCCAAACGTTGAGTCAACTCATCCGCCTCCTGTGATACCTGAGTAGAAGCACCAATTGTCGAAGACTGTACACCACTGGGTAATTCCATGTTAAGCTCCAAACTAAAAACCAATGGAGATATTAGGTCAACCTTTTAAATGTGAATACTTTTACCATCAAACTTACCCTGCTTCGTCGGCCACTTGCTGCAATAGATTGTCCACATCACCTTGTGGTACTGAGGTAGTAGTCGTGTCGGACATGGTGTTCTCCATGACTGAGCTTTGTACATCCAAATCTTCAAATTGTTGTTCGAATTTCTCCATAAGCGATGAGATTTTTTCTAAATTCATACCCTTCATGGCAGCGTCCATGGCTTTCACCACGCCGGCCATGGAGCCCGTTACCTTGCGTGTTGTCAATGCCGATTGCACTCTACTGGCTACAGCATCAACTCGCGCACTCATACGCAAATAATTTACAGCTTGATTTTTCTGTCGTATAGCATTTTCTGCATGTATACGGGCCACGTCCATGTTTCCCTTCTGGATGGCCTTCTTGGCTTTGGCCTTTTCGAGTTTTTCCTCCTTTTCGCATTTTTTGCTGTTACGTTCTAATTCCTTTACAGCAAACTTCAGATTGAACAAATGTTCTGAAATATTTTGATAATGAGTTAGAAATTTTGTCAGATATCTGTCTCCAAGTCTGAGGTCATTTTTTTGATACACATACTTTCCATTTGTGTCGTAGACATTTCGTTCCCCAGCTTGTTGGCTTTCTACTTAAAACAATAACAAATAAAAAGTTCGATTTTTTGTAATCTTTTTTACAAAACTTTTAAACTGCCTGGCGTTTCAAACGCTGTTTAATAATAAATTGATTGGAGTTTTTTTTGGTAATTTCTTGCTTTTTGCAATCTTCGCCGTATGATTCACTTGTTTTTATTTTATTCCTTTTCCTCTTTGTGAAGTAATGTCATGTTATTGAAGAGAGAAAGAACAGAGCTGTTTCACTGCCAGTGTTGTACAGTGCGGTAAGAAAAATGAAAACAAAGCTGGGCTAAATTGCAAAAAATTCAATATTCATGGCAAAAACTAAGAATTTGAAATTGAGGAAGACCGTAGTAATTTGCACTTAACCTTGCAAGTAAAAATTGACGATGCCATCCTCTTCAGTTCAGTCCCAGAAAAACGAAAACCAAGGTCAAAGTTGGCTCTGGTGCCCAAAGGACCCTAGCGAGGCCAAAGTAGTGTCTCTTTGGTTCTTTTTATAACATCCTATGTATGGACACTTAAATTAAAGTTATTATCTATCACCACGATTCCAATCATGCTAATTTTATTTATTTCGGCAATTCTGAATAAAGTTAAACCTATTTTTGTGACCTTATAGGCGTTTATTCGGAGGCACTAGGTGCAGTCAATTAGACATAACTTATCTTCATTTCTGTTTAAGACTATTTCATGCCAAGGGCAAATTTAAAAAAAAAATATTTTTTGTTAGCTATCCACAAAAAAACCCTGATTTTATTAAAAAAAAAATATTTTCATAATGCCAGGCAGTCTGTACATAATATTTGAAAATGTCATCATTCCATTGACATATATAATTTGTTCCATTCAATAGTTTTTGGTATCCTATATAGGAGACCGGTATAGGATACCAACAAAACGCTTCGCCGTTTACTTGGCAGCACAGTAATTTATGTCAACTAATTTTTTGTTTTCTTTTCATTCATTGATATTGTTAATATAAAAATGATTCACATGACCCTTCTTAGGATCTAATGTTACGAAGTGGCATTAAGCTACAAATTGAAACTTTTTTTTTCTAGGGTTTGCATAACAAATTTGCTGTAAAATAACATTTCATTAAAAAAAAATTTATTCAAATGCAAATTATTTTATATGACGTTCTCTTTTCAATTTTTTTTACATCTGCAAAAAAAAATTTGGTAACATTTTTAATTTTACTTATGTTTGGAACAACTTATTCCCGTTCAGCTTAGGATGTAATTTTATTTCCGCGCGTATAAGTTTCCAACAAAACGCAACCATTCTTCCTTAAATAAATATTTTTATATAAACATCAATATAAAGCGACGAAAAATCATTTTCTAAATTCAATTCCCATTATTCTAACTTTTGCTAAATTCACAGCTCTCAGCTATTGCATAGTTTACACAGTTATAAAACTGAACACAGCTTGTGTCTGTCAAAAACCAATCGCAAATGTCAACAATAATAACATGTGAAGTTGGCCGCGAGAAAATTCTCCCTTCTTTCTTTCCGGTTGTCAAAAAGGTAGGAAAGGAGCTATTTTATCGCTGCCGTATAAGACGAAAATTAATTATAAATAACAATGGACATCGTTGAATTAATGTGTGAATTATTGTTACATTTCAGTGCAAGGACGTTAAATATACTTAAAAATGGCTGACGTTGACGTGTAAGTAAAAGAAATAAACCGAAAATTGTGCATGCAAAGTTCGTTACAGAGCCGCCATACGACAAAATGTAAACAATCGAAGAAAATTGAAAGAAACTTAATATTTTATGGCAACTTGTATACGTATCAGTGTTTAGTTAAAGCAAATATAATGGCTAATTATGTATATGGTAATGTAAAATGCGTTTTCTTCCGTTCTTTTCAGAGATGTTCCCTCTGCTGCTCCCGCTGTTGGTGGCGCCATGGACATTCATCAAGCTTTGCAAGAAGTTTTGAAAAAGTCATTGATCGCTGACGGTCTTGTTCATGGTATTCACCAAGCTTGCAAAGCTTTGGACAAGTAAGTTTGAAACATCTAAAGCAGCGCCCCCTCTTATGCTCAAGGTTTCATGTATATATTTTCTTCTATTCTACAGGCGTCAAGCTGTTTTGTGTATCTTGGCTGAGTCTTTTGACGAACCCAACTACAAGAAGCTCGTTACTGCCCTGTGTCACGAACATCAAATCCCCTTGATCCGCGTCGACTCCCACAAGAAACTCGGTGAGTGGTCCGGTTTGTGCAAGATCGACAAGGAGGGCAAGCCCCGTAAGGTTTGCGGTTGTTCCGTTGTTGTCATCAAGGATTTCGGTGAGGAAACCCAAGCCTTGGATGTCGTCAAGGAGCACCTCAGACAAAACAGCTAAATCCTCAGATTTTAGCGTGTTAATGGGGTTCATCGTCATCGAGATGATAACGATGCTGCTTGTTTTTGTTTTTATCAAAAAAAACATCAACCAACTACAACAAAAAATAACATCTAAAAAATGACTAAATAAAAACAATAGTTTTATAAAAAAGAAGATTCTAAAAGTTTTATCGTGTTGTTAATTTTTTTTAATATTTAAATTGAAATAAATGTTACAAAAAAACATTAGAAAGTTATGTGTTAAAGTTGTGTTCCCACCAATATGCCAAAGAAGCCGGGCCGGCGCAATTCTTGTGGATAAAGTACTTCACGTCTAATCTGCAGTTTTCAGACAAGTACGCTTGTGTTTTGACCAATCATCTAATTGACATTTTCTGCAAAAAGAAGGGAATAAACATTGTTAAAAGTTAAATACAGTGCCAAAAGGCTTGAGCATGCGATCGTCCTTTATAAGCAAAATTAAAGGATTTAGTGCGGGAATCAAATTAATATTAAACTTTGGAAAACAAGCAATTAGTGAGAATACAGAATCGACATCCATTACGCGTCTTTTATGGGAGTAATACTGTTCAGGGCTACAAAGGTATCTTAAATGCATAAGTCTTTTTTATTAGAGACTTCAGACTTGTTTAAGATTTGTATACGTATTACACTTATAAAATCAACTTTTATGTTACTTTCTTATTGTTTTTGATTCTAAATTTGCCAAAGAAACAGGCCCTTCGAACGTTTTTAACACATTTTAAAGTAACTTTGAAAATAAGGAAAAATATTAAAAAATTGTTTAAATTTTTTAACGTTTTTTATATTAAGGTCAATATAAGAGGAAAACAAATATTTTTTCGATAACTATATTAGTAATGGAACGACAAAATCAAATTTTTATTAGAGGAAAACATTAAGTATTTTATTTTTAAAACTATATTATCGAGTTTTCAAAAGATAAAGTCGAAATCAAACGATTTAAGAAAAACCAAAACTAAAAAAATAAACAATGTCGCGAGACGACAAAATTTTGGATAAGGGCCCCAAAATAGAATATCATGATAAGGGTCAAAATAAGAGAAAACAAGGTTTTTCTATAACTATCATCGTTATCGAAAGATAAATGTAAGATATTTTTCGATAACTGATGGTTATCGAGAAAATTTATTTTTTATAAAAATTATTATTCAGGATTTTCAAAATCGCACGATTATTTTAAAAATATCAATAAATTTAAATCGTTTATTTTTAAATAAAGAGGATTAAGGCAGGCGTACCGCTAAAAATCACGCGAGTTTAAAATTATTTTTTAATATTTAAAAAAATCTGCGGAATTTTCGTTGATTTTCAAAAAAAAAAAAAAAATACCGTTAAATTCGGACGATTTTCAAAAAAAATATTTTTATACAACGTATGAAACTGCTTATTATACATTGGTAATATTATTTCCTTTTATATGAATATACAATTTCTGCGTTTGGATTTGGTCGAGGGTGTCGGGTATCAAGACCTTCATATTATATAGTAAAAGTGACCTTAACCGGATTATTGGCTTCGCACCAAAAAATAATAGCACCGAGGTGTTTTGAGACAAATACTTTTCGTTTAAGTACCCACACCTGTGGGCCACATATGTCAGTCTAACGGCTAATTTTACTGATGGCTGGCATTCTTAATTTTATCTGTTATTTTGGATTTTTTTCTATATTTTTTTTTTAGCCCTGCCCCTGGTCTTGATATTCAGTCCAAATTTGTTTCACTCCGTAGGTTTTTTCAGGCTACATTAACATTTTGTCCTTTCCCCATCTCTTGTTTCGTCTTCTGCACCTGTCACAAATAATTTTACGAACCACTCTGTTTTTGCAACCCCAAATGTTTTTGCAGTTGCCATCTTCAAGTATCCACCACCACCAACAACAACAACAACAACTGTTTAACATTTACATTTTACACAACATCCGCCGTCGTTCCTAACAACAAACAGTAACCAAGTTCACTATGCCCAAAAGCAAATCTGGTCTTAAGCGGCCAATTATGAATATCGAAAATATCGCGGCAGCTATAGAGGACATCGAGAAGGGTATGACCATCGAGATGGCAGCCAAGAAGCATATGGTGGCAAAGACAACGCTTTGGAGGCATTACAAAAAGCATCAGATGTCAACAATTGGCAAGACAAACAATCGTCGTGTTTACGAAAATGGCAATACAAGTGCAGCAGCGGCGGCTGCCACCGCAGCAGCAGTAAAGCAAACGGTGGCAGTGTTTTCTGATGAAGAGGAAATCTTCTTAGCTGAATATATAAAAACACTGGCCCAGCTAAAATATGACCTCAGCCGGACGGACGTAATGAAGTTTGCATTTCTTATAGCTAATAAAAATCAAAAGGCAATGCCTTTAACATGGCCTATAAATGGTAGCGCCGACAAAAAATGGTTATGTGGATTCCTAAAGAGACATCCAACTATACCGTTGGGTGGTTCAGAAGACAACGACGATGACGATGAGGATGAGGATGAATATGAGGATAGCAGCACAAATGAGCCAATCAATGGCACAGATACTATACAAAAAGCCAAAGAATGTTTGTCCCTGCTTTTATTTAATCAAATCTACAATTACTTGAATACAAGCAAAGACGGCATTCCGACAAGAAGATAGAGCAAGGAGCACACAGAGTCAAAATCTAGAATACCGAAAGTATAAATGAAATACAAGTCTATTGTGATTAACATACACAATCGCACACACACAACCAGGTCCATTAGAAAAATTCAAAATTTTGATCTAGAGACGTACGCAAAATGTGTAGAAGACAAACGGCAAATCGGAACCGGAGTCAACATAACAACATTCCTGCAAAAGGACGAATCTTTACATTACGAGAAACGCAAAAATCACTTGTTTGGCAATGAAACGGTCAAAAGTGAATGGATTGAAGATAGAAAAATTTATACAAACCGAGACGAGGATACACAACAACATTCCAGAAAGGAAGAATATTTACAAACCTACAATCACACAAGCCGGAAATTGAAAAACAAAAAAAATCGGCCAAAGTAAAAGGATTTAAGATTAAAAATTTTGAGTGCAGACAAATTTTGAAATAGTAGACAAACCGAGACGAGTTATCATTAACAACATTCCAGATAAAAACGAATCTTTTCAATACTAGAATCACACAAAACAGAAATTGTATACTGGGTACACTTGTTTGGCAATAAAACGGTCAAAAGTTCATGTATTAAAGACGGAACAATTAAAAATTTTGAGTGCAGACAAAAATTTAAAATAGTAGACAAATTGAAACGAGTCGACATAACAACATTCCAAAAAGGACGAATATTTATAAACCTAGAAACCGATAAACAGGAAATTGTATATTGGGCCCATATGTTTGGCAATGAAGTGATTAAAAGTAAATGGATTGAAGACAAAAAAAAATCAACATTTTGTGTGCAGACAACATTTCAAAAGAGTCAGCATTAAACGAATCAACATAACAACATTCCAGAAAATGGTAAATCTTTACCAACCATGATCAAAATAATCTGAAATTGACCAGATAAGGAAAAATGAAAAGGAAATGAAATGAAAAACGGTCAAAAGTAAATGTCTTTAAGGTAGGCGGTCAGTGTAAACACTAAGTACTTTGTAGCAATAGACAATAGAGGCACATATAGGCACCTTTACCAACAAAGGTTAAAGACAATTAGGACGAGGTAGATAAAGCATTCAATAAGCTTGTATTAAGTATACGACAAGATTTGAAAAAAGATTAAAAAAAAAAGAGTTGTGTCAAAAAAAGAAGAAAAATACTTAAGGCAACAATGAATTCCATAACCACATGAATTTCTAATAAAAATCAAGGACGAGTGTGAAATAGAGAAAGTGTAAGTTCTGTTCATGCAGTTTTAAATGATACGATTGACTAAGGAACTCTCTGGAATAACGTATGTTAAGTTTAAAAATTTAAATTTATAAAGAATCGCCTTCCAAAGAAGACCAATTAATGCTTTTTAAACATCTCAAATGAATGTTACACAATTAAGAAAAAGTTGCGCGTAGGCTCTAATGTGGACAGCAAATCATTATAAAATCTTATAGAGATTAAATAAAAAATGACACATTTCTAAACTGTTCGTCAAAAAGATTAGAATCCTATTTGCAATATAGAAGATGAATACAACGTAAAACTTTTTTGAATAAGCAAAAATCATTTAATAGATTTTTTCTCTCTGCTATAGAGTTCTATAAAAGGCAGTGGAAGTCGGGAAGGTACTCTAAAAAGGCAAAACAATGAAAAATTCCAAAAATATTATTTTGTTTACATTGCGACGAGTTAGAAATTTTAGTTTTTATAATATTTGTAGTTTTTTTTTTTAATTTCTTTAATATTTTCAAGTATTTCCAATATTTTTAATATTGTTGTATTCTTAATAAATTAAGTATTCTTATTTATTATTTGTAATATTTATAGTATGTATTTATAATATTTTTTAATATATTTAATAATTTTGATATTTCTAATATTTCAAATATTTTTAATATCTTTACAGCCGTATCAATAAAAATTTATCAAAGGTTTATAAATAAAATTTTCATAGAAAGATCGTTCTATAAATCTCTAATAAATTATTATTAATAGGACCTTTAATGTTTATAATATTTTTAATACTTTTAACGTTTTTAATATCTTTATTATTTTTAATATGTTTAGTGTTTTTAATATGTTAAATGTTTTTAATATTTCTAGTATTTTTAAAGCTTTTTTTTAATGTTTTTTTATATTTGTTAATGTTTCGTTTTTAATATTTTTAATATGTATAATTTTCTAAATATTTTAAATGTCTTTAATTTTTATAATATTTTTTTGGTATATTGTATATCTCTAATACTTTAATATTTACAGTATTTCTAATATTTTCAGTACTTTAATATTACTTTCAACATTTTTAATATTTTCAAATCGTATAGCTTTACCATATGCGCCCAAAAATAATGTGTTCACTGCAGAGTTAAAGTGCCGGTGTACAGCGTAGAGTTTGTTGATAGATTTTTATGTAGAGTGTTCTACAGGGTTTTCTATACGTTATATTTTTTTCTAATTCTTTTTAAAAAAAAACTACAGTTTACACTTGGCCGAACAAATACTTGAGTGAATAGTAGAACGGTGACCGGTTATAAAAATTGTATTTAAATTTTGAATCTAACGACAAATTTTGGCTTTGAATACAAAGATACCACATTTTCAATTGAAATCAATTTGAAATTTTGTGCCCTATGGATTCAGAATGTTATTAATGAGGTTGATGTTTTTATTAATTATTTCCACTGTTTAAAGTTGCAAATGACGATATAAATTTGATATTGGTTATTATAATATTTCATTGGAATCTTAGCTATTGCCGACAATTACTTGTTGATATATCCTATAATTTTATAATATAAATTTCTGGGCCGTAGGGACCTAGCCTATAAAATCATTCGTGGACTGCAAGCGAAAGCACCGGGACCTTATAAAAAAATTTCTTTTGGAGTTGATGCAAGGGGAATTTGTTTTATATATAAAATTAGTGTAAGAAGGTATAATTTCAGTATTTTGAATATTTATAATCTACAAATTTTGTAACTCGTCAACTTTTATAGTTTCCAATTGACGGCATAAAAAAACTCGTGAGAATATTAAAAGTTGAAACATTTTTAGGCCAACTATTTAGGCAACATTTGGTAATGATATTTTTAGACACATCATTTATAAAGAAATCAATTGCTATAAAATTATAACAAAAGAAACCTTGATGTACAAATTCAGATGAACAAAAAATAACGCACAGGACCGCAACAGTAATATAACAGAAGTTCCAGATACTCCATATACATATATATATAAAATATAACTGTAAACTTAACATAAAAATAATTTTTTGAGATTATCTTAGCCCTGTGCCCATTCTTACAGTGTTTTTTTTTATTTATTATTGCCAACAGTTTTGTAGCGCTGTGATACACTGACGGCTTTTTTTAAACTATACTTTACAATTTAATTTAAAGTTAATTTATTTTTTAGTTTTAAGTTGCAATCTTTGTAATTCCTATAGAAGACTAAATAAAATTAAGTTTTATTTTCTAAAATACAGTCTATGGGTTGTGATTTCTTACCTGGAACAATAGTAGACCATTTTGCACTGGGAGCATTTCTTTTCCGCATCTCCCAAACAGTTGACACATTTATTAGCTGAAGTCTTACCAGCGGCATCTTTGGATTTGGATGATGCTTTTGCCGCCACCGCATCCATCTCTTCGACCTTCTCTTCTAATTCTGCTAACAAATCCGTATTATAGGCTATATTAAGACGTTTTGCCACGGTAAGTATAAAGTCCTTATCGTTGGACAAAAATATTTTCTCCTGTGCTTGAGCTATGCCCAAAAAACCTCCCGACTTTTCAGTTTCTCCAATTAGGTTTTCCCTGATTTCGGGCAATTCCTCAAGTACAAGATTTGATGTTTTTGCAGCACAGTTAGATTGTTGGCCAGACATTGACAATTGACACAGATACTGCTTAAGATCAATAAGCGGCGGTAATTGATCCAATAAGGTATCATAGAGTAAACCTTGGCACTAAAGTGGGGGTAAACAATAAATCATAAAGAAACACATTTGAATTGTTAACTAATATACCTTGCCCAAGTGCCTACGCCTTTCCTCTAGCATTTCATAGGATTGCATTAGATTTTGATTGAATAGTAACTGACGCAGACAAAACCAAGTTTGGGCCTCATGTTTTACTACTTTGTCCACTGCATCACCTTGCACTGTCACCCATTTTTCATCTATGTACTTTTCCAGTCCCTTGGTTGTTCTTCTCTGCCATGGTCGGAAATTAAGTAGATCTGCCATCAACCAGGGTAAATCATGCGTAACCACCATACGTCGTGCAGCACTTAAAGGCAAACAATTTGCGTTATCGGCTAAATAGCTTAAAATCGATACGCAGCGTAAGCCGATTTTATAAATAAGGTCACGTTTTTGACGTTCCAGCTCGCTGAGAATAGCCTCATCAACATCTAGATTAGAGTCATTTTCATGGTGACCCATGCTGCATGGAAAAAATAGGATAGAACGAGACATAGCCAAATGGTAAAATTGGCGAATAAGACGATTGTAAATTCAAAAGAGAATAATTGAAATAATTTCTCCAGCAAATTAAAACAAAAAGAGAATAATTGAAATAATTTCTCTAGCAAATTAAAACAAAAAGAAATTATTTAAATATGTTTTTGTACGATTATACCAAAAAGCACTATTTTATTTTTGTAACAAAAAGCATTTTTAATGTGCCAAAATTCATTTTTAATGTGCCAAAATTCATTTTTAATTTGCCAAAATTACATTCAATGTACCAAAAAGTACATTTACTGTACAAAAAGTACTTTTATTGTAAAAAAAAAATACTTTTATCGTTCCAAAAGTATATTTATTGAACCAAAAGTATATTATTGTGCCAAAAAGTAATATTAATGTAACACAGAGTACATTTGTGGTACCAAAAGTACTAATATTGTACCAATTTACAAGATCTATTATTATTTTTCTTGTTGATATATTTCTTGTTTAGCAATGCCATTAACTATGACATTAAACATAATATTAATTTTGAACTTACCTCACCAACCCAATCACCTGGGCAACACCTTGAGCACAATAATCTATTAAATCTATCGCAGAATCCTGCAACGCTTCACAGCCACTCTCATGATACAATGCCACATCCAACAGAGACATTACGGCACCCTCATGAAACAACACGGTGTATATTAAAAATGTTGCCTGCGGATTTGGATCAATATCCAATAAATGAGGTAACACTTTGGTCTTCCATAAATTAACGCAAATTGCTTCATGTATTAGAACTTTTAATTTATCACGAGCAATCAACATTTCTTTAACTTCCTCCTCACGATGTTCGGATGCCTCTAAAATAGCCTGTTGGCTTAATTTTATAATCATTTCATGCGCATCTAACCATTTTTCAGAACCAATATCACGCACTTCGAAGGGTCGTATGCTTTCAATGAAATAAGTCAGTTCCTCGGGAAAAACGAAATTGGTCATTTTGAATTATCAAAAAAAAAACACACAGAAATTGCAATTGTCGTCGACGATACTCTCACTGAAGTTGTTTTTTAAAATATTGAAAATGTTTGTTTTGAATAAACAATTGTAATGTGGTTGCTATGGTTTTGTAGAGTTAGTTTGGGACTGGAGTAACTACCGAGCATTTAAAAAAGTCATAGATGTCTTAAGACACAAATAAATATACACTTAACTTAAACATCCCATTCTTTGCCCACTTGTTCGTGAAGTCTTGAAGGAATTAATTACACACTACAACAATTTCAAACTTTTTCCATAATTACGGGGTTCTGACAATGGATGCTGAAAGAGGACACAACAACAAAAATACACATGTGTCGGCGTTTAAAGTTTCCTGTTTTCTTTACATCAGAGGTGTAGGGTTTGTTCAGCAACTTTATAGATAATGGTATGGTAAACATTTTTGTAGAGCATATTAACCCTCTAACTCCCTCTCGTAACGGCAAATTGGCGAGATTTTCTCAAGCGTGCCAGTCAGCATTAAAATGGAAGATAAAGTAACGCTTTTATACATTGAATTATCGCCTGATCCATATAAAATAAAACAACAATCAATTTTTTTTCCAAGTCTTTGTGACGTTTTTTTTCATCTTTTATCATATTCTATAGTTAGCGGTACATATTATTTGTTGTAATCATATTTATAATGTGTACATGTATTAAATGGTTAATAATAATAAAAATTTGTTTATCAGTTTCTTGGGGGTTCCTTTAATAACGATAAATATTTATATTTATTTTGTAATTAAACTAGAAAAAAAATATTATAAAAACTTTCAAAGTAAACATTGCAAGGTATTTGATTTTCTCAAACATAAAACAAACTAAAAATAAGCCGATGACGTCGTCGAAGTAGAGCGAGCACAAAACAAATAGGAAACGATGAAATCATTTTAATGAGAGCTTAAAGTTTTCCAAAGTTACCTCATGGGAATAACGCGTAGGGAGGGTTAGATATTTAACAGAAGTAAATCAAATGACCCAGTGACGAAATAAAGAGAAAGTTGTATAGAACTTAATTAGTAAATGCTGATGAAGCCGATGTTGGTGGAGCTGTAGACGCAGTCACTGGTGGCATAGCAGAGGGTGTTGGTATTGTTGTTGCGGCCATTGTGGGTACAATTGACTGCTGTTGGAATTGTTGTTGATGCTGATGCTGTTGTTGCTGGTATGCCGCCATTTGTGGAGGCATAGGTGTGGATTGTGTTGGGTATAGGCCACCCATTGAGGATTGCATTTGTGGATAACTGGCAATTGTCTGGGCTGCTGGATAAGAGAGAGCAGCTGGCGAAGACATATACTGTTGAACGCCAGCGGAATACATGGGAATTGCGCTAGGTGCTCCAATATTTGCGTTCATTTGTGGTGGAGGAGCTGTGGCTTGAGGATAGGGAAGTTGTGGTGCATTCATATTAGCGTTGTTATTGGTGTTTGGCGCCTCTATCACGCCTGGTATATAAAGATTAGAGGGCGGTGGCAACGAAGTGCTGTAAGCCGGTTGGTTGGGAGTTGGCGAATAAAACGCATCAGCAGCTGGCACCACAGTTTGCTGAGGTTGACTTGGTGGCACCACTGGTGCCACGTCCGCCACAGCACCAGGATTATTGATCGGCTGCTCCGTTTGTTCATTTAGTGCTATTGGATTATTTTCTGAATCCGTTGTGTTGGCTTTCTGATCTGCCGGAGTGATCAACAATTCATTTGTGTTGTCATCAGGATTAAAATATTGTTTGAAAACACTTTGTGGTGGTGCACCAGCTGGGTTGGTGGCGGGAGCTGCAACTGCCACATGCGATGGAGCGAATGTATTACTCAAAGGAGGCACATAAGGCAATGTGGGTGCAATGACCGCCGATGCAGATGTAGCCGGCAAAGGTTGTGCCTGCTCAGAAGTAGGAATTGCAGCAGTCACCGCCTTAGATGCAGGGATACTAGTAGGTGGCTGAGCGACAGACGCATTGCCAGCTTGCAATGGTATACGATGCAAATAGCCATATCCAATGCCACAGCCCAAGGCTCCTTCGCCACCCCAATTTGAATTGGGCTTGATGGTAACTTCGCGACAAGCATCATCATCGATATTGTAGACATACATTTTCAATGGTTGTTGGTCATGGGTTTGAATCAGCGTGAACAAGTCATCGTTCTCGTGGCGTATAGCATCCGCGCCTATGACATAGTCAGAATAAGCCCTCAAACCGGCCAACTGGGCGGGTGAATCCGGATGAACTTCTAAGATATGCCAGACATGTTCATTGGCACCCTCGAACGAACAAAATCGTATGCTAACACCCAACAAACCCTGGCCACCCCAACCGGCACTGGGTGTCATGTTGAGCTCTCGCACTGTTTGAGTTTTACTCGAATACACTATTAACTTCACCGATTTATCAACATTTTGCTTAAGCAACTCCTTTAACATGTCGTTATCTTGATCCAATCTAGTACCAGCAATGGCGATGATAAAGTCAAAGAATGCCTCTAAACCAGCTTTCTGGCCAGGAGAGTTGTCTTGTACCTAGTAATGGAGTTAGAACCATAAATACGGCGGCTCAGCTGTGTTAAGGAACAATAGTGTATACTTACTTTTAATACGTGGTAGCCCTCGGTACCACCTCCAGGTATTTCCACACTCTGACCCGAACCCATTGGTAATTATCACAAGTCGTCGACTCCTATTCGATTAAAGTATAACAATTGTGGCTTAAGTTTTGCTTCCTTGGTCTTGGATTGCGAGACGATAAGATTTTCTGCAGTTAATAGGCAAGAAAACCGATTTTTTCCCTCAGAATAACAAACCGACAAATATCTGTTAAGAATTGCGTGGCACTATGAGAAAAAAGCAAATAATTCTTAGCTCTTTCTCTCTTTCTGACACACTCCTTCCCAACGACAGAAAACAATTGAATAAATTGACAGCTGGCGCTCAGTGATGTTGCCACCTGATGGGTATGGGGAAATTAGAGGATAAATTGCGGACGATAACGGAAAATATAAATTATTTTGAAAATTATGTTAAAAAAGAAAATGTTCGTGTCGAGTCCCCATACCACATAAAACACGAAAATTTGGTGCCGGCTTCCTGATTCCTAGGTTGTCTAAAATAGAGGCCCTTTGGATCGTATTATAATGCCCTATTTGTGAAAACTTAAATTAAAGATATTATAGCCAAGATTACAAGCATATTATTTTAATTTTTTATTTGAAATAAAAATTTTTTGTTTGGTATGAACATTTTGAATATTATTTGGTCATTTTATTGTATAAATAAAATTTAAATTAATTTAAAGAATAGGTCTGTTTATTTGAACGTTGATTTAAAATGTATTTCAAGAACAGTTTTAACACTCGTTTTATTAATACTTTTTAATTAATGTTTTTTAATAATTTTTTACTTTAATTCTAACTAAAGTAGCATTATCAATAAAAATCGGGACGTTTTTCTTTCATTTTGTGTGTTGTATTAAAAAATTTTTCGCTAACATTTTTTTCTGGAATTTATTTGTATCAATATTTTATATATTTTTTTCTTGATTTTTGTTGTTTTACACTGAAATATGAAATTGTTTTAATCTTTATTTAAAATAAAGAAATTGGTATTGTCGTGTTTTTTTTTTATCTTATTTTACATCTTCTTTGATTATTATTTTTTGTTAATATGTTCTTATCAATATGTTTTTACTTTTTTATATTCATATTTTTTTATGTAGTACTTTTAATAAAAGTGCAGTAGGCGAAATAATTTTTCGAAAATCATATGCGCGATATTTTGTGTTTCTTTTTTTTTCATTTGTTTCGTTAATATTTTTTTATTAATATTTTATTTTTTTGATATTGAATTGTTGATCAAATATGTTAATTAATTTTGTTAACATTTTTTTGAATGTGTTAAATTAATTTCTATTGATTTTTAATTTCAATATTGTGCACCTTTGCTGTGACTTCTTCACCACAAAGCTTAAGTGCAAAAAGTTACTCGAAACAACTTACTTTTTATTTTATATACCTATATTTCGTTTTTTTTTCAATAAAATTTTAATTTTTTATTGTTTTTGTAAAATTTATTTTTGTATTAATGTTTTATGTTGTTAATATTTTTTTCGTGTTAGTTTTTTTGATTAACAATTTTTATATTTTATTGTTTTTATACTTTATTGATTTAAATTAGATAAATTCTAAGGAAAATTATAACAAAGTGAATTTTTTTACTATTTCGTTTTTCATCAATATATTTTTTATTAATAATTTATTGTATTAATTTTTTGTATTAATATTTCTTGATTATTTTTTTTTTTTGCTGTGTTTAATTTTATATATTTTTATTCAAATGCGGTATTACACCTTCAAAAAGCCTTTAAATGAAATGACCGTAATTACATATATCGTAACGATTCTACCTTCAAGACATGGATGTGCAATTATAGGTCATAGGTTTCCTGGTGTCTCATGGACGCCAACTTTTGAGTGTTAGAAGTAAAAAATCGCATCTGTGTGATTCATTACCATTTTATCGCATTTGAAAGGTGCTTTAGTCTTCAATCATTAATGGACCATATTTCTTTCACTCCCCATACTTGCTTTGGATTTTTTTTGAACTCCACACGATAGCCTGAAACTAACCTATTCTTGGTGTAACGATTATTTGTAAGTGATCAGTTTCCCAATTCGTCATTCCCAGCAAACTTTATAATTATAAACTGTTTAAGAAAATATATACATATGTATGAACCTATATTAGGATTTCTAATGTTACAGAGATTTTTGGCATTATAACTGTGAGCCTCGTTCAAATTCAACAAAAAGATTCTAAGAAAATCTCCTATTATATATAAAGATGAAATTGCATTTATATATTCGACAATCTGCATCAAGCCAATAGAAATGTCTAACGTATTTCGGTTAAACGTCTTCCGCAAAACGTAATCCTTTTAAATGTTATTCCCTTGTAAAGTTGAGACAACAATAATTCAAGCGCATGAAAATAAATATACATATTGTATTTGTAATTCTTCGAAGATGTTTTATATTAAATGCCAAAATGTAACAAAACGTTCCCGCCGCCTTCGTTTACTTCATAGCCGCTGCAACTTGATATTGTTGTTGCAATTTTTGCACAGCCTCTCGGTGCTTAGTCATATCCTTCTCAACACCTTCCAACGTATCTGTGGAGCTTTTCAATTCTTTGGATATATATTCAATACGTTTTCCTACATTTTGACGTGATTCTTCCAAATCTTGTTTGACCAACACGGGTCCATATAACTTGTAGACTTTATTGTCGGGTCCCAGAATATTCAGTTCATCCAAGACACATTTGTTTTCGTTCAATTGGCTCTCCAGCAAAGTGCGCTGTTTCACCAATTTCATACATGCTGCAAAGGAAATACGCACACACAAACATTTTATTGGTTAAGTTGGGTCGTCGGCTTATTGAAATCGCTTGTATACATACTCTTCTGCAGGTTTTGATAAGCTTCCAATTCAGATTGCAGCTTCTTTACTAAGGCGGCACTGTTTTTATCCATTTTGTGTGGGATTTTTAATTAATTTTATAAGATTTTTAATAAATATTAAAGCAGATGCTGTCTGTTGCAGGAAAGTTTTTTTATTCTTTATAAAAAAACAGTTGAAACATTGGGGAGTAAAATGAATCATCATAAATTTTGCAACTATGCTTTTGGCATGTGGTACACTTAAAAAAATGTGTTGTTAGGATATGCTATTATATTGTTGTGACTCAAGACGTATAAGTTTTGGGTATTTAATAAAGCCAATGTATTTTCAGGACAAATAAACGCAAAATTTTGTTAAAAAAAAAATAAAAAAAATTTTGGCGAGAAGTATAGAAATATAATTTTTCAGCCATAATTCGCGTGATGTACTATAATAAGGTTTAAAGAAAAAATATGTTTTAAAAAAAGAATATTTTTTTTATTTGTTGGAAACTTTTGTAGAAATTTTTCCTAATTTTGAATTTTTCCTATGTGTTGTTGTCTTACTTTTATTATAAATTTGTTTTTTGTTTATTAAATTTTAGTAACAATTTTTTTTCTTTGTTTGGGGTGTTACTTTAAGGTAATTTTATTTGTATATTTAATTAATTTAAATATTTGTGTTTTTTTTAATTATTCTAAATAAAAATGTTTTTGTTTTTTAAGAAATTATTATATTTTTATTTATTTATATTAAACTTTAGAAAAAGATTTTTTAATAAAAAAAATTATAAATTGAAAGAATGATGTTAGAACTTTTTTTGTATTTTTTTTATTATTTCTTAACTTTGTAAATTTTATATATTTTACTGCAGAACGAGATTAAATTTTAACTTTAATATCGTTTAATAAATTTATAATATATATATATATAAATATAAATATGATAAATCCGAGTTTTTAAATTTTGACATTGAAAATATTCTAACGACTTTAGCCGCCATACAAAAATATTTTACCAAAGATAACTTTGGCAACATTACCTACAAGTTTTTTGCTGAAAAAAAAAGATTTTAGGAACAAACAATTAAAAGTTTAATGTAAGAATTAAAAAAATTTAATTTTTTTTTCTTTGTTGTGAAAGATTTGTATAATTTGTCGCTTTCAATGTAACTCGCAAGAACACTTCATTTGACTGTTCTTTCTTTGCACAATATTTTTGGTATTTGCTCCAAATACTTTTTGCAGTGTACAATGCCTTCAAACCCTAAGCATAAAACATCGGCGTGAAGTTAACAAACCACTATCAACAACCTGATTTGAAAGAGAGAGTGAGAGAGAGAAAGAAAGATGAAGGAGAGAGAGGGATAGAACACAAATTCTCTCAGAGAAAATTAAATAAATAATGAAGTTTTTTACATCGCTGAGGTATTTTTTGCGTTAAACAATCACAATGATCATACTATGAAGTTATCAAACCAACAACCTATCTATTAACAATAACAATTGACAATTTATATTTATTTATATTTTATCAAAAACATTAAATAAATCACATAAATAAATTCTACAAAATATTTGTAAAATTTGACTTTATAGTTTCGTTCCTTCTTGCTAAATTACAAAAGTGTTTTCTACAGCATATAAACATTTTTGTCCTTTGGTTAATTTTGGCCAGGACTATTTTGGCCATATCATCCAAACTCCCAGACCTGTGCTCACAAATTTTTTACAGAAAATAGATAAAAGTAATAGCAACAATTCCCTATCAAAACCTTATTGGAAACGCATTTCAGAAAAAAAATCCTAGAACAAAAACTTTTTTTCTATATAACGAAATTTTAGCATTTTTCAATTTTGACCCGGACTGTTTTAGCCATATCATCCAAACTCCCAGACCTGTGCTCACAAATTTTTTACAGAAAATAGATACAAGTAATAGCAACAATTCCCTATCAAAACCTTATTGGAAACGCATTTCAGAAAAAAATCCTAGAACAAAAACTTTTTCTCTATATAACGAAATTTTAGCATTTTTCAATTTTGGCCCGGACTATTTTGGCCATATCATCCAAACTCCCAGACCTGTGCTCACAAATTTTTTACAAGAAATAGATACAAGTAATAGCAACAATTCCCTATCAAAACCTTATTGGAAACGCATTTCAGAAAAAAATCCTAGAACAAAAACTTTTTCTTTTTAGCATTTTTTTAATTTTGGCCAGGACTATTTTGGCCATATCATCCAAACTCCCAGACCTGTGCTCACAAATTTTTTACAGAAATTAGATAAAAGTAATAGCAACAATTTCCTATCAAAACCTTATTGGAAACGCATTTCAGAAAAAAGATCCTAGAACAAAAACTTTTTCTCTATACAACGAAATTTTAGCATTTTTTCAATTGTGGCCAGGACGATTTTGGCCATATCATCCAAACTCCCAGACCTGTGCTCACAAATTTTTTACAGAAAATAGATAAAAGTAATAGCAACAATTCCCTATCTAAACCTTATTGGAAACGCATTTCAGAAAAAAATTCTAGAACAAAAACTTTTTCTTTTTAGCATTTTTTCAATTTTGGCCAGGACTATTTTGGCCATATCATCCAAACTCCCAGACCTGTGCTCACAAATTTTTTACAGAAAATAGATACAAGTAATAGCAACAATTCCCTATCAAAACCTTATTGGAAACGCATTTCAGAAAAAAAATCCTAGAACAAAAACTTTTTCTCTATATAACGAAATTTTAGCATTTTTCAATTTTGGCCCGGACTATTTTGGCCATATCATCCAAACTCCCAGACCTGTGCTCACAAATTTTTTACAAGAAATAGATACAAGTAATAGCAACAATTCCCTATCAAAACCTTATTGGAAACGCATTTCAGAAAAAAATCCTAGAACAAAAACTTTTTCTTTTTAGCATTTTTTCAATTTTGGCCAGGACTATTTTGGCCATATCATCCAAACTCCCAGACCTGTGCTCACAATTTTTTTACAAGAAATAGACACAAGTAATAGCAACAATTTCCCATTAAAACCTCATTGGAAACGCATTTCAGAAAAAATCCTAGAACAAAAACTTTTTCTTTTTAGCATTTTTTCAATTTTGGCCAGGACTATTTTGGCCATATCATCCAAACTCCCAGACCTGTGCTCACAAATTTTTTACAGAAATTAGATAAAAGTAATAGCAACAATTTCCTATCAAAACCTTATTGGAAACGCATTTCAGAAAAAAGATCCTAGAACAAAAACTTTTTCTCTATACAACGAAATTTTAGCATTTTTTCAATTGTGGCCAGGACTATTTTGGCCATATCATCCAAACTCCCAGACCTGTGCTCACAAATTTTTTACAGAAATTAGATAAAAGTAATAGCAACAATTTCCTATCAAAACCTTATTGGAAACGCATTTCAGAAAAAAGATCCTAGAACAAAAACTTTTTCTCTATACAACGAAATTTTAGCATTTTTTCAATTGTGGCCAGGACTATTTTGGCCATATCATCCAAACTCCCAGACCTGTGCTCACAAATTTTTTACAGAAATTAGATAAAAGTAATAGCAACAATTTCCTATCAAAACCTTATTGGAAACGCATTTCAGAAAAAAGATCCTAGAACAAAAACTTTTTCTCTATACAACGAAATTTTAGAATTTTTTCAATTTTGGCCAGGACTATTTTGGCCATATCATCCAAAC
The DNA here is from genome assembly GCA_964034835.1 of Muscina levida. Taxonomy (NCBI): domain Eukaryota; kingdom Metazoa; phylum Arthropoda; class Insecta; order Diptera; family Muscidae; genus Muscina; species Muscina levida. The sequence continues at coordinate 127,145,736 of OZ035883.1, read as the reverse complement.
TCCCAGACCTGTGCTCACAAATTTTTTAGAGAAATTAGATAAAAGTAATAGCAACAATTCCCTATCAAAACCTTATTGGAAACGCATTTCAGAAAAAAAATCCTAGAACAAAAACTTTTTCTCTATTCAAAAACAAAGCCACAAACAAACAAGCAATGATAAAAAAACGATTTTGGTGGTTTAATGGGGGGGTGGGGAAGATAAAATTTTTTTTTTAAGTTGTCTCGAGGTGATTTTTAATATTTGCCCTCGACTTTGGAAATTTTTTTTCGTGACCCGGTCTAACGGACACTCTCATCTTCATTTTTATAACATTAACATTTTGTAATATTTCATTTATGTAATTTTACTTGTACTTCTTGGTACAAAAAAATAGTTTTTGGTATACTAAAATCACTTTCTAGTACAATGAATGTACTTTTTGGTACGAAAATTTACTTTGTTTTTTTGACACAATAAAAATTCTTTTTGACGCAACAGAAGTACTTTCTGATTCAATGAAATTATTTTTTGGTACAATAAATTTTACTTATTGGTACAACAAATTAACTTGTTTGTACAATGAAAGTACTTCTTAGCACAATTAAAGTTCTTTTTGGTACAAAGATGTACTTTTGGGTACAATAAATATACCCTTTGTACAATAAAAGTTCTTTTTGTGGAATAAATACACCTTTTGTCACAATAAATTTACTTTTTGTGAAATCAATTTAACCTTTTGGTACAATAAATGTACATTTTGGTACAGGAAATATTTTAATTGAATAAATTTGTTGTATGGAAAAAATTTGTTGTTTTGTTTTTGTATAGAGAAAAAGTTTTTGTTCTAGGATCTTCTTTCTGAAATGCGTTTCCAATGAGGTTTTAATGGGAAATTGTTGCTATTACTTGTATCTATTTCTTGTAAAAAATTTGTGAGCACAGGTCTGGGACTTTGGATGATATGGCCAAAATAGTCCTGGCCAAAATTGAAAAAATGCTAAAATTTCGTTGTATAGAGAAAAAGTTTTTGTTCTAGGATCTTTTTTCTGAAATGCGTTTCCCATAAGGTTTTGATAGGAAATTGTTGCTATTACTTTTATCTAATTTCTGTAAAAAATTTGTGAGCACAGGTCTGGGAGTTTGGATGATATGGCCAAAATAGTCCTGGCCACAATTGAAAAAATGCTAAAATTTCGTTGTATAGAGAAAAAGTTTTTGTTCTAGGATCTTTTTTCTGAAATGCGTTTCCAATAAGGTTTTGATAGGAAATTGTTGCTATTACTTTTATCTAATTTCTGTAAAAAATTTGTGAGCACAGGTCTGGGAGTTTGGATGATATGGCCAAAATAGTCCTGGCCAAAATTGAAAAAATGCTAAAAAGAAAAAGTTTTTGTTCTAGGATTTTTTCTGAAATGCGTTTCCAATAAGGTTTTGATAGGAAATTGTTGCTATTACGTTTATCTAATTTCTCTAAAAAATTTGTGAGCACAGGTCTGGGAGTTTGGATGATATGGCCAAAATAGTCCTGGCCAAAATTGAAAAAATTCTAAAATTTCGTTGTATAGAGAAAAAGTTTTTGTTCTAGGATCTTTTTTCTGAAATGCGTTTCCAATAAGGTTTTGATAGGGAATTGTTGCTATTACTTTTATCTAATTTCTGTAAAAAATTTGTGAGCACAGGTCTGGGAGTTTGGATGATATGGCCAAAATAGTCCTGGCCAAAATTGAAAAAATGCTAAAAAGAAAAAGTTTTTGTTCTAGGATTTTTTCTGAAATGCGTTTCCAATGAGGTTTTAATGGGAAATTGTTGCTATTACTTGTGTCTATTTCTTGTAAAAAAATTGTGAGCACAGGTCTGGGAGTTTGGATGATATGGCCAAAATAGTCCTGGCCAAAATTGAAAAAATTCTAAAATTTCGTTATATAGAGAAAAAGTTTTTGTTCTTGGATCTTTTTTCTGAAATGCGTTTCCAATAAGGTTTTGATAGGGAATTGTTGCTATTACTTTTATCTAATTTCTCTAAAAAATTTGTGAGCACAGGTCTGGGAGTTTGGATGATATGGCCAAAATAGTCCTGGCCAAAATTGAAAAAATTCTAAAATTTCGTTGTATAGAGAAAAAGTTTTTGTTCTAGGATCTTTTTTCTGAAATGTGTTTCCAATAAGGTTTTGATAGGGAATTGTTGCTATTACGTTTATCTAATTTCTCTAAAAAATTTGTGAGCACAGGTCTGGGAGTTTGGATGATATGGCCAAAATAGTCCTGGCCACAATTGAAAAAATGCTAAAATTTCGTTGTATAGAGAAAAAGTTTTTGTTCTAGGATCTTTTTTCTGAAATGCGTTTCCAATAAGGTTTTGATAGGAAATTGTTGCTATTACTTTTATCTAATTTCTGTAAAAAATTTGTGAGCACAGGTCTGGGAGTTTGGATGATATGGCCAAAATAGTCCTGGCCAAAATTGAAAAAATGCTAAAAAGAAAAAGTTTTTGTTCTAGGATTTTTTCTGAAATGCGTTTCCAATAAGGTTTTGATAGGAAATTGTTGCTATTACTTTTATCTAATTTCTGTAAAAAATTTGTGAGCACAGGTCTGGGAGTTTGGATGATATGGCCAAAATAGTCCTGGCCAAAATTGAAAAAATTCTAAAATTTCGTTGTATAGAGAAAAAGTTTTTGTTCTAGGATCTTTTTTCTGAAATGCGTTTCCAATAAGGTTTTGATAGGAAATTGTTGCTATTACTTTTATCTAATTTCTGTAAAAAATTTGTGAGCACAGGTCTGGGAGTTTGGATGATATGGCCAAAATAGTCCTGGCCACAATTGAAAAAATGCTAAAATTTCGTTGTATAGAGAAAAAGTTTTTGTTCTAGGATCTTTTTTCTGAAATGCGTTTCCAATAAGGTTTTGATAGGAAATTGTTGCTATTACTTTTATCTAATTTCTGTAAAAAATTTGTGAGCACAGGTCTGGGAGTTTGGATGATATGGCCAAAATAGTCCTGGCCACAATTGAAAAAATGCTAAAATTTCGTTGTATAGAGAAAAAGTTTTTGTTCTAGGATCTTTTTTCTGAAATGCGTTTCCAATAAGGTTTTGATAGGGAATTGTTGCTATTACTTGTATCTATTTCTTGTAAAAAATTTGTGAGCACAGGTCTGGGAGTTTGGATGATATGGCCAAAATAGTCCTGGCCAAAATTGAAAAAATGCTAAAAAGAAAAAGTTTTTGTTCTAGGATCTTTTTTCTGAAATGCGTTTCCAATAAGGTTTTGATAGGGAATTGTTGCTATTACTTTTATCTATTTTCTGTAAAAAATTTGTGAGCACAGGTCTGGGAGTTTGGATGATATGGCTAAAACAGTCCGGGTCAAAATTGAAAAATGCTAAAATTTCGTTATATAGAAAAAAAGTTTTTGTTCTAGGATTTTTTTTCTGAAATGCGTTTCCAATAAGGTTTTGATAGGGAATTGTTGCTATTACTTTTATCTATTTTCTGTAAAAAATTTGTGAGCACAGGTCTGGGAGTTTGGATGATATGGCCAAAATAGTCCTGGCCACAATTGAAAAAATGCTAAAATTTCGTTGTATAGAGAAAAAGTTTTTGTTCTAGGATCTTTTTTCTGAAATGCGTTTCCAATAAGGTTTTGATAGGGAATTGTTGCTATTACTTGTATCTATTTCTTGTAAAAAATTTGTGAGCACAGGTCTGGGAGTTTGGATGATATGGCCAAAATAGTCCTGGCCAAAATTGAAAAAATGCTAAAAAGAAAAAGTTTTTGTTCTAGGATCTTTTTTCTGAAATGCGTTTCCAATAAGGTTTTGATAGGGAATTGTTGCTATTACTTTTATCTATTTTCTGTAAAAAATTTGTGAGCACAGGTCTGGGAGTTTGGATGATATGGCCAAAATAGTCCTGGCCACAATTGAAAAAATGCTAAAATTTCGTTGTATAGAGAAAAAGTTTTTGTTCTAGGATCTTTTTTCTGAAATGCGTTTCCAATAAGGTTTTGATAGGGAATTGTTGCTATTACTTGTATCTATTTCTTGTAAAAAATTTGTGAGCACAGGTCTGGGAGTTTGGATGATATGGCCAAAATAGTCCTGGCCAAAATTGAAAAAATGCTAAAAAGAAAAAGTTTTTGTTCTAGGATCTTTTTTCTGAAATGCGTTTCCAATAAGGTTTTGATAGGGAATTGTTGCTATTACTTTTATCTATTTTCTGTAAAAAATTTGTGAGCACAGGTCTGGGAGTTTGGATGATATGGCCAAAATAGTCCTGGCCAAAATAAACCAAAGGACAAGATTCTTTATATGATATAGAAAAAAATTTAGTAATTTAGCAAGGAGGAACGAAAATATAAAAGAATATTTTTCAAATATTTTGTAGAATTTATTTATGTAATTTATTTAATGTTTTTATAAATATATATTGCCAATTGTTATTGTTAATAGATAGGTTGTTGGTTTGTTAACTTCACGCTATGATTATTGTGATTTTTTTAACACAAAAAAGACATCAGCGATGTAAAAAACTTCATTATTTTTTGTATTTTCTCTGAGAGAATTTGTTATCTCTCTCTCGCTCTCTTTTGCATCTTTCTCTCTCTTTCAATTTAGGTTGTTGCGATTGGTTTGTTATCTTCACACGCGTGCATAAAACATTCAATTGTAAGTTTTAGTACAGCAAACTAGTTTTGACTACTGGCAACGCCGTATCTATTGACGTACTCAATGGCAAAGCCACAGCTGATGTAAACAAATTGAGAAAAAAAGCCGGCTGAAATTAATTTTTCCCGAAAACATTAAAAAAGGATTTCAATTGGAAAGGAAACAGCACGTCTCTAGTCATGCAGACCTATATATGGCCTGTACTGCTAGTGCTGCTGTTTGCAGCATACTCTCTGCCCTTGTTCTTGCGAGTGTTTGCCACCACTCAAATGGTCATAGACGAAGAGTTCCATTTGAGACAGGGTCTGCATTTTTGCCACAAAGAATTTGATAAGGTAAGAGGATATATAGAAAGGAGGATGATAAAAAGGGAAACCAATTACTTTATTTTCAGTGGGATTCTAAAATTACTACTTTCCCTGGCCTCTACTTAGCCTCTTTGGTCTTAAATCCCTTTGAGTTCTGCGACGTCCTTGGTTTACGTTTGATCTCCCTGGTGGCAGCGGCAATTAATGTGGTGTTGCTTTTCATTATACGAAGGAAAAATTTAGGCAATGTTCAGTCATCTTTGGCAGCTTTAGATGCTTTCACTATAGCTTCTCTGCCGCCTTTGTATTTTTTTAGTCATCTGTACTACTCGGACACTTTGTCCCTGACTACAGTGCTGTTGTTTTACTATTTTTGGCAAAAGGGTAGTCATCTGCCCGCTTCGGTTTATGGTAAGTAAGGAAATTTAGTTGGTTTTAGCTAAATGTTTGGTATATTTTGCATATTTTTAGGTGCTGCTAGCGTGCTAATGCGTCAAACTAATGTAGTATTTGTGGGTATGGCTTTTTGCACTACGGCTTTGGACATTGTCACTGTTAAATATGCGGAGCTAAAGGGTATTAAACCCCGGGATGTGAAGATATATAAAGTAGAGGTAAGATAATATTTTCTCACAAATTGTGTCGGTAATAGCACTGGTTTTTTGGGGGCAAATGTCTCAATAGTCACAGCCACCTGTAAATCGCGAGACTCGTAGACAGCAACTTCAGAGTAGTAGATTAAATCGGCATATGTATATGAAAAGCTTTTCAAAATTGCTGATGATTGGATTCGTTGTATCTAACTGTACGTCCAGTTGTATGAGTCTACAAATCAAAGCATTAACTCATTTGAATGGGAGAAACTAATCCACATCCGAATTCGTTGGAAGCAATGGTTGTAGCATAACAATTCTCCGGGAATTTTTTCCCTATTCCTTGTTCCTCTATTCTAAATATCTTATTCTAAAGGGACTTCGAAAATGGGAAAATATATTCAGGAAGAAAAAAAGTAATTTAGAATGTAAATTAAAGGGAGAATTTAATGGCAAATTTTGGTAATAATTCCGCTTACAAATTCAAATGAAGAATTTAATATGACAAAATTTCAAAAGTACAACATAACCTTTGTTGTACAAAAACAAATACTTTTATTTTACCAAAAAGTACATTTAGAAGCAAAAAGAAGCGAGAAGCTATCCCCTACATCATTCATGGGGTGTAAAGGGAAATTAATTTTTTTTTTATATATTAAAAAGTATTTTTATTGTACCAAAAATTAAATTTGTTTGTACTAAAAAGTACATTTATTGTACCATAAATTACATATATACCTCCTGAAAGTACTTTTATTGTACTGAAAAGTACATTTATTGTAACAAAAAGTACTTTAATAATACTGTATTAGAAAGTAATTTTGTTGTACCCAGAATAATTTTTATTTGTCACGAAGTACATTTATTATTGTATAAAAAAGTACTTTTATTGCTTCAAAAAATATATTATTCCAAAAAGTACATTTATTGTACCAAACATTGCTTTTATCGTACCAAAATGTATATTTATTGTATTAAGAACTCATTTATTGTACCAAAAAATACCTTGATTGTATCTAAAAAATCCTTCATTGTACCAAAAAGTATTTTTAACGTACCAAAAATTACATTTATTGTATTAAGAAGTACTTTTATTGCCTCAAAAAATACGTTGATTGTATTAAAAAGTACTTTTATTATCCCACAAAGTATATTTATTGTACCAAAAATTCTTTAATTGTATTAAAAATGCGTACCAAAATTAATTGTATTAATAAGTACATACAAAATTGTATTAAAAAGTAATTTCTTTACTTTCTTTCTTCGTTTCTTTTTTCTTTCTTTTATTTTCAGGTCATTCTTGATATTTTGAAACGCTTCAAATTTGTCCTAAAATGTATTTGGTGCATTCTGAAACAAGAAGTCTTCTATCTGGTTATACTACTGCCCTTTGTGGTATTTGTGTATCTAAATGGCTCCATTGTGGTGGGCGACAAGAGAGCCCATGAGGCAACCATACATGCTCCACAGGTATTTTTATCCATCCACACAAGCCTTCCACTAAATTTATCTAATACGTTTTTTCTCATATTTACAGCTCTTCTATTTCTCGATTTTTTGCTTAATCTTTGCCATTTCCAATACTCTCAACAAATTCCGTGCCACAATGCAAGCTATCGTACGGCAAAAAAGTGAAATGATGGTACTGACCATAGTGTTCCTGCTCATTGTGCGTTTTAATACTTTAGTGCATCCCTATCTACTGGCAGATAATCGCCATTACATCTTTTATATATGGCAGAGATTTTATGGTCGTTATTGGTGGTTTAAATATTGCATGTGTCCGTTGTACACGATTTCTTTAATGTATATCTATCAAGGTATACGACATTTACGTTTCTCTCTCAAACTGATGTTTGCCGTGGCCGTCGTATTGATGTTGTGTTTCCAACGTTTACTGGAACTACGTTATTTCATAATACCCTTTGTGATCTTCCGTTTAAATCTAAGACCAAATCTACATTCCAAATTAGCTCAATGGATTGAATTGGGTTTCTATATCGCGTTGAATGCCTTGACATTTTACGTATTCTTTACCAAAGAGATTAAATGGAGTAATTATAAAGAACCACAAAGGTTGATATGGTAATAAGGCTAGTGACGAAATAAATACATGGCGACTTGTAATTGAAATAGCTACCAAAATTGGTAATGATTAAAATAAAAGTAAGCCAAAGTCTGGCTTGAGAAGAATGAACAGCAGTTGTATTTAGTTAACAAAACTCGCAATGGTGGGAAGAAACTAAAAATAAATAGAAAGAAAAAAAAGAAGCTGTTGCCGTTTGCGATAGAATGATGGAATGCCCCCCTTGTGTCTTTAGCAATGAAGAAGTTTATAGAAATCTTTTAGAATTGTTTATATGAGCTGTGAATGATTAACTGCCGAAACTCATGAAATAACGTACGGTTTGAAACTTGTAATACTACCTTTTATTGATGGAACTTATTATTCTGTACTCATTTGTTTAACAATTTTCTAGTATAGCCAGATCCTATTGGCCCTGTTGACTTTGTTGCCTACTTCTTTATTTGCAAATTTAACTTTTAAATGCATTTTGCTCAACTTTTTGATTGAATTTCTTTAGATAAATTCATATGTTTACTAAGGATATTTACTTTACCCTATTTCCGCTCTAAACGCTATCTTTTTTGATCATAACAATCTGTTGAAATATATATGAAGGTGGATTGTAATTGATTTTTGTTTTTTATTGGAATACAAATATAGAAACAAAATATTTGTGTTTATTATGTATTATAGGTTTAAATCCAAAAATTATCTATTATTATTATTAAGAGAAAAAGGGCAACGAGCCAAACGAACATTTTGTATATGTCCGAGGTCGCGGAGAAAAATGTCTTCAACAAAACAATAAAGGCTTCAAAAAAATGTATCTCATATGTTCTGTAGGGACCGGCCGTGGCATAGTGGTTAGGTTAGAACACGCGACTACCATGCGGGAGATCACAGGTTCAACCATGGCTCCAGTCATCTTAAAAGAAAAAAAATTTTCTTTTATTGTCGGCTCCCCTCGAATGTTGTCGACAGCAACTTCGGAGTATTAGTGTCGAGTCAATCGGCGTGTCTAGTAAGAGCTTCTCAAACAGTGACGTTCGCATTCGTCGATAAACAAGTAGGTGCCGTTAGTTGTGAATCTAAAAATAGAAAGCGTGTTAATTCACAACAACGCGAGAAGCTATCCCATACCGCATTCATGGGGTGTAAAGGGAAATTATGAAGAGTAAATTTATGATTTTTTAAAGATTTAAAACTTATTTACGGAAAAAAGTCGACAAAACGATAAGTACCTGTGACTTAAAAATGGGAGCTGATGAAGAAAAAAGGAGATTAGATTTAAAATCAGCGACATCATATTAATTAAAAAAATATTGGTATAAAGTACCAGTCAACACAAAAAAAGTAAAATTTTGTTCCCTTGTGTAATCATTAGAGCTAGCTTTTTATTGGTAGATGTTTGCCAATCCGTGGGCCCATCTGTTACGGTGTAAATTGAATAAAGCGAAAATTCGACCAGTTTTCATTGACTTTTGAACATATTTTTTATGCTGACGTCTGGAAAAAAACTATATATTAATGACTTTATAACACTGAAACGACTAGCTTTGGCAGTCTATGCCATTTACAACAAACGAAAATTTTTATAAAAAAAATCCAAATTTGGCAAGGAGTCAGTTAACCTATACATTTTTTTGCACAAAAATATTTTTCTCAGAATTTTGATGCAGCGAGTTTTTAGATAATTCCTTAAAAATGTAATAATTTTATATGACTTTTGCCTATCGTGTGCCCATGTGTTTCGGTATATATTGAATAAATCGAAAATTCGACCAGTTTCCATTGACTTTTGAATATCTTTTTTATACTGACGTCTTGATAAAAATGATATATTAATGACTTTATAACACTCAAACGACTAGCTTTTAGCAGTCTATGCCATTTACAACAAAAGAAAATTTTTATTAAAAATCCTAATTTTGGCCTATACATTTTTTTGCACAAAAATATTTCGCCGCAGCGATAGTGTTATCAGATAGTGCTTTAAAAATTTAATATTTTGATATGAGTTTAAGGTTCATTGCTATTTAGAATCAGAACACAATCAGGTTTATTTAATTTTTAGACCAATTTTAACTGTTTAAATACAAAATAAACTTCGGCTCTTAATCAACTGCTATCGAGAGACCTTTTAACTAGCTTTCAGTTAGTTCATGTTTGTTATTATTAACATTTCTTATACTTTTAAGTAGGAGTGTATAAGAAGTTAAAATTAATTGATTGTTTGAAGCAGACGATGCTCCGAGGAATACTATGCGCTATAGTTAAGTATATTTATTTCTTATACCAAAATATCGTAGAAAAATTAAAATAGAATTCGACCAGTTTGTTGAGGTCGCTTTGACTTAGTTGTTATCTTAAGGAAACCTAATACAAATTCTTTTCAGTTTATGTTAATGTTGGTATGTACCGGAACTTTCTAGATGAGAAAAAACAGACATCTGGCAGCAAACAAATTTTGCGTATTGCTTAAGGAAATTTCAACGAAAGAATATAAGAATAAAAAATTTTCTATACGCCGATTTGCCCAGAACAATCTTTTCAATGTTCGAGGGAAATACTCTTCAAGTAACTTATCCTATGAAAATAGTGATGAAAACCCGTTTAACCGACATCAAAAACCTGGTTAAATCGGGTATTACAAAATGGATTTTTTTTGGAAAAACCGGCTTACGATTTTTGAAGAAAATAAGCGTTTATACAGTTTTAATTTGAACACTAAAACTCATAACACAGTACAACACATGACTTTGGCACTCAATTCTAAGAACTGCATGTGAAAGTAGCCCCAAAAAGAAGAAGTTCTGCATCATTTGTTTTGTCAGTTAACATGCCATATTAATTTAATATCGATTTGAAGTTAGTAAGTATCGCATAGGTAAATTTGTCAAGTTTTAGGCTCTTTTGTTTGGGAGCCCAAAAAAAAAAAATATGCCACTCCCCCCCAAATACGCCCTAAATCACGAAAATCGAGGTCAAAGTTGGCGCTAAGGCCCACGGGGCCCTGGGGGCCCAAAAAAAGGGGCCCCTTGGGTTCTATGATAACCCTCAATGTGTGGATACTCAAATGAAAGAAAGTTCCTACGGGTCTCCTGGGCCGAGTTAGAGCCATTTAAATTTCCGGGATATACCAAAAAAAATTTGAAAAAATGTGAAAAAATCTTATAAAAAGTTAGAAAAATCTAATTAGTTTCCTTGACTTGAACACATTAGGGTCCAAGACGAATGCGGTGGGGGGCACGCCCGCCCCCCCATTCTTTTTCATCAACTGCATCATGCTTTACCTTTACTTGATTTTTTTAAAAATAATTTTTTTTTGGTATATCCCGGAAATTTAAATGGCCCAGGGATTCGTCTCGAAAATATCTTTCATTTGAGTACCCGCACATGGGGGTCATCATAGAACCGAAAGGGTCCCCTTTATTGACCCCCCCGGGCCCCATGGGCCTGAGCGCCAACTTTGACCTACCATTCCGATGTTTGGGGACCAACACGAAGACAATGGCATATTTTTTTTTCAATCGGGCTCCCGCCCCATATTCTGCACTTCAGCTAGGCTTGCCAGATTTAAAATTGTAAAATTCTTGACATTCACCAAAAAATATCTTGATTTTGAACAAAAATCTTGACAAATAAAAATACTCATACGTTAAAAGTTGTTAATATTTAAATTTAACTTATTTTCTTATAATAATATAATTTCTGTATACAAAACATTAAACAAATCAAGTACAGATATTTCAGTCAGATAACCTGACTGATAAATACCCTAACTTTATGTATGACATTATTTAAGTCTCGAGTTATTAAAACTAAACGAGTTTTAAATGAAATTACTAATGTATTAACATTTTCCAACTTGTGGAGCGTAAACGGTTGGAGATAGGACTCTAGGTCGTATGGCCATTTTTACTTACATGTAGTCACACCGTAGAAAGGGTTAAAGTGTAAAAAATTTTAATGAATTTGCCAACAAATGTAGAAATTTTAATTTTATCTCTGGGCATATGGGTATTTTTTATATGGGGTACCGAAAGAGTCTTTACCGCACAACAATTTCTAAAGAATTTATAATTTCTAATGGGTTGGGTAAGTCACCCCGTTTCTTAAGTTTCACCTATGAATGCAAAAAATTAAAAGTAAACTATTTTTAACGTCTTGAGAAGTTTCTTTAAGAAATTATTGGAAATATATAAATTTTCGGGCAATTGGCACATTTTCATAGGAGCTATCGGTAGGGCCAGCGAAAGAGGCCGATTTTTATTCTTAAGTCAACGTTGAATAAGTTTTAACCTTGCGCAAAATGTCACTAAATTCAGTGTACCTACCATAAAAACAGGCATGTAGAACTATGGGGGTGTTGCAAATAATCTCAAGATAAGTAAACTGACCAAATTTAAGCATCCTCCAGTTGTTGGTTTGGAAGTAATGAAAGAAATACTAATTTTCCAAAAAATAGTTATTTTGTATAGGAGGTATCATATGGGGTCAGCTGATATAGTCCATATTCATTCCGGAAATTATATAAATTTTTATTATATGCTTAAATTATGTGTAATTACATAAATTATATGTGTGGAAAATTTTGAGGGTGAATTTGCTCATTTGTATGGACGGTACTATAAGGGGTGTGGCAAACCTTTAGATTTTCTAAAGTTTTGTCTACTGTTACCTCATACCTAATGGTGAGGATATAAAAAAGTTATTGGAAATACTGATGTAGACTTTTTTTATTTTGTGATATAGTAAAATTGGTAAATTTATTACTTCGAAGCACAAAATGAGAAAAATTGCGAATTGAATTATAAATTTAAAAAAAAATTAAAAATATCGATATCTTCCAAAAAACAAAAATAATCAAAAATTATACATAATTGATAATTAAACCCCTATTTGTGTACTTTTATAAAAAAAAACAGTGTTTATCTCATTTGTCCTGTTTGGTACTGTAATCGTTTAAAAAGTAAAAAGACTTTTTGGCCAGTCCGCAAATATTAAAAATATCGATATTTTCTAAAAGGGATCAGCTAGGAATTTAATTCAAGCTTTTTTTTTATTTTAAGCTTTGTATGATCAACCCAGAAACCAGTGGCATTTACATTTTGTATTGTAATTTTCATGCAACCTGCGTTAGGCCTAACCTGAAATGCTTAAAATCAAAACATTGACCATTTTTCCTCTTAAAAAACATGTAACTCTCCCACTTGTCCCCCAATTTTATAAACTATGGCGTGTTTTGCTCGGAAAAGTCGGACTTTTACGGTCAAATTATGAAATTAGATATTTTTGCAATTAATATTTTTATAAATTTTTTATATCAATTTAAAACCGTGATTTTCGCAAAGAAAAAATCGTTTTAAACTTTAATCGCCCCTACCATCAAAACTATCCAACCGATGTCAAAATCTTGTATAGCATGGTTTTAGGGGAGCTCATTATCTTAAATTGGAGACCACTCTTGTTCAAATCGTTGAATGCGTTTACGAATTATTCTCCAATAATCTGACGCATCTCATAAAAAGTGCGTAAAAAGATTCAAAAATTCATATCTGGACAACTAATCGGAGGAAAAAATTTTAAATCTCATATTCGTTTATTATGCCGAAATCTATAGAAAATGTTTTTTTGAACTCTGTTGCTGACAAAAAAATTATGATTTGTAAACTGGTAAAGGGGGGAAATATATGTGTTGATAAATTTTCGAACAAATACACTTTGATTTTTACAAAACTTGTGCAAGGAAAATACAACTTTGAACATATTTACATTATTTTTTGGTCGGCTTGTAAAAATCTTGACAAAAAATATTTTTTCTTGATTCTTGACAAGCATTAAAAATTCTTGTAAATCAAGAAAAATCAAGACCGTCTGGCAACCCTAACTTCAGCCGACATAACATAAATACTATTTGCTGGCGTATGTTTATCATAAGTAATATACCACATAATTCATACGCCACGGAGTACAACAGTTTTATTGTAATTGCTACAAAATAAACCCAGTTCAAAATCATTTGATGAATGGAAAAGTGAAACTGTTGTTTATGTAAGGAAACCTTATATGAACAGATTAAAGGAATTGTAATTCTTAAATTTGTTTCAGCTAAATCGGGCTAGTGGTTCTCGAGTTATGTCAAACGAAAGAGCCTAAAACATGACAAACTCGCCTATACGATACTTACTAACTTCAAATTGATATTAAATTATTATGCCATGTAACTTGACAAATCGAATTATGCAGAAATTTTTCTATTTGGGGCTACTTTCACGTGCAGTTCTCAGAATAGAGTCCCAAATCAATGAGCTGAAAAATGTTTTATTATGTAAGTCAAGTTAATTTAAAAACTAAGTTATATTCAATAACAATTTAAAATAATAAAGTTTTCTTTAAACTCTTTTTCCTTTATTATATTCCCTACCAACAATTTACATACCACCCTCCTGTCTGTGAGAAATATCCGGCAATTTAAGTTCACATACCTTAAATAGCAGATTTTTGTTGTTTTAGCAAACTGCCTATTACTTTGTACTTGAACTAATAACACATTAAACTCTTCAAGTCATCCGGTCTAACAAACAGTCAAACTCTCATATATACATATCTATGTATAGATGGAGAGTTCCCACGAAATCAATTCCAATAGCAAATCCTTTTGCCAATTCTTCTATGTTGTTTTTCACACTTTCACTATTCACCATGGGAGTAGCGTAGCGCCACCATTGCATGCAGTTTCAATTTAAAAGTAATTTAAAACTGTGAGAAAAAAAATGCCAAAAATTTTGTAGGTGTCTAGCGGTACTAAAAGAGTAAAGAAGGTAACTGAAACATGAGTGACAGCTGGAATATGAGTACCAACATTTATGTCAAACGCTACAAAAAAAAAGACGAAAAACTAACAGCAAAATCAAGTGCAATTGCAAGACAATCACAGAAAACTAAAAAAAATATAAAAAAAATTCAAAAAAACTATATGAATTAAAAAAAACACATAGAAATTATTGAATTTCTTTTGAAGTGGGTGTGAATGTTATGAATTGAAAAAAATTTACTTACATATATATGACAAAATATTTTATACATATAACGGAAATAAATCGTTAGCGAAAGTCTACTTGGTAGACAGTGTAAGGTAATAAGAATCACTTAGTTTTCACAACTCAACTATAAAAGACGTGTGGATAGAATTTAAAAAAAAATGGCTGCACAATTCAAGGCTCAGGGAGGCACTGCCATAACCCCAGAATTAGCTATGGTAAGTTTAAAATGCCGTTTAATATAAAAAATTAATATATTAAATAATTAATAAATGTTGTTTAATAAAAACAGTAAAATTTTAAAAATCGGTCCTAAAACTCTTGAAATAGTAACGTTTTTCAAATAAAAAATAACTGAAAGAACAGAAATAAAAAATATATCTTACATTATATATAAAAATATGCTAACATAAATTTGGTCGAAATGAGTTTGTAATGGGAAATAGTTCCCTTATACGATAGCTATCTGTGATATAAGTTTCAACGCAATAAAACAATTTGTTCCCGTTTTTTTACACATTTTTGTTATTCTGTTATCTCTAAGTATGTAATTTTTTGGTGAAAATAAATGCTAACAGAGAATTTCCAGTGTTTTTCAAAAAAAAATTTTTATTATAAATTATGGATTTGGAAAGCTGAATACGAATTTTAACATATTAGTTATAACTATATACACCCATACCTCGATATGCGGCCTAGATACGTTCCCAAAATGTTGGCCGTAAAGCGAAACGCCGTAAAGCGAGGTAACAAATTTCATACCTACATATATTGTACATACATACCAACTTATACCTGCATACCTACTTATTATTACTCAAGAACGGAAAAATGTGCAAGAAAAGTACGTCTACTTACGATCAGCACAAACAAGAGACTGCTGCATCAACACTCGCTGCGCTTGTGAGTTAATGCTTTTGTTAGTCTCTCACTCTATGTAGAAAAACGGTGAATCCCCTATTTGCTTTTAGCCGTATAGCGAAGGTGTTTCAGAATTGAAAAAGCCCGTTATAGCGAAATGCCGTAAAAAGAGGGGATGTATAAAAAGGTATGAGTGTATTTGGCTTTCCTGAAGAGTTAGCTTTTTTTGAGTTAGCATTTATTGAATTTTGGTAAATTATGATACAATTAAATGCTTCACTTACCAAGCCGACCAAGTCCGCATGTAAAAAAAGCTGATATGGTTTTATAAAACCCTGTTAAATTATAAAGTCAAATAAGTGAAATTAAAACTTTAACGTGATAAAAGTGATATCCACAACTGTTAATTTTGATTATTGGATGAATTTTTTCTAGAAGAAAAATATGAAATCTATTATTGTTTTAAAATTAATGTTTTTCAAAAATTAAAAAAGTGGACTTTGTTGGTTTGGCTAGTGAAGCATTCAATTCATAATAGAAACTATAATAATAGAAATGGCTAATAACATATTGATCCTAATCCTGAATAACAATTCCCTGGGAATTTTTTAATACTTTTTGCCCCTTTCCTTGAATCTAAACGAAATTCGAAAATGCGAAAAATTTCTTCGTGAACAAATTATGTACATTAGGGTAATAACTTTTTGCATTTTTTGCAAATATCAAATCTCCCCAGGCAAAATCGTGTAGGGCATGGAAAAATATTAAGAACTGCGTTTTTAGTTTTCGCTATCGTTAAAAAAGGTTACGCACCAAACGCGTTAAAGTTTTGAATCAAACAAAGTTAAAAAAAAAATTTTTATTGAAATAAAAATAGTATAAGATATATATCCGCTTTGGAAAACATCGCGTATTCTGAACCTAAAGTTTATATCTTACAATACCTACTATTAATCATTTATTGTTATTATTTGTTTACATACTTACATATGTATAAACCATATATAAAAAAAATTGTTATTAAAAAAAATTTTAAAAACATATATTAAAGGCATTTTAGAAATCGCTGTTGGTGCGTAAGGGTTTTTAAGCAAATTGAACTGAAATAGTTTTTTTTATCATTAATACAATATTTGCCATTAGAAAAACCCTGGGGAGAATGTTGTCCAAAATGTACATATGTATAATGAACAGGGCCAACAAAAGTATGCAGTGCATACTTGCATATGCAAATACATATTACAGTCTTATCGGCATGTTTTGAGGGTTCATTTATATACAAGCATATTTTGGGGGGTTTCAAAGGCTGTATGAGTTTTCGGTACTAACTAAACTAAATATTATTTTTATGTTTATATTAAGGATTCCGTCGTCAAGAATTACAATGAGTTCTGCCTAGAGTTGCGTTGCCACCAGTTCCATCCACTACTCGTTGGTATAGTTGGCAGAACTATCAAAGTACTTAAGGAAAGTTGTTAATTAGTGTAACAGTAAGAAGTCTGAAGTAATGCGAACTTTAAAAGAGAAATAGTCAATTAGCGTTTAACTTTTCAAATATGAAAAAAGCAGATAGCATAGCGAAAAAAAAATTCGTCACAAAGAGGTCTGAAGATGAACTCGTCATGGAGTTCGAAACGCGTCAACCTAGTGCGTGACAATGAATTGACCATTAATATCAACAATAAAAAATCTTTTCTGATCGTCTAGCCAAAGTATCGAATAATACACTAACACAAATTGATAAATAATCAATACGAACGACAAACTCTCTTGAACAACACTGTATGAAACTTATTACGTTGAAACAATGGGCGGTGTGACTTTTAAAGTCAACACACATTATATTACTTGGACTTTCTAACATCCTCAGAAGCCATATACATTTGAAAAATAATTTCCGTTTTTCACATATAAAACACTTAGCAAGTTTTATCCTTGATCAAGATCTCAATAGCGGAAATCAAGAATATGTGAGACAAATTATGATGAAGGCGTATACATAATATTTATTATACCTTAAAATATTAAGTATTCCATTGAATTCACTAATGTAATTTTGTTTACAGTAGAGTAATTAATTAATAGTCTGAAATTTATAAATGTAATGTAAAAAATAACTTCATTTAATTTTAAACTATAAGTGATAAATTTTTATTAAAAATAAAATCTATTCAGTGAATAAACTTATTTACGAGTCAAAATCTTTTGTGCATTTTTTATCAGTTTTAAAGGCATATTTTTTTAAATGTTTTTCGTGATTATCTAATGCGCATATTTTTAGTTTTTCCGGGCATATTTGTATTGGCCCTGATAATGAATATAAATTAAAGAAAGAATTTTATGAAAAATTAAAAAATGTTGGTAAATAAAACAAATTTCAAAACTTATATTTTAATGATAAAAAAGAAAAACATCTTTTAAAAAGCGAAAAGTTCGCCAAAAAAGTACTTGAAAGTACGAGAAAGTACTTAATTTAAAGGATTTATTTTTCTAAAAAGTTCTATTGTACTAATAACTTAATTTTTTGTACCAAAAAGTTATTACATTGCACAGAAAAGTACTTAAATTTTGCCAAAAAGTTATTTTTTTTGTACGAAAAAGTACATTTATTATACCAAAAAGTACTTTTATATCCAAATTACTTTAAAAATAATTTTTATTTTAATAAAAAGTACTTTTCTTATAATAAGAATGTACTTTTATTGCAACAAAAAGTAACTTTATTGTGCCAAAAAATCCCTTATTGTACCAAAAAGTACTTTTTTTCCTATGCTAAAAATTACTTTGTTACAAAAAGTTTTTTTTTTCCAATTAGAGGTGTTATTGTAAATGGCGCGCTATTTCGGTAGCTGTCACTTTTGAAGCTTTTATTCTTTGACATTTGACAAGTAGAAACTACTAAAGCATTTTTAGTCGTCGTGAAGCACCTTGTCGGACCGCAATACAGAAATTGGAGGAAAAATTCGAGCTGTTGGGACAAGTTAGTGATGTGAAGAATAAAAGCCTCAAGAACAACTGAGAATATTGCTGTTGTAGCCCAAAATGTTGAAGAAAACCCAGGTTTGTCCATTCCTCGTCGTTCTTTGGAGTTGGGCATTCCACAAACCTCATTACACCGTATTTTGCATAAGACTTGGGTCTTAAGGCTTATAAAGTTCAGTTAACACAAGAACTCAAGCCGGCCGATCGTCAACAACGTCATGTCTTTGCTGATTGAATCTTGGAAATGCATGAAAATGATCCGGAATTCCATCGAAAAATCATCTTGTCTGATGAGGCCCATTTCCACCTCGGTGTCTACGTCAACAAGCAAAATTTTCGCATCTGGGTCCCGGAAAACCCAAGAGTTATTGTTAAGAAGCCTCTCCATCCTCAACATGTGACTGTTTGGTGCGGTTTATGGTCCAGCGGGGTCATTGGACCTTACTTTTTCGAAAATAAGGTTGGATCAACAGTTACGGTGAATGGATTGCGCTGTAGAGAGATGATTAATGATTTTTTATGGTCGGAGTTGGATGGTATTGATCTGGACAACGTTTACTTTCAACACAAGCAACAAAACCATTGATCTTTTACGGGAAAAGTTTCCAGACCGAAGAGGTGATCACAATTGGCCACCGAGATCTTGTGATTTAGCACCTTGCGACTTCTTCCTTTGGGGCCACGTGAAACATAAGGTCTACGCCAACAGACCAGCGTCGATTCAAGAACTTAAAGATAAAATTCGTGAGGCTTTCGAGGAAATAGGGCAGCCACTTTGCTATTTGGTTATGGAAAATTTCATGAAAAGAATATGATCCTGTAAGCTTGCTCGTGGTGGACATTTGGCTGATGTTGTTCTTAATTATTAACGGCATACCTTACTCTTTATTATGAAATAAACATCCGAACAGTTATATTTGAATACCAAAATAACACCTCTTATTGGAAAACCCTATAGTACTTTTATTGTGCCAAAAATATCTTGAAATGTAATTAAAAGTACATTTATTTTTCCAAAAATAACTCTTATTTTACCAAAATTGAGACAAAAAGTACTTTTATTGCACCAAAAAGTACTTCGATTGTACTATAAATTACTTTTATTGTACCAAAAAGTAATTTATTGTACCAAGGGGTATTTTAATTGTAGTACCAAAAAGTAACATTGTACCGAAAAGTACTTTTATTGTGCCAAAAATTTACTTTTATTTTACAAAAAAGTACTTAAATTTAGCAAGAAAGTATTTTTTTTGTGCCAAAAAGTATTTTCTATGAACCAGGAAGTACTATTATTTTCACAGAAAGAACTTTTATCGTACCAAAAGGTACTGTAATTGTACCAAAAAGTAAATTTATTGCACCAAAAAGTACATTTGCTGTACCAATAAGTACTATGAATGTACCAAAAACTGACTTTATTGCAATGAAAAGTACTCTTTTTGTTCCAAAAATTACATTCAATGAACCAGAAGGTACTTTTATTGTGCCAGGAAGTATTTGTATTATACCAAAAATTACCTTTATTGTACCAAAAAACACAGAAATTGTGCCAAACTTAGTACTTTCAATGAACCAGAAAGTACTATTATTGTGCCATAAAGTGCCTTAACTGTGCCAAAAACTAGAAAATACTTTTTTTTGCCAGAAAAATAACTTTTATTGTGCCAAAACGGTACTGTAATTATACCACAAAGTACATTTACTGTACCAAAAAGTACTTTTAATGAATCAGAAAGTACTTTTATTGTGCCAAAAAGTACTTCCATTTTACCAGAAAGTGTTCCTATTTTGCCAGAAAAAAATTTATTATGCCAAAAGGTACTGTAATTGTACCAAAAAGTACATTTGCTGCACCAAAAAGTAAATTAAATAAAACAGAAATTAGTTTTATTGTGCCAGGAAGTACTTCCATTTTAGCAACAATTACTATCGTTGTCATGGACCAGAAACAACCGTTATTGTGCCATAAAGTACTTTAATTATAGCAAAAGCTACTTTAATTTTTACCAAAAAGTACATTTATTGCACAAAAAAGTAATTTTTTCTGCCAGACAGCACTAACTACAATGTTTTTTTTTCTAAACTTCTTCATAGTTTTTAAATTTTTAGCAGAAACAAATCATCCGAGGCAAAATATCTGACTACGAATACTTGAAATTTCGCTCCCATGTTATTATTATCTCAAATCGAACTGTGAAACAAAATAATGTTTATTTTTTTGTAATTTTTTTTTCAATATGTATGTACTTCCAGGAGCTACGCCAATTGGTTTTCGGCACCTCAGCCATTCCTATGCGTGCTGAATGGACCCAGACCCCATTTATCTTTGGCTCACCCAAGGAGGAATTTTCCTATGGCCTTAGATGTCCCCGTAATGCTACGCGGGGCCTTTTATCTGTGGTCCAGGGTTTTGTGTTGAAAAATCTATTATTCGGTCGTAAGACCACAAGAGCTGCTGCCATGGCGGAGTAAGTTTAAGAGAAAAAATTCAAAAATTTTCTTAGCTTCAAAAATTCTTACATAATCTCTTATGCACTAACCTTTGCCATCTCATTTTCTTAAAGTCCTCTAATGCCTGCTGCGGATATACAACGTGATGCTCTGGTTTCGGCTTTTATTGAAATTTTTCGTCAAATAGCCGATAAGGGTAAAGTTGTCATGGTCTTGCCTACACCGGAGGATGAATGTTTTGTAGATCATAGTGCTTTGTATTTTCATGATGGCGTCACAGAAAAGGTGAGTCAATGGTGTTGTACATACATACACAAGCAATTATGACTAATGAATATAAATTGCAGTAAATTACAATAATGTTAAATATTCCCCCTTATTAAATATGTCGTAGTCACGTCGAATCTTTGTCGTTTTTTAATATATGACATCGCTGATGTCGTTTGTGCGACTGAAATTCGACAGCAATTGTTCGTATCATGTTCTTCTTCTTCATCAGATGATGAAAAATTCTCAACACTTAACATTTTTGTTAATAATTACTAATTTTTTTCAAATAAAAAAAGAGTAGAAACTTGTCGAAAGTCGACTACGACATACGTATAAGGGGGATTATTTAAACTGACTATTATTGCGTCAAAAAAATAACCAAAAATATTCAAATTTCCAAACAGTTGCAATATCAACTAATTATGCATTTTTTTCTTTTATAGCCTTTTTATAGCGGAACGCATTTAGCATATTTTCGCATTATTCTGCATATTTGGCAGATGTTATATTTTGTATGCTAAAATTGTCACATGTATTTTGTTGTTGGACTTCTTTACCCTAAGCCATAATCCGTTTGTGTCCTTAGAGGTCGGCACATGTCATAGTTATGCATTTAAAAATAAATTAACATATGGTACATAAACTATTTCTACATAGCTTTATGCTCTAATACGTTGGTAGATGGAAAATATGATTCGATTAAAATAAGAATGAAATTCTCCAATTAAGTTTGTACGAACTTAATTACAGAATTTTAGGTACGAACTTCTCAACTTTTAAGTATGCAATTCTTAGAATTAATATCAAGTTTTTTTTTTGACTTAAAGTAAGAATAAAAAATCTTACATAAATCTCTGAGAAAGAAATGTTTGGGAGAGAAATAACATTTACTCTCTTAGCTTAATGTTTTCTCTCCACAACTAATTCGCATTCTAAATTTAAGTTTAAAATTATTATTTTTTGCAAAAATCGTAATTTATAAATTCTCCAATTAAGTATGAAAATCTTAAAAGCTTGTGCAAATCAAGTGACGTGTGATCTTCGTTGGTGCTATTTTCGCACCAGTGTGTTTTGACTTTTCATTTATTTCGCTAAGATTATAACACTTAAGGTTTGTTATGACAGTAAAAAAAGCAAAGCAAAATGGTACTGATTAGATAGTTTGGCAACTATCTAATTAGCTATCCGCATAATAAAGATCAAGCCCCATCTAGCTTAATGTCGTCTATAATTAAGAATTCTATACTTAAAATTCAAGCCCAAGCAGGCTTAATGCCACCTATATTCAAGAATTCTACACTTAAAAATCAAGCCCCATCAGGCTTAATGTCAACTATTATTAAGAATTTTTTACTTGAAAATCAAGCGACACAAGGCTTATTAATTATATTATTAATTATTAACATCTACAAATAATAATTTCAGGCTAGGTTTTTCCGTTCTTGGATCAAGCATTTTGTACTGGATTTAAGAAAATCTGTAATTACCGTACTTTTGACACCGCTTGGGAACGATTTAAGTACGGAATATTTGATTAGTTTTTTGAGCGTAGAAAAAAATTGTATGGCAGGACAACGTTTGCCGGGTCAGCGATTAAAATTATATATTTAATACATTGTCTTTGTTTTTTTTTAATTTCATTTTCAGCTCTACCTATTCACCTTAAACGCTAATGAGGAATTGGAGTTTTTCATTAAGAGAAATTATAAAAGTGTAAGTAAAACATCATAACTTTTTTCTACTGCAAGAATTTAAGATATAGAAAGTGTTTTTTTGTCTCAGTTCGTCAATTAACATTGCAAAAGTGAACTGTGAAGTGCGACATCAATCCAACAGGCTATACACAATATTTGTTTTGCTGAAACACGGCATTAATTTTCTATTGAATATTTTTCCTTTCATTTATATTAAAAAAAATATTTTTTTTGTAGTTTACTGAAGAAGATGCTCCAGGTACTCTGTTATTTCTCTACAGTGCCGTTTTAACCAGGACACTGGGCAAGTAAGTACGAGATTATTAATAGGAATTATGCACAATAGTACTTAACAGGTCATGGAAACCGGCTAGAATTAAACTTTTAAAAATATTGTATAGATTCTTATATTTGTATTACAACAGAGAAATTTCACTCAAGATCTGAAAATAATTGATATTGATTGGAAAGTCTAAAACTAATACAAAATTTCTTAAAAATGTAGGAAAGCTTTATGTTTTATGAAGTACCTAAGCTTGATAAGGAAACATTTAACATTATCTCTCTGTTCTATATTAATATTTACTTCTCAGAGTTCGCAGCGATTTGGACTCTACGAAAACAGTACCTCTGACCATGAGCAACAACGAGGAGGGCTCATTAATGATAGTAACCCTTTTGCTGACCGGACGAGCTACACCCTATATACATAATGGTGTCATAAATGTGGGTGATGAAAACAGTTATGTAAGTGGTGCATAGAACAACAAACAGAAAACTGCAACAATTAAGACAATCTTATGCTCTTAGGCTATGCCCCAATATGGTGTCTTAAGCCGTTGTGCCATTGGTTTGTTACTGTGGGAAAATGAAAGTGGACAGGTAAATAAGTCAAAGCCCACATCTTTTTCAATTGTTTACTATTATCTTATCGAAATATTTAAAAAAAAAATTTTGTATTGTCTAGAACACTTTGGTCTCACGTCAACCTGGCTCTCGTCTTAAGACCCCCAATTATCCCATTTGGATAACTTCGTGTGGTGGCCACTATGGTGTGATGTTTAATCGAAACCCGGAGCTGTTACGTAACTATCATGCCGAGTCACGTTTCGATTTATATTACTATAGTTGTTCGGGCCGAGAAATTATCATGACCATTGATAACCGTGTCTACAACGAGCATGCGACCGGTATGTTAGAGCGTCAATCATCTTCAGCGGAGAGTACTTCGCTGTCAGGTAAACCTTCAAAGGATGAGGCCAAAGATGAAGTTAAAGAGGAAGCGGCGGTTAATACACCACTACAAAAACTAATACATACAAAATGGGAAGAGGCACAGATACGTTTTCATGCTCAGCCTTCGACATTGGGTTATCTCTTCAGTACTCAGCAGTAAAGCTATATATGGAGCCAATAGTATGAAGGTGACGATTGATAATGTGTGAATGACTACGAATATTTATACTACTACCAATGTTTGAACAAAATTCTAACATGAATATTTATACTACTTTTGCTTAACGCTTAAAGCTTTGTCAATAAAAATAAATGCTTTTTAAAAATAAAAGAAAATATGACATTCTTTATCCATTCAAATATTGGTAAGTAAATGAAAAAGAAATCATATTATAATGATATAAATAAATAAATACAAAAACCATATATACAAATATAAAAAAATAAAAACACAAAAATATAAGAATATCAAAATATAGAAATATAAAAATATAAAAATATAAAATTATAGAAATATAAAAATATAAAAACATAAAAATATAAAAATATAAAAATATAAAAAAATAAAAATATAAAAATATAAAAATATAAAAATATAAAAATATAAAAATATAAAAATATAAAAATATAAAAATATAAAAATATAAAAATATAAAAATATAAAAATATAAAAATATAAAAATAAAAAAATAAAAAAATATAAAAATATAAAAATATAAAAATATAAAAATATAAAAATATAAAAATATAAAAATATTAAAATATAAAAATATAAAAATATAAAAATATAAAAATATAAAAATATAAAAATATAAAAATATAAAAATATAAAAATATAAAAATATAAAAATATAAAAATATAAAAATATAAAAATATAAAAATATAAAAATATAAAAATATAAAAATATAAAAATATAAAAATATAAAAATATAAAAATATAAAAATATAAAAATATAAAAATATAAAAATATAAAAATATAAAAATATAAAAATATAAAAATAAAAAATATATAAATATAAAAATATAAAAATATAAAAATATAAAAATATAAAAATATAAAAATATAAAAATATAAAAATATAAAAATATAAAAATATAAAAATATAAAAATATAAAAATATAAAAATATAAAAATATAAAAATATAAAAATATAAAAATATAAAAATATAAAACTATAAAAATATAAAAATATAAAAATATTAAAATATTAAAATATTAAAATATAAAAATATAAAAATATAAAAATATAGAAATATAAAAATATAAAAATGTAAAAATTTTAAAATATAAAAATATAAAAATATAAAAATATAAATATATAAATATATAAATATATAAAAATATAAAAATATAAAAATATAAAAACATAAAAATATAAAAATATAAAAATATAAAAATATAAAAATATAAAAATATAAAAATATAAAAATATAAAAATATAAAACTATAAAAATATAAAAATATAAAAATATAAAAGTTCTGGTTACGTGGATTCCCGGACACAGCGGAATCGAGGGCAACTGCAGAGCGGATGAAGAGGCCAGACAGGGCTCAGCCCTGCTGGAAAGCGACGTTGAACACGTAGCACTTCGCCCTATATCCACCTGTAAAAGTACCATTGAAAATCTAACGTTTAGAATTGCAAACGACAGATGGAAGAATGAAGAAACCTGTAGAAAGGCCAAAATGACTTGGCCAGAATACAACGCGAAACGTGCATCGTACCTGGTAAGTCTTGAGAGGGACCAGATAAGGAAGATTATTGCCTTCCTGACGGGACATGGACCCATAGGCAAGCATGCGAAAAGAATGGGATTCGCAACGAAAAGCGAATGCTACTACTGCGGAAACAGTAGCAGTGAACCATCCACCGACCACATTATTTGTGATTGCCCAGCGCTATACAGAAGGAGACTGGAAACCCTGGGGAAACCCTTTTTAAATGGTGTAGAAGAACTTGCATCGTTGGACATCGGAAGGATTAACAACTTTTGCAAAATTATCAACTGGACGGATTGGATCGAAACTCCGGATTCCCAATCGACAACTGGCAACGCGATCAGTCAGCACACGCGCTGATAGCATAGGTTGAAGGGATGGCACAAATGCCCAACGGGTGTCACAATGGGTCCATAGGGACCTAAGTGTTCTCCTTTGAAGAAGGAGATGCCTGCATACCAACCAACCAACCAAAAATATAAAAATATAAAAATATAAAAATATAAAAATATAAAAATATAAAAATATAAAAATATAAAAATATAAAAATATAAAAATACAATAATATAAAAATATAAAAATATAAAAATATAAAAATATAAAAATATAAAAATATCTGTATATATAAAAATGAAATGGTCCACGTATGTAATACCATCACTTGAGAACGGCTGGAGCGATTTGGCTGATTTTATTCAATTCGAATTTTCCGTAGATTGTTTGTGTTTAAAAAATCAAATCCAGGTGGCGCTAGGGTGGATTTATATCGAAAATTTGAATGCATGTACCAATTTAACTGAAATTTAGTGTTTATGTTTGTGGAACCTTGAGAAAAAAAATTTTGTATAAATTGACCCGGTAGGTGTCGCTATGGTGTAATTATAATGAAAATTTTAACGAATTAAACAATTTGAATGAAATTTAGAATGTATATTTGTTTTATTATGAGAATTTTTTTTGTATATATGGACCCGCAGTTGATTTGGCTGGGGTTGAATTATTTCGAAAATTTATATCGATTGTCCGATTTTACTTAAACTTAAAATATATGATTTTTTTGACATGAGAAAATTTTGAATGTATTTTTGGAACCAGTTGCCGGTGTTTAGTTTATGATACACTAAATTTTTGGAATGTCATTTAGTCACTTTTTTAACATCATAGCTATTCAGAAGTCTATATATATAAAAAAGATGTAAATTTTGATGTCACCATATAATTGTGAAAACGGTTGACCCCATTTGTCCCAAAATTTCTGTGAAAGTTGGGAATTGGCTGTAGATGGTTACCCAGACCGCAAAAAGGCTTAAAGGAGAATGACTAACTTTTATAATGGCGCACTTAATACAGAATTAGAGAGCTTCACAATGTGGTTTTTCCCATTTCCAAATTTTAGGGGACAATAACGAAAATAGGAATAACTGTTGATATCACCCAGACCATACGGTTAATGGGGTTGCTGAGACTTATGAAGGCATTTTTGGAAATTCGTACTCCTTAGGATGAAAAGGTACACTCACCCAGTACACCAACACAGAAAGTTATATGTCAGTCAATCGGCTTAAAAATGTGGTTTAAGAATATATGCCTATCAATAAGTAAGTTTTCATCACATCATGGACGACACTGCTGATCCGTTTTAGCAATTCTTATAATAATATATAATAATCTTTAAGATATATGAAGAACAGAATTTGTCCGGGAAAACCTCGCCCTTTAAATTGACATATTTTAGAGGTCAAAGAAATAAACCAATCGTTATTAGATTTCAACTACACTCAAGATATTTTACAAAAATTTGGAAGCAGGACGAAGTCTGCCGGGCCAGCTAGTAGAAATATAAAAATAGAAAAATATAAAAATATAAAAATATAAAAATATAAAAATATAAAAATATAAAAATATAAAAATATAAAAATATAAAAATATAAAAATATAAAAATATAAAAATATAAAAATATAAAAATATAAAAATATAAAAATATAAAAATATAAAAATATAAAAATATAAAAATATAAAAATATAAAAATATAAAAAATGGACCCCAGCTCGCGCGGTATCTGGGGGGGAAAGAGGCGTGGGTAAAAATATAAAAATATAAAAATATAAAAATATAAAAATATAAAAATATAAAAATATAAAAATATAAAAATATAAAAATATAAAAATATAAAAATATAAAAATATAAAAATATAAAAATATAAAAATATAAAAATATAAAAATATAAAAATATAAAAATATAAAAATATAAAAATATAAAAATATAAAAATATAAAAATATAAAAATATAAAAATATAAAAATATAAAAATATAAAAATATAAAAATATAAAAATATAAAAATATTAAAATATAACAATATAAAAATATATAATATAATATATAATCCCTTTACTTACCTTTTGTTACCGTACATTAAACAATTTGCCTTCAAAAAGTTCTTTTTTTTCTCAAATTAATATAGTTAGGATTTTTTTATTTAAATTTTATTTTTGTTTGTTTTAGAGTTGTTGGTAATGTTATACATTTGCTTGATAATTTATTCAATTTATTTGTAATTTTTTTATTAGTTTAATTATAATATTAATAATTATAATAATAGATTTTCAAAAGTTCTTTTACATCAGACTTGAGATAAATTAATATTCTTTATTAACGTTTTACATATGAACTTCCCTTAAAAAAGAACTTAAAGTTAGGTCAGAGAGGGAGCTTTAGAAATGGTTATAATGTGGGTAGGGGATTTAAAAGTCTTTTATTTACAACTAAAGGAACCTAATATAAATACAAGTAAGTACCTTCAAATAATTCATTAAATAAAAAAAAAATTAATACTAATTTCAATTAATACCTAAATGTTCCTTCTTAAAAATAAATATTTGAAATAATTAAGATTATTAATCATTAAATAATATTTAAAATGTTATGTTTTGTTGGAATTCTCTATATTAGTTTGTGTGTTTTGGTTTTTGTTTCATAACCTGAAAAAATGTCTATCACATTTGTCAGTCGCATTTCTTCTGTTTTTGCAAAGAGTTGCGGTGTGTGCGCTCTTTTTTGTGTGTTTGTTTTTGGAGAAAACATTTAAGGTTTTTGTTTTGAAAGAGTGAATGAAGAAAGTTTTTGTATAGAGAAGGAAAGAAGGAAGTTATTTAAAACAGAGACAGTTTTATAGGCAAAACAATAAATCAAATCTAAATGATAGCATGTAGCAACAGATTTATAACATTTAAATATTTTATTACAAAAAAAAAGTAGTACAAATATTTAATATCACTTATATGCTATCAGGAAGAATGAATCCAATTAGTATTGATCATACGAAATTTGTGATACATATTTTAAAATATAAAATTAAAAATTTTAGATAGATTAAATGGCATTGACTTCGTTAATTGGAAAAATTCAATAAAATCTAAAAAAAATTAAAGCATTCATGTTTTTGCGGTTTTTTTATACATAAATACTAATATATTAATAAATATTTAATTTTAATTAATAATATTATATTAATTATAATATTATATTAATTAACATTTCATAAAAAATTCGTAAAAACTTGAATCATTTATATTTTTTTTTACATTTTATTGAAATTTTTCCATTTAACGAATATAATGCCTATGACATTAATGCATTTAAAATACTATTTTTTTAATTTACGTAGGATTAATAATATTTAATTTAAAAAAAAAATAAATAAAAACTTGAATGCTTTAAATTTATATATTTTGTAAATTTTTTGGTTCAACGAAAGTTATGCCTATGCCATTTATCTGTTTATAAAGTTTGACTCTCGTGTAAAATGAGAAAATTTGTTAACCATTATCAATTCAGATAAAAACAAAACAAAAAAAACAAAAAATTCACCTTATTATGATTTTAGTTAAAATAAAATTACGTTAAATTTTCATAACCAGTTGTCTAGTTACATGCAAGTATATACTTTAATTCATAAATATCAAAAATTTTAACTTAATTTTTTTTTTCAACTCAAAGAAGCAAAAGAATTTTATTGAAAAAGCACTAAAATCGACTTTAATTTAATTTTTTTAAATTTCGAAAATAAAATAGATTATTCAAAAAAATACAAAATTAACTGTAATAGTACGTAGAAATGGTAATAAATTTTCTATATCATATTTCAGAACATTTAAATAACCCTGAAATAGAGGAGACCGCTATTAATTTTCTACCGTCATTATTTAATTCATAAATTTGAGATGAGAAGAAATGAAAACTAAATTTATTTTGTTATAATTTTTAATAATATTGCAATAAAGAAATGTAAAAATATTTAATTCGATTGTAAAGCAAATATTTTTTGTTTAAATCATAAATTTTTAAAAAATCCAAGATTTAATATTAATTATACGCCAAAGTGCGAAATAATAACAAAAATTAGAAGTCACTCTTATGAAATGTTCTTGTGTTACACAATATATATATATATATATATTTATATATATATATTTTGTAAATACTTCAATAAATTATAATTAATTATATGTGGTAGGGAAAAGGGAAGAAAAACTAAAATTCACTGTAATATAATTTTTTAAATAAAATATTTTTTTGTTCAATTTTTATACCCGGTTGTCTCGTTATATTTGTTTTTTTGTTTTTGTTTTAATTTTCTTGTTTAATTTATTAATTAGTATTTATTACAAAAATGATTGTTTGTTGGTTTGGTTACTTTTCTCGGTTATGACTATCTATCTAGTTGTGTGTTTGTTTTTACCTCCTCTTGCTGCTTTTCTTTTGGTTTTATCTTTGGATTAATTTATTATAAAATATGTTGTATGTATGTATGTATGAATATGTATATTTATGTACACTTAAATATTTAATATTTATATAAACAATTATGTCAATAATTAAAGTTATGTTGTATTTATTTATATATGTATATCAATAAAAAAAATTGTGTCATATTTACATTACATAATGTTAAATGTTGTTCCGTTGTAGTTTCGAGGATTTGACTTTTGTTGTCTCTATTTTGTTGTCAGGGTTTTGTTTAAAGCTTACACTTTGTGCCTTTTTGTCGCGACTGTCTTTAAGAAAAGTTGTAGGTCTTTTTGGTTTACATTTTCGTCATATATATAATATTTCAGTTATTATAACTTATTTTTTTTTTTGGTAAAACATTGTGTATTTATTTTTAGTTTTAAGACTTCAATAGTTTTTTTTTTTTAAATTTTACTTCTGTTGTTGGTTGTTGGTTTTGTAGCATTTCAGTATGGACTTTGATGTATAAGTATATAATATAAGTTGCTTACTTATGAATTACCTTAAGTTCTTACTAAAGTTTTATCTAAAAACATTAAATTTGTTTCACCATATTTGGTCGTGTTTAGTTTTTCCGCCGGTGTATTCTTTTTGGTTTGCGTGTGCCATGTTAAAATCTGGAAAATATAGAAAATAGTAAAATATGTAACGCATTTTCAAAGAAGTATAATTAATAAGCGATAGCTGAAATTAAGAGCTATGTACGTATGAGTAATACAAAAATTGTAAATAATGTTACGTATACGCAATACACTATTGGCAATCAAATGGGTTTGTTTTTTTTTTGCGTATGGACTGTAATAGTGTATTTAATATGAAGAATTAAAAAAATTCCAGCAAAATAATAGCTATTATATATTTACATTATTAAAACCACAGGAAATTTCATTTAAAGATAAGATTACAAGTCTTGACCATATTCATATTTCATTATTTCAAAATGTTGGTATTTTCATTAAATATTGATTGAATTCAATAGCAATTTCTATATTTTTCTATTTTTATATTGTTATATTTTTATATTTTTATATTTTTATATTTTTATATTTTTATATTTTTATATTTTTATATTTTTATATTTTTATATTTTTATATTTTTATATTTTTATATTTTTATATTTTTATATTTTTATATTTTTATATTTTTATATTTTTATATTTTTATATTTTTATATTTTTATATTTTTATATTTTTATATTTTTATATTTTTATATTTTTATATTTTTATATTTTTATATTTTTATATTTTTATATTTTTATATTTTTATATTTTTATATTTTTATATTTTTATATTTTTATATTTTTATATTTTTATATTTTTATATTTTTATATTTTTATATTTTTATATTTTTATATTTTTATATTTTTATATTTTTATATTTTTATATTTTTATATTTTTATATTTTTATATTTTTATATTTTTATATTTTTATATTTTTATATTTTTATATTTTTATATTTTTATATTTTTATATTTTTATATTTTTATATTTTTATATTTTTATATTTTTATATTTTTATATTTTTATATTTTTATATTTTTATATTTTTATATTTTTATATTTTTATATTTTTATATTTTTATATTTTTATATTTTTATATTTTTATATTTTTATATTTTTATATTTTTATATTTTTATATTTTTATATTTTTATATTTTTATATTTTTATATTTTAATATTTTTATATTTTTATATTTTTATATTTTTATATTTTTATATTTTTATATTTTTATATTATTATATTTTTATATTTTTATATTTTTATATTTTTATATTTTTATATTTTTATATTTTTATATTTTTATATTTTTATATTTTTATATTTTTATACTTTTATATTTTTATATTTTTATATTTTTACCCACGCCTCTTTCCCCCCAGATACCGCGCGAGCTGGGGTCCATTTAAGCTGAACATGACGGTGGTCTCGGCCACAAGTCACTTCAGCACTTCATGTAAAAGTGTTTATTTTTTTTTTAATTGAATTGAATTGAATTAAATTGAATTGATTTGATTTGAATTAAATTAAAGTGAATTATATTGAATAGTATTGAATTTATAATATAAAAGTTATAATTGATCATTTCCAGATATCACTGTTTTACGACGTGGGGCGTAACATCAGCCTAAAAACATCCTCATAATCCGGCATGTTCCCAAGGCAATGGCTTTCGACATTTCATGTAAATGCGATGAAAGCCCCAATTCGTCGAGATGTTGCGAAACAGAGTTTACCACAATTCCAGTACTCGATATCACAATTGGGATAGTTTGCACAGTTGTTAGATGTTTCCTTTGCTTTACTTCAAACGCTAAGTCTGCATATTTAGATATTTTTTCACTAATGGTTCGACTCACATTATCCGAAAGTGGAACTGCGACATCTATAACGTATCCAACCTTTCTGCATTTGTCTATCCAAATTATGTCTGGTCTGTTGGCGTTAATTGTCCGATCTGTTGACATTGATCGGTCCCAATACAGTTTAAAGTTTCTGCTCATTAGCACTACCTCCGGTTCATATCTGAAATATGGAAGTTTTTCCTCCAAGAAACCACTTCTAATCGCAAGGTTTTGATGGATTATTTTCGCCACGTCATTGTGCCTTTTGAGGTAGGCCGTACTCGCCATTATCGAACAACCATTGATGATGTGTTCCGTAGTTTCCGCAGCCTGGCCACATCGCCGGCAGTGATTATCAATGTCTTCATGCAGGATAACTCGGCGGAAATGCTTGGTGTGCATTATCCCATCCTGTATGGCCATTAAAAATCCTTCTGTTTCCGGAAACAGTTGTCCGTATTGGAAACATATTGTGGAGGCATGTTTATCCACATTTTCGAGTTCCAGTTGGTGTGGAAATTTGCCATGTATGGCTTTATGCTTCCATTGTTCCACTATATCGGCATCACTAGTAACATTATCCAGC
This sequence comes from Muscina levida, assembly GCA_964034835.1. NCBI lineage: Eukaryota > Metazoa > Arthropoda > Insecta > Diptera > Muscidae > Muscina > Muscina levida. The sequence continues at coordinate 127,112,128 of OZ035883.1, read as the reverse complement.
GGTGTAAAACTAGGTGTTGATAGTTTTAGTGGGGTGTGGTTTGCGTCCAGATTTACCAGGATGGAATATCAATCTATCTTCGATGCAGTTTCAAAGAAAAATTCCCGGAGACTGTGAATCTGGTTGTAATGTTGGTTTTTAATGTTAACCACACCCTGTCCGCCCATATAACGTGGCAACATTACTCTTTCAATAGAAGGCTGTGGGTGGTGTTGTCTGCACCTTGTTAATGTCGTTCTTATTTTTCTTTGTGCTGAATTCAATTCCGTATTACTCCACGTTATTATCCCGAATGAGTATGTAAGTATTGGGATGGCATAGGTGTTAATTGCCCTAATCATGTTCATTGAATTCAGCTTAGTTGCACACAGTCTTCTTAATCTTGCCTCGTAGCGTTTTTTCAGAGCTTCCCTTATACTTGTGTGGTGGATTCCTTTCATTTCCTCCACTCCTAGATACTTATAGGATTGATCAGATTCCAACATTTCTATAGTACCATCATGGAGGGTAAACCCCTGCGAATGAACTACTTGTCCTCGTATCATTTCTATAGATTTACACTTGTCGAATCCAAATTCCATGCATATATCTCTGCTGAATGATTCTACAATATGTATTAGATTTGAGAGGTGGTATTTCGACCGAGCAAACAATTTTAGATCATCCATATACAGAAGGTGGGTGGCTGCGGACTGTCGCTGTTGATATTTTATGCGATATCCATTAGGGGAGTTGTTCAATGCTGTGCTCAGAGGTGAAAGGCTAAGACAAAACCACAATGGGCTAAATGTGTCTCCCTGAAAAATCCCTCTTTTAATTTGAATTTCCCTGGTAGTTATCCCATTAAGTATGATTTTCGTCCTCCATGTGGGCATAATCCGTGCGAAAAAAGAAATTATTTGTCCGTCCACTCCGTTGTTCTTGAGTGTCTGGATTAGGTATGGGTGGGGTACGCTATCGAATGCTTTTCTATAATCTATATAGGCAACACTTAGGTTTCGTTGGTGGCAAATAGAATTTCTTGTAATTATTGCATCGATCGTTACCAATTCCTTGCAGCCTCTTGAATTTCTTGCACATCCCCTTTGCTCTATTGATAGTAATTTGTTCCTAGTACAGTGGTCGTAAATTTTCTCAGATATGATACTAGTAAGCAGTTTATATAAAGTTGGTAAACAAGTAATAGGGCGGTAGTTTTCAGGGTTATCTGTATCACCGTTTTTATGCAGAAGATAAGTTCTCCCAAACGTTAAAAAGGATGGCATTGTCGATTCCCCACTCAGTATCTTATTCAGATGTAGTATCAGATATGGGTGAGTGCTAATAAGATGTTTCAGCCAAAAATTTTGTACTCCGTCAACTCCTGGTGCTTTCCAATTTTTCGTTTTGCGTAAAGCCGTTCGCAGGTCCGATTCAGTGATGGAACTAGATTGCATACGTTCTGTACTCATAATTTCATTCCATATTGGGTTTTCGGTATATGTAGGAGCTGATTCCCACAATCCTCCCCAAAACGATTCTAAATCGTCCTGACCTGGAGTCGGTAAGTTATTGGCCTGTTGTATTGGCCTATATTTTTATATTTGTATATTTTTATATTTTTATATTTTTATATTTTTATATTTTTATATTTTTATATTTTTATATTTTTATATTTTTATATTTTTATATTTTTATATTTTTATATTTTTATATTTTTATATTTTTATATTTTTATATTTTTATATTTTTATATTTTTATATTTTTATATTTTTATATTTTTATATTTTTATATTTTTATATTTTTATATTTTTATATTTTTATATTTTTATATTTTTATATTTTTATATTTTTATATTTTTATATTTTTATATTTTTATATTTTTATATTTTTATATTTTTATATTTTTATATTTTTATATTTTTATATTTTTATATTTTTATATTTTTATATTTTTATATTTTTATATTTTTATATTTTTATATTTTTATATTTTTATATTTTTATATTTTTATATTTTTATATTTTTACTAGTGGGTCTGGCAATGCTCCGCTATTGCATATTAACTTGTTATATTTTTCACATTTAGGTCTACAAAGTACTTTAAAACGGTACTAAAGCTCGACAATAATATGTTGAGTTTATTAACTTATGTAACTAATTTCAAGTAAGTCCTTAACATGGAAGTTAACTAATTAAGTTTTATTGTTTTAAATTCTAAATATGATAGGCTCTATGACGATAGTAAAAAGTTCATCATCAAAGTCATATCTATAGTTTCGACATGTAGATTAAGTTTTGTCTGTATGTAGGGAGAAAAAACACTTCACAAATCGGAAACAGAAATTCCTCTAAAGATCAATTTTTATATGTATCTGTAGTAGCGGGAAACGTCTGTATATTAACTATGTCTTTGGGCGTAAAAATCACTATTGTTATGCCTTCTCCTCCTATTGACCTCAACTGAAAATTTAGTTTTAAGCTTCATGCCTTTAGCCATAAAAACCTCCTTTGCCATGCATTCTTCTCATACGGACCAAGAATATACTCGAATACTCTCTATATATTGAACTATTACCATTTTTTGAGATAATTCGGTCAGCAACGTTTGGCTTTACAAAGTGATGATCTCACGCGCTGCATGGCATATTACGCCGTCGTGTTGGAACCATTTCTCATTCAAATAATGTGCAATGACATGATAAATAAAAAAACACAATTTTGCCAGTTATAACTACTTATTTTAAAAGGAGTGTAGCACAGCCTACTTCCACCCTTACTGTAATTCATACTGCAAAAAATTGGCCCAACTTACTATTCATATCTCTAGGCGAACTGCAATATACAGTGGAATTTTAACAGTTATAACTACTTATTTAAAAAGAGTGTAGCACAGCCTACTTCTACCCTAACTTTAATTCATACTGCAACAATAACATATGTAACAAATTACATCTTCATACCTCTGATAGTTCATGAGATATAGCCCTTTTGATTTTCAAGTTGTATGGGCGGTGCCACGCCCCTTTATCCAATCACAACCAATTATAGCCAGGGACTATCTACAGGTCACCAGTACCACTTGGTAAAACTTTCGTATCAATCGGTCTAATAGAAAAGCCGTTAGAGCGATTTTTGAAAAGGGGGCGTGGCACCGCCCACTTCCACCCTGGCTGTAATTAATACTGCTCCAACAACATATATGTATATCAAATCTCATCTTCATACCTCTGATAGTTCATGAGATATAGCCCTTTTGATTTTCAAGTTGTATAGGCGGTGCCATGCCCCTTTGTCGAAATGGACCGAATTGTAAATCTAAACCACCCGGGGCGCCACCCAAACGCATACAAAAATTAATGCAAATCTGTCCAGCCGTTTAGGCTATAGATATTTTTATATTTTTATATTTTTATATTTTTATATTTTTATATTTTTATATTTTTATACTTTTATATTTTTATATTTTTATATTTTTATATTTGTATATTTGTATATTTGTATATTTTTATATTTTTATATTTTTATATTTTTATATTTTTATATTTTTATATTTTTATATTTTTATATTTTTATATTTTTATATTTTTATATTTTTATATTTTTATATTTTTATATTTTTATATTTTTATATTTGTATATTTTTATATTTGTATATTTTTATATTTTTATATTTTTATATTTTTATATTTTTATGTTTTTATATTTTTATATTTTTATATTTTTATATTTTTATATTTTTATATTTTTATATTTTTATATTTTTATATTTTTATATTTTTATATTTTTATATTTTTATATTTTTATATTTTTATATTTTTATATTTTTATATTTTTATATTTTTATATTTTTATATTTTTATATTTTTATATTTTTATATTTTTATATTTTTATATTTTTATATTTTAATATTTTTATATTTTAATATTTTTATATTTTTATATTTTTATATTTTTATATTTTTATATTTTTATATTTTTATATTTTTATATTTTTATATTTTTATATTTTTATATTTTTATATTTTTATATTTTTATATTTTTATATTTTTATATTTTTATATTTTTATATTTTTATATTTTTATATTTTTATATTTTTATATTTTTATATTTTTATATTTTTATATTTTTATATTTTTATATTTTTATATTTTTATATTTTTATATTTTTATATTTTTATATTTTTATATTTTTATATTTTTATATTTTTATATTTTTATATTTTTATATTTTTATATTTTTATATTTTTATATTTTTATATTTTTATATTTTTATATTTTTATATTTTTATATTTTTATATTTTTATATTTTTATATTTTTATATTTTTATATTTTTATATTTTTATATTTTTATATTTTTATATTTTTATATTTTTATATTTTTATATTTTTATATTTTTATATTTTTATATTTTTATATTTTTATATTTTTATATTTTTATATTTTTATATTTTTATATTTTTATATTTTTATATTTTTATATTTTTATATTTTTATATTTTTATATTTTTATATTTTTATATTTGAATATTATTAAATGTTCATACGTTAAACTGCCTTAAAATATTGAAAATCTGTATATAATATAAATTTTATAATTATAATTTTATTGCTTAGCAGATTTGGTCAACATTCTACTACTTTGCTCTTTATGTTAACTTACCTCTGTACAATTGTTGGCTAACAGCTCAATTTCGGCATTGTCTAAAGGCGCTAAACTTTTTAAGAAACCATCTTCTTCGTAGCCCGGTTTAAAAGGCATTTTCGCCTCCGGTCGTTCGTGCAGAAACTTTACACTAACCGCAAAGCCGGCCATATCGACAGGATATTTACGGCCACCTATCCAGCCATCATAAAAGCCCACGATTTTGCCGCTCTTAATGATGGGACTGCTGACGCCGTATTTTGTGACCAAGCCCACAGGCCACATGGAAACCTTTTTTGTATAGCGCATCTAAAAAAAAAACAAAAATAATTATTTAATTTATATATATTTTTTAATATTTTTGCTTCAAATTTTAGTACCTGCTCAAATATATTAATATCATAAGTATTATCGTCATCGGCAAAATAAAACACCCCCTCTGTGGCATTCTCTCTCAGCCACTTAAGGCCTCGATTGCGATTTGAAACTCCTCTAGGTTTGGCCTTTTTCGTCTTTTTATATTCTTCAGGCATGGGAGCTGAAAGTGATTAAACATTAACAATTTTACACATCCCTCAGGGTTTTTATGGGTTAACAACATCTTACCCAAAAAGTATTCGTAAGGCACACCAATCCTGTTTAACGTTTCCGTCACTAATTCCGACGTTTTGTTCGCATCTTCTATGACCAACCACAGCAGGTTGACGACATGCTTGAGCGTATAACCCAGCCGCGTTAATTCGGCCAATTGTTCTGGACGGCGGTAAGTGGGTGTAATTATGTACAGGGGGGGCTGCAATCAAATAGGTTGCATTTTGTGTATTTTTATTAATTAGAGCATTGTGAGTGAACTTAATTTTAAAGTAGAACGAACAAAAGCAAATTTGACGCTCATATTTTGTTAAGCTTTAGTTGAGTTTCTCTCTCTTTTACTCTGTCGCTTTGTCCAAAGTGCAGGTAATTGCCAACATTTGAATAAATTAACAAAATAATGTAAAAGGTTTATAATTATATACAAAAACACACAAAAGCCATAGCATGCAAATTTACTAAATAAGTTGGTTGTGCTGTAAAACGCATAGCATAAAATTAGAACATAAATATAAACTATATGTAATGGTTAGTATTTACCGACAACGAGGTTACGAGGGGGAGGGAAATGTGAGAATAGCAAATGGTCAGGGAAATGGATGACGGCACAATATGTAAGATTATAAGTGTAGCCTTTGTTTAAATTTTTAAATAATAAGAAATATTTAAGGTTTTCCGAAAAAACTACAAAAAATAATAACAATTAATATTGTTCATATGTGATGTTAATGTTAACATAATATTAATTGTAATAATCCTTAATTACACAGTGAAAAAAATACAAGAACTTGACAGTATAGGTTCGATTCTCTCTCTGTCGAGTGGTAATAAAACCCTATACTCAGTTTGTCGAGATAAGTGACAATTTTTTTTAATGGACCCCAACAGATACTCAAAATCAAAATGAGTGAGTCAGTTTTTGTGGTAGCTCTAAACTATATTCGGCAATAATGTAACTGGGAGTTGGGTGCACAAATATAATTAGCAATGTATGCCAAAAATGATACTTGTTCCTGCCCTTTTTCTAAAAATATTGAGGAAAAAATTATTTTATTTTCACTTTTTTCAGCACTACTTTGAGAGAGTCCAAATTTTTCATTAACAATGTTCGCCAAAATTGTAGCCACGGTAACGTTGAATAACTTTCGTGAACATATCAATACAATCTGAACGTGTCAAGGCACCCTTACTTAATTTCCCTTTACACCCCTCTCACTCGCTCTTACTAGACACGCCGATTGACTCGACACTAATACTGCGAAGTTGCTGTCGACAACATTCGAAGGGAGCCGACAAGGAAAGAAAAATTTATTTTTTTTTCTTTTAAGATGACTGGAGCCAGGAGTTGAACCTGTGATCTCCCGCATGGTAGTCGCGTTGTTCTAACCACTATGCCACGGCCGGTCAAGGCACCCTAAATTGCTAATAAAGACAACTATGATACCGATTTTTTGTAACTTTAGGCATTAACAAGCCAGTAACGTGGTTGAATGTTAACCGATTTTAAGTTTCTTAGCGGATTAGGGAAGACGAGACTTCGGTATTTCCAAAGATATATATAGTTATATTGATAACTTGTCATATCAGTCTGTGTTTACTTCGAAATCGCAAACTTTTTTGATTTGTTTACTATTTTTAAGTTTGAAAAAGTTTGTAGCCACTATTTTATCGGGACATCCTAATGTTAACTGTTTTACTCAGAAACTGCATGCTTTTAGGAATAAAACGCATACATTTTTGTAAAAATTGGTTAACAAATGGTTATGTTAATCATATTTTTCAAGGGACTCAATTTTTGTGCACGAAACTCCCAACTATATTATTACCGAATAAAGATTTTAAAAACTGATGACACCTTTTTTAGAGGGGCTCACTAATTTTGAGTATCATTTGAGGTCCATAGAATCGATAGTAGAATCGAACTTATACTGTCAAGTTCTTGTATTTTACAAAAAGTCTTCATTTGTTGCCATAGTGTCATTAATCCCTGATTGTTTTGACATTGCTGAAATATGGATCGGAAATTTCCAATAAATAAATTCCTTTAATTTCCCAATGACACTGAATTGCTGTTAAAAATTTTACTTTTAAAACATTTTCATATTTTTTATTTTATATTTTTTTTATTTTATATTTTTTGTTTTTATATTTTTATCTCTATATACATAAAAATGAAATGGTCCACGTATGTAAACCCATCACTTGAGAACGGCTGGAGCGATTTGGCTGATTTTTTCTTCATTCGATTCCATATGTTCAGGAGATGTTTTGTTAATAAAAAAAGTCTACTCCAGGTGGCGCTAGGGTGGATTTATATCAAAAATTTTTCTGCATGTTCCAATTTGACTGAAATTTAGAACGGATATTCTTTTGGTCATGAGAAAACAGTTTATGTACAAATGGACTCGGTAGGTGGCGCTGGGGTAAGTTTATAATCAAAATTTGAATGAATTGACCAATTTAACTGAAATCCAGAGAGTATGTTTGTTTGATCATGGGAAAGCATTTTATGTACAAATGAACCCAGTAGGTGGCGCTGGTGTGGGTTTATAATTAAAATTTGAACAAATGGACTAATTTACCTGAAAGTCAGAATGTATGCGTGTTTGATCACGAAAAATAATTGTTTGTACAAATGAACCCGGTAGATGGCGCTGGGGTGTATTTATATCGAAATATTTTAATGGATAAACCAATTTAACTAAAATTCAGAATGTATGTTTGTTTGATCATCAGAAAAAGTTTTATATACAAATGGACCCGGTAGGTGGCATTTGGGAGGATTTTTAATCAAAATTTGAATGAATGTACCAATTTAACTGAAATTTAGTATGTATATTTGTGTGATCATGAGAACAAAGTTTTTGGAAAAAATGGACCCGGTAGATGCCGCTATGGTGGAATTTTTTTTTATTAAACAATTTGACTGAAATTTTGAATGTATATTTGTTTTGTTATGAGAATTTGTTTTATATATGGACCCGCAGTTGAGTTGGGCGGAGTTTCGAAAATTTGTTACTATTGTCCGATTTTACTCAAACTTAAAATGTATGCATTTGTGGATATAATAACATTTAAGATGTATGTTTGGATCAACTTGCCGGTGTTTATGATACACTTAATTTTTGGAATATGATTTAATCACCATTGATTATATTACATATAATCATTTTTTTAACATAAAAATTTCTAAGAAGTCTTTGTAAGAAAATAGATGCACATTTTGATGTCACCACAAATTGCGAGAACGGTTCAACCGATTTGTACCAAAATTTCAGTGGAAGGTGGGGATAGACTGTAGATGGTCACCCAGACCCCAAAACGGCTTCAGGTAGAATGGAGAACATTTATATGGGCGAACTTCCTATTGAATTAGAGACCTTCACAGAGTGTTTTTTTGCATTTCGAACTTTTAGGGGACAAGCACGAAAATGGGAAAAACACTGTTGCTATCACCAATACCAAATGTTGAGCCAAATAAAGGATTTTTGAAAATTCTTACTCCTTGGGAAAAAAGAGGCAAAGTGCTATCATTGCTTAGACCAAACTGCTAAAGTTACAATCACCCAGTACATTAACGCTGAAAGTTATATGTCATTCAATCGGCTTAAAATGTAGTTTTAGAATATATCCCTATCAATAAGTAAGTTTTCATTAAATCATGGACGATAATATTGATCCATTTTAGCAATTCTTAGATTAATATATAACAATCTGTTAGATATATTAAGAACAAACTTTTTTCGGGAAAACCTCGCCCTTTAAATTCAACTACACTCAATATCTTTTACAATAATTTGGAGGCAGGACGAAGTCTGCAGGGCCAGCTAGTATTTTTATTTTTATATTTTTATATTTTTATATTTTTATATTTTTATATTTTTATATTTTTATATTTTTATATTTTTATATTTTTATATTTTTATATTTTTATATTTTTATATTTTTATATTTTTATATTTTTATATTTTTATATTTTTATATTTTTATATTTTTATATTTTTATATTTTTATATTTTTATATTTTTATATTTTTATATTTTTATATTTTTATATTTTTATATTTTTACCCACGCCTCTTTCCCCCCCAGATACCGCGCGAGCTGGGGTCCATTTAAGCTGAACATGACGGTGGTTTCGGCCACAAGTCACATCAGCACTTCATGTTAAAGTGTTTATTTTTTTTTAATTGAATTGAATTGAATTAAATTGAATTAAATTGTATTGATTTGAATTAAATTGAAGTGAATTATATTGATTAGAATTGAATGTATAATATAAAAGTTATAATTGATCATTTCCACATATCACTGTTTTACGACGTGGGGCGTAACATCAGCCTAAAAACATCCTCATAATCCGGCATGTTCCCAAGGCAATGGCTTTCGACATTTCATGTAAAAGAGATGAAAGTCCCAATTTGTCGAGATGTTGCGTAACAGAATTTACCACAATACCAGTACTCGATATTACAATTGGGATAGTCTGTACAGTTGTTAGGTGTTCTCTCTGTTTCACTTCAAACGCAAGATCTGCATATTTGGAAATTTTTTCACTTATGGTACGATTCACGTTATCCGAAAGTGGAACTGCGACATCTAGGATGTATCCAACCCTTCTGCGTATGTCTATCCATATTATATCTGGTCTGTTGGCGATGATTGTCCGATCAGTTGACATTGTTCGGTCCCAATAAAGTTTAAAATTTCTGCTCACTAACACTGCCTCAGGTTCATACCTGTAATATGGAAGTTTTTAGTTTTTTTAAGTTTTTATTTTTATATTTTTATATTTTTATATTTTTATATTTTTATATTTTTATATTTTTATATTTTTATATTTTTATATTTTTATATTTTTATATTTTTATATTTTTATATTTTTATATTTTTATATTTTTATATTTTTATATTTTTATATTTTTATATTTTTATATTTTTATATTTTTATATTTTTATATTTTTATATTTTTATATTTTTATATTTTTATATTTTTATATTTTTATATTTTTATATTTTTATATTTTTACATTTTTATATTTTTATATTTTTATATTTTTATATTTTTATATTTTTATATTTTTATATTTGTATATTTTTATATTTTTATATTTTTATATTTTTATATTTTTATATTTTTATATTTTTATATTTTTATATTTTTATATTTTTATATTTTTATATTTTTATATTTTTATATTTTTATATTTTTATAATTTTATATTTTAATAATTTTATATTTTTATATTTTTATATTTTTATATTTTTATATTTTTATATTTTTATATTTTTATATTTTTATATTTTTATATTTTTATATTTTTATATTTTTATATTTTTATATTTTTATATTTTTATATTTTTATGTTGTTATATTTTTATATTTTTATATTTTTATATTTTTATATTTTTATATTTTTATATTTTTATATTTTTATATTTTTATATTTTTATATTTTTATATTTTTATATTTTTATATTTTTATGGTTGGTTGGTTGGTATGCAGGCATCTCCTTCTTCAAAGGAGAACACTTAGGTCCCTATGGACCCATTGTGACACCCGTTGGGCATTTGTGCCATCCCTTCAACCTATGCTATCAGCGCGTGTGCTGACTGATCGCGTTGCCAGTTGTCGATTGGGAATCCGGAGTTTCGATCCAATCCGTCCAGTTGATAATTTTACAAAAGTTGTTAATCCTTCCGATGTCCAACGATGCGAGTTCTTCTACACCATTTAAGAAGGGTTTCCCCAGGGTTTCCAGTCTCCTTCTGTATAGAGCTGGGCAATCACAAATAATGTGGTCGGTGGATGGTTCACTGCTACTGTTTATATTTTTATATTTTTATATTTTTATATTTTTATATTTTTATATTTTTATATTTTTATATTTTTATATTTTTATATTTTTATATTTTTATATTTTTATATTTTTATATTTTTATATTTTTATATTTTTATATTTTTATATTTTTATATTTTTATATTTTTATATTTTTATATTTTTATATTTTTATATTTTTATATTTTTATATTTTTATATTTTTATATTTTTATATTTTTATATTTATATATTTTTATATTTTTATATTTTTATATTTTTATATTTTTATATTTTTATATTTTTATATTTTTATATTTTTATATTTTTATATTTTTATATTTTTATATTTTTATATTTTTATATTTTTATATTTTTATATTTTTATATTTTTATATTTTTATATTTTTATATTTTTATATTTTTATATTTTTATATTTTTATATTTTTATATTTTTATATTTTTATATTTTTATATTTTTATATTTTTATATTTTTATATTTTTATATTTTTATATTTTTATATTTTTATACGTTTAAATTTTTATATTTTTAATATTTTTATGGTATTAATTTTTTAATAAATATGAATTTTAATGTTTTAAATAATTAATATTAATCATACGTCCATCCAAAACACTAATATGTTAAAGCTGACTAATTTAGATAATGTATACGCCAATGGCGCCCACATTGCAAATTGTATATTTATCTGCCTGAGTGCCATCATTTAAACATAAATTCAAACTATGTAAAAAAATGTTAAATAAAACACCAAAAATAGAATACAAATTTACCAATGCATCAAATACGTTATCAAAATCTCTTTTTAAATGAATATTCATAAAAAATAGATTTCTGCATTCTATTAATTCCCCTGTGGGCTCAATGCAATAGCATGCAATTTTTTTTCCATGCTACATCACTTGCTAACCCACTCAAATAGCAAACAACAAAAAAAGTAGATCAATTCGAGCACCCATTCCTCAGCAAAGTGTTGGAGCCCGACGACCACACACATCACAGCTTATGCTTCACAGAAAATATAGCATGAAACGCTGGTTACACTGCTGCCGCCTGACTGGCAAATGATGATAAACTGCGCGAGCTGCTGATAAAACCCTGAATTGGCGGCTGCTATTTGTTGAAGTGCACCACGCAATTTTCTAATTAAATGCATGCAAATTTGCAGTTGTGTTTTGTCAATGCACTGCTTTTTTTCTATAAATGAAATTAAATGAATAAACGTAAAAGAAAAAAAAACAACTGTCACAGATTCGCTACATTTCATCGTCACAAAAGTCCATGTGAGTGTAACAAAAAAAAAACAAGAGTACTATGAAACCGCATAAACTATGGCTGATGATAATGCCAGGGTGTTTTTTTTTTTTACTGACTGTGATACGATGATATGTAAATGATATGATACTGATGTATTTTTACATGTGATGTAGCATACAATGTATGATGCGGGTATGTGAGTATTTAAGTATGCGTGTCTCTTTGGACGATAAATGGTTACGAAAATATTACAAGGATGAATTAAATTGTCACAAAATGGGTCAATAATTGCACTGAAGGTCTTTGCAGATATTTTCCATAAATGGCTATATGTGGTGTGACACACATATACGTTTTGTGTACAAACGCATAGATTTACCTAGAGCTTGGCAGAGCGAAGAGATGACATGTCATAAACCGGGTGATTAAGAATACAATGGCGGAAATGAGAGTGTATAATACAACATCTAACAAATTATATAAGTTACAATTTGCATAGGATAATGTCTGATTAATATTAATTACTTTGAAATATATAGGGTTTATTCCTATTGAACTGAATATGAAGATTTATTATAGACGAAATGAGTAAAGCCTTAAAAACAAGGAACTGTGATTTAAAGTAAAATTAAAAATGTTTAAAGTGAAAAAGAAAAGTATTTTTTTTTAATATTTCTAGGAATCTCCTCTAGGGATCTCCTCATGTCTGCTTCAGATTCAATATTATAAATATTTTCGAAATATGGCAATTTTTAACAATAACAACTGCGTCATGATTTTACGAGCGAATAGTTATGCTTATAAAAATATCACTCATACGTTGTAGTCAATAAATAAATATTATTCATACGACGCATAAATAAGTCAAAATTGCTTGGCAATGCATATCAAGTCATAATTATTGCCAAGACCACCATCATGAGTGTCGACCCTAAGGAAATCCTTGAAATTCTACAAGTCTGTTATTATCAACTCAACCCGGTTAGGACTGGAAAGTAGCCAATGGAACTGAGGCTGTAGAAGGATCCTTCATTTTGAACAGTGATTCACTGTCGCCAAATAGGGAGGTACAAAGGAGTGTAAATGGACTTGGAACTATCTTCCTCCGTTAATATAGTGGCGACCACAAAGAGCATCAAGAGCTGTGATGATAACTCTGCTTTCATCTGTCAGCAAAGATATTCATTCGGCAAGATGAGAGTAGCAGTAGATAAAGACGACCTCTTAGGATTCGACGACGATCCAAAGAACATCAACATAGCTGTCGTTCACAGCGATCGATTGCAGCGAAGGTTACACAAATTAAACTTCACAACCCCAAAGCTCTTTCAGCCGCTCTTCTTCTCCCATTAGTACCAGGCACGTAGAAGATTATTTGCATCTAAGATCCATGGTTAACAAAAGAATGCATTTGCGAATTTAACAAAGACGGCTGCCATACTCTGTACATAGCCGGCCGAGGTAAGACCGAATCATGTATTATGGTCAAAAACAACCTTAAAGCATTTTTGAGCTGCTCATGGCACAATACCCATAAGACGATCAAACTTACTCTATCGCTAGAAAGGTAATGTGCTGCTCATACAAATGCGCATATGCTGATGACATAGCACTAATAGCTACCGGAAAAAATCTCAAATTACTCTCTGAAATTTTAAAATTTGTGCTGAAAATTGTATCATATCCAGGGTTCGTAATTTTGATGCCAAAAAGTTCTTTTATTGGCCCAAAAACACTTTTTGTTGCACGAAGTACTTTTTTTGTGCTAGAGTACTCTTTGTACCAAAAGTACTTTTAATGTACTTTTTGGCACAAAGTACTTTTTTTGTGCCAAAGTACTTTTTGATGCCAAAAAGTACTTTTATTGGCCCAAAAACACTTTTTGCTACACGAAGTACTTTTTTTTTGGACCAGAGTACTTTTTGTACCAAAAGTACTTTTAATGTACTTTTTGGCACAAAGTACTTTTTTTGTGCCAAAGTACTTTTTGATGCCAAAAAGTACTTTCATTGGCCCAAAAACACTTTTTGTTGCACAAAGTACTTTTTTTTGTACCAGAGTACTCTTTTGTAGCAAAAATTACTTTTAATGTACTTTGTTGTACCAGAGCACTTTTTTTAACCGAAAAATACATTTTGGTTACTAGTACTTTTTGGTACAAAGTGCTTGCTTTTGTACCAAAGAACTTTTTTGTGGCAAAAAGTACTTTTTGGTACAAAAGTACCCTAGTAAGGAATAAGCACTTTGTGCCGAAAAGTACATTAAAAGTACCTTTGGTACGATAAAGTATTCTGGTACAAAAAAAGTACTTTGTGCAACAGAAAAGGGTTTTTGGGCCAATAAAAGTACTTTTGGTACATAACTTTGGTACTTAGCTCGCGAGCCAAGAGCCACAACATTTCAAATGGGCTCTCTCGTGGCTCGCGAACCAAGAGCTCATTTGAAATTTTGTTGCCCAAAGAACTTTTTTGTGGCAAAAAGTACTTTTTGGTACAAAAAGTACCCTAGTAAGGAAAAAGTACTTTGTGCCGAAAAGTACATTCAAAGTACCTTTGGTACGAAAAAGTACTCTGGTAAAAAAAAGTACTTTGTGCAACAGAAAAGGGTGTTTGGGCCAATAAAATTACTTTGGTACATAACTTTGGTACTTAGCTCGTGAGCCAAGAGCCACAACATTTCAAATGGGCTCTCTCGTGGCTCGCGAACCAAGAGCTCATTAGAAATTTTGTGGCCCAAAGCTCACGAGCCGAGAGCTCATTAAAAATTTTGTGGCTTTTGGCTCGCGAGCTGAGAGCTCATTTGAAATTTGTGGCTCCTAGCTCGCGAGTCAAGAGCTCTTTTGTAGTTTTAAGGCTTCTCGCTCGCGAGCCGAGAGCCGAAAAGAGCGAGCCAATACGTACTCTGGTCATAACTCTGAACTGATGCTAAGTATTTACTCAGCGACTTAAAATCTCTCAATTTGCCAAATGGAGTCGCACTTACACTTTCTAAACTGAAGTGGAATCTAAACACTCAAAAAAGGATCAGTCAAGTGGCAACGGCTCTATACTGCTGCAAAAGAGCAAACAGCCTCAAATGGAGAATAAGTCTCAAATATGTGAACTGATTATATGACATTGTTATTTAAACAATCTTATTTTACGGATTGGCAGTTTGGTGGCCGGCGCTAGAGAGGGAGGGCCAAAGTCATAATTTCGAGCGAATTATGAGACTGGTGGCTATCATAATAACAGGGGAACTTAAAACTACTCCAATCAATAAACTGTTCATGATCCTAAACTGGTTACCCCCAGACACTAAGGCGAAGAGCACCATGAGAGCATGAATGCACAGGGAGACAGGTCATGTCAACATTTTGAACTTAATCAATGTACCAGAACCTATTTTCGATCCCCGTTTGTTATGATAATATTGATATTGCCCTACACTTTGTGGACGATGTCATCCAAATTTTCACGGACAGATGAATGTTGCGGAAAGAGCAGACAGTGGAAACTTTTTGTAGAAGTTAAATTTTCAACTGTAGAAAAGGCTACAAGACTACTGTAGCATATTTCAGGACTAAATAATGATCATTAATATAGCTGCAGAATAAATGTTGTATCATAGGATATTAGCCGGCAATATAAATTTATACACTTATTGTAAAGCGGCCAACAGATCCCTGGTGAATGTGTACACTAGGGTGGTCGGATGTTATATAAAGGAAAAAAATCCAGAATTTTGTTGGTGCCACCCTCCCAAAAATAATAAGTCTTTGCAGATTTTAGGAGAGCCAAAGTTCGAGCACGATTGGAGTATGTTATCCCGGAGCATAACTCAATAACGACTAGTCCAATTTTGATGAAACAAAAATCCAAAATTTTACAATTTAAATTTCGTTAATCTGATCATATATGTATTCACAGCATAATCAACATTTATTAAAAAAAAAATAAAAAAAAAAAACATTTGCCTAAAAAATTATATTAAAATAAAATAAACCAGTAAGAAAGTTTCAGTCAGGCAACCCGACTTACATTTACCGTCACCCTCAGTAAAACATAAAATATTCTATTATATTAATATTATCACTCGATTTCTCTCCAATTTGTTTCTCCAAAACTTTGTCCTGTCATAGATTTACTAAATACAGAATTTGAGCACGATCGCGTTGGATTTATTGAAGCTATTACTCCATCTCTATAGTGGGCGGAAAGGTACATTTGTATAGGAGCTATCAGAAGGGGCATGGCTAGACTTCAAAACTGTGTCCTGTTATAGCTTAACAAAATACAAAATTTGGGTACGATTCGGTTGGACGTATTGTTATTATTACTCCATCTCTAAAGTAAGCGGAGTGGCACATTTGTATGGGAGGTACCAGAAGAGGCGTGGCTAGACTTCTAATTTTTTCTCCAAAACTTTTTCCTGTTATAGCTTCACCAAATACAAAATTTGGGCACGATCGCGTTAGGTCTATTAACAATATTAATCAATTTCTAAAGTGGGTGGTACCAGATGGGGCGTGGCTAAACTTCAAATTTTTTTCTCTAAAACTTTATCCTGTTATAGCTTCACTAAATAAAGAATTTGGGTACGATCACGTTGGATTTATTGATATTTTTACTCTATCTCTATAGTGGGCGGAAAGGTACATTTGTATGGGATGTACCAGAAGGGCGGGGCCATGTATCCCATTTGCAATACCGTAAGTAGTTTTGGGAAAATATTAACTCGTGCAAAATTTTATCGTGCGCACCAGCCGGACAGCCAGACAGACAGAAAGACGGACATGGCTCAAGCGACTTAAAAAGTCATGAATCGAATTTGGTTCAAAAAAAACCTAGGGTTTAAAATGACTCCTTCTATGTGTTACACTTTTGGGCCGTATCAAATGATCTATACCATCATCCCTTAGGGTGATGGTATAAAAATCCAAAACGGAAATAAATGTCAAGTCATACTACTTTCACGTAATGGCACATAACCTATGAACAATCTATATATATAAAAGGCTTGGGTGACTGACTGATCACTCCCAAGCCCAAACGGCTAAAGCTAGAACCGTGAAATTTAAAATGTAGGATTCTTTTATGATGTAGGCGAGCACTAAGAAGGGATTTTTGGAAATTCGGACTGGAAGTGGATATAATTTTTTCAAACGGGCGTGGCACCGCCCCATACAACTTGAATTTTTAAATGACTGTATCTTTTGAACCACCATAGGTACGAAGTCGAGATTTGGTACCTATATCGGTCGTATAAGAAAAAATACTTTGTTTGTGGAAAGTGGGCGGTGCCACACCCCTTTTTTAAAATAGTAATATTGGCTAAATAAATGGACCGATTGAAATTGAATTTTCTATGTGTGATACTGTCCATACGGCCTCTATCATAGGCTACATGAAAACATAATTAGACAAATGGCCGTGGCACCGCCCACACAATCCGAAATTTCAATCGGTCTTATCTCAAGAGCCATTAAAGGTAAGAAGATGAGATTTGCTACATTTGTAAATGGTACATAGGGGATTACGTCTTGCTGCGAAATTGGCGGTGCCACGCCCCTTTTGAAAAAATTGTTATGTCGGTCATATTAATAAAACGATTGCAGATAGGATGATGAAATTTGTGGTGGTTGTTTCCCTTTTCGAATAAACGTCAATTAAGAATGGAGTTTTATTCGTACTTTTTGGGGTAAACAGGACCCGACCAATCGGCAAATGCTATGTATAATCGAAGAAATTGATATGATATTGAAATCCGTAAAAAATCCAAAAAGAGAAAAAAATTTACTATCGCCCAGACCAAACGGCTAATGATATAATCATAATAATTTATATGGGCTTGGAATTAGAACGAAGCAAGGACGGTTTTTGAAATTCTTTCCTTTTAGGGGTTATATAAAGGCCGAAGAGGGTACTAAAAGGCTAAAGGTATAGTCGCAAAAATGGAAGTGCATATTTTAGTTCTAAGATGTGAAATTCGAAATTCGTTCTTTAGTTGTAAAAATACCGAAAAAAGAATAAAACTTTTACTATTGTCCAGACCAAATGTATATAGAATTGCTCCTTATAGAATAAGAGAGCCGGCAGATGGGGTTTTTAGAAATTCGAACATTTAGGGGTAAATAGGCCGAATAGCGACAATACTGGTACCATCACCCAGAGCAAACGGCTTAAGCTATAATCGTATATGGGCATGCTTCCTATAGAATTAGAGGAAGTACCAGTCCATTTCAGTTGTGGGATACGAATGTATCCTTTTTAAATTCGCAATTTTAGGGATATTAAGGGACTAAAGCGGTACAATCACTCAAACAAATGGGATAAAGCTACAATCACATAAATGGGGTGTTCGAAGTTCTAATGAAGCTATTGCATTTTACCTGTATTGCTTGAATTCATTGTAAGTGCAGGTGAAGCAACGCGAGCCGGGAAAGCTGTATGAGTATGAGATATAGATCATGAAAATCAATAACCGCGTTTCGCTTTTATTCACACTTAAAATGACACATTTTGGATAATATAAATTTTATCCATTCAGGATATATAAGAGGTGGGCGTGTCTTTCTAGATTATTTGATATAATTCAACACAATTGTCAGTTATACATAGGGTTGCCAGACGGTCTTGATTTTTCTTGATTTTCAAGAAATTTTAGTGCTTGTCAAGAATCAAGAAAAAATAAGTTTTGTCAAGATTTTTACAGAAAACGTAGTGTTTTGAAGCGGAAGCAGGAATAAACCCAAATTTAAGCTTAATTGGCTAAAGATCGCAGTAGTCTTGTTTTTTCTTAATGGCTCTAGAAAGCCGTTGAAAGACAATGTCAGGTCAGCGAAGTAATGTCAAATCGTAATTTTTTTTTTATCATTTCGTGCTTCGAAGTATTAAAATTACCAATAACTCTATATCGCAAAATAAAATAACATCAGTTGAATTATTTATCTCTCACTCTTAGGTATGAGGTAATAGTAGACAAACCCTCAGAAAATCGAAACGATTGCCACACCGCTTTTGGCACCTCCCATACAAATGAGCGTATTCACCCTCATAATTTTACATACATATCATTTTGTTAGTACACTGAATTCAAAAATATAATTAAAATTTGACTCCGGAATGAGTATAGACTATAACGGCCGACCCCAACTGATTCCTGTCATACAAAATGGCCTATTTTTGGAAAATTGATATTTCTTTCATTACAACCAAACCCACAACTGAAGGATACTTAAATTTGGTTAGTTTTATAATCTTGTGATAGTATAAAATCCTCGGAAAACCTAAACGTTTGCCCTCTTTAGTACTTTCCATAAAATTGACCGAAAACTATGTGGGTGTTCCACACACATATCTTTATGTTAAGTACACTGAATTAAGTGAAATTTTGCACAAGCTAAAATTTTATTTAACCTAGACCTACGAAAAAAAATCGGGCTCATTGTGCTGCACCTGCTGGTACCTGCTATAAAAATATGCCAATTACCCGAACATTTATATATTTCCAATAATTTCTGAATGAAACTTGTCAAGACGTTGAAAAAAGGTTACTTTTAATATTTTGCATTCATAGGTGAAACTTAAGAAACTGGGTGTTTTACCAAACCCATTAGAAATTATGAATTCTTTAGAGATTTTTTATGCGAAAAAGTCTCTTTCAGTAACCTCATACAAATTTACAATATGTCCAGAGGCATAGAATTAAAATTACTATATTTGTTGGCAAATTCATTAAAACTTTTTACACTGTAACCCTTACAACGATGTAACTACGTGTCAGTAAAAGTCTGGCCATAAAACCGAGAGTCCTATCTCCAACCGTTTACTCTCTACAAGCTGAAACATTTTAATACATAAGTAATTCTATTTTAAAATCGTTTGGTTTCTAGACTCTAGACTTGAATAATATCATACTTAAGGTAGGGGTACTTATGAGTCAGTTCATCTGACTGAAATACCTTTTATATGAAAGTTATATTTTTATAAAAAAATAAATGAAATTAAAATATTTACTACTTTAACGTATGAGTGTTTTAATTTGTCAAGATTTTTTTACACAATCAAGATATTTATTGGTGATTGTCAAGAATTTTACAATTTTGAATCTGGCAAGCCTAGTTATACATCAGACATAAATTGAGGTAAATTTGGTTCAATACGAACAACAATTTTTGAAAATATAAGTTTTTCCATTTCTGAATACACGACCACCTCGTCTCCTTTGAGGTAATTTTATATAATTCAACACAGTCTTCAGTAATTATCAGACAACACAATTGTTATATATCAAAGACAAATCGAGCTAAATTTGCTTCAATACTAATAACATTTTTTGGAAAATATAAGTTTTTTCCATTTCAGAATATATGGGTGCTGGGAGTGTCCTTCGATATAATTTGATATAATTCAACACAGTTGTCAGTAATATAACAGAGACAAATTGAACCAAGTTTGGTTCAATACCAATAAGAATTTAGCAAATTTAAGTTTTATTTTTATTTCCAGATATATGAAAGGTGGGCGTGTCATTCGGCCAATTTTCACAAAACTTCGTTTTTTTTTCCTATTAATAACAGCGGCAAGATTTTTGGGACGTATGAATATGATCTTGAAAATATCACTCATACGTTGAGTTCGATTAATTAATATTAATCATACGACGCATGGTGGGGAAAAACGACAATCATACGGGCCAAGTTTACAAAAAACACAAAACATCTCTGAAAAAAAATACTATTTTCTAAAAGGACACACAAGCCAACTTAAGACTAAGGATATTAGCTAAGCCAAGCAGTAATAACAAGCAACAAATTAACAACTCAAAAAAAAATTGAAAAACTTTGGACATATTTCTTTTTTGCAGACAAAAAAGTAAACATACCACAACATGTTTACAGTGCAAACAATACAAAAAAATAATACAAACATTCACACACACACACACACACACACCCACACACACTTATACACATATTAAATAGATATGGGAGTTTATAGTATATGTATATATATTTACTGTATCTAAATTGGCCACTAATGATTGTGATGATGGATTGTCTAGATATTTGTTGTGGCTGTGGTAGTTGTTGTTGTTGATGTTCTTGTTACTGTTGTTATTGCTATTGATGTTGTTATATTTGTTACTGTTGTTGTTGTTGTTGTTATGGTGTTGCTGTGTTCTGGTCGATGTTGCTGTTGTTAATGCTGATGCAGATGCTGATGCTGATGAGGTTGTAACATTTGTTGCCGTCACTAAGGATGTTGACGACATTGTCGAGGTGGTCGATGTTGTTGACGACGACGACGAAAACGGCGACGATGATGACGACGTAGATGTTGTTGCGGCAGACGATGAAGTAGATGAAGTTAATAAAGTGTTATTCAAACGGTCGACAACTGTTGCTTGCAAAGCTAAGGCTGATGATGATGCTGATGCCGATGATATGAGACGATTCTTAGCTTTTATGCCATCATTTAATGTTGATGATGATTTCAATGAAGTAGTGGCCAGTTTGTTAAGCTGTTTAGATTTGTTTATGTTACGCTGTGATAATGCAGATGCTGAAAAGGTGCTGTGATATGCTGATGATGATGATGATGACGGCGATTTCAATGCTGATGATGGGGCGCCGGCGGATTTGGATGACGATGATGTTGACAAATATGACATGGGCGACCATAGGAATAGATTCATTTTCTTAAATAATTTTGTGGTGCTACTGGTTAATGCTCTTAATGACACCGCAGCAGATGGTGTGAATGTTAATGATGAGGCGCTTAACGCCGCTGCTGATTTATTGGAAGCTAATGATGAAGTGACTGAAGCTGATGCTGATGCTGAGGACAATAAAGTTGTAGTGGGTGATGAGGAAGAGTGGGAAGAAGATGAAGTATAACTACCACCAATTCCATTAGTGCTCTGGCTATCTTTATGCTGCGCGTTCGTAAGCAATTCCACATTTTAGGTTTATTTTGTTTTTTTTTTGTATTTTTAAAAAAGAAAGACACAAGACATAACACAATCAATGTAACGCATGTGAACAAGTATCAAATTGAGAGTTGTGCGGGGGGGAGAAGATATAAAAGAAATGGTAAGATAAGAAATGGGAGAAAAAGAACAACATATGAAATATACACAATTTATTGTAGCTATTATTGTAGTTGTTGTTATTGTTGTAAGGAGGTCAGGGGTTGGTGATTTAGTTGTTATTTAAAGATAAATTGTAAAATTGAACAAATCACAAATTACAATACAATATAATCAAATACAATAGAATTCAACTCGGTTGTGTTTAGGTATCGCATACTAAATGTCTCTCTAACTGTCGGGGGCTGTATGTGTATGTGAATCAGTAGCTGTCTTTCAATATGTGTGTGTCTGTGCATAAGTGGGTGTGAGTTAGTGTGTATGTGTAATACAATTGTGTGGGTTTAAAAACTGTTTAATACTTGTCATGTCTATGTACGCAGCACAGTGGTTTGGTAATTTGGCGTACTAAGGATATAAATATTCATATTCGATCAAATGATAAAAATCCATAAGTAATTTAATGAATTTAATGAATTTAATGTGTTTAATGTAGTAAATGAATTTAGTGAATTCAATAAAATAAAAAAAATTTGACTTATTTAATGAATTGAATGAATTAAATGAATTAAGTGAATGAAATGAATAAAATGAATTAAATTAATTAAATGAATTAAATGAATTAAATGAATTAAATGAATTTAATGAATTTAATGAATTTAATGAATTTAATGAATTTAATGAAGTTAATGAATTTAATGAATTTAATGAATTTAATGAATTTAATGAATTTAATGAATTTAATGAATTTAATGAATTTAACAAATTTAATGAATTTAATGAATTTAATGAATTTAATGAATTTAATGAATTTAATGAAATTAATAAATTCAATGAATTAAATGAATTTAAAGAATTTATTGAATTTAATGAATTTAATGAATGTAATGAATTTAAGGAATTCAATGAATTAAATGAATTAAATGCATTAAATGAATTAAATGAATTAAATGAATTAAATGAATTAAATGAATTAAATGAATTTAATAAATTTTATGAATTTAACAAATTTTAAGAATTTAACAAATTTTATGAATTTATTGAGTTTAAATAATTTAATAAATTTAATGAATTTAATGAGTTTAATGAATTTAATGAATTTAGTGAATTTAATGAATTTAATGAATTTAATGAATTTAATGAATTTAATGAATTTAAGATATTTTATGAATTCAATGAATTTAATAAATTCAATGAATTAAATGAATTTTATTAATTTAATAAATTCAATGAATAAAATGAATTTTATGAATTTAACAAATTTAATGAATTTAGTGAATTTAATGAATATAACGAATTTAATGAACTTAATGAATTTAATAATATGAATTTAATGAATTTAATGAATTTAATGAATTTAATGAATTTAATGAATTTAATGAATTTAATGAATATAATGAATTTGATGAATTTAATGAATTTAATGAATTTAATGAATTTAAGGAATTTAATGAATTTAATGAATTTAATAAATTTAATGAATTTAATAAATGTAATAAATTAAATGAATTTAAGAAATTTAAGGAATTTAATGAATTTAATGAATTTAATGAATTTATTGAATTTAATGAATTTAATGAATTTAATGAATTTAATGAATTTAATGAATTTAATGAATTTAATGAATTTAATGAATTTAATGAATTTAATGTGTTTAATGAATTTAATGAATTTAATAAATTTAATGAATATAATGAATTTAATTAATTTATTGAATTAAATGAATTTAATGTGTTTAATGTAGTTAATGAATTTAAAGAATTTAATTAATTTGATTAATTTATTGAATTTAATGTTTTTAATGAATTTAATGAATTTAATGAATTTAATGAATTTGATGACTTTTATAAATTTAATGAATTTAATAAATTTAATGAAATTAATGAAATTAATGAATTAAGTGAATTTAATGGTTTAATAAAATTAATGAATTTAATGAATTTAATGAATTTAATAAATTTAATGAATTGAATGAATTTAATGAAATTAATAAATTCAATGAATTAAATGAATTTAAAGAATTTATTGAATTTAATGAATTTAATGAATGTAATGAATTTAAGGAATTCAATGAATTAAATGAATTAAATGCATTAAATGAATTAAATGAATCAAATGAATTAAATGAATTAAATGAATTTAATAAATTTTATGAATTTAACAAATTTTAAGAATTTAACAAATTTTATGAATTTATTGAGTTTAAATAATTTAATAAATTTAATGAATTTAATGAGTTTAATGAATTTAATGAATTTAGTGAATTTAATGAATTTAATGAATTTAATGAATTTAATGAATTTAAGATATTTTATGAATTCAATGAATTTAATAAATTCAATGAATTAAATGAATTTTATTAATTTAATAAATTCAATGAATAAAATGAATTTTATGAATTTAACAAATTTAATGAATTTAGTGAATTTAATGAATATAACGAATTTAATGAACTAATGAATTTAATAATATGAATTTAATGAATTTAATGAATTTAATGAATATAATGAATATAATGAATTTGATGAATTTAATGAATTTAATGAATTTAATGAATTTAATGAATTTAATGAATTTAATGAATTTAATGAATTTAATAAATTTAATGAATTTAATAAATGTAATGAATTAAATGAATTTAAGAAATTTATGGAATTTAATGAATTTAATGAATTTAATGAATTTATTGAATTTAATGAATTTAATGAATTTAATGAATTTAATGAATTTAATGAATTTAATGAATTTAATGAATTTAATGAATTTAATGAATTTAATGAATTTAATAAATTTAATGAATATAATGAATTTAATTAATTTATTGAATTAAATGAATTTAATGTGTTTAATGTAGTTAATGAATTTAAAGAATTTAATGAATATAATGAATTTAATTAATTTATTGAATTAAATGAATTTAATGTGTTTAATGTAGTTAATGAATTTAAAGAATTTAATTAATTTGATTAATTTATTGAATTTAATGTTTTTAATGAATTTAATGAATTTAATGAATTTAATGAATTTAATGAATTTAATGAATTTGATGACTTTTATAAATTTAATGAATTTAATAAATTTAATGAAATTAATGAATTAAGTGAATTTAATGGTTTAATAAAATTAATGAATTTAATGAATTTAATGAATTTAATGAATTTAATAAATTTAATGAATTGAATGAATTTAATGAATTTAATGAATTTAATGAATTTAATGAATTTAAAGAATTTCATGAATTTAATGAATTTAGTGAATTTAATGACTTTAACGAATTTAATGATTTAAGTGAATTTAATGAATTTAATGAATTTAATGAATTTAATAAATTTAATAAATTTAATGAATTTAATGAATTTTACCAATTTAATCAATTGAATGAATTTAATGAATTTAATGTGTTTAATGTATTTAATGAATTTAATAAATTTAATGAATTTAATGAATTTAATGAATTTAATGATTTGAACGAATTTAATGAATTTAATGAATTTAATGAATTCAATGAATTTTATGAATTTAATGAATTTATTGAATTTAATGAATTTAATGAATTTAATGAATTTAATGAATTTAATGAATTTAATGAATTTAATGAATTTAATGAATTTAGTGAATTTAATGAATTTAATGAATTTAATGAATTTAATGAATTTAATGAATTTAATGAATTTAATGAATTTAATGAATTTAATGAATTTAATGAATTTAATGAATTTAATGTGTTTAATGTTGTTAATGAATTTAATGAATTTTATGTGTTTAATGTTGTTAATGAATTTAATGAAGGTAATAAATTTAATGATTTTATTGAATTTAATAAATTTAAGAAATTTATTGAATTTAATGAATTCAAAAAATTAATGAATTAAATGAATTCAAAGAATTTAATGAATTTTTGATTTTATGATTTTTATGAGTTTTATTAATTTAATTAATTTACTGAATTTAATGTGTTTATTGTAAAAATTTTTGTACATTTGTGAATTTTATGAACTTAAAATTTTGCTGAAAAAATACGTATGAGTAATGCTGCAACATGAATTAATATCAGTCATACGACAAGTTTACATTATAAATAGTCAATTGGTATATATTTCCTTTATACACAACAATCAAAAAATTTTAAGCATTTACTTAAAAATTCATTGTAGCCAAAACCACTGTGCCACTGTCGTCGGTTGTCTGTACCTATATCAATGCACATCAAATTCAGTATTTTCAACGTCACTTGTATCTACAGCTACAAACGAAACTGTAAACCTTAAAAATACTTTAGAAATGTATAGATGGATGGATGGATGGTTGGCTCGTTGGCTGGATGGCAATTGCTATAAATGGATTTGTTTGGACATGTGTTGGGTGTGGGGGAAGAGTGTAGGTGCAGAGTATCTGGCTTGGATCCCTTAGTGAAGTGCGTTCGTTTGTAGATGTGCTTTACAGATCTCTATGCGCTATTGGATGTCATTTGTCTCTCGTCCTATTGTTGTAGGTAATTTTAAATGAAATGATTGCAGACTTAAAAAAAAATTTTTTATATTCGTTTGATTTTTTTGCCACAAAATCATAGAAAAGTTTTTCATTTTCTTTACATTTGAATAAAAAAAATCTTTAAGTGTGCAAATGCTGGAGGTTTTATTTCATTCACTTTAACTTTGTCTACTGTAGGTTCTATTTGCTGGTTTTTTTTTTCGTTTTATTTCAGTTTTTTTATGTAATATAGATATAAATAACTTGTATTAACTATAAGTTTAGTTGAGTGTGTGCATTATGTATATTTTAAGGGAGAAAGTGCGTAGTCTAGAGCAGCAAAGAAATATGTTGAGAATTTGTAATTAAGATTAAGTTTATAATTGAGTTGAGAGTATAGATTTCGTGGAGAAGAGAATAGATGAGGGGTACTCAATAGCAAAGCAATAACAGAATGCATTAGAAAAAAACGATGTAAATCTTAATTAAATTGCTAATTGGGATGAAATGTGGAAAAAGAGAATTCTTTTGAAGATGTGTAGCAATTTGAAATGCAGTTCAAGTTAAGGATAATTGAAAGAGTTTATTTAAATATTTTTTAATTTTTATTTCGAAGACATAACTAACTAAAAGCCTATTGTAATTTCTTATTTATACAATCAATATAAGTTTAATATTTTGTACAAAAAACTCAAATAATTTATTATTGAAGAAATATTCAAGAGTAAGTGGAAGAGTGCTTTCTATTGTTCTGTAATCAATTTGTTTATAATTCTTCTGATCCAGAAAAGTTTTTTTAATTACTAAGTTACACAAAGTTCTATATATTTTACATGTAAAACCCATACATATTCTTTACAAAGTCACTTGTACGACCAAAAGTATTTTGTCTAATTGAAAATAACTATATTAAATCCCAATGAAATGTTGAGATTTTTTTACAAAAATTTATCAAAATTTTTAAAAATTTTAGGGATATATTCATATACGCATTATTCGCTAAGATGAGGTATAGTTATTATTAATAAAATTATTTATACGCCCTAAGTTTTACGAATTAATATTAATCATACGTTTTAAGATTGATCTATTTAAATTAAGCATTAATAAATTGTATACAAATATTAGAGGAATGTTATATTGAATTTTTATCGAAAGTTTATAACAAAATAACAAATAAACAACAACAATAAAAAAATAATAATATATAGAAATTTAAAATGTAAAAGTAATTATTAAAACTATAAAATTATAAGAAAATAACAAATAAATAATAACAATATTAATAAATCCTATTAATAAGTAGGAATTAAAAATAAAAATAGAAAATGATAATTATACAATTTTTTATTATAGCAGTATACTCCTATTTGCAATCAAAATAGTTTCCAAAAAATAAAAATTTAAAAAATTGCAATCAAGATAGTTTTCAAAAAATTAAAATTTAAAATATTTTATTAATTTGTGTACATCAGGCTTAAGTTTTTAAAGTATTTGCTGTTGTTTTCTATTAAATAAAAAATAAATATTTTTATATCAATTTGACGCCCTATGCTCCAATGGGAGTTAGGGGACCACATAGACATATCAATCAATTAAAAAAAAATATGAGAAAAAATAAAAGCTAAATTTTTATTTTTTATAAAAACATAAAAATAACATATTTTTTAAATTTAGTTTAATTTTATTTTTTTAATTTTTTGTTTTAAATTTAATGGTAAAAACTTAAAATTAAAAAATACCAAATAAACCATAAAGGTAAAGAACATAATATAGCAATAATTAGATATTAAATAGAAT
Source organism: Muscina levida (assembly GCA_964034835.1). NCBI lineage: Eukaryota > Metazoa > Arthropoda > Insecta > Diptera > Muscidae > Muscina > Muscina levida. Next base: position 127,083,460 of record OZ035883.1, on the reverse strand, counting down.
TTATTTTTATTTAATTTAGATTTTATTTGTCACTATTTTTTAATTTTTTGCTGTTTTGTAATTTTTTATTCCTTATTTTGCGGTTTTCTTTGAAAAATAAATAATAATAAATAAAATAAAAATTTTAAAAAATTGAGACATATTTTTTAGTTTAAATATTTTTGTACAACATTGTTTTGTAGCAGCTAAAAATTTTTGTTTATTGTTTTTTACAAAAAAAAAAAATATTTTCAGTTTTCTAATATAAAAAAATTTTGTATTTTTAAAACAAATAATATGGTACACAAATAAATACTAAAAGAAATTTATTATTATTTTATATTTATTTATTATTTTAAAAAAAATTGGAAGTATTTTTGTACATTTTTACTTTTTTAATAAAAATATTATTTTTATTTTTCTTTGAAAAAAAAAATAATAATTTAATTTATAAAATTAAAATTAATGAAAAATGAGAAATTTTCTTAAATTTAAATATTTTTGTGCAACATTGTTTTGTAGTAAAAAAAATTGTTTATTGTTTTTTTACAAAAAAAATTCTTTTTAATTTTTTAATAAAAATATATTTTTTTATATTTAATCAATTATTTACGTAATTTTAATAATTACAAAAAAAAATTTTGGGTTTGAAGAAAAAAAATATTTTTATTACTTATTATTATTTTATGTTTTCTTAATTATTTTGTGTTATATTCTATATAAAAAAAATAAGGAAAAAATATTTTTTCTATAAATTCAAAAAATATGGAATAATGAAAAGTTTAATTTACATTTTTAATAAAACAGTGAAATATATGTTATTTTTTATAAAAAATTAGGAACAATTTTTTTTATATTTTTTTTTATTAACAAAAATTAAATAATAAATAAAAATGATTAATATTTAAATTAGTTTATATTTATTACTTTTTTAATTTTGTGCTTTTTTGTAAATTTTTATTTTGCGGCTTTCTTTGAAAAGTAATCAATAATTTAATTTATAAAAAAAAAATTTAAAAAAAAATTGAGACATTTTTTTCAAATTAAATATTTTTGTACAACATTGTTTTGTAGCAGCTAAAAATTTGTGTTTATTGTTTTTTTCCAAAAAAAAATTTAATTTTCTAATATAAATAATTTTTTTATTTAATAAAAAACAATATGGTATACAAATAAATACTAACAAAAAATTATTATTTTTTTAAATTTACAATGTTGTTGGCATGTTGTGCGCTTCGAGGATGCTTTCTTCTCACCGGAGGGAAAATATCTCATTAGCTTTGAGATGCTTTCTTCCCTTAAGGTTTGTGATGATAGAGAACAAGGCACAGCAAAGGGCGCTGACGAGACATTGTGGTTAATGTCGATATGACGTCATACGCCTAACCTGCTGTCAACATAATACATTTCACAAACTCTTGACTAAAAACCTATTGGCAATAATAAATAATTGCCAATAGAACTGATCTTAAACCGAACTATGACAATATCAGAATTCTTTACAGATCAACAATAAATAAAATCAAGAACGATGAATACACTGAAGGTACACAGAACGGGTTTGAGACTTTGTCAACAAAAAAACTCCTGTGCAATTGTGTCCGATGGATACATGCATAGGCAAGTGCTTGTGTGTGTAATATGTTGGCATGTTGTGCGCTTCGAGGATGCTTTCTTCTCACCGGAGGGAAAATATCTCATTAGCTTTGAGATGCTTTCTTCCCTTAAGGTTTGTGATGATAGAGAACAAGGCACAGCAAAGGGCGCTGACGAGACATTGTGGTTAATGTCGATATGACGTCATACGCCTAACCTGCTGTCAACATAATACATTTCACAAACTCTTGACTAAAAACCTATTGGCAATAATAAATAATTGCCAATAGAACTGATCTTAAACCGAACTATGACAATATCAGAATTCTTTACAGATCAACAATAAATAAAATCAAGAACGATGAATACACTGAAGGTACACAGAACGGGTTTGAGACTTTGTCAACAACAAAACTCCTGTGCAATTGTGTCCGATGGATACATGCATAGGCAAGTGCTTGTGTGTGTAATATGTTGGCATGTTGTGCGCTTCGAGGATGCTTTCTTCTCACCGGAGGGAAAAGTTCTCATTAGCTTTGAGATGCTTTCTTCCCTTAAGGTTTGTGATGATAGAGGAGAAGGCACAGCAAAGGGCGCTGACGAGACATTGTGGTTAATGTCGAAATGACGTCATACGCCTAACCTGCTGTCAACATAATACATTTCACAAACTCTTGATTAAAAACCTATTGGCAATAATAAATAATTGCCAATAGAACTGATCTCAAACCGAACTATGACAATATCGTAAAAAAAATAAATAAATATTTGTACTTTTTTAATAAAAATATAATTTTTATTTTATTTTTATTTTGTTTTCCAAAAAAAATAATTTTTATTATTAATTTTTATTTTTTGTTTCTTTTTTTTAATTTATTTGGTGTTATTTTCTATTTTACAAAAAAATAAGAAATAAATATTTTTTATATAAATTAAAATAAATATGGATGAATTAAAAGTTTAATTAATATTTTTAATAAAAAAGTAAAAAAAAATTTTATATTTTTTTTAACTCAATAGTAAAAACTAAAAATTAAAAATAACAAAAATAAACAATAACAATATATAACAAGAATAAGATTATAAATAGAATTTATTTTTATGTAATTAGTTTTTATTTGTCACTTTTTTTTAATTTGTAGCTTTTTTTTAATTTGTTGTTCCTAATTTTGCGTCTTTCTTTAAAAAATAAATAACTAACAATTTAGTTTATAGAAAAAATTAATAAAAAAAATTAAATTATTTTTTTTTCAATTTCAATATTTTGATAATTTTTTTTTGTTTTTTTTAGTCATAAAAAATATTTACTGTTTTCTAAAAAAAAAATTTAGTTGACTTTTTTTAATAAAAATTATATTTTAGATTTATATTTTTTAAAATAATACGAAATATATTTTTTAATAATAAAAATTTTTAATACAAAAAAATTAAAAACATTATTAAATTGTAATTATTTTTTTGTAATAAAAATGTAAAAACAAAATGTCCTTATTTTTTGGGAAAATTTTTTATTATTTATGTTTGTTGTTCTCCAAGGCAGGCACTGATTTAAAGCTGATCAATATGAGAAATAGTTGATACTTTCACGTCTTTAAATACTTATCACCTGTATACGCTAAAATTATTTGAAATTTTTCTAAGACATTACAAAAGTTCAAAGTCCTTAAAAATTATTTCTTGTACCTTAACTTAACTTAATAAAATAATATTTAGTAATTTGGTTAATTAATACCACTCAATATTAAGTATGACAATTATTCATAATAATGTTAATAATGATACTACTCAATATTACGTATGAGTGCTATTAATAATAATTCTCACTACTACGTATGATTAATATTAATTTAGAATTTAAAAGCTATTTTTATAAAATTTAGGAAATTTTAAATTGAACACTTTATGATTGCCCCTAAATATAGTAAAAATGTTTACCGATCAAATAACTCTATCAACTAATTCTACAAGATAAATAAAAAGAAAACGCAAATAAACATTTCAACTAAATTAAACTGCAATTCTCAACATATTCCCTCCTCTCTCTCTCTCTCTCTGTCTTTTTGTTTGTGGATGCCCAAAATGTGTAATGGAAATTACATTTTTTCGTTGCTTTCTGGTGTTGTTGTTGTTTTTGTGCTATCCACTAATAATAAATATTTACATTCCGTGTTTAATTTGCAATTTATAGAGTTTAGTATTTGCTTTCGCATACACAAAATATCAGAGGACATGTGAGCGCAAGGAGTCTCTAGGGCAGTACAGAAGGATCTTGGAGGTGGAAAGGATGGTCTGTGTGAGTGTTTATATATATATATATATGTGTGTGAGAGTGTGTGTTGTTGTTTGTGTATACTAACAATGTTGCAACGTACCTTTATGATGTCTGGCTGTGGCATTGGCTGTCGTGATATGTGATACTGATACAGTATCATGTACATGCATGTGGTGGCTACGAAAATAGTCAGGTACATTTTAATGGATCTTCCCACCGCCATTTTTGCTATGGTGGCCTTTCGTTCGCTACTGCTGCTGCTTCAAATTTAACTCAGGGGTTTGAGTGAACACAGGCTGACCAGGAAACAGTGCAGTGTTATCTGCTGGCTGGAGGTGCAGGGGGGAAAGTTGTTCAAGTCTTGTGTGTTGCCCACCCGCCAAAGTGTTTGGGGAGTTACTACTATATAGCTGGCGTATCTCGTTAACAAATTATTCTTGTTTACTTGGGACGACGACGAGGAAAGCAATGGCGTTCTTTACTCTAACGTTCTGTTGAGATATTACGTTTGCAGCCGGCTAGATGGTTAGTAGTTAGTTGCAGTTGTTTTTAATTAAGTATTTTGTAAATATTTTCGTGTTTTACGTTTATTTCTTTAAACTATTTGGTCTTGGTCTTTGCTCTAGCTTTTACAACAAATCTCACTCTTTAGTTTGTGCGCCAAACTTTTTAGTTGGTCATTATATGCTTGTTTTTTGTTTTTGTTCTTCTTTTCGACTAAATAGTTCTAATATGGCTTAAAGCTTTTTCAGTTTTCCATTATCCCCTATCATTTGTGTGGTAGTGGCATTACAGTTGAGGGCTTGCTGGCTTGCGGGAGGAACAGTGTTGCAGGATAGAGGGCTGGCAGCTTACAAGTTTGCTAATGATTACTTTGCATTGTATCGTGTTGGTTTTCAATTATTTGTGAAAAAGCTGTAAAAATGTTAGAAATGTTTTGTAGTGGTGTTGTTAATTTTAATTTGCCGGTATATGTATGTCTGTGTATATGGATTATAAACACTAAGAGTGATAATGCATGCATTTACCTTAGCACGTTGTAAACTTGATGAACAATGCACGGCAAATTCAAGTTCATGGAGGAGCGAATGCCAAAGGTCTTTACACATGGTCAACAACATGTCTGTAAAGAGAATTAAGAGAAATAACAGAGATATAATAAATATTTAAGGAAACTAATTGTTAAAATGTAGAGAATTTCTAATCGTGGCAGAGAAAGTAATAATAAATATAAATGATTCGTTCTTTATAATAAAGTAAAAATAACATCAAGTATACGTAGAATTAAGTTTCTTATCAATATTAATCATACGTTATCATAACATAAAAGTAAAATTCTTAGAATTCATTTATATTAACTAGTCATTTGTTAAATTCATTACAATCATTAAATTCATTAAATTCATTAAATTCATTAAATTCATTAAATTCATTAAATTCATTAAATTCATTAAATTCATTAAATTCATTAAATTCATTAAATTCATTAAATTCATTAAATTCATTAAATTCGTTTAATTCCTAAAATTCATTTAATTCATTAGATTCATTAGTTTCATTAAGTTCATTAAATTCATTAAATCCATTAAATTCATTAAATTCATTAAATTCATTAAATTCATTAAATTCATTAAATTCATTAAATTCATTAAATTCATTAAATTCATTAAATTCATTAAATTCATTAAATTTAATAAATTCATTAAATTCATTAAATTCATTAAATTCATTAAATTCATTAAATTCATTAAATTCATTAAATTCATTAAATTCATTAAATTCATTAAATTCATTAAATTCATTAAATTCATTAAATACATTAAATTCATTAAATTCATTAAATTCATTAAATTCATTAAATTCATTAAATTCATTAAATTCATTAAATTCATTAAATTCATTAAATTCATTAAATTCATTAAATTCGTTTAATTCCTAAAATTCATTTAATTCATTAGATTCATTAGTTTCATTAAGTTCATTAAATTCATTAAATCCATTAAATTCATTAAATTCATTAAATTCATTAAATTCATTAAATTCATTAAATTTATTAAATTCATTAAATTTAATAAATTCATTAAATTCATTAAATTCATTAAATTCATTAAATTCATTAAATTCATTAAATTCATTAAATTCATTAAATTCATTAAATTCATTAAATTCATTAAATTCATTAAATTCATTAAATTCATTAAATTCATTAAATTCATTAAATTCATTAAATTCATTAAATTCATTAAATTCATTAAATTCACTAAATTCACTAAATTCATTAAATTCATTTAATTCACAAAATTCACTAAATTCATTAAATTCATGAAATTCATTAAAGTCATTAAATTCATAAGATTTATTAAATATATTAAATATAATAAATTCATTAAATTCATAAAATTCATTAAATTCATAAGATTTATTAAATATAATAAATTCATTAAATTCATTAAATTCATTAAATTCATTAAATTCATTAAATTTATTAAATTCATTAAACTCATTAAATTCATTAAATTCTTTAAATCCATTAAATTCAATAAATTCATTAAATTCATTAAATTCTTTAAATCCATTAAATTCAATAAATTCATTAAATTCATTAAATTCATTAAATTCATTAAATTCATTAAATTCATTAAATTCATTAAATTCATTAAATTCATTTAATTCATTAAATTCATTAAATTCATTAAATTCATTTAATTCATTAAATTCATTAAATTCATTTAATTCATTAAATTCATTAAATTCATTAAATTTATTAAATTCATTCAATTCATTAAATTCATTAAATTCATTAAATTCATTAAATTCATAAAATTCATTAAATTCATAAAATTCATTAAATTCATTAAATTCATTAAATTCATTAAATTCATTAAATTCATTAAATTCATGAAATTCATTAAATTCATTAATTTCATTAAATTCATTAAATTCATTCAATTCATTAAATTCATTTTATTCGTTAAATTCATTAAATTTATTAAATTTATTAAATTCATTATACTCATTATTTCGTTAAATTTATAAAACTTAATAAATTCATTAAATTTAATAACTTCATTAAATTCATTAAATTCACTAAATCTATTAAATTCATAAAATTTATTAAATTCGTTAAATTCATTAAAATCATCAAATTCATTAAAAAAGTGATTTAAATAAATTAATAGTACCATTTGGTGTTATTTCTTATATTGCAATATTTTCTCTTATTAACAGCAAGTCCACTGCTTTCAATTATTTATTAATATATAAATTATACCATTTCTTGATATTACTTATTATGGCACTACTACTGCAACTACTTATAACAGCGCTGTTGTTATTAAAATCACTCATATGCATTGCTCATTTCCTTTCTATCCTCATTCAGTTGTGTCTTTCATCGTACCGTTGGGTGGCGTATGATTGTTATTTTACTTCATTTGTATTAATTGTGTCAACATCACTCATACGCCATGTAAACGTTGTAATTTCATTTCATCATTTGCCAGACCACAAGACCGCAAAGATTGCATCTTCAAATAATATTTAACATTTACATTTTCATTTATATTCACTTTTAATTACAATTGCACTTTTGCCATTTAACCGGAGTCGCCGCAACAAAACAAATGAAACGACGGACAAGCCAAAGAACTGCTGTGTATGTGTGTCTACAAGTTAAACTCTCGATGCAGGTAAATCTTGTGTTTGTCATCTCCCGGTGGGAGTCAGCCACATGGCTGCTACGGTCCCGCCCTGTGACCTAGAAGTGGTGCACAATCACACCAGTCTCACTAGTGCTGTGCCCTAACGTATCCTACAGATATCTGGCATGTCAGTCCCACGAGTGCAGCAAACTAAAGTTGTGTTGTGTTGTATTATTTATCCTTCATCTTCATTATGTTCTGTGTAGGCAGAAGGAGCAAAGAGAAAGAGGCATTCAATGGCTCTGATGGTATGTGTGTGTGTGTGTGTTTTGTGTCACTGAGGTCTATAGGACATAGAGGACATCTACTTGGGTAAACTTTTATTACCAGTGTCAGCCATTTAACCCATTTACACTTTTTCCCCATCACAACATGCAACAACATTGTCGCCGGCTTTTGTTTTCTTGTTTTTTTGTTGTTGTTGTTTTGTCCAGAGCATGTCTTCCTCTGTTCTGGTTCCCACTCTCGAAGGGGTTTCATTTACGCTTCTGTTGCACACAACAACAGCACAAAACAACACTGGGTATATGTTGCCTTGTGGCTGTTTGTTGCATTACAAATGCTGAACAAACAAACATTCGCGTTGCAGCAATAATGACGGGGGGCAGCCTAGCAACCACAGTAAAATAAGGTTTGCAGCGGATTCAGTGCAAAAACTTATACTTATTTTTGTGCTACATACATATCTCTATGATATTTAGGCCTCACTTACTTGTGTATCCTGCAGTTTCCGTATGTCCTTTTTAATAAAAACTAAAGAACATTAATTTCAATTTTTGTGTTCAAGAGTGAAAACATTTTTTGTGCACACCATCCTTTTTGTTTGTTTTTGCTAAATCTTTCTGTATATTCACTCCAGTTTGGTTGCTGTGATGGGCTTAGCATGAGGGCAAAGACAACTAACCCAGACCACACTGAGCAGATCTCAGGAGGACCTTGATTTCATTTTTATGATTTTAATATAAATACGAGAAAGAAAAAAAGGCCAACAAAAAACAACTAAATAAAGCGAATGCTTTGCGGAGAAAAATCCAGCAAAACTAAATAGTAACCCAATAAATTTTAATGAAATTTGTTTGCAGGGCAAATTGGGGATTTTTCTTGTGATAGCACAGAAAAACGGTGTTGAATGGTGGCCAAGCCTTTGGGGTAGTGGGGAAATATACAAAAACACAACACATAGATTAATGTAGGCAATTTAAGAGCCATTTGTAGATTGGTTTTGAGATAACAAAGAGCTGGCGTTATGGTGGCTGGGGAAGTAAGAAGAGATGGTTGAAAAATATTTTGCTTTGAATTAAATAGCGTTTAACATCGAAGGAATTTTTTAAAGAAAGCTGACAAATGTTAGATGAACTTAGTCAACGTATTAGTAATATAAATTGGAAGTGAGTGAGGCGTATAAGTGTTATTTAGATACATTCATACAGAAGGCACCAATACGTATGATTAATGATAATTTCAATGACTACAGATATTATCAGCATTAATTTATCGAAATTAAATGTATACATATCATCAATTTCACAAATGTAATGAAATAAATGAATTTATGAATTTAATGAATTTAATGAATTTAATGAATTTAATGAATTTAATGAATTTAATGAATTTAATGAATTTAATGAATTTAATGAATTTAATGAATTTAATGAATTTAATAAATTTAATTAATTTAATAAATTTAATGAATTTAATGAATTTAATGAATTTAATGAATTTAATGAATTTAATGAATTTAATAAATTTAATTAATTTACTGAATTTAATGAATTTAATGAATTTATTGAATTTAATGAATTTAATGAATTTAATGAATTTAATGAATTTAATGAATTTAATGAATTTAATGAATTTAGTGAATTTAATGAATTTAATGAATTTAATGAATTTAATGAATTTAATGAATTTAATGAATTTAATGAATTTAATGAATTTAATGAATTTAATGAATTTTGTGAATTTTGTGAACTTAATGAATTTAATGAATATAATGAATTTAATGAATTTAATGAATTTAATGAATTTAATGAATTTATTGAATTTAATGAATTTAATGAATTAATGAATTTAATAAATTTAATAAATTTAATGAATTTAATGAATTTAATGAATTTAATGAATTTAATGAATTAAATGAATTTAACGAATTTAGTGAATTTAATGAATTCAATGAGTTTAATGAATTTAGGAATTAATGAATCTAATGCATGAATTAATGAATTTAATGAATTTAATGAATTTAATAAATGTAAGACATATAAGGAATTTAATGGATTAAATGAATTTAATGAATTTCATAAATTTTATGAATTTAATGAATTTATTTAATTTAGTGAATTTAATGAATTTCATAAATTTTATGAATTTAATGAATTTATTTAATTTAGTGAATTTAATGAATGTAATGAATTTAATGCTTTTAATGAATTAAACAAATTAAATAAATCTAATAAATTTAATGAAATAAATGAATTTAATAAATTTAATGAATTTAATGAATTTAATGAATTTAATGAATTTAATAAATTTAATAAATTTAATGAATTTAATGAATTTAATGAATTTAATGAATTTAATGATTTTAATAAATTTAATGAATTAAAGGAATTTTATGAAATAAATAAATGTAATGAATTTAATGAATCTTATGAATTAAATTAATTTAACAAAATTAATAAATTCTAAGAATTTTATGAATTATTTTAATTTTATCAATATAATAAATTAATTTAATGAATTCCATAAACCACAACTTAATATTTTGCGACACTACCACATAACTAGCCAAATTTGTTATTTCCCTCACCAACCTACCGCGACATCCAAAACATGCAAAACACATGTAATGAAATGTATTTGATACAAAATTGTTTGCAGGGCTAAGTCGTTTATGGAATGTAAACATAATGTGCCGCTGTATAGAGGTCAAGCCTTTGGGGCAAAAGAAAACTGCAAAGTAAAGGCGGCAATCTCACAACCGTTGGTAGCTGCACTCAAAGGGTAGTGAAGGCCCCAACAAAGATATACATTGAAATACACCAACAAAAAATACCAAAAGAAAATTAAAATAAATAAAAGTAAAAAGAGATTTCGCATAGTGAGACGTATAAGTAATATTAATTAATAAGCCTCAAGGTGTACAAAGGATATTTACAGAATTCAACTGCTGTATCATCAAAACAACAACGAGGAAAAAAACACTTTTCAAACAAACGTTGAAAGAACGCCCAAATCAAGTAAATAAACTGCATTTTAATGAAAAACTCTTTAAGGGTACATAAAATCTTTGCGAAGGCAAAGAAATTGCACAGAAAGGAGGTCAAGCCTTTGAGGCAAACAGCACTTGGAATAGCACTAGCAGCAAAACAACCTAAACTGTTTCAGGGGTGGTGGTGGTGGTCAGAAAGTAAAAATTAATTCTTCAAAAAAATGTAAAATAAGAAAAACAAACAGAACAGAAATGAGAAAAGTTAATAATCGTTTGACATAGTTGTAAGAGAATGTTAAGAGAATACAAGAATTTAAATGCGTTTAAGGATGTTTGGCTGATATTTGTAAAAGAGATGAGAACAACATTTGTTAGTTATAAAATTAATAAAATTCATAAAATTGACAATTTTTAAAATCAAATCATTAAATTTTCATTTCATTTAAAAAAACACATAAAATAATTAAAATTTACATAATGTACAATATAACAATATAGTTCATAAATTTTATAAAATTTATGAAATTTATAAAATGAATTAAATTTATATTTTTAATAAATTTAATTAACTTCTAAATATTGTAAATTTTATAAAATTCATTTAATTTTTTAAATTCAATAAATTTATTAAATTCATTATATTAATTAAATTAATTAAATTCATTAAAATCATTAAATTCATTAAACTAATTAAATTTATTAAATTCATTAAATTCATTAAATTCATTAAATTCATTAAATTCATTAAATTTATTAAATTCATTAAATTCATTTAATTCATTAAATTCAATTAATTCAACAAATTCAATAAATTCAATAAATGCAATAAATTCATTTAAATTCATTAAATTCATTAAATTAATTAAATTAATTAAATTCATTAAATTCATTAAATTCGTTAAATTCTCTAAATTCACTAAATTCATTTAAATTCATTTAAATTCATTAAATTTATTTAATTCATTAAATTCATTAAATTCAACAAATTCAATAAATTCAATAAATTCAATAAATTCAATAAATTCAATAAATTCATTAAATTAATTAAATTCATTAAATTCTTGAAATTCATTAAATTCTTGAAATTCATTAAATTCTTGAAATTCATTAAATTCATCAAATTCATTAAATTCATTAAATTTATTAAATTTATTAAATTCATTAAATTTATTAAATTCATTAAATTAATTAAATTCTTGAAATTCATTAAATTCTTGAAATTCATTAAATTCTTTAAATTCATCAAATTCATTAAATTCATTAAATTTATTAAATTCATTAAATTCATTAAATTTATTAAATTCATTAAATTTATTAAATTTCCTTAAATTCAGTAAATAAATTTAATTCATTAAATTCATTAAATTCATTAAATTCATTAAATTCATTAAATTCATTAAATTTATAAAATTCATTAAATTAATTAAATTATCTAAATTCATTAAATTTATTAAATTCATTTAATTCATTAAACTCATTAAATTCTTTAAATTGATAAAATTCATTTAATTTTTTAAATTCATTAAATCAGCTTACTTTATTAAAAACATTAAATTCAAAAAATTCATTAATTTCATTAAATTCACTAAATTTATTAAATTCATTAATGCATAAAATTCAATAAATTCTTAAAATTTATTAAATTTATTAAATTCATAAAATTCATTAAATTCATTAAATTTATTAAATTCATTAAATTCATTTAATTCATTAAATTCATTAAATTCATTAAATTCATTAAATTCATTAAATTCATTAAATTCATTAAATTCATTAAATTCATTAAATTCATTAAATTTTTAAAAAATATTAAATTAATTTAAAATATTAAATTCAAAAATCATTAAATTTAAGTAAATTCATTAAATTCATTAAATTCATTAAATTCATTAGATTCATTAGATACATTAAATTCATTAAAATTCATAAAATTCACTAAATTCATTAAATTCATTAAATTCAATAAATTCATTAAATTCATTAAATTCATTAAATTCATTAAATTCATTAAATTCATTAAATTCATTAAATTCATTAAATTCATAAAATTTATAAAATCCATGAAATTTATAAAATTAACAAATTCTATAAAATTCATAAAATCCATAAAATCCCAAAAATTTACATAATTCGTAAAATTGATAAAATTAATTAAATTCGTAAAATTGCTGTGTGGAGAAGGCACAGCAAACGGCACTGATGATGATGGTTTGGCAACCATCGAAATAGCTATCTGCCCTGCCAGCTGTCAACATAATCCATTTCACACAACTCTTGTAAAAACAAATTCTATTAGCAATAATAGAATAGATCTCAAACCGAACAATGAAAAACATATTCATATTCTGCACAGATCGATAAAAACAAACAAGAGAAAATTTATAAAGTTCATAAAATTTATAACATTTCGTAAAATTCATAAAAGTCACCAATTATGAAATTCGTATAATACATAAAAAACCATAAAATTCAAGAAATTTAAAAATTTAAAATTCTATTAAATTCATAAAATTCGTATATTTTATAAAATTCATAAAATTCCTTATAATTTATAAAATTCATAAAATTAGTATAATTCATAATGTTCATAAAATTCACAAAATTTATAAAATTCATAAAAGTCACCAATTTTAAAATTCGTATAATGCATAAAAAATCATAAAATCCATAAAATTCATAAAATTAGTATAATTAAAAAAATGTATAAAATTCACAAAATTCATGAAAATTATAAAATTCATAAGATTTATAATACTAGTAAAATTCATAAAAAATCATAAAATTCATAAAATCCCTAAAGGTGATAAAATTCATAAAAACCATAAAGTTGATAAATTTATAAAATTCAAAAAATTTTTAAAATCCATGAAATTTATAAAGTTTACAAATTCATAAAATTTTTAAAATTTATATAATTTATGCAGAAAACAAAAAAAAAATGCATATAACTCTTAAAAATTATTAAATTCACAAACTTTACAAAAATTCAAATTCAAAAATTATTTAATTCACAAACTTTACAAAATTTCATAAATATTATAAAATTCATAAATTTTATGAAATTTACAAAATCTATAATACTTATAAAATTTGTAATACTCATATAATTTAAAAAAAAATTTTAAATTCATATAATTTATAAAATTCATTCATTCTATAAAATTCATAAAACTTATATAATTTAAAAAAATTATACAATTCATAGAATTTAAAAATGCATAAAACTCGTAAAATTTATAAAATTCACAAACTTTATAAAAATTCATAAAATTTATAAAATTTATAAAATTTAAAAAATTTAAAAAATCTATAAAATTCATAAAAAGTTATAAAATACATATAATTTATAGAAAATTCATAATTTTTTAAAATTCATTGATGTAATCCATTAGGTTATTAAAATCCATGTAATTTATTAAATTTATAAACACAAAAATGGAAAATAGACTGTGCCAAGTGTTCTAATTTTATATATATAAATATTATCTAAGGACTTATTAAGCCAAGTTTTTTTTCGGTAAATTGTAGACTAAGAGACTCCAGCTGTACTACGTACACTATAGCACTACTCTATTACTCTAATGAAGTAAAATTAATTAAATTATTTTTTAGTATGTAAGTAATAGGGGTCCAGTTGTTTCGACCACCTTCACGGCTACTACTGCCCTGTACAACCTTTTAGTCTATCTCCTAACGAAGTCACAAAATCTATATGATAATAATCTGATAATTAAAAAGTAATTAAATCAAAAATAATAGAGCGTAGAGCACATGTAGAGCTCTACTACACATATTAAATTAGTGTTAAAGTTTTTGTAGTGAGCTCATGCACACGCATGAAGTACAAGTATCTTTTGATATTTTTCTAGTTTTAGGCAAAAAAACCTTTACGAGCTGATTATCTTAGATAATAGAGAATTCTGGTTTTTCACAAAATTAATACTAATTAGTAATGAGAATTACAATGTTTGAATTGATATAACTCATACGTCGTAAGTGGAAGTATGAAGAATATTAGTAGGGAGAATATTACTCATACGCCATGGAAATTATGGAGTATGCTGTTGAATTTTACAGCTTGTTGCTGATAAAACTCTGCGTGAAAGCCACAAATAAAGTTGTTTTTGTCAAAATTACAGCTACTACCTTACCATTGAACAACTGAACACATTTTTATTAATTTTCCAAATATAAATCCTTATTATCCTGCTGTTAACTAATTTCTCTTTTACTTAAACCGTAAAGTAACAAATTTTCTGCACAATTTTGAACAACCTCCAGATTTGCATAACTAAATAGTTGTCAGCATGAAAGAGCTTTCAACGCCTTCATTTATAATAATACTTTGGGAAAAGTCCCTGTGAAGTCAAAAGGAACAAAAACAAAAGCAAAGAAAAAACACCCACACAAACTAATGTTCACATTCTTCTTTATTATCAAGTAATCCCTGTAATTTAAAGAAATGAATATGAATGAAATTTAAATAAATAATTATGACTTTTGCTTGTTGCCACGACCATTGGGTGGCAAACAAAATCCAAAGGATTTGCAAATCCTGAATCTTGGGTGAAAGCAAAAGCGATAAGCAACATGTCACATTCTTGGTGACATTTTAAGTTAATTGAAAAATATTTGTTAAGCCGGCGGGTTGGGGCGAGAACTATAAAGGGCAAAGAGCTAAAGACAGGGAGTTAAAGAGAAATCATAATATTTGTTGTGAATTACCACAAAGAGAACAACAACTTTAATGGTTAATGGTTTAACCTGATGCTAAAGCTCAAAGATATTATGGTCTGGCGAAAGATTATAACCGAGACCATTAATGATGACACAATACTACTCCCCTGGAGTATTCATAATTAAGGTTAAACCAAATATGTTTGCATTCCTTACTTGTTCTTTGTTTATTCACTTTTTTTTGCCAACATCACCTTAAGGTATGTGTGGTGGGAAATTTGGTTAAAGAGGATTAGACATCCTTATGATGTTGAGAAAATCCATAATTTCTACTTTTGTACAATACTCATATACTTTACACACACACACAGACAGAGAAGACACTCTCATCCTTCATATATACATATATACGTGCGATATTTAATAAAGTCATACGTATGTATAAATTATATTATAAATTTCACTTTATATGTATGTATGTATGTAGGTGAGCAGTAAACACAATTCTATCTGTCATAAGTTAAATACTTATGTAAACTTCAATAGGGTATTTGTAACACGTAGCAATAGCTTATAACAGCTATAGAGGTTAATATATATGTAAATACATGTGCCAACCCACCAACCAACCAACCAAGCAGCCAGCATATGTACAATTCTGTTGTTTACTACATTCATGAGTACTTGTGACTTTTAGCACTTTTTCGTAAATGAAAATGTTAATAAAGAAGGTGGGGATGGGTTGTGTTGGTTAGAATCACCACCTAGGGGATTGGCCAACAACAAAGGTATGTATTATAATTTGTTTATAGCTCAAATTGGGAAAGATAACGATGACGGCAAAAATATATGATATGTATAGAATACATATCTCCTATACTGTAATGTTTAATTTGTAGAAAATGTATAATATTTTAAGATAATGAAATTATGTATTTCAGTGTGGGCGCGATGATGACAGGATGGTAAGAACAGGAATCTATCATAGGGTTGACCTAGGTGTGAGTCCAAACACAGGCATCGACACGGCTCACTGCTGTATCATGCGTATCTCTATCTCCACTAACTTGCTGAACCAATTTAAAAAAAATTAATTAGGCCAAATGAGCGGAGAGGGCATGACAAAGGTTTTTTTAGTGCTAGAGAGGATATATTTGATACTCGGAAATACATATATGGATATGTGGACAAAATTTTAATATTTGACCAGTGGGCGTGGCCACACTGTATATTAGGCGGTGCAAAACTCTATTTTAGTCCTAGAGAGATATAATTCAATATATGGATTTGGGATGTAACGAATGTGCTTTGCGAATGCGAATAGTTATTTTTTGTTATTGCGAATGCAAATGCGAAAGCGAATATACCATAATTGTTTAGCAAGTGTCAAAAAATGGTTTACGTAAACGAATAATTTAGTTTCATTCCTACTGTCTGCGTTTTCAAATAAAAATATGTATTCTAGTTAAGTAATTAAACATAAAATATTTATTTCAAAGTAAAACAAAATGAGTGGAGAAGGCACAGCAAACGGCACTGATGATGATGGTTTGGCAACCATCGAAATAGCTATCTGCCCTGCCAGCTGTCAACATAATACATTTCACACAGCTCTTGTAAAACAAATTCTATTAGCGATAATAGAAACAGATCTCAAACCGAACAATGAAAAACATATTCATAATTCTATATAGATCGACAATAACAAACAAGACAAAAACAAAATATATATAAATCTCAGAAATTCAGTCTTTAAGGTAACTAAACATAATTTTTATTTACTTTCGAAAACTTTAACGTATTCTGTATTCAAAGTTTAGTAGAGCCAAGTTGCATTCAACAAAAAGAAGCTTTGCTGTTTTTCGCTATGCAATCTAGTTCTTAGTGGGTCATAGATAAGTCCGGCTCCACTCAACAACTGTTCGCTGGGGTCACTTCCCGGAGGCGTAGCTAAGAACTGGCGTGCCGAAGGTGCTAACTTTTGGTATTTCGAGCTGTTTCGTTTTTACTACAATAAAGGATCTTCTGAAATATGAATTTTTTTATCTTTTTTGTATTCAGGCAACAATTTTTTGCATGAGAGACTGAAAACGTGACCTCTTGCATGTCGTCATCAGTCTCACTATTACTTGTATTTAAGAAATTTTTTTGCGAATGCGAATATTGGAATACATATTTATACGAATGCGAAAGCGAATGTTCAAAACGATGCGAATAATTCGCATGCGCATATGTTTATAGTTAATAGTTAATAGTTAATAGTTAATAGTTAATAGTTAATAGTTAATAGTTAATAGTTAATAGTTAATAGTTAATAGTTAATAGTTAATAGTTAATAGTTAATAGTTAATAGTTAATAGTTAATAGTTAATAGTTAATAGTTAATAGTTAATAGTTAATAGTTAATAGTTAATAGTTAATAGTTAATAGTTAATAGTTAATAGTTAATAGTTAATAGTTAATAGTTAATAGTTAATAGTTAATAGTTAATAGTTAATAGTTAATAGTTAATAGTTAATAGTTAATAGTTAATAGTTAATAGTTAATAGTTAATAGTTAATAGTTAATAGTTAATAGTTAATAGTTAATAGTTAATAGTTAATAGTTAATAGTTAATAGTTAATAGTTAATAGTTAATAGTTAATAGTTAATAGTTAATAGTTAATAGTTAATAGTTAATAGTTAATAGTTAATAGTTAATAGTTAATAGTTAATAGTTAATAGTTAATAGTTAATAGTTAATAGTTAATAGTTAATAGTTAATAGTTAATAGTTAATAGTTAATAGTTAATAGTTAATAGTTAATAGTTAATAGTTAATAGTTAATAGTTAATAGTTAATAGTTAATAGTTAATAGTTAATAGTTAATAGTTAATAGTTAATAGTTAATAGTTAATAGTTAATAGTTAATAGTTAATAGTTAATAGTTAATAGTTAATAGTTAATAGTTAATAGTTAATAGTTAATAGTTAATAGTTAACAGTTAATAGTTAATAGTTAATAGTTAATAGTTAATAGTTAATAGTTAATAGTTAATAGTTAATAGTTAATAGTTAATAGTTAATAGTTAATAGTTAATAGTTAATAGTTAATAGTTAATAGTTAATAGTTAATAGTTAATAGTTAATAGTTAATAGTTAATAGTTAATAGTTAATAGTTAATAGTTAATAGTTAATAGTTAATAGTTAATAGTTAATAGTTAATAGTTAATAGTTAATAGTTAATAGTTAATAGTTAATAGTTAATAGTTAATAGTTAATAGTTAATAGTTAATAGTTAATAGTTAATAGTTAATAGTTAATAGTTAATAGTTAATAGTTAATAGTTAATAGTTAATAGTTAATAGTTAATAGTTAATAGTTAATAGTTAATAGTTAATAGTTAATAGTTAATAGTTAATAGTTAATAGTTAATAGTTAATAGTTAATAGTTAATAGTTAATAGTTAATAGTTAATAGTTAATAGTTAATAGTTAATAGTTAATAGTTAATAGTTAATAGTTAATAGTTAATAGTTAATAGTTAATAGTTAATAGTTAATAGTTAATAGTTAATAGTTAATAGTTAATAGTTAATAGTTAATAGTTAATAGTTAATAGTTTTTTTTTTTTTTTTTTTATTCTTTCTTATTCTTTATTATTCTTTATTTATAAAAAATTTAACAATAAAATTACATGTGTATAAATCCCGCGAAGCTATACGCTTGTATGCAGGAAAGTAGTATACATGAATTCGTTTAAACATTATTACAAATATACATATTATAAAATTCATATTACAATTGAATGTTACAAATTTCGCTTCATTGCGAGTTAATAAGAAATTTTTTTACAAGTTTTTTGCGTTTTAATTTATTACTATTATTAATAAGGTTTTGTGGCAAGGAGTTTAATATTGTTGGCAATTGGACATCAAGTGTACTTCTTCCATAGTAATTGTTATGACCAGGGATTTTGAATCTTCCTTCTGCTCGTCTTCTGGTATGGTACTGATGATCAATTTGGTACAAAATGTTAGGCTCATCTCCAAATTCACTGACTAGTGTGGTTTTGTATATATTTCGAATTGATAAAATGTTGTTATTTTTTGCGAATATTTTTAAATTTTGATCTGTTGTGTTTCGAATTATGTTAGTATTGATATTTATATTTGGATTTTCATTGTTGTTAACAGTGTTGAGGTAAGATGTATTGATTCGTAAGTTTTGTTGCGCGTTGTTTTGTTTTTTCATAAGTATTTTTAAAAGTCTGTTTTGCGTTTTTTGTATAATTTTGCAATACGGTGCATTTCCCCATGCAGTTATGCCGTGCCTTATGTATGACTCCGCTAGTGAGAAGTATGCTTGTAATAGAACGGACAAAGGGGCACAATTACTCAAATGATAAAGTACATATAAAGATTTACGTAGTTTTTTTTGCAGTACTTGAATATGCGTTTTCCATTTGAAATTGTGATCTATTAGGATGCCTAAGTATTTATATTCGTTGACAAGTTCAATGTGTGTTGTGCAGGTATCATCATAATTATTTAAACCAATATGATTTTTGTGTATGCATTCGTTTTCATGGAATTTTATGAAAATGTTTGAATATCTTACATGCGGTGGTTTTATATGCATTAATTTTGTTTTTGACGCATTTATTATTAGACCATTGTCATGACACCATCTGGCTATTATATTCAGCTCACGTTGCATTATTTCGGATGCGCTATCGATGTTTTTGTGAGACACGACTATGGCAGTGTCGTCAGCATAAGCAAATGCTGTGCTATTTTTGAGCATGTTTATCATTTCATTAGCATAAATGATGTATAATATCGGCCCTAGTTTGGAACCTTGAGGCACTCCATGCGTAATCATCACTTCATTGCCAACTTTCTTTCCAATTTTCACTCGGTATGATCTGCAATGGAGGTAGCTCTTAAACCAGTTTAAACACTGTCCTCTTATACCATTCCTTTCAAGTATTTCTAATAGTTTTTCGTGAGATAGTGTGTCAAAGGCTTTACTAAAATCGATAAAGAGGACTAGGCAGTGATCGTTATTGTTCAGATTTTTATTAATATGTGAGGAGAAATGGCCAAGGAGTTGATTAATATTTCTTCCTTTCTGGAAGCCGTATTGGTTTTTATTTATTGTTTTATATTTTTTTAAAAACTCGTTTAGTCTTCTCACTATAATTTCCTCAAGAACTTTTTCAACCACCGAGAAAATGGATATCGGCCTGTAATTATTATAATCATTTTTGTTGCCACTTTTATAAATCGGTCGCACCAGTGAAGTTTTAAGTAGATTAGGAATCGTACATTCTTGCAAACTAGAGTTGATTAGAGCGACAAACACTGGAGTTAAACACAGAGCATTGTTTTTTACATCTTTTGGTCTGATGCAATCAACACCAGCACCTTTTTTAAGATTAAGACCAGCTAAGATGTTGAAAATTTCCTGTTGGTTGGTTTCTGTGATGAAGATAGTGTTTTGTAATCTTTTTTCTGTTATTTGCAGTGTTTTAATATCACAACTGTGTATAATACTTTTCACATTTTCGTCGAATTTTAATGTAAAATTATTAAGCACATTTTCTGGGAGCTCACTTTTGAAGTTTCTCTTGATTGTATCGTCTATATTTTCAGATTTTTTGCCAATAATTTCGTTTATTAATAACCACGTTCCTCGAATATTAAATCTGTTTTTAATAAATTCTTTGCGATGATATTCATTTTTCGCATAATTTATTTTCTTGGTAACATTATTTCTATATGCTTTGTATTCATTTTCCTTGATAGTGTTATTTTGATTTTTCTTCCATCTTCTGTAAAGTTTATCCCGCACATGACATTCATTTATTAATTCATCGGTAAGCCACGGATAGTCATTTCTTTTTTTAATTTTTCTTTTTGGCTGTTTTGCTTTTTCATATATTTTATTTATATTATCACAGAGTTTTTTATATATAACATCCGTGCTTAAATTTTCGTTTACAATTTCACTCCAATTAGTCCTTTGTATCAATCTCTTTACTTTCGTGGAGTTTATTTCTGTAAGTAGATTTTGTTGGTTTTCCGCACCCTGACTGCTTTGTTTACAATTTCTTTCCTCTTTGTTACCATCTTCCGCACAGCCGAAAATAGCGTAATGGTCAGAGATTGTTGTTGTGATAACAACTGCGTGGGCAGAGCATATGTTTTTATCACTTCTAACAAACATGTGATCTATACAAGATTTAGTGTTTTTGTTTATGTCTTCTCTCGTAACTTCGTTCACAATACATTGCAGACCGTTTGACATTAGCATATCAAGGTATGTTGTTGTTGTCGTATTTTCTCTCGTTATATCGATGTTCATGTCACCAACAAGTATTACTGCTTGTTTGTTGCTAATTGTGTTTATTATGTGCTCAAGCTCAATTATGAAGAGATTAATGTTTTGACTTGGAGGACGGTAAATTGGGAGAAGTGTGATTATGTGTGAATCTATTATTGCCTCAATTAACACTGTTTCAAAGAAGTTGGTTTTTAAGTAATTCGTGTTGAAGTTTATATTTTCTCTTATATAAACAGCAATACCACCTCCCCTTCCCTCACGATTTAGGAAAACAGAGTTAAAATTACTAATCTTGTAAAAACAGTTTTCGTCGTCGGTAATATTTGTTTCGACCAGAATAATAATATGTATTTTTGCGATGATTTTACTAATGTTCGCCAGTAACACAGAGAAATTCTTGCGCAGGGACCGTATGTTCAGGAAGATAAAAGAAGAAGGATTGATAACAAGCTTTCAGCTATTTTTGTTGTTTTATTCATGTTTTTTTTTAACTTATTTTATTTATATTCAATTAAAATTTAAAATTGTAATTATTAAAAATGTTTTTGTATTATTTCTTTTAAGTTTTGGGTTTCAATTAGTTTTTCTTTCTATATTTAGAAGTATATTTCGCTTTTGTGACACTTTTTACTTTATTATTATATGTGGGCAACTCTTAATAATGTTAATGGTTAGATTCGCATATTAATTCAATATCGGATGCATTATTTATATTAAGGCTTGGTGAGTTTTCATTTTTTCGTACATAGATACTGCCATTTTTAACCCATACAAATTTCCATCTCAATTCTTTAGCTTTTGTTTTAGCTAACCAAAGTAAGCGACGATTATTTGCAGTCAGCTGATCGTTTATATATATAAATTTAGTGTTAGTGTTGTTGTCTTTGTTTATTTCATTTGCCTCAACTCTATGTCGCACAATTTTTTTCATTACTTCTCTCTTTTTTTGGAGAGAGGAGAACTCGACCACTAATTTATCATTCCTCTTTATACGATAAGCATTGGATATATCAGCGTCATTTAGCTGCACACTCACTTGAGCAGCGATTTGTTTGACAACATCGGCAGCGCTCATCTCCTCGTTTTTAACATTGTTGATTTCAATATTCTTTTCTAATAATCTCTGTTCAAGTTTGTTTATACGTGTGTCCATTTCGCTAATTTTTATGTTTTTTTCTTCGTTTTGTTGTTGTAAATAACAGATCTGTGTTTTGATGTTTTCTAAGTTTTCGTTGATTTGTTTTAAGGTTGTTTGTTGTGTTTTAAATTCCGTTTCTATTGTTGACATGCTCTCCTTTTGTACTTTTAGATCTCCTTCCATCACTGTTACGCTCTTTGCCACTTGTTGTATTGTTTCCCACATCTTGCTCATGAGATCAGTATTCTCCACTGCGCCAGCTGGTTGATTCTCCTTGAAACGCTTGTTGTTGTTGCTATTTTCGTTTGTTCCATTGTTTGTATCCTCATCATCTCTTTGCTGTTTTTGGCTTTCGTTGTGAACAACGAACTGGTATAGATTGTTAGGGGATTTGCTGCGTTGTCTGCATTTGTGACATCTCCAATCATTCTTCTTGTCTCTGTTCATGCTCGTATGGGTGCTCTCAGAGAGAGGGCAGCACGGGTTAAAATGATAGTTGCAGTCACAACCATTACAATGCACAAATGTTGGTGTTGTTATACGTTTTATGCACTGATTGCAGAGAGGGTTATTGGTAGCACTTAAAAAACTCATCTTCACTTGCTTATTTTCAAATTTTCTTCCGCACAACTTAAAAGCACAACCGTTCGCAATGAAGGCTATAACTATTAATAGTTAATAGTTAATAGTTAATAGTTAATAGTTAATAGTTAATAGTTAATAGTTAATAGTTAATAGTTAATAGTTAATAGTTAATAGTTAATAGTTAATAGTTAATAGTTAATAGTTAATAGTTAATAGTTAATAGTTAATAGTTAATAGTTAATAGTTAATAGTTAATAGTTAATAGTTAATAGTTAATAGTTAATAGTTAATAGTTAATAGTTAATAGTTAATAGTTAATAGTTAATAGTTAATAGTTAATAGTTAATAGTTAATAGTTAATAGTTAATAGTTAATAGTTAATAGTTAATAGTTAATAGTTAATAGTTAATAGTTAATAGTTAATAGTTAATAGTTAATAGTTAATAGTTAATAGTTAATAGTTAATAGTTAATAGTTAATAGTTAATAGTTAATAGTTAATAGTTAATAGTTAATAGTTAATAGTTAATAGTTAATAGTTAATAGTTAATAGTTAATAGTTAATAGTTAATAGTTAATAGTTAATAGTTAATAGTTAATAGTTAATAGTTAATAGTTAATAGTTAATAGTTAATAGTTAATAGTTAATAGTTAATAGTTAATAGTTAATAGTTAATAGTTAATAGTTAATAGTTAATAGTTAATAGTTAATAGTTAATAGTTAATAGTTAATAGTTAATAGTTAATAGTTAATAGTTAATAGTTAATAGTTAATAGTTAATAATATAATATTAATTTTTAAATTTTTAAATTTCTACTAATGCCTGTCGAATTGTTTCACACATAATACAAAGCTCTTGTCCTGTTCCCTTAGTGGAGATTATAAATTGCAATTTATTTTATGTTGTTACAAATTAAAATGATATATTTACTCCTTTATCCCAAACATAAATGGCATTAGAAAAAGTAACAATAAAAATCCAATCTTAATCCTGTACACAATATGGTATGTGGTGGTGTAAACATATTGTGGCAATACATAAAAGTGAAAATTGCTATCCTATACAATATGTTTAATACGATTTACACCACACACACACACACACACCCACAAAGAACTGAACTAACAATAAATTGTAGGCATAAAAATATATAAATTTTGTTTTTATTGTAATCGAAACAATAAAAAGTACAGCACAGCATAAGTGCTGGCGTAGTATAAATTGGTAGCGTTTGTATAGCAAATTGATATACTTTTCTACATATGTATAGTATATACATCAATTGTTTTACATGCAACCTTTTTTCGACACTCCCTTTTTTGCCTTATTGTAAAAGCAGTTCAAGAGTTGGTTTTTCGACATTATACCAGCAAAAAATCATGTCCACGCACGACTTGACACGACACTAGATTGCTATAAATTGTAACAGAAATTTGAAAAGGAAATCTAGTAAATGATTTACGGTACAGAATGACACATCGTTCAACCGAACGGATATCCTCTATGGCATCGTACATAACCCTGCGGCGGATATGAGTGAAAACGTGCTGGGAATTTAAAATTCCACAATGGAATTAACTAAATTAACTTACGATGCAAGATAAAGTTGCCCGGCGAAATCTGTCAATATGAAAATGTAGTTTGTTTAATATTTGTAAATTTTCTTCTAAGGTTACAGATTGTTATAAGTTCATTGTTGCATGAATGAGTATCAATTAATTTCAATTATGAGAATATCTTGAAAGATATATGAAAACGAATGAGAAATAGTAGTTAATCAAACAGCGCATCACGTATACGTATTAGGTTAGGTTTAATGCCAAATGTCAAATGCGATGTAGTGTGCACTCTGCAGTACACTGTAGCGATACTGCAGATACATTTATTTATCTTTAATGTAAGATTGCATAACAGAGGCGTTACCCAACAAGCCGAAAATCATAGCGCAACAGAATCGAAAATAAACGAAAAAAATTCAAATTTAAAACCGGTCGCAATGCCAAAAAAACTAATGAAATTGATTTTACAAATTTTCTTTTGTTTTGACTGGCAAGAGAAATAATCCCGACTAATACTGCTCTGTACAACGTTTTATTCTTTTCTAAGTAGTGCTCCCCATTTCTCGGGAAACGGTATTCCCGGTTTTCCCGGGATTCCCGGTCCTGAAAAAGTATTTTAGAAACACCGGTCCGGGATAGACGTGAAAATTTAAACAATTATGGAAACTTCTTCGCTCCAGGACTGGCATTTCTGCAGATTTTCATTAAATATCACAAAAATTCGTGATAATGTTCTACTATTTGAATATATATTTAAGAAACACCGGTCCGGGATAGAGGGGAAAACGGAAAAATTTCATACAAATGTATGAAAATAATACAAATTTCTTCGTTCCCGGACAGGCGTTTGAACAGCGTTTCATCGAATTGCATAATTTTTTGGCAAAATATAACGAAGTCTCTGTTTATGATATCTGCAAAATTGCAAGCCATTCTGTTTAACAAACCGAAGCTCCATATATATACATTTATGAAAAAATTGCTGTTTTTTGTCTATCCCGGACCGGCGTTTCCGCAGTTGTTAAGCAAACGTCACAAAAATCTGTGGAAATGTTGTACAGTACGAGCTCGATTTTCGCAACCGATAGCAGCCCAAGCCGGTTGCAGTTACCGAGATTGTTGCTCTTACCAAACCTCTTTTGAAAGTTGTTATTTTACTTTGAGCAAAATGCCCCACGTCACTAAAAAAACTGTACTATTACAGTCATTTGCTCACTCACATTAAACAGTGGCGTAACATAGCATGCAAATAACAAAAAACATATAATTTCTGCGAATACATTGAAAAGTTGCGCTCATCGGGACTGCTTTTTTGAACGTGTTGCACTTATCAAGACTCGTGTGTAAAAAAGACCGGTTGCAATAATCGGAAGTTGCGAAAATCGAGCTCGTACTGTACTAATGTCGTTCTTCAATACTGCCGACTAGCGATCTATTTGAAAAAGTACTTTAGAAACGCCGGTCCGGAATAGACCGGAAAACCGAAAATAGTCATACAAATGTATGAAAATAATAGAAATTTTTTCGTACCCGGACCGGCGTTTGGACAGCGTTCCATCAAATGCCATAATTTTTTGGGAGAATATAACCAAATCTCCGTTTATGATTTTTGCAAAATTTCAAGCCATTCTGTGCATCTTTGCTTAAGGGTAGGTGATGAAACCTACAAATATGCTCCAAACTTTTGCTACCTGGGGTGTGAGATTGATGCTGAAGGAGGTTCCGATTTAGATGTAGAGGGCAGAATAAATAACTATTAACTATTAACTATTAACTATTAACTATTAACTATTAACTATTAACTATTAACTATTAACTATTAACTATTAACTATTAACTATTAACTATTAACTATTAACTATTAACTATTAACTATTAACTATTAACTATTAACTATTAACTATTAACTATTAACTATTAACTATTAACTATTAACTATTAACTATTAACTATTAACTATTAACTATTAACTATTAACTATTAACTATTAACTATTAACTATTAACTATTAACTATTAACTATTAACTATTAACTATTAACTATTAACTATTAACTATTAACTATTAACTATTAACTATTAACTATTAACTATTAACTATTAACTATTAACTATTAACTATTAACTATTAACTATTAACTATTAACTATTAACTATTAACTATTAACTATTAACTATTAACTATTAACTATTAACTATTAACTATTAACTATTAACTATTAACTATTAACTATTAACTATTAACTATTAACTATTAACTATTAACTATTAACTATTAACTATTAACTATTAACTATTAACTATTAACTATTAACTATTAACTATTAACTATTAACTATTAACTATTAACTATTAACTATTAACTATTAACTATTAACTATTAACTATTAACTATTAACTATTAACTATTAACTATTAACTATTAACTATTAACTATTAACTATTAACTATTAACTATTAACTATTAACTATTAACTATTAACTATTAACTATTAACTATTAACTATTAACTATTAACTATTAACTATTAACTATTAACTATTAACTATTAACTATTAACTATTAACTATTAACTATTAACTATTAACTATTAACTATTAACTATTAACTATTAACTATTAACTATTAACTATTAACTATTAACTATTAACTATTAACTATTAACTATTAACTATTAACTATTAACTATTAACTATTAACTATTAACTATTAACTATTAACTATTAACTATTAACTATTAACTATTAACTATTAACTATTAACTATTAACTATTAACTATTAACTATTAACTATTAACTATTAACTATTAACTATTAACTATTAACTATTAACTATTAACTATTAACTATTAACTATTAACTATTAACTATTAACTATTAACTATTAACTATTAACTATTAACTATTAACTATTAACTATTAACTATTAACTATTAACTATTAACTATTAACTATTAACTATTAACTATTAACTATTAACTATTAACTATTAACTATTAACTACTATTTGTAAATCTTAAGAAAGTTCATGGCGAAAATTCTCTATGCTCTGTGAGCTATTTTATAATATCCCAATATTGTATAACAATGACTTTCAATATTGCCAATGCGCTGAGCCATGACTAAAAAAAAATCGATGCCCACCAGTTTCTAGGGCATCAAGAACATTAACCTCCCTCCCAAAACAATTTCGAACCCCTCAGTTTTAAATTATCTTCAAAAAATTGTCGTCATGAAAGTGAAAATACTCTCACATCCTCTACAACAGTCACAAATAATATTCTCATTGGCGCCATAAATCATAATGGACCACTTTACTTCCTGACACTTTATCCTACGAACAATATATATATACGCGTATACATACACACAGACACTCAAAGAAACCTACAAACGGACATCTACGTATTGACTCTTTGCTGACTCTTTCCTTCCTCACACTATTTTAACTTTGTGTTTTCATGTTGTCTAAAAAATTTATATACTCGATTTAATGTTTTTTGTTGTTTGTTTTTCATTGGCTACTCTTAAGAGACTTATGAAAAATGACTTGGTTTTATTACAGACACATGATATATAGAGCCGCTTCCGCAAGTTTTTAAACTTTTGTTCAACCACATCCAAAGGTTGTCTACATCTTTGGCCAAATTGTTCGTGTTTAAGGAAGGAAAATGTCTATTTAATGTTAATTTAATGGAAATTTCTATTTATACTATATCATTTTATTTGAGAGTGTCGAGGTAGTCTTTTATTTGAAGCTTTCTTGTTGAGGGGAGCAGTGTGTGTGTTTTTTTTCCAGCTTAGTATGAGAGCGTGAGCAAAAGGTTATTGAGATGTGTGAATTACGCGTTTAAGTGTTGACTATTGTTTTCGCAATGTGTTGTATTCGTACGTGTTTAAATGTTAAATACATATAATTTGCACTTAGTGCTGCACAGTGGGGGAGTAATGTGATTGGGAAGGATAATAATAAAATAAATTTTAAATTTTCAAGAATTAAAAGCAAGTAAATAAATTGTTTTAAATTTTATTTTGAACTTGGTATCAGGTTACCTGTTAAGAATGTTAAAGAATGTTGGGAATTCGACACAAGACAATTAGAGGTAAGGGCTGTTGAGCTTCTTCTTGTCTTGAACCCTCAGATTTGTTAAAAACTAAAGAGTGTACAAATTTAAAATATTGTTATAAAAACAATTGTTAATAGGTTGTAGGCAATGTTGCAACTGTGGAAGTATGGAATAACAACCCAATTGAGAATTGGACAGAATGTCATGTAATGCATTTTAAATTGAAGAAGAATGTGATGATGATGACTGTATTCTGTAAGAGCCCCAAATTAAAATAAAAGCAAAAGGTGCTGTGGAAGTATTTGCGTTAAAATAGTGGCTGACAGAAGCAAACGCACACACCCACAAATATTATAACAATCAGAAACTGACCATAGACTGACTTCTTTGAATCAAACACACTCTGATTGTGTCTAACGGAGAAAGACAATTATTGCTGGCCTCGCGAGGCCGTTAGATGCCTTGTTTGTATATTTTAAAAATAATAAAAGTACCTTTTTTGCAATAAACAATAAATATAGATCTCAGTGCAAAAAAAAATTACTTTTATGGTATTGTGGAACAGCAAAAATATTTTTTATGCAAAAAAGTACTTTTTGTGTACGATAAAAGTACTATTTTGGTGCAATAAAATTACATTTAAAGTACCAAAAATGTAAATTTGGAAACAATTAAATTCTTTTTTTGGTATTATAAAAATACTTTTTTGTGGCATTTCTTTGATACACTTATTTGGTACTATAAAAGTACTTTTTGGTACAATAGAAATACATTTTAGTGTCATTCGGTACCATAAAATTACTTTTTGTACAATAACAGTAGTTATATGAACAAAGTACCGTTTGGGTACATAAAAGGTATTTTTTGGTACAATAAAAGTTACTTTCCGGTACAATAAAAAGGTACGACAAAAGTACTTTTTGGTACAGTACAAGTACTTTTTGGTTTGTTCGTACATTAAAATAACTTTATGGTGCAATAAAGACTTTTTAGTGCAAAAGAAGTACTTTTCACAACGATATAAGTACTTTTTGGTGCTGCAAACTTACGTTTTGGTAAATTTAAAGTAAATTTTTTGGTGCCATAAGTACTTTAAGGGTAAAACCTTTTGGTATAACAAAAGAGCTTTTTGGGTGCAATAAAATTTCTTTTTGGAACAATAAAAGTACTTTCTTACAATAAAGTCTGTTTAATATATTAAAAGTACGTTTTGGTACAATTAAATTGCTTTTTGTTCAATAAGCGTACTTTTTTTGGTATTTTTTATGGTACTTTTTTGATACACTTATCTCGTACTACTAAAGTGCTTTTTGGTGCAATAAAATTCCTTTTTAGCGCAATACAAGTACTTTTCAGTACGACAAAAGTACTTTTTGTACAATAAAAGTAGTACAATGTACTTTATGGGACTTTGCATTTTTTGTACAAAAAAGTACTGTTTTTTTGATATTATAAAATTATCTTTTAGTAAAGTATTATAAACAATTTATAATAAAAGTACTTTTTGGTACAGTTAAAGTACTTTTTTGGTTTGTTCGTACATTAAAAGTACTTTTTGGTGTAATATAGACTTTTTATTGCTGTAAATGTACTTTTTGGTGTTACATACGTAATTTTTGGTACATTTAAAGTACTTTTAAGGAGCAATAATAGTACTTCTTGGTACAATAAAAATATCGTTTTTGGAACAATAAATGTACTTTTTAGCACATTAAAGATGTTTTAGGACAAAGTACTTTTTGGTGTTATAAAAGTACTTAATATTGCATTAAAAGTACTTTGAGGGTACAATAAAAGTACCTTTTGTTATAATAAAAGTACTTTTTTTAATACAGAAGAAGTATTTTTTGGGTACAATAAAAATTCCTTTTCAATAAAAGTAAAATTTGGTACAAAAAATACTTTATCGTACTATAATGTATTTGTTTATACATATATTTTTGGAACAATAAAAGTACTTTTTAGCACATTAAAGATGTTTTAGGACAAAGTACTTTTTGGTGTTATAAAAGTACTTTATATTGCATTAAAAGTACTTTGAGGGTACAATAAAAGTACCTTTTGTTATATTAAAAGTACTTTTTTAATACAGAAGAAGTATTTTTTGGACACAATAAAAATTTCTTTTCAATAAAAGTAAAATTTGGTACAAAAAATACTTTATCGTACTATAATGTATTTGTTTATACATAACATATATGAAAAGTACGTTTTGGTATAATAAAAGTACTTTTTGTTTAATAAGCGTACTTATTGGGTAGAATAAATGTACTTTTTGATAAACCTATTTGGTACTATAAAAGTACTTATGGGTACGATAAAAGTACTTTTTGTACAATAAAAATAGGTGTATGTACAAACAAAGTACTTTTTTCGTACATTTTAGCTACATTAAAAGTACTTTTTTGGTATAATAAAATTACCTTTACCTTTTCCGGTATAATAAAAGTACTTTTGGGTACGACAAAAGTACTTTTTGGTACAGTTAATTACTTTTAATTTATTCATACATTAAATGTACTTTTTGGTGCAATGAAGAGTTTTTAGTACGATAAAAGTACTTTTAACAGCAATGAAAGTACTCTTTGGTGTTACATACGTACTTTTTCGGTACATTTAAAGTTCTTTTAGGGTACAATAATAGTACTTTTTGGTGCAATAATATTACTTTTTGGTTACAGTAGAAGTACTTTTTGGGTTCAATAACAACTCGTTGTTTTACTACTTTTACATAATGTTTTGATACATTTATTTGGTACTATAAAAGTACTTTTTGGTACAATAAAAATAAATTTTAGTACAATAAACATTCCTTTTACTGCAATAAAAGTACTTTTTGGTCCTTTTGGTTTAGCCGTACATTAAAAGTACTGTTGAGTGCGATATAAGTACTTTTTACAGCAATAAAAATACTTTTTGTGTCACTATAAAAGTACTTTTTCTACAATGAAAGTAGTTGTATGTACAAACAAAGTACTTTTCGGTACTTTTTGGCTACGACAAAATCACTTTTTGGTCCTTTTGGTTTATTCGTACATAAAAAGTACTGTTTAGTGCGATATAAGTTTATTCACAGCAATAAAAGTACTTTTTTGTGTCACATTCGTACTTTTTGGTACTTTTAAAGTACTTTAAGTACAAAATAGTACATTCAGGTACAATAAAATTAATTTTTTGCACATTGAAGAAATCGTAGAAAAAAGTACTTTTTGGTGCTATAAAACTACTTTATGTTGTATTAAAGGGTAACATAAAAGTACTTTTTGGTTACAATAGAGGTATCTTTTGAGTACAATAAAATATTGAAAGTACATTTTGGTACAATTAAAGTACTTTTTGCTCAATAAGTGTACTTTTTGGGTACAATAAAAGTACTTAATTAGTACTTTTTAGTACAATAAAGACTTTCTAGTGTAGTAAAAGTACTCTTTGGTACAATTAACGTACTTTGTGGGTCCATCAGAAATGCGTTTTGGTACAATGAAAGTATTTATTTGGTACTATAAAAGTACTTTATAGTACAATAAAAAAAACTTTTTAATACAATTAAAGTCAATTTTACAATAGTTTCTAACATGTCGATGTGCCGTGTTAATCGGTATGACTAATAAAAGTTTCTCAAACAGTGACGTTTGCATTCTTCAATAAACAAGTAGGTGCCGTTTGTTGTAAATCTAAAATATAAAGCATGTTAATTTACAACCATCCGAAAAGTTATATCATACCTCATTCATGGGGTGTAAAGTGAAATTAATTGTTTTCTTAAGATTTCCAATATTACCAAAGTTACTTTTTTATGAAAATTTCCATTAAATTTTCTAGCCATTTTCTCCCCACTGTGTGTGTGTGTGTGAATTTCTTTGTGTGGCCCAGGCATTGCTGTTGTCTATTATCTACTTCTTGTTTGTCTTATTATTTCTATATATCATTCCCAAGAAATACTCGCTTTAATCGTTGTCTCGCTCACTTATACTTAAATCACTCACACACACATACATTCCCTGTACTCTCATCAGACATATGAAGATTTTTATCCTGACACTATGTGCGTTACTAGGAAACAAAACGATATGTAAACTGTAATAAGGGATTTCAGTAAACGACTATCATTCGTTCAAAAATGTTGTTCGTGTCATCATCATCATCATCGTCAGCGTCGTCGTATCGTTGTCACATTGGCATCATAAGTAGCGAGATATTTAAGGCAAAGACAGTATCAGACTTAGAGATAGGGTTGCCAGAGATAAAATGCTGCATATTGTGGAAAGTTCTGTGGTTTTCACAAGCAAACGCTTATCCCTCAAATCCCATTTTTTACAGGAGAGCAAAAATAGGAAATGCC
Source organism: Muscina levida (assembly GCA_964034835.1). Lineage (NCBI taxonomy): Eukaryota > Metazoa > Arthropoda > Insecta > Diptera > Muscidae > Muscina > Muscina levida. The sequence continues at coordinate 127,050,008 of OZ035883.1, read as the reverse complement.
ATTTGCGTTTATCGTAAAACTTGAATATCTCAACCATTTGTTAACCGATTTGTTAACAAGCAAATATGCGTTTTACTCATGAAAGCGTGCACATTCTGAATAAGCTAACAAAAAATCAGCTTATTCAGAAATCAGAACATGTTTAAGAAGTCAAAAGCCTTCAAGTGGGGAAAGTAATAAAAAAAAAGGTCTTTTTAAACCATAAGTTTAGATTTTGAGGGTGTTAGGGAATTTTGGTATATATATCAACTAGTGGACCCGGCAATGCTTGGCTATTGCTTAATTGTTGAATACCTATAATATGTTTGGCATGCCTACTTAAAGGGCTAAGCTTAAGCGTCGTTCTTGTACGCTCTGTAAACTATTCGTTATCCCAAGTGACTCCTTAACCTGACCAATCTAACAACGTCCCCCTAACCGATATTAAAACATACGTCAGCAAATTCATATCTATAGCACCAATTACTATCTGTATACAAACATTACCTTATATAGCCCTAAAAACATGTATATATTCATGGCTCATTTATAGTACTGACATCATTATCAGTATTTCCCTTAAAATTTTTTCGACAAACTTTTTCTGACGATTTATTGCCAAAATTTTTTACAAAATAAATTGACGCAGTGTAAATAGTCCATAAAATTTATTGACACAATTCTTCAATTCTTGCTCTTTGCTTCAATAACAGTACTTTTTGACGGAAATAAAAGTACTTTTTGATACAGTAAACATAATTTTTGACACAATGAAAAACCTTTTTGGTGCAATAAATGTAATTACTCTTTGATACCTTAAATGTTTTTTTTTTAACAATAATTGTACTTTTTTGTACAATAAAAGCACTTTTTGGTACACTAAATTGTACTTTTTGGTACAATAAATGTACTTTTAGTACAGTAAATGAATTTTTATTATCTGTATATCAAATATTATCGCTCTAGGTCTAAAACAGTTTTGTCACGCTCCCTCCGCCCACTGGTCCAAAATGCCATCTACATATTCATATTCGTGTTGTCGTGTACTATCTAGGTATCTCTAGGGCTGAACTACTGTTTTACACGCCCACTCTGCCCACCGATCCAAAATATTAATTTCGTTTGCATATATTTATTTTATGTCTCTAGGACTAAAATACAGTTTTGCCACGCCCCCTTCGCCCAATAATGGAAAATTAAAATGTCGTCTACATATTTATATTCGTGTTGTAGTGTACTATCTGGATGTAAATTTTATCTCTCTAGGGCTTATATACAGTTTTGCCAAGTCCACTCCTCCTACTGAACCAAAATTCAAATTTTGTTTGCATATTTATATTCGTGTTGTCGAATGCTATCTGTGTATTAAATTTTATCTCTCAAGGACTAAAATACTGTTTTGCCACGCCCCCTTCGCCCACTCGCTCTCTGATCGAATATTTAAATTCCGCCTGTATATTCATATTCGTATTGTCGAGTACTATTCGTATTCGTATTGTCGAGTACTACCGAATTTTAGTTCTGTGGGGCTAAAATACCGTTTGGACACGCCCTCTCCGCCAACTGACACAACATTTAAATTTCGTCAGCATATTCATATTCGTGTAGCCGAGTACTATCTATGTACCAAATTTGATTTCTCTAGGGCTAAAATACAGTTTTTCCACATCCCCTCCGCCTATTGACCCAAAATTACAATTCCGTCTGAATATTCATATTCATGTTGCCGAGCACTATCTGTGTATCAAATTTTATCTCTCTAGCTCTAAAAATATATTTTGCCACGCCCATTATGCCGATCGGATCCAAAAATAAAATTTCGTCTTAATCTTCATATTCGCGTTGTTGAGTACTATCTGGGTATTAAATTTTATATATCTAGCTCTAAAAAAAAATTTTGCCACGCCCACTCCACCCATTTGGCCAAAATTAAAATTTCGTCAGCGAACTCACATTCGTGTTGGCGAGCACTATCAGGGTATAAGATTTTATATCTCTAGCTATAAAAAATGTTTTGCCACGCCCACTCGTCCCATTGGGTCCAAAATTTAAATTTCGTCTGCATATTCATATTCGTGTTGTCGAGTACTATCTGGGTATCAAATTTTATCTCTCTAGCTCTAAAAAAAAGTTTTGCCACGCCCAATTCGCCCACTGGGTCCAAAATTTAAATTTCGTCTGCATATTCATATTCGTGTGGTCGAGTACTATCTGGGTATCAAATTTTATCTCTCTAGCTCTAAAAAAAAGTTTTGCCAAGCCCACTCCGCCCATAGGGTAAAAAATTACAAAATGTATAGCCTATAGTAATTTCCATATAGTACACTAACTGTCTTCCAAATTTCATTGAAATCGGTTCAGCCGTTTAGGCGTGATTGAGCAACAAACATACAAACAACCAAACAAACAAACAGACACATTCACATTTATAATATTAATAGGATAGGATGTTGTACTAGACCAGAATTACAACATGTACTAGGTTACTCTCCAAGTTTCGTAAACTAAGCAATTGCTTGTGAAAACTACAGAGTTTTCATACAGAGGAAGATACTGGAAATTGAGTTAAGGCATCAATGAAAGGAAAGTGAACGAGATTAAACTAGTAGATACCTTTAATATTTAAGATACATATTAATAAAATTATGTTTACAGTTAACGAGCTTGATGCTAATTTTTTTCGTTTTAGTAACTTATTAAAGATTCAGGGAAAAACTGTTTTTACTACAAAAAGAATTGCCATGACAATCCTTACAGTTTTTTGTTTATTTCCTTTCTAGCTATTAAAGTTTTCCAGGACTTTCAACAACAAATCTTTGCTACATATCTATTTTGTGAAATGCCACAAAAACACTATGAGTGTGTTTGTGTGTATTACTCATACACATGCCTGTGGATGAGGTTAAAGTGTGCCACCCACACTCTCTCCCATATGTGGCCTTACACATCAGAGCCTCATGGTGTTGAGGTCGTAGGGGCATTATTGTGGTTTTGAGGGGGGGGGTGTGGGTGTTGTTTGTATTTCTTTTTTGTCGTCTCGCTCACTTAATATCCTTGTGACGCTATTGTGTCATCAGACATAATCCTGGCATCGTCGCTTAACATGATTTGTTGTTATGTTATGCTGCTCTGCCTGTTGTTGTCCTATTGTTGTCGTAATTGCTGTTGTTGTTGTTGTCATTACTGTTGTTGTGTCACAGTACCTACATTTCGAGTACATATTATTTGTTGTCGTAGGAATAACGAAATCATAAACAATGCCAACAAATATAATAACTTTGCACTTTATTATTCTTGACTGTCGAATTGTCCTTTTCTCACACCCCCCCCCCCCTCCCCCCCCCCCCACATGCCAATTGTTGTTTGTTTTTGAATCTAAACAAAATTACAATTGTTTTCAGTGTAATTTTTTGTTTAGCGTTTTTAAAGTGTTTTCCTGGTTTTAAGAAATTTTTTTCTTATAATAAATTGTACCGAAGGAGGGTAAAATAAGGCAAATAGCTGTTTTAACATAAGAAATGAATAAGTTAATTTTAAAATCTGAATGTATTTAGAATCTTCATATTTTTTTTTTAATTTTTTATGACATCAATCATTAAGCTTTCTATATTTCGTTTTAATAACACAGTACAACACATGATTTTGGGACTCAATTCTGAGAACTGCACGTGAAAGCAGCCCCAAATAGAAGAAGTTCTGCATCATTCGTTTTGTTAAGTTACATGCCAGTATAATTTAATATCGATTATAAGTTAGTAAGTATCAAGTAGGGGAATTTGTCACGTTTTAGGCTCTTTTGTTATAAGGTGGCGTATGATTAACATAAGTAATATTCCACGTAAATAATACGCCACGGAGTACAACAGATTTATTGTAACTGCTACAAAATAAACCCAGTTCAAAATCATTTGATGAATGGAAAAGTGAAACTGTTGCTTATGTAGGGAAACTTTATATGAATAGATTAAAGCAATTGTAATTCTTAACTTTTTTTAAATTCAGCTAAATCGGTGTAGTGCTTCTCGAGGTATGTCTTCAAATCGATTTTACATAATTATGGCATGTAACTTGACATAACGAATGATGCAGAACTTCTTCTATTTGGGGCAGCTTTCTTTTTGGGGCTACTTTCATGTGCAGTTCTCAGCATTAAGTCCCAAATCAATCAGCTGAAAAATGTTGTACTGTGTAATTATCGATCTAATACAAATTTTAAAGTTTTCTCTATTTTTCGCTTTTTCTACCATAATATAATAACCGTTCCATTTAAAGTTTATACAAAAAAAAGTTTGGTTTTTTTTCGAGCTAATTACGTGTGCAGTTATTATATTTAATGTCACATTGTCATCATTAACTTGTTAATTAGTTGCTAACGACACCCATAAGTGCCATGCGGGTGCAAGCATTTAATTTATTTTTAAATAATCTATATTTGTTGTGTTAATTAATAAATTAATAGTTTGATATACTCATTAACCTTAAGGGTTATTAACATTTAAATGACAAACATGTAAAAAAAAACAAACAAAAAATTATAAAAATATAGATTTCTTGGACACTGCTAACAATATTAACAGAGCAACATCTGTTGTGGGAAAAGTAGTCCGACAGCAATATTTCTAAATTAAATCTTTGGTAAAAAAAGTTGCCAATCAAAAAAGTATTACCCATTGTTTCCGCTATATATATATATATATATATATATATATCCGCTTTAGCTAAATTTTCATCTAAAATGGCAAATGAAACTACAATACATATACTGTGAAAATGGCAGCAGCATAAAAATTATCCGACAACAGTATTGTAGGATAAGTGCCCACAACAGTCTTATTGTCAACATGTTAATCATCTTAAACCAAGAAAAGTTTCCCAACGGCATCTCATCTAGGAAAAATTACAAAAGAAAACTTTTCTAAGATCAATTGAAATTCACAAGTATTTTTGCACAAATGTTGCCCAATTGACACTACAAGACTTATTGTCTGAAACTATGAAATGGTTGCACAGTTTTTTTAGGCAACAATTTTTATGGGATCTGTTGCTTGAAAACAATTGTTACTAGGAAATGTTCTAGAGAAAAATTAGTTCTTCTAAAAATATTCTAAAAAAGTGACCAAAAAAAATTCTTATGGCGAAAATTGCTAAAATTTTACCGTTCAGCAATATTTTCTAGCAAATGTTGCCAAATATTTTCTATAAAAAATTCCCTAACGACAACTTTTTTATAAAATGTGGCCTTAGACAAAATTCTTGCGCTAAATTTGACAAATACCAAACAATCGCAATTTGTTTCGTAAAATGTAAACCAATAATAACATTGAAGGCATAGCTATGGGTGCTGATGAGATAGTTTGGCATATATAGAAATAGCTATCCGCCCTGCCAGCTGCCAACATAATCCATTCCACAGAACTCTATTCTATTAGCTATAATAGAGAAAGATTTTCAACCAAGCGATGAAAACACATTCATTATTTACAAATATAGATCAACAATACAAACAAGAGCAAAAACATTTTTAATATTTTTAATATTTGTAAATTTTAAAAGTTTTTATATTTGTAGGTTTAGTATTTATTATTTTGAATTTTTTAAATATTACAAAAATTTTTAATAGTTTTAATATTTTTAATATTTTTAATATTTTCAATATTTTTAATAGTTTGAATATTTTTAATATTTTGTGTATTTTAAATATTTTTAATATTTTGTAATATTTTTAATATGGTAAATATTTTTAATATTTTTAATACTTTTAATATTTTTAATATTAATAATATTTTTTACTTTTTATAGCTTAAGATGGAAAGATGTACTGGACGCTTTAGAGGAAAACTTCTCTGTGCCACAGTACATTATGAGGATAATAGGAAGCTACCTAAGAGACAGGGAGCTTTTGTACAACACGAGCAGCGGACCAAAAAGGAAACAAGTCACTTCCGGAGCGGCTCAGGGACCAATACTGGGACCAGACGTGTGGAACGACGACATTGCAGGCGTTATCACGGCTCGAAACACGGACGATGCACAACGTAAGCTGAGACAAGTTATGATGAGAGCGAAATCTTAGCTTGTCACTCATGGTTTACAATTGGCAATGCAGAAAACTGAAATACTTCTGGAGATGTCACAATCACGACCCAGAGATCGGTGAAATATCTGGGATTAAGACTGGATCATAAACTCACATCCGCAGCCCAGATACAGCATGCGGCTAACAGAGCCGGAAGAACAACTGCGCAGCTAAGCCGTCTAATGGCAAACATAGGAGGACCGCTGCAGCACAGGCGCAAACTACTGATGGAGGCCGCAAACAGCATCATGCTCTATGGATGTGAAATATGGGCCGAAGGCGTTAAAATAAAAAGAGGGCACAGTCTATTTTAGCTGTGCAGAGGACAGCTGCTTTACGAATCTGTTCGGCGTATCGCACAGTATCAGCAGCCGCTATACTGGTAATAGCAGGCACGATTCCAATTGACCTGTTAGCAAGAGAACGACGCACATTATACCTAATGAAGTTATCTGGCAACCCTGGGATGTCAATAAGAGACCAGACTATAACGTCGTGGCAAGAACGGTGGAATAACGAAAGACACAGAAGGTGGACAGCAAAGCTTATACCAAGCACCAACATTTGGCTGGATCGACGATGTGGAGAGGTAAACTACTACCTAACCCGGATGTTATCCGGACACGGATACTTTAGGAAGGACCTGAATAAAATAGGAAAATGTGACAATCCGTACTGTCTGTACGAAACAGATGAGGATGTAGATGACGCAGAACACACTTTTTATGAGTGCACACGCTGGCTGGCTTATCGTCAGCAACTGGCAGACGAGGTAGGAACAATGACAGCCGATAATATTATAAATATTATGACAACCAGTGGACGAAATTGGATTGCGGTAGCAAAATACACGGAGCAGATCCTTAGGTGCAAAAAATAAGACCTGGACGCCGCAGTTTCCTGAGGTGCAGTAATGAGTAAGCGATTTCGAGATGGATTACTTCCCGGAGAGGAGACAGGGAGAGGCTTTAGTCGGTATACCATATTGGAGAGTCCGACATAACGTGACTACTGTCACGAATGCGTAATGCATTTCCCCAATCTGACCCGCAAAAAAAAAAAAATGTAATTAATATTTTAAATATTTTTAATATTTCTAATAAAAAAAACTTAATTTCCCTTTGCACCCCATGAATGAGGTATGGGATAGCTTCTCGCGTTGTTGTGAATTAACACGCTTTAATTTTTAGATTCACAACTAACGGCACCTAATTGTTCATCGACGAATGCGAACGATGAAGCTGTTTGAGAAGCTTATACTGCGAAGTTGCTGTCAATAACATTCGAGGAGAGCCGACAATGAAAGAACAATGACTGCAGCCAGGTTTGAGCCTGCGATCTCCCGCATGGTAGTCGGATGTTCTAACCACTATGCCACTGCATTTGATATTCTTCTATTATATATATAAAACAGGATGTGTGTATATATGTAACGTATGGACTCGAAAACGGCTGGACCGATTTTGATGAAATTTTCAGGGAATCTTCCGAATAACCCCGCGAGTAATATAGGCTACACATTGTTTGGATTTTTCTACATTTAGGGGGTGAAAATGGCAATATTCGATAACACAAGGTATTCCGCGCTTACAAGAAGTTAAAAATAATATATTATCAATCGATGATAAACAACTTTGTGTACTCTTTTAAGATACCTGGGTACGTCCATGGGAAAACCTTTAAAACAATTCTTTAAATAACTCTCTGTATTCCAATATAACGGGACATCCAATATAACGGGATATGCAATAGCGAAGCATTGTCGGGCCCACTAGTATTTAATATTTTTAACATTTTTAATATTTATAATATTTTTAATATTTTAAATATTTTTAGTATTTTTAATATTTTTAAAATTTTTAATATTTTTAATGTTTTTAATATTGCTTTTGCTTTGTTTCGTTGGTCTGTATGTGTAAATAATGATGTGTTTTCATCGTTCGGTTGAAGATCTATTCTATTATTGCTAATAGAATTTGTTTTACAAGAGTTAAGTGAAATGGATTATGTTGACAGCTGACAGGGCAGATAGCTATTTCGAAGTTTGCCAAACCATCATCATCAGTACCCGTTTGCTGTGATTTTTCCACTCATTATCACAACCTTAAGTGTTAAAAGCTTCATGAAATCAATGTGAAGCCCATACACACCGGTGCGAAAATGGTATCAACGAAGACAAGGTCAACATAATCCACACAAGCTCTTGTCTATGCTTTGTCGGACAAAATTGCATAGAATTGTTTTTGGCAACAAATGCCAACCCAGTATACCTTCCGTGAAAACAAATTCATTATTTACACATATAGATCAATAATACAAAAACAAGAGCATACATACGCGGGAGGTACATTAAACATTTTTAATATTTTTAAAAATATTTTTATAATTTTTTTTTAATGTTTTTAAATTTTTATATTTTTAATATTTTTTTTAAATATTTTTAATATTTTTTTAAATATTTTTAATATTTTTTTTAGATATTTTTAATATTTTTATTTCACTGGCACGTGATAACGAAAAGATGTTAGTTTGTGCTACACTTTTAATGAAATATCATCAAAAATATTACATTTATACTAAAAAAGTAATAGTTGTTTTTGCAATTACGTCTAATATTTATGTCATAAACCAAAGAAAAAAAAAACATAAGGTGTACTTACATTAAAATATAGTCAACATTAGTAATTTGTAAAGATTTTCTAATGTCAGATATTAATTAATAATAATCATACGTAATGACTTATGTGTCGCTACATATAATTATTATTACATATAATAATAATCATACGTAATGACTTATGTGTCGCTACATATAATTATTATTAATTTATTAGGTCACAGGGTACGACATCATTTTTCCCCGTTTTGCTTTCAGTGAACCCTGACAGATCGGTGATAGATTAGTCCCCATTTCCTTAGCTAATTTTATTTTCATCCATTTTTTTATGTGCTACAGAAATGTGCCCCCAAATTTGTAAATTTCTTTTTCTTCTTCTCGAAGTCTTTCAAATGCTTTATCTTAATCTTACCAAGAAATTTAAACTTTTCCCATCATTCATTTATCTACATTTTTATATTGCTACAGTTCTTTGCTTGAGTTATAAATGATCCTATTGGATAAATAAATCGAATGAGAGCATATAATTTAATTCCCCTTGGAACCATTTAGAAGAAATCCTTTTAAAACAACGTTTGCCAATATTTTATGCTAACAAATAAAAAAAAATGGAAGGAAGACACAGAATAGAGCAAGAGAGCGAGGCAGGGAGAGTAGAAAAGGCAACGAGTTTATGGAAGACCCAACTTGCACATGACACTACGTATTGTGTGTATGTGTGTGTGTTATCATTTGTTACATCCAGGACATGATAAATTATCCTTACAATTTCCTATTAGGATTAACACTTAAAAACATGTTAACCTTTCGCACTACTAAACCCGGAGCTAACCTAAAGGCAAAGCCTTTAATGTTCGTCTGCCTCTACTGACCATAGTAGCTGGCAACGAGAATGACGGGGACGTAGAAGACGACGACGACGACTTGAGGACGAGGTCGACAACAAGGTTGAAGCAGCACACGAGAAACAAGTGTTTTCCAAGCCAAGTGCTTAATCACAATACTGAAAAAGGGATGTGTTTGCGAAATGTTATAAGCTAATACATACAGCCATTGTTGTGAGAAGGGACAAGCGAGCTCACGAGCTGCTTCATTTGTTTGTATTATCTTTTTTTTTGCGCGAATGACAGCAATAAAGCAACAGTTCGATAAGTCTTTCCTTCTTTATTGTGTGCTTAGTTGTCTGTCGTTTTTTTTAATCTTCACCCAGCCAACACTCCGCCCAATGTTGAAAGAGTGCCCTGGGTACTATATACTAACAACTACTAGCTCGTATCCTTTTGTAGCCAATAACTTCTGTTGGCCGGCTATCACTTTGTTATTGCAAACAATCATTGTATTTCTTTCATCGCAACTGGGACAAAAATTAGAAGAAGGCAGCAGAGAACGGCAATGGGTTTTGCAATAAAAATCATGAAATTCATATATGACAACAAAAAGTAATAAGGTTGATAAAAGTCATATGATGTATAAAATTCGCAATTTTCGTAAAAATCATTAAATGTGTAAAATTCACTAAGTCGTATAAAATAATTTAATTACTTAAATTCATTGAACTCAATAAATTTATTAAACTTATTAAATGCAATAAATTTATTTAATTTTATTAAATTCATTAAATACATGAAATTCATTACATCCATTAAATTTGTAAAATTCAATAAAATCATTTAATTTATTAAATTCAATAAATTCATTAACTGCATTCAATTTATTAAATTCATTAAACTCATAAAATTCATTAAAATCATTAAATAGATTAAATTCATTAAATTTATTAAATTAATTAAATTCATTAAATTAATTAATTTTATTAATATTATTAAATTCATTAAATAAATTATACTCATTAAATACAATAAATTCATTACATTCATTAAATTCATTAAATTCATTAAATTCATTAAATTCATTAAATTCATTAAATTCATTAAATTCATTAAATTCATTAAATTAATTAAATTCATTACATTAATTAAGTTCATTATATTCATTAAATTCATTAAATTCATTATATTCATTAAATTCAATAAATAAATTAAACTCATTAAATACAATAAATTCATTACATTCCATTACATTAATTAAATTCATTATATTCATTAAATTCATTAAATTCATTTAATTCATTAATTTCATTAAATAAATTAAACTCATTATATACAATAAATTCATTAAATTCATTAATATTCATTAAATTCATTAAATTCAATAAATAAATTAAACTCATTAAATACAATAAATTCATTACATTCATTAAATTCATTACATTCATTAAATTCATTATATTCATTTAATTCATTAATTTCATCAAATAAATTAAACTCATTAAATACAATAAATTCATTAATATTCATTAAATTCATTAAATTCATTAAATTCATTAAATTCATTAAATTCATTAAATTCATTAAACTCATAAAATTCATTAAAATCATTAAATTGATTAAATTCATTAAATTTATTAAATTTATTAAATTCATTAAATTCGTTAAATTAATTAATTTTATTAATATTATTAAATTCATTAAATAAATTAAACTCATTAGATACAATAAATTCATTACATTCATTAAATTCATTAAGTTCATTAAATTCATTAAATTTATTAAATTCATTAAACTCATTAAATTCATTAAATTTATTAAAGCCATTAAATTCATTAAATTCATTATATTCATTAAATTCAATAAATAAATTAAACTCATTAAATACAATAAATTCATTACATTCATTAAATTCATTACATTCATTAAATTCATTACATTCATTAAATTCATTATATTCATTAAATTCATTTAATTCATTAATTTCATTAAATAAATTAAACTCATTAAATACAATAAATTCATTATTACATTCATTAAATTTATTTAATTCATTACACTTATTAAATTCATTTAATTCATTAACTGCATTAAATTAATTAAATTCAAATTTGTGAAATTCATTAAATGCATTTAACTCATTCATTTAATTCATTAAATTCATTAAATTCATTAAATTCATTAAATTCATTACATTCATTAACTGCATTAAATGCATTTAACTCATTCATTTAATTCATTAAATTAATTTAATTCATTAAATTCATTAAATTCATTAAATTCATTAAATTCATTAAATTCATTAAATTTATTAAATTCATTAAATTCATTAAATTCATTAATTTCATAAAATACATTAAATTCATTAAATTCATTACATTCATTAAATTTATTTAATTCATTACACTTATTAAATTCATTTAATTCATTAACTGCATTAAATTAATTAAATTCAAATTTGTGAAATTCATTAAATGCATTTAACTCATTCATTTAATTCATTAAATTCATTAAATTCATTAAATTCATTAAATTCATTAAATTCATTAAATTCATTAAATTCATTAAATTCATTAAATTCATTAAATTCATTAAATTCATTAAATTCATTAAATTCATTAAATTCATTAAATTCATTAAATTCATTAAATTCATTAAATTCATTAAATTCATTAAATTCATTAAATTCATTAAATTCATTAAATTCATTAAATTCATTAAATTCATTAAATTTATTAACTTCATTAAATACATTAAATGAATTAAATTCATTTAATGCATTAAATTCATAAAATTTTTTATTTTTGAAATTCCTCTAAGAAATTTCAGCTTTTCCTAACCCATTGCCGATCCCTGTTTGTGGTCTCAGACAAAGGGCTTGGTTGCGTCAACAGGATAATACCTATAATCCTGCAACACATTGGTGTTAATACATTCACATGTTCTCTTCTGGGTCAAGCAATAAGTTGCATATAAACTGCAGGGAGGGTAGGAAGGCTTTAATTGTCACCGGATAGCTTAAGCAACATCTCTGGCCATTGTCTACTCATTTACCATATCCTGTAGACCATAATCATTACATTCATCGATGTCGTCATCATAGCTATAGCCATCGCCATTATCATCAACAACATCATCATTATTATTATTGGTTTTATAGTTTAATACTAAATTGAATATCCAGTTTTCCTGTTCGTTATGATATTACGTGTTTGGGGCTTACAGCCACAACTGTGAATGTGGACATTAATGGCATCAGAGATGAAGAAGGTGGGAGAGGCATCAGGTCCTGTTGTACTATTTCATCATCGTGCACTCAACCACCATATCCGTATCCGTGGTAATTACATTATAGTAATTTGTTGTGGTATCGATATGCTGGTTGATTCTTATAACAAGGTATTTGTTAAATTAATTTCTTTCCTACTGCTCCTCTTGTGTTTTTTTTTTATTAGTTATTGCTCCAGTGTTATGGTGTGTAATTTTGCAATTTGTCATGGTGGCTAAGTTTATTGTCCTTTGACAGGTAAGGGAGAGGATACCCTACGATGTTCGGCGGCGGCAATATTAGTCGAATGGTGCAAAAGTTAAGTATAAGGGTATATCTTGGCATAAAATTTATAAAATGCATACAATTCATAAAATTTGTAAAATACACAATACATTTTTTTTTTTTTATTTTGCGGGACGGATGGGAAAATGCTTTACGCATCTAACGAGATCGTCAAACTCGTCGTATGCCGGACTCCAATATGATACCGGCTAAAAACCCACCACGTGCCACCATCGGGGGATGTATACCACCTCGGAACCGCTTTCGCATTACTTCGAGGTGGCCCCTATGTGGTGCTTTACCAATTCATCATTTTGTGCCTGCGTCCAGGCTCCGCATAGTTTAATTACGCCACTGCGTCCATATCCGTTTTCTTGCTGCGGAGGACGTGTTCTACGAAACATCTTACGGCGTTCCAGTTGCCCTCACTGATTAGCATTTTCGGCACAATACTCGTTGCTGATGTTGTACCGATCTCTCTTTCGAGCTGTCTGCGGCGCTCGATCCAACGGGGGCAATTGAAGAAAGTGTGTTCGGCGTCGTCTAAAACTTGTTCCTCCTCGTATATACAATATGGGGAATTACATTTTCCACAATACACAATACATAAAACATAAAACATAAAAGGTAGAAAATTCATAACTTTAATAAAATTCATAAGATTTATAAGTTCATAATATTAATAAAATTCATAAATACAAAAAATTACAAAATTCAGAGAAATTTTGAAATTCATTCAATTAACAATATTAAGAAAATTCATAAAAATTACAAACTATAAAATTTTATGAATATCACGAATTTAATGAATTGAAAATAATAATGAATTTAATGAATTTAGCGATTGTAATGAATTTAGTGAATTTAACGAATTTAATGAATTTAATAAATATAATGAATTTAATCAATTTAGCAAATTTAATGAATTTAATAAATTTAATGAATTTAATGAATTTAATGAATTTAATGAATTTAGTGAATTTGATGAATTTAATGAATTTAATCAATATAATGAATTTAATAAATTTACTTAAATACAATGATTTTTTTAATTTAATATTTTTAATGATTTTAAAATTTAAAAATGAAATTAATATTTTTAATAAATTTAGTGAATTTAATGAATATAGTGAATTTAATGAATTTAATTAATTTAATCAATATAATGAATTTAATGAATTTATCGAATATAATCAATTTAATTAATTATTTAAATTTAATAAATTCTATGAATTGAATGATATTAATTAATTAAATGAATTTAAAAAATTTCACGAATTAAATAAAATTTAACGAATTTTATAAATTTCAAGAATTTTATTATATTTTATTGATTAAAAAATGTTTAAATCTTTTGTAAAGTTTACTTATTTCACAATTTTTTTTACATTTTATGAATTTAATAAATTAAATGAATTTAATAAATAAAATGAATTTTATGAATTTAATGAGTTTAATGAATTTAGTAAATTTAATGAATTTAATGAATTTACTTAAATGTAATGATTTTTTGAATTGAATACTTTTAATGAATTTAATATTTTTAATATTTGTAATGAATTTAATGAATTTAATATTTTTAATAAATTTAATGAATTTAATGAATTTACTTAAATGTAATGATTTTTTGAATTTAATACTTTTAATGAATTTAATATTTTTAATATTTGTAATGAATTTAATGTTTTTAATAAATTTAATGAATATAATGAATTTAATCAATATAATTAATTTTTCGAATTTAATCAATTTAATTAAGTGAATGAATTTTATACATTCTATAAATTGAATGAATGTAATTAATTAAATGAATTTAATAAATTTCATGAATAAAATTAATTTAACGAATTTAATAAATTTAACGAATTTTATGAATTTAAAGAATTTTATTAAATTTTATTGATTTAAAAATGTTTATGAAGTTTACTTATTTCACAATTTTTTTTACATTTGATGAATTTAATAAATTAAATGAATTTAATAAATTTAATGAATTTAATGAATGTTATGAATTTAATTATTTAATGAATTTAATTAATTTAATGAATTTTGTGAATTTATTGTATTAAATGAATTTAATGAATTTAGTGAATTTAATGGATTTAGTGAATTTAGTGAATTTAATGAATTTAATGAATTTAATGAATTTAATGAATTTAATGAATTTAATGAATTTAATGAATTTAATGAATTTAATGAATTTAATGAATTTAATGAATTTAATGAATTTAATGAATTTAATGAATTTAATGAATTTAATGAATTTAATGAATTTAATGAATTTAATGAATTTAATGAATTTAATGAATTTAATGAATTTAATGAATTTAATGAATTTAATGAATTTAATGAATTTAATGAATTTAATGAATTTAATGAATTTAATGAATTTAATGAATTTAATGAATTTAATGAATTTAATGAATTTAATGAATTTAATGAATTTAATGAATTTAATGAATTTAATGAATTTAATGAATTTAATGAATTTAATGAATTTAATGAATTTAATGAATTTAATGAATTTAATGAATTTAATGAATTTAATGAATTTAATGAATTTAATGAATTTAATGAATTTAATGAATTTAATGAATTTAACGAATTTATTTAACTTAATTAATTTAATGAATTTAGTGAAGTTAATGAATTTAATGAATTTAATGAATTTAATGAATTTAATGAACTTAATGAATTTAATGAATTTAATGAATTTAATGAATTTAATGAATTTAATGAATTTAATGAATTTAATGAATTTAATGAAATTAATGAATTTAATGAATTTAATGAATTTAATGAATTGGATAAATTTAAAGCATTTTATAAATTTAATTAATTGAATGAATATAATGAATTTTAATAAATTAAATGAATTTAATGAATTTAACGAATTTAATGATTTTAACGAATTTAATGAACTTAATGAATTTAATAAATTTTATGAATTTAATGAATTTAATGAATTTAATGTATTTAATGAATTTAATAAATTTAATGAATTTAATGAATTTAATGAATTTAATGAATTTAATGAATTTAATGAATTTAATGAATTTAATGATTTTAATGAATTTAATGACTTTAATGAATTTAATGAATTTAAAGAAATTAATGAATTTAATGAATTTTATTTTAAATATTATTAATTTTAAAAATCTTGTTTTTAATATATTTTATATTTTTTAATATTTTTCATTTTTTTCAATCTTTTTAATGTTTTCAATATTTGATTTATTTTAAAAATATAAAATTTCTGTTTTATATGTAATTTACGACCTCAAGCCGAATAAAGAGATCACTAAATTTATTTTTAATATATTCATTATTTGGATAGATTTTATGAATTATGTACATTTTGTAAATTTTATAGAAGTTTAAAATTTGTTGAATTAATTTTCATCGCGGAGAGAACAACTATCAAAAGCTTGTATACAAATCTCAGTACATACCCCAAAACTATTCATTTGTTTCCATATATTGTCTTCCAAGCTTCTGCAAGGTTCACTTAGGGTATTCCCTGTTCAATGTTTGCCCGTCCTCATCGGCATTCTTAACCTGATCCACCCACATGCCGAGCAGTGCTATTGACATTATGAAAGTCTTCTCCATTACAGTCATATTGACATGTCCAAGTGGAGTGGGGCCGGTTGATGTTTATAATCAATTTTTCATAATATTATTGTTGTAGTTATTGTTATTGCTCCACTCTGGAGGACAATAACAATGCATGGGTCAGTCAGACGCTCGACGCTATATCATAAAATATTAAATATTTGTAAGCATTTCTAGGGAATTGACTGTATAGTTTTCTTGTTGTGGGATAGTCAGTCAGTTAGTTAGTTGTAGCGATAGTGAGTAGTGATGATGATAGTGAGGGAGGGTGTTGTTGTTGTTGTTGGCGATAGTGACAACGACAACGACAATGATGATGATGATGAGGGTGGGCATGTGGATAATATAACATGACGACTACTATATTACGATGAATTTTTATTGTTTATCGTGTTCATTGTTCTGAATTTATAGTGTTTAATTCTTCTATAATATCATTGGATTGTTGGCATTGTTATTGCCCCAGCCATCATTAGTAATATTATAACAATATATGAATTTATTATAAATAGTGCACATTGTGTTGTTGTATAGTAGTATTGTTGTTGTTGTAGTTCGACTGTGTTCTAATTATAATTAAAGTAAATTATAATACGAAAATCTGTGCTATGATTTAATGTTAGACAATACAATTCAATGGACATGAAACGAAATCAAAACACATTGAATGTACTAAATTATATTCTAAAATTATAAATATTATTATAGTACTGGCAACAATATCCTTTTGCCATAATGCATTGTGCAGGTGCTGGCATGTTGGCAATAATTTCCATGTTTGATTATTATCTTAATGGTACGGTAATGTAATGTAATGTCATGGACTATTTGAAGGACATTAAGGCATTAACGGCAAGAAAGAGAAAGAGATGGAGAGTGAGGGGGTGCATAATTCAGAAATTATATCTAAGTATGAAAGAATTTTATTACACGCAAAAAGTTATAGATTGTATCCTAATTACAATAAGGGTCGGTTCGTTTGAAATATTCAAACGAATAAGACGTATAAAAAAAAATATATATAAATAATTATCAAATATTGAAAATATTGAAAAAATAAATAAATATATATCTATTTCGCCTTCAATGGAAAAAACCGTCATAAAGAACAGATCCTGGACAAAAACACATCCGTAATAAAGGCGCAACATATGGAAAAGAATCTCCCCACGGAAAATTCCAAGGACGCTCGCTCTAATATCAGAATTTTATCAAATGTTCAGGATGAAGAATGCTCAGCGGACAGAATCAACAAACAGAGGGAAACATTTCAAATTGCAGGAGAAAAGGCTAAGGAATTTGAGGAAATACTACAGCGGAATTATTTGGCTGCAACAAAGGGAACCAATGTAACGGAAATGGACACAGAGGACACAGAAGCAACTATCAACAATTCACAACTTCAACATACAAAAGGAAAAAGGAAGCGGAAAAACGTAGATATAGTTGATTTATCATTAGTTAGCACACAACACATTAGGGATGACACATCGGACACTACATCACAAAACAGATTTCAAATTTTAGGAGATTTAATTATAGAAGAAGGTCAGGATATTCCTATAGTAGAAAAGAATAAGAACACGAACAAGTCAAAGAAAACGTTTTGCCCTCCCATATTTTTAAATAATGTAAATATACCTCATTTGATTCAACAACTCAACGCAAAAAATATTACATTTAAAATTGTTAATAAAAACAAATGGAAGAGCAAATTATATCTTAAAGAATCATCAGTTCATTCGGAAATGATGACTATTTTAAGAAACGGAAATATAGATTCTTATTCTTACACACCTAAAGATTTAAAAAAGTCATCATTAGTTATTCGAGGCTTACACCATAAGACAGAGTTAGAGGAGATTAGGGCAGATTTAGAGAAATACATCCCCAACACTGTTGAAATGGTATCTAAATTCAAAACGGATTATAGCAGTAAACATAATATAGATACAGGACTATTTTTAGTAACTTTACGTCCGGGAAAATCTATTAGGGATTTAAGTCCAATTCATATTATTTTGAATCAGGGTATATCATGGGAACATCCCAAGATGAATTCGAAAATTCCACAATGTTGGCGTTGCCAACAGTGGGGCCATATGTCGAAAAATTGTAACAAACCTTATGTTTGTGTGAAATGCGACGAGAAACATCTTCCGGGAAAATGTTCATTCGTTTCAAGTGAAGACAACCTTCCTTATTGCGCTAACTGCGGAGAAAGGGGTCATCCTGCGAGCTATAGGGGCTGTAAGGTATATACTTCTATTTTACGGAGAAACGAGAAACTTAAAGAACAGGCATTATTTAGGAAGCAAAAAGCTTCATCAAAAGTTTTAGATACAGTCCAAAGTTACGGTTTCACAATTCCAGGTCAATCGTTTGCTAGTTTATTTCAAAATTCACCGGAACTAAAAAAAAAATCGGAGTTACCTCCTATTATAGTGGAGTTTTTAAAAATTGCTAACACTATTTGCAACACACAAACTCTTGAAGAAAGAATAGAAAATTTTGTAAAATCATATAAGGTATTGTCGAAAGAAGATGCTGTTGCCCAATGTTTGAAGCTTATAGATGAAGTTAAACAAAAATATGGCCCGTAATCACTTTACTTTTTTGACTTTTAACGTAAGGTCTCTAAGAGAATCGAGTAGAAGAATAGAACTTCTCAACATCTTAAGGAATAATGAAATTGATATTGCTTTTATTCAAGAAACACACTTACGGGATATTCATCGTGTTCATTTGGACAATTACTTTTTTATAAGAAATGATAATTTACAGGGAATTGGTATGGCAATTCGTAAATTCTTTAAATTTCAAGTTGTAAAAATTCCAAACTTTAATCTTCCAAACATAACGGTTGAAATAGAAATTTCTGACAATGGAATTAACAAAAAGTTTCTCATTTCTTCATTGTACTTTCCTTGCAACTCTCTGCGAAACGATATTCATGACGGATTGTCATCAATATACCGATTTTCCATGAACTACCATGGTGTTATCCTTGGGGGTGACCTTAATTCTAAACATATCTCTTGGGGAGATTCTATAAATAATATGAATGGCTCTGCTCTTGTTGACTGGCTCCAAATGTTCCCTTTAGAATTTGTAAGGATTTCAGATCGAACACCTTCCTTCCCAAATGGCTCATCGTTTCTTGATCATTTTATTGTAAGTTCAAACTTGATTAATCTTGACTCCTTAAATGTTGATGTAGCTAGTTTACCAACATTTTCTGATCACTTTCCCCTTAAATTGCATATAAAACTTCCAAATTTCGACATCATTACACGATCTCCACAAACTTTTAGATCATTTAAACGCACCAATTGGAATGATTACAAGCAAGATATTATTTTATCATTATTGGAAGATTACCCAGATGCCGAGGCAAATCTATCCAATACTGATATTGACTTGTATATTGACAAATTTACGGAAAGGATTATACAGGCAAACTTATCACATTCTGATTCAATTGAATTAGGAGGGAAATATTTCAATGTTTCACAGAACATCAGAAACTTATATAAAGTTAAGTACAGATGGCAAAGGGAAATGAAAAATATATTCAGTAGAACGTTAAATCGATTCGATTCGCAATATTTACTATTATCCAAACAAATTCAATTACTGAACATCATTATTAAAGAGCTAGTTCAAATCGAACAACAAAATAATTTCAATAGAAGGTTGCGAAATATTAAACCAGGGCCTAGGGCTCATAATTCAATTTATAAAATCTTAAATTACAAAAAAAAAGTCAGTTGAAAAAATTATCAGTCGATGGTTCCGTAATCTCGGACAAATCCGTATGTCTGGAAAAGCTGCGGGACTACTTTTCTAACATATATAGAGACTTTCCAATTGGTCATATAGAGAGAATTAATCAGACTATCTCTGAATATATTTCTTGTGTTCCTAATAATATTATTGTATTTAACTCACAAAATACCGCGCTTAACTTGAATAATAATCCCAATTTGGTTCAATTATCAGATTTGGATAATATTGTTGCTAATACAAACAACAAAAAATCATATGGACTGGATAACATCTCAAATTACATTATAAGGAAGCTGCCCGCGAAAGCACTTGAGTATTTGTTGATAATATTTAACAATTGTATAAGCAATTCATACTTCCCTAAGACTTGGAAGATTTCGAAAATAGTTCCAATTAGGAAAAAAGCTGGCAATTACGACATAAATAATTTGAGGCCCATTTCCCTACTATCCAATTTGGGTAAACTATTTGAGAACGTAATTAGAATTAAAATGGATATGAATATGAATTGTTCTTACATATCGGATTATCAATTTGGGTTTAAAAGAAGACAACAGATGCTCTTCTGAAATTTCACAGCGATATCATTTGCAATTTGCGCATAAAACAATGCACAGTTGCAATTTCTTTGGACATTGAAAAAGCTTTTGATCATGCTTCTCACGGCGGCATTCTCTTCAAGATGATTCGATTGGGTTTTAGTCCAAGTATAGTTAAATTATTTCATAGTTTCTTTTCAAACCGATCGTTTTGTATACAATTTGACGATCTTTTTTCAAATCTTGGAAGTGTCTACACCGGTGTTCCTCAGGGGTCTATTTTGGCTCCACATTTATACAATATATTTATGAATGACTTCCCTCACATTGATGATAATTCCTGCGGTTTACTTTACGCGGATGACTCTCTTCTTTACTCACATAACGAATCTCCCATTTTAGCTTTAAATAACGTTAAACACCATTTAACGAAAGTAAGGAGATTTTATGAGACTTGGGGAATCAAAATTAATATTTCCAAATCTGAAGCCATATGTATTAGAAATGCCTCCGGAAAATGCAGGTCATTTGTTGTTCCTGAGAGTAAAAGATTAAAATTAACTATTGACGGCACGGAAATTCCTTTCAAAAACAGTTTTAAATACTTAGGCATTCAATTCGACAAATTAATGAAGTTTAATAAACATGCACGTTGCGTGATGAACAAAGCGCACAGGATATTAAATACATTTTCAAGGATTCTTATAAATAAAAATTTACCCAAAAATACTAAATTACTTTTATATAAGACAAGTATTAGACCAATATTCCTTTACGGATTCCCAATTTGGTTTAGCATTTCCCCAATAATAATGAAAGAAATGGGTATATTAGAGAGAAAAATTTTGCGTCATTGTGTAGGGAAATACTTTGAATCAGAGTATAAACGGTACTCAAATAATGTAATTTATAGAGAGTCGCGAATAACCCCGATAGGTTTATATGTCTGCGATATTTTAAATAGATTCATTTCTAGACTTCGCGATCATCCGAATCAAATAATTGTTGATATTTATAATAGGCAACACCATAATAGTTGGACGAATACGAACTACTTATCACCAATTGGATTCGTCAACGAAAATCCTCCAAATTTTAATCCAAATGTGAATATTTGTCACAATTTTTATTCAAAATCAACAGCGGGTACCCATAGAGGTTGATACCAACATTTTTCCATTTGTTTTTATACGTCCAAATATAACTTTTAAGTTTAATTTGTTCATTTTATATATATTTTTATACCTACATTTATTTTTATACTATATTTATTTATATCCGAGATAATACAAACTCTCACGTTACTGTAGTCCCGGGAGCAAGGACGTTTCTCATTCATATATTTTGTTTTAAAACATAATTTTACACTAAACCTGCAAAGTATGTAACTGTTTATAAATTTAATGTTTTTAGGATAATACACTAATCTTAAATATTGTCTTTTAAAACGATTCAAAATCATTCATTGTACTTCAAAAGGCTCAATAAAATTTGTAATTTGTAATTTGTAATTTGTACAATAAGGGTCAAGATGATTATCTCAAATGACTCTCACAAGAGTTGGGAAAGAGAATTTTTATTGATTTTACATTACTCTTATTACCGTACAAATTTGTTTTTGAAATTATTTCCTATTAGGTATAACTTTTTTCAATGTATCAAAATTGTTCCTCTATTGAATATAATGTTTTTTTTTATGTTCAAGCCATGTGGAAATGAAGGACTGTGGAGCTGACGAATATTGTTCTTATGATTTAAATATTAGAACAGAAATTTGTAAAATTTTTACCAGTTTGACTTTTGTTGGCGTAAAATTTAAGTGATGAATATCAAAAATCAACGTATTCAGATGGCAAACTTTTTGATTTTTAAACTATGAATTTTATGAATCATCAAACTTTTATGGACTTTAATAATTTTTACGAATTATTTGAATTTTATAAAATTTATTTTATGAATTTTGTGAATTTAATGAATTTTACAAATTTTATGAATTTTTTCAATTTTATAAATTTTACAAACTTTATGAATTTTATATTTTTTTTTAATTTTATGAGTATTTCTAATTTTATGAATTTTACGAGTTTGTTTAATTTCTGTGAATTTAATGATTTCAATGAATTATACGAATATAAAGAATTTTATAATTTTATCAATTTCATAAATTTTATGAATTTATTGAATTTAACGAATGTTATAAATTGAATAAATTAAAATAATTCTATGAATTCATTAAATTCATTAAATTTATTAAATTCATTAAATTCATTAAATTCCATAAATTCATTAAATTCATTTAATTCATTTAATTCATTAAATTCATTAAATTCATGAAATTCATAAAAATCATAAAACTCATTAAATATACTAAATTCACTAAATCATTAAATTCATTAAATTCAATAAATTCATTAAATTCATTAAATTCATTAAATTCAATAAATTCAATAAATTCCATAAATTTAAATTAAATTAAATTCATTATACTCATTAAACTCATTAAATTCATTAAATTAATTAAATTCATTAAATTAATTAAATTCATTAAATTCCATAAATTAAATAAATTCAATAAATGCATTAAATTCATTAAATTCATTAAATTTACTAAATTCATTAAATTCTTTCAATTCATTAAATTCATTAAATTCAATTAATTCATTAAATTCATTAAATTCATTAAATTCATTAAATTCATAAAATTCATAAAATTCATTAAATTCAATAAATTCAATAAATTCATTAAATTCATTAAATTTATTAAATCCATTAAATTCATTAAATTCATTAAATTCATTAAATTCACTAAATTCCTTAATTTCATTAAATTCATTAAATTCACTAAATTCATAAAATTAATTAAAATTATTAACTTCATTAAATTAGATAAATAATTTAAATTCATTAAATCAATTAAATTCATTAAATTCATTAAATTAGATAAATTAATTAAATTCATTAAATTCATTAAATGCATTAAATTCATAAAATTCATTAAAATTCATTAAATTCATTAAATTAGATAAATTAATTAAATTCATTAATTTCATTAAATTCATTAAATTCATTAAATGCATTAAATGCAATAAATTCATTAAACTTATTCAAATCATTAAATTCAATAAATTTATTAAATTCAATAATTTTAATAAATTCTTTAAATTCATTAAATTTATTAAATCGATTAAATTCATTAAATTCATTAAATTTATTAAATTCATTAAATTCATTAAATTCATTAAATTCATTAAATTCATTAAATTCATTAAATTCATTAAATTCATTAAATTCATTAAATTCATTAAATTCATTAAATTCATAAAATTCATTAAATTCATTAAATTCAATAAATTCATTAAATCATTAAATTCATTAAATTCATTAAATTCATTAAATTCATAAAATTCATTATATTCGTAAAATTCATTAAACTTATGAAATGCATTTAAATCATTAACTAGAGTAGTTTTTAATTCTACAGAAGTTATATTAAATACAAAACAATATCACACATGTTTACCTAATATTTGTCATCATTCTCAATACTGGTGTTATCTCTCTTGCTGAATTGTTATTGAAGTTTTTTGTCTGCATATTCCAATCTATTGTTTCCTATTAATTTCAAAACTCTTGTAACATTTGTAAGCTAAGGCAAAAAAGGGTAATTCACTAACAAATTACTAAGATTAGATTAACTAAATAGTGAACAGTCCACAGTGTGACTATGGCTCTTATCTGTGCCAAAGTGATATTGATTTTTAGGTAGATAAGCGCTCAGACTCAATCTATCATAATAATAAACTATGGTAAATCAATAATAAATCTCGAATACACTATAGTGTATTTAATTAACCTTTGTTATCACACCTAACAAAGTCATTAAGCTACATTATACTCTCACTACACCATAAAACACTCCAAAAAACACTTTGATATACATAGAAGTTATTCCGATAACACTAGAAATAATGGTCTCACGGCTATTTGCGCCGCCTTTTTTTGCAATATAATTTCTTGTGATAAAATAACATGTGTACACACAAAGTGACATATGTTTCGCCATGTCAAATCGATCTAAAATATTCCATATATTTTATCGCAATTAATTTTTGCCGCTTCTGAAAGATGACGTAGTAAAGTAAAGTATTTTATCTATACATATAGTAAAGATAAACAGTGAAAGTCATGGCCAAGAAAATACTGAGTTATTGATTCTGACGGATCTTAACGTGGGGCTACAATAGTAAGGTTTAAGGGTTAAAACTGTTAAGTCCTGTTTCTGGTCCTTCGAGCGGGTGTAGAAAAGTTTGGCATTTCTCAAAATATACAAATATGAAAGTACAAAAATATAAAAATATAAAAATATAAAAATTAAAAATATAAAAATATAAAAATATAAAATATAAAAATATATATAGAAAAGTTTGGTATTTCTCAAAATATACAAATATAAAAGTATTAAAATATAAAAATATAAAAATACAAAAATATAAAAATATAAAAATATAAAAATATAAAAATATAAAAATATAAAAATATAAAAATATAAAAATATAAAAATATAAAAATATAAAAATATAAAAATATAAAAATATAAAAATATAAAAATATAAAAATATAAAAATATAAAAATATAAAAATATAAAAATATAAAAATATAAAAATATAAAAATATAAAAATATAAAAATATAAAAATAAAAAAATATAAAAATATAAAAATATAAAAATATAAAAATATAAAAATATAAAAATATAAAAATATAAAAATATAAAAATATAAAAATATAAAAATATAAAAATATAAAAATATAAAAATATAAAAATATAAAAATATAAAAATATAAAAATATAAAAATATAAAAATATAAAAATATAAAAATATAAAAATATAAAAATATAAAAATATAAAAATATAAAAATATAAAAATATAAAAATATAAAAATATAAAAATATAAAAATATAAAAATATAAAAATATAAAAATATAAAAATATAAAAATATAAAAATATAAAAATATAAAAATATAAAAATATAAAAATATAAAAATATAAAAATATAAAAATATAAAAATATAAAAATATAAAAATATAAAAATATAAAAATATAAAAATATAAAAATATAAAAATATAAAAATATAAAAATATAAAAATATAAAAATATAAAAATATAAAAATATAAAAATATAAAAATATAAAAATATCAAAATATCAAAATATCAAAATATCAAAATATCAAAATATCAAAATATAAAAATATAAAAATATAAAAATATAAAAATATAAAAATATAAAAATATAAAAATATAAAAATATAAAAATATAAAAATATAAAAATATAAAAATATAAAAATATAAAAATATAAAAATATAAAAATATAAAAATATAAAAATATAAAAATATAAAAATATAAAAATATAAAAATATAAAAATATAAAAATATAAAAATATAAAAATATAAAAATATAAAAATATAAAAATATAAAAATATAAAAATATAAAAATATAAAAATATAAAAATATAAAAATATAAAAATATAAAAATGTAAAAATATAAAAATAATAATGCATAAAATAATAAAAAAGTATGTACTTATATCCTTTCATTAAATAAATTTGCAATTTAAGTAAAAAAAAACAATTTCCTATATTTCCTTCTGCTTTGAATTCTACTACCTCACTGTCAACTTCTTGTACCATCCTTGTCCTTTTTTCTCTGTCTTTTGTGCACATTAATGTATTCGCGCAAAATTCAGCCATTAGCAATGCTTTAAGCCCTAAATACCTTAAGCATAATAAAATTCTGAAAACTAGTAAGACATTTCAAATTACTTAAATATCCGCAAACTATACGTTATTGGCAAACACAAAAAAATTATATCAATCATACGTAGCAAATAAGAAAATTTAATATTAATCATACGTAGTTCTGCGTAAATTTTCTAAAATATATTAGTGCCACAATTTGCATGGGTAGAAGTATAGTCTGCAAAGGAAAATTAAACTCCAAGTGCTTAAATCACTTGCTGAATAACTTTAACTAAAAATATAAATTATTTTTAGCATCGAATAAAGAATGTAACGATTTAAATTTTATGTTATTTCGTTTAAGGTTTCCATATTCAATTGGCAATTAAAACTGCATTTTAATTCACGGCAGAACTAATGCATATATTGTATTTGAACAATATGTGGATTAATTAATGTAATGCATACATTCATTTTCCGCAGAAATTTAATTTATTATTTAAAATCTCTCTCTTCGGGGCTAATGGTGACAGAATACGCCCCCTAAATACAGATTATCACAGTCATTGACTGAGCGTACGTACATGGTGGGGGGAGTGACCCATTGGGTTTAAGCTATGTGGTGGCATCATTAATTATTTATTACAAAATATGTATTTGTATAAACGAGTGTTTGTGTGTGTGTGGCGGGTGAGTGTTTGCACACACAACATAAACTATTTTATCAAATGAAATACATATTTACTTTTGTATTCATTTGCATTATCTGCCATTCAGCTTTGAGCGAAAAGTTGCGGTTTAATGAATTTGTATAATGCAGCCGAGGCAGCAGCAGCAGGAGTCTGAAATCATTAATTAACTTTGTTTCTTTTTTTTTTAATTTGTTTTAATTTTAAATATGAACACAAAAATTATATAACAAAATTTTTGTATAATAAATTGAAGAATTATTGGCATAATTACAAAATAATTTAAGATAACCGATTTAATTTGGTTGTATAGGAAAATAACACAGTACAACATTTTTCAGCTCATTGATTTGCGACTCAATTCTGAGACCTACACGTGAAAGTAGCCCCAAAAAGAAGAAGTTTTGCAGCATTCGTTTTGTCAAGTTACATGCCATAAAAATTTTATATCGATTTGAAGTTAATAATAGTAATCGTATAGGGCAATTTTTCAAGTTTTAGTCTTTTTTGTTAGACATAACTCGAAAACCACTAGTCCGATTTAGCTGAAATAAATTTAAAAAAAATTAAGAACTACAATCTGCCTTTAATCTGCTCATATAACGTTTCCCTACATAAGCAACAGTTTCACTTTTCCATTCATCAAATGATTTTGAATTGAGTTGATTTTGTAGCAGTTATAATAAAACTGTTGTACTCCGTGACGTATGATTTACGTGGAATATTACTTGTGATAATCATACGCCTCCATGTAACAATATAACAAAAGAGCCTTAAACGTGAGAAATTCCCCTATACGATATTAACTAACTTCTAATCGATATTAAATTATTATGGCATGTAACTTGACAAAACGAATGATGCAAGATTTCTTCTTTTTGAGGCTACTTTCACGTGCAGTTCTCAGAATTGAATCCCAAAATCATGTGTTGTACTGTGTGAATGTAGGGAAAAGTTAATAACATTTTGATGGAATATAAAAAAATTACAGTAAGGTAAGGAGGATTTGATTTTATTGGAGTTTAAATATGAGGCGTCGGGAGTGTAATGCAAGGTAAAGCTTCTGATCGGTTTAACTTGGCAAACCCAGAGTGATCCTTGCCAATTGCACTTCAAGTCTACTCACAGAGCTCCGTATTCGTAGTACTACTGCGACGAAGTACCTCCATGTGGTGACGCCTGGAAGCGTGCCTTTGACACACGTCAGAGCACGACTTACTGTGAGGGGCGAAACCTAAAACCCAGGCACGTCTGCTCAGAGTGAGCGGTACCCTGGTCAGCGTCTGACCCAGAATGGGCGGCTGCAATAAAATCTTGGCAGGAGGAGAAAACTGCGACGTGGTGCGCTGGGCTTGCAACCCGCCACCGATGAAAAGAAGTAAGAAAAGAATAAAATGGACCCCCCAAAATGTTGACGTCCACCGCAAACGAATTAAGGACCATGATTTAAGTATATGCGATTTTAATGCTAAAATAGGCAGGGAAACCCCATTTGAGCCTACCATCGGAAAATTCCGTCTGCACATCGAAACGTCCAACAATGACATCAGACTGATTGCTATCTCTGCGGCAAAAAATATGGTAGTTAGCAGCACTAGATTTGACCATAAAAATATTCATAAGGCAACATGGTTATCTCCAGATCAATTGACGAGGAATCAGATTGATCATGTGGTAGTCGATGGAAGGCACGCATCGAGTGTTCTGGACGTACGAGTGAACATTGACTCCAATCACTTCCTTACCGCAGTTAAGGTACGCACAAGGCTAAGCATGGCGAAAAACGTACGTAACCAGGCACAACGAAAGCTGGTCATCGGTAAACTGCGGACCACAGAGGTAGCGGACGCCTACTCCAACCACCTAACTCAACTGCTGCAGAATGCTCCAACCCCAGATAATACAACCTCGCAGTGGCAATATATAGCCGACTCCATAGAACGGACTGCGAGAAGCGTACTTGGGTACTCAAAGCCGTCTCAAGAAGATGCCTGGTACGATGATGAATGTCGCAATGCCACGAGAGAGACGGATGCTGCATACAGGGCAAAACTGCAGCCAATGGCAACGCGAGCTGTTCGTGAACGGCACAGGGAGAAGAGACGAGAGGCAACTCGGCTTTTTAGAAGAAAAAAGAAGGAGCTGAAGAAGAGGCAGGATGAGGGCACTGAGTTGCTCCGAAGTAGAGGGGAAGCCCGAAAATTCTACAAGAGAGTTAAAACGAGAATGCGTGGAACAGGGTTACCCTCCTGCAAGGACAGCGAAGGTCAGCTAGCGACGGACCCGGATAACGTTCTGAGGATATGGAGAAATCATTTTAAAAATTTATTGAATGCAGACACCACTCCAGAAGACCCCGCTCCAATCCATGACAATGGTGTTTACTGTCCGCCTCCGAGCCTGAGCGAGATACGTGTGGCAATCTCCCGCCTTAAAAACAACAAAGCTGCTGGAGCCGATGATCTCCCTGGTGAATTGTTTAAGGCTGGCGGGGAGGAGCTGATTAGGAGCATGCATCAACTCATGGAGAACATCTGGCAAGAGGAGAGCATGCCCGGAGATTGGAGTCTCAGTCTGTTATGTCCCATATACAAGAAAGGAGATCGTAGTGAATGTAAGAACTATCGTGGAATAAGCCTATTACCAATTGCGTACAAGGTCCTTTCAAGCATATTGTGTGAACGTCTAAAGCCAATTGTAGAAAAACTAATTGGACCATATCAGTGCGGCTTTAGACCTGGCAAATCTACGACGGATCAAATATGCCCCTTACGACAAATCCTGGAAAAAACCCATGAAAAGCAGATCGACACCTACCACCTCTTTGTCGACTACAAAGCTGCCCTCGACTCTCCGATAAGGAATAGGCTTTATGAGGCCATGTCTGAGTTTGGTATTCCTGCAAAGCTGATTCGACTTTGCAAATGTACCTTAGACAACACCAAATCCTCGGTTAAGATTGGTAAGGATCAGTCTGAACCATTCAACACGGAAAGAGGCGGTAGCCTGGCCTGTACACTATTTAATATAGTTATGGAGAAGGTGATGAGAAAGGCTGGTGTCAACATTTCTGGCACCATATTCCACAAGAGCCACATGCCGCTAGCCTATGCCGATGATATAGACATCATTGGCCGAAATCTTCGGGATGTTACTGCAGTTTTCTCATCACTAGAAAAAGAGTCAGCAAAAATGGGTTTAGCGATCAACGAGGACAAAACAAAAATAATGATTTCGACGAACAAAGAGTCCTCTCGGTGGGGACGCACCGTGAACGTTGACAATTATTGTTTTGAGGTAGTCGACGAAAAAAATAATATCAGCAAAGAAATTAAACGGAGAATAGTGTTAGCTAATAGATGTTTCTACGGACTTCGGCAGCACTTTAGTAACACCACCTTCTCTCGGAATACTAAGAAACAGCTAAACCAGGTGCTTATCTTACCTGTTCTGTTGTATTCTGCCGAATCATGGGTGCTTACTACAACGGACATACAAAACCTGGGAGTATTTGAGAGAAAAGTACTCCGAAAAATATATGGACCTATCTGTGTCGAAGGCGAGTTTCGCCACCGGATGAACCATGAGCTGTATGAGCTTTACCACGACATCGACGTAGCTAAAAGAGTCAGAATCCAACGACTTCGATGGCTGGGACATGTTGCCAGGATGGATGTAAATGCTCCAGCGAGAAAGGTGTTTGAAGGCGAACCTGAAGGACGGCGCAGAGCAGGGAGACCCAAACTCCGTTGGAAGGACCAAGTGGTAGGCGATGTGCCATCATCTGGTAGGACTAACTGGAGAACACTCGCAGAAGACCGAAGCGTGTGGAATTCTTTATTACTTCAGGCCTCAAATTTATGAACTACGTTTCGTAAATTGTAATTGACCACTTAAGTAAGTAAGTAAGGAAGTTAAAATATGAGGACACAAATTATGCAGTAAGTTCTTTGTGTTACTTTGGAGAGTTATTAAAAAAAAAATTTTAAATTTCAGATATTATAGTGGAAAACATATGTAGAGGTAATAATATGGTATTGAAGTATATAATACACACGTATATTAATAACAATCATGCGTTGTTGAGATCAAGATACAAAATGTGTGTATAACTGCAAAAATATAAAAAAAAAACCTTGAACCAAGTTTAATTTCAACAGTTTAAACATAAATCTTTAACTATAAACTAGTTTATATGACAAATTTTCTTAAATGTAACAACAATTAACAAGAATCTTATGTCTTATGTATACAATATGACATTCGCACTATATTTAACTGCACAACATAAGAATTTCTACCACAGCTAACAATTTGTAATTTAAACTGAAATTTTATTGAATTCATATAAACTTAAAATTGCCTAGTCATCTAAAAATAGTTGACTTTTCTATCTCACCCCCTTTCCCCTGCCTAGAGGTAGTACCAATTCTTTATTGCTGTCTTCTCAAAAATGCCTTTTTTCACAAATGTTTAGACCTTAGCAAAATTGTTTTGCAATACAAGAAGGACAACATATCCATACAACAAGACACTGTAACCAGACACAGCAATTACTATCAACGTCATAAGTACACACACACAGATATATAGAAATACAATTACTCTCTCTCAACCACACAAATACAATTACACTCACAACTTTGTATACAAAGAATTTGCTTTGGATATCTTTCAAATCGACCACAAGACAGTCGTTCTACTTTTGTTTTGCTATTTTATTCGTATTTTCTATTTCTGTGTTATTGCAAACCATTCAAGAAAATTGTACCGGCCTGTCAAAGACAACACAAAATAGACATTGGGGAATAGTGGTAGTGAACTGGAAGGCAGGCAGCGCATAGACAGCAACAACATTGACTTGTATTCAGATACCTGTACATGACACCGGAGAGCCAGAGAGTTTTGTGTTATCAAATACTTTGTAATGGAATGGACATTTAAGTTAGTGCGGTGCATGGATAGTCATTGGTATTGGATTTTGCTAGTGAGGTGGTACAGGAAACGAAGAAGTTAGGTAGGAGGAGGAGGAGGTGGTGGTAAAGGACTACTATTGTGCCTGTGCATTTGAAATGTTGCAGTAATGTCATGTCATTCAATAGATATACTAGTAAGTATGTCTATAAAGCAATATAAGAAATTTTAGAGAATATGTACTAAATTCATTGGACCACCAGGAGGTAGAAGCTAGAATATACAGTAATTTGGACATGTGTTCCCATAATGAAATACAATTCTAGATTCAATATATTAATAACGTTGCCGTGCAATAAAGCCATATGGCCTTATTTCCCATTCGAGTGGGGAATAAGGGCATATGGTTTTATTACCAGCTTAGTTGTGCAATAACACCATATTAAATTTCCAATCAAAATGGAAATAATGCCATACCAATGAAAAATGCGACTAAAAGTAATGAAAAAGCGTGTTGAAGTTGAAACAAAGAATGACTTTCTCTATGAACAGCAACAGAGTTAGAGAGAGTAGCGAGGCTGGTTCTGCAGCTAGACTAGGGCGCTCATACTTGATACATTTTATTCAAAATTTTTCAAAAGTGAAATAATGCCATAATGCCTTTATTTCACAACCTCTGTGGTAATAAAGCCATATGGTCTTATTTTCCAATCGAATGAGAAATAAGGCCATATGGCTTTATTACCTATGGCTTTATTGCACGTCACCGTTAATAACATTTATGAAAGATTTATTCCTTAACTGTATTTATCCGCCCAATACAAAGAATGACTTTCTCTATGAACAGCAACAGAGATAGATTGAGCAGCGAGGCTGGTTATGCAGCTAGACTAGGGCGCGCAAACTTGAGACATTTTATTCAAAATTTTTCAAAAGTGAAATAATGCCATAATGGCTTTATTTCACAACCTCTGTGCTAATAAAGCCATATGATCTATTTCCCAATCGAATGAGAAATAATGCCATATGGCTTTATTGCCGTCACCGTTAATAACATTTATGAAAGATTTATTCCTTAACTGTATTTATATCTGGTAACGTGAATTTGCCACCTAGATCGTGTGATTTGACTGTACCAGACATTTTCTTATAAGGTTTTCTTAAAACACATGTTTATTTCAACAATTCCAATAATCGATCAAAGTCAACATAATCCAGGCCAACTCTCAAATTCAGCCGCATATATGCGGCAGTGCCATTGACATTTGATCGACACGGTTCCATGCTATCGTGAAAAGCCGCGGCGGAATTTTGAACTATGTAATATTCCACATATAATGGCATACCAAAGACTTTCAAATATAAAAAGAATTTCGTTAATACCTCACACTCAACTTATTTTATTGCATTACCATATCGACCCGTTCTTATTGAAAACTGCGCTTTATTAAGAGAACTGCGCTGACGTATGATTTATATTAATTTTTGGTTTCTGTCGCAAAAGGTGTCCTCAATGACGTATGATTTATATAATGTATAAACATATATGTAATACGTATTTAGAAGTTATCAGATGGCAGCTTTAATTTTTGGAAAAAAAAATTTTATAGGTGAAGTGCTTTATTGAGAGATTAATTCAGGTTAAATCTCCAGAGTTGTTGCTGAGCAATGCAACTCGTGTCAGTGGGATCTGGTGTGTGGGAGAATTGTTGTTATAATTAATTTAGGGGGCAATTCTTGCGTGTCGGGCAGTAAGCTGTGGGCTTAAGAATTGGCACTGTCAATGATTGTAAAGTTTCTCAATGATCGAGTAATTAAACAATAAGTTTTAGAAATTGAAATGTAGGGAGGAGAAATAAAACCCAAAATTAATTAGTTTTAACTATGTTATAA
This sequence comes from Muscina levida, assembly GCA_964034835.1. NCBI lineage: Eukaryota > Metazoa > Arthropoda > Insecta > Diptera > Muscidae > Muscina > Muscina levida. The sequence goes on along the minus strand of OZ035883.1, from coordinate 127,015,769 downwards.
TCCACGCATAATAAGGTACATGTTATTTTCATGTAAAAAGGGAATTTCGTTAATAACTCTCACACAGCTTGTTTTATAGCATTGCAACATCGACCCGCTCTTATTGAAACCCACTTTATTTAGAAAACTGCGAGGGCGTATGATTGATAATATTTTTTTGTTAATATGGCAAATTGTGTTCTCACTGACGTATGATAAATATTATATGTATTTAGTATATGAAAGCTATATTTTATAAAATTTGTTAAATGTTTTATTTTATATAATCTTCAGTTAATATTCAAATAAATTTTGAACAATGTTATATTCCACACATAATGGCAGACATAAGCCTTTTAAATAAAAACAGAATTTCGTTAATATCTCCCACGCAGCTTATTTTATAGCATAGCAACATCGGCCCGTCCTTATTGAAAACTGCGATTGATTAAGAAAACCGCCCTGGCGTATGATTGATATTAATTTTTGGTTTATATCACAAATATTTGATATTCCACGTATAATGGCACACATGATCCTTTTAAACGAAAAGATAATTTCGTTAATATCTCCCACGCAGCTTATTTTACTGCATAGCAACATCGGCCCGTCTTAATTAAAAACCGCACTTGATTAAGAAAACCGCCCTGGCGTATGATTGATATTAATGTTTAGTTAATATCATTAACATTGTCCTCTTTGATGTATGATTAATATTATTTATATAAAAAATTATCATATGGAAGCTATAATTTATAAAATTTTTTAAATGTTCTATTTTATACAATCTTCAGTTAATATTCAAATAAATTTTAAACAATGTTATATTCCACACATAATGGCAGACATAAGCCTTTTAAATAAAAACAGAATTTCGTTAATATCTCCCACGCAGCTTATTTTATACCGTAGCAACATCGGCCCGTCCTTTTTGAAAACCGCTCTTAATTAAGAAAGCCGCCCTGACGCACAGTGGGGAAAAAAAGTTTTTTTGGACATTTGAAATTTTAGGCCGCAATTCTTGACCGATTTTCAAAATTTTTTGGAATTTTTGGAATTTTTAAATTACATTATTTTGGTACATATGCAAAAAATTGCATGGCGAACTTCACCGAGTTGGCTTATTTTTTACAGACGACTTTCTGAAAACTTTTCCAGGCTATATGTTAGGTTTTGTTCTAATCGGACAATAATTATGAGCAGGACACCGAGTTAAAGTGTGAAAATAGTACCTGCACACATTTACTTAGTGAAGTCTTATTACTTCACTGAGTTTAATTCGTTACATATGTTCACATTAATTGAGGGCAGTTCGTAATTTTTAGGATTTTTAGTCCAAAAAATATATGACATTAAAGTCAAAAACTATTTTTACATCGATTTTGATAAATTTAAAAAAAAAAAAAACGGTAAGGAATTCAGAATAAAAAAAAATACATTCTGTGCATAATTTTGTTTCCAATAATACAAAAAAAGAATTTTGAAAATCGGTCAAGAATTGCGGAATAAAATTTCAAATGTCCAAAAACAACGTTTTTTTCCCCACTGTGTGGCGTATGATTGATATTAATTTTTTGGTTTTATCATTGACATTGTCCTCTTTGACGTGTTATTACGTTCTGATTGAAAACTGCGCTTGATGAGGAAAACCGTATGATTGATATTATTTTTTTTTTGTTTATATCACAAATAGTGTTTGCATTGACGTCTGATTAATATTTTTTATATATAAAATACATATTTCAAAATTATCACATGGAAGCTTTAATTTATATAAAAAATTATGGGTTTTATTTTATATAATCCGTAGGTAATATTCATAATACACACCCCGTATAAAATTAGGGTACTATTAGAAAATTATCATTAAATTTTAGTGTTTGCTATAATTTGTTCAATAATATTATTATTCATCCGCCTTATAAGAATTTCATATTTATTAATACATAATATTTGAGCCTTCAAACCACTGTGCCTAACGAACGTCACAGGACTTCACATTTATTGTTGTTATATTGAGATATTATTGTACTATGCCACCCTTTTGGTGGTGAACAGGAGGCACACAACTATAATAACAACTACAAATGGCAATGGCCACCACAACAACAACAACATTATCATCAGCATCATCGTCATCTCCAACAACATTCAACATCATCGTCACCGTCATCATCATCATCATCTACATCTACATCTACATCGGCGTCAGCATACCATCAATGACAACAACAGCAATTGCAATTGCAAAACATTTGCAAATATGTAATGACACAAAATGTTGTTTGTCATGGACCACATTGACGCATTTTAAGTTCCATTTGACTATTTGTCAAGTGCATTACGATAGAGGATATTCAGCCGGCCATCGTGAGTGAGTGACTGACTTAGCAAATGACACTGACTGGACTGACTGACGAGTCCCTTGTGTTGGTCATGATATTTTGAGTTAAATGTTATTTGATTTTGTTGGCCACAATAGAGTGGTAAAGGCTATTAGGAGTTTGACACAAGGTTGACGTTTTATAATTTGAAAACTAACTCGATATCGTATATCATCGACAGCCTGAGAATACGAGTATATTGTGAGGTAGGACGAAAAAGATATGTTCATATGAAAAAATTTTTTCATATGCACAATGGCAAAATATTTTTGTTCATATGAAATAGTTTACATGTGGGTTAGTAAATATTTCAGTTTGAAAATATTGATTATGAAATTAAAATAATTTGTTTTTTTTTTTACAGATAACACAGTACAACATATTTGTTAGCTTATTGATTTGGGACTCAATACTGAGAACTGCATGTGAAAGTAGCCCTAAAACGAAGAAGTTCTGCTTCATTCATTCTGTCAAGTTACATGTCATAATAAAACTACACTGGCGTATGATTAATATTAACTGTTGGTTTATATCACAAAACTGACGTATGATTATTATTATATATATGTCTTTGCAATACAAATACAAATATAAAGAAAACTGCAATGACGTATGATTGATATTGATTCTTCGCTTCGGTGTCCTCTGTGACGTATGAATAATATTATTTATATGCAATAGAAATTTAAATTTGATATGGTGAAATGTACCAAGAAGACATTCTAACTTTAGAAAAGCGTTACGAAGGAAAATAGATGACTTCTATGTTCTCTGACTGCTGCTGGAATATTTTCGGAGACTTCAAGGATATTCAGCATAAAATAAGTAAATAACATCATTAACTAATAGAAAATATATGCATGTTCTTCGTATTCTTCATGTTTTAAGCTCTACTAGTATCGGTTATTGTATTTAGAAAAGATTCTGTTTGGATCTAATAAAGTTTACATTACATTTAGGCAAAATGTATTTTAGTGAAACATAAAGAAAGGATAAACAAATTTAAATCCAAATTACTAAAAAACTATGCCTGATGAAGAAAATCTGAAAACATATTTGAAATCATGATATTAATAACCATAGAAATCACAATTTAGATACCAAGAAATATTAAAAATATTTTTTTTTGTAGAACAGTGTAATCAAAATTTCTTTAAAAATGAATCCCTAGACACTAAATAACACTATGACACAAAATCAAACTGTTTGAAAACACCAGAACGTGACTATATAGGTTCGATAGTACAACTGGAGCTGAGTAAAACCCTAGCTCAGTTTGACCCTTGAAAAAAGGTGACATCAGTTTTTGACCAACAGTTTGTACAGTTTTTAATCTAGGTCTTTCCCTTCTTAAGCAAAGTTGTAGCTAATAGTCCGCTTAAGAAATTGACATAATAAAATTTCCCAAAAAAAATTAGACATCCCTCGTTTATTTTCAAAAAACTTCGAAAAAAATTAAAATTTTTTCACTATTTGGAATAAAAGTCGTAGGGAGTCCAGATTTTTTGCATACTCTATTCAGTGAAACTGTAGTTTAGGTAACACCGAAAAACTTCTCTGAACAAACCCATGCAATCTGAACAAGTCTAGGGATATTAAACACACTATCTGCCTTAAACAAATCAGTTTTTTAGGAGTTTTGGGCCATTGTGCAAAGTTTTTACTTGCTATCTTTACCAAAAACTTACTTATTGTATAACTGAACAACTTCTGAAAACAACCAATATGATCGGAATACTCCACCCCTTTAATTGTTTACAAAGAGAATTAGGGTGTTCCTTATATGGCATTTTTTCGAATTTCGTCAAAAATATTTATTAATTGCGATGTTCGTCATCTTACTTCACCTTACATTTGTTTTTGCTAAAATTACGAATATATTGTGAACAATTTTGTATCGATAGATAGGCATTAGGGTGTGCCGCAATGAGGTATAAGTTCGAATTTGTTCTCAAATCAGTTAATTACCTCTGAGTATTTTTCTTTCGTATACAGACTAAGTAGTAATAAGCCGTTCAATAGCTGAAGTGAAGACCTAAAATAGTATGTGTTTACTTCTGCCATAAATCTTATAGACGCCGGGATATTTGAGGTAGAAATTGGGCTATTTTTGAAAAATATTATTAAAAATTTTAAAATTGGATTCCGAAGTAGTGTATTATGGGCAACTGTATATTTCAACTTTTTAAGGCTAATCAAGTTAAAATCTATATGTTCAAATAATATATGTGAATATTATCAATATCTCTATAAATTCTCGAGATATCAGGCGTTTATTTATGATTCATATAATTTGTTAGAATTTTATTCTTCTGGGTGGATTCTACCCAAACGATATTGATGGAGGGTTACAAATTTTAATTGGAAAACCTTAGCGCATGTGAATTTTATACATTTTTTGTTATATAACCACTTATTAATATTCATCATACACATTTCTTTAGAATTAGTGAAAGTATCAGAAATATTTATATTGTGTTTCAATATTCGTTCATTTATATCAATCAATAATATTTTTATAAAAGCCGCGGCGAACATTTCAGTAATATTGTAGACCACACATAATGGCTTACACGAGCCTTTCAAATAAAAATAGAATTTCGTTAATATCTCACACACAGCTTGTTTTATAGTATTGCAACATCGACTTGTCGTAATTGAAAAAATACTTTATTAAAAAACTGCAGCGATGTTATGATTAATATTAACTATTAGTTCATATCACAGACTTGTCACGTATGATAAATATTACCTATATGCAATGAAAATATCGCATATATGTTTATTGATCGTTGAAAATTGGACTAATCGGATCTGTGCCACCTTGGAAAGTCCCGGGAGATATTTTAACGCTATTATTTTCCACACATATTTGCCATCCATGGGATTTTATATTATAAATAGAATTTTGTTAATATCTCTCACACAGATTGTTTTAAAACATTGCAATATCGACCCGCTCTGGTTGAAAACAGCGCTTTATTAAGAAAACTACACTGGCGTATGATTGATATTAATTTGTAATTTATATTGAAGGCATTGTCCTAACTGACGTATGATTGATGTATGCAATGAAAGTTTTGCACCGATGTGTGAATGATTGCTGATCGTTGAAAATTAAACCAATCGTGGCGGACATTTATACGATATTATTTTCCACACATATTTGCCATTCATGGGCTTTTATATTATAAACTAGCTGGCCCGGCAGACTTCTTCTTGCCTCCAAATTATTTCAAAAGATGTTGAGTGCAGTTGAAATCTAATAACGATAGGTTTATTACTTGGCCTCTGAAATATTTAAATTAAAAGGGCGAAGTCTTCCCGGACATATTCTGTACTTCATATAAATCTAAGAGATTATTTTTGTAAGAAGTGCTAAAATGGTTCAGCAGTGTCGTCCAGGATATGATAAAAACTTACTTATTGATAGGCATATATTCTAAAACCACATTTTTAAGCCGATTGACTGACATATAACTTTCTGCGTTGGTGTACTGAGTGATTGATACTTAAGGTGTTTGGTCTGAGCCATTGCCCTTTTTTATTCCAAGGAGTACCAATTTCCAAAAATTCCTACATTTGGGCCAACAACCCTATTAACCGTTTGGTCTAGGTGAGAGCAACAGTTGTTCCCATTTTCGTGTTTGTCCCCTAAAAGCTCGAAATGCGAAAACCACTTTGTGAAGCTCTCTAATTCTATAGGAAGTGCACCAACACAAATGTTCGCCATTCTACCTTAAGCTATTTTGCGGTCTTGGTGACCATCTATCCTCAACTTTCACTGAAATTTTGGGACAAATGATTTAAAAAAAAGTGACTAAATGACATTCTAAAAATTAAGTGTTTCATAAGCTAAACAACTGCAACTGGTTCCAAACATACATTCAAAATTTTCTCTTGTCAAAAAAATCATATATTTTAAGTTTATGTAAAATCGGACAATGGATATAAATTTTCGAAATAATTCAACCCCAGCCAACTCAACTGTAGGTCCATATATACAAAAAAAAATTCTCATAATAAAACAAATATACATTCAAAATTTCAGTCAAATTGTTTAATTCGTAAAAATTTTCATTATAATTCCACCCTAGCCACACCTACCGGGTCAATTTAAACAAACAATTTTTTCTCAAGGTTCCACAAACATAAATACTAAATTTCAGTTAAATTAGTACATGCATTCAAATTTTCGATATAAATTCACCCTAGCGCCATCTACCTGGTCCATTTGTACATGCAATTTTTTCTGATGATCAAACAAACATATATTCTGAATTTCAGTTAAATTGGCCTTTTCGTTAGAATTCTGATTGTAAACCGACCCCAGCGCCACCTACCGGGTCCATTTGTACATAAAATGTTTTCTCATGATCAAACGAATATCCATTCTAAATTTCAGTTGAATTGGTACATGCATTCAAATTTTCGATATAAATCCACCCTAGCGCCACCTGGATTTGATTTTCGATATAAATCCACCCTAGCGCCACCTGGATTTGATTTTTTTCAACACAAACAATCTACGGAAAATTTCGAATCGAATAAAAAAAAAATCAGCCAAATCGCTCCAGCCGTTCTCAAGTGATGGTATGACATACGTGGACCATTTCATTTTTATATATATAGATTTTTATTCGATTCGAAATTTTCCGTAGATTGTTTGTGTTGAAAAAAATCAAATCCAGGTGGCGCTAGGGTGGATTTATATCGAAAATTTGAATGCATGTACCAATTCAACTGAAATTTAGAATGGATATTCGTTTGATCATGAGAAAACATTTTATGTACAAATGGACCCGGTAGGTGGCGCTGGGGTCGGTTTACAATCAAAATTTTAACGAATGGGCCATTTTAACTGAAATTCAGAATCTATGTTTGTTTGATCATCAGAAAAGTTGTATGTACAAATGGACCCGGTAGATGGCGCTAGGGTGAATTTATATCGAAAATTTGAATGCATGTACTAATTTAACTGAAATTTAGTATTTATGTTTGTGGAACCTTGAGAAAAAATTGTTTGTCTAAATTGACCCGGTAGGTGTGGCTAGGGTGGAATTATAATGAAAATTTTTACGAATTAAACAATTTGACTGAAATTTTGAATGTATATTTGTTTTATTATGAGAATTTTTTTTTGTATATATGGACCTACAGTTGAGTTGGCTGGGGTTGAATTATTTCGAAAATTTATATCCATTGTCCGATTTTACATAAACTTAAAATATATGATTTTTTTGACAAGAGAAAATTTTGAATGTATGTTTGGAACCAGTTGCAGTTGTTTAGCTTATGAAACACTTAATTTTTAGAATGTCATTTAGTCACTTTTTTTTAAATCATTTGTCCCAAAATTTCAGTGAAAGTTGAGGATAGATGGTCACCAAGACCGCAAAATAGCTTAAGGTATAATGGCGAACATTTGTGTTGGTGCACTTCCTATAGAATTAGAGAGCTTCACAAAGTGGTTTTCGCATTTCGAGCTTTTAGGGGACAAACACGAAAATGGGAACAACTGTTGCTCTCACCTAGACCAAACGGTTAATAGGGTTGTTGGCCCAAATTAAGGAATTTTTGGAAATTGGTACTCCTTGGAATAAAAAAGGGCAATGGCTCAGACCAAACACCTTAAGTATCAATCACTCAGTACACCAACGCAGAAAGTTATATGTCAGTCAATCGGCTTAAAAATGTGGTTTTAGAATATATGCCTATCAATAAGTAAGTTTTTATCATATCCTGGACGACACTGCTGAACCATTTTAGCACTTCTTACAAAAATAATCTCTTAGATTTATATGAAGTACAGAATATGTCCGGGAAGACTTCGCCCTTTTAATTTAAATATTTCAGAGGCCAAGTAATAAACCTATCGTTATTAGATTTCAACTGCACTCAACATCTTTTGAAATAATTTGGAGGCAAGACGAAGTCTGCCGGGCCAGCTAGTATGAAATAATTATTAAAAATATATGTATATTGATTAACTTAATTTTTACCTGACGTTTGAAGTTCATATGAAGTAATTTGGTTATTTGGCTTACCTGAAAAGAAAAAAAGGAAGACAAAAATTTTAATATTTAATATAAGTATAGAAAAATCTATAGAATAAAGTTGTATATAACATAGTACAACACATGATTTAGGGACTCAATTCTGAGAACTGCAAGTGAAAGTTGCCCTAAAATGAAGAAGTTCTGCATCATTCGTTTTGCCAAGTTACATGCCATAATAATTTAATATCGATTTGTTAGTATCGTATAGGAAAATATGTTACGTTTTAGGCTTTATTGTTATATTGTTGTATGGAGGCGTATGATTATTATAATTCTATGACCACTGCGGCAACGACAGTACTGGGCTATAAAAAACCACGCTCAGACAAGCCCTGGTACGATGATGAAAGTCGCGAAATGTCTGAGGAAATGGATGCTGCATACAAGGCAAAACTGCAGCCAATGGCGACAAGTGCGGTGACGGAACGTTATAATGAGCAAAGGAGTGAGCTGAAACGCCTGTTCGGGCGGAAAAATCGTTAGCCGATGGACTGCTGGCAGAGCTTTTTAAAGCCGGCGGCGATGAGCTGGTGTCATGCATGTACTAGCTTACAAACACGATTTGGCTCAAGCAATGCATGCCCGATGATAGGAATCTGAGTGTCCTATGTCCCGTGCTTAAGAAAGGCGAGACAAGTGTGTGTACCAACTATCGCGGGATTAGCCTTTTACCCATAGCATACAAGCTCATGTCTAGTGTGTTTTGTAAAAGACTAAAGCCCATTCTGGCGAACCTGATTGGACCTTATCAGTGTGGCTTTAGACCTGGTAAATACACGACCGACCAGATATTCACACTACGACAAGTCCTAGAGAAGACCCAAGATATGCAGGTCGACACCTACCATCTGTTCATCGACTACAAAAGTGGCATTCGACAGTCCGATACGACAGAAATTGTTGGATGCTATGGCTGAGTTTGGTATCTCCGCGAAACTAAACAACTTTATGGGATGACACTGATAGACATTCAGTGGAAATTGGCAAAAAACTGACAGAGCCATTTTCTACCAAACAAGGCTTTAGACAAGGCGATAGTCTGTCCTGCGATCTCTTTAACATCGTAATGGAGATGAGCATGCGGAAGGCTGCAGTAAACAGGAATGGTACCATCCTTAACAAAAGTCACATGCTGCTCGATTATGCCGATGATATAGATATCATTGGCCGTGGATTGCGGGATGTTACTGAGGCTTTTTCGAGCATTGAAAAGCAGTCGTCGGAACTGGGTCTGGTGAACGAACAAAGAGTCCACTCGTCTGGGACGCTGCGTGAACGTTGACGACTATAACTTTGAAGTGGTAGATGATTTTGTCTACCTTGGCTGCTATTAAAGAAGAAGAAGAATGATTATCATAAGTAATAGTCCACGTAAATCATACGACACGGAGTTCAACAGTTTTTTGTAACTGTTACAAAACAATCCCGGTTGAAAATCCAAAAAAAAAAATTATGAATGGAAAAGTGAAACTGTTGCTTATGTAGGGAAAAGTTATATGAACAGATTAAAGGAATTGTAATTCTTTATTTTTTTAAAGCGAGTTATGTCAAACAAAAGAGCTTAAAACGTGACAAATTCCCCTAAACGATACTTACTAACTTTAAATCGATACAGAATTATTATGGCATGTAACTTGACAAAACGAATGATGCAGAACATCTTCTTGTTGGGGCTACTTCCACGTGCAATTCTTAGAATTGAGTCCCATATCAATGACCTGGAAAATGTGTTTGAAAATACTATAAAAAATATCAATCATACGTCTACTATTGTTTATATGACAATAATATTTATCATACGCCAATAGGAACAGAGATTTAAAAATTGCCGAGATTTGAGCACAACTTCAACATCAGCCCTACTATCGGGTTATTCAATAAGGACGGGTCGAAGGTGTTATGGTATAAAACAAAGCGGTTCTCGAGTTATGTCAAACACAAGAGCCTAAAACGTGACAAATGCCTCTATACTATATTTACTAACTTCAAATCTATATTAAATTATTATGGCATGTAACTTTAATAAAACGAATGATGCAGATCTTATTCTTTTTGGGGCTACTTTCACGTGCAGTTCTCAGAATTGAGTCCCAAATCAATGAGCTGAAAAATGTTGTACTGTGTAATATATATATACAAATAAAAACCAAATTCTTTTCAAACTATGCATCGCTTACACACTTTGTAAATGCATATCTTATGTGTATTTGTTGTATAGCCTATGTTTTTTTTTAAATTCTATACTTTTTACTCAAAAGCCTTTAGTATAGAAAAAAACCCGCAAACAAAGCTCAGAATTAAAAAAAAAATCAGACCATTTTGTGACACCATAATTTGATTTATTTTCCCCACCAAAAATTTGCAATTTCCCTCCCCCTCCCTCATTTCGCCAACAAATTGCCACAACATTGCTGGACTATAATTTGTTTGTGTGCCAGCATTATTTACCCATTTGAGGTTCGATGGCAAGAACCAAAAAACAAAAAAAAACAAAAATAACCGTCCAAACAAACTTTGCCAACAGAAAAGCAGATTTATTTTCAATTTCAAATGAAAATTGTTTTCCACTAAATTACGAAACAACAACAATAAAAACCGACAAAAACAACAGCAGCGACAGCAATGAAAAATTGCTCTCACACAAACACATCAAGTGATGGTGGCTGAAAAGCGAAAATAAACATATTTTTTTTTTAAATTTAAAAATGGCGCCATAACAGCATCACCAGGATACACAGATGATGCCATAAATCTATGGAAAACACACACACACACACTCACATATGCTTACAATGCCACAACAGTCAAAGAGTCACACACCAGCACAACAGTTATAAACTCATTTCATTTCCGTTTTCCGTGGAAGAACGGTTTCTTCCAAAACCTGACCAAGAGTTTCAAAAAAATGCTGCATGTAAAGTGGACGTGTTGTTTATAACTCTAACAGGGGAGTGAGTGAGTAAGTGGTAATGTATTTGAGGTTGATACTTTTGATTGAGTTGGAGGATTTTGCAATTTTGTTTATATCGTATAGTACAACAGTTATATGGTAAATATTTAAACACAACCAAATTGTAATGTAATGTAATGTAATGTAATGTAATGTAATGTAATGTAATGTAATGCAATGTAATGTAATGTAATGTAATGTAATGTAATGTAATGTAATGTAATGTAATGTAATGTAATGTAATGTAATGTAATGTAATGTAATGTAATGTAATGTAATGTAATGTAATGTAGTGTAATGTAATGTAATGTAATGTAGTGTAATGTAATGTAATGTAATGTAATGTAATGTAATGTAATGTAATGTAATGTAATGTAATGTAATGTAATGTAATGTAATGTAATGTAATGTAATGTAATGTAATGTAATGTAATGTAATGTAATGTAATGTAATGTAATGTAATGTAATGTAATGTAATGTAATGTAATGTAATGTAATGTAATGTAATGTAATGTAATGTAATGTAATGTAATGTAATGTAATGTAATGTAATGTAATGTAATGTAATGTAATGTAATGTAATGTAATGTAATGTAATGTAATGTAATGTAATGTAATGTAATGTAATGTAATGTAATGTAATGTAATGTAATGTAATGTAATGTAATGTAATGTAATGTAATGTAATGTAATGTAATGTAATGTAATGTAATGTAATGTAATGTAATGTAATGTAATGTAATGTAATGTAATGTAATGTAATGTAATGTAATGTAATGTAATGTAATGTAATGTAATGTAATGTAATGTAATGTAATGTAATGTAATGTAATGTAATGTAATGTAATGTAATGTAATGCAATGCAATGTAATGACAACTTTAATCGATCCTGAATCTTGAAACATAAAAAATAAGAAGAACAAATATAAGAATATAGCAAAAGAGCCTAAAACTTGACATATTCGCACATACGATACTTACTAGCTTCATAACGATATTAAATTATTATGGCATGTAACTTGACAAAACGAATAACGCAGAACTTCTTCTTTTTCACTAAGAACTAATTTCACGTGCAGTTCTAAGAATTAAGTTCCAAAATCATATGTTATACTGTGTAATTGTTTTTTTTTTACTTTTTCGCTTTGCTACCTATATTAACTTAAAGCGCCATACAATCGTTTATAATAGTCATTAAACATAAAGATTAGTATCGTAGATCAGAGGTAATCACCTTAGTCAAAAAGTTGTTATCTGTTGTGTTGCTGCCTGTAATTTATGGCTCTTTATAAGGCTAAGTAACCTGTCAGATAAAATAACATCTTTTATCATTTGTTTTGAACTCTTAAACTTAAACAGTTTTTACATAACTTTAGATTTTTTTTTGACTTAAAAACTTTTAGCATAAAAAAATTGTATATTAGCACATATTGATTTTTTTGATTTCATGATTATTTTTTTGTGTTTCAAAACCATAAGTAAGCATTTTCCTTTAAATCCTTTCAACTACAAATAACACAAAAACACATTTCAATTTACTCTAAAAATAATAAAACTACTACTTCCTTATCCATAGTCCGCAACAATTGCCCCAATTTCTTGTCGATGGTAATCGATGTTGTCTCACATTTAATTCTTATTAATTTTCTTGTGGCCCTTCGTTGAACTTTTGCCAAAGTTTGACAGATATATAACGTTGTCAAAAAGTTCATGGTTGTGCTATAGCTCGGCACCTGCACTCCCCTGCTTTTTCTACAGCCCCAATATCTACCAGCGCTCAACAAAAGAAAGTGAAATTTCTGCATTTCAATATAAAAACAAAAACAACAAATACAAAACAAAACAAAACAAAAAGTATCACTTGCCAGCAGCAGCTAGAAGCGCATGCCGGATTTCATAAGAAATGACTACTCCGGCATAAAATACAAAACTCGGCCTATTGTTGTCATGAAAGCAAAGCAAATAAAAATGAACAAACTAGAAAATTGAAACCCAAAAATTAACTAAACCAACAAACAATGTCGAACGGCGACGACGGCTACTAGCGGCCCAAAAACACAATGAGACAGCGACAAGAAACAAAAAGTGCAAATGCAATGAAAAATTGTTGGATTGCCCCTGCAACTTCCTCTGCCTGCCTGCCTGACGGCCAGCGATGGCACTGGGGCGAATTGTAAAACGTGCAAAGTAATTTTTGTAGCTGAGCCAACAACTTTGAACTACGACTGACGTCGCAGACATTTTGGCGTTAGCAAAAATATTTGGAATATTTTGAATTTCTCGAAGAGTAATGTAAGAGGCGGTGTAATATATTCTGGCCTTTGTTGTTTGCTATTTGGCCCAAAGACATAGAGTCAAAGAAAGACCAAGCAAACTTTATTAAATATTTAAGCAGATATCAAGGATTAGAGGAGGTCATCCGTAGAGATGGCGACTAAAGAAGACGAAAATAATATGTACATAGCTGCAGTAGACAATTTAATATATATTCACTTTCAGCTTCATAGAATAATTTCATACTAAGGGAAAGTTATGTAAAACAAAACGAGGCAAGGTAAGATGAAAAAAAAAATAGCAATGACAGTATTTATAAAGAATTTAATAAATAAAATAATAAATAACAAAAAATTTTATAAAAAATATTAAGATGAACATTAAATCTTAACCTAATGAAAAATTTTCTATTACATTGATATTATAGCTCGATTTCTAATGTAGGCGGAGTGGTACATTTGTATGGGAGGTGCCATAAGGGGCGTGGTTAGACTTCCAAATTTTTTTCCCAAAACTTTATTCTGTTATAGCTTAACAGAAAACAGAATTTGGACACGATCATGTCGAGTATATTGATATTATTACTCCATCTCTAAAGTGGGCGGGAGGTACCAGATGGGGCGTGTCTAGACTTCCAGATTTTTCTCCAAAACTTTATCCTATTATAGCTTAACAAAATAAAGAATTTTGATACAATCGTGTCGAGTGTATTGATATTATTACTCCATCTCTAAAGTGGGCGGAAAGGTACATTTGTATGGGAGGTACCAGATGGGGCGTGGCTAGACTTCCAGTTTTTTTCTCCAAAACTTTATTCTGTTATAGCTTAACAAAATACTGAATTTGGGCACGATCGTGTCGAGTATATTGATATTATTACTCCATCTCTAAAGTAGGCAGGAGGTACCAGAAGGGGCGTGTCTTGACTTCCAGATTTTTTCCCCAAAACTTTATTCTGTTATAGCTCAACAAAATACAGAATTTGGGTACGATCCCGTTGGGTGTATTGATATTATTACTGGATTACTAAAATCGGCGAATGAGATATTTGTATGGGTGGTACCAGAAGGGGCGGGACAATGTAGCCCATTTGCAATACCGTAAGTAGTTTTGGGGAAATGAATCGAATTTTGTTCAAAGAAACCTAGAAAAACAAAGTGACTCTTTCTTTGGGTCGTATCAAATGATATATACCCTCATCACTAAGGGTGATGGTATAAAAATACTGTTGTTTATATTTGAGGTCTTTATAAGCTTGAAATCATTGGATTAGGGTACAGTTGGAGCGACAAAAAATGAATATGAACAATATTATTATAAAAATGTACTTTCGTTTATATTTGAGACCCTTATAAGCATGAAACAAGTGAATTAGGTCATAGTTGGAACGACTTTAAGTTGGTCCTACTTGTAGTTGTACAGACATAAAGTTGTACAGACTTCAAGTAAAAAAAGACTTGTGGTTGTATAAACATACCGTCATTACAGTTGTACACATTTTAAGTGGAAAAACGTATAGTTGCGCAGACATCAGACGAAAAACATAAAGCAAACTGCCGTAGGTAATTTAATATATATACACTCTCATTTTTATATGAAAGTTCCAACTGAAGTTATGGTAAACAAATCAAGTCTAGATAATGTGAAAAAATCAACAATAACATCCTTATGTAACACTTGACTATAAAAAGTTAAGACAAACAAACTAACCTAGTGTAATACCTGACACTGAAATATTCTCCATGAAAAAGTGTGCATGAAAATAACTTACTGATGTTAATATTTTGGGTCGTTTATGGTATGAAACAAGTGGATTAGGTCAAAGTTGTACCTACTTGAAGTTGGACAGACTTGAAGTTGGACAAACTAGAAGTTGGACAAACTAGAAGTAGGACAGACTTAAAGTTGGACAAACTAGAAGTTGGACGGACATCATACATAAAAAAAGCTGACTTACACAAGGGCAGACATTTGATGATACACAATAATCACACAGCAGTAGACAATTTAACATATATAATTAAAAAAAATTTTAATCCACTTAAAAAAACAAGTCCATGGACAAGATTTGTATACAAATTTGCTCATGTACATTAGGCAAATAATTTTTTTTGAGAGCAAACTCCCAGTCCAGTACCACGTGGGGAATATCGTTGTGATATTGATAAAAAAAAAATGAAACAAGTTAAAGAAAATTACTTTTTCTGCTTAAAATATAACGATTTGATCAAATTTTGGCATTGGACTTATGAAAAATGGTTGGGTATTGAAGATAATATACGAATTTGATATTTGGAAAAATTGCAAAAAGTAATATCTCTAATTAACATTTACAAATGAATAAGATCATTGTGGAACTGAATAGCAGTTGGACAAATTTAAATACATAAAGTTGGACATACTTGAAGTTGGACAGACTTGAAGGTGGACATACTTACAGCTAAGCTGACTTATATTTGTACAGACATACAGCTAAACAGACTTCTGTTGGACAGACTTGGAATTGCACTGGCTTGCGGTTGGGCAGATTGGCATTGAAATTATGAATACTTTTCATATTTGCAAGAAGTTATATTCCTAATGTACATTTGTAGATGTTTTCAACAAATGAATAAGATCATTGTTGAACTCCATTGCAATTGGACAGAATTAAAGTTGAAAATACATAAAGTTAGACAGACTTGAAGTTGGACCGACTTAAAGTTGGAAAGACTTGAAGGTGGGCATGCTTACAGCAAAGCAGACTTATATTTGTATAGACATACAGCTAAACAGACTTCTGTTGAACAAACTTGCAATTACACAGACTTGCGGTTGGACAGATTGGCATTGGACTTATCAAAAATGGTTTGGTATTGAAGATAGCATAAGAATTTGAACAAAAAAAACTTTTTTGAGACAACAGTAGCTGTTGACACTAAAAAAAAGAAGAAAAAATAGAATCAAAATTTCAAAGGAATATTTTTTCACGACAGAGAAAAAGTGACACCATATTTCTTAATATATATGGCTATGACGTGGGATTTTTTTAAAATTTATAAAAATTGCAAAAAGTTATATCCCTAATGTACATTAGAGTGGCCATAGTGGGAATTTTTTTGAAAAGTTAAATTTTTCGCACCGAAAAATATGAGATTGGGGATAAAAATAATTATGCATATTTTTTTTTTTACAGCGCCGCACGCAAAAAATTTTTTTAAATTTTTTTAATAATAATTTTTTTTTTTGTTATATCCCGGAAATGGCTCTAACTCGGTTTAGGAGACCCGTAGGAACCTAAAAATAACATCGTTGGATTCGTCTCGAAAATATCTTTCACTTGAGTACCCGCACCTGGGGGGTCATCATAGAACCGAAAGGGGCCCCTTTTTTGACCCCCCGGGCCCCATGGGCCTGAGCGCCAACTTTGACCTACCATTCCGATGTTTGGGGACCAAGATGAAGACAATGGCATATTTTTGGTTTTTAATCGGGCCCATATTCTGGACTTCAGCCTAAATGGGTAATGTAATAAAAGTTTGGGCTCAACCCGGAGGTACTCGGAATTAAAAAAAAAAAAAATATACGCATAATTATTTTTATTCCCAACCTCATATTTTTCAGTGCGAAAACTTTTGGATTTCACATTTTTAATTTTTTCTATATAACGCTATGGCCAGTCTAATGTACATTTTGTTGATGTTTGCAACAAATGAATGAGATCATTGTTGAACTGAATTGCAGTTGGACAGATTTAAAGTTGAATATACATAAAGTTAGACAGACTTTAAGTTGGACCGACTTGAAGTTGGACAAACTTGAAGGTGGACATACTTACAGCTAAGCAGACTTATATTTGTACAGACATACAGCTAAACAGACTTCTGTTGGACAGACTTGCAACTGCACAGACTTACGGTTGGACAGATATTAGATTAAAAATAGCAAAGACAGACCTTTTACCGTAAATTATGAATGTATACAAACATTATATCTACCTTGAAATCACAAAAAATTAAGAGAAGCTAAAAACTAACCTAGGATTATACTTGACTATGAAATAATGTGTATACAAAATATCGCATGGACAAAATGTCCTTCACAAAATTGCACTTGTACATTTTCTATATCTTTGTAAGTAAGATACAAGTAATTAAACTTGGATCAACTCGAAGTTAGACAGACTTACAGTTCGTCAAACTTACATTTGGGCAGATTCAAAATTGAATAAACAGTTGCACAGACTTACAGTTGGACAGACATTAGATTTGCAACGGGAAAGACTAATCTTACACCACGAATTGATAATGCAGTTTCGCAAAGTCTACACATATTTTATTTGCAATAAAATGTTTCATATAACCCCATTTACAGTTAAAACCAATATATTTACCTTAAAGCAATTTGTCGCAATAATTGTCATTGTCGATAATGCGGTTTTTACGTAACATTAACAAATTAATATTACAGTGTCATTTCTATACTCCCAAATGTAATGCATCTGATATTGTTAAACAAAAAATATTGGTTCAAAATATATAATGCAGATTCACAAAGTTGTAACTTAGTTTGTTTTTTTTTATGGAAATATTTCATATAAACCCATACAATGAAAAAGAATACAATTACCTAAAAGCTATTTTCGAAATATTTGTCAATAATGCAGTTTTATCACTATTACAATAATGCATTGTCATTCCTGTTGTACTTTTTTAAATGAGTTACTGTGTGTATTGCCGATAATGCAGTTTTTTTAGATTTCAGTACATTATTGTTGATCTTTGGCAATTTTTTATCATTATTGAAATTGTTGTATTTGTTCAATCAATAATTTAGGAATAAGTAAATACATATGTCGGTAATGCAGAACATATTTTGTTGTTATCTAAATCGTTTATATCATCTCATATACAATATAAGCGAATTTATTTATACATTTGTTATTGTCGATAATGTGGTTTATAATATCAATATTACCATTTCCTTGGTTTGTTGCTTTATCTGCTCAATTGTTGACTTTAGCATATTTTTCCTCATTAATACTTTTCAAATAAAGTAATCTGTTTATTACCGATAATGCAGTATTGAGATAACTTCAACAAAATCACAAATGCATTATCACTTTTCTGATCCATGGACATTTTTCATAATTATTTAATTCAATTTACTGTCATAGGGATAGAGGTCTAGAAGCTATTTGTCGCAACATTTGACACTGTCGATAATGCCGTTTTTAAATGTACCTTGCACTTAATCAATGGTGCAATTTGAGTATAATAACTTTCCGAACAGATACTTACCATAATGTAACCATTCAATTCGAAAACATGCCTTGCGGCCATTTTCCTATATCAAGATTTCACAGTACAATATTTTTCAGCTCATTGATTTGGGACTCAATTCTGAGAACTGCACTTGAAAGTAGCCCCAAAAAGAAGAAGTTCTGCATTATTCGTTTTTTCAAGTTACATGCAATAATAATTTCATATCGATTTGAACTTAATAAGTATCGTGTACAGGGGAATTTGTCACGTTTTAGGCTCTTTGTTTGACATAACTGGAGAACAACTAGTCCGATTTAACCGATACAAATTTTAAAAAATTAAAAGTTACAATTCCTTTATTCTGTTCATATAACGTTTCCCTACATAAGCAACAGTTTCACTTTTCCATTCATCAAATGAACTTGAACTGGGTTTATTTTGTAGCAGTTACAATAAAAGCCACGGAGTATCGTATAACATTATAACAAAAGAGCCTAAAACGTGACAAATTCCTCTATACGATTCTTACTAAATTCAAATCGATATTAAATTGTTATGGCATCTAACTTCACAAAACGAATGATGCATAATTTCTTCTTTTTGGGGATACTTCCACGTGCAGTTCTCAGAATTGAGTCCCAAATTCATGTGTTGTACTGTGTTTGTCTTAAGAATAAGTTCCTATGGCAAAATGTTGTAGAAAACTTGTCTCAAGGCACCATAGAGGTGTTCCATATAGAAGTCAAATTCATAAGACAATTAACATTTAAACAACATTGGTATTGTTTTTTCTTTCTTTTAATAAAAATTGCATCCTATAGTGCCCACAACATAAAATATTTTTGTGTGTAAATATCACACACAAAAGTATTTCGTCCTAATGCTTCCACAAGTATACCCACAGACAATTAAAAATCCTTCAAAAGAAAAATTAATTTAAACTTTAATTCTTACATTACAACAAATGCACCTTCTCTTAATTACTATACTCATTAAGACAACCTGAAAGAGAGAGGTGGATAGAGAAAGAGAGGAAAGAATTTGTATGGCAGCAATCATCACTAATGACATCTTGTAAACTAAGTATGTCATTACGGCATAAGAGCGAACAGGGGGGACCATTCTCTCTTTTGTATTTAAAAAAACTCAAATGGGCTTTAGATTAAATATTTAAAAGTAAAAAATTTAAAAGAATTTTATATATATTGCAAAATTTGCTAAATAATAAACTTAAAAACATGAAATCGTAAAATGATTTAAATAGTTAAATAACAACAACAACATAAGTGTTATCTTAGATTTTTGCGTGTGTCAAATATTACAAGATTTTTGTCGTTAAAACAAAGATAACAACCGCACAAAACAAATATGTACCAAACTGAGGCAAAGCCTAAGACCGCAACAACAACAACAATAACAGTGTTATTTAAATGAACGGCAAGTTCCCAAAACTTCTTAGATAAAAATATAAAATCATAGGTGAACTGAGTTTTTTTTTCTCCTTTATTAAATATTTAAATAAAACAACAAATATTGACGCTACAGGTGTTTTCATTTCGCTGTGTTTAGTTTTGGCTAACATTTAATATTTGTTGCCGCACATCAAAACACAAAACGCACAAAATTATTTATATTTCAACATGTTATTTAATTATTTACTTTATGCTAGAATTTCTGTTGGCGCTTCTCAAATCCCTCTGAATGGAGCAGAGAATGATAATGATGGTGCGATTATGTATGACTCCAATCATTTTGACAGTTTCAGTCCAATGGCCAGACAAAGCATATGAAACATAAAGTGTGACACCTTTCAGCATGTCCTGTTCTGTCGTGCCCAAGTACCACCCACTGGGATTTCATTATTGTGTCTTAATGAAATCCTTTTTGGTGTTATTGCTGTGCCTGTTGGATTTCTACGCATATACCATGAGGCGTTTCATTCAATGCGTGCGATGTAATCACGCACTTGAACAAATTACGAAATATGTCGTCTAGTTTACACGTCAACACAGCAAAGCAGGGGCGTAGGTTATAAAATTGTTCTTAACAAAAACTAATCTAAAGGCAGTTTTCTATAAGAAAACTTAAGGTAAGTCAAATTTACTGTTTATGTAAAAATCTAACCAATTTTCTATTATATAATATATTAAAACTTACCTACGAACAATTTTTGTTATACAAAAACTTGCCGAAGGCAAATTCACTATTATATCAACTTAACGCACTTTACATTAAAAAAATCGTAAACAAATGAAATGTTTCATTAATTTTTCACAGAACAGAACTAAGGAAAGGAAACTTTTCTATACGAACGATTACCTATAAGTAACTATTTTATACGAAAACCTATAAATTTACATTAAACATCTTTTCCATAGGAATACTTGTCGATAATGCAGTTAGACGTTGAACGTTCATATTATCCGTCCGAGAATTTAAACGAATGAAGAAATTAATAACTATATCGACAAGGCAGATTGTCATTGTTCGTTACCGATAATACATTTATATGTGCCCCTGCTCCGACAGAAGAGAAAAGCGATGAGGACACGCATCGAGTGTTCTAGACGTATGAGTGATAAGGGGTGCAAACATTGACTCCGATCACTTCCATACCGCCGTTAAGGTACGCACTAGGCTAAGCATGGCGAAAAACGTACGTAACCAGGCACAACGAAAGCTGGACATCGGTAAACTGCGGACCACAGAGGTAGCGGACGCCTACTCCAACCACCTAACTCAACTGCTGTGGAATGCTCCAACCCCTGATAATATAATCTCGCAGTGGCAAAATATAGTCGACTCCATACAACGAACTGCGAGAAGCGTACTTAGGTACTCAAAGCCGTCTCAAGAAGATGCCTGGTACGATGATGAATGTCGCAATGCCACGGGAGAGACGGGCAAAACAGGGCAAAACTGCAGCCAATGGTAACGCGAACTATTCGTGAACGGCAAAGGGAGAAGAGACGAGAGGCAACTCGTCTTTTTAGAAGGAAAAAGAAGGAGCTGAAGAAGAGGCAGGATAAGTGCACTGAGTTGCTCCGTAGTAGAGAGGAAGCCCGAAAATTCTACAAGAGAGTTAAGGCGAGAATGCGTGGAACAGGGTTGACCTCCTGCAAGGACAGCGATGGTCAGCTAGTGACGGACTCGAATAACGTTCTGAAGATATGGAGACATCATTTTAAAAATTTATTGGATGCGGACACCACTCCAGAAGACCCCGCTCCAATCCATGACAACGGTGTTTATTGTCCACAACAAAGCTGCTGGAGCCGATGGTCTCTCTGCTAAATTGTTTAAGGCTGGCGGGGAGGAGCCGATCTGGAGCATGCATTAGCTCATGGAGAACATCTGGCTAAAGGAGAGCATGCCCAGGGATTGGAGTCTCAGTCTGTTATATCCCATATACAAGAAAGGAGATCGTAGTGAGTGTAAGAACTACCGTGGAATATGCCTATTACCAATTGCGTACAAGGTCCTTTAAAGCATATTGTGTGAACGTCTAAAGCCAATCGTAGAAAAACTAATTGGACCATATCAGTGCGGCTTTAGACCTGGTAAATCTACGACGGATCAAATATTCACTCTACGACAAATCCTGGAAAAAAACTCATAAAAAGCAGATCGACACCTACCACCTCTTTGTCGACTACAAAGCTGCCTTCGACTCTCCGATTAGGAATAGGCTATATGAGGTCATGTCTGAGTTTGGTATTCCTGCAAAGCTAATTCGATTTTGCAGATGATCCTTGGAAAACACCAAATCCTCGGTTAAGATTGGTAAGGATCACTCTGAGTCATTCAACACAGAAAGAGGTCTCAGGCAGGGTGATAGCATGTCCTGTACACTATTTAATATAGTTATGAAGAAGGTGATGAGAAAGTCTGGTGTCAACATGTCTGGCACCATATTCCACAAGAGCCACATGCCACTAGCCTATGCCGATGATATAGACATCATTGGCCGAAATCTGCGGGATATGACTGCAGTTTTCTCATCGCTTGAAAAGGAGTCGGCAAAAATGGGTTTAGCGGTCAACGAGGATAAAATAAAAATAATGATTTCGACGAACAAAGAGTCCTCTCGATGGGGACGCAGCGTCAACGTTGAAAATTATTGTATTGAGGTAGTAGATGAGTTTACCTACCTCGGATCTTCCGTCAACAAGAAAAATAATGTCAGCCAAGAAATTAAGCGGAGGATTGTGCTACCCAATAGATGTTTTTACGGACTTCGGCCGGACTTTAGTAACACCACCTTGTCTCGATATACGAAGAAACAGCTATACCAGGTGTTAATTTTACCAGTCCTGTTGTATGCTGCCGATTAATGGGTGCTTACGACAATGGACAGTGGGAGTATTCGAGAGAAAAGTACTCCGAAAAATATATGGACCTATCTATGTCTACGGCGAGTTTCGCCATCGGATGAACCATGAGCTGTATGAATTTTACCACGACATCGACGTAGCTAAAAGAGTCAGAATCCAACGACAACGATGGCTGGGACATGTTGCCAGGATGAATGTAAATGCTCCAGCGGAAAAGGTGTTTGACGGCGAATCTTAAGGACGGTGCAGAGCAGGGAGACCCAAACTTAGTTGGAATGACCAAGTGGTTGGCGACGTGCCACCATCTGGTAGGACCAACAGGAGAACGCACGCAGAAGACCGAAGCGTTTGGAATTCTTTAACACTTCAGGCCTCAAATTTATGAAGTACGTCCGTAAGTCGTGATGGACCACTTAAAAAAGTAAGGTTTACAACATCAATAGTTCAATTTATGTTCTTTCGTCCATGGCTATTTCCTCACAATTATTGTATTTGATGTAATTCTATAATCCCACTAAAGAAAATACGGTTGTCTAAATTCTATTTGTTGCAATATTTATCATAGTCGGTAATGCAGTTTGAGGAATAACTTTTAATTGTGCACTATGAATTCTAGGATTCCCTGCCATTTCCTCCTCGTTATTGCATTCGAGTTCTATAAGTTGAAATTTGTTTTTTTTAATCAATAACAATAATCGAAATTAATATATGTGTCGATAATACAGGTTCGTAAAGTCTAAACATATTTGTTTCTATCAAAATATTTCAGATTTTTTATAATTGTAATTTATTTGCTTCGTAGCCGTTTCTTCATAATTAATGATATTTAATGTCTGATTTTAAAAATTAATAGTTTTCGAAACTAATAACAGTGTCGATAATGCAGGTTCATAAAGCCGAATTACATTTTATAACTTTATTGTGTATACACCGCAGATTGCTCTATTATTTTATGAATCTATTGAGCACAACATACTTGAAGTGTCGATAATACAATGTCATCAAAATGTCGATAACACATGATCTCCAATTCAGTATAGGTTTAATTCTTTATAGAGATATTTATATAATATATTCAGTATCTGTACAGCTAGTGAAGACAACAATTACATAGTGTCGATAATACAGGTTCTCAAATTAGGAACTCATTTTACAACTCCTAAGACATTCTTCTAAACCTTTTATATATTAGCATTAATAAATAAAATCTGAAATTGAATATTATTATTTTGATACTATTTGCTTCATTAATAACATAGCATCGATAACGCAGTATCACTTACATTGTAAAAACAATTATAACTGTATAATTTATATAAATATAAATTACACTATGACACAATATGATGGTCATTGTCTCGGGGGTGAACCAAACCAGTGTCAAACGATAGCATTTGACCTCAGTAACAAAACCCTAAACTCCATTTTGCCCCACTACGTCACAAATTTTTTTTACAGTGGTTTGAAGTTTGATTTTTTTGGTCAAAAGTTGAATCAATGAATATGAAAAATCTTCTGTAAAAATACGTTTGTTGTATTTCATGTCTTCGGAGACCTATATTAAAACAATCAGGGGAATATTTTCTCGGAACATTTTAACCCTCTAGCTCCCACCCGTATGGGACATTTTTGGCCCAATTTTGAAAAACTGTTTAGAAGTCAACTTTGGACAGAGGTCAAGGATTAGAATCTTCGATAGAAATATTCTCCAGAAAATTTCACTAAGAGTCACCGAAGACAAATAACCTCTATGAGTCAAAGGTTCCAAAATAAAATCAAAATTAAATGTTAAAGAAATGTTAAAAAATCTATTTTTGAGCAAACAGTGTAACGCACTTTTTCGGGGGTGAATTAAACCAATATCAAACGATAGCATTTGACCTCTGTAATAAAACCCTATACTCCATTTTGCTCCACTACGTCACAATTTTTGTATACATTGTGTTAAAGTTGGATTTTTTTTAGACAAAAGTCAAATAAAAGATAATGAAAAATCATGTTAAATAATAGGTTTGGGATAGTATATGTCTGCGGAGACATACATTAAAATTTTCAGAGGAACATTTCATCAGAACATTTGAACCCTCCAGCTCTAACCCTTAGGATGAATTTCGAAAAACAGCTTAAAAGTCGAATTTCGCAAAATGTTCAAAATGGGTGGCAGATATATGGTTAAAATGTTTCGAGGAAATATTCCCCGGAAAATTTTAATGTAGGTCTCCGAAGAAAGAACTATCCCAAATCTATTTTTACACATGATTTTTCATTTTCTTTTATTTGACCTTTGTCTAAAAAAATCTAACTTTAACCCACTGTATATAAAAATTGTGACGTAGTGGAGCAAAATGGAGTATAGGGTTTTATTACAGAGGTCAAATGCTATCGTTTGATATTGGTTTAATTCACTCCCGAAAAAGTGCGTTACACTGTTTGCTCAAAAATAGATTTTTTAACATTTCTTTAACATTTAATTTTGATTTTATTTTGGAACCTTTGACTCATAGAAGTTATTTGTCTTCGGTGACTCTTAGTGAAGTTTTATGGAGAATATTTTTATCGAAGATTCAAATCCTTGACCTCTGCCCAAAGTTGACTTCTAAACAGTTTTTCAAAATTGGGCCAAAAATGTCCCATACGGGTGGGAGCTAGAGGGTTAAAATGTTCCGAGAAAATATTCCCCTGATGGTTTTAATATAGGTCTCCGAAGACATGAAATACCCCAAACGTATTTTTACAGACGATTTTTCAAATTCTTTGATTCGACTTTTGACCAAAAAAATC
This sequence comes from Muscina levida, assembly GCA_964034835.1. Taxonomy (NCBI): domain Eukaryota; kingdom Metazoa; phylum Arthropoda; class Insecta; order Diptera; family Muscidae; genus Muscina; species Muscina levida. Next base: position 126,989,763 of record OZ035883.1, on the reverse strand, counting down.
AAACTTTAAACCACTGTAAAACAAATTTGTGACGTAGTGGAGCAAAATGAAGTTTAGGGTTTTGTTACTGAGGTCAAATGCTATCGTTTGATATTGGTTTGGTTCACCCCCGAAAAAGTGTGTTGCACTGTGTTATCATTAAATATTCCGTCAATATTTCAAAATTGTATTACAAAGTTCAGTTATATCACAAATAATTCAGTTTGAAAACCATTTCGATAATACAGATTATTTTGCAACAATCTACCACATAGCACCATTTTTACAAAAAAAACTCCCTTTAATTTAAATTTCTATGGACATTCCAATTCATCCATATGAACATTTTACTTCAGCCCCCTCTGTCTCTTACTGACAGCATAGTTGATATACAAATAGGTTTCCACTTTTGGGGGTGAGCATGAGGGTTAGCATGAGCATAACACAAAGAGAGAGAGAGAGAGAGAGGTAAAACGATATAAACCTCACCTATGTTATCAAATTTAAGTAGTGACGGCGACGATACCTATTTGCTTATGCTGTTCAAATCACTACTCTAAGGCCCCCTTTTTTTACTCCCCCTCCACCTCATGCAAATCCTATTTACCTGACTGGTTGTTGCTCTAACGCACAAACATACGCACACACGAACACACACACACTAACGTACCCCGTACCACATATATCCTTTTACATGAAATATATTAAGGACACCTCATGGAATAACAGCAACAACAACAAAAACAATAAGTAGACATAACTGCTCCAATTTCTTTTAAACCAGCAGACAACATAGGTACGTTGTCAATCTGATATAATGGGAGTGAGGAAAGGAATCTTTAGTATAAAAGGATATGACTAGAGTAGTTGGGTACCTTTTGTTTTATGACAAAAAGGATATGAGTTTTGTATTTATTATATGTAAATAGACATAGAGCATATTTTGTAAATTATGCAAGGAAAGAACGTATACAAAACATTCGAGTAGTTTTATAAAACATAAACCTACATGTATGCTAGGGGTGCACAAAAAAAAAAGAAGTCAACAAGCCCCCTAACATAGCTAACACCTTCGTTATACATACATATTACGTCTAACACCAACACACTCAAATGTTTACTGGCGGCATAAGAGGGGACACTCTACACGAAATGTGCGTAGAAATAATGATACACTGAAGAAAAAAGGAATAGATCAATACTCTTAACTATAAAGTGAATTTAATGAAATTAATGAATTTAATGAATATAATGAATATAATGAGTTTAATGAATTTAATGAATTTAATGAATTTAATGAATTTAATGAATTTAATGAATTTAATGAATTTAATGAATTTAATGAATTAAATGAATTTAATGAATTTAATGAATTTAATGAATTTAATGAATTTAACGAATTTAATGAATTTAATGAATTTGATGAATTTAATGAATTTAATGAACTTAATGAATTTAATGAATTTTATGATTGAAATGAATTTAGTAAATTTAAAGAATTTAATAAATTTAATTAATTTTTGTTTAATAAATTTAATAATTTAATAATTTAATAAATTTAATTAATTGAATTTAATGAATTTAATAAATTTAATTAATTTAATGAATTTAATGAATTTAATGAATTTAATAAATTAAATGAATTTAATTAATTTAATAAATTTAATAAATTTAATAAATTTAATAAATTTAATAAATTTAATAAATTTAATAAATTTAATAAATTTAATAAATTTAATAAATTTAATGAACTTAATAAATTTAATGAATTTAATGAATTTAATGAATTTAATGAATTTAATGAATTTAATGAATTTAATGAATTTAATGAATTTAATGAATTTAATGAATTTAATGAATTTAATGAATTTAATGAATTTAATGAATTTAATGAATTTAATGAATTTAATGAATTTAATGCATTTAATGCATTTAATGAATTTAGTGAATTTAATGAATTTAATGAATTTAATGAATTTAATGAATTTAATGAATTTAATGAATTTAATGAATTTAATGAATTTAATGAATTTAATGAATTTAATGAATTGATTGAATTTCATGAATTTAATTAATTTAACAAATTTAATATATTTAATGAATTTAATAAATATAATGAATTTAATAAATATAATGAATTTAATGAATTTAATGAATTTAATGAATTTAATGAATTTAATAAATTTAATGAATTTAATGAATTTAATGAATTTAATGAATTTAATGAATTTAATGAATTTAATGAATTTAATGAATTTAATGAATTTAATGAATTCAATGAATTAAACGAATTTAATGAATTAATGAATTTAATGAATTTAATGCATTTAATGCATTTAATGAATTTCATGAATTTAATTAATTTAATGAATTTAATGAATTTAATGAATTTAATTAATTTAATGAATTTAATGAATTTAATGAATTTAATGAATTTAGTGAATTTAATGAATTTAATGAATTTAATGAATTTAATGAATTTAATGAATTTCATGAATTTAATTAATTTGATGAATTTTATGAATTTAAAAATTAATGAATTTAATGAATTTAAAAAATTTAATGAATTTAATAAATGCAACGAATTTAATTAATTTAATTAAGTTAATTAATTTAATTAATTTAATTAGTTACATGAAATTAATGAATTTAAAGAATTTAATAAAGTTAATGAATTTAATGAATTTAATGAATTTAGTGAATTTAATGAATTCAATGAATTTAATGAATTAAAAGAATTTAATGAATTAATGAATTTAATGAATTTAATGAATTTAATGAATTTAATGAATTTAATGAATTTAATGAATTTAATAAATTTAATGAATTTCATGAATTTAAGGAATTTAATGAATTTAATGAATTTAAAGAATTTCATGAATTTGATGAATTTAATGAATTTATTGAATTTAATGAATTTAATGAATTTAATGAATTTAATGAATTTAATGAACTTAATGAATTTAATGAATTTAATGAATTTAATGAATTTATTGAATTTAATTAATTTAATGAATTTAATGACTTAAATGAATTTAATGAATTAATTTATGAAATTTAATAAATTTTATGAAAAGCAACTAGCATTTTTGTTCGAGTGTAACCTATGTGTTCGAGTGTAACCTATGAGGTGTGAGTACATCGATGTTGCATTTATAATGTGAATATTCACCCAGATATGTTTATAACACCCCCGTTATATAACGGGATCTAGGATTTTTTATGATATACATTTTATGACTAGGTGTAGCTGGTACAGACACAGAGAGAAAGAGAGAGTCAGAGGAAGAGCGAGCGAACAAATAATGTATAGAGTGCGCGTTTGTTCTAATTTCCTTTGAAATCACACAGACATGTTTCAGCATAAATTGTTACAAGTGTACCAATATGAATAGAACGTTACGCTGATATTCACGTCTCACACTTACACCCACACTCCCATACAAACTGCATGAGAGTACACCGCACATATTTTATATTTCTAATACATAATATGTAGGGTATATGTATAGGAGAACATGTTTGATGTTGGTCAAACAATTTCCTGCCCATTGCTTTGGAAACCAACTCCTACACCACCGCAACAGAACAAATATAAACTCAGTGAATTATGACACTTTTACTGCATAATATTTTCGTTTGTTGTCGTCCTTTTTTGCAGTGAAACAAATGAGTTTTTAGAATTCTACTGTGTGTGTGTGTGTTTGCTTTTGGTTGAGTGTATCAAAGAAACAAATGTCAGTGTGTCATAATAAACAACATGATGTTGTTGTTGCCGGTGTTGTAAAGAAATATTTCATTTAAAACGGAAAAGGGAAATCACTGCAAACGCCACCATCTCTACCATCACCAGACACATTTGAATCAGGGGGAAAACAAACCAACAAAACTCCCCAAGGAAATGTTTAGAGATTGAGTGTAATAAATTTTGATTAAGGCACAAGAAAAATGAAAGGAATTTAGAGAAAACTTAAAAGTCAACGGAATTTGCTTAGAACATAAAATGAAACGTATACTAACAAATTAAAATGTAGCAAAATTACCTAAAAATTGTTAATTTTAAAATTTATTTAATATATCAAGAACGTGACGTGACACAAGTTGGAGTTGTATATATTTTTAGAAAAAAATATAAATTTTTTTAAATCGACTTTTGTGTAGGTAATCAAATGAGATTGTAAATAAAGTTTGACAAATTTGCTTCTGTATAAATTTATTACACGATTACTTTTATCGACATTATTTTTATTTGTAAATTTTATAAATTTTCTTTATGAATTTATATATTTACAAAATATTATTAAGACATTGTAGCTTTAGGCGATCTTTTCAATAAGAATCCTATTAGATGAACATATTTAATGATATTTCCGTTGGTTTTCAAGTTTATATCACTATTCAGGGTCAGTTACATTCATTTGATTTTTCTTTTTTTTTTTGTTCTATGCTTTCGATGACATTCTTTTATTTGTCACTTAATTTTCTACATTCAAACATTTACAAATCTTAGGATTTTGTGCGTTTTAGTGACTTTGATTAAATCACAATAAGTGGTTTACAGCTAAATGCATTTGTTGTTGTTGACTTAAGTTCATTACACGTAATCTATCATATGCATATCTATACTAATATGAGGGTGCTCTTCGCAATCGTAATCTTTAAAGTCGTCGTAGTGGTCGTTGTTGTCGTCATATTTTTTCCCCATAGTTTTTGCGATATCAACAGAATATCCCATCAAATGCTTGTGTATGTGTGTCTGTACTAAATAGTATAATAAGTAGTATTCATAACGTATTCCTATACGGTTTTTATCTACAAACGGTTTCCGCTGAAACCGCTACTGTGTGTGCTATACTCATGAGGAGGGAGGGCGCAAGCGGCCCCGTCTGAATCTCTCTATGTGTGAATAACCTACAAAACTATATTGACTGAAATATCATCGTAGTCGACGTTGTCTGCGTCGTCGTCGTATGAGTTGTGTACTCTCGTACTACTTATACTTTCGTTCAGCTACTTAAGCATTTGATATCGCATCATTTCTATGATTTGTGAAGAATTAAAAAGCTCTTAAGAAATGAGATTAAGAGGAGGCAAAGAAATGCGTTTGTAAAAAGGGATTATAAATTTGTATAAGAGTACGTCAAGAAATTGAATGAAAGTGTTATCAAATGAATTTTAGAAATACCCAAGATTCTGTATAGTGTTCACATATGAAAATGGAACTATAAAATTGTTATGGTGGCAAAAGTGCTGCAAACTGTCAGAAAAAGAATTCTGAGTACATTCTATTTGGTATTTTATTTTTTGGTGATTATTTCATATTTTTATATTTTTAAATTTTTATATTTTCATATTTTTATATACAGTTGAAACTTTGGCTATTTGTTGTAGTCAGTTATTTTGGGTTGAAGTACATTTTTCCACCTTTCTTCTTCAATATAATTTCTAATACATTTAGAGTGGTAAACACTGTACATATCGCGATATTCAAAGGCAAACTGATAGGGACTGCAAGAAATGTGAGAGATGGTAGTGATTCCAGTTGTGACTTGCATAGTTCGGTGGTTCCCCAAAATACAGTTTCAATTATATGGTAAACTAGCTTTTCCCGCTCGCGTTTTTTCACCCGTACTTATAATTAACCTTCTTATGACTTTAAGCAATACAGGTAAAATGCCAACGCTTCATAAGACGAACGAATACCCAATTTATGTGATTGTAGCTTTATCCCATTGGTCTGAGTGATTGTACCGCTTTAGTCCCTTTTTATCTCTAAAAGTACGAATTTTAAATTCGTATCGCACAACTAAAATGGATCGGTGCCCCTCTAACTAAATAGGAAGCATGCCCATATACGATTATAGCTTTAGCCGTTTGGTCTGGGCGATGGTACCAGTTTACCCTAAGTGTTCGAATTTTGAAAAACCCCATTTGACAGTTTTCTAATTCTATAGGGTGCAATTCTATATACATTTTCGCAATTCTACCGATAGGTATTTGATCTGGGTGATATAATCAGTTTTATCCTTTTTCAGTATTTGTACAACTTAAGAACGTATTTTAAAATTACTTCACATCTTTATAAATGATTGTTCAAGCTCTAGGTCTGTTTTTCTAAATTTTTTTATTTTTTATTTATTTTATTCGATATTTCGCCTTCCTTTGGATGGCATCTTCAGGAATTTTTATATCTAAAACAAAAAACAACAAATTTTTTTACTTCACATCGCACAATTTTTAAGACTATACCTTTAGTCGTTTATTACCAGTTTTATCCCTTTTCAGTCCTTTTACCCCTAAATGGTAAGAATTTCGAAAAACCTCGTTTCTTCGTTCTAATTCCATAGGAGCAAGCCTATATAACTTATCATGATTACATCATTAGCCGTTTGGTCTAGGCGATAGTAAGGTTTTTATCCCTTTTTTGTTTTTTTTTTACCCAGAAACATCGGATTTAAAAAAATACTTCAATCCAATTTGATAGTAAGCATTTCCATATCAATTTTCGCGATGATACCATTAGCCGATTGGTTTAGGTGATGATACAACTTTTATTACTTATTGGTTATTTTTAACCCATAAAGGTACGAGTTTCTAAAAAACCGTTCTATATAGCATTGTAAATCCAAAGTGTTATTTTGGGTTTAAATTATCAGGTTTTCCAGATAGCTTTCGGCAATTATATTAAACTATGAGTGGATTTGGTCTCAATGTTCTTTCTCCAATAACGCTTCCTGTCCAATATAAGGCCCAGGTAGTTCGCCGTATCGGAGAAGTTGAGTTATTTATTGTCCAGATGGATGTAGTGGGCGATATCAGTTTCCGACTGAAAAGTACTAGTTATCTTTTATCAGGGTTCGCATTAAGTCCTCTGCTGGCACACCAGTTTGCCAGGATGTTGATATAGTCCTGCATCTTTTGTTCGAGGCAAGATAGACTTTCCCAAGAGACACAAAGTGCTATATCGTCTACGTACGCTACTACGGTGCATCCTGCCGACTCCGACCGTTTGAGATTGCTGTTGACGACAAAATTCCACAATACCGGCGATAATACTCCCCCTTCAGGGGTGCTTCTAGTCACCCTTCTAGTGAGAGTGTGATTTCCCAGCTTTGAGGTGATAGTTCTCTTTAGTAGCATGTTGCCAATCAGCTTGATAATATAATATGTAAGTTGATATGTAGGCTATTGAGCTCTGTCATGATGCAGAGGGGTTCGATGTTGTTGAAGGCTCCCTCTATGTTCATAAACCAACCAGAGACAATTCTTTCTTATCTAATGATTTCTCTATGGGATAAAATAGTGCATGGAGTGCGGTTTCTGTCGATTTCCCGTTTGTGTATGCATGTTGAGCATTCGAAAGCAGATTCGGGCCGATTGAATTTTTGATAATGGCGTCCATGAAGGAATGATGTAAGACTTATAGGTGTAAAGTCCTTCGCTTTGGTGTGTGATGGCTTTCCCGCCTTTGGGATGAAGACCACCTTAGCCGTTCTCCATCGTATTGGCAGGAAGGATATTTTCACACAGCCTTTAAAGATGGCCTCCAGCAATGGCAATAGTATCTCCAGAGACTGTTGAAGTTCGACGGGTATAATGTCGTCCGGACCGGGAACTTTGTAAGGATCAAAGTCGTTGATGGCGTCTTTGATCATGTTTCTTACAATTGCCGGTATTCTATCGTAAAAGTAAGTAAGTGCAACGGTTATAGAGTTGGACCCTTCCCTAGGGAAGTGGGTATCCGATAGAATTGCCAAGGTTTCCCTTGACGATTCGGTCCAGGTCCCTTCATTTTTCATTATGTATGCCGGGGATAATACTTTCCTAAGTCTACTTACCTCTGCGCTTTTTCGACATCGTTGGTATATTTCCTCCATGAATATATTTTTGCCTTCATTATTAGTTTCTTAAAGTTTTTTATTTTTATAATTTTATATTTTTATATTTTTATATTTTTATGTTTTTATATTTTTATATTTTTATATTTTTATATTTTTATATTTTTAAATTTTTATATTTTTATATTCTTATATATTTTTATATTTGTATGTTTTTATATTTTTATATTTTTATATTTTTATATTTTTATATTTTTATATTTTTATATTTTTATATTTTTATATTTTTATATTTTTATATTTTTATATTTTTATATTTTTATATTTTTATATTTTTATATTTTTATATTTTTATTTTTTTATATTTTTATATTTTTATATTTTTATATTTTTTTATATTTTTATATTTTAATATTTTAATATTTTTAAATTTTTATATTTTTATATATTTTTATATTTTTATATTTTTACATTTTTATATTTTTATATTTTTATATATTTTTATATTTTTATATATTTTTATATTTTTACATTTTTATATTTTTATATTTTTATATTTTTATATTTTTATATTTTTTTATATTTATATATTTTTATATTTTTATATTTTTATATTTTTATATTTTTATATTTTTATATTTTTATATTTTTATATTTTTATATTTTTATATTTTTATATTTTTATATTTTTATATTTTTATATTTTTATATTTTTATATTTTTATATTTTTATATTTTTATATTTTTTTATATTTTTATATTTTTATATTTTTATATTTTTTTATATTTTTATATGTTAATATTTTCTTATTATGCCTATTCGATTATAACGATCGGTGAAAATGTACTTGAGTTATTATCCTGCCCATCTGCCAGCCAGACAGGCGGACATGGCTCAATCGTATTAAAAAGTCCTGAAACTAATTTGTTCTGAAAGAACTTTGGGCTAAACTCGTCTCCTTTTAGGGGTTATACTTTTTTTCGTATTAATTAATGTATATACTTATCGCTAAGGGTGAGGATATAAAAAATGTACCCCCTCCCTACTATAGTTTCAGTTACTTCAGTTTTTGTTATCATTCACGTCAAACAAATAACCAAATTTTTTTAATTCTGTTAGAAAAAAATTTTAAATACTGCAAAAATTTTTTACAAATTTTCACTTGGTATTTAGGTATATTATCCAAATTTGTTTAATAAAACAAACCTGACATGCAAATTGTTCACAAAAATTAGGACCTTCAACAAATGTCTCTCAAATATGTTTTTTATTACAACAAACACTTTTATAGCTACCCGAACAATCTAATCAATCCACTAGAGCAAAACAAAACGATGTCTCTCTCCTGTTTCTTTCTTTCAAACTCTTTAAGTGACCCTTATAAAACTTCATGTCCTTATATGTCGACCCTTACGAAAATTATGTGTTTTCATAAACCTTATCGCCAATTTTTATTACTCACATGACCGTCAACAATTTCAAGTCATTTAAAATCGTATCGCTTGGTTTGTCTTGCAAATGAGTCACAGATGCAAATGCCCTTCGTTGTCACTAACCGGGCGGACAAAAAGGCGGACGGTCACACGGACCAGACCAGACCAGACATACATATGTGTGACGTTTTTTCTGTGTGCTATAGTTTAGCCATTGGACCATGTATTGTGCGTGCGTGCATGTATGTGTGTGTCCGTTTTTTTAACAGTTGGTCTGTATGATTTTTGAAACCGCCTTCCCTGAAGAATAAACCCCTTTTGTAAAGTAGAAAGACGAAAAAAAACACACGCTTCAAACAAAACAGCAGTGACAACAATAATACGAGAACATAAACCATTATGACTGACGAACATGATACAATAGAAAACCAAAAAATAAAAACGAACCACACCACACACACAAAAAATATAAAACTTTATCAAAAACCACTTTTTTCCTTTATGCCATTTCCTAAAGAAGAACCATATGTTACTACAGCCACTCACTAACGCTCGTTCGTTCGTATTGTCATGTGGTCTGCTGGCTGGTTCTTCAGCGACAGCAGCAACAAAACACACACAACAGAAATTCTACATCCATTGAGTGTCCGTCGTGCACAGTTTACTCATACCGGGTAGCATTGAATGCGATATGTACGTATGAAAGGAAAAGTGAACTCGCAGGCATATTGATATGGACCGAGGGTCTCAGGGACCAGTCTGCCAGAAGGGTGTCACAACACTCTAAACGCCAGGGGCTATTGTGTGCAAATGCAATTGAATTGAGAAAATAAAATAAAAAACGTATTTGCAAAATCCTTTGAAATTTAATTCAGTCAATAATGGAGGAACAAATTTGAACATTTTTGTAGGAAAATATACAGGGGAAGATGTAAAATTTAATTTAAAATCAAGATGAGATTTATGTTATTGTTAATGCATTTAACAAATTTATTGATAATATATTACTAACAACAAAACTCTATACTAAGTATTCATTTATGTTGAAACGATAAAACAGTTTTCTAAAATCATGTAATTCAAATCTCTATAACGATTTCATTTGATTACAATTACAAAATTACAATATAATGATAATCTGAAAAATCTGTTGTTCAATAAAGAATTTGTTAGGGAACTGCCTTATCGACAATTCTGTTATACGATTAGTTTAATCAACAAAATCTGAAAAAGAATTTTGGATTTTCAACTAACTCCTTATTAATTGTAAAACCAACATAGTTCATATTCATTCCTGGGTAAAATTTTTATAAGCGCACATCATATGCAAAATATGTCGGAATTCAGTGTACTTTCAAAAAAGATATGTATGTTATGTAAAACTATAATAATAAAAATATTAAAAAATATTGAAAATATTAAAAATATTTAAAAATATTTAAAAATATTAAAAATATTAAAAATTTTAAAAATATAAAAAATAAAAAATTTTAAGAATATTACAAATATTAAAAATATTAAAAATATTAAAAATATTAAAAATATTAAAAATATTAAAAATATTAAAAATATTAAAAATATTAAAAATATTAAAAATATTAAAAATATTAAAAATATTAAAAATATTAAAATTTATTAAAAATATTTAAAATATTAAAAATATTAAAAATATAAAAAATTTTAAAAATATTAAAAATATTAAAGGTATTAAAAATATTAAAAATATTAAAAACATTAAAAATATTAAAAATATAAAAAATATTAAAAATACTAAAAATTTTAAAAATATTAAAAATAATAAAAATATTAAAAATACTATAAATATACCAAAGAGAAGGACTTTAGACTTATAAGTCTTACATCATACCTTCTGCAAACTCTTGAGAGAATCATGGACGACATTATCAAAAATTCAATCGGCCCGAATTTCCTTTCGAAAGCTCAACACGCATACACAATGGGATAATCGACAGAATCCGCACTCCGTGGACTATTGTATCCCCATAGAGAAATAATAAGAAAAGAAAGAATTTTCTCTAGTTGCCTTTATGGACATAGAGGGAGCCTTCAACAACATCGAACCCCTCTGCATCATGACAGAGCTCAACAGCCTACATATCAACCCACATATAAGCAAGCTGATTGGCAACATGCTACTAAAGAGAACTATCTACTCAAAGCTGGGTAATCACACCCTCACTAGAAGATTAACTAGAAGGGGGAGTATTATCGCCGCTATTGTGGAATTTTGTCGTCAACAGCATTCTCAAACGGTTGGAGTCAGAAGGATACACAGTAGTAGCGTACGCAGACGATATAGCACTCTGCGTCTTGCCTCGAACAAAAGATGCAGGACTATATCAACATCCTGGCAAACTGGTATGCCAGTAGAAGACTTAATGTGAACCCTGATAAAACAGAACTAGTACTTTTCAGTCGAAAACAGAAATCGCCCGCTACATCCAACATCTGTTTGGGCAATAAACAACTCAACTTCTCCGAAACGGCGAACTACCTGAGCCTTATATTGGACAGGAAGCATAATTGGAGACACAACATTGAAAGCAGATCCAACAAGGCACTCTTAGCTTTATATAAATGCTGTAAAGCTATCGGGAACACCTGGCGATTTAAACCCAAGGTAACACTTTGGATTTACAATGCTAAAGTGAAGCCAATTGTACTACAATATGGCTCTATAGTTTGGTGGTACACGCTCAACAAGAAGAGCAAATTTAGATTATTGGATCGTGTTCAACGGTCCTATTATCTCCTTTTAAGGCTCTCTACATGATACTCAATCTACTACCACCTGATCTGAGCTACAAATGCTCCGCTCTTAAATCAGCTATTCGACTAAACGGGATCCTCCCATCGGACATTCAAGGATTCTGAACCATATCAACGTCTCACTTGAAACTGACTACGTGCTCAATGCACGAAAATCACACATTCTCTACGGAATTAGAACGCCCTCCAGAAAGGAGAGGGCAGAGAATGAGACCGCAATGTATGGCCCAATAAACATCTTTACCGATGGGTCTAAACTGGATGACAAGGTCGGCAATGGTATCTACTCCGCGGATCTAGGCCTAAGTATAAGATCGAGAATTCCAGACTGCAGCGTTTTCCAAGCGGAAATACTTGCTATTAAACGAGCCGCGGACGTGATCAACGTGAGGAAGATATCACAGGAGGATATTCTCCTGTTCACGGATAGTCTAGCGGCGGTAAACTCGTGGTCAGTGCCTGCCGGAAATCTCATAACTAGATATCCAGCAATAACAAAGTTCTGGTTACGTGGATACCCGGACACAGTGGAATCGAGGGCAACTGCAGAGCGGACGAAGAGGCCAGACAGGGCTCAGCCCTGCAAGAAAGCGACGTTGAACACGTAGCACTTTGCCCCATATCCACCTGTAAAAGTATCATCGAAAATCTAACGTTTAGAATTTCAAACGACAGAATGAAGAAACTTGCAGAAAGGCCAAAAAACTTGGCCAGAATACAACACGAAGCGTACATCTTACCTGGTATGTCTTGAGAGGGACCAGATAAGGAAAATTATTAACTTCCTGACGGGAAATGGACCCATAAGCAGACATGCGAGCAGAATGGAATTCACAACGAAAAGCGAATGTAACTACTGCGGGAATAGCAGCAGTGAACCATCTACCGACCACATTATGTGTGATTTCCCAGCGCTATACAGAAGTAGACTGGAAACCCTGGGCAAACCCTTCTTAAATGGTGTAGAGGAACTTGCATCCTTGGATATCCGAAGGATTAACAACTTTTGTAAAATTATAAACTGGACGGATTAGATCGAAACGAAACGGATTCCCAATCGACAACTGGCAACGCAATCAGGCAGCACACGCGCTGATAGCATAGGTTGAAGGGATGACGTAAATGCCCAACGGGTGTCACAATGGGTCCATAGGGACCTAAGGGATCTCCTCGTAGAAGGAGATGCACACCAACCAATCAACCATTAATAATATGAGAAAAAATATTAAAAATATTAGAAATATTAAAAATATAAAAAATACTACAAATATTAAAAATAATAATATTAAAAATATTTTAAATATTGAAGACATTAAAAATTTTGAAAATATTAAAAATATTAATAATATTAAAAACATTTAAAATATTAAATATAATAAAAATATTACATATATTAAAAATATTAAAATTATCTTAAAATTTTACAAATATATCACAAATATTCAAAATACAAAAAATAATTTTAAATATTAATTATAGTCAAAATATTATAAATATAAAAAATATAAAAAATATTAAAAATATTAAAAACATAAAAATATTAATTATATTAAAAATATTAAAAATATTAAAAATACAAAAATATTAAAAATATAAAAAAAATATATTAAATACAATAAAAATATTTAATAAATTAAAATTATCTAAAATTTTTACAAAAACGCCGCAAATATTCAAAATTCAAAAAAATCATTTTAAATATTAAATATAGTCAAAATATTATAAATATTAAAATTATAAAAAATATTTAAAATATTAAATATATTAAAAATATTTAAAATACTAAAAATATTACAAATATTCATTAAAAATATTAAAATAATTAAAGATATGAAAAATATTCAAAATATTAAAAATATAAAAAAATATATTAAATACAATAAAAATATTTAATAAATTAAAATTATCTAAAAATTTTACAAAAACGTCACAAATATTCAAAATACAAAAAAATCATTTTAAATATTAAATGTAGTCAAAATATTTAGCAGCTCTACGTTGGAACTCTATAGTGGAAACTGGGCTTAACAGTTTCATTTATGATAAACTCTCGTTAAGCTTAACTTATAGCTTTTATACTATAGAAAACGACATTTATGTAGCTGCATTATGATTATTAAAAACTTTTAAATTTTCAAAATATTTTTTAAATATTTTATTCGACCTAAGATCAGCAAATGATCTCTTGAGTACAGATATTTAAATTTTTGTGTTTTCTTAGATTAGCTTTCAATTGTTTTATATATTTGTTTTTATATATTTCTTTGTAACAATAATGTCAAGTATTTCCATGTAATTACGTGACCTCTTGCATATTGGTAACAGAATTCAAATTATTTCTGATTTTCACATCATAGAATTTTTCTATTTTTCACGTTTTTTTATTTGAAGATAGACAAATCTGAAACCTGACACATTACTGTACCTTTGTTGAATAGCAAAATGCCCCTATTAGCAATAAAAGCCATGAATAGAAATTTGCTGCCAACATAATGACATAATTGCGATTGGTTTGCAAATTGATTAGAACAATAGGTAATGTCGTTGCAATTTCAATGTCTTAAGTAATTCGCACAAATTCTCACTTAAAAACACGTTTGCTATATTCTTGAGGTAATTGAATTCATATTGTCACATTATTTTTGTTTACTTGCAATAAAATCACGTACAAAGCCATGAGATATCGACGTTAATAAGCGCCAACAGCTATAGGTGATGGTAGTGGACATGTAAACGTCATACATGTATCAATTGTTTATACTGTGCGAGTGTGTTTTGTAGAGCTGAGTGGTATCAATGTTATTGTACAAACAACTATTGCATAATATTAAGAATACATAGAATACGCAAAATGTTGCCTTAAGATTATCGCAAGACCTTAGTTATAACTCTAAAATATTGATTGACGATTTCCATAGGCCTCGGACGCCATCTATAGTATAATAATTGTACTATACTTAAAAATATTATTAATTGTTTAATTAACATTATGATCGTCATATTAAACTGGTATATTTTTCTAATAGAATCCTTAATTGAGAAATTGCAGCAAGCTATTTTTATTTTACAAGAACTTATACAATTTTTTTTCTCAAATTTGTTTACCAACCGCAATTGTGCTATATTAAAAACTAACTAACCTTGGCCTTTAATATATTAACTGTCTGTGTGTTGCTAGAAAATAATTCCTACTATAAAATATTTACTTTCCGTGTATGTTACTTGAAAGTTATCATCTAAAACTCCCATATGTAGGATAGCATTAACATTAATTTCTTAATTATAATTGTTTCTCTTTAAAACTTACCTTTTAATGCTCTTTAACGTCCATGAAATTTGAGTTCTTTTAAAGCCGCTGCCAATTAGTATGATTATTGTGTTGTTGGTCACTTAAAATTTGCATTTGGTCTGCGTATGCATATGTTTAATATTTTATTTTATTTTTCACTATTTTTGCCTAAGTGGCATAATTTTTTTTATTTTTTTTTTTTTTGCTCAATCTCAGTTAGTTTTTTTGCTGTTGTTGTTATAGTGGCCCGTGGATGACTCTCTTGTTTTCTGTTACTCCATTCAAAGTAGAGTTAATGTGTTACGAAACAGCAGCAGCAGCCCAGCAAAAGCATTTTTATGCTCCACTAAAATTGTATAAAAATAAAATTTATTATAATCAAAAAATAAAATATATACAAGGCACAAAAAAACTACACATAGAATTACACAAAAGTAATTGAGAATGAAATGCTTTGCATTGTATTGAGCGCGACACTACAATGACCATGTGAATAAAATCATAAAATTTACAAATATTGCAGATTTTTTTTTTGTTGTATTTTGTTTGTTTATAAACAAATAATAAAAAAAATGAGAGTGTCTATAAAATAATGAAAAAAGTAATGAGGGAAAGAGAAGGCAAGGGCAATGTAACGTGCACTAAGAGCTGCCATTCTTAAGTTCTTTTTCATTTAAATTTATAAATAATAATAAGGGTTCTTAGAGAACACTAGACATTAAAGCTCTAGTGGCCGTAATGGATACATATTACAAACTATCTATCTATCATTCTGATTTTGAGTAACAATTTCCTGAGAACTTTTCCCCTATTCTAAATATAATCTCACCGGGATTTTTTTTCTCTTTGCCCTAAGTGTAAAGGAAATAAGAGCATTTCCTGGGAAGGTATAGGTACTACGAATGTCAATTAATGGGAGAAATTGGTGACAAATAAATCCGAGAATAATTCCGCTAACATATTCTGTCACGGGTTTCGAAATGCGTCATTCTTGTGCGTGACACTGAATTGCCCATTAACATCAACAATAACAAACTTTTGATCGTTTTGCCAATTTGATGTATCGCTTGATACACTAATACACCGGCCGCGGCATGATGGTTAGAACACGCGACTACCATGCGGGAGATCTCAGGTCCAACTCCTTCCAGTCATCTAAAAAATAAAATTCGTCTTTCATTGCCGGCCCCCTCGATGTTGTCGTCAGCAACTTCGCAGTAAAAGTGTCGAGTTAATCGGCATGTTTAGTAAAAGCTTCTCATACAGTAACGTTCGCTTTCGTCGATAAACAAGTAGGTGCCGTTTGTTGTGAATCTAAAATAGAAAGCGTGTTAATTCACAACAACGCGAGAAGCTATCCCATACCTCATTCATGGGGTGTAAAGGGAATTTAATTTTTTTTTTTTTGATACACTAACAAAAATTTAAACTAATCTCACGATCGTCTACACTCTCAAACGACACTGTATAAAAATTTTAGAAGGCTTTAATAGTTTTATGATGAAAGAGTACAACATATTTTGGATTTTGGGAAAGTCTGCTAATACTATTTCAATTGCCTTAAAAAAAAATCATTTCTTGTACCAAAAAGGTATTTTTTTATCTACTTACTTCACTAAAAAGTACTGTTATTATAACGGGTCCGCCATCTAACGTTTTTTTTCAACTAGTACGTATTTCGTGAATGGTAACACTTAGCTCATGTCTGATTTGACAGATAATTAGTTTTATTCTTCGGCTGAACGAATATGGTTGTGTATACGCTTGAACAACGACCTTGAATATCGACTTACAGAAGATGCCGGTTTCAACAGGACGGCGCTACGTGCCACACAGCCGAAACTACACTCGATGTTTTGCGCCCTGTTTTTGAAGATCGCATTATCAGTCGCAGAGCTAATGTCGTTTGGCCATCGATAATGAGCTTAAAAATCGGACCGATCGTGTAGGCTACTGCATGGCCAGTAAGCCGGGTCGATCCATATGGAGAAAAAAAATATATGAATGTTAGCGCCTTATATGAACAGTCTTATAAAAACAAATTCGGAGGTGCAAAATTTTTATTTTTGTGGGCGTGGCAAAACCGCCGGTTTTGACGTTTTGTCCATAACTTTGTTATTCGCTGTCCGATTCTTAAGTTTTATATATCGTTGAAGATGGATTAACAAGAGCATTATTATTAATATAGTTACTTAAAACTATGACGTCATATTCCAGTGGTTCTCAACATTGTATCCTTAAAAACCCCCCTAATCATAACATTTTCTGATGCAGATTTGAAGCCCTGTAGAAACTATAAAAAATTGCGAAATAAACGTTACATTTTCTTCATAAACATAAAAGTTATATTGATTTAACATTTTAGTACATATGATAGTTCAAAGTAGATTTGTATAAAAAGTTTTATTTGCTCAACCAAAGATTTCCTCATGATCCGATATGGCATTAAGCGTCATCATACCTAATTTACATTGGTCGATAAAAAAATCTTTGGAAGTTGTTCAGTTAGATAGTATTCCGATTATTTGGTATTTTCGAATATTGATTTTATTTGTTTGAATTTTTTTTATTTTTCAATTGTACACGTTTTATAACCAACGAATGTAATAAAAATAAACAAATGTATATTTCGAATATTTGGGACCGGCCGTGGCATAGTGGTTAGAACACGCGACTACCATGCGGGAGATCGCAGGTTCAAACCTGGCTCCAGTCATCTTAAAAGAAAAAAAATAAATAAAATTTCCTTTCATTGTCGGCTCCCCTCGAATGTTGTTGACAGCAACTTCGCAGTATTAAGCGTCGATTCAATCGTCGTGTCTAGTAAGAGCTTCTCAAACAGTGACGTTCGCATTCGTCGATAAACAAGTAGGTGCCGTTAGTTGTGAATCTAAAAATAGAAAGCGTGTTAATTCACAACAACGCGAGAAGCTATCCCATACCTCATTCATGGGGTGCAAAGGGAAATTAAGTTTTTTAAGTTTATATTTCGCATTATCACATGTACTGACTTCTTAAATCAATATAACTTTTTTGTTTATGAATAAAACTTAACGGTTTTTTGTAAAATCGTTAATAGTTTTCAAGGCCTTCAAATCTACATCAAAAAATTATGTGCTTAGGGGGGTTTTTAAGAATACAATGATGAGAACCGCTGGAAGATGGCGTCGTAGTTAAAAGTCTTTAACACACTAACAAAGCTGTGGCTAATACCTTTTCAACGATGCATAGATCTTGACAATCGGTATACAAATAGCCATGTTATGGTAAAAACCCCAAATCCGGCGTTTTTGCCGCGACCACAGAAAAAATTTTTTTCGCTCCCCCGAAATTGTTTTTACTTAATTTTTCATATAAGGCGGTAACATTGACAACTTTTTTTTTCGACCCGGGTTAATGGCCAGCCAAGGCAGCCATTCGAATGAAATTATTTTCCATTATTAACCGGAAGGATTGTACTTTCAAATTAAAAAAAAAGAAGTTTGAGAAAATATTCAGTAGTTTTTTTTTATAGCATTTTCAACCAAAAAAAAAGTTATTTGGCGGACCCACTAAAAAGTACTTTTATTATTCTAAAAAGTAATTTTTGTTTTTGGATCAAAAAGTACTTTAAATGTTACAATAAGTGCACTTCCTGTACTAAAGCGTATATATATGGTACATCAAAATAATTTTATTGTACCAAGGAGTACTTTTATTGTACTCTCAAGCACATTTATTGTGCCTATAAGTATATTTATTGTACCTTAAAGTACATTCAGTGTACCACAAAGTACATTCGTTATATCAAAAAAAAATACTTTTATTGTACCTCAAAGTAATTTCAATGTACTAGAAAGTACTTTTGATGTTTCAAAAAGTATATATTTAGGGTAAAAAAGTACATTTATTTTACCAAAATCAGTTTTTGTACCAAAAAGTAAATTTATTGTATTAAATAGTGTATCAATAGTACCAAAAGGTACATTTAACGTACCAAAAATAAAATTTTTTGTACCAAAAAGTACATTTTAATTGTACAAAAAAGTATTTTAATTATGCTAAAAAATACTTTCAATGGACAAGAGTGCATTAATTGCACCATAAAGTACATTTAATGTGCGAAAAGTACATTTAATATACGAAAAGTTACATTTCGTTGTACCAAACAGCACATTTGTAGTACCATAAACGTTAATTTATTGTACGAAAAAGTACTTTTATTTTACCAAAAAAATACATTTATTGTACCAAAAGGTACATTTTGTTGTACCAAAAAGTACTTTCTTGGTACCAAAAGATGCATTTATTATACCAAAAAGTACTTTTAATTTACCACTAAGTACTTTTGTACCAAAAAGTATATTTGTTGTACCACAGAGTACAAGTACTTTTATTGTGCCAAAAAAAATACTTTCAATGTACCAAAAAGTACTTTTATTGCACTAAAAATCAATTTATTGTACGAAAAGGTAATTTAATTTTACTAAAATGATATTTAGTTGTGGCAAATATAACTATTATTTCACCACAAAGTACATGTACTTTACCAAAAAATACATTCGTTGTACCGAAAGGTACATTTTGTTGTGCCACTTTTTTTGTACCAAAAGGTACATATTAATGTACTTTTATTTTACTAATAAGTAATTTCATTATGCTACAAAGAACTTTAAATATACCAAAAAGTACTTTTATTGTGACAAAAATACTTTTATTGTACCAAAAAGTATATTTCTTGTACCACAGAGTACAATTATTGGACCAAAAATTACTTTTATTGTATCAAAGAGCACATTTTATATGCCACAAAGTCAATTTATTGTACAAAAAAGTACTTCTATTTTACTACAGTGTTATTTAATTGTGGCAAAAAGTACTTTTACAGCAACAAAAAGTGAATTTACTTAATAAAATAGTACATTTATTGTATCAAAAAGTTCACTTATTGTACCAAAAAGTACTTTTATTTTACCACTAAGTACTTTTTTCGTGCCACAAAGAACTTTCAATACATCTAAAATTGCTTTTGCTGTGACAAAAAAAAACACAAACACTTTTATAGCATCAAAAAGTATATTAATTGTACCACAGAGCACAATTATTGGGCCAAAAAGTACTTTTATTGTACCAAAAAGAACTTTCGATGCACCAAAAAGTACATTTATTTTGGTGGTACCAAAAAGCACATATATATTTTACCAACAATTAAATTTATTTACCAAATTTTGTACTAAGAAGTACATTTATTGCACTAAAAGGTACACGTTGTGCCACAAAGTAAATTTTTTGTACCAAAAGATACATTTATTGTACCAAAAATTACATTCATTATACCACAAAGTATAATCATTTATCTCAAAGTTCTTTTGGTATACTTCTTTCACTTCATTTCCCTTTGCACCCCATGAATGAGGTATGGGATAGCTTCTCGCGTTGTTGTGAATTAACACGCTTTCTATTTTTAGATTCACAACTAAGGGCACCTACTTATTTATCGACGAATGCGAACGTCACTGTTTTGAGAAGCTCTTACTAGATACGACGATTGAATCGACGCTTAATACTGCGAAGTTGCTGTCAAACAACATTCGAGGGGAGCCGACAATGAAAGAAAATTTTATTTATTTTTTCTTTTTTTAAGATGACTGGAGCCAGGTTTGAACCTGCGATCTCCCGCATGGTAGTCGCGTGTTCTAACCACTATGCCACGGCCGGTCCCTACTACAAAGTACTATTAATGTACCAAAAAGTACTATTTTTAAACAAAAAGTACTTTTCTTGTGCCACAAAGTGAATTTATTGTATGTATCTAAAAGTACTGTAATTATACCAAAAGTGCATTTATTATACTAAAAATACAATTATTTTACAGAATAGTACTTTTATTTTACCAAAAAGTACATTTATTGTACCATAAAGTACATTTATTGTACCAAAAAGAACATTTATCTTACCAAAAAATACAATTATTTTACAGAAAAGTACTTTTATTTTCCCTAAAAGTACATTTATTGTACAAAAAATTAATTTTATTGTATCTCAAAGTACATTTGTGGTACCAAAAAGCACAAATATTTTACCAACAGTTAAATTTATTTACCAAATTTTGTACTAAGAAGTACATTTATTGCACTAAAATGTACTTCTATTCTGAAAAAGGTACTTTGTTGTACCAAAAAGTACTTTTATTGTACCAACACGATTTTTTATTGTAACAGAAATTTAATTTTTTGCATCAAAAATGTACTTATATTGTACCAAAAAGTACTTTCAATGAACCGAAATTATGCCTGAAATATTTTTTTTTTGTTTTGCAGCTAAAAGTACTTTTTTTATAACAGAATGTCTTGATTACCAACATAAAGAACTTCAATGGTTTTTTATACCCTCACTCTACGGGTATGAGGGTATATATTACGACCCAATTTGATACGATACGATATTTGATACCACCCGAATATGTAACACATTGAAGAAGTCACTTTAAACCCTAGGTTTCTTTAAACCAAATTCGATTCATGACTTTTTAAGTCTGTCCGTCTGTCTGGCTGTCCGGCTGGTACGCACAATAACTTTCAAAAGACACAACCAAATGTTTTGAAATTTTGCACGAGTTAATATTTCCCCAAAAATACCTACGGTATTGCAAATGGGCTACATAGCACCGCCCCTTCTGGTACCTCCCAAACAAATACATCATTCCACCCACTTTAGAAATCAAGTAATAATATCAATACACCCAACGGGATCGTACCCAAATTCTCTATTTAGTAAAGAATAAAGTTTTGGAAAAAAAATGGAAGTCTAGCCATGCCCCTTCTGGTACCTCCAAATGTACCTTTCCGCCCAATTTAGAGATAGAGTAATAATATCAATATACTCGACACAATAGTGCCCAAATTCTGTATTTAGTAAAGTTAGACCAGGATAAAGTTTTGAAGAAAAAATCTGGAAGTCCGCCCCTTCTGGTACCTCCCATTTGGAGATTCTTGACATTTTTATTATTAATATTCCCCTACGGGTAGGAGGGTATATCATTTGATTCGATCCAAAAGTGTAACACATAGAAGGAGTCACTTAAGTCCCTAGATTTCTTTGAACCAAATTCGATTTGTGCCCGTCTGTGTGTCTGTCCGGCTGGTAGGCAGGATAACTATCGAAAGACTTAATCAATTATTTCGAAACTTTGCATGGGTAAATATTTTCCCAAAACTATTTACGGTATTGTATATAGCGCTACATGGCCACGCCCATTCTGGTACCTGACTTACAAATGTACCATTTTGCTTACTTTATAAATCGAGTAATAATATCAATACACCCAGCGCAAACTAGCCTAAACTCTGAAGTAAATTCTATTAGTAAATCTATAATTGGGTAATGTGACGAGATAATATTTTTTTACTTTTTTCTTGATATTTTATGGTTATACTGAGAGGTAAGGGTATTTGTAAGTCGGTACACTGAAATTTAATAACATTTATCACAAATGTAGCACATCTAAACTGATCTTAACATTATCGATTTAGTTATCGTTATTCCAGTTTAATTATTAAAAAATCAATTAAATTAAACCTACATCGGTCGTCTTTGATAACCAGCGCCCCCTATAGCATAATAATTGTACTATCTTTCAAAACCTTTGCTGACATATCTTCAACAACCTGCCGATAGGTACATGCAATCGAATGTAAATCAAAGGAGTCTATATGAAACACACAGACATTTTAATGTTTGAAGACAGCAAAAAAATACTGCATTTTTTTAGAAAAAAAAAAACGAATTTCTACAATAACACATTGTTAAATGACAATTTATATTCAGAAAATTTTGTCAATCGAAATAATTTTTATAAAAAAATTTGTGTAGCCTTTTATCTTATTACAGAAAAATGTTACCATCGATTACATTTTAATTTGATAGAAATTGTTGTCGATAGGCATAATAGCTGAGATTTCTTGAAAAAAATTTTCATTCTTTAAAATTTTGATAGAAAACATTAGCCAACGAAAAATGTTGTTAATTGTAGAAAATGTTGAAGTCCGTATTAATTCTGTATTTTGGAAAATTTTATATTTAATGAGAAAAAAAAACTAAAAAAATAAAATAACTTTTTTCTATGGCAAACATTCTACAGATACAAAATGTGTTACAATCTGGTCACCTTGGCTAGAAAGTCAATTCTTAGATAGACACAATTTGTAGCTTGCTACTCTGTCCGTCCGCCATCACCTCTTACCACCTCTACAGCCACTTTTATTGTTCGAATTTGAGCCCCAAATTTCTGTTGTACAATTGGTCTCTTTAAAAAAAAGACAATAAAAACAACAGCAACAATAACAACATTGGCAACAGGGGACACCAGGCAGCAGCACTATAAACGCACCAAACAAAACAACAAGAACAACAATAAACAAAGTAAAACAGTAGCACAGCCCTAAGAGAAGTGATAAAAGCGACGGTGGCGGCGTCGGCGGCGATGGTGTTGGCTGCGGTGGTGGTGAGAGCATTCGTGGTCGATATAATGGCTGAGAGAGGGAGGGATAGTGGCTATGGTTATGTTGGTCTTGTTGCCAAAGTGATGATGAGCTTAACAAGGGCGTTTAAACAGAAAAAAACACCGAACAAGAACAACAGACCGTTGATGTTGTTGAGTTTGTTTTGGCCAAAACAAGCACCAGGTGATGGCAGTGAAAGACCCCCACCAACGCGTTATTTGTGTTTGGAAAACTGTAGCAAATTTTCGGCTTAAATATAAGGGATAGAGAGATAAGAGGGAGAACGGTAAAGGGAGAGCTAAGGGTACAGCAACGAAAGGGGTGTGATAAGTAAAAGGTTACATAACATGTTCCTTAAAACACAGGTTTCCTAATTCCTTCGACACTTTCTTGTCCTAAACAAAACTATACACTAAATAATATTAAAACCAGTAAGAAAGTTTCAAACCCGAAACCCGACTTACATATACCCTCACCCTCAGTAAAACAAAAAATTTTCTATTATATTGATATTCTTACTCGATTTATGAACTGGGCGGAGTGGTACATTTGTATGGGAGGTACAAGAAGGGGCGCGGCTAGAATTTCAGTTTTTTTTACAAAACTTTGTCCTGTTATAGCTTTATTAACTCCATCCCCAAAGTGGGCGGAGAGGTGCATTTATATGGGAGGTACCAGAAGGGGCGTGTCTAGACTTCTAAATTTTTCTCCAAAACTTCATCCTGTTTGAGGTTTACTAACTACGAAATTTGGGTACGATCGCGTTGGGTCCATTAATAATATTCACCGATTTCTAAAGTGGGCGGTACCAGATGGGTATGGGAGGAACCAGATGGGGCGTGGATAAACTTCCAATTTTTTTCTCCAAAACTTTATCCTGTTATAGCTTTACTAAATAGAGAATTTGGGTACGATCACGTTGGATTTATTGATATTAATACACCATCTCTAAAGTGGCCAGAAAGATACATTTGTATGGGAGGTACCAGAAGGGGCGTGGCTAGACTTCCAAATTTTTTTCCAAAACTTTATCCTATTATAGCTTTACTAAATGCAGAATTTGGATACGATCCCATTGGGTGTATTGATATTATAACTCGATTTGTAAAGTGGGCGGAATAATGTATGTGTATGGGAGGTCTCAGAAGGGGCGGGGTCATGTAGCCCATTTTCAATACCGTAAGTAGTTTTGGGGGAATATTAACCCGTGCATAATTTTAAAACATTTGGTTGCGTCTTTCGAAAGTTATCGTGCATACCAGCCAGACAGACGGACATGGCTCAAACGACTTAAAAAGTCATGAATCGAATTTAGTTCAAAGAAATCTAGGGTCTAAAGTAACTCCTTCTATGTGTTATACTTTTGAGTCGTATCAAATTATATAAACCCTTCTACCCGTAGGGTGAGGGTATAAAAATCAGTATAGAAACTTCAGACAGGTAAAATAACTAATAAAGAGCCTCACCCTATGCATGATATTGTTTAACCCTCGAATTCTTGAAACAACCCGATTTTTAAGTGATATTATTTATGTATTATTACACAGTACAACAATTTTCAGCTCATTGATTTGGGACTCAATTCTGAGAACTGCACGTGAAAGTAGCCCCGAAAAGAAGAAGTTCAGCATCATTCGTTTTGTCAAGTTACATGCCATAATAATTTAATATCGATTTGAAGTTATTAAGTATCGTATAGGGGAATTTGTCACGTTTCAGGCTCTTTTTTTTTTGACATAACTTAACTACTACACTGTATGACAAATTTAAACTTTTAGCCTCACCCATGATCAAACCGACCAGATTCTGAAAATAGAGCTCAAAAGAAATATACGTATCTCCCAGTTTTTCTAGATCAGCTCATTTGAGTTTTTTACGAGCAATTTAAATTTTGGAGCGAAGCCCTCGTACATCGACTCGAAAGTGACCTATTTCTGTTCGCAGAACTCTGCGAGTTGTTAACAGATTTTGATGAATTTTATTTTATTAGTTTTCCCAATGGCCAGGAGCGAGTTTTGACGAAGCTCAAATTTAAAATTTGTCACAAATTTATTTTGTCAACAGATTTTGATGAACTTTTTTTTAATAACTATTAAATGGCCAGGAACAGTTTCTGACGAAGCCCAAATATAAAATTTTGCAAAAATTTAAATTGTCACAAATTATCAAAAAATAAAATTGTCACAAATTTTTTTTAATTTGTGACAAAAATTTAAATTTTACTACGTCAGAACCAGCCCCTGACAATTTGATCAACTTTAAAAAAAAAATTTAAAATTCATCAAAATCTGTTAACAACTCGCAGAGTTCTGCGAACAGGAAGAACTAATTTTTGAGCAGCTGTATGGGAGCTTCGCTCCAAAAATTGAATTGCTTGTAAAAAACTTAAATGAGCTGATCTAGAAAAACTGGGAGATACGTATATTTTCTTTTGAGCTCTATTTTCAGAATCTGGTCAGTTTGATCATGGGTGAAAAATCGTGTCCTACAGTGCTATATGGTGGCGAGCATCCTCCGCTCACTTGCGGAAATTTAAAAATCTGGTAACAAATATATATTCTGCCGAGTAATATCTGTATACAAATATTACTTTATATTGCCCTCTAAACAATTTTCGCACGTCGTCTTTAGCTCACCTAGTGACAATGAATATTCGTCCTAATTAAAAATTTCGTATACATATTCATATCTGTTTCGCCGAGTGCTATATGTGTACTAAATTTCATCTCTCTGAGGATTAAAAACATTTTCGCCACGACCATTCTGAAAAACGAACCAGTAATTTCGGGATATATCTGCGAAGTTGTACCAATCTTATCCTAGAATACAGTTTGTTCACGGCTACTCCGCCCACTGATCGAAAATTTATAATTGTTGTACCGAGTAATATTTATGTATCAAGTTTTATCTCTTTAGAACTTAAATACAGTTTACCCATGCCTCCTCCGCCCACTGATTGAAAATACAAATTTCGTCTGCAAATTTCAACCAGTCCTGCCGAGTACTATCTGTGTACCAAATTGTATATCTCTACGATTTAAATACAGTTTTGCCACGACCGCATCGCCCACAGATTAAAATTTCGTCTGCATATTCATATTCATGTAGCCGAGTACTGTCTGTGTACCAAATTGTATATCTCTACGACTAAAATACAGTTTGGCCACGCCCACTGATCCAAATATTAATTTCGTCTACATATTCATTTTCGTATAGCCGAGTACGGTCTGTGTACCAAATTTTATCTCTCTGGGGCTAAAAAAAGTTTTGTCACTCCGCCCATAGGTCCAAAAATTAAAGAAAATATATATAGCCTATGGTAATTTCCATATAGTAAACTACCACTCTTCCAAATTTCATTGAAATCAGTTCAGCCGTTTAGGCGTAGTTGAGCCACAAACATACAAACAAACACACAAACAGACAGACAAACATTCACATTTATAATATTAATAGGGATCTTATGTATTTACTTAGGTTTACTTATTCTTGCCAAATAAATTCCTTCTTTTTCCAAATTACAGTCCGCATTTCTTTACTGCAGCATTACATTCTCACAACTCCCAACAACTTATAAAGAAAAGCTACTAAACGCCTTTTCTAAGCTTTTCAAAACATAAACATTGCTTTTAAAACAAAATATCCTTGTTTCCTTTAAGTTTCTTACAGCGGCTACAACCAACTCGTTGTTACGCACTCATATCGTTCGCTTCCTCGCAATCTCTTTCTCTCTCTCTCTCTCACTCTCTTAACATATCTCCATATGTCGAATATTGGTCTCCCCACGCAGGAAGGGCACACAAATGTTGTTAACGGATACAAGTAAAAGAGCTGAGAAAACAACAACACCAGCAATAACCAAACACACACAGCCAACTATTCACCACTGCCACCACAACAATAACGGCAACATAACAACAGCAACAATGCCAACGAAAAAAAATACAAAAATTTGTTAAGGCCAATTTGTCGAGCGGCGAACAGAGTACTAACGGGATACCAAAACAAACGACTATTAAACGATTTTGTACAAACATAAGCAAAGGAAAAGGAAGCAAAGCAAGAGCCAGAGAGAAAGAGTAATAGCAATAGAGAGAGGAGATAATAGAGAGAGAGTAAGCTTAAACAGCAGCCGTTCAAAGTCAGCTGAGGAAAATCAGCAACAGTACACCAGCCTACACAGCACATACACACTCACACATTATTGAGTATATCCGTTATGATAATAATAACAAAAACAAAAGCGTTCTGTGAGATATCACAGCAACAGTGATGGGAAAAGGAGTAGCACAGTACTTTTACTTTAAGTATAATGCCAAATTAGCAAAGTAGGAATTTTTAAAGTACAATAGAATTGGTTTTTGATGAAAGGCATATAAATTACAGCGCACAATGTTACGAACTAGATGTCCAGGCAGAAATTTAATTGGAAAAATTTCAATTACACTCATACCTCTTTATACAGCCCCTCTTTTTACGGCATTTCGCTATAACGGCCTTTATCAATTCTGGAACACCTTCGCTTTACGGCACACATTACCTCGCTATACGGTTAAAAAAAATAGGGGATTCACCGTTTGTCTACAAAGAGTGAGAAACTAACAAAAGCATTCACTCACAAGCGCAGCGAGTGTTTGTGCTGGTTTTCTTGCACATTTTTCCGTTCTTGAGTAATAATAAGTTGGTATGTAGGTGTAAGTAGGTATGTATGTAAATATAAGTAGGTATGAATTTTATTACCTCGCTTTACGGCCAACATTTTGGGAACGTATCTAGGCCGTATATCGAGGTATGAGTGTATATCAATATTAAAGAATATTAGTCATTTATAAAAAATCGCTATTTTTAAAAACGCAATATGTAAACTAAACGAAATTTAAAACTAAATAGAAATATAAGTTATCGATTTCTGGACTAAAAATTAATTCGAAAAATTTAATTTACATCAATATTAACAGATGTCAGGCAATTTAAAAAAAAATCGCTGTTTTTTAAAAACATTATAATGTGTGAACTAAAAGAAATTTTAAAATGAATATAAACAAAGTTAAAAAGAAATCAAATTAAACATAAATATATGTTATCTGAACTCACAAAAAAAGTACATACAGTGTTTTAGAAAAAAAAACGCTATTATGATAAATTATTAAATACAACTTCAAAATAGTGGTAAAAACGCATGTTAATGCATTTTTAGAACGACGACAATAAAAACAAACAAATCATTTTTTTAATCTTCCATATACATATTTAAAGAAATAAACTAAGTTTACAAAAATCGCTGTTTTCAAAATAATCATTATAATTAGTGAATAACAAGGAATTTCGAAGCGAGGTTAAGGCATAAATATGCATCTTGAAATTATTACATGAAATTATTTATATTTTTTACAATATTTAAATGTTTTGCGCAATGTTCAAAAATCGCTATTTGTAAAAATCGGTTTAATATGACATTAGTTACAAAAAAGTAACTTGGTAAAGTCAAAATTAACCCAAAAAATGTTTAATATTAAACAATGTTTTTATATACAAGATATTTTAAAAAAAAATAGCTTTTTGAAAAAATCGCTATTTTCAAAACTCTCTTTAACATATTAACTAAACTAAATTCCGAAATGAAGATTAGCAACAAATATACGTTTTGATAAGGACGCTATTAATACAAAAGAAAATATTTTAATTTAAATCAATATTAAAAATTATCACAAAATCTTTCGAAAATCGCTAAAACTGAACTAATTGGAATTACAAAAAGGGAATTAGTTACATATAAGTATCTTTATAAAGTTACATATACTTCAAACGAAAATCGTTTAATTTACACCAATATTTGAACATATATTATAATTTTTCAAAAATCGCTATTTTTAAAAATCGCTTTAAAATGTAAACTAAACGAAATTGCGCAACGGGGATTAGACACAAATAATCGTCTTGATAAGTACGCAAAAAATTTAAAATAACATTTCTGCATTTATATTAAAATGTAAAGATATTGCAATATTATCCAAAAATCGCTATTATTAAAAATCGCTTTAATATGTAAATCAAATTGAATTACGAAAAGAGTAAAAAGACACAAATATATGTATTGACAATGACGCAGTTTTTCAAAAAATAATTCTTGCACTTATATAAATATTAAAAAATTTTGCGTTGTTTTTTTTTTTGCTAAAAATCGCTATTTTTCAAATCAATTTAATTAATAATCTGAATGCAATTATGAAGCAAGGGTTAGTTACAAATGTGCATTTTAATAAGGACGCCATTATGATATTTAAGAAATAATTTTATTTATTTACCTCAATATTGGCAGATATAGAATATTTAAAAATCGCTATTTTTAAAAATTATTTTAATATGTAAACTTAACGAAATTATGAGATGAGGATGCGACAGAAGTAAGTGCGTCTTAATAACGACGCAATTAACACAATAGAAAACAAATAATAGTATTATTTACATCAATATTGCAAAATATGAGATATTTAAGAAAAAATCGCTATATTTAGATTTCATTATAATTTATTAACTACATGGAATTTTAAAAAGGCAATAAGATGAGGACGCTATAAATTCAAAAGAAAATTCATTAATAATAACAATTCATTAACAAAAACCGCAAAATTTTCTAAAAATCGCTTAAACTTAACTAGTGAAAACTACAAAGCGAAGGTTAGTTAAAAACATGTCCCTTGATATGGAAGCAATTCATTCAAAAAAAATCCTATAATTTATATTATTTATATTATGTAATATAACTAAATTTCCCAAAAATCGCTATTTTGAAAAAATCGCTTTTTTATGTAAACAATACCAATAACACAGCGGGATTTGGACACAAATATGCGCCTTGATGAGGATACAATACATTGAAAAGAAATTTTTCTAATTTTTATAAATAGTTGAAATTTGTTTTTAAAAAAAATCGCTATTTTTAATACTATGTTTAATGTATGAACTAAACGGAATTACAAAGCAGGAATTAGATACAGATAGGAATCTCGGAAACGATGCAAATAACACAATGGAAAATTTTATTTTTTTTGAGAGAGAATTGAAACAATACAAAAAATCGCTATTTTTTAAAATTGCTTTAATATGTAAACTAAGCGGAATTACGTATCGGGATTAATTCAAAATATGTATCTTGAGGAGAACCGCAAATAATACAATAGAAAATAGTTTAGCATACATCAAAATTTACAGATATGAAGAAATTGTCAAAAAATCGCTTTTTTAAATCGATTTAATATATGAACTAAACGGAATTACGTAACTGGCATAAGTTACAAATATGGATTTAAATAAGGACTTTATTATTAATAATTTTGTTTACATTATTATTTGGACATATAGAACAATTTTAAAAAAAAATAGCTATTTTTTAAAAATGTAAACTAGACAGAATTACGAAATGGACATAAGACACAAATATGCGTCTTGATAATGACGCATTTCGAACAATAGAAAAAACATTGTTTACATCAGTATTCAGATATATCAAGGAATTTTTAAAAATCGCTATTTTTAGAAATCGTTATAATGTGCAAATTACATGGAATTATGACACGGGGATTAGGCTCTATTATGCATGTTATTAAGGGCACAATGAAACCATGATAAAACTCTTTAATTTACATCAATATTTAACATCACATAATTTTTATGAGATTTAATATGAGAACTAAAGGAATCACACAGCGGGGATAAGTTACAAATGTGTATTTTAATAAATTCGTCATTAATAATAAGCTAGTTTACATTAAATTTGGATATAAGAAACAATTTAAAAAAAATCTCTAGTTTTTTTTATTGCATTAGTATGTGAACTAAATGGAGCAACTAAAACGGACGTAAGACGCAAATCTGTATTTTGATAACGACGCGTTTTAAACAATAGAAAATAAGTTTTTTAACATCAATATTCGGATGTATATGAAGGAATTTTTTAAAATCGCTATTTTTAAAAATCGTTATAATTTGGAAATAACAAAGAATTTTGAAGCGGTGATAAGCACTAAAATATGCATCTTATTAAGAGCGCAATAAAACTATAATTTAAATCGATATAAAACATTTAAAAAAAATCACTATATTTAGAAATCGTTATAATTTATAAATTTCATAGAATTTTTAAACGGGGATCAGGCACAAATATGCATCTACATATGGACGCTACTAATCCACAATAAAACTATTTAATTTATAGCAATATTTGAAAATATCACAAAGTTTTATCAAAAATCGCTATTTTTACAAATTGATGTAATATGTGAACTAAACGGAATTACTTAACGTGGATTAGTTACAAATGTGTTTTTTAATAAGTACGTATTAATAATAAGTTTGTTTACATTAAGTTTAGACATATGAAAAAATTAAAAAAATCGCTATTTTTTAAATTGCTTTAATATGTAAACTAAACGGAATTAAGAAATGGACGTAAGACACAAATATGCATCTTGATAGTGACGCATTTTAAACAACTAAAAATAATTTTGAGATAAATTTTTAGTTTTTTTTTATTTTAATTTTTAGGATTTTTAAAAATCGCTATTTTTATACATCGTTATAATTTGCAAATTACATGGAATTTCGAAAAAGGGATTTGGCAAATATATGCATTTTATTGAGGGTGCAATGAAACCAAAACAAAACTCTTTAATTTATAGCAATATTAGAAAATATCAAGCAATTTAATCAAAAATCGCTATTTTAAAAAATTGATTTAATATGTGAACTACACGGAATTACGTAACGTGGATTAGTAACAAATGTGTTTTTTAATAAGTACGTATTAATAATAAGTTTGTTTACACTAAATTTGGATATATGATACAATTAAAAAAAAATCGCTATTTTTTAAAATTGCTTTAATATGTAAACTTAACGGAATAATGAAATGGACATAACACACAAATCTGCATTTTAATAATGACGTATTTTAAACAACTGAATATAATTTTGAAATAAATTTTTAGGTTTTTTTTTATTTTAATTTATAAAACAATTTAAAAAAATCGCTATTTTTTAATTTGCTTTAATGTGTGAAATAACTGGAACAAATGAAACGGATGTAACACAAGAATATTAATATTAATAACGACGATTTAAAAGAATAGAAAATAATTTTTTTTACATCTTATTTTAATTTACATCAATACCTAAAAACATTACGCAATTTTGTCAAAAATCGCTATTTTTACAAATCGTTTTGATGTGTGCACTACACGGAATTACATAACGGGGATTAGTTGCAAATGTGTATTTTAATAAGTTCGTTATTAATAATAAGTTTGTTTACATAAAATTAGGACATATGAAACAATTAAAAAAAATCGCTATTTTTTAAAATTGCTTTAATATGTAAACTAAACGGAATTAAGAAATGGACATAAGACACAAATATGCATCTTGATAGTGACGCATTTTAAACAATAGTAATAATTTTATTTACATAAATATTAGGATATATATGAAGGAATTTTGAAAAATCGCTATTTTTAGATATCGTTATAATTTGTAAATTACATAGAATTTTTAAGCGGGGATTAGAAACAAATATACATGTTTATAAGGACGCCATTAATTTACAATAAAACTTTTTAATTTATAGCAATATTTGAAAATATCACAAAATTTTATCAAAAATCGCTATTTTAACAAAATCGATTTAATATGTGAACTAAAAAGAATTACGTAACGGAAATTAGTTGCAAATGTGTATTATTATAAGAACACATTTAATACAGTAGAAAATAAATTTGTTTACATTAATAATTGTTGATATAAAGAAATTAAAAAAAAAATCGCTATTTTTTCAAAATTGTCTAAATATATGAATTTATGATTTTTATCAAAATCTTAATTAGGTTGCTGGTAAAATTTAATGCAAATGCGCATATGCCTTACCTACATAAATATTACATATTTCGCGGAAGGAATGGAAAGTAAGGCTTTGAATTACTCTTTCCCTCTCTACATAATTAATTTTTTCAGCTGAATTACTGAAAATGGGGAGGATCGCCGATTTGAAAAAAAAATAATAACTTGGTCCCCAAATACAGCAATGGTAGGTCAAAGTTGTCGCCGGAGCGCATGGGCCCAAAATAGGTGCCCCTTGAGTCCATGATGGCGCCATATGTGTGGGTACTCAAATGAAAGATAGTGGTTCCTAGGAGTCCTCGCGATCGAGATGTAACTACCTTGGTAATTTACTTTAGCGGGACCATAAGGACATTGGTCAACAATTTTGATCTACCATTTCGATGTTTGGGGACCAATACGAAGAGAATGGTATATTTTTTCCAAATCGAAGATCCGCCCAAATAGTCGTTAACTAAACCTTCTACTAAAATTTATATATTTTTTAACGAAATTTAACATAACTCTTTTTTTTCGATCCTCAATTTTGGCGCTACAACAGTGCAATATTATGGCAAAAAAAAATTAAAATTACTGTTTATGAGCCGAGAGATAAGAAAATAACACACCAAACGTATGTAGGTCATGTTAATAGCTTCTTGATAAATCTGTTTTGAAAAAAACCCATATAAGGGTACTTATCATACCGAAATATATCATATGTATACATAATTGTGTACATATTTGTTATTAACATATTGACGTACATACCAAATAAAAAACCAAGATACACGCGCAATTATTTGCATTTCATAATAA
The DNA here is from genome assembly GCA_964034835.1 of Muscina levida. NCBI lineage: Eukaryota > Metazoa > Arthropoda > Insecta > Diptera > Muscidae > Muscina > Muscina levida. The sequence goes on along the minus strand of OZ035883.1, from coordinate 126,955,264 downwards.
AAAAAAAATTGTTGTTTTAAGCACGTAGCAATATTCTACTACTAAGCACTTGCCAACCGACAATAAACATAACTTCGTGTTGGGTATACAGTGGAAATCGCTTGTATGAAATTCGATTACCTTTTGGGGTATTTTGCTTAAGATTTCAAAGAAATTTGGTCCGATAAATATATCAGAATAGACTCAGTAGATTTTTTGTTAAAATTAGAAAGTCTGTTAACTTTTTTTTTTAAAATATAGTTTTCAATGGAACAGATATCAATTATAAATACCCAGTAGGAAGTTCCATCATATACGACATTGTCGTCACGATGTCCTCAAGACAAAATTTGAAAAATGTATGTACTTATCGTCAAAACACTCGGTTGACGACAAGCTGACCGACAAAATACTAATGTTGTCGTGCATCAAACACAATCAACAAAATCTAAAACAAAAATGTGAAATATTGATGTACTTGTCGTCAAAACACTGGGTTGACGACAAGCTCACCGACAAAATACTAATGTTGTCGTGAATTAAACACATTTAACAAAATCAAAGGAAAAAAATTAAATCTGGCGTAAGACATACATAGGAATCAACGACAATTCAACCGACATTGTCACCCATCAGGTCGTGCATGATTGTGTGGGCGACAGGACTTTTGTATAGGCATCAACGAAAATTTGACCGACATTGTCGCTCATCCGGTCGTGCATGACAAAGCGGACACTTGTATGAAAATTTCGTCGACGATTTGTATGGACGGTCCCCTAAATGTTATCAACGAGTTACTATAGTCATGCACCTATCCTTGAGGATGTCTTGCAGACACTTCCTACTGGGTATCCATTGAAAACTATGTATGTTGTTAAAAAAAAGTTAGCATACTTTGAAAGTATAGAAAAAATTTATATGTATAAAAACGGTACCATTATAGCCAAATCTAAGGTAAACTGATAGATGGGGTGAGCGAGAATATTGAAAAAATTTCAACCTCTAGAAAGCGGCTATCCTGTGCACAGAGGAGAAAGCAGAAGAAGTTGCACCCACCAACAGAACACATTGACCGAAACTCAGGACTATTCAAAGGAAGACAAGGATTCCTCATCAATCTTTTGAAAGTTGATAAGACAGCAGAGATTGAGGTAGGCAAACCCGTTCTAATTACTAAGCTGGCGTGTACGTCTGCTAAATTAACCGCGAAGACAAGAGCCTCTACAAAGAGGACTCAAATGAGTGTTTGAAAAGGTTACTACACCTTTGAGGTGCTTAATTTTGGATCAGCAAAGTGGAAATTTGTGGAAAAATCAATTTTATGGGAATTTTTTTTAAATTTTAGATTTTTTAAGTTTTTAAAGGCTTTAATTATTTCAAAAAAGATTTAAAAAAAATTATTTTTATTTGTTTATATTTTTTAAATTTTTAAAATAATTTTTTATTTTTCTTAACTATAAAGAGCAATACAGTAACAATAAGACTGACTGCTTCACGGTTATATGTCATAAATTGTCCAAAAATGCATGAAACACATTTTTGGAACCAAGTCTTTTTTCAAAATATTACCTGCAGCAAAAAAGGGGCAAAAACGGGCAACTGGAAATTTTTGTATTAGAACCAAATTACCTAAAACTGGTCTGTTTTTTATAACACTGAAAATCAGTCAACTTTGAAGGGATATATCTTCTGAACCACAAATCTGATTGTAATAAGAGTAGCATATTTGAAAATTTCCTGTAAAATAGCACAGTACAACATTTTTCAGCTCTTTGATTTGGGACTAAATTCTGAGAAGAAGTTCTGCATCATTCGTTTTGTCAAATTACATGCCATAATAATTTAATATCGATTTGAAGTAAGTAAGTATCGTATGGGGGAATTTGTCACGTTTTAGGCTCTTTTGTTTGACATAACAAACATATCAAGCGTAATACTTTACGTAAATCATACGCCAAGGATTACAACAGTTTTATTGTAACTGATACAAAATACACCCAGTTCAAAACAATTTGATGAATGGAAAAGTGAAACTGTTGCCTATGTAGGGAAACGTTATATGAACAGATTAAAAGAATTGTAATTCTTAATTCTTTTAAATTTCTTTTAACTAAACCGGACTTATGGTTCTCGAGTTATGTCAAAGAAAATTTCCTTATACGATACTTACTAACTTTAAATCGATACTAAATTATTTTGGCATGTATCTTGACAAAACGAATAATGCAGAACTTCTTCTTTTTGGGGCTATTTTCACGTGCAGTTCTCAGAATTGAGTCCCAAATCAATGAGCTGAAAAATATTGTACTGTGTATTACAATTAAAGCTATACCTTTCTTATCTAATATAAATTACAAAATTTTATTAATAAAATTATCAAATGAATGGAAAAGCCAAATGGATTAACTTCACTTATTGGTTTTTTTAATTTTAATTTCCAATATCAAATGTATGACAGACTCCATATGTTATCTTTCAAAAATAATGTATGCAATAATAAAAATTAACATTGCTGAACATTTCTTACTTCGTTAAATTTATAACATCGTTTATTTGACATTATAAATTAGTAGGAGTTTTAAAAAATAATATCAGCTTTATGTTTTAGGGAGTATATCGATGTGGCAATAGTGATGGCAATTAAAAAAGAATAATCGATTAATTAATCATATGATTAATCAAAACGACGAATAATTTATCGCGATTAATTGCAAACAATTAATCGATTAATCGCTAATTCGATATTTTCACCTAAAATTGAAAATTATCATAAAAAAAAAAAATAAAAAAAATTTAACTAATTACAAAATTTTTCATGATATTTTCCGTTTATTTAATTTAATAAAAAAGAATTTATTTTTTTAGCACAGAATTTTAAAATAGGAGCTTTGACAGCCGTTTCGTGGTTGATCTGTTCCATTTTCCCGTTACAATTGCACCCGCTTTGGAAAAAGCCGCTCTGATGGTACAGATGTACCAATCAAAAAGCAATATTTGTGTGGAAGAGAGTACAGCTTAGGATAGACCTATTTCATTTCTTTCCATGCGTCTATTACATTGCGCTTTAATTCTAGTACTGAAACATTGACAAAGAAGCTTAGTTCATATTGAGGAAGTGTTAAGTCATTGTTCTTCCTTCTTCGCCCATAAATCAAATTCAGCATCACCAGCAGAAGATGTTTCACTGCCGATCCCAATGCTTTTACTAACTGGGGTTGCAGTTTTAGGTCTTTCGTCGTCAGCAGTTAAAGCTCAATGAATACACTTAGCGGCTGGCGACGAATCTTTTTAGACATCCATCGATTATTATTTGGAATAATCGATTAATGCAATTAATCGAAGGAGAATTCACGATACAATTAAATCGTTAATTGAAAGAAAATAATTTATTATTATTAATAATTTTTCGGTTAATCGTGCCATCACTATGTGGCAACTGAAGCACCCAAATATCCCAATGTTCCCTATGCCACTTTATCAATATTTTGTATTAAACCAATATATATTACTAGAAGCCCCGACAGACTTCGTCCTGCCTCCAAATTATTGTAAAAGATTTTGAGTCTAGTTGAAATCTAATAACGATTGGTTTATTACTTTGACTTCTGAAATATTCCTATTAAAAGGGCGAGGATTTCCCGGACAAATTCTGTACTTCATATATCTAAAAGATTTTTATATATTATTGTAAGAATTGCTGAAATGCATCAGCAGTAACGTCCATGATTTAACGAAAACTTACTTATTGATAGGCATTAATTCTAAAACCGATTGACTGACATATAACTTTCTGCGTTGGTGTACTGCGTGATTGTACCTTTAGGTGTTTGGTCTGAGCCATAATAACACTTTGCCCCTTTTTATCCCAAGGAGTACGAATTTCTAAAAACCCCTTCATTTGGCTCAACAACCCTATTAACCGTTTGGTCTGGGTGATAGCAACTGTTTTTCCCATTTTCGTGTTTGTCCCCCTAAAAGCTCGATATGTGAAAAACAACTTTGTGAAGCTCTCTAATGCTATAGGAAGTGCGCCAATATAAATGTTCGCCATTCTACCTTAAGCCGTCTTGCGGTCTGGGTGACTATCTACAGCCCACCCCCAACGTTCACTGAAATTTTGGTACAAATCGGTTTAACCATTTTCGCAATTAGTGGTGACATCAAAATGTACAGCTATTTTTTATACCATCAACCTTAGGGATGAGGGTATATATCATTTGATACGACCCAAAAGTGCAACACAAAGAAGGAGTCACTTTATACCTTAAGTATCTTTGAACCAAATTCGATTCATGACTTTTTAAGTCGTTTGAGCCATGTCCGTCTGTCTGTCTGTCTGACTGTCCGGCTGGTGCGCACGATAACTTTTGAAAGACGGAACCAAATGCTTTGAAACTTTCCACGAGTTAATATTTCCCAAAATTACTTACGGTATTGAAAATAGGCTACATGGCCCCGCCCCTTCTGGTACCTCCCATACAAATGTACCATTCCGCTCACTTTAGAAATCGAGTAAAAATATCAAAACATCTAAAGCGATCGTTCCCAAAATCTATATTTAGTAAAACTATAACAGGATAAAGTTTTGGAGAAAAAACTGGAAGTCTAGCCACGCCCCTTTTGATACCTCCCATACAAACGCACCAATCCGCCGACTTTAGAAATCGAGTAATAACACAGTGCAACACATAAATTGGTGCCGCCTCCGTACCCAGCTATTTTTGAAGTATATACCGAGACTAAACAAATCCCCAAAGGGTTTGGCCCCATTACATTGAAACATTTGTTTATGGATACTCCAATATTTTCACCCCAATACGATTTTTTGACCATTTTTACGGAGTCCATATTTCAAAAACTGTTCGGAATTTTTTCTTTTCGTCTTCGGCAAAGTTGTAGATCTAAACCAGAGTTAAAAAAGTCTCAAATAGACCGACCCAAAAAAATTGCATCTAGTGCATGAAAATTGTAAAAAATGGGAAAAAAGGTTATTTTTTCATGATATTTTCACCATAACTGGCAGTCTATCCACGCCCCTTTTGGTACCTCCGATACCCATCTGGTACCGCCCACTTTAAAAATCGATTAATATTATTAATAGACTCTACGCGACCGTACCCAAATTTTGCTTTTAGTAAAAGCAAAATATTAGCAATGCACCTAACGCGATCGTGCCCAAATTTTGTATTTAGTAAAGTTAAAGCAGGATAAAGTTTTGGAAAAAAATTAGAAGTCTAGCCACGCCCCTTCTGGTACCTCCGATAAAAATGTACCTTTCCGCCCACTTCAGAGGTGGAGTAATAATATCAATACAACCAACGCGATCGTGTCCAAATTCTGTATTTACTAAAGCTATAACAGGATAAAGTTTTTTAACAAAAATTGGAAGGCTAGCCATGCCTCTTTTGGTTCCTCCCATACAGATGAACCACTCCGCCCACTTTAGAAATCGAGTAATAACATTAATATACTTGAAATTTTTATGTTTTATTAAGGGTGAGGGTATTTGAAGTCGGGTTTCCCGATTGAAACTGACTTGCTGGTTATATATAAAGACTTCTCAATAATGTTGATGTTTAAAAAATTGTTTATATGTAATGTAAGATAATCAATGGTAAATATTGACATTCCAAAAATTAAATGTATCATAATATTTAAGTGTATCCAATATGTTCTCATGTCCAAAAATGCATACATTTTAAGTTTGAGTAAAATCTGATAATCGATATATATTTTCGATATAATTAAATTTCAGCCCAACTGTTAGATTCGTTAATATGTTCATTATAATTTCACCCTAGCGGCACCAACAGGGTCCATTTATATAAAAACTTTGTTCTCATGATCACAGAAATACTAAATACTAAATTTCAGTTAAATCGGTCCATTCGTTCAAATTTTGTTTAAAAATCCAACCAAACGCCACCTACCGGGTCTATTTCTGCATAACATTTTTTTCTGATGATCCAACACATATATATTTTGAATTTCAGTTAAATTGGTCTATCCATTAAAATTTTCGATATAAATACACCCCAGCACCATCTACCGGGTCCATGTATACATAAAATTCTTTCTCATGATCAAACATATATATGCATTCAAAATTTCAGTTAAATTGGTCCATGCAATCAAATTTTCGACATAAATCCACCCTAGCGCCACCTGGAGTGGATTATTTTCTTTACAAACCATATCCTGAAAATTTTGAGTCGAATGAAAAAGAAATCAGACAAATCTCTTCAGCCGTTCTCAAGTGATGGGTTAACATATGTGGACCGTTTGATTTTTATATATCGAGCCCTAACCGCCGAAAAAAAATGTAAATTATCGATTTTAGATTTTCATAATTCTAATCTTCTGTAAAAATTTCACATCTGAAAAATCTACCGTTTCGAATTAAAAGTCATAAATATGTAAATACCTGCACTGAGTATAAATAAAACTAAAAAAAAGCTTCTCCTGAAAAATTTAGTTTTAGTCGTTTACGTTTTTTTTGGCGGTTAGGGCTCGATATATAGATTGCAATATTTCAATAGTTTCAAATACGAATTAGTTTTAAAAATGCCGTTAAATTTTTTACAATATTTTTACTTATAGTACAATCTATTCGTTATCATCGTGGCACCCTGGCAAATTCCATTACACTCTGATTTGATACTACAAAACTTTCTTCCTGTTTTCTTTTCCTCATATGATTGCGTTGTTTTTATTGTTGTGTTTCTTTTTTTTAATTTTCATTTCATCTATTATTTTGCTCCTTTGCCACTCTTACTCTCTAATAGCCCTCTCTCTCAAATTCCAATTCTCTTCGACTGGCTTGCTCTGCATGTTGCTTTGTTGTAGTTAAGCTCGAATATTGATGCGAAAAAAAACAACAAATAATCCAAAGGAAATTTAAAGAAAAATCTTTGTATTTCCTTGAGCGAAATTAACATTTTCCGGATTTAAGTATAAAAAAAGACATAACAAAGTTTTAATATGTTTGCATACTTTTCCAATAAATTTGCTAGGTTGGTGCACTCTTTCACTTTGATTTTATTATTCACTTTGATTTTTGTAAGAATTTTTATTTATATTTCTTTATCTTTTTAAACATTTATCACTTGAACAATAATTATATTGCATATTTTTTTATAATTTTGTATTTTTTTTTTTTTATTTTCTTTTATAAACAACAGATAACTTGGTTATGATTTTTTGCTATTCTCTTATTATTTCAGTTGTGTGATAATTTTTGTTTTTATATTTCTTTTGTGGAATTTATCACGTCCGTATGTGTTGCGGCCACCCGGTCACGTTATGGTTTAATCGTTACGGTTAGAAGGTTCAAACTGAACTTTAGAATTTGTCAAACATTCAGTTTTATACTACTCCCCCGTTTTTTTTTGGTTGGTTCGACGACAAAGTTGCCAAAGCAAGTGTAGAAAATTGTACGGAACTCGCGAGCCGCGTCTCTTGTTGTGCGCTGCCGTCGTCGTTGTGCGCTCTAGTCAAGCAAAAGCATGAAAATGTCCAAGCAACATATAGAGCACGGGTGATAAGTAGCGGTTATGATGACGGCGGCAGCTGCGTTGACGGCGATGGCAACGTTGACTGAGAAAACGGAAACTCTCCTCTCTCTGTCGAATACTCTCACTTGTTTTGTTTTTTAGCAGTAACAACAGTAACAACAACCACAGTGTGATGGTTTTTACTAAATACCACATGTTACACGTGTTGTTGTAGTACACCAGAAAAAGGGGCACGAATTGCAATAGCTAGAGTTGCCAAATTGTCGGCATACCTGTTGTTTTAAGTATTTGCAATAAATAACGTCTGGTTACAGTTATACAAAAACTAAGCTGTCAACATAATCCATTTCACACAACTCTTTTAAAACAAATTCTATTAGCGATAAAAGAAAATAGATCTCAAACCGAACTATGAAAAACATATTCATATTTCTGCACAGATCGTCAATAACAAATAAGAGCAATAATTAAAATACATAAAATCTAAATATATTCATAATGAAACGTATGTAAGTCCATCACTTAAGAACGACTGGAGCGATTTGTCTGATTTCTTTTTCATTCGACTCAAAATTATCTAGAGATGGTTTGTAAAGAAAATACACCACTCCAAGTGGCGCTAGGTTGGATTTTTATCGAAAATTTGAATGCAAGGACCAATTCAACTGAAATTTTTGAATGCATATTTGTTTGATCATGAGTAAGAATTTTATGTATAAATGCATCCATTAGATGGCGCTGGGGTGTATTTATATCGACAATTTTAATAGACGGACCAATTTAACTGAAATTCAGAATGTATGTTTGTTTGATCATCAGACAAAATTGTATGTACAAATGGACCAGGTAGGTGGATTTTTAACCAAAATTTCAACGAATCATTTGACTGAAATTTAGTATTTCTGTGATCATGAGAACAAAGTTTTTATATAAATGGAACCGGTAGCTGTCACTAGGGTGAAATTATGATGAAAATGTTAACGAATCAAACAATTTGGCTGAAATTTAATTATTTGGAAAATATATATCGATTGTCCGATTTTACTCAAACTTAAAATGTACATATGCATTTTTCGACATCAGAAAATTTTGGATACACTAAAATTTTATGATAAACTAAATTTTTGGAATGTCATTTTGTCACCATTGATTATATTACATTACAAATAAACACTTTTTTTACATTAAAATTATTGAGAAGTCTATATATGGGTATTTCCTGGCGTTGCGGACGCACGGTTTTTTTCTAATATCGTAATTTTCTCGAAAAGTTTAAATATTTTGAAGATTATGTTCATATTAAAAAATGTAGATTTTGGACAGTACTATAATGTTCTTTTAATGAAACTTTACTTAAAATGTTGTGTTCAAAATTATAACTTACATAGAGTGCGTTTCGGACACACACAAATTTCCACAGCAACTTGAAGTGTCTATGAAAGTTTGTGAAATTTAGCGAAATTTCTTATGTGATAAAAATATTCTCCTTCGTAAAATAAAGAAGACATGTTGAGGTTTTATAAACAACACTTAACACTTAAAAAGGTTAACCTTTTCTTGCTACTTCGTAACGGACAAACGCATATTTCTATGAATAACACAGAGCAACAAAAAAAACAATACCTTGAAAATTATACTATATTTCTGGTAGGTGCTGCTGAGCTCTACAAGAATCTGTTTTTCAAATTTTCCAAAGCCCCCAAAGTTTTTAGTTACGGGTAAAAAACCGGTTTTTCATACTTTTACGCACTTATAAGTCAGTTACGCGGATATAAATGAGCCGATTTAAAGTTTCTCAGCGGATTTGGAAAGAATTCATTATATGATTACAAAAACAACAAGTTAAAAATATAAAAATTTTTTACTATAAAATCGTCCGTCCTTCCCTGGAAATACCTATATATATAACTAGATGTACATTTTGATGTCACCACTAATTGCGAAAACGGCTAAACCGATTTGTACCAAAATTTCAGCGAAAGCTGGCGTTAGGCTGTAGATGATCACCCAGACCGCAAATCGGCTTAAAGTAGAATGGCGAACATTTATATTAGCGCACTTTCTATAGTATTGGAGAGCTTTACAAAGTGGTTTTTCACATTTTGAACTTTTAGGGGACAAATACGAAAATGGGAAAAACTGTTGCTTTTACCAAGACCAAACGGTTAGGAGGGTTGTTGAGCCAACTGAAGGGATTTTTGGAAATTCGTACTACTTGCGATAAAAAGAGGCAAAGTGCTATCATGGCTCAGACCAAACACCCATATATACCCTCACCCTACGGGTAGAAGGTATATATCATTTGAGACGACCCAAAAGTGTAACACATAGAAGGAGTCACTTTAGACCCTAAGTTTCTTTGAACCAAGTTTGATTCATGACTTTTTAAGTCGTTGGACTGGTTCGCACGACAACTTTCGAAAGACGAAATCATATGTTAATATTTAATAAGTTAATATTTATTTTAATAAAACTACTTACGGTATTGAAAATGGGCTACATGTCCACGCTCCTTCTGGTACCTCCCATACAAATGTACCATTCCGCCCACTTTTGAAATCAAGTAATAATATCAATTCACCCAATGCGATCGTGCCCAAATTCTACGTTTTTTTTTTAAACTATAGCAGGACAAAGTTTTGGAGAGAAAACTGGAAGTCTAGCCAGGCCCCTTCTGGTACCTCCCATACACATCAAGTGCTGCCCACTTTAGAAATCGATTAATATTATTAATAAATCCAACGCGATCGTGACCAAATTTTGTTTTTAGTAAAGCTCAAGCAGGATACAATTTTGGAGATCCAATTTGGAAAATTTTAATGCAGTAACAGTATGTATACTAGGGTGATGACCTTTATACAACCTTTACAACAGTGACGTTCGCATTTGTCGATAAACAAGTAGGTGCCGTTAGTTGTGAATCTAAAAATAGAAAGCGTGTTAATTTACAACAACTCGAGAAGCTATCCCATACCTCATTCATGGAGTGCAAAGGGAAATTAAGTTTTAAGTAAGCGATACATAATTGAACACAAGCTTTAGAGCCACATATATGTGACATTTCATAGGATCATCAAACACACAAGAAAGTTAAATATTCACGTTGTCATTAAAAGAGAAACTACATGTTGTCTCTACAGCCACCTGTTTCCTTAATTTAAGTTTTACCATTGCTGAAGGCTGCTTTCAATTGATCATAATTGCTTATCAAATCCTGCACAAAGAAGTCATCGATGTCTGGTGATTTAGTCGACCTATGGAGGTCATCGTTCATGACAACGCGAAGAATGCGATCCATTACATGGTGCTGATGAACTTGGGTTTGGGGTGACATTTTTCTTCGAACATTTGCTGCAGTCGAACTACAACGCCTGTCTATTTGCAGGTATTCACGCTTGTTGTATCGGCAACAATCATCACAATTGATCCCCGCAGGTTGAAATCATCTAACACATTCTGGAGACCTTCTGCGTTTGTTTGAGCTTTACCATCTTTCAATTTGAACGCAGTCAACTTTATTTCTTTAGATTTATTCTTAAGGACCACGGTCTGATATTCATAGCTCTCAATGTGTTTGCCGTTAAAGTGCCTGCTCCACTTCTCCAGATAAAGCGTGCTTACAAAGTACTTCTTTACCCGAGCAGCATCCTTGAAGATAGCCTTGCGGATTCCTGACTGAGATGGGGTTGGGAATTCAATGCCCTCAGCGGAAATCTGGTGGCACACCGTTGCTGCTCCGTGGGACAACAGCTTTAAGCTTGTAACAAAGCGTCTTGAAATTCCTGTTGGGTTATGCTTCCTTGCTGCATTGTCATCCTCCCAAGGACTATCTGTACTTTTTTCGAATAAGTCCGTGCTACTTTCGGAACAATGAGGTATCGCTGAGCTGGTAAGTGTGGACACAATCGTTCCCTTGTCCTTTTTCGCTTGGATGGCTGGATGGTATTGGCACCACCAGGTTTACCGCTGGAATAACCAATGCGGCCTTTTTGTCTCAATTTGCAGTTTGTAGAGGTTCTCATTATCTTTGCACATTGATTCGCCTTTTACCTTGGTCATGTCAAACAGTTCCTTCAATGAATCAAAGTTTATTTTTTTTCTGCAGCGCTCGTAGTCTTGCAGAAGTTTTGTTAGTTTTGCACAAATGGCAATTAGACCTATTTTCTCTCTCAGTCCTTTGACATTGCACTCAAGAAATTTGAAGCGTCCAATGACGTGGTATTTCAGGGGCATGTGACTCCGTTCACCCAATGGTGCTTCAACAATTGCCACGTTGCCTCTTCTTGATGGCGCTTGAAACTGGACTAGGTTCTTTGTCCAGGGGTTGCCTTGTTCTTCTCCTTGTTAGAAGAGCTCTTCTTGAATGACATGTTGTATTCTACTCCACAACTTAACTGGTAAAGGCCTAAATTATAATTCACTTTGGTTATTCCCAACTGAATAACAATCAGAAAGACGCAAATTAGAAAATTTCCCATTTCCCAATGTTCTATTGTTTAGTACAGTATTTACCGCTTATATGCACTTCGTAATTTGCTCGACTTTTAGTGCTTATAAGCGGGAAATGCATTTACCAAAACTCGGTTATATGCATTTGCAGTGCATGTAGAAAAACTCGCTTAGTTGCATCGGTGGTGCTTATATAAAAAATATGTTATGTACATATGTATTTAGTAATACATGCACCAGAAGTTCAGAAACGTAAAATGTAATTGTAAAAACAGAATATGGATGCACATTGCTAGTTTGTTTTGTGTTTTTAACATTTTTATTGAGATCAATAAACAGTTTGCTATTTAATTGCGATGAAACAATTTTCGTACATTTTCCTTATTGATGGTGAAAAATTTAGACAGTGCATATATGAGAATTTTTTACATGCAATTTCTCAAAATCCTACATAATTTTGGTGCATAAATGCAAGAAATGCATATAGGCGAAATGCATATATTAAAAAATATTGCGTGTATTTTATATACAAAAGAAATATTGTTCAAGTTCGGCTGCATATAAACGATAAATGCTTATAACCGGCGTGCATATAAGCGGTAAATACTGTATCCTCTTCCGTAGAAAGAAAAACGTTATGATGCTCTTTGCGTTTTCGGAATAACTTTATTAGACTCAACCAATGAGTTACAATTTTAGTTTTTTTTTTTTAATTTTGAGTTGTCACTCTTTTGTCGAACAGGTGCGATATGTGTTAAAAGTGCTAGCACTTTCCCGGCAACTCCATCAAATCGACAACACTGCCCTTAGCAGCGCAACAATTTTTGCCCTGACAAATTGCCGCTCTATAGTCATTCACTCACTCACTGATGATGATGAGTCTCATGTGTTTACTAATAGAGAGATATAATTTTTCATTCTCTTTAGACGCACCTCCTGCTGTGCTGTGCTGGTGTGCTCGCAACAACTCGTATGTTTATATTTACATATTTTTGTTTCGGTTCTTTCTTTTGTTTTGACATTTTTCATTTCCGTGTTGGTTAAGTGTTTGTATGCCACAGGGTCTACTTAGGCGCACTGTCACACACACATACACTATATTGCAAACCGCTAGATGTGAGAGAGCAAAATACGATAGACATAGAGGGAGAGTGTGAGTGAGAGAAATGGCAAAGCGCATATCCTTTTTTTCAGCTGGGGAAATAATAAATTCAGCTGTTTTAGAATTACTTAATAGCTGTTTTGGAACTTTATTTTAATATAATGTATTTTAGGGAAAAACCTGTATATTTTTTATGAATAAAGAAAAAAATAATGTATAGTGTAAAAATTAAATCAAATTATGTACAAAAAGAATAATTGTCATCAACATGGAAGTTTTAGCTCTTTTATATGGTAGCTATGATCAGTCGGATAAGTTTCGGTGAAATATTTAAAATGTTAGCAATATTTTTGAGGGAAGTTTGCCTTTCTACTTGCTTTTAAGAGAAAAATGATGAATTTATTTGTTTCAAGTTTAAAGTGTATTTATTCAAAGGATGTTTACATTTAAAGAGTTCAAAACAGACTAAGCATTGCCGAAGGCAATACGCAAAACAAAAAGTAACAGCATACATGTTGTACAAGGGTTGCCATATGTTTCATCACTCCTCCTCAACATGGATGTTGTTTTACAAAAACAAAATATTTATTTATTTTAAATTCAATATTAATTTACAAAATGAAGAAGAAAAAAGAAGGAGCTGAAGAAGAGGCAGGATGAGTGCACTGAGTTGCTCCGAAGTAGAGGGGAAGCCCGAAAATTCTACAAGAGAGTTAAAGCGAGAATGCGTGGAACAGGGTTGCCCTCCTGCAAGGACAGCGATGGTCAGCTAGTGACGGACCCGGTTAACGTTCTGAAGATATGGAGAGATCACTTTAGAAATTTACCACCTCCGAGCCAGAGCGAGATACGTATGGCCATCTCCCGCCTTAAAAACAACAAAGCTGCTGGAGCCGATGGTCTCCCTGCTGAATTGTTTAAGGCTGGCGGGGAGGAGCTGATTAGGAGCATGCATCAGCTCATGGAGAACATCTGGCAAGAGGAGAGCATGCCTGGGGATTGGAGTCTCAGTCTGTTATGTCCTATATACAAGAAAGGAGATCGTAGTGAATGTAAGAACTAACGTGGAATAAGCCTATTACCAATTGCGTACAAGGTCCTTTCAAGCATATTGTGTGAACGTCTAAAGCCAATTGTAGGAAAACTAATTGGACCATATCAGTGCGGCTTTAGACCTGGCAAATCTACGACGGATCAAATATTCACCTTACGACAAATCCTGGAAAAAACCCATGAAAAGCAGATCGACACCTACCACCTCTTTGTCGACTACAAAGCTGCCTTCGACTCTCCGATAAGTAATAGGCTTTATGAGGCCATGTCTGAGTTTGGTATTCCTGCAAAGCTGATTCGACTTTGCAAATGTACCTTAAACAACACCAAATCCTCGGTTAAGATTGGTAAGGATCAGTCTGAACCATTCAACACGGAAAGAGGTCTCAGGCAGGGCGATAGCCTGTCCTGTACACTATTTAATATAGTTATGGAGAAGGCGATGAGTAAGGCTGGTGTCAACATGTCTGGCACCATATTCCACAAAAGCCACATGCCACTAGCCTACGCCGATGATATAGATATCATTGGCCGAAATCTGCGGGATGTTACTGCAGTCTTCTCATCCCTAGAAAAGGAGTCGGCAAAAATGGGTTTAGCGGTCAAAGAGGACAAAACTAAAATAATGATTTCGACGAACAAAGAGTCCTCTCGATGGGGACGCAGCGTCAACGTTGAAAATTATTGTTTTGAGGTAGTAGATGAGTTTACCTACCTCGGATCTTCCGTCAATAAGAAAAATAATGTCAGCCAAGAAATTAAGCGGAGAATAGTGCTAGCCAATAGATGTTTTAACGGACTTCGGCAGCACTTTAGTAATACCACCTTATCTCGGAATACTAAGAAACAGCTTTACCAGGTGCTAATCTTACCCGTTCTTTTGTATGCTGCCGAATCATGGGTGCTTACTACAACGGACATACAAAACCTGGGAGTATTCGAGAGAAAAGTACTCCGAAAAATTTATGGACCTATCTGTGTCGACGGCGAGTTTCGCCATCGGATGAACCATGAGCTGTATGAGCTTTACCACGACATCGACGTAGCTAAAAGAGTCAGAATGCAACGACTACGATGGCTGGGTCATGTTGCCAGGATGGATGTAAATGCTCCAGCGAGAAAGGTGTTTGAAGGCGAACCTGAAGGACGGCGCAGAGCAGGGAGACCCAAACTCCGTTGGAAGGACCAAGTGGTAGGCGACGTGCCACCATCTGGTAGGACTAACTGGAGAACACACGCACAAGACCGAAGCGTGTGGAATTCTTTAGTACTTCAGGCCTCAAACTTATGAACCATGTTTGTAAGTTGTAATGGGCCACTTAAGTAAGTAAGTAATTGACAAAATGACAATTTTTAACCTTAGGTAGATTTTTCGTCATCACATCAGCTTTCATATCGCCAGTTGGACAGTATTCCAATTTGACCTCTTTGCTCTGCACTAAGTCCCGTATGTGATGAAATCTGATGTCAATGTGCTTACTTCGCTTATGGTACACAGGATTTTCGGCCAAACTTTTGAGCACCTTGATTATCAACATGGATAATGATGGGACCATCTTCGAAGTCGTAGATTTCTTTTAGAAGCCGATTTAAATAAATTACATCCTTTGATGTATCTGAAACCGCCATATATTCGACATCCGTACTGCTGAGAGCCACCGATGACTGCTTTCTGGACTCCCATGTGATAAGACATCCACAAAATGAAAATGTGAAGGCTGTGTAAGACTTTCTGTCTACGGAGTTTCCACCCCAATCTGCATCAACAAAACCTTCTAATGTGGTACCTCGTTCATCATAATTTAATTTCAAATCCGTAGTTCCGGCAAGGTAACGTAATATATGTTTAAGTTTGGTCATATGTTCTTTATGAGGGTCGTTGGTTTCGCTGAGCCATTATGGATACCGAGTGCAAAATGTCTGGTCGTGTGGAAATTGCAAGGTATATCAAAGTTCCAACCAACGACTGGCATTCTTGTTGGTCTATCTTTTCACAATCATCGTTGCAGCTCACCTGATATCCAGCTTCCAATGGAACTGCTACGGGCTTACAGTTATCCATACCATATTGCTTTAGTATGTCGCGAATGTACTGACTTTGTCATAACTTTATTGGACCGACTTCACCATCACGCTCAATCTTCATCCTCAAGAAGTGTCGCAATTCAACTTTGTCGTTGACGTCAAACTTCTTTGCAATATTTTTCTTTATATCCATGATAACGGATTTATCTTTGCAACCCACAATTAAATCTTCGACGTAAACCAGTTTTCCATTCTGTTTTCCCTGGTATAAACACGGCTCGTTGTCACATGGAACGAAATTCAACTTTCGTAGAGTAGTGTCCAGTTTCGCATTCCACTCCTTTCCACTTTGCTTTAAACCATAAATCACCTTATGGAGCCGTAGAACTTTGTTCGGATATCTTGTGTCCTCGAATTTACTTGGTTGTTGCTTATATATTTCGTCTTGCAAACTGCTATTTAAGTACGCTGTGCATACATAAAGTTGATGGAGGAAAATTTTTTCCTTTACCACAAAAGCCAGAAGTATACGAATTGTCGAATATCGCACGACCGGTGAAAACGTTGCATGGAAATCGATACCAAAACGTTGACTGCACCCCTTCGCCACTAAACGCGCCTTATACCTTTCAACTTCGCCGTTGGCATGCCTCTTAATAGCGAAAACCCATTTTCACGGAATAGCCATATGACCACTAGGCAAGTTTACCAAACTCCACGTTTTGTTCTTTCGGAGGGCACGAAGTTCTGCATTCATGGCATCAATCCATTTTTCACCAAATTCATTTGAAACTGCCTGTTCAACCGTCTGTGGTACATTCTCATTGATGACACTGTACAATTCGTTACATTCTTTTCTAGGCCTGCCGGGTTTACCAGTACGAATAATTCTCGGCCTACCCCTTCGTACAACTCGCTCAGCTGCTTTACTGTTGTCATTATGATGATTGTCATTAGCTTCCTCTTCTTCATCAGCCGTATTGAAACTTTCATGTACCAAAAAGTTATTTTATTGTACCAAATATTAAGTTACAAAAGTAAAGTTTATTGTACAAAAAGTAATATATATATTTTACTAAAAAGTACTTTTTTGTATCATAAAGCACTTTTAATTTTACAAAAAGTACTTTTATTGTACCAAAAAGTATAGTTTATTGTATCAAATAATACTTTGATAGTGCCAAAAATTACAAAAAAAACTTTGATTGTACCAAAATGTGCAATATATTTTACTAAAAAGTACTTTTTTGTACCACAAAGTACTTTAATTGCAACCAAAATACCTAAATTTTACCAAAAAGTACACTTTATGGTATCAAATAGTATTCTAATAGTACCAACAATTACAATTTATTGTAAAATGTGCAATATATTTTAATAAAAAGTACTTTTTTGTACCACAAAGTACTTTTATTGCAACCAAAAGACCTAAATTTTACCAAAAAGTACACTTTATTGTATCAAATAGTAGCAACAATTACAATTTATTGTACCAAATAGTTAATTTATTGTCCCAAAGAGTACATTTACCAATAAAGTACTCTTTTGTACCAATAATAACATTTAGTGTACTAAAAATTACTTTTATTGTGCTTAAAAGTACTTTCAATGTACTAGAAATTACTTTTATTGTATTGCATATATTGTACCAGAAGGTACTTTTATAGTGTTAAAAAGTACTTTTATTGATCCAAAAAGTACTTTTAACATTTCCCTGGCCATTTTTAGAATTGGGCTGAATACTTCCATTCATATCACCGTCTGAGGAGTATGCAAATATATAAAAACAGTTCATCTGTTACCTGGTGATACATGTCCTAGCATCTTTTTGCATTTAGCACTATTATATTTTCTTCAACTCACGACAACACTGATCAAAATCTTTATCATTGCGACTAAAAGCTGTAAAGCTTTTGTTAAATGTAGATGGCGCTATGCGATTTTATTATTTATTATTAATAAAACTTTAGTTTTAGACAAATCTAGATGGCGCTAATCGTTTTTTTAATGACAGTGGGACGATTGTGTACAAAAAAATATTCTAAACAACACAAAATTGTTTCAAACATTATTAAGCAATCAGCTAAATTTTTTGAACAAATTTTCAGCCAAGTTCTAAACATTCCACTTGGAACAACAACAGAACTTTTTGGTGCAATAAAAGTAGTTTGTTTGAACGTTAAAGGTACTTTTTGGTGCATTCAAATTTCTTTATGGTAGATTGAAAGTACTATAATAAATGTACTTTTTGGTACATTTGTGCAATAAAAGTACTTTTTGATACAATAACTGTAGTGCATTTAAAGTCTTTTTTGGTACATTTTAGTACAAAAAAGGTACTTTATGGTTATTTTTGGTACAAAAAATTACTTCATTGGTAAAAGTACTCTTTGGGACAATAAGTGTAAGTTTTACTTTTTGACACTATTAAAGTATTATTTGATACCATAAAGTGTACTTTATGGTACAATAAAAGTACTTTTTGGTACAAAAAATTACTTTATTGGTGAAAGTACTCCTTGGGACAATAAATATACTTTTTGACACAGTAAATTGTACTTTTGGGCACTATTAAAGTACTATTTGATACCATTAATTGCACTTTATAGTACAATAAAAGTACTTTTAAGTAGACAAAAATTAAGTTTTTTTGAGAGCAATAAATGTACTTTTTGGTACTAATAAGAACTTTATCGCTAAAGTACTTTTGATAAAAAATATTTTACATTTTGGTAAAATAAATGTACTTTTTAGTAATAAGAATGTACATTTAATAAAGTATATTTAAATGCAGTGAAAGTACTTTGTGGTACAATAAAAGTAGTTTGTTTGAACGTCAAAGGTACTTTTTGGTGCATTCAAATTTCATTATGTTAGATTGAAAGTACTATAATAAATGTACTTTTTCGTACATTTGTGCAATAAAAGTACTTTTTGGTATAATAACTGTAATTTTAGTGCATTTAACGACTTTTTTGGTAAGAAATTTCGGGTACATTGAAAGTACTTTTTGCTAAAGCAAAAGTACTATCTGGTTATTTTTGGTACAAAAAATTTCTTTATTGGCAAAAGTTCTCCTTGGGACAATAAATATACTTTTTGACACAGTAAATTGTACTTTTGGGTACTATTAAAGTACTATTTGATAGCATAAATTGCACTTTATGGTACAATAAAAGTACTTTATGGTAAAATTAAGGTTTTTTGGAACAATAAATGTACTTTTTGGCACAAAAAAGAGCTTTACCGTAAAAACACTTTTGATAAATAAAATATTTTACATTTTCGAACAATAAATGTACTTTTTAGATGTAGTGAAAGTACTTTTTAGTATAACATAAGCACTTTGTGGTACAATGAAAGTACTTTGTTTGAAAGTTAACGGTACTTTTTGGTGCACTAAAATTTCTTTATGATATATTGAAAGTACTAAAATAAATGTACTTTTTGGTACATTTGTGCAATAAAAGTACTTTTTGGTACAATAACTGTATTTTTTAGTGCATTTAAAGTCTTTGGTACATTTTAGTACAAAAAAGTAATTTATGGCTATTTTTGGTACAAAAAATTACTTCATTGGTAAAAGTACTCTTTGGGGCAATTAATGTAAATTTTACTTTTTGGCACTATTAAAGAATTATTTGATACCATAAATTGTACTTTATGGTACAATAAAAGTACTTTGTATATATTTTGGTACAAAAAAGTACTGAACCGTATATGTACTATTGATATAAAATATTTTACATTTTAGTACAATAAATTTACTTTTTAGTACAAAGAATGTTCATTTAGATACAGTGAAAACACTTTTTGGTACAACAGAAGTACTTTGTGATACAATCAAAGTTTTTTTTTGGTCAAATAAAAGTACTTTGTTTGAACATGAAACGTACTGTTTGGTGCAATAAAAGTCCTTTATGGTAGATTGAAAGTACTTTTTGGCACAATAAATGTACTTTTACAATAAAAGTACTTTTTGGTACAATTGTTGTGCTTTTTAGTACATTTAAAGTATGTTTTGGTACAATATAAGATCTTTCTGGTACATGGAATTTTTTTTTCGTACAATAAAAGTACTTTCTGATACAATAAAAGTGTTGTGCTTCGCATAACAATATTTAAAAAATATTTTGGTACCATTAATTTACTTTTTGGTACAAGATACAATAAAAATGATTCTTGGTACAAAAAAAGTAAATTGCTGTACAATAAAAGTACTTTTAGTTACAATATAAGCACTTTAAATTACAACAAAAGTACTTTTAGTTAAAATATAAGCACTTTTAATTACAACAAAAGTACTTTTTTGCACAATAAAACTACTTTGTGGTACAATAAATGTACATACTATTACAAGAAAAGTACTTTTTCGTACAATAAAAGTACTTCTGGAACTGTAAATGTACTTTTTGGCATAATAAAAATACTTTTTCGAACACTAAATTTTTAATTTTGGCACAAGAACTGTATGATTTGGTTCAACAAAAGTACTTTTTGGTACAATAAAAATCTCCGGATTTACAAAAGTACTTTCTGGCACAATAAAAGTTTTTATCTGGTAAAAGTATTTCTGATGATTTTTGGTACAACAAAAGTATATTGCTGTACAATAATTGACAGAGTGACACAGTTTTTGGTACAATAAAAGTACTTTTGTAGTTAAAATAAAGGCACTTTAAATTACAACAAAAGTACTTTTATTTAAAATAAAAGCATTTTTAATTACAACAAAAGTACTTTTTTGTACAATAAAACTACTTTGTGTTACAATAAAGGTACTTACTAGTTCGTACAATAAAAGTACTTTCTGGTACAGTAAATGTACTTTATGGCATAATAAACATATTTTTTGGAACTCTATATGTAATTTTTGGCACAAGAAATGTACTTTTTGGTTTAACAAAAGTACTTTTCATTAAAATAAAATTACTTTCCGGTATAATAAATGTACCTTTCAGTACAAGAAATAATTTTTTTGTCACAATAAAAAGTACTTTCAAAAAGTACTTTCAATGTACCCGAAATTTCTTATATTGTATCAAAAAAGTCTTTAAGTGCACTAAAATGCACAGTTATGGTACCAATAAGTACTTTTATTGCACAAATGTACCAAAAAAATACATTTATTATGCCAAAAAGTACTTTCAATCTTCCATAAAGAATTTTAATTGCACCAAAAAGTACCTTTAATGTTCAAACAAATTACTATCATTGTACCACAAAGTACTTCTGTTGAACCAAAAAGTACTTTCACTGCATATAGTACTTTTAGATACAATAAATGTTTTTTTGTGGAAAAATAAAAACATTTTCTGTTACATTATATTAATTTACGTTAATTGTATCGAAGTGATACAACAAATTCGGCTCAAGATCAGAAAATTGTTCTATTATTTATTGTTTGATATTTTTGGTCAAATTCAGTATGTCACGCACTAGGATGACGCGTTTCGAACTCCATGACGAGTTCATCTTCAGACCCCTTTGTGACTAACTGATGCACAATGGTACATCATCAGCTGTATATATATCTACAATTATGCCAAACATATGCATGTGAAGTAGATATCAGCCGAAAATGTCCAGCATAGTTATGAATTTGACCATTCACAATCAAACATGAAAATATCAAACAATAAATAATAGAACAATTTTCTGATCTTGAGCCGAATTTGTTGTATCACTTCGATACAATTAACGTAAATTAATATAATGTAATGTAAGATCGACTAACAAAAACACAAATACACATACACTGGCACGGCACGGCCTAACAAACTATATATGCTTAGTAGTTAATAGTGAGCAAACACTGTATATGCTCAGTAAAAATAGTAAGCTTAGTTTAACAACAAAGCTTGTAAAAAAAAGCTTGAGTTTTGTGGTGAAAAGCCATGGTAAAGCTTGAGCTTTGTGAGGTAAAAAGGGAATCGTGGGGATAAAATATCCTCCATTCTCATGTTTGATTGTGAATGGTCAAATTCATAACTATGCTGGACATTTTCGGCTGATATCTACTTCACATGCATATGTTTGGCATAATTGTAGATATATATACAGCTGATGATGTACCATTGTGCATCAGTTAGTCACAAAGGGGTCTGAAGATGAACTCGTCATGGAGTTCGAAACGCGTCATCCTAGTGCGTGACATACTGAATTTGACCAAAAATATCAAATAATAAATACTAGAACAATTTTCTGATCTTGAGCCGAATTTGTTGTATCACTTCGATACAATTAACGTAAATTAATATAATGTAATGTAAGATCGACTAACAAAAACACAAATACACATTTTCTGTTACTTTGAAAGTACTTTGCCACAATTGAAGTTTTTTTTTGGTTTTATAAAGTAGTTTTTGGTATAATAAAAGTACTATTTTTCGTACAATAAAAGTACTTTGTAGAATATTGAAAGTTCATTCTGGCACAATAAGTGTGCTTTTGCCATAATAAATTTATTTTTTGATACATTGAAAGTCCTTTTTTTATAATAAAATAACTGTTTGGTACAATAAAAATACTTTCTGGTAAACTAAATCTGCTCTTTGGTACAACAAAAGTACTTTTCGGTACAACAACAAAAAAATCCCAGGGAATTGTTATTCAGTATCAAGTTGATAGAAATTTGTTTTGAAAAAAAAAGAAAAATAGTCTGAAAGTCGGAATAATTCTCTATATGAAAAGATAGAGAATTATCCCGATTTTCAGACTATTTTTCTTTTTATTGTTGTTGTTGTTGTTGTAACAGCAGGTGGTAGCTGGGGTGATAATTCTTTATACCGATTTTCTATTTATCGGCACTCGATCGGGCATATAGTCCGATTATCATCCTATCGTTGTTGGCAACTCTGTTCGTTCCTTTGTGGATAACAAGGTTTGTGTCAAGGATTGTTAGGTGCTGTTGTTGTGAGTTTTTACGCCAAATTCCACCAAAGATGGCGACAGCTGGCTTGTTGATTTATATGAGATGTTGATAAATCATTTTCCTTGATCCTTGCGCAATCTGGATTTTTGTAGTGGAAGCATCTAGGATGAGTTTTGTTGGCTGGAGAACTCGAAAGTATTTGAAAAAGTAATTTTTCATCGATGTTGATTTTGGCCATTCCCCCGCCCGGAATCGAACCCGGCACCTTCAGATTGCTAGTCTACGTCTCTTCCACTGAGCTATCGAAGGCCACCTTTTCTTTTTATTAAGATTATTGCTTGATAGAAAGTTGCTATACAAGCAATTGTTTATCCGTACTGGTAAACAGTTTTTTTTTAATGTAGAAATTGTATTGTAATGTATTGGTAGACTTTTGTATAAGCCTTCTATATGGAAAGTCTATCGATTTTTAGTCTATCAGTCTTTACGTAAGAAAAGTAACTTTGAATGGAAAAGACTATCCAAAAATGTTTTAGTCACTTTTTATAAATGAATTAGCTTTTCTGAGTACCTACACATAGAGTAAAAAATTAGGTCAAAATGTGGCATTATGGGCTACCTAAGGTCAAATGACAATATTTTCCAACTTTGTAATATATTTTCGGTTTTACAAAGGGTTAGCATTTATGAAGTCAGCTAAATCAATCGATTTTTTTTGCTTGGTTTTTTAATAAGTCCAGATAGGAGGTCCTCCCTTAATTGATTCTGAGAAGGTATCCTTGTCTAACAATATCTTTAGTATTTCAATTTCTATTACACATAAGTATAACAAATTGCAAGTCCACAGTTGTATAGATGAGTACCACATACAAAGCTATGTAAGTTTAACTTCTTATACATTTAAATAAAACCCACATTCTTGCCTTTGTTTTGCTTATATGAAAAGTTTTTAATTTTTTCTTCATTATTTCATTTTATAAAATATATAGAGATTCGATTTATTTTACATACAATTAATAAAATGTATAATGATTGCTTTATGAACTATTTAGTACAAAGTTGTAGTACAGTGTATTAAGAACGAGACAAGATGAGACATTACAAAAAACTAACAAAAACAAAACTAAAAAATACAAATAAAGACATAATGGAATCTCTCGTATGTAAACTTAAAAACTATAAAGACAATAGAATGTCAAGATTCTGGATTCATTAAGGAATTCGAGTGTAGTTACAAAAATAAGTTCTTTGGATATCTGTTGGTAGTTGGTAGTGGTGGTGGTGGTTGTGGTGGCGGTGTTAAAGACCTGGCAATTCCTTTCTCTCGTTTTATTTAAGGATCAATAAAGGAAATCATAATATAACGTGTGCCATTGGTCACCCGTAAGCCTTCGTGATAATGAGTCAAACGTCCGGGATGCATAAGCATCCAACCCTTTTTGGTCGCGGTCACTGAACAATTGTAACGCAAGAAACGACAGCCGCCACCTTCGTAATCGATGCCGACACGATTGAGAGCCAGATTAATGGTATAGGTCGATGAGTCATGATGGGGCCTAAGGAAGGGTTGTTCATCGGGACGATAGCGTACCACAAAATTCATAAGAGAACGAGGGGGCTGCCAAAGACGAAACGAAAGAAAAACAACAATAAATTTACAACACATACAACTTTAATAGTCACTTAAATAGTACAAACTTACATTATGATAATAACCCAAGAAAACCTTTTCTTGCAATGGTCGCACAATCAAATCCAAAAACTCCAGCCACACCTCATTCAAGCCCACTTGTTTCATGTGTATATCACGCGTGGGCACAGCCTCATAGCCACCCTCGAGACGTTCGTCTTTATTGCTGCCATCGGACCATTTGCCAAAGCCCTCGACAATGGCTACCAGATCGTCGCAGAAGTCATCGGTGGCCACTTGGAACCAGAAAACATCTGTGCAGGGTTGTATCAATGAGTTGTTCGACTCCAACTGGGTGCGGTAGTTGGGATGAATGTATTTGCGAACCCAATCATATTTGTTGGTGAACAAAGTATAGAAATCTGGACGCGTTACGGTGATATCGAAATTATCGGCATTAACCAAATGACCGTACATGCGATCGTTGATGATGAACATATGAACACCCTGGGGAGGAGAAGAAAGGGAAAATATGTAAATGGATCAGTAAACATATAATTATTACAACTTTATAAGACATTCTCTCTCTCTCTCAGAGAGCAAGCACTAAAGTAAAGTGAACGTTGGCCATATAGAAATTTGGCCACCGTACATTAGAAGTAATTTTTGGAAAAACAAAAGTACAAATTCAGAACAGTAAAAGTACGTCTTGGTACAATAAATACTCATCTCGTCTCAAAAAAAGTACTTTCTGGAACAAAAAAGTATTTTTATATGCACAAAAGAAGAAAGTTTTAGGAATTACTTATTATACATTTGTTGTGCCAGAAAGTGCTTCTATTGCATCAACAAAATTACTTTCTTGTACAATCAAAGTACTTTTTGGTATAAAAAAAATACTTTTCAGTACAATAATAATACTTTTTGGTTGAATAAATTAATTTTTTGGTACAATAAAATTACTTTTTGGCACAAAAAAAATATTTTGTGGTACAACAAAAGCACTTTCTGACACAATAAATGTGTAATAAGTACTTTTTAGTACAATGAAAGTACTTTTTGGTACAATTATAGTACTTTTTGGTACAATAAATTTGCTTTAGGCACAATTAAAATACTATCGGATTCAATAAAAGTACTTTATTGTAGAATAAATTGTACTTTTTGGTACAATAAAAGTACTATTCCATAAACTTTTGGTGCAATAACATTACTTCTTTTGGGACAATAAAAATATAGCTTTGTTCAAAAAAAAGTACGTTTTTGAAAATATGAATGTACTTTTTCGGTACAACAAAAGTACTTTCTGGTACAATAAAGGTATTTTTTGGTATGTATTATAATAAATAAACATTTTAGGTACAATAAATGGACGTTTAGGTATAATAGATATTCTATTCAGTACAATAAAAGTACTTTTTGATACAATATTTACCTTTTGGTACAAATAAAAGTCCTTTTTACCAAAACAACATTACTTTTTTGTACAATGAAAGTAGCTCTTGTTTTATTGTATTGTCAAGAACTATTTTCATTGTAGTAAAAGGTACGTTTTGTCGGTCAAAAATGTTTGTATTGTATCAAAAAGTGTTTTCATTGCATCAAAAAGTACCTTTATTGTACCAAAAAGTACTTATTTTGTACTAAAATTTAATATTAATTTACTTTTATTGTACCCAAAAAGTACTTTTATTGTATCAAAACGTACTTTTTGATGCAATAAAGGCACTTTTTGATACAATAAAAACACTTTGTGGTGGACAAAAAGTACTTTTTAGTACAATTAAAGCAGTATTTGAAAAACAAAAGGTACATTTTGGTACAATAAAATTACATTTTGTTTATTTGTTTATTTTGTTTATTTGTACTTATATAAAAAAACCGAGCCCTTAGGGCCATACATGGTTTCAAAAAAACTTCAAATATAAAATGAATATAATTATAAATCTTATATAAAAAATAATGACAAAAAAATTTTCTTTTTCTCTTAACCATAAATGCACATAGTACTCACAAATTGAACTATTACTCTGAGGACTACCCCAACAATGATATTAATAATGCATTTACATAAAATAAAATTACATAAATTAAAGAATTTTAAAAAAACATACAATTTGGAAATTAATAATAATAAAATTAAACTTTTCTTTTTTTCTAAACCATAAATGCACATGGTACTTATAAAGTGAACTACTACTCTGGGAACTACTCCCACATAGACATTCAAAATGCATTTAAATATTTATATATATATAATTTTTTTTTTTTTTTTTTTTTTTTTTTTTTTTTATGACCCAATTAAGTATAGTAGATTGAAAGCAAACATGTGAAGGCTAAAACAAGACAAGGTGAAGCACTTCAAAACCAAATATAAACTGGAAGAGAACTTTTTGAACTAAATTTGATTATTTTGAACAAATTGGTATATGATTTTCTTATATGTATTAGGTGTAACATTAAAAACTCTTAGTGAAATTGGCAATTTATTAAAAATGCGAGCTACTCTTACATGGAATGATTTATCTAAAAGTGGCGACAACTTTGGAAACGTGATCTGAGGGTTTCTTACCGATTTACTGAATTTAAAAAGCGAAGCAACAAAGGCAGGGATTTGCAATTTATGTACTTTATAAAAGTGCAGCAAGCATCTGATATTAACAAATTGTGGAAAAGTACATCCCAAAAATGAAACGGTGTATTCCGATATATGTTCATGAGTTTTGACATTATAAATATATCTTACAACCCTATTGAAACACAGACAAATTTTCTTCATAATGTAACCACCAGTGCCACTGTAAACTTCCAAACAATATAAGAAAATAGGCATTATTAATGCATGAACAATTTTTATTTTAATATGCATAGGCACACAAAGATCTAGACTGTATAATTTTCGTAAAATAAAGTTGATTTTGGAAATGTTGGAATTAACTTGAGCTTCAAACTTTAATTTATTGTCTAGAATGATTCCAAGACAAGTTATTTTGTCAACAACATCAATATTTATATTGTAGAGGGAAACACAAATATTGTTTATTGCAATGTTCCCAAAATGCATAACTTTAGTTTTATTGGTATTAATTACCAGGCTATTTTTCCGCATCCAATTGACTAGAATTAATGTTATGTCTTTTACTTCACTCTCAAGCACATCTATGAACTGAGAATCGCCTTTGAATAGAAGTTGAATGTCATCAGCAAATGCAAAAGGTTTGACATTATTGGTTGTGATGTGATCAAAAAGGTCATTCATATACATAATGAAAAGTAAGGGCCCCAATACAGACCCTTGAGGAACTCCACTATGCACTGGAAGAATGCCGGAACAAGAATTATTGCTATAAACATATTGTTGTCTGTCACTTAAATAGGAATATATCAATTTACATGCTGTAGAGGAGAAATTAAAAAAATTATTAAGTTTTTCAATTAATATTGAATGGCACAGCTTATCAAAAGCTTTTTCCAAATCAAGCGAAAGTAGTAAACAACAACCATGCGAATTCACAGCATGTCTTATATTATCAGTTAATCCCAACAAAGATGAAGTTGTGCTACGATTACTTCTAAACCCCGCTTGGCAATCATTAAGTAAATTGTTTTGATCGATGTGACTAGTAAGCTGTGCTTTCAAAACGTATTCTACCGTTTTTGATAAAATAGGCATAATGGATATTGGCCTAAAGCTATCCTCTTGACTTGATACACCTTTCTTCCGAATAGGTAGGACCTTGGCGATTTTCCATTGAGATGGAAACGAGGAAGTCATGAGAATAGTGTTAACTAGGTGCAGGATATGACAACTAATTAACGGCATAACCATCTTAAGGAAGTCTAAAGTAAGAGTGTCAGATCCAACAGCTTTTGATTTGACCATACTGAAAGCCACATTTAAATCATTAATATTAATTGGCTGAAAGGAAAAACCATCGTAGATGTTGGTACTCATTGTAAAACCCAAATCGTTGCCAGAAGATTGATTGGCTGAGAAAATTCTGTTTAAATTGTCAGCATCAAGATTGTTAGTTATTTCAACTTCTTTATTAACGCCATGTCTATCAAGAACTGTCCACATTTCTTTGGCAGACTTATTATGAAAAAGGGCATAGTGGGATTTTCGTTTAAACTTTCGTTTAATATTTTTAGCACGATTTCTATATTTGCAAAATATTCTCCAGTTGTCTATTGAATTATCGAGCAAGTAAGTTCTGTAAGACAAGTCCCTAAGCGAGTCGTGATACACAATTTCAGGTGTTTGATACCATTCATCACGAGAAGAACATTTACATAGACGTTTTTTTAAGGGTACAATGGAATGAATATGGTGCAAATTGTTATTTATAATATTCAACTGTTCGTCAACATCAGAGGTGAAGTATAAGGAAGAAAAATCACATTCACTGTATTTACTTTGAAGCGATACAAGGTTTACAGAACGATAGTCATAATATTCAAATACAAGTGGAGAATTTGGGTTCGGTATATTAATCGAAGCAAAAATAATTGAATGGTGGGATATGCCCGAACATTGAAACTGCCCCGAGATCTTTACCAACTCAGGGGACGACACCAAAAAGTAGTCAATTAAGGAGCTAGAGTTATGAGCAATGTCATAGTGAGTAGGGACACAATTGTGAACAACAGAAAGATTCATATTACTACATATATTTCTTACAAGTACAGACTTGTTTAAATTAAATAAGTTATTATTAAAATCACCCATAATTACAACATTTGAATATCTAACAGTTAAATCAGATATTTCTGACTCTAAAGCATTAAAATCGCCATGTGGAAGGTATACTACACCAATTAGTGATTTGGTACCATTAACCATCATCTCCACAAAAATACATTCAACACTACCGTAACCAACACCTAAATGCACCACTTTATGTTTAATGTATTTAGCAACATAAATTGCCACTCCACCACCTCTTGCACAAGGACGATCACTTCTATGGCAAACATAACCTAACATAACATAACATTTTGTTATAATAAAATTTCATTTTGGTACTTTGGTACTACTTTTGGGAAAATAATAGTACTTTTTGTACAATGAATTAAATTACTAAAATAAAATTAAATTACTTTCTGACAAATAAAAAGTACTTTTTGGTACAATATACATATGTAGTTTTTGGAGCAACAAAAGTACGTTTTTGTATAATAAATGTACTTTTTGTGTATAATAAACGTACATTTGGTTAAAACCAAATTACTTTTTACTACAAAAAAGTACAATAGAATTACTTTTTGGTACAATAAAAGTACATTTTGATACAATAAAAACACTTTTTGGCGGACAAAAAGTACTTTTTAGTACAATGAAAGTAGTACTTGAAAAAACAAAAAGTACATTTTGGTAAAATAAAACTACATTTTGTTATAATAAAATTACTTTTTGTACATTGGTACTACTATTGGTAAAATAATGGTACTTTTTGGTACAATGAATGTACTTTCTGGCACAATTTAAGTACTTTCTGACAAAATAAAAGTACTTTTTGGTACAATAAATGTAGATTTTGGTGCAACAAAAGTACGTTTTGGTACAATAAAACTACCTTTTGTGTACAATAAAAGTACATTTGGTTAAAACCAAATTACTTTTTAGTACAAAAAAGTACTTTTTGGTGCAATAAAAGTACATTTTGATACAATAAACCAAAATTACTTTTTAGTACAAAAAAGTACTTTTTGGTGCAATAAAAGTACATTTTGATACAATAAAAACACTTTTTGGCGGACAAAAAGTACTTTTTAGTACAATGAAAGTAGTACTTGAAAAAACAAAAAGTACATTTTGGTACAATAAAATTAGATTTTGTTATAATAAAATTACATTTTAGAACTTAAGAAATACTTTTGGTAAAATAATAGTACATACTTTTTAGTACAATGAATATACTTTCTGGTACAATTAAAGTATTTTCTGGGAAAATAAAAGTACTTTTTGGTACAATAAATGCAGATTTTGGAAAAATAAAAGTACTTTTTTTGGGTATAATAGAAATACATTTTAGTACAATTAAAGTACTTTTTGGTGTAATAGAAGTATAATTTGATACAAAAAAGTACATTTTAGTACAAAAATGTACAAGTACTTTTTTTACAATAAATTAAATTTAAGTTCTATTTGATACAATAAATGAATTTTTGCTACAATGAAAGTACATTCTTGTACAAAGAAGTACTTTTTGGTACAAAAAAATCTTATGTTTTTACCGGCGCCGCAACATGAGGACGAGCATTATCGTGTAAAAGAATAATTTTATCGTGTCTGGAGTAGTAATGGGCGCGTTTTTCCTTAAGTGACCGACTCAATGTCATCAATTGTGTTCGGTAGAGAGCTCCAATAATGGTTTCGCTTGGTTTGAGCAATTCATAATACACGACACCAAGCTGATCCCACCAAATACACAGCATGAGTTTTTTTCCATGAATATTCGGCTTAGCTGTCGATGTTGATGGTTCGGCTAAACCCATGACTTTCTCTTCTTTGGATTATCGTAGTGAATCCATTTTTCGTCACCAGTGACTATACGATGCAAAAAACTCTTTTTTTATTCCTGGCAAGCAGCATTTCACTCATGCATAATCGGCGTTCAACGTCTCTCGGCTTTAGTTCATATGGAACCCAATTTCCTTGTTTTTGAATCATTCCCAACGATTTTAAACGATGTGAAATTGCTTGTTTAGTCACTTGTAATGTAAGTGCAAGTTCTTTTTGCGTTTGGGACGAATCTTCCTCCAATAATACTTCTAATTCAATGTCTTCGTACACTTTCGGCCTTCCACTGCGTTCTTTGTCCTTCACGTCAAACTCACCGTTCTTAAACTTTTGAAACCATTCCTGACAACTTCTCTCACTTAAAGCAGCTTCACCATACGCTTCTAGAAGCAATCGATGCGCCTCAGCTGCAGATTTTTTCAAATTAAAGAAGTAAATCAAAAGTTCCCGCAAATGATGCTTATTCGGCACAAAACTTGACATTTTTGCACGAAAAAAATTACGTGATGCTGATACGGAATCACTAGTACTTTAAGGTTATGGTGTTGCCGGATGACGAAACTTGGGATATTACGTTTTACATCTGGCAATTTCTCCATAACCTTTTGGTGGGGCCATCTTTTATCAAACCGCGGAAACTTATTTGTACACCTAATACAATACAAATATCTTTTTTGTACAATAAAGGTACTTTTTCGTACAATAAATGTACTTTCTGGTACATTGAAAGTACTTTTTGACACAATAAAAATACTAGTGCTAGTACAATAAAAGTACTTTCTGTAACGAAAAAATTTTGTTTCTGATACATTAAAAGTACTTTTTTGTACAATAAAATTGCTTTCTGGTACAATAAATATGTATTTCATAAGTACTTTCTTATAAAGGGTGGTTAAGTTTTAAGGGCCGATGTTGATTTTGAATAAAGCACAAATAATCTAGGAAACTATTGTCATTTCTTTGACAAAAGTGCAGAATACGCCCTAAAACACGAAAGTCAAGGTCAAAGTTGGCGCCAAGGCCCATGACGCCCGGGGCCAAAAAAAAGGGGTCCCTTGGGTTCTATGATAACCCCCCATGTGTGGGTACTCAAATGAAAGGTATTTTCTAGACGAATCCAAAGGCTGGACAGAGTTAGAGCCTTTTAAATTTCCGGTACATAACAAACAAAATTTAACAAATCATAGGAAAAATTAGAAAAATTTAAGGAAATTAATTGAAACATTAAAAAAAAAAAATAGTAAAATTAAAAATCGCACGATTTTTGTAAAAATAATTTTTGTTGTTATTATATCCCGGAAATTTAAATGGCTCTAACTCGGTCGTCTCAAAAATATCTTTCACATGGGGCGTCATCATAGAATCGAAGAGGGCCCCATGGGCCTGAGAGTCAACTTTGACCTACCATTTCGATGTTTGGGGACCAAGACGAAGCCAATGGCATATTCTTTTTAAATCGGGCTTCAGCTCCATATTCTGCACTTCAGTCATTTCTTTTTATTATGATAATATTGGTATGGTTCGATTATGTATGGAACAAAATATTGGCCAAATGGCCTCAGCGGCACACCGCCCTCCATCCGATGG